>CM067222.1:66914045-68262850 GCA_034190945.1 Octodonta nipae
CATTTAAGTACGAACATATAAAAGTTACTTTATTATACCGCAAACCATTTAAGACATAATATACTGATTTTGTAATTGTTTCCTCAGTATTTATCAGTTTTTTTTTTGTTTTTGCTGACATTTTACTACAAAAACTAAATCATTTCTAGCATCATATATGCTAAAAATGAGATTCCTCTCCACAAACCTTGTTCCAGATTTAGAGGTAGTCGTCGTGCTTAATTTTCGACTCGTCACTTTTAACCACTTTAAAAAAGTTTGATCTCTAAAGGGTATGACCTTGTTTTGATTTATATTAAACAATTTGAATGAATATGCTCCCTTGAATATTGAAAAAAGCGGAAGTATACATGTTTTCATATTGCCCGATCGCTGTCTTACACTCAGATATTCGAATGCTTTATGGCATAATACATACCAATATCATGTTTAAACATATTTATAAGTTTTATCATTTTAGCTGATAAAATTTGATGTGAGGAACATTTTGAACACGATTTTGGAATCCGCCTCAAATTAAATATTGTTTACTTAGACTTTTATTAGAATTTTTATCAGAAGATAAGATAAATAAAACCTTATCGACATAAATCAAACGACGATCAAACTCTGGTCTGGCATTAAATATTTAACGTTTAAAGACTATTCAGACATCCGAATATTTCATGAAATAAAGATTAATTTCCAATTAATATTTTTGTTGTTGTTCTGTATTGATTATGTCTATACTTGATGGAAACTCCTTATGACCATTAACTTATACTTATATAGGACGAAATTTTATAAATTTTAAGTTGTTTTTAAAACTGATTATTATTATTGCACGCCTCACAACGAGTGCGGGTTGTGGGTGTGCTCTACTATCGATATGCCGCCATGTGACCATTGTGCATCATAAAATCCTTGTTATATAACAAGTTAAAGATTCAATCAATATAAAAAGGAAAACTAGAGAGATTCTATTGAAAACTCAGTGAAATTTTCTATTTATTTGCTTCAGTATATATGGGGAAAAATGTAAATAAAAAAGGTTCTTGTCTTCATGTTCTAAGAAAATATATGCAGTGGATAATTTTAAGTATTTTAGAATAAATTTATTATTTATTATTATGAACCTTGTTTTGTAGCATACTTGAACTCATAATCTTTAAAAAGATAGTGATGGAAATCGATAATTTTATTCATTAGAAAAATTTTCAATAATGCATTCTTAGGATGAACCCTGTTATGTAACAAAACTCATAAAGGTTACAAAGTTATTAATGAAACGCTATCAATTTTTAGTTTTTTAATTTTTTTTATTATTGTTATATTGTTTCCTTTGTTAATTTTAATAGGCAGTTTTTACTGGTCTCGCGTTTCTCCCCTCTCGTTTTATTTTAATTTTTAACATATTAACGGTATGAGGCGTACAGTATTTAGTTTTATTTCTGCACATGCGATTAAATGATTACGACTATTCTTCAATATTGCTTCCGTTAGTTTTGTTTTTGGTCGTTATTATTAACCGACTTCCAAAAAGGAGGAGGTTATCAATTCGTATGAAACTTTTTTTTATGTATGTGAGGCGATTATTCAAAAACGGCTTGGTCAATTTTGATGATTTAAACTGCATTATATTAAGAAACATTACAGAAAGGTCCCATATAATTGTCTATAACATGAGATTTGCGGTTTCCTAGAAATCAGAAAAAGTAAATAAGGGACTAGATTTCAGTGATTTACATTGAATCTTCACTGTTTTCTCTAAAACCGTTCAAGAAATTTGAATATTATAAATTCTATTCTAGAAAGATATGGTCCAGCTTGATTCCGCATTTTTTTCTATAACGTAAAACTTAGCAGTTTTCATCATCATGGTTAATGTCAAATTTTTATAATAAATATCTATTCATAATGGATATGATAGAGTATCACAAAGTAACGGCTTCCGCAATCAATTGTTTTAATAAATATCTAGTTTAAATGTCAAGATTTGACATGAAAGTATGTCGTTCAGGGTGTTTGTAATCGCTTTTATTTTGATTCGTTTGAAATAACAAAAAAAACCGTTAGTTTATTGAAACGAAAATTTGTTTTGTCGGCGGACTCTTCTATATGATTACAGGTGTGTGCGTGCGTGCATGTGAAATTAGGTGGTACAGAAACAGTTGTATACATAGGATGTTTGAAATATAAGTTGGAATTGAATTAGTTATACAGGGTGGTTCTAAAATTATTGTATTGGGTGGCACATAAGTAATTTCGTATACAAGGTGGTTGAAATAAGAGTGGAGCAAAACTATAGTTATACAGAGTGGACATTTGAGTTATAGAAAGGAGAATAATTACATTTATACAAAAGGCTTTAAAAATTGCCTAGAATATAGTAGTTGCTTATACAAGGTGTTTGAAGTAAGGGCGACGTAAAATTATTGTTAATCAGGGTGTATCGCATAACCAATTAGGATATTTGAATTACAGGACGTAGGACGGGTATAATTATAAACATGGGTTTAAACAATTTTAGAAGCAGTTGCATATACCGGGTAGTTGAAATAAATGGTAGAGTAAAACTATAGTCATAAAATGTGGTTCAAAAAGGAGAATGTGGTTATATAGGGTAGACCATGCGCAGTTGCATAAATGGAATACTAGATATATGGGGCGAAATAAAATCATTGGTATACAGGAATAATTTAAACAATGGAAAAATATAAAGAGTCAATAATATGGAGAGGATTTATACTTATACAGGGTGAGTTTAAAGATATCAGGACCGTTACAATATTGCGTTGAGTTGAATTATAGTTGTACAGGGTGATTCAGAAATGATAGGCTAATAAGTTATATAGGGGTGACCAATACACAGAATCATATACAATGTGGATGCAATATAGAGTGAATTAGAGTTACGTTTATAAAAAGTAGTCCAAATAATCAAACAAATAAAAAAGTTAAAATATATTTGGAAAATATAGACAAAGAATAAAAATAAGAGAGGGAGAAAGAGAAAGGGCAAAAACAGAGAGAGATATAATACGCTAAAATTTTCAACTGAATTGCACCTTAAATCATATAAAAAAAGAAGATATGTCTGAAAATAGTGAATGATTGCACACGATTTCTAAACGGTTTTTATTTGAAGTCAGCTGAAGTCGGTTCTGTTTTAAATATAAATTATTTTAAACCGTATTGTTGATATTCTGCTTAGCAAGCTTAAATACCTATGTAGAGGAGATTAATTGTGTTTTCACCTACGATTTTTATACTTTGTTACGTGAAAGTTTTTTGTTTTTTAATATATATATATATTTGTTTTTAATTCCCGGAAACCACCTAAAACATATATATAATATATATATATATATATATATATATATATATATATATAATTATATATATATATATATATATATATATTATATTATATATATATATATAATATATATATATATATATATATATATATATATATATATATAAGGTATCGTTGTGGCCTCAGAAGTAAGTATACGATATAGGTTGTCACCTCATATTGACGCTACTACCTCCGATTTTGGAGGTCACAACGATTTGCCTTTATTTGAGAATATTTATGGATTGTATGGTAACAGAATGTAAAATCAGCAAAATTTTAGTGGAGGCTTAAACGCATGTAAAGTATCATCGAGTGGTCTATTTAGTTCAAGGGTTCACCACTGGAGCTAGTGTTGCCTAAGAATGATACAACAAGTGAATTCTGACCTCCGGGTTGTACCTCCAAATTTTAGCAACGCTGTGAATTTGAACGGTAACTTGTTATCAGGTCTTCTTCTTCTACTTCTTGTGAATAATTTTAAAAATTTTCATAATAGTAATTTGTATTTTAGAGAACTCAATGATCTAATTAAATGTAAAATTATTCAGTCGTTTAATAAGGTGTTGGGTCTTTATTGCAAATTTATATTTCATGGGTTATGCTATTTTATGAAAATATTTTGGGTGGGATATAAGATTGTAGATGGGTTAATTTTAGTTACTCTCTTCGAGGTGTCATTCCTTTGTACGCAAGACAATATATATTATATATAAATATAATATATATTGTTTCTGGTCGGGAACCTTCAACAGTTGCGCTTCCACAATTGAATGTCCTCTCGAACACTTCTTTATGCATTTGATGCATTTCGTTAAATTTGAAGACGCTAGATGTAAGACCGACATCTAGGATTTTCCAAAGAATCAGTACACAGAGGTTCCGAATCAGGAGCCGTTCCGTGTAATTGCTGTTCTCCCTTAACTCCTAGGACAGAATGCCACGATAAAATTTTCAGGTTGCTTCACCTGTCAGAGATATTGAATACTCTCTTCGAGGTGTCATTCCTTTGTACGCAAGACAATATATATTATATATAAGTATAATATATATTGTTTCTGGTCGGGAACCTTCATCAGTTGCGCTTCCCACAATTGAATGTCTTCTCGAGCACTTCTTTATGCATTTGATGCATTTCGTTAAATTTGAAGACGCGTGATGTAAGACCGTCATCTAGGATTTTCAAGAGAATCAGTACACAGGAAGTATACTGAATAGAAAAACTAACTGTCGGGGTCCCAATCAGTGCACAATATTAAAAACAAATGGCTAAAGTAATCACCCCTCCCCAAACTATTTTTCTAGCTACAGCCTTGAGAGTTTGTTTAATAAATCCTTACATTAGTCATATTCCAGATTTAGAGGGATAATCTTTAAAATCCAAAAACGCATATTGGCGAAAACTTCATCACATAACATTTTTAATAAACTTTGAAAGGCAATTGTTGTAAAGAAGCAATTTAAATTAATTCAACCAGTGGCGTACAGTTTGATACATGGACCTTTTTTCCTCCCTAACCGTGACACCACTAAATAAAAGACAGACTGGGACTGAACAATGGAAGCGAAAGCTTGTTAGGAAATATACTTCCCATCGCTCATTACCAATTTAGATAGATTACTTTTTTGGTTGCGCATAAAATGAATTTAAATAGATGGAAAATATAATGAGGAATGTGAGGCTAAATAATATGTGAACTTTAGGGGTAGTTTTGGGGTGAGTACCCTTACTGTCTTTGAACCAATTTGTTTACAACGACAAAACAAATTCTATATCTCATTTAAAGTCTGTCCTCTATTTAGATTTATTGTGTAAACTTTTTTTTATTTCTACCATTTAATTATAAGTAGATTTTAAATCTCAGATACAGACCATAACCTATATACAATTCTAAAATTCGGGCCGTATTTTTCTAATAATTGTTGTAAAATGTACGGAGTTTAGTTACTACTGTGTGTAACTGCCATAACATCATTCAAATATTTTATGTGTGCTTCGACATTTCTTTATACTCTTCTTTCATTATATATGTCAAAAATATTTCAGCATTTTAAATTAAATTAAATTTGTTTCGTTTTTATGTCTATGAATTTATTGATATAATGCACTTTTGATGTTTATCTAAACCTGCCTCATTCATTAAATTATCTGTATTTAATAAATTTCGTTTCAGCTTCCCTCTTCATATTTTGAATTTGAGTTTTGTGTTCTCGGTTTAAATAAACCGATACTCTCGAACTTGAAAGCCGAAATCCTTTCTATTTTTAAATTGATTGTTTGTTGAATAATATAATAAATGCATCAGCTACCAACCAATACATTGCATTTTGCATTTTTCGACAATAAAGCAAAACAAACAATATTAAACTTTTTTTCCTATATAATTTGTTAATTTTTGACTATATAGCAATGCTTCCAAAAGAATATTTGTAAAAAAAGTGAAGAACGTTATAAAATTAATTTTTGTAAAGCATTATCGGAGCATTACGCACAGGGGAAAAACTGGAATAACCACTAACATTAATGATATTTGAAAATCTCTTTTTTTCAAGCTGAAGCACAGATTATTCAGAAAATAATGGTTTACGAGCTGTTCTTTAAACACGATACTTGTGGCCTCTGTCAAATATTGAGTTTTGCATAATCGCATTATAAACAATTTTGAGTTCATTGTATGAAATGAAGTTTGTTAAAACGCAAAGAACATAAATTTAAACCATATTCTCAATAGTAACATATCAGAAATAATATGGCTAATTGCAACATAATGCTTATTTTAATTGACAGACTACAAATTTAAAAACCAAATTGCAAACCAGCGACTCCCAGGAAATAATAAGAACTTGAAAAAAATAGTAATTATTACGCAATATAAATTGCTGTGTTTGTGATCTCATATAGAACAAGTTTGCCGAAAAATTGTAAGCCTAGAAAGTATCAGAAATGCATTATCGGATAAATTTAATTCCACTCTCCGGTCCAAAGCATCTTCAGTACGTTCTAAACTAAATGAATTTTGTATGGGTGCCAGTTATTTCTATGCAAGCCTTTTAGAAAACAAGATTTACTTATTGATTGTTCTGCGGCTGTTTGTCTACTGGATTTGTGAGGATTTTCTTGTAAATCGAGCAAAACATTTAATTATATATCTTCTGGAAAATGTTTGGTTTTGTAATTGTCTCTTACTACAAAATTCTACTAATATTTTTTCTATTTTACTTCGCGCCGGGTACTTCATATTAAACAATTCGCAAACTTCAACTTGTGTTCAAGTTCTGTTGCCATATCCTACCATCTTCAAAATTTCTATTCGCTGCTTTTCAGTTAAACGCCCCATACTTTGAAACTTTACAATTGCACTTGACAACTACTTATTTGAAGTAAAATTATAGTACAGTTTATATGGACATAAACAATTGTTATAAACTCCATTATAAAAAAAGGGTTTCCATTCATGCGACTAAAATACTGCCAACAATTATAAAAACCAAATGTAAATAAATAGGTTCAAACCAACAAATACCTTATTTTTACCGTTGTTTTTTTAAGTTTAGAAATAAATATATTTTTTTAATAACTGTTAATTTTCGGTATAGAACATTGAACAGGAAAAATACTTTGGATTCAATGCAGAATTCAAAAATAAAATAAAAACAAATATTTCCGTTTGAAAATATGAAGTTGATGGTCGCAATTTATTTGAGGCCCACCCTGTATAAATGAGTATATCATCACAAAAACCGCAGTCCAAAAAAAACCGAAGTGGCCGAGTGTTTTTCCATAAAACCAACACCTGAATTTTAAATGAATTTGTTCCAACCCACGCGTCCTCACTCTATAATAACATAACTGAATTAAATTGCCCCTTTTTAAACATTCAGGTTTATCATTCCAGTGAAGGAAGACTGATTGATATAACAAATTTTCCAAGAACTGTTCCTATGATAAAATCTTAATTGCCACACTTAATGGGAAAAAAATAATTAGTTGATTGTCATATATTTTTAATAGGCCGCATTGGTCTCAAAAAATAATAAATTATGAATTACATAAAATAATAATATTTCTACAGTTGATATCCTAAATAAATAAATAGATTTATATCAGTAGTAGGTAAATCATTGCAATAAAATACCTCAGTTAAAAATCTGCTTATTTCTGCAAATTTCAATATTATTTTTTGAAACTATTTACATATCACAAATGAGGTCCTTACGTATCTTGTATATCTACTACTATATATAAATATATGTATATATATAAAATTTTAAATTACAAAAATTATTTCCCCTCTAATGTAAAACCGTTACAATAACTCCCCCTCATCTCATATATAAAGCAATCTTACAGAAATATCATCTGATAGACCTGGAGGTCAGACACCCTCTTAAACTGTACGGAGGTGACAACTTAACACGTATATATATATATATATATATATATATATATATATATATATATATATACATATATCAATCGCAACAACCCTCGAGTACACCAACCCCATCATCAAACAGACCAACAACACCCGAAAGCCTTCCTTCCGTACATTCGAGGAGTCACTGACACAATAGCACGAATCCTACACCGACATCAAATAAAGACGGTCTTCAACAATAGTCAAACTATAGCTAACTTAACCGGGAACCTTAAGGATAAAATACCTAACGAGGATCGCGGAGTTTACGAAATTCCATGTCGCGATTGCCCACAAAGCTACATCGGTCGTACAAATAGGCGCGTCAACCATCGAGTATATGAACATTCTTTGTCAGTTCGCAAAAAAGATCCGACTTCCGCTCTCGCGCATCATAATATCCAAACAGGACACTCTATCAACTTCGAGGGCAGTATCTCTTAACTCCCTTAGGGCATCTACTATTCGCGAAGCAATTGAAACAGAGAAAAACCCCTCTGTCTAAACCGACGCGATGACAGCTCTCGCCTTCCCACAGCATGGACCTCCGTAATTGCCAGATTAAACAAAGCAGACACGCCACCACAACCGACCAATCACAACACAGTCTCATCACGTGACATCCCTTTCTAACCAAGCGCTAACTATAATAAAAGAAGCATAGCAGACTCAAAATTCAGTTCAGTTACCTAGTGACTCTTGGGGAGTAGGCAGATTGAGGCCCCGAGTTCGATCTAGACTCTCTGAAGCTTTTTTCACTTTTGTCTCTTGAGCAGGAGTCGAAACGTCGAGTATATAATAAATTCAGACGCGGTTCTCACCCGGAACCTAGCCTTGTTCATATATATATATATATTATATATAATATATATATATATATATATATATATATATATATATATATAATATATATTGTTTATTACTTCGTGGGTTCAATTTAAAAATTATAACAACTAATATTTACTTTCACTTTTCTAGAACTTTATTTACATTTAAAACAGCTGATTCACAATACATTTTCATATAAGCTAGTCGTCGCGGTATAACTAACTGGCGATCGTGGTGTGCTTCTTTTATATCACCAGCGTAGAATTCTCCAGTAGAAATCATTATCGTTCCTTCCGCTGCCGAGTCTTTTCGAGAATCGTATTTTTTATAGTAAAGCGTTTGTTGTCGTGCTGAATGACACAGGGTCGGCTTTGGGTAAATTCCGTAACACTGCTCCCCCTTTAATTCTGATCTTCCCGATCAGAAACATCCCCTCCATGGTAGGGAGCGAGTCGATCTAAGTGAACCACCTTCAATTTAGCCTTGGGGTTTCGACGGATCCGGTAGACGACGTCATTCAGCCTCTTGACCACTTCGTATGGACCATCCCAGGCGGGCGTAAGCTTTGGGGATTTACCCTTGCTCCGTTGGGGGTTGTACAGCCAGACTTTGTCCCTCTCCTGGAACCCGACTGAATTGGCCTTGAGGTCGTATCGCGTCTTCATCCGGTCACTGGTGGCCAACATCTGCGTTCGGGATAATTCGTGTACTGCCAGCATGTTATGTCGGAGCTGGTCGGCATAATCCTCGATGTCTTGGGGAGGTTCTTCAGGGGAGTCAAATGCCAAGTCGCATGGTAGTCGCAGCTCCTTTCCGAATAAGACCCTGGCTGGGGTCAGGCCTGTACTATTATGTAAAGCAGAGCGATATGACAACAGGAATAGGGGAATATGCTCATCCCAATCACGCTGGTTATTGCTGACGACCTTGGATAGGTGTTGTTCCAAGGTCCTGTTGAATCTTTCCACCATTCCGTCTGACTGTGGGTGTAATGGTGTTGTTCTCGTTTTCCTGAACCCCAACATCGTGCAGACCTTCTGGAATACATTCGATTCGAAGTTACGCCCCTGGTCTGAATGTAATTCCATCGGGACGCCAAACCGGCTGAAAAGTTGTTCTACTAGCACCTTCGCTACCGTGGTTGCCTCTTGGTTGGGTATCGCATATGCCTCAGGCCATTTGCTGAAGTAATCCATTGCGACCAGAATGTATTTGTTCCCCCTCTCAGACTCGGGAAACGGACCGGCGACATCGATGGCAATTCTCTCAAATGGGACGCCCACATTGTACTGCTGCATTCTGCCCTTGGTTCGGGTTTTCGGGCCCTTACTGGCGGCACATGTGGCACATTTGCGGCACCAAGCTCTGACGTCTTCGAAGTAATTCACCCAGTAGTCCCGCTGGCGAACTTTGTCTAGGGTTTTATTCATGCCCAGGTGGCCTCCGGTAATTCCATCATGTACTTCGGTCAGGATGGCTGGTACCTTTTTCTTCGGAACTACCAGTTGGGACTTGGTTTCTCGTCCATCAGCGCTCTTCCAAACTCGCTTGAGCATTCCATTGTCTACTCTTAGAGAGTCCCACTGAGCCCATAACGATTTCAGCACGCCGGAGTATCTAGCTACCTCGTCCCATCGTGGCCTGGGTGCCCCTCTCATTTTGAGTGACAAGATTGGTTCGATGTCTGGATCAGCCATTTGGTCCTGGATGCACTGTTCCGTTGTCCAGTCTTCATTGGCCTGCACTCGGATCTGCCTGATGGAGATACCCTCTCGCTGTTCCGTCTTCAGACAATGCTTGCATTCCGCTCTACAGGGTCTTCTGGATAGGGCATCGGCATTATTGTGCAACCGACCGGCACGGTGTTCCACCTTGAAGTCGTATTGCTGTAATTTCTCCATCCATCTGGCCAGTTGTACTTTCGGTGTCTTCATGTCCAGCAGCCATTTGAGTGCGGCATGATCTGTTCGGATTAAGAAATGGCGACCATACAGGTATTTATGGAAATGGTCCACAGCCCTTATTATTGCAAGAAGTTCTTTTCTGGTGACGCAATAATTTCTTTCTGGCTTCGAGAATCCACGGCTGTAGTACTCGATCACCCTCTCTTCACCATCTTGCACCTGGATAGGACGGCCCCCAAACCTGTGTTGCTGGCGTCGGTGTCTAAGATGAACTTGCCGGACTGTGTAGGAAAGGCTAGGATTGGGCTGGAACATAGTGCTGCCTTCAGTCGCCTGAATGATGTTTCGCAATACTGATTCCAATGGAAGGTCTCTTTATCAGTGGTCTGCCGATGTAGAGCGGCGGCGATGGTGGCAAATCCCTCAACAAAACGCCGGTAGTATGAACAGAGGCCCAAGAAGCTTCGGAGTTCATGTTTGTCTCTTGGAACTGGCCAATCACGGATGGTTTCTATCTTGTCTTCGTTGGTGCGGATTCCTGACTCAGACACTACGTGGCCCAAAAACTCTACCTCTTTTTGAAACAAGGAACACTTCTTCGGATTGAGTCTCAGGTTGGCGTTAATTCTGGAGAATACTTCGCCCAGGTTCTTCAAATGGTCGTCGAATGTCTGGCCCATGACTAGAATATCGTCAAGGTACACTAAGCACGTCCTCCATGTTAACCCGCTCAGTACATACTCCATTAGCCTCTCAAATGTAGCGGGTGCATTACATAACCCAAAGGGCATGACCGTGAACTGAAACAGCCCTTTACTGGTGGAGAACGCTGTCTTCTCTCTGTCGTTTGCGTGCAGACCAACCTGCCAATATCCACTTTTTAGGTCTAGTGTGGAGAACCAACGGGAGCCTGCTAGTGTGGTCAAAGTCTCATCGATTCGGGGTAGTGGATAGCTGTCTTTCTTCGTGACATCATTCAGCTTTCTGTAATCCACGCAAAATCGGGTGGTTCCATCTTTCTTTTTAAATAGCACGACGGGAGCAGACCATGGACTGATGGATGGCTCAATAACTCCATTTTGTAACATGGACTCGATGTTTTCCTCGACGGCCTGTTGTTGCCCCAATGGTAGTCGTCTAGGTGGTATTCTGATGGGTTGAGCCTTTCCGGTATCTATTCGATGCTGGATGATGTTGGTGCGACCGGTAGTTCCATTTTTACTGTTAAAAATTTGCCAGTGTTTTGTGATAATTTGCTTGGCTTTCTTCTGGTTCTCTGGTGTCAAGTGTGTCAAGTGGTCAGCAAACTGTTGTAGGAACTCTTTATCGGGCCCTGTTTCCTTCACCGACGTCTGGTACTCTTCTTCGCAATTGATGATGGTCTCTACTGGCTCGAAACAAGCTATCTCTTGACCATTGGTAATTCTGATGTCGTTGTTGGACAGATTCAGGACTCTGATTGGTATATCTCGTCCGGTTTTAACTATAGCCCGTCCAACAAGTAGTCATGAGCTGAGTGTACGGGCTCCACCATTCCAACGCAGCTCCCAGGATTGCTGTCTAGCTGCCCATGAATAATCTGTTCTGTTCGACCGGGAATTCTAGCTGAAGACTTTGCCACAATTTTTATGGGCGTGACTGATGTGTTGACGGGCCGTGTCAATACAAATTCCTCATTCAGGAACCGAAGAACATCATATCTCGGGTCGAACATAAATCCATGCTGGCTAATTAGGTCCATTCCCAGTATATAAATCGTCCTCAATATTCGCTACCAGGACCCTATGCCGGATCATGTTGTCCCCTATCTGTAGCACGACATCTGCCTCACCCTGTATTGACATGGACTCGCCGGTGACTGTTCTGAGCTGGATGTTATTGGTAACTGGCCGAATTTCTGATGCTCTCAAAACCCTGGACTTGGCAATGGACACAGCGGCGCCGGTATCGATGGTGATGGTAACTGCTCGCCGTTGATGGTGCCTCTGATGACTAGCTGCCGCTATCTCGGCAAAATCCCCGGATGGATAACGTTTTGGGGGCTGGTGGAGGGACAGTCAGCATTCGCCCCCCTATGCTGACTGACTGACGGTCCTGGTCGGTGATCGTTCAGGTGGCCTCACTCGACAATTACGTTGGAAGTGCCCTGTCCGTCCGCAGCCGTAACATGCCCCTCTGGTGCCAGTTCTTGGTGACCGGTCTAATAATTTGTTCAGACCAGCCAGCAGCGCTTGAAATTGTGACTCTGACTCTTCCTGGTTGAAGGAAACTGCTCGGACCCTCGGCTTGGACATGTTCATGACGGCCTCTACTTCCAAAGCCCGAAGTAGAGCTTCATTACTCTTCTAAACGCCACTCAGTCTTAAATTTCTTTGAACTTCCACATCTCTGATGCCGTTTATGAAACTCTGTGTGGCCAACTGGTCTTTCGTTTCCTCTGGCAGGTCTGGATAGGACAAATGAACTAATCGTCTAATCTCTGCTTCGAATTCTTGAAGACTTTCACCGGAATTTTGCGTTTTTCCACTCAGTTGGACTTGGTATACCTGGCTCAAGGATTGATTGTCGTATCGTTTGTCTAGGATGGCGATGATCTTGTCGAAATTGCCTTGTTCATCAACTGGAATGCTTTGAAGGAGTTCTAGGGCCTGACCTCTTAATGAAATTACCAGAGAAGTAGATTTTTCTTGATTATCCCATCCATTAGCTGTAGCCACGGCCTCAAATTGCCGTTTATACATGGGCCAAGATGAACTGCCGTCGAATGTGGGTGGTTTACTAAAGGAACCTTTGGTACTCACGGTGTTCTGGTATTTTTCTCGCTGTAAGTCCTGTTGCATTTTTTTGATTTCTGTTTCTACCTTGTTTTGAATAGCACTGATTTCAAATTTCACCTGGCTCTGTATGGAATCGATGTCATCTACTTTGGTTTCAAGGGCCTCCACATTATTTTTCAGGATCTTTATGTCGTCGTTTATCTCTTTTATATCTGATTCTACTATTTGCATTCTTTCATTAACTGTTTCGTTAACTTGTGATACTATTTGCATTAGTTGTTCAAATTGCAATTGTCTTTTTTCTTCCGTTTTACCTTGTTTTTCTTCAAATTTCGAGAATAATCCTTCAATTAAATTTTGTTGTTTTTCTTCCATCGTGGAAACAAGATTTTGTTGTTTTTCTTCCATCGTGGAAACAAGATTTTGTTGTTTTTCTTCCATCGTGGAAACAAGATTTTGTTGTTCACTTTTCATCGTGGAAACAAGATTTTCTAATTCTATTTTACGTTTTTCATCGATATTAGTGACAAGATTTCCTAACTCAATTTAAGTTTGTCATCAAAGATTTCACTAACCTTTGTTGAATTTCTTCTTGATGTTGTTTCTCCTTCTTGTCACGTTTTTCTAGAATCTGTGCAATTTTTCGTCTATCTTTTCCATACTACGAGTTTCCATAAATCAATTTAGGATGTTAACTGCACTAATCCTTCACTTCTAACACCAATTGTTATATACTTCGTGGGTTCAATTTAAAAATTATAGCAACTAATATTTGCTTTCACTTTTCTAGAACTTTATTTACATTTAAAACAGCTGATTCACAATACATTTTCATATAAGCTAGTCGTCGCGGTATAACTAACTGGCGATCGTGGTGTGCTTCTTTTATATCACCAGGGTAGAATTCTCCAGTAGAAATCATTATCGTTCCTTCCGCTGCCGAGTCTTTTCGAGAATCGTATTTTTTATAGTAAAGCGTTTGTTGTCGTGCTGAATGACACAGGGTCGGCTTTGGGTAAATTCCGTAACAAATATATATATATATATATATATATATATATATATATATATATAGAATAACTTTTTCTCAAAATATTATTCATAACGAAGTTTTCCATTTGAATTAATTCTGTAACAGCCCGAGGATGTTTACCAGAATTCATAATGCTATTTATATATAAAAAAACATAATTTGGGGAGTTATATTTGTCTTTGGGTATTGTTTAACCACCAGCATTTGCGAAGCCTGGGGACTTACCTTCTTAGAGGAGGCTAGGTGACGAAAACGTGAAGCTACCAAGGACTGAGAGTCAAGGCAGATAAGGGCAGTAAAGTTTCTTTTATATTATTTATTTTCAGCTGACATTTACAGAGAAGGGTTCCGGAGGCTTTCTCTCCAACACAAATTTTCTTCGGGTGGTGGCTGCATTCCCCTATTCTCTCAGGGTTTATTTATATATTTTTCCCCATTATACAATAGGTGGGAGCCCCAGTTGTTACACTGGTAAGACAGGCCAAACTGTTACAATTCCGATCTAAATTCAATTTACTACACTCCAGGTTACGAACATCTGCTTTCTAAAACTATCGCCTTTAGCAAAAGTTCCTATATAAAAGAATCGGTTAAAAAGTTTTTGCTGATTTGTTATAAAACGGTATAAACTAAATCTTTAAAAAAATGTGAGACCACTTCAGGATCTCCCTTAATAAAATCCAGTTTAAATAACCCAAATTTCTTGTGCCGGCTTGGAATAATCGTTGAACACACATTAAAAAACCTTATAAGCGACTAACTGAGAGCACCCTTCTTTTTGAAGTCGGTTAACAAAACAATGTCAAAAAGATATCTTGCCGACAATGACTGTCGATTAAGACGTATAAAGACATAAAGGGAATTAATAAACGTTTTACTAATTTAAAAAGCATTAATTAAACAAAAATCAAATCAGTTACTAATACCCTGTGCAATCAATAATTATTTACTGACATATCTTTGCGGTTTACGGATTTTTGAATTTCTTTGTGCAATTTTTTAAAAAATGTTTTAGATGGATATATGGAATCATCACTGGAGATTTATTGCATAAACAGTAATCTAATTATTTTTTTTATGATTTTCTGGAAAACCAACACTCCCACGTTATAGAAAATTAAACAGTAACCCTTTGGGATGTTCCATAACACAAAATTAAAATTGATAAAGTAAGCCGTTTTTGAGTAATCGATGTTCATAAATAAAAAAGCATCCAGAACGGATGAATTAAAAATAACTTTTTTTCTTACCCTTAACATGAATTATTTGTATAGTTCATCCACATCGGTACTATTAGAGACCTAATAATGTGTATCTACTAATTTCAAGGCAATTACGTTGAGTTTGAATGTATTTAATGATATATTTAAATTTCAGATGATAACGGAAAAGCAACATTCGAATTCACCTATAAATATTGTTCAGATCTCTTATCTACTTATTCACAATGTCATTCATTAAAGTGCTGTTTCTCTTAAAAGTAATTTCAATAGTAAAATCATTAGATAGTGATATATTTGAATTATCTGTTATACACTTCAATGACTTTCATGCAAGGTAAGTTCACTAATCAATGGTCTTTGGATTTTTAATATTCAATTATTATGTACAAAATATATTTATATTAAGTAACTGACCTAAAGCATATGGAATAACTTTCTATACACACGATATATAATGTGTTGTAAATATATTACGACAAGATACGATCTCTTGTCTGAGAAACAGTCCAGTATATAAGATAATAATTGCACAAATGTTTTTCAGCAAAATAATCTGTTAGTTTGATAACAGAGGTTTCAGTAATATTTAATGCCGTAAAATCATACAGTTTTATATATTATATATATATATATATATATATATATATATATATATATATATATATATATATATATATATATATATATATATATATATATATATATATATATCCTTTAGATTTAGTAATTCTCTCTTATATATTATTGCACTGAATATTTCTTTCTTTTACATGATTTGACAGCAACATAATCTTCATTAATATTTAGTACACTGCAATTTCTCGATAAAACTTACCTTTATGGGAATGATAACAATGTATTATTATAATTTTGGTCTAAATTTTTTACAACGTCAAATCCTACAAATTTCTGAAAATATTTAAAAAATATTACTTTAACATATTTGGTTATTTAATACAAATAAAAAAATTGACTTTGGATACTGTTGAAAGTATTTTTAATAAGGTTTTCTATAGTCAGAAAAACTAGTGCAATCGAAATAAAGTATCCGACGATACCGGATTTACTACATACATTATAATTACCGAAATAACACTTTATTCTCGAACATACATAAATTCAATTACTTAAAAAATATTAGAAATGTAGTACAACATCAACGCTAATCCCTTGAACACGAAGTGACCAAAAAGTTCTAAAAATACAAAGTTACTAATAGAATGTAGAAGAAAAATATGCAACAGAAAATAGACATTCATCCTCAATCGAAGCCACAACAACCAGAATGAACACAAAAGAACTACCCAATCAACAACAAACCAAAATGAAAAAATAATACAAATTGAACGCTTAGAAAACATAAAAACTTTCACGTAATAAAGTATATAAATCGTAGGTGAAACACAATAAATCTCCTCTACATAGGTATATAAGCTTGCTGAGCTGGATATCAACAATACGGTTTAAAATAATTTATATTTAAAACAGAACCGACTTCAGCTGACTTCAAATAAAAACCGTTTAGAAACCGTGTGCAGTCAATCACTATTTTCAGACATATCTTCTTTTTTATCTGATTTCAGGTGCAATTCAGTTGAAAATTTTAGCGTATTATATCTCTCTCTTTTTTTCTCCCTTTCTCTTTCTCCCTCTCTAATTTTTATTTTTTATATATATTTTCCAAATATATTTTAACTTTTACTTGTTTGATTATTTGGACTACTTTTTATAAATGTAACTCGAATTCACTCTATATTGCATCCACATTGTATATGATTCTGTGTATTGGTCACCCCTATATAACTTATTAGTCTATCATTTTCGGAATCACCCTGTACAACTATAATTCAACTCAACGCAATATTACAACGGTCCTGATATCTTTAAACTCACCCTGTATAAGTATAAATCCTCTCCACATTATTGACTCTTTATATTTTTCCATTGTTTAAATTATTCCTGTATACCAATGATTTTATTTCGCCCCATATATCCAGTATTCCATTTATGCAACTGCGCATGATCTACCCTATATAACCACATTCTCCTTTTTGAAACACATTTTATGACTATAGTTTTACTCTACCATTTATTTCAACTACCCGGTATATGCAACTGCTTCTAAAATTGTTTAAACCCATGTTTATAATTATACCCCGTCCTACGTCCTGTAATTCAAATATCCTAACTGGTTATGCGATACACCCTGAATAACAATAATTTTACGTCGTCCTTACTTCAAACACCTTGTATAAGCAACTACTATATTCCAAACTAGTCATTTTTTTAAACCGCCCTGTTAACTGTAATTCTACTCCACCTTATATTTCAACCATCTTGTATATTCAACTGCTTCTGGCAATTTTCAAAGCCTTTTGTATAAATGTAATAACTCTCCATTCTATAACTCAAATGTCCACTCTGTATAACTATAGTTTTGCTCCACTCTTATTTCAACCACCTTGTATACGCAATTACTTATGTGCCACCCAATACAATAATTTTAGAACCACCCTGTATAACTAATTCAATTCCAACTTATATTTCAAACATCCTATGTATACAACTGTTTCTGTACCACCTAATTTCACATGCACGCACGCACGCATTCTTAATATAATGCAGTTTAAATCATCAAAATTGCCCAAGCCGTTTTTGAATAATCGCCTCACATACATAAAAAAAAAGTTTCATACGAATTGATAACCTCCTCCTTTTTGGAAGTCGGTTAATACTAACGACCAAAAACAAAAATAACGGAAGCAATATTGAAGAATAGTCGTAATCATTTAATCGCATGTGCAGAAATAAAACTAAATACTCTGAAAAATCTAAAACTGCACGCCTCATACCGTTAATACGTTAAAAATTAAAATAAAACGAGAGGAGAGAAACGCGAGGATAGACCAGTAAAAATGCCTATTAAAATTAACAAAGCAAACAATATAACAATAATAAAAAAAATTAAAAAACTAAAAATTGATCGCGTTTCATTAATAACTTTGTAACATTTATGAGTTTTGTTACATAACAGGGTTCATCCTAAGAATGCATTATTGAAAATTTTTCTAATGAATAAAATTATCGATTTCCATCACTATCTTTTTAAAGATTATGAGTTCAAGTATGCTACAAAACAAGGTTCATAATAATAAATAATAAATTTATTCTAAAAGACTTAAAATTATCCACTGCATATATTTTCTTAGAACATGAAGACAAGAAAGTCCACAGACCAACTGATAGTTGCACCTTTTTTATTTACATTTTCCCCCATATATACTGAAGCATATAAATAAAAAATTTCACTGAGTTTTCAATAGAATCTCTCTAGTTTCCCTTTTATATTGATTGAATCTTTAACTTGTTATATAACAAGAATTTTATGATGCACAATGGTCACATGGCGGCATATCGATAGTAGAGCACATCCACAACCCTCACTCGTTGTGAGGCGTGCAATAATAATAATCAGTTTAAAAAACAACTTAAAATTTATAAAATTTCGGCCTATATAAGTATAAGTTAATGGTCATAAGGAATTTCCATCAAGTATAGACATAATCAATACAGAACAACAACAAAAATATTAATTGGAAATTAATCTTTATTTCATGAAATATTCGGATGTCTGAATAGTCTTTAAACGTTAAATATTTAATGCCAGACCAGAGTTTGATCGTCGTTTGATTTATGTCGATGAGGTTTCATTTATCTTATCTTCTGATAAAAATTCTAATAAAAGTCTAAGTAAACAATATTTAATTTGAGGCGGATTCCAAAATCGTGTTCAAAATGTTCATCACATCAAATTTTATCAGCTAAAATGATAAAACTTATAAATATGTTTTAACATGATATTGGTATGTATTATGCCATAAAGCATTCGAATATCTGAGTGTAAGACAGCGATCGGGCAATATGAAAACATGTATACTTCCGCTTTTTTCAATATTCAAGGGAGCATATTCATTCAAATTGTTTAATATAAATCAAAACAATGTCATACCCTTTAGAGATCAAGATTTTTTAAAGTGGTCGTAAATTAAGCACGACGCATACCTGTCTAAATTTGGAACCCAGTTTGTGGAGAGGAATCACATTTTTGGCATATATGATGCTAGAAATGACGGGAAAAGGTGCAATAATTTGTATTTAGTTTTGTAGTAAAATGTCAGCAAAAACAAGAAAAAACTGATAAATACTGAGGAAACAATTTTTTACTACATAAATCAGTATATTATGACTTAAATGGTTTGTGGTATAATAAAGTAACTTTTATTTTTTCGTACTTAAATGCAGTGCCATTTTTTTAAAACTTGACATTGGCCAACTTTTTTATTAGAACTGATAAATTAATACTTTGAAATGGAAAGTTGTTGGAAATTACTTGCCTACGAAAGATGTACAAATAATAGTTAAGATGTTGCCAAAATTATTCGGCAGTTCAAAAACAAAATTTGATAAATCGTACCAGTTTTAATAAAAAATGACATGAAATATTTCTTTATTAGAGTAGCGGTTGTGGAACAACTAACAATCGATCAATTAACGACTAAAATAAAGGAAACTAGTTCAAAAAAGCAATAAAAAATATTATTATTTAAGAAATACTGAGACTGGTGCCCCTCTTGTAATCTACAGTGATATCTTTTAACAATGTTATTACTAAAATGTTCCCAAATGTTTTTAATTTCTCGCAGAATTCATTACTTTAGTTCATCAGCAGAATTAGGAGCTGCCATATGTGCTGTAGTTTTTAAGAAATCTCACAGAAAAGTCTTGAGGTGTAAGGTCAGAAGATTTAAACGGTCACTTTATTGAACCTCTTCTTCCTATCAAGCCAGTAGCCAGCGGGTGAGGTCTGGGATTGTATATCCTGGTAATACTTGAACAAAAATATAAATTTTGCAGTCCTAATCAGCCCACCACCAATCAAAAAATTATCCAACTCATCCGGAAAAAAAGTTATATGGGTACGGCCTTGCTTCCTATCTAACTTTCTGGTAGCAGTTCATGAAGATAATCTCGCACCTTTTGCGTAAAATGAGGTGATGCCCCATATTGGTGGAAGTAAAACAGCCTTCTTTCTGCATAATCATCAATACAGAACTCATGTTTCTTTCTCAACAACTCCAAATTTTGATCTATGGAGGCAGGTGCACTCATTTTTATGTTGTCGACTCCACACCATAACGAAACTTTTGGGATATATTCTTTTTTTTCTTTCTTCAACTCAACAAGTATTACCAGACTAATTTTACAATTGCCTGTATTATCCAGACCATTTAAATAAAATGTTGATTCGTCGCTGAAAAAATGTGATGCATGAGTCGCCTTATATTAAAAAAACAGTCGCAAAAATATTGTGTATCATCATCATTATGCTGTACGATTCTCATTTTATCTGGGTGATAATTGTACCCCTGCCTTTGATTGAGAAAAAAAATAGAGTTTAAATAAAACAAACACTCTCTTCAAAAAAATAACTTAACTAAAAATCATTTCATGACTTTTTGCTATAACAATTAAATACTTTTTATAAAGTCGGTGCCAAGCTAAAGTGAAAATATTTTGGGAAGTACATTTATAAATTGTAATTCGCAATTTTGCTCTTTAAATTGGCACCTTTGCTGTTTAAACTGGCACCGACTTCAGAAAAAGTATTTAATTGTTGTAGCAAAAAAACATTTCATGCTTTTCAATTAAGTTATTTTTTTTAAGTCGGTTTTTGTTTTTTTTGTTTTTAATTTTACAATTTTTAATGATGCAATGGCTTAATTGGATGCAGTTTTCAAATATATTTAAATTTTTCGATATTGCCTAAAATACGGTATTTACTTTTAAACATCATTTAATAGTTTAACCAACCTCGTTTACTATGGAATAGAATAACTTGTTTTCTAAATATGTATATGTATTAAGAAAATTTTCTATATGTTTCTAACTTAGGTGGATCCACTACATTGCACAAGATCTGAGTTTCATCATTCTTTAGGTCTGTTAATTAAACTGACATTCATTTAATAGTCTCCTCTCCGCGGAATCTTATAATAAATGGTTAAACAGTTATAAATGATATAGCATAATAGGGCGTAGTTTTAAATTCGAATAAACTTTGTCTGATAGCAATTTAAAATAAAATAAAGGTACTTAACTGAAACAAAGTGCATATTCTTTATCAAACCTAGTACATAATTTGGAAAAGTGATATGAAGATTTATTATACAATTTTTAGTGATGAGCCATAATTAGATGCATTTTATAATTCTTATTAATAAGAATTTTATATATTATCAAAATAAAGGTATTTTACTTTTAAGCAAAACTCAAATTTGCTGACAAACCTCGTATACAGTTGAAAAAGTGACATGTAATCATTACAGAACACGTTTTTGACCATGCAAATATTTGTATAAAGAATAACTTTTTCACTAAATAATATTCATACGAACGTTTTCCGTTTGAATCCAACTTATGAGGACACACTATATATATAGAAACCAACTGAGAACCTCCATCTTGAAGTTGATTAACTGACATTTTTGTCAATCAACTTTCAATTTATTACAATTTTTAATAATACAGTACAATTAGATGAAGTTTTTGATTCCAACAAACTTTGTTTGATTACAAATTGAGATATTATAAAAAAATAAAATACCTCACTTTTAAACAAAATTAATATAGTTTTAAAGCCCAGTATATAGTTGGAAAAGTTACATAAATACTTATTATACAATTTTTAGTACAATGTCATACTTAGATGCAGTTTTTAATTCTAAATAATTCTATTTGATAACAATTTTAGATATTAACTAAAATAAAGATAATTACTTTCAGTCAGAATTCCTATTTGATGACAAAACCTGTCTACAGTTAAAAAAGTGATAGGAAATGATTACAGTGTACGTTTTCGACCATGCAAATCTGTCTATGAAGAAAAACTTTTACTCTTAAAAATATTAATAAAATTAAATCGTTTATCAATACACACTGTATATACAGACTAATCGAAAATCTGTACTTTGAAGCTGATTAACTAACATTTATTTTGATTAATTCAATTTATTTACCCCAACATCGGAACAGAAAATTTTTCCATTTTTTTAATATCAGTGACTCCACCAAAGTACTAAGAAACAGTACAAGCTATGTTATTGAAAAAAATTTTTGGACCACTTCGGGATATCCCGGAACTAATCCAATTTCTTTTCAATTTATCCCATGTTCCGAATAGAAAAATGTGCACATTTTTAATACCAGCGACTCCACCAAAACTTACTGTATAAGAAAGTCTGTAAAAATGTTTTCCCCATTTTCTAAGAAACGGTAGAAACTATGTTATTGAAAAAAATATAGAACCATTTCGCGATCTCCCGGAACAGGACTCGGTATATACGGTGGAAATTTCTTGAGCCATTTGCTTTGAGTAATTGCTGAGCAAACATAAAAAATAGATACAGACGAATTAAGAACCTCCTTCTTTTTGAATTCAGTTAAAAAGAACATTATTCTCTTCAGTAACAACATTTTGTGACTTCTGCGGATCCTTGTTCAAACACTGGCTGCTGTTTTTAAGTTTTAAGTTGTATCTTACAAACTTCATATTTGGAAAACACCAGTCACTAAGACGAAGAAACACAAATTTAACGTTGTCTTCTGTATTAAATAACTGATTCGTCTTAGAATCTGAATTAAAATGTTATTTCATACAGATTCTTCTTTCACTTCCTGCCAATCGCATATTACTTTATAGCTCAGGTCATTTACGGGAAAAAGACCTTTTGGTGACAAAATTAATAGTAGAACAAAAACGACATCAACGTGTTCTAATGATAAAACTTGACTAATTGACATAAAATTCAACATTTTTTATTATGGAGTGTTGAGTAAAAGGAGGACACACTCTGTGTATTAAAAAGTGTCCACAAAAGGGTATCAATTTGGAGGCGCCACTGGGACGACGGGGTAATTTGTTCGTAGAATAATACTTAAAAGACCATTGGAAATTCTAACCTATACATTTTACAAATTACAACAGCAGATTATAATATGATTTTTTTATAATGAAAAGTAAGTATTTCTAAAAATAAATGCTGTAAAGTTTTTATTTACTTGTTATAAATGTAGTATTATTGACGATTAAATTGAAAATTATTTTCAGTTAGTTATATTCCCACAAAATATTCTATCCATATGATCTGCGAAATAAACCTACCAAAAATGTGTGGGTAAATAAGAAAAGATGGTTTTGTTACATGCCTGAGAGCTAACATTAAAACCAAAAACTGACAAGATTGGTTAATTATTAATAGGAAAGAAGAGTTTATGCAGTTAGAACAGAACCTATCAAGAATTTTTTTTGAAAATGTGTTGTTAAGTAAGTACACATCCAAAAATTGCAAATTTAAACATCATAGTTAAACAACCAGATTTAAAATGATTGGTAAAATTTGTATTTAATAGTAATAAATGTATTCAGTCAATGAAATACATTGTACATAGATAAAAATGACTTGCAAGCAAAATTTTATTTGTACATTTTTTAGGAGTCAAGATAAATATCCTACACAAATTAAACTCTGAAGAACCCATTATTATATAATTACTGAACTGATTATGGCATTGTCCATCGAGAACTTCAACAAACTTCTGAAGATATTTTTCCAGGGCCATTCACCAGGCGTACCTTTCCAAATATTTAAAATAGACGTACAGCAGAAAGATGCCAAAAATAGTCATTTAATTGTAGTTAATGGAGACAAGAAAAAATATATGGAAAACCAGTGTGTGAAAATGTTAGAATCATTGAAAAAGAAACTATTCTAGCATAAAATGCAAGTGAAATTTGTTCCTTAATGATAACAGAAGAGATAACTTAATTATAGCAGTTTATTCAGTGATGAAAAGAATTGTTAATTACCTTTTATCCAGAGAAAGGTGAACAAGGAACTAGAAACTCCAACTTTTTAAAATAAATATGTAATATGAACACAAGAATGTAAAAATAAATAATTTTTATTTACATCTAATTCACCAACATCTATTTGTTAATAAGTATAAAAATATTTCAAATATACAAATTTTTCCCATGTTTAACAGTTTCAGAAAGTTTTATAAGAAAATAACAATTATAAAATCACTCCGTTTTATAAAAAGTCAAAACTGGGGCACATGCTTATTAATTTATATCACAATTAACACACTATAAACTCATCACTTGCAGAGATTACAAACAACGGAGACAACCATTTACACAGAGAAGTTCACATTACAGATTTTCTACGTTTATTTTACGATTTTTACTAATAATTTTACATAATTCTCACTTTTTCAGCCGCTTCACTTCTAAATGTAGGATTTGTGTATTTCAATCCGTTGACAATTAACTTCATAACATTCATACATACACTTGCGCCATTCTGGTCATTTCTTGAACTTCTTATTTGAAACCGTCCGCTGGACACTTTTTCAGTTTTATTCCCATATAAGTTTTTCCTCCTTTCACTCTACACTCCATATTTTTTATCAATGCGGTTTTTTTTAACAAAAAAAAACAGCTAAAAATCGGTAACAATTTAGTTTTTTACCTTTTACACATAATCCACGTGTTTGCTACTATGGGCAATGTTGAAGAGAACTGAAAAATCTACAAAATGAGCTACTATACGCTCAACTTTCTTAATTGGTTTCTTAGATCATGGAACATTTACCCAAATTTCCAAAACAATAAATAATCGTTTATATACAGGGTGTTCCTAAATTGGAGGTACAAACGAAAAGGGGAGATTCCTTGAATAGTTTTAGGAAGAAAAAGTCCCATAAACATGGGTCCGCAAACGTTTCGTTTTCAAGATACCGAGTGTTAAAGTTTGAATTTTTTTCAGGTTTTTTTCTCATAGTATCTGCACTTCACAAGATATTCAAATGAAATTTGGCATAGATATTACAATTAAGAGTTTACACCTTGTGACATGCCAATTTCGATTGCAAATCTACAGGGTGATATTTTTTCGGGAACACTGTCCACTGTTGTCCTTCAGAACTTTTTTTTGGTGAGCCACTGGTACTTTCAAAAATTGTAAAGAAAAGCTTTGTTGTTATACCAAACTTTATGTTCTCTTGTAGTTTTGTCGTATCTACTACCGGTTTCGAGAAAAAAAATTTAATGATTCTCTTGAAATCCTCAGAAAATTCCGAATTGTCATAGAAATCTAGTTACCTACCTAGTAGGCTGTGGTGAATGAATAAATTATTGTTAGTTTTGACACATAATTAAACTCCTGTGTTTTGAAAATTAAAGATGGTTGCATTTTAATATCAAAACATGCCGAATTTTACGAATTCCGAAATGGCTGACATGCATTTCATGTATGGTCTTGCAAATGGTAATTCAAGAGAAGCTAAGCGTCTTTACATGGAACGCTATCCCAATAGAGTGATGCCTGGTCATCGGATGCTCTCTAATATTCACAGGCGTCTTTCAGAAACTGGATCTTTTTCTGCGAAAAATATTAATGCAGGTAGACCACGAAGTGTGAGAACACCACGACTCGAAGAGGCAGTGCTGAACGAAATAGAAGAACATCCAGGAAACAGTACAAGAAAAATTAGTGTTACCTTAAATACAAGTCATCAAGTTGTTAGGCGGATCTTGCGGGATTCTTTGCTCTATCCTTATCACATTCAGAGGGTGCAGGCGCTCTTGCCTCGAGATTGTCATCAAAGAATTATTTTTTGTCAGTGGTACCTCAACAGACTATTGATCAATCCTCATTTTGATTGCCCAATCCTATTCACTGATGAAGCATGTTTCTCAAGGACTTCAATCATAAATTTTCATAATGAACACATATGGACTGAGGAGAATCCACATGAAACTGCAGAAGCTTATTTTCAAGAGGAATTTTCATTAAATGTGTGGGGTGGTAATATTGGCGATTATTTGATTGGTCCTTTCTTCTTGGCAGGGCGACCTACTGGTCAATCATTATGTAAACAGGTGGATTGGACGAGGTGGACATCAGCCATGGCCCGCCAGATCTCCAGATTTAAATAGTTTAGATTTCTTTCTATGGGGCCATCTGAAATCTTTAGTGTACATAACGCCAGTGAATACCGTAGACGAACTGAGAAATCGTATAATAAGCGCGTTTGATACAATTAGGAATACTCCAGGAGTGTTTGAAAGAGTTCGATCGTCTATGAGAAGAAGAACAGAAGCTTGTTTAAGGGTTGGGGGAGGACATTTTCAACAATTGCTGTAGTTTAGTTCCTTTGTTGTTATTTAGTTTTTTTATTATGATTAATTTTTGAGTTATACGTTTCTTGCAGTAATACATTTTTTTGATGATTATACCTTTAAGAATCATTGCTAGTTTAATAATTCAAATTTTTTTTCTCGAAATCGGTAGTAGATACGACAAAACTACAAGAGAACATAAAGTTTGCTATAACAACAAAGCTTTTCTTTACAATTTTTTAAAGTACCAGTGGCTCACCAAAAAAAGTTCTGAAGGACAACAGTGGACAGTGTTCCCGAAAAAATATCACCCTGTAGATTTGCAATCGAAATTGGCATGTCACAAGGTGTAAACTCTTAATTGTAATATCTATACCAAATTTCATTTGAATATCTTGTGAAATGCAGATACTATGAGAAAAAAACTTGAAAAAAATTCAAAATTTAACACTCTGTATCTTGAAAACGAAACGTTTGCGGACCCATGTTTATAGGACTTTTTCTTCCTAAAACTATTCAAGGAATCTCCCCTTTTCGTTTGTACCTCCAATTTAGGAACACCCTGTATATTTTTTATTTTATAGCTAAACATCCTTATTAACGATAGCGATAGATCGTCTCATACGCCAATTATGTTATGAAAAAAAATACTATAGGCCTGGTAGTTTTTGCAAAATTCCAGTCAATCCTATGGAAGACATATTTTTTGAAAGGCTATATTACCTCACCGGATGACCCTATCATTATGAGTAAACCACCGTTGGAAAGTAGAAGAGTTGATCTATAAGTATTGAAAATATGTGGCCATTTCGTAAAAATTATTTGGACGAGTCCATTCGAAAAATTGTTGAGGGGTGGTAATATATCCTTATAACTAATAATCTCAATGCAAATTTAAATTTTAAAGAGAAAAATATTTATATTTCTTGCATAATATGAATTTATCTTATAAATTTAGCAAAATGGAAATTCCCCTTAGACTCATGATAATGATGGAGCAATCATTTTTAATATACAAAAGAAGTACTTATTTTAAATTTAAATAAAAAACCGAAATATGCCCTACAATATTATGATTGCTCCGTCATTATCATCTGCGGCTAAATGGAGTACAGGTATTCCATTGGTAAATTTATTACATAAATCCATATTATGCAAGGAATTTAAATATGTATCTGCATTAAGATTATTTATTATAAGAATATAGTACCAACCTTAGCAATTTTTTGAATGGACTCGTCCAATATTTTTTTACGGAATGGCCAAATATTTTCAATATTTATATGTATTTATACTTGGAAAGGATCTGCTGTGCTCATTTCAATGGAGCAGAAAAATCAAAAAATGTAGATACATAAAGTTTACAATTCAATTATATTTCCTGAAATGTATCAATGTTTACACTCTTTTAAATAAATAACACATTTTATTCTTATAATTTTTATTTTTTTTACCGCTTCTTTATTATTAGTTATTACAAAAGCTATAAATAATATATAATCAATATTCATTTCTTTATGAATAACATGTATATTTGCATCTGTTGTTGCTTTATTATCCTTGTTCCAACTTCAAATTTTTTATCTTGGTTCATTAAAACTTCATGGTCAGTGAAATCTAGCAATAAATTATATATAATAAATAAAGTTAATTTTTTTTTCTTATATACTCTTATATTTACTTACTATTGTTAATCTCAATTGGAGCTTCATCGACTCCTTTTTTTGTCGTAGGTACTCGTAATTTTTCAGCCCACAAACCAGCATGAAGATTTTGCTTTTTTATATACATATTGCAGGAAATATAGTTGGATTGTAACTTTGTTATGTGCATTGTTTACTTTTTTCCTAAACAATTTGACGACTGCAAATCATTGAATTTGTTTCTGGTTGAGATGGATTGCCCCACTGCTGTAATTAAAAAATTTCAGTTTTGTTAATAGAACAACAGTTATGATTAATTTTATACATACAATAATGACTAACAACGTGGAAATTAAATTTATTTACCCATGATGTCTAACTGATGAAATTAATTTTTTCTTCATCTCTAATTGCTATGTAAATCCATGGAAGTGGTATAATTGTAATTTTGGGTTTTTTCTTGGTGTATTTTCATAATCAACTACACCGCCCTTCCTTTATGTTTGATGTTTTTCTTTCCATTTTATGGGATAACTAAATTTTCATCTATAACACAGCAAACATAAATTACGGCTTTGACAGAACCAGCGTTCCACAAATAAAACACGAGATGGTGCAAATGTCTATTGTCAAAGATACTTACTAGCGTATAAAATAAGGTTTTTTTGAATTTTTGGGTAAATGTTCCATTATCTAAGAAACCAATTAACAAAGATGAGCGTATATTACCTCATTTTGTAGTTTTTTCATTTCTCTTCAACATTGTCCATATTAGCAAACACGGTTTTATCGGTGGATTTTGTGTAAAAGGTAAAAAACTAAATTGTTACCGATTTGTTGTAAAAAAACGCATCGATAAAATTTTTTTGAATTTTATGTCGATTAGTCAAGTTTTATCATTAGAACACGTTGTTGTCAGTTTTGTTCTATTATTAATTTTGTCAGGTAATTTCGTAAATGACCTGAGCTATTAGTTGTTTCTGCTTACCGTTGTTGTTGTAGTTGTTTCTGCAACCGTTACTCCAATAAACAAATGTGTCAATATTTTTTATTTAGACTGTTGAAATTTGTCAAATTATGTGAAAAAATACTTTTACCGGACTGTTACATTTAATTATTACTCAATAAAACATAGAATTTAGGATTGTTCAAATTCACTTTTTCATGGTTTACATTTTGTCACAGTAGGATATTTTGAAATTCTATGCAGTAGGTGAATAAAGAGCTTTTGCCACGTAAATTGAGGAAATGGTACTGAAAACAATAACCGATTATAAAGAAACGTAATATTTATCATCTTGACTAAACAGCCCATGTAGAAACCTGCAAGATAACCTGCTGTAGTAAACAAATTAATAAATAAACTACAATTGCCAACGACGACCAGAGTTGAAATTCACCATTATAAAATGTTGGTGTTCAAGTTAATTATGAAGGCATATATTTTGCAAATAATCTTTATGATTTTGAAATTACTTGATCAGAAATATATGAAGAAGTTGTCGAAAAAAGTAAAAATTTAGCTAACTATAATTATTGAATACAGAGAACCAAGTCTGAATGTACTTTTAAGGCTTCTTAATCATTAAATCAAGATCGATATATGTAAAGTATCTTTCTGAAGCAATGTAACACAAATTTCAAGTTATAACAAAACCTAGTTTTGCAACTTTAGTTATTACTTAATAAGTGTTAACCATGTTTGATTGCCTTTAAGAATTTAATTGCTAAAAACAGCCGGCTCAAAATGTTTAATGTATGTAACGCATGGATTCATATTTTCTTCTTTAATAAATCTAACCAATAAGCATGTAGATAGGTGATATACAATTACTAAAATGATAATTTTATGGTGAGTTCTGAAAATGTATGGCTTTGATTTTAATCTTCTATCAAAAATCATATGCATTTTCCAGGAACTTCATTTATACCATTTAAGCAACTCATATGAGTTAGTGATTTAAAAAAGTGAAAGATCTTCACATAATATAAGCACAGAGTTTTTGAAGATAACTTTATTTGGCAGACCAGGACTTAAGGAAACAAAATTATGCACTTTAACCCATATCTAAACAGGACACTATCAACTTCGAGGAGAGTAGGACCATCGTAATCTATAGAAATAGAGAAAAGACCCCTCTATCTAAACCGACGCGATGACAGCATGGACCCCGTAATTGCAAGATTAAACAAAGCAGAAACGCCCACCCAACCAATCACAACACAGCCCCTTCATCACATGACATCCCCTTCTAACGCACCGCTAACTATAAATAAAAGAAGCAGAGCAGACTTAAATTCAGTTACCTAGTGACTCTTGGGGAGTAGGCAGATTGAGGCCCCGAGTTCGATCTAGATTCTGAAACTCTTTTTTACTTTTGTCTCTTGATAATGGCTCCAAAGCAGGAGTCGAAACGTCGAGTATATATAATAATTCAAACGCGGTTCTCACCGGAATCTAGCCTTGTTCATAGTAATGACCGCGGAAGCCTCTCAGAACATTTCATTCGCCTCTACGGTGAAGATTTCTTCATTGACTAAAACATACAGCAAACTTCGAAAATCTCTGCTTTCCTTAAATCTTTCAGAACCCACAACATCATTCCTATCATTTTCAAACTAAAACATCACACCTTTTCACGTCCAATTTCCAGTATTCTTAACAAAGCAAGTTTCGCCCTATTACGAAATTCCATCCATTCAATCAGATATCAACTTGACCAAACCAACCGAAATTTATAACATTGCTACTCGTCATTACATACTTTCAACCCTCATCAAATTCTGTGGGACAATTTTGATCACATTTCAAGCGATAAAGCGGCCCACTTGGCTCAAAAGAAAACAGTTACTCAAAAAGATAAACTAATAGGACTTATTACAAAATACAAACCTGCTGTCACCTCACTCCCTCAGACGACTGTCCACAACTTTTCTGACTTCTCCTTAGGCTCTACCAGTTTAAACGTCCTATCCAAAGGTTTCAATTTCGCAGTGCCGCCAAAAACTATCCCACCTGAAAAAATCATTTCTCAAGTTGAGGTAGCTTTGGTTGAACTAACAGATATTGAGGCTGAGGATACTCGTCAAGATATTGCTAGAGTACTCCTCACATCAAAGCCACCAAAATCAAACCTAACTTCCAACGAAAGACATGCATTGAAACAAATACGTGACAACGATGACTTAACTATTCTTCCTGCCGACAAAGATAACGCGACTGTACTTCTCAACAGTAAGGACTATATTCACAAATGAAATCTCTACTCCACACTCCAGACTACGAAATAATTAACAATAATCCGACTACTTAGTTAGAGAAAAAGACCAAGGAAATCATCAACACAACACATCTTCCTCCTGACTTCAAAAAACCATCATTCCTCGTGAAAAAGCTTCTAAAATTCCCAAAATTTACGGACTACCTAAGATTCATAAGCCGGATGTTCCTCTTAGTCCCATTGTCAGTTCGGTACAATCCCCGACTCAAGAATTAGCCCGGTACTTAGCCAAAACCCTTCAACCTCTAGCCAAACAAGCATCCTCGTACGTAAAGAACTCTCCTTCCTTTCTAGATACGTTAGGCGCTTATAGAATTTCACAAAATCATATCCTGGTTAGCTTTGATGTTGCATCTCTTTTCACCAATGTCCCCATTTCAGAAACGTTAGATATTCAAAAACAAAAGACAATATCTCTTCTGACATCATCAAACTTGTACAGCACTGTTATTCTAACACATATTTTTCATTTCAAGACACTCTGATCAAACAAGTACGTGGGGCCCCGATTTGTTCACCTCTTTCTCCAGTGCTTGCTAACATTTTAATGGAACAAATCGAAACCCAGGCCCTAAACTCGTCTAATTTAAAACCTTCCTGCTGGCTTAGATATGTTGATGACAGGTTTTGCCATTTGGCCTCATGGCAGAGATTCGTTCGACTTCTTTCTAAAACACCCCAATGGCATACATTCTGACATTCAATTTTCAATGGAAATCGAATCCGATTCTTCGCTCCCGTTTCTTGATGTCCTCATAACAAAAACCAGCAATGGCAGATTCTCACATACAGTCTATAGGAAACCAACCCACACCAATCGATACTTAAATGCCCAGTCACATCATCACCCTGCCCAATTAAGTTCTGTAATTAAATCTTTGGCTCTTAGATGTATTCGCTTAACAGACATTGACAATAGACAAAACGAACTTAAGAATCTTCAACAAATCCTTCGACAAAACGATTATCATACAGACCACATTACACGCATATTGCCTCAATAGCAGCAACCCTCGAGTACACCAACCCCATCAGAAACAGACCAACAACACCGGAAAGCCTTCCTTCCGTACATTCGAAGAGTCACTGACAAAATAGCACGGATCCTACAACGACATCAAATAAAGACAGTCTTCAACACCAATCAAACTATAGCTAACTTAACCGGGAACCCTAAAGATAAAGTACCTGACGAGGATCAAGGAGTTTACGAAATTCCATGTCGCAATTGCTCACAAAGCTACATCGGTGGTACAAATAGGCGCGACAACCATCGAGTATATGAACATTCTTTATCAGTTCTGACTTCAGCTCTCGCGCATCATCATATCCAAACGGGACACTCTATCAACTTCGAGGAGAGTAGGACTATCGTATCTCTTAACTCCCTTAGGGCATCTACTAATCTCGAAGCTATAGAAATAAAGAAAAGACCCCTTTGTCTAAACCGACGCGATGACAACTCTCGCCTACCCACAGCATGGACCTCCGTAATTGCCAGATTAAACAAAGCAGACACGCCCACCAACACCCAACCAATCACCATACATCCCCTCATCACGTGACATTTCCTTCTAACCCACCGCTAACTATAAATAAATGAAGCAGAGCAGACTCAAATTCAGTTCAGTTACCTGGTGACTCTTGGGGAGTAGGCAGATTGAGGCCCCGAGTTCGATCTAGACTCTGAAACTCTTTTTCACTTTTGTCTCTTGATACTGGCTCTAAAGCAGGAGTCGAGTATAGTCTTGTTCATAGTAATGACCACGGAAGCCTCTCAGAACATATATATATATATATATATATATATATATATATATATATATATATATATATATATATTGATCAAACTTTTACAGTCAAGATAATACACACGATTTACCTGTTTCTACTTTAGTATAATGGTCAATCAGTGGGGTTCAACAAGTAACACAACATATGTGATCAGATGGGAATTCAAAATAAAAATGTCCAAAAAACTGGACAAAAATCAAAATTTTATATTGATAAAATTCAAATAATATTTATTGAATTTTACATTAAATAAAAGTTATTAAGCTGAAAAAAAATGCTGATCTGTCTTTGATCATTTTAGTGGTAAAATCAACATACCTTGTACATTTAGTATTTCATATTACTTATTCTTCGTAGCCATGGTAATATTTCGAATTTCTGCACTATATTATTTCCTCTTAATTTAAAATGTTGCCTTCATACCATACTATATTTGAAGACTGCTGGGGCCTTTAATTTAGACCCATTATAATGAACCAGATCTCATGATGGAAACATAACAATAAGGTGGCTAAATTATTAGGGACAGTATCAAGGTTTTTGAATTTTCGAGTTTAAGTTGATTTGTTTAAAAAATAATTAGTTGTAGATATCTTATATATTTTTATTGGTATCTTTAATCTATTGGGATAACAAAAACTCCAAAAATATTCAAAAACTGTTTAATATTACGCAGCTAAAAAATAACAATAATACATATCAATATTTGGTTATGCCACCCTTTGCTGACATAAGAGCTTCTATGCGTTGGGACGCACTCTCAATACAATGTTTTGCATCTTCCTTTAGTTTGGTAGTATGATATCATTCTCTGGTGAGGGTTTCTATTAGTGGATGTTTAGTTGCAATCACTTCTTTGGCCATCGCTCGTTTGGTGAGTTTCCACATGTTCTCAATGGAATTCATGTCAGGTGAATTCCCTGGCCAAGGCAAAACAGTGACATTTTTTTCAGCCAAGAATGCAATAAAACTTCTGGCTTTGTGGCAGAGTGCTGAGTAATGCATAAAAATGTCATCAGGAAACCATTCATTGACCTGCGGCATTCACCGGGTTTCTAGTACTCGTTTGTATTGGTCTTGTTTCATTGTTCTTTCTACGATATATAGGCGCCCCATGCCTTAGGCCGAGATCACAGACCACACCATAACACTAAGCAGGTGTTTAACCCTCTCTACGAGGCAATCGGTGTGATATTGTTGACAAAACACAAACAATACTGCGAACCGCGCTTTTTAGCGGACAATGACTGAATGACAAGAAACGTCACAAAATTGACAAATGATGCACGGATTCACTGTGTTGCCACTTAACAAAAGCGATGATAATAACAGTAGCTATATCAGTTGAAATAACCCTTTAAATGCAACATCATTTATTCAAATATACATAATAAACTATACATTAAATAAAAACGAGCACTGTCCCTAATAATTTGGCCACCTACTGTATGTAGGAAATCATTCTACTACAACGTTAAAACGTACGAAGAATTATAAGGTAGAAGGTATGTACGAAAGATTAGATCTCCGTAGCATGCAGGAAGGACCCTAAAATATTATATCTATTCATACCAAAAGAAATGCACTTAACCTTGATCAAAAACGGTTTTTTCTAAAATCAAAAATAAAAATACATGTGTTATCTAAAAGTGCATCCAGGCATCTAAAATGACTTTATATCATTCTACCGCTCCACAATTCAAATAATATACCGAATAGGCTGATTTCTCGAAACTAAATGGTGTAACTCTAATGTTAGACACCGCTTTGATGTTGCGATGTTACTCTTTGTATAATCTGTGGTTACACTAATACGCTATTCCGAAGTGCCGTTCAGACATGTTCCCTGACAATGTTGCCTGAAATCAAAAATGATTCCAAATTTCTCCCACATAATTATTTAATTATTATTAATTAATAGTTATTAATAACCTGTAATGTGAAACATACCTTATAACTGATAAACTGAGGTTAGGATCTTTAATTCCCACCATATACTTAATATTGATATACTGCTAGCAGATGCTAGCAGAATCAACATGCCTATATCGTTTCACTGTACCTCGGGTCTTATGCGCATGTTCGAAAATGCCCCTATTAGATCTTCTGTTGTTGGTTATGTTTTCTCTCTGTTAGATTCTTGGCAACGCTTGCGCAAAACGGTTTAGGTGCAGCAACGCCCATATAGTTACCATATAATCTGCTGTCTCTCTTAGTCGGTGACCCTTCGGCTTACGGGCGAGAACAGTATATCAGTATTAAGTATATGATTCTCACCAGCTATTTAAGGGAAGTAATGCCAGACTGGCGAGATTTCATGTCGAGTTTCGGCAGTAAAAAACACAAACACAATAGGCCGTACCATTTCAAAACGGCGAGGCCAGATACGGCTTGAATTTCCTCCCAACGGTTCAGTGTAGGGCGCATCTTGAAGATCAGCCGCCAAACGATAGGATCGGTTCCATTTTCAGCGTTATTTCACCCTACAGAGTGAACACACTACTAGAAAAGAACGCGGTATTTATTTCGTCATCTAGCTCGACCAAACAGAAGGCACGCGAATGATTACAACCGGCGTGTGTGGCTAGGGTAGAGCTGGATTTCAAGCGCGTGAAAAACTGCTGGTGTGTCATAAATATATGAGAACTCGAAGAAAAAATCGTAGAAAACGCAGCGTGAAATCCTGCCACTCTGGCCTTAGCCTAAGGCTAAGCACATAGTGAAGCGGAGAGCAGAGCGGTGAGAAGAGCTGACAGCAAAGCGGTGATCGAGAGTCGCGGTCATAAAAGAGCTGCAAACACATAGTGGAGCGTTTAAAAGCGAGATATGTATCTATTATTTATAGAAAATTGTCTTTCCCTGAAAATTTGGTATTTCTTTAAAAATAAAAAAAACGGAGATGCAATGTACATGAAATAAATAAAAGTAGACAGGACACGGTGAATTCCATCATTTGTATGAACAACTACGCTAACACCCCCAAATGTTTCATTCGTAATTTTGCATGTCTATAACAACATTTGATCATATTTTGGAAAAAAATACAAAATAAATTATTACAAAAGTGGACTAACTTTAATGTTGTTGAGCATCTTTTTGGTCCGAAAGTGGGTGTCGCAGGCTGCTGGTACACACGTCCCTCGTCCGCAAAACAAGACCACCCACGTTGGGTTCGTACCCTTCTTTAAAATGCGTTTTTTATGAAGGGATATATTCATTCTATTCCCTGAACTACCCAAACATTTTGCGAGGATGAAAGATATTTCGACCAATTGCCTTCGATGTTAATCTTATTAATGCAGGTGTTTTTCAATTCATCATTCCTACCCGCCAAAAGTCGGTAACTACAAAAGCGCGTCTCGATGCAAGGGATCGATGGTTTCGGGTCGTTTCCTAGTAGGAAACTTCAATAACTGCCAGGCCAAAATATCCAAATAAATCTACAAATGCCGAAAGAAAGAAAGCTTAAAACATAGTTCAGTTACTGGAGGTTTTTAAGTGATATAACACTTAACAACCGGTAAAATTTGTATATTGAAATGCCCTTAAATTTGCTCTTTTCACTAGTAGATTGAATCCTAATAATTTTCAACGTTGGTGGTCGTCTTCTCGGACGACGGACGTATAGGGACGTGTTTGCGTGTTTTAAAAAATGGTGCTCCCGATACATTTTTTATGTAAGTGGAAGGTTGTAAAGTATCCCCGAATTATACCTGGCATCTTGCGGACGAGGGACGTGTGTACTAGCAGCATAATAGACACACTACTAATCAAGGCGTCAGTATCCATCTTTTGCCACAAATTCTATCAACAAGGAAAGCGGAGAAAACAAAATTGTTTGAACGCGCCGCTATTCTTTCTTATAATAGCACTGCTCTCCTAGTCCAGCCCGTTCCACTATGTTTTATTCGAATAGATATTATTGGTTTATTTTCACCGCTTTCCTCACCGCTCTTCGCACCTCTCTCTGCTCATCGCTTCACTATATGTTTAACCTAAGGAAACATGAACTTGTGATAGCTTGCATCAAATTGTATACAAAATTTGCACTTATGCTTTAATCAAACCAATGTCTATGATTACTGCTTTAATAAAAGAAAATGTATCAACTAATTAATTTACATACTCTACTCGAGGTGTCATTCATTGAAAATCCTAGATGTCGGTCTTACATCTCGCGTCTTCAAATCTAATGAATTTACAGTAGATTAGAGGGCCTGAGATTAAAAAAGTAGTTGCAAAGTCGCCACTATTTCATAGTGAATTAAGTAGCACTGTGATAATATAGAAGCAAATTAAAATTAAATTAAGAAGAAATAAACCCACTTTCAAAATAGACGGGGCTTCATATTATCACAAAGAAAGAAGAAAATTTAATATAAAAAGATAAGTTCGTGTCTGTCATTGATTTAGGAAATTACATCTGACAACTAGGCCACAGTCTAATAATACAAGATTAAGACTCCATATTATCTAAATCAGCTATATTTGTCAATCACATAACAAACGAACTAATTTGGCAAATATTCTAGTTTAGTCGGCAACGTTTTTTTCAAAATCCAAATTGAGAATTTCCGAACACTTTTAAGAGTATCAAAAAACACGATGATTTGGTAACGATTCCCGTCTCCCTATGTATGGAGTTCTGCTTTATAAAAACAAATTCCTTAGTGAATAGCTGAAATCGGATTTAGATGTCATCAATACGACATTATATTAGACAGAAATATGAACATTAAACATTAACGGGGATATTTTTTTAAATCCACTGGCCAAAGACAAACTTCAGGCTTCCAAGATATATTAACCAGTACTAGGCATTTAGTTATATGAGATTACTCACAAATAGAACTCGGATTTGCTATAATTTGGCAAATCTCAAAAAGATGTAGCTGTCCAAAAGTAGTCTACTTTAAAGTCAAATAATACTGGAATTTATTTAGAATTGGCATCGTTGATTTCTGAAATACAATAACGATATGATTTTAGTGATTAGTGCATTTTTCATTTATAACCATTTTTTAAGGTTTGAAGAAACTAACAATGCCGGGGGAACATGTAAAGCAGCTCCTGAATGCATTGGAGGATTTTCTAGGCTTTATCATGAAATAATGAGGCTGAAAGCTGAAAATAATAACTCAGTACTATTGAACGGTGGTGACAGTTTTCAAGGGACCATTTGGTATTCCGTAGGGAAATGGAACGTTACTCAAGAATTCATTAATACACTACCAATTGATGCTGAAGTAAGTTTTACTACTATTAGCTAATATTGAAATAATAAGAACTCTTGGTAAATTTTTAAATCAATTAGCAGACATTAAATATATATATATATATATATATATATATATTATATATATATATATATATATGGGGCAAACTAATAGAAGAATTCAAGCTAGAGTGATGAACACCAGAACGCTGTAAGAAAGCAGGAAAAAACAACATCCATTGCGGAACACGCCACCACGATGTCACACCGAATAGACTTTGAGAACACCAGACTACTGGCAAATATAGAACACCCGAAATCAAGACTCATAAGAGAGGCAATTGAAATAGCGAAGAGACTTCACAGTGTAAACGCACGCAATGAAATTCAGAACTTATCGAATTGTTGGAAAATCCTATTAAACACCGTACCGGCCCAGACCCGTCCAATAACAACTCAACCGGAAATAACAAATCAGCAGGATGGAGCCGTGTCCACTGAGCGCCAAGGGCCACACGCAGCCGTTCACGGTGTCAACCGATAGGCGCCGAGCCGCGACTATATAACAGCGCGCTCGCTTCAGAAAATCTTAGTATTCGAGTAACTAGAAGCGAAAGCAGAAGGCTACGAGAATTATGCGAACCGACCTGAAGAGGGCAGATGTGACTCTGCCGAAACGTCGTCATTTTACCATCGATCCCGGCAGGGATCAGTTATCAACTACACGGATGAATTCCCGGAAACCACCTAAAACATTTAGTGGCCGCGAAAACTTAAAAACAAATATATATATATATATATATATATATATATTTATATATATATATTATTTACCGAAAAGGCATATAACAAACTGACATTAAAAAAACATTATCTGAAAGTTTTAAATACCTTTTGTAATTCATAACATTATAACACCTTTTTTCTCATAATGTATTATTATACTTTTCTTTCAAATTGTCACGTAGTAGATCTCATTTCACATTTTAATCTTTCATATTATATTACTTTCGTCTCGTATAGCTAAAATATGCTCATCTGCGGTTTTAACTTCACAGAATTTCTTTCCTTTTCATTGTTTAAGTTTATATAGAGTCAGCACATTATTTATTATAAATTGTTATTCACGACCTTCAGTCCGGCAGATGATTTCCTTTACTCCTAGTGTTAATATTATTATACTCAAGTTTATAAAGTATTAAAGTTTTGTTAATTAATAAATATTTTTTTAAAAAAGTCATTTTGAAAAGAAGTGATATAAAAAGTGGCGCAGTCAGTAGGATTCCAGAACGTTACTAGAACCGGCGAACGAGCTTAACTGGTAGCGGCGGATCCTAATCCCTTGAAGGAAGAAAGATCCTCTCGAGACGTCCCAACTGTAACCGTAGAACAAGGCAACTAACTACAACTACAGAGCACGGCAGCATCGATGTTCCATTTAATGTGAGTACAAACAGGAATCATCTCGCAATTTTTAATTTTACCAATAATTTTGATTTTATTTTTTTTTTTCTGTTCGGACGACCAAAAAACCCGAACCATATTTTTAACCATACCAATTTTATTTTTGTACCTTATATTTTTGAATTTCTCGATTTATTTTATTTTATTTTTACCATATTTTGTTTGCAAACAGTGCTATTTTCCTCCATTCTGTTTTATTGTTTCTGTAACGATTTGAAAAATTTATTGCACTTTAACGGATTTATACATTTATTTTGAACAAATTTTATTTTTGCTTAGTTTTCAAAAAAATTTTCAATTCTCCCATTTAATAAATTTAAAAATGGCACAACAATCTCCCAGAGACGGCTCTGAACCCGAGCCCTATCGGCTATCCGAAATATTCTCTATCGTCCCAGCGTTCGAAGGAGACCAGATCTCCTTGGGAACATTTATTAATGCGTGCGACTGTGCTTACAACATGTCGACGGGCGATCAAAGATACCTTTTACTTATCCATATCAAAAATAAATTAAAAGACAGAGCGGCCCAACTAATAAATTCGCGTAGCCCCGCGTCTTATTTAGAATTAAAACAACTCTTGAATCTTCATTTTGGAGATTCCAGGGATTTGACGTCCCTGATACAAGATCTACAACGCCTTCAGCAACTATCTAACGAGTCACCACTTACTTTCTACAACCGACTACAAGTCCTAACAGCAAAGATGCACGCCAATATTCAAAAGGCATCCAATTTAAACGCAGACCAAAAGGTAGCGCAAACGAGTCTAATAGACACTATGGCGCTTAACACCCTTCTAACCGGGTTAGAACCACGTCTCGGACAAATCATCCGTGCCGGTAACCCTAAAGACCTTTTAGAAGCCAATGTAAGAATCAGACGCGAACTCCAGTTATCGTACTTTGAGAATCAGAAAACTACAAAACAAATTCCCCCGAGGCCCAACCAATCGTTCCGAAGTCCTAATCCTCCAAATAATAAGTGCTTATCTTGCGGTAGATTCGGACACATCGCCTCCGAATGTCGTTCCCAAAATTACCAAGCACCCGTTTACAATAACAATAACGGTAACAACAATTATATGAGACCAAACCCTTTCGCTAATAATGGTTCCCAAAATCAGCCTCCACAATTTCGGCAAAATCAACCTCCACAATTTCGGCAAAATCAGACCCCACAATTTCGGCAGAATCAGCCAACTTTCAGGCAAAATCAGTCACCTTTTAGACCAAATCAATATCCTCCTAATCAGTCAAGACAATTCCAACAAAATATGCAACAACCTCGTCAGTCAGTGATTCAAAAGAACCCTAATTTCCACCAGAATCCAAACAGGGCACATCATTTAAGTTGCACAAATTCTTTCGATAATGACAACGATTATTATACAGCTAATAATCACCCATATGAGGATTATCATACAGCTGATAATCAAATAAATTACGACTATTATACAGATAATAGTTATTCATACGACACAGGAAATACTAATTATCATACTGCTGATAACTTCGGCGATCAAACTGATGATTTGGACCCACTGGAAAATCAAAACTACCAGGATTTTCTTTCTCTCCCAAATCCAGTTCATCCACCGGACATAACAACCAACATCACATCACAAATACAAACAATGAATTTAGACGACATGAATCCGAACGCAAACTTCCCGGAACAAACGTTCCTGTAACTACCCTTCACACTGTCAACCAAAAAAACTTATACTACATAAACGACGCTACTGGTCAATACAAATTGCTTATAGATACAGGCGCAGGAATTTCAATTTTCAAAGAGCAAACTGTCAAAAACTTTCCCAAAGATTCCAAGAACATGTAATTATTCAGGGCATCACTGATCAAAAAATTTCAATTTCCCAGTCAACCCTTGTACCATTTGCTCCTGGTAACCCCCACAAGATTTTTATTTTTAATCTCGACATCGACTTTGATGGCATTTTAGGTTTAGATTTTTTGGAAAATTACGAATGCGTAATAGACTTAAAATCTAAGCAACTTAGAACAAATTTTAAGGCTCTTCACAAGGTCCCTACCTTGCCTTCTTCAGATATCGCATCTCCAACAATTCCCAACACACAAAAACCCAATAATTTTCCGAACTATATTTCTATAGAACCCCGCACCGAAAAAGTATGTAAACTGCGATGTCACCTTGCTAATACCGACGCTGTTCTACATACTATAGAAAAAGAAAAAGTCAGATTACCCAAATCCTTGGTATATGTAAACCAAAATGGCGAATTTCTCACTTCAGTTATAAACGCCAACGCCATCCCAAAAACAATTAATTTCGACAACTTCACTATAGAACCCCTTACTCAAACACAACCCTGCTTCAATTTTAACAACTCTTATGACTCTGAACCAGTTGACAGAAACTTATTAGTTCGAATTCGATCGAGACAAATAACTCCAGACCCATCTATACCAAATCTTATCGGTACCCTCAGGTCCATAAAGAAGAGGTTAAAGAACAAGTCAGTAAAATGCTTGATCAAGGCATCATTCGTCATTCTATTTCCCCTTGGTCTTCCCCAGTTTGGGTTGTTCCCAAAAAATTAGACGCCTCAGGCAAACAAAAATGGCGTGTCGTCATTGACTACAGGAAACTGAATGAAGTCACAGTCGACGACAAATACCCCTTGCCAAACATCTCCGATGTTTTAGATCAACTTGGCAAATGCCAATATTTCTCGACGTTAGATCTCGCCTCCGGTTTTCATCAGAGAGAGATCGATTCTAAAGACATTCCCAAGACAGCATTTTCAGTCGAAAACGGCCATTACGAGTTTGTTCGTATGCCGTTCGGTTTAAAGAACGCCCCGTCCACATTCCAACGTGTCATGGACAACATCCTCCTTGGAATACAAAATGAACGTTGTCTAGTATACATGGACGATATCATTGTATACTCCCCAACGATTCACGAACACATTTCCCGGTTGACCGAAGTCTTCAAACGTCTTCGCACATCAAATCTTAAGATTCAACCCGACAAATGTGAGTTCTTAAGAAAAGAGGTAGCGTATCTTGGTCATCTAATTACGCACAAGGTGTAAAACCAAACCCCGAAAAAATCAGTTGTATCCAAAACTTCCCAGAGCCAAAGAACCCGAAAGATATCAAATCTTTCTTAGGATTGGCCGGATACTATAGAAGATTTATTCCCAATTTCGCTAAAGTGTCCAAACCTTTAACAAAACTGCTTCAAAAGGACACTAAATTCTTCTTTGATTCCGATTGTAAGGCAGCATTCAATGATTTAAAGAAAGCTCTCATCTCAGACCCCATCCTTATCTACCCAAATTTTGAAGAACCTTTTCTTCTCACCACAGACGCCAGCGCTTTCGCGATTGGTGCAGTCCTTTCACAAGGCCCAGTTGGTGAAAACCTTCCGATTGCTTATGCCTCCCGCACTTTGTGTGCCGCCGAAACCAGATATTCGACCATTGAAAGGGAATTGCTTGCCATTGTGTGGGCAGTCAAAGCCATCCGTCCTTATTTATTTGGTCGTAAGTTTACTTTAATCACCGATCACCGCCCGCTTACGTGGCTTTTCTCAATCAAGGATCCAGGCAGTAGACTTGCCAGATGGCGACTGAAGCTGGAATAGTACAATTATAAAATTGAACATAAACCAGGCAAGATAAACAGAAACGCCGATGCTCTCTCGCGAATTAAAGTCAACCACTTCCAACAAATCGCGTATTTTCAGTCAAAAATCCATGCCTTCAATGACACCGACTCAGAAGACGAACCCGAACCAGAACCTGAACTTACTGACGAACACCTTACTAACGAATTAATAAATTTGTTGACTTGTATAAAGAAGATCAATAATTGACTATTCAAAGATCGAAACTACTAATTCCCAACTTCTGGACAAATCCCATAAACAAATTATTTCATTTTTCTGGCAAAACAAGTTAACTGATCTAAGAAGAAGATATCACATTCGAAAACAATTCCATCAACACCTTCGCAAGTAAATCAGTTAAAGACCGCAAATACTTTATAATCCCCTTGCCATTTGACCCTGAAATAGTCGTACAATTTCTGTTCTACATTATTTACAAATCACGAGATAAATTCGATCTTGAAACCACATATTACGTCGAAAACAACTTAGAACTCCCAATCCTTGAAACTTTTTCTTACGTCTTTGCAGACAAAGACATTAAATTAAAAATATGCCAAAACGTCATAACTACACCTCAGAGGATGAAATACCTCAGATTTTAGAACATTACCATCAAGGCAAAAACAATTTGCATCGCGGAATTAATGAAACAGTAAGGCGAATAAAAGAGAAGTATAACTGGACCGGTTTGACAAAAAGCGTTGAAAATTTCATCAAGTCATGCGAAATTTGTCAAAAAGTCAAAATATGCCGAAAAAACTTGAGTTCCCCTCTAGTCATCACAGAAACGCCGAAAACACCTTTCGAGCGAGTCAATATCGATATCTTTGAATATCCCACTCGAAATTATGCTCTAACAATTAGAGACGAGCTAACGAAATTTACACAGGCATATCCTATAAAGAATAAAACGGGAAAAACTGTCGTTAACACGCTCATCCTTTATTTTCAACACTATGGCACCCCATTGAGAATTCACTGTGACTACGGTCGTGAGTTCGATAACGTATTAGTAAAAGACCTTAGTGAACTCTACGAAATAAAGTTAACTTTCTCTAGTGTAAGTCACCCACAATCAAATGGTTCCCTTGAACGCTTCCATGCGACACTATCGGAAATGATCCGGGCAAATATCGCCGAAAATCCAAACGTACACCCATTTAATGTTCTGCCATACGCAGTCATATGCTATAACAACACCAAAAATAAGACTCATGGTTTCACTCCTTATGAGTTGATTTTTGGTCACACGTCGAGTAGACCACCGGAAACGCTTTACAACCAAAAGAACCTCATTTCCAAGTACGTAAGAGATCTTAATAACCGTATGGAGTATTTCTACAAATTAGCGCGAGCCAAAACCGAACAACAAAAAGAAAAAGCCAAAGCACGTTTCGACCAACACGTTCCCGAAAATCGACCCACTTATAGCATAGGCGACAAGGTATATTTAAAAGAATCCCAAATTTCAAGTAAGTCACAAAACAAATTTAATGGCCCTTTCCAGATAACTGAACTTTTCCAAAATTCTGCAACTCTTCTAAACCCTGAAACGAATCAATCTACAAAAGTAAATTTTGACAGATTGAAACCGTATTTTGAATAGAAATTACTTTATTTCAGACTACTTGGACTCTTCACAACCGTGACGTCCCAATTTTCAATAACTCCCATAAACAACACAGTAGGACTCTTCTTTCATGAAGAAGGAACTGTCAAAATATCAAACGATAAGTGGACTCTACTTGTCTACAAAGATCTTCACCCTTTCGTTGACGCAATTGCCAACAATGACAACATTTTGAGTACTATAATTGACACTATCCACTCAAACTTAACTACCCGTATGACAGTATTTAAACCTCAAGTACAAACTCATATTAGCCTCCTAAAACAAATATCTGACACAGTAAACTTAAAATATCAAGAGATATTCGCAGACACTAAACTTTACAACTCCAAGAGGCAGAAACGAGGACTTATTAATGGGTTAGGAACAATATGGAAATCAATAACTGGAACTTTAGACGCTAGTGATGGTGAATACTTTAATGAATGTATCAACAAGATAACACATGACGAACAGCAAATTGAAAATTTACTAAAGAACCAAATTTCAGTAACGACTTCTGTAATCAAAAACTTCAATGCAACAGTTCAGAAACTTCAAATAGACGAAGAAACGTTTAATAAGGACATTGCCGAAATCAAACAATCTATCATGTACATTTCAGACGATCTGGCATTTTTCGAAGCATTAGTCAAAACTTTAGATCTATGCGAATCATTAATGGAAAGCTATGTCTTTATCCAAGACGCCCTAAATGATGTATTGTCAGCAATATCTTTCGCCCGTATTAAAATGTTACACAGTTCAATAATAAACCCCGCCGATTTAGTCGAATCTCTTCAACTTGTTTCTCAATCTTTGCATAAAAATAATTTACCTTTATCAATTTTCGCCCATAATATTGCACAATATATTGACATTATAGAGTTAGAAGCATTTCAGTTAGATACAAAAATAATTTTCGTTTTGAAAATCCCTTTAGTGAATCCTGAAACTTTTATCCTTTATCGTCTATACCCAATCCCCATTCTGGACGACCGAACAGGATTCCATCATATTTTACCAACCATAACTAAATATATCGCGAAGAATGATGATTCATTGTTGTATACTACATTTCGGAACCTGGACAACTGCAAGCCCTTAAGCCGAGTTCAATGGATATGTTCAGACGTTATCCCGTATCCTATTGACAGCGATTCCATCTGTGAGGCCCAGCTTTTGAAACAGTCCACCTTCCTCCAAAAGTTTGTCAAACTTCTATACTGTATGCCAAAGACTACAATGTTTACGAAATCAGTTCAAATGTATGGCTAATTTCTGTTTCCGATCTTCTACCAATCACCATAAAGTGTAGCGGCAAAAACGTTGTAACCAAAACCATTGCAACCAATTCAATCCTCCAATTGCAATCAGACTGCAATGCATTCATCGGCAATACTCGAATCCATTCAAAAAGGTTAATTGAAGATTCCCAAAATATTACATAAAAGAGCCATCCAGTTCAAATACCCTACAACTGCTGTGCATCCATCCCACCAAAGAAGTACGTCCCAGATCTTAAACCCCTCAGATTAAACAAGATCGACGCCGACGACCTCAACATAGCGCAACACAAGCTCAACCAATATTCCGATGAATTAGACAAATTAATAAACCAGCCGTTTATTAAAAAACATACATCTTGGTTCACAATTCTAACCATTACTTCCATCATCGCATTAATACTTTTGTACATTCTCTACAAGTATAAAAGCAGAAGAAAGTCCAGACTACTAGCCATAGCCACCACAAGTGATGACCCGCCATCACCTCCACCAATGCGAAGTCGAAGCGAAACCAGACGCTTCAGATTCTTCCCCAGAAGACGCCCAAGCCTCCAACTCCAGGAACCCATAGAAGAAGATGAACTCAAACCAATGGTCTGAAAAGTTGAAGCATAGCATCAACTTTTTCGGGATAAATGGAGTTGTTATATAGAAATTTAATAGACTCTTTAAAATAATAAATTCTATATTATATTTTATAACATTGTAATTCATAACACATAACACCTTTTTTCTCATAATGTAATATTATACTTTTCTTTCAAATTGTCACGTAGTAGATCTCATTTCACATTTTAATCTTTCATATTATATTACTTTCGTCTCGTATAGCTAAAATATGCTCATCTGCTGTTTTAACTTCACAGAATTTCTTTCCTTTTCATTGTTTAAGTTTATATAGAGTCAGCACATTATTTATTATAAATTGTTATTCACGACCTTCAGTCCGGCAGATGATTTCCTTTACTCCTAGTGTTAATATTATTATACTCAAGTTTATAAAGTATTAAAGTTTTGTTAATTAATAAATAATTTTTTAAAAAAGTCATTTTGAAAAGAAGTGATATAATATATATATATATATATATTCACCGACAAGGCATAATAACAATACTGACATTAAAAAACATTATCTGAAGTTTTAAATACCATTTTGTATGTACTATAGAATTGTGTGTGAAATTGGTGCCAACTCTAAGGAATACATGTATTTTTCATGCAAATATAAACTAAAAATGTTCCTTATTAATTAATAAAGCTATTTATAATGCCATGTTAAATATATATTTTTCAAGCCTGTACGAACTTCAAACTGAGTTTTACAGTACATATAATATATTTTTGTTTAATGTATCCATTTGAGATATTTTTTACTTTTATTTTCTTAATGGAGGTCCACACGCATATGGCAATACTCATGAGTATGGTAATCAACTGCGACATTTCCTTGATCTTGAAAGCTCTGGATAAGAAACAGTTTATATGTTAAGAGTCTCTTCATTTCTAGAAAATCTATGAAATCTAGTAAATAAATAAATATAACAACAAATTAATATACAACACCTGCGCAAAACTTGCTTTAAGTTCTAACGAACATTTCCTTTTTCTGCCACATTTTAAATTATAGACTTAACAAAGGCCAGAAATCAGATCACCAGAAAAAGGGCAACGTTACTTGCGAGTATGTGTATTTGCTAAGTTCGTATTATAAAGTAAATATTTAATATTAAGACTTCTGAATAATAATTGAATTATAATACAGGAACTTATTTTCAATTTGTAAAGTAATAACCGTTTATTTAAATTAGTATCCGATTAGCAGGGCGTAGACGTAGAGGTAACCACTACTTAGTTAACCTCAAAATAAACAGTCTATAAACGAGAACAATTTACTAGAGGACCATCATGTTTTAAAGAAAACTATACTGAGCTTGAGCCCCTTAGCCACCTTTGGATCCGTCAGTGTTACATAAATTATACCAATTGGACTTTATACATGTGGTAAGTGTATTAGTTAATCAGCATCCACCTATAATTAATGGTACAAATAGACCAACAACTACACACATAATTCAACAATTATTTCCCTCAGTTCCATATGATCAGCAATTAATTCCTTTTCACTTATGTTAATGTAAAATATTTTTCACTCAATCTTGTTATATATATTTAATAATCTTTCTTATAACAGAAGTTATTTTACTTTATTACTTGGAACCAGCAACAACTCTTTTTTTTGCATAGTACTTTTGAAAATTTAACACGTAGATGAGGTAAATATTTTCTAAAGTTTTAAAAGTTTTAAAATATATCACAGGTACTGTAAAAATATATTTATATAAAATTGTTGAATGAATTTTCTTGATACTGGGTCGTTCAAAATGGCAAGAACATGTTCATTTTACATGTTTTATTGATGACGTTTCGGCTATGTTTTTAGACATTTTCAAATCTACTCTACAAAGTGAGTAATTGTGAAGTTAAGTTTGTTCTGCTTAACATTTTTGCATTTTGAAACACTTGCCATCAAATTAAACTAACGACAAACGATATAGTGGGAGAGATAGAGCGGTTTTTTGCTCGTCATCGCGAAAATGGACAGAATGTGTTGTGTTAAGTTACATTCCTAAATTGCATCACGTTTCTGATCAGGCGTCAGTTGAAGCGATAACCGAGCACAGCTACAGGGGTTAAAGTGGTACTTTTTTTGTCTTGCTCGTGATCTAGCCAACGTTCAAAAATTGGCTATATAGAAGATTATCAGGTATTCAGTCCAATTCCCGATGGGCGTCTGCCTAGATCGTTACCATCAGGGTGGCGTACAGGGGTAAAGATGTCAAAAAAAAGAGGTCATCGGGTAAATGGACGCCATTTGCACAAGTTTTTCGGTTACCCATAGGAAATCATAATCCACAACGGCGTCCAGCTAAGTTTTCACCCCGTTAACACTCCTGAACATGAACGCCATTTTTACTAATCGCTTATTAATATGTAAGAAGAGGAGGAAAGCTATGTGTTGACGAAGTACTTTAAATCTCCGTAAGTTTGAAACATCCGGTTAAAGCTCGCCATCGAGAAAAAGAACGCTATTTGCATTAATTACTTGTTTCTATGTAAGAAACCAATACTCAAAAGGCCGACAGCTTATTGATGACGATGGACCTCTAAATGAGGACAATTAAGCCACAAATTCAGTTATTTACCATCAATTACAGATAAAATTATAAAATAAAAGTAGTATATATTCATGATTATTTTCCTCACTAACGACTGTTTAAGCATATTCTATGCTAATGATACTGTCTTTTCGTTTTGAGGGTAAAATTTTGAATTAAATTTACACAAAAATGGCAAATGGACCTCGTTTTCACAATCTACCCTTTAGAAATTAGGCAATTTTTGAATAAAAATAAATATAGGTTGGCTATTAAAAAAAAAAAAAAATCCTGTATGAATTTCCTTTGTTTTTTACCGCAATACTAATTTGCATAGTTAGCTCTATTGGAATATGGCTCAAGCTGAAGATGTTTGTTTTAATGTTATATAAATTAAAATAACTTATTGTTAAAAATTAAATTATTTAAGTCAGTAAAATTTATAATTTCATGTTTTCAACCTAGATGTTTTAATTTTTAATAAAATGGTTGATCAATTTATTATAATATTCAATTTTATATAAAATAATATTTGAAAATTGTAAAGATTTTATTAAAATTTAATTCCTTAAATATTCTTATGATAGCAAAACTCTACTTTTAAGAATTCAATCCTAGTCAAATAGTTTTAATATCAAATTTTAATAACACAATTTCACTTAAACTTCAATTAAATTAATTTTCAGCAATTAATTGATATTAAGTTACCTAAGTTTTATGTATAGCGGATTTAGATTCAATAGTTTTAATTCTTCACACAAGCTGGTGAGAGAATTGTTGGGCAAGTGGGACCCCAGTTATTTATACCATATTGAATTTTACATTAAACTAGTGTATAATTTGGTAAAACAATTAAAACAATTTTCTTAGTTTAGGTGCTGTTAACATTATATGTGTATTCCATTTTTTTAAATCTTTTTCCACACCTAAATATTTATTACTAGGAACAATATCTAGCTTATTAGGGCAAGTGCAACTAGTACATATTTATCTGTAGCTAATGGTAAATAACTGAATATGTGGCTTAATTGTCCCCATTTAGAGGTCCATCGTCATGGCTAAGCTGTCGGCCTTTTGAGTATTGGTTTCTTATATATAAACAAGTAATTAGTGCAAATATCGTTCATTTTCACGATGGCGAGCGTTAACCGGATGTTTCAAAATTACCGAAATTTAAAAAAATTTTCGTCAACACGTAGCTGTCCGCCTTTTTTAATTATGTATTCTTACACTTAGACTAGTCTAAGAGATAGAGCGTGTTTTGGCTCGTCATCGTGAAAATGGACAGAATGTGTTGTGTTAAGTTACATGCCTAAATTACATCACGTTTTTGGTCAGGCGTCAGTTGAAGCGATAACCGAGCACAGCTACAGGGGGTTAAAGTGGTAATTTTTTTTGCTCGTGATCGAGCCAACGTTCAAAAATTGGCTATATAGAGTCTGCCTAGAGTGTTACCATCAGGGTGGCGGACAGAGATAAAGTTGTCAATAATGGGGTGAAGCTCGTCATCGGGTAAATGGTCGCCATTTGCACAAGTTTTTCGTTTACACATAGGAAATTATAATCCAAAAGGGCGTCCAACTTAGTGTTGACGACGGACCTTAAAATGGGCTAAATTTGTTTCATCCCGCTAACGCACGTTATCCTGAAAATGTACGCTATTTTTACTAATCACTTGTTAATATTTAAGGATACATAATTCAAAAAGGTGGACAGCTACGAGTTGACGAAGGACCTTAAATTTCGGTAATTTTGAAACATCCAGTTAACGCTCGCCATCGGCAAAATGAACGTTATTTGCACTAATTACTTGTTTAGATATAAGAAACCAATACTCAAAACGCCGACAGCTTAGTGATGACGATGTACCTTTAAATGGGGACAATTAAGCCACAAATTCAGTTATTTACCATTAGCTACAGATAAATATTATCGATATATAAATAGGCAAAGACTAAACGATTAGGTACCATTTTCTCCTCTGCCTCTCAACCGATTTTCTTCATTTTTGTTTTGTTTAGTAGCTACTGACCACCTTCACTGCAGAATGCTAATATTAATTTATAATATTGGTTCATTCATTAAATAAAATATAATAAAAATTCATTATTTACGTCTATAATGTCAACGCCGAAAAACTGATAGTGCCGCCGCTGCCAGACCGTCAAAACTCAAAACATTGAGTAATTATATATAGAGGGACCGATCGTTAGATGTTTTTATATACTTAGAGCATGTACTTCGGGAAGTGGAATGCAAGCTTTGTTATTGTTTAGTGGTAAAATAGTCAATGTAGTAGATCAGTATTGATTTTTCGGACGCATTGTAGTAACTTTCATATTAAATATGCTGTTTTTAATGTGAATTTATTTATTTGATTAATATATTATTATCACAACCTTCCCGTAGGTATTGTGTAAAAAATTGTCAGATAGCAGACAATAGAGAATGTATTAAATATTTAAGTTCTCCTAGGGTTGTTGGTCCTCTCTTTTCTTTAATATTCCTGAACTTGATTGAAACCGCAAATGACGAAAACTTTTAGGTTGCAAAGAACAATTTTTCAATTATTATATCGAATATTTTGCCAGGACCGGTTGCACCCAAAAATTTGGGGTGTCATTCATTTGTCAAAAATATTTCGAATACCGATATTTGATTACATTTTTATTTTCTTTTTCTTTCAATAGATTTGTCAATATGAGTGAACAATTTTCGTCATTATATCCACTTCTCCGATTTCTCCATAACTCTGTTTCTTATAAAAATATACATTTACAATTTCATGAAATAGGGTCGAATTTCGACCACTGAGCGACCACTAGTAAAATAAAAATAGTATATGTTCATGATTTTTTTCTTTACTAACGACTGCTTAAGCATATACTACGATAATGATACTATTTTTTCATTTTGAGGGTAAAATTTGGAATTAAATTTACTCAAAAATGGCATATAAAATGTGTTTTGTTAAACAATGACTTTAAATGTAAAAAAACTAAATGCGTTGCGTTTAAAACTTCTATTAGTGGATTGCCTAATCATATAACGTTCCACCAGTACACCAAATGTACTAGTTGCACTTGCCCTAATAAGCTAGATATTGTTGCTAGTAATAAATATTTAGGTGTGGAAAAAGATTCAAAAACATGGAATACACATATAATGTTAACAGCACCTAAACTAAGAAAATTGTTTTAATTGTTTTACCAAATTATACACTAGTTTAATGTAAAATTCAATATGGTATAAATAACTGGGGTCCCACTTGCCCAACAATTCTCTCACCAGCTTATGTGAAGAATTAAAACTATTGAATCTAAATCCGCTATACATAAAACTTAGGTAACTTAATATCAATTAATTGCTGAAAATTAATTTAAATTGAAGTTTAAGTGAAAATGTGTTATTAAAATTTGATATTAAAAGTATTTGGCTAGGATTGAATTCTTAAAAGTAGAGTTTTGCTTTCATAAGAATATTTAAAGAATTAAATTTTAAGAAAATCTTTACAATTTTCAAATATTATTTTATATAAAATTGAATATTATAATAAATTGATCAACCATTTTATTTAAAATTAAAACAATCTACTTTGAAAACATGAAATTATAAATTTTACTGACCGAAATAATTTAATTTTTACAATAAGTTATTTTAATTTATATAACATTAAAACAAACATCTTCAGCTTGAGCCATATTCCAATAAAGGTAACTATGCAAATCAGTATTGCGGTAAAAAAACAAAGGAAATTTATACAGGATTTTTTATTATTTTTTTAAAAGGCAACCTATATTTATTTTTATTCAAAAATTGCCTGATTTCTAAAGCATAGATTGTGAAAACTAGGTCCATTTGCCATTTTTGTGTAAATTTAATTCCAAATTTTACCCTAAAAATGAAAAAACAATATCATTAGCATAGGATATGCTTAAACAGCCGTTAGTAAAGAAAATAATCATGAATATATACTACTTTCATTTTATAATATTTATCTGTAACTGACGGTAAATAACTGAATTTGCGGCTTAATTGTCCTCATTTAGAGGTCCATCGTCATCAATAAGCTGTCGGTCTTTTGAGTATTGGTTTCTTATATATAAACAAGTAATTAGTGGAAATAGCGTTCGTTTTCTCGATGGTGAGCGTTAACCGGATGTTTCAAACTTACCGAGATTTAAAGTCCTTCGTCAACACGTAGCCGTCCTCCTTTTTGAATTATTTATTCTTACATATTAACAAGTGATTAGTGTAAACATGGTCTTCATGATCAGGATAACGAGTGTTAACGGGGTGAAACAAATTTTGCCCATTTTAAGGTCCGTCGTCAACACTAAGCTGGACGCCGTTGTGGATTATGATTTTCTATGGGTAAACGAAAAACTTGTGCAAATGGCGTCCATTTACCCGATGACGAGCTTCACCTCTTTTTTTGACATCTTTACCCCTGTCCGCCACCCTGATGGTACCGCTCTAGGCAGACGCCCATCGGGAATTTGACTGAATACCTGATAATCTTCTATAAAGCCAATTTTTGAACGTTGACAAAAAAAATTACCACTTTAACGCCCTGAATCCACAGAACATACAAAGAGTGCTTGCAGCTGTGCTCGGTTATCGCTTCAACTGACGCCTGACCAGAAACATGATGTAATTTAGGAATATAAATTAACACAACACACATTCTGTCCATTTTCGCGATGTCGAGCAAAAAAACGCTCTATCTCTCCTACTATATCGTTTGTCTTAGTTTAATTTGGTGGCAAGTGTTTCAAAATGCAAAAATGTTAAGCAGAACAAACTTAACTTCACAATTACTCACTTTGCAGAGTAGATTTGAAAATGACCAAGAACATAGCCCAAACGTCATCAATAAAACATGTAAAATAAACATGTTCTTATCTTTTTGAAAGACCCAGTATCAAGAAAATTCACTCAACAATTTTATATAAATATATTTTTACAGTACCTGTGATATATTGTAAAACTTATTCGCAATGAACTTTAAAGTTTTTTTAAGTGAAAACTCTAGAAAATATTTACCTCATCTACGTGCTAAATTCTAAAAAGTACTATGCAAAAAAAGAGTTGTTGCTAGTTCCAAGTAATAAAGTAAAATAAGTTCTGTTATAAGAAAGATTATTGGATATCTATAACAAGATTGAGTGAAAAATATTTTACATTAACTTAAGTGAAAAGGAATTAATTGCTGATCATATGGAACTGAGGGAAATAATTGTTGAATTATGTGTGTAGTTGTTGGTCTATTTGTACCATTAATTATAGGTGGCTGCTAATTAACTAATACACTTACCACATGTATAATGTCCAATTGGTATAATTTATGTAACACTGACGGATCCAAAGGTGGCTAAGGGGCTCAAGCTCAGTATAGTTTTCTTTAAAACATGATGGTCCTCTAGTAAATTGTTCTCGTTTATAGACTGTTTATTTTGAGGTTAACTAAGTAGTGGTTACCTCTACGTCTACGCCCTGCTCATCGGATACTAATTTAAATAAACGGTTATTACTTTACAAATTGAAAATAAGTTCCTGTAGTATAATTCAATTATTATTCAGAAGTCTTAATATTAAATGTTTACTTTATATTATGAATTTAGCAAATACACATACTGGCAAGTAACGTTGCCCATTTTCTAGTGGTCTTATTTCTGGCCTATGTAAAGTCTATAATTTAAATTGTGACAGAAAAGGGGACTGTTCCTTAGAACTTAATCAAGTTTTGCGCAGGTATTGTATATTAATTTGTTGTTATATTTATTTATTTACTAGATTTCATAGATTTTCTATAAAAGAAGAGACTCTTAACATATAAACTGTTTCTTACCCAGGGCATTTTATGGGTATTTCAAGATCAAGGAAGTGTCGCAGTTGATTACCATACTCATGAGTATTGCCATATGCGTGTGGGCTTCCAATAAGAAGCGTTCGCTTCAATAACCGATTTTAAGATTTGATAACAATAAAGAAACTAACAGTTAAACAAAAGCTCAAATGTTAGCAGACAAACTTCACAATTACTTACGTTGTAGAATAGATTTGAGAATGGTCAAAAAAATGGCCGAAACATCATCAATAAAACATGTAAAATGAACATGCTCTTATCATATTGAACATATATATATATATAATATATATATATTATATATATATATATTATATATATATATATATATATATATATATATTATATCTTGTAAATCACTTTTGAGTTTTTAAAAAAAGTTATTTATTGAAATATAAAAATTAAAACGATGAATAAAACAGTAAATTGAAATGACTAAATGGTACAAGTATACTAAAGATAAATGACGACCGTGGGACCGCGTCGCTCTGATTTATAACATTAAAAAGCTGACTAATCAAAAGAACGGTCAAGTCGATGTGTTCCCACGTTTACATAGTGAAGCAGGAAACTGGTCAGCGAAATATGATACTTTGTATCTTACACGTGCATGATATTTACGCCTAACAGCTCCCCTTTACCAAGAAAAGTTGATCCTGTAACATCAAATTTTGGAATTTACTGGACTAGCTAGATAAGCAAAAAAAATACAATTATGGAAATAAAATAAAAGTAAAATGAACATAATGATTAAGATTAAATAGGTTACATAAAAATACAAAAAAAAATATTAAACACAGAAAGTGAAATTAGTCGATAGAAACGTATCAATAAAAGTTCTCACTTCTATAGATCTGGATGTTCTGGTTCCTCTCCGATGTGAGGCCTCAATTTTGGTATGAGCCTGGAGAACGGTTTTGCGACAACTCTAATCCAGAGATTAGAGTTGTCGTTTTTCGGAGGTCTCTTAACGTGCCTGATGATTTCTAATGAGCTGTATACAATAACAATTGTTACAATGATAATTATTGTAGCATATGTGAACCAGGAAATGTTTTTATTAACAAAGGGTTGATTGATGAGATCGTCGAGATCCCTTGAATACTGGTCTAACTTGTGGTTGGTTATGGATAGTTCTTCCATGTTTAAATCGTTCAGTTTAAGGGGTTTAAGATTCGGGATTGTAAGTTTCTCAGGATGAGAATTGCAGCAATTGAATGGAATTAAAAGTGGATGAGAATTGTCTGAAATGTTCACGAATTTTTTCGGTTCGGATTGGATTTTTATAATCCCAACAAAAGCACTACATTCCGTTTGTAACCGAATTATAGAATTGTTCGTTAGCACTAAAGTTTTGGCGTCAATTCCTGGACAATTTACCGTCACATGTAAGGGTTCCGATATGATCACAATCCACGCATTTGTTTCAAGTTTTTGAACATTGTACCCTTCACTGAAAACGATGGCACTTTTACAAGTTTCGTGGGAAACTACGAATGTTTTTCAGGAGCTGCGCCTCACAGGGTGCATTTGAGTCTATGGGATACGCGTATAAATCGGAGCACAGTTTTCGGAGTGGAGTCAGCTGTTTGCACGCACTCAAGTCCTTGATCGTTATGTACATAAGAGAATCATCATTTCGCCCAATATATTTTTGTGTAAATGAAAGAATATGATGAAAACCAGTTCTATCATCTAAAATTGGGATAGGATATAAGTGGTAGGTGGTGTAGAGTTGTTGCTCTACAAGAGGAATTTTCAAAATAAAGACTAAATCTGAATTAGTTTGAAACGCTTCTAATTCGATTACTTCCAAATATTGGGGGACATTTGAATATCTGACAGGTAACGGTAGATTATTTTTGACAAGATTTTGCGAAATTTCCTGTAGTGACTTTATCAAATGATCAGGTGTGATTATTGACGAATGAATTATTTTTAAGCGAGCAAATGTTATGGAATTTAAAATATCGTTTAGGTTATCCTCAAGAAATAAATAGCTTGCCATTAGTTTTTCCCATATTCCCAAAAATGAATGTTTTGCTTGGATAAGGGCTATTTTGTCGTTTAGAGTATGTATTGCCAAATTGATTGCGTCAATGTTTTCGTGAAAGTTTGCTTCGTCAATTTGGAGTTTCTGAACGGTTTCATTGCAAGTTTTGATAATAGAAGTAGTTACGCTTATTTGATTTTTAGGAGATTTTCTACTTCTAATTGTCCCTGGTTAAGTTTATTGATATTATCTGTGAAGAATGCGCCATCGGTTGCGTCAAGGTTTCCAGTGATGGCTTTAAAGATAGTTCCTACACCGTTAATTAGTCCTCGTTTGGATCTTTTACTGTCCATGAATATTTCTGGAAATTTAGTTTTAATTGAATCTGAAATTTGGGATAGGAGACTGATGTGAGTTTGTACATCAATTCGGAATGCACTTGTGTCATGAAATTTAAAACCTGGGATGGGATCGACAGTGTTTTCTAATGTTTTGAGGATTCTGTTGTTGTTTTCAAAGATTTCTTTAAGTATCGTCAAGTTACGATGAACTAGTAATGTCCATTTATAGTTGGAGATGACTATTCTAGTTTCTTCGTGATAGTAAATACCAAGAGTGTTGTTTATTGGTTTGATGTTGAACTGTGAGACTGCTGATCCGAACCGTAGTAGTAACCTGAAAAGGAAGTTAGTTTTCAGAATAGAGTTTCATTCTGTCGAAGTTAACTTTCGTTCGTTGGTTTGTTTTGAGATTTAAGAGTGTGGCTGAATTATTGTGAATGTCTAAAATTTGGAATGGACCGTTGAATTTATTATGAAGTTTGTCTTTAATTTGGGATTCCTTGACGTAAACTGTGTCACCAATTTTAAATTCGGGAAGTTTGTCCGAAACGTGTTTATCAAAACGTTCTTTAGCCTTTTGCTTTTGTAAGTCAGCTTTTTCACGGGCTACTTTGTAGTAATAGGAAATCCCATTGTTCTAGCCTCGTATATATTTACTAATCAGTTCCTTATGGTTGTAAGTGGTTTCGGGTGGTCTGCTGGACGTATGTCCAAACACTAGTTCGTAAGGCGAAAAGCCATGGGTTTTGTTTGTCGAGTTATTGTAAGCAATAACCGCATACGGGAGTATGTTCATCTGGATTTTCGGCTTTATGGATTCGAATCATTTCTAACAAAGTAGAATGAAATCGTTCTACAGAGCAGTTTGTTTGCGGATGTCCTACGCTTGATTAAGTTAGTTTAATGTCGTACAGTTTGCACAAGTCTTTGAATATGGCGTTGTCAAATTCCCTACCATAGTCACAATGGATACGCAATGGCGTACCAAAATGTTGGAAGTATAGCATCATAGAACTGACAACTGATTTGGCTGATTTTGTTAGTTCGTCTCTTACAGATAATATATAGTTTCTGTTACGTATTTCTAGTATGTCAATATTAATTCGCTCAAACGGTGTTTTAGGCGTTTCTGTAATAACGAGGGGATTGTCTAGGTTCTTGCGACATGCTTTAGTTTTTTGACAAATTTCGCAGTTCTTAACGAAATTTTCAATGTCTTTTCTGAAACTTGGCCAGGTGTACATTTCCTTAATACGGCAGATGGTTTCGATAATGCCGCGGTACAAGTTATTTTTCCCGTTATGATATCGTTCAAGGATCAGCGGAATTTCGTTTTTTTTCGGGGGTTTTTGTAACGTTTTGGCAAATTTTCCATTTAATTTCTTTTTCAGCGAAAATGAAGGAGAGCATCTCTAAAATTGGAAGATCGAGATTGTTTTCGACACAGTATGTTTTAGATGGAGATAAAGTATCTTGATGTTTGTATATTGATGCAAAAAGAACTGCATTTACAATGTCAGGATCATTTGGAAGTGGATTATGAAATATTGCCTTCTGCTTACGGTTTTGCTGGCGAATACATTAATTTTAAAGGTTTCGAACTCAGCGACTTCTTCGAAAATGTCGCGATGAAATTCCTGAAGATTGGATGATTGGGGAAAAATTAAAATGTTTTTATTTGTTTTGTCTATTAGTTCAGTTTTGCTGTTATCAATTAAAGAGGTAGTTTTATAAGGTTCTATGAAGGTTTTAAATTCTTCGGACATAGTTTCAAGAGATATTTCATCTTGTTCGGGTTCAGGACTGTCGTTTTCGGATTCGTCGTTTAGGGGTAGGACTTTGAAGGGTGTTAGTTTCGATTTTGACTGAAATGATGAACATTCGTCAAGATGGTTGATTTTAATTCGTGATAAAGCATCAGCGTTCTTATTAACTTTACCAGGCTTGTAAATAATTTCATAGTCGTATTTTCTAGTTGAGTCTCCATCGGGCAAGTCTAACCGGGATCTTTATAGAAAATAGCCAGGTTAAACGGGCGATGATCGGTCAGTAGTAGGAACTTACGGCCATAGATTATCGGACGAAAATGCTCAACCGCCCAAACAATGGCTAAGAGCTCTCGCTCAATGGTGGAGTACCGTGTTTCGGCTTTACAAAGGGTCCTAGAAGCATATCCAATCGGTAAATCTTTACCTATTGGCCCTTGAGATAATACGGCGCCAATAGCAAAAGCACTGGCGTCTGTAGTCAGTACAAACGGTTCGTAAAATTTGGGTAAATGAGTATAAGGGTGGAAGTCAATCTTTGTTTTAATTCATTGAAGGATTTTATGCACTCTTCGTTAAAATTGAACGGTTGGTCTTTTTGTAATAGTTTTGTCAGTGGTTTGGAGATCTTTGCAAAGTTAGAAATGAACCTACGGTAGTAACCAGCAAGAAAGATTTTATGTCTTTAGGGTTCTTTGATTGTGGAAACTTTAAAATACAGTCTACCTTTGATGGATTGGGTTTCACACCGTCTTTAGTTATGAAATGTCCTAAGTAAGCGACCTCCTTGCGGAGAAATTCGCATTTGTTAGGCTGTATTTTAAGGTTAGCCTTTCTGAGTCTTTTAAATACGTCTGTCACTCGTGATAGATGGTCATGTATTGTAGGCGAGTAAATAATTATGTCATCCATGTAAACCAGACATCTTTCATTCTGGATTCCCATAAGAATGTTATCCATCACCCTTTGAAAGGTAGAAGGAGCATTCTTTAATCCGAAGGGCATCCTGACGAACTCAAAATGTCCGTTCTCGACAGTGAATGCAGTTTTCGCGATGTCTTTTTGGTCTATTTCTATCTGGTGGAAGCCAGAGGCGAGGTCAAGAGTCGTGAAGTACTGGCATTTGCCTAGTTGGTCTAGTAAGTCTGAGATGTTAGGTAGAGGGTACTTGTCATTGACTGTTAAGTTCGTTAAGATTGCGGTAGTCTACAACAACACGCCACTTCTGTTTTCCAGAGGCGTCTAATTTCTTTGGTACCACCCAGACGGGAGAGGACCAAGGCTAATTAGTGGGTCGTATAATGCCTTCGTCGAGCATTTTTGCTACCTCTGATTTAACTTCTTGTTTGTGTACTTGGGGTTAACGTTATGATTTTGTATAAACGGGTTTCGCGTTGTTGGTATCAATACTATGTTTGATTTCGTTTGTGAATGATAAGTGATCGGGTTCCAGGTAGAATATGTCTGAAAAGTCAAGGCATAATTGTAAGATTAAGTCTGACTCTTCGTCGTTTAAATATTCTAGTCGGAGTTGTTTAACGATTTCTTCTTGTCTGCCGCGTTCGTTATAGTTCAAAACAGTATTTTGTGAGAGTGAATTCACAGAAAAGTTTTGTAACGGTTCGAGTTTTAGATTTGAAAAATTTACTATTTTAGAGATGGCATTCGCATTTAGAATGGATGTAAGAAATTGACCTTTGTTGTCTACTGTAACAACAGCATTAGGGAGGTGAACTTTTTCGATTTCCATACCTGTTAGTAAGGCTTCGGTGTTTATTAGTTCACAGCTGAGTTTAAAGATTTGTTCTGTACGAGGTTCAATTGTAATAGTATTAATGGAAGTATAGGAGGGGTGACATTGTATAGATTCAGTGACTTTAATTGTCTCGTCTGTAACTTTATACAGCGGAAGTGTCTTAAAGTTGATTATTAATTGTTTTTTGTCAAAGTCTATAATGCAGTTGTAGTGCTCTAGAAAGTCAGAGCCTAACAAACTGTCGAATTCTATGTCAAGGTTGCAGATGTAAACCTTGTGTGGGTCTTTTATATTAAAAGGGACGAGGGTCGATTCATTTATAAGAATTTTCTGGTTGGTAATTCCTTGAATTACCACATTTTCCTGAATCTATCTCTGAAGCCTGTGCAAGTGTTTGGTTTGAAAATTGAAAGACCAGCACCGGTGTCTATTAGGAGTTTATATGTGTTAGAGGAATCTGTGATGTAGTATAGATTTTTACATTTACGATCAGAAGCGGTCTTATAGAAAGCTCTGTCCGGGAAGTTCAAATTCGGGTCGAAACTGTCTAGATTTAGCGTTTGAATTTGGGTCTGAAGTTCTGTGATTTCCGGGGGTTCCGTTTGGAAAGGGAGGTTCTGAAAATTTACGGAGGAAAATTCGTGTTCATTTTCAACATAGTTGTCACATTCTGAGTTATCTGTTTTTGAGTAATAGTCGTAATCGGTTTGTGTCGAATCGGAATAGTCTTGGTCATAACTTCCGAAATCACTATTTTGGTATTGACTTTCGTATAAGTTAGTATTGGGTTGGTCGTACTCATAATTATAAGAGTTGTTCAATTGATGTGTTCGTTGTTGCCGGAAAAAGTTTTGATTAGGTTTATATTGACCTGAACTTTGGGGTTTTGCACTTGTCGGAGGACGAGGTGGTTAAAAGTTTCTATTCTGCGAGAAATTTTGAGTATTGGGTTGGAATTGTGGCCTATTCTGGAATTGGCCCGGTTGTTGTGAAAATGGGTTAGTTTTGTCCGTAATTTTGGGTTTGTTGCATTTGTCTCGATTTGGTGAGACATTCGTTAACAGTATGCCCCATTCTTTTATAGAAGGAACATTGTTTTTGTACTGGAAACTGGTTGGGCTTTCGAGGAGGTGGACCTTGGTTTGTAAAATTCGAAAACTTTTGAGATTCTAAGTGATCCAGTTGGAGTTCACGTTTTATGCGTGAGACGGCGGTGAGAATGTCTTTAGGATCGCTAGCACGAACTAGTTGTCCTATATTTGGCTCTAAACCTGTTAGTAGGCTATTTAGTGCCATGGATTCGATCAAATCGATTTGTGCCTGTTTTACTTTTTGAGTCAAGTTTTGTTTGTTAACCGAAGCAAGCATTTTTGCTTGGTGGGTTTGTAGTCTGGCTGAAAATGTAATGGGTGATTCGGTATTTAATTGCCTCATTCTTTAAAGATCTTGAATCAAGGCTGAGAGATCTCTAGGATCTCCAAAGTGGTTCTCTAAGAGTGTCTGAATTTTTGTTAGTTGAGTCGGGTTGCGAGAATTTATTAGTTCGGCTGCTCTGCCGCGAAGTTTGTTTTTGATGTGCAATATTAAAAGCACTTGTTGATAGTCATACTATAGGCAGTTTGGCATGAAGAAATGAAAGTGTTTAAGAATATAGGGTTTCCGTCATATTCCGGAATTATTGCGAAAATTTCTGATATTTTGCATGGCTCTACAGTAGGAGTCGCAGCACCTTGTCTTGTAGTTGCCATTTCAAATATTCAAGTGTTATGAAAAATAAAATTAAATAAAGCAGAAAAATGGAAGTAAGTAAAGTCATACAAAAATTTATCAAAATTCAAAATGAGTAAATTGATTAAATAAATTCAGCAGTTTGCGAAAATAAAATAAAATAAAGCGAGGTAAAATAATAGAGAATAATAATAAATACGTTTCAAAAATTATTCAATAGCTTAAAAATATGGTTGAAAGGAATAATATATAGAAATTTTAAACGAGAGAAACTAATAATAATATAAAAATAAATATAAAATTGTTTCAATTGATAAATAATTGAATCAAAAACGAGATGTTTCTACATACGTTATTAATACCCTAGGCATGAGACTGTTCAGGAGAAGCTGAGGACTGGTTAGCTGTAAGGTTGCGTGTTCCGGGTTCTCGCTGCCACAGTTGTTGTCTCGGTCTGGAAGTTCTTGTCCACAAGGATTTGGAAATCGACACAACTAATGAATGTACACGTGTTCTAGCTGTGTTGGACAATCCTACTGACTGCGCCAATTTTATATATTGTAAATCACTTTTGAGTTTTAAAAAAAATATATTTATTGAAATATAAAAATTAAAACTTTGAATAAAACAGTAAACTGAAAATTAAATGAAATGACTAAATGGTACAAGTATACTAAAGATAAATGACGACCGTGGCACCGCGTCGCTCTGATTTATAACATTAAAAAGCTAATCAAAAGAACGGTCAAGTCGATGCGTTCCCACGTTTACATAGCAGGAAACTGGTCAGCGAAATATGATACTTTGTATCTTACACGTGTATGATATTTACGCCTAACATATATATATATATATATATATATATATATATATATATATATATATATATGAACTAAGCTAGATTCCGGTGAGAACCGCGTCTGAATTTATTAAATACTCGACGTTTCGACTCCTGCTTTGGAGCCATAATCAAGAGACAAAAAATAAAATAGAGTTTCAGAGTTTAGATCGAACTCGGGGCCTCAACCTGCCTACTCCCCAAGAGTCACTAGGTAACTGAACTGAAGGTGAGTCTGCGCTGTTTCTTAAATTTATAGTTATCGGTCGATTAGGAGGGGATGTCGCGGGATGCAGGGGCTGTGCGCTGATTGGTTTGGTGTTGGTGGCAATTACGGAGGTCCAAGCTGGAGGAAGGCGAGTGCTGTCATCGCGTCTATTTAGACAGAGAGGTCTTTTCTCTATTTCGATGGCTTCGCGAATAGTGGATGCCCTAAGAGAATTTGCCGGGATCGATGGTAAAATGACGACGTTTCAGCAAAATGACATCAGCCCTCTTCAGGTTGGTTCGCATAATTCTCGTAGCCCTCTGGTTACGCTTCTAGTTACTCGAATCCTAAGATTTTCAGAAGCGCGCGGCTGTTATATATTTTTAAACTTGGTTTGCCAAATTAGGTTATACTATTATATGAATCATTTTTGGTTTTGTTGTCTGGGTAAACTTCTCTTAATGCCTTTTTGTGTTTTTGATTTCTAAGAATATTTTCGATTAATTCGGCCTCAAACCCGTTATTTACTGCTATCTGTTTGAATATGTTTAATTCTTTTTGAATTATATGGTGATTGTTTTATGGAAAGTAATCTATGAACCATACTATTGTAAGCGGAAAGTTTTACAGTGAATAATAATAATAATAAACGATTGTTTTTTGCTGTATCAGTTCTTGTCCGAAAATTAATATCTAAGTGAAAGTGATTTGGGTGATATTCGGTGTAGACTTCGTGATTTGAATTTCATTTTAAAAAATAAATTGAAAAACAAATAAATCAGTTGTGAATTGTCAGTTCGAGTGTATTATTTTATGACAATAGTAACAATTATATAATTAGGGTAAGACCTGACATGTTTATAATTTGTGACTGTTGAATTTTGAATATTTTTTTGAAGAATCCGTTTGTTCTCCTGAGGTCTATCATGTTGACATATCCTGTAAGTAAATGGGTATTTATTTGTCTATCATAAGTAATATTTTCGAATAAATTAACAGATAAAACTACATATAATAATGTATTGTTTAATATTCTTTGTATCAAATTATTTCTGTATGATATGTAAACAACTTTGTATCATCTCTTCTTCAACTGATACATAAAATAAATCGCTAAATATAAATATTCATTTCAATACATAGTTATTAAAACTTGAATATAATATTTTATAAAATTTTATTTATCTAAATAATTGTAATGGCACTCGAAATAATGTAATTATTCAACACACAAAAATCACGGGTGGTCATTATTTTGTGGTGAATCATTCTTTTATCTGTGGCACTAACAGTGAATCTGATTTTACCGCAACGTTGTCTCATTGATAACAATTTGCTTAATATATATTTGGAATTTTGTCGCTTTTAAGGCTTATAGAGCATAGTGTTATAAGAGTTTTTTTGTTTATTTGGTCCATACTATCTCCACCAAAAATATATACACTCAAACAATTTAGAACCCTCTATATTATAACATTATACAGGAAGTCAACGTTCTTCATACTGAAATAATGAAAAATTTTCTGTACAATTCTATAATAAATTTCAGAGGCGAAAATTTGTCATATTCATTGACAGTTAATGTCCAAAAATCCTTACGTTCCAAAAAATCCAGATCTATTTTGGTGGTCTCAGCAGTACATACATTTAACGAGATATTTTTTTCAGTTCTTTGTGTCTTTCATTTTCATTCTCTTCAAAATCTGCATCATTTCCAACTCTCGTAAGCCCTGATTTGTTAGCTCTCTGTCGGCATACTTTACTAGTACAGATATACTTTTAATTTTAACATCATTTCTTATATACTCCGTGGGTTCAATTAAAATTGTAAAACTAATATTCACTACCACTTTATAAAACTTTTATTTACATCCAATATACACAACAGCTGATTCGAATATCACAATAATAATACAACATAAGCTCTTCGCCGTCTCTAACTAACTCCTGCGATGATGGGCTGCTCCTTTTAACATCAGTATCGAATTCTCCCGTACAAACGAGAATCAATTTTACAGTTGTCGAGTTATTTCGAGATTAATTTTTTTGTCCTCTCAGCGATTGATGTATTGGAATGAAACCAGGGCCGGCTTAGGTAAATTTCGTAATAATATTATTCTAATTTGAACATTAAACACAAGATATGGTACGTACTGTTTCATTTAAATTCGTTTTCTCATTCATTATCAAGCAATTCGGTATTGTTGGTGAAACTATTCATTCTTTGGTCCATATGACTTGCAGCCTTGCATACACTTATCTGCTACAGTTGCTTTGATATATTTTTGCTGTAGGGCCCCAATTGTGTTTTTAGGAAGAAGCACTAGGTTTACCTCTGTTGTAGATTTTCTTGATAGTAGGGTGATCTGAGGTATTACCTAGGAGATAAATAAATTTAAAAAAAGCTCCTAATGCCGGACTGAGGGTATGAAACAATTGAATAAGAAATTTTCAAATAAAAGTTCCCTCATCCAAGCATTCTCATTTAAACTGTATTAAACGGGCAGATCGTTAACCAACTTCAATTAAGAACCTCTCCGGGCAACAAACCGACTAATTGTATCCATGTTCAATAAATTTAGGTTTAGGATTATGTGCTAATTAGGTCCCGAATAATCGAAAAAATATCTAGGAACCACTAGTTTAATATTTTTATGTATAAAAAATATATATTTATCAAAATATACTAAATGAATGTACGTGCATATTAGGTGCACCAATTACTTGGCATACCTATAGTTTCCGACATCATCCAAATAAATTAAAGGCCAATAAAATTTACAATATTCTGGCATACCCTAGTATTAATAATATATATATATTTTTAAAATACATGATAATTAGGTGTTAATTAGGTTCACAACAATTAGTACACTCATCTTTTCCGTTATTATCCAAACCAATCAAGGAATGGCAAGGTAACATACATCTGGCAGACTCTTGTGTAAAAAAAGTCGAATTTGGTGCTATTTATGAGCAAATTTGTTTAAAAGGATTATTTACAAAAATATATCAAATTGCTAGAGAAAATTTATTTTTTAACAACAAGAGTTAGCCATCTAATATTGGTGTTTCAAAATATCGATTAAAGCAAGTAATTAATTAAATCAGTGCAGAGATGTTGCAAAACGTTGACGAATAATTTCAGCACCTCATGTTTTTTTTTGACTAGAAATGAAAAGTGTCCAATTCTAATGACTTAAATCATAATTAATGAAAATATTGATAATAACTTCAATCGTTTTCTTTCTATGGCCATCATTATTTTGCAAATTAAAAAAATTGGAAACTTATTTTACTTATTACTAATGACCAAAAATCAAAAACTCCTTTATTGGGGAATGGATAATTGTAAACACAGTATCATAAGTTACCCCTTTCCCTTTAAAATTTTTCTAGGGTTGGTTATTACCCTTAGAGAGTTGAAGGGACAGGTGAATAATTTTATTCAAAATGTGTATTTTTCATATACAAAAATCGTCCAGTTTCAGGATTTTTCATTTACATTCATAATTACGTGAAAATTAATTTATTCGTTACTTTAGAACCTCACTGTATATATAGGTATAAGAGTCGGCCAGATTTGTATAAGCAGAACGATCTGCAGATTTTTTTTCTAATCACAGAAAATTTATACATTCACCTATACCCTATCCCTTGATTTTTATAAACTCGACCTTTCCAAAAGCACTAATGAACACAGAGGGTCAAAGCTTTTTTAAACTATTTTGTTTCTATATCAAACCGTTATAATTAATTCACTTTTATATAGTCACTTCATCCACATCGACAGATACACCAGTAATGGACCTCGAGATAAGAGATGAAGTATTTTTTTTGTGTGCTATTTGAAGTGTTATACAATCAAAACAGGAGAGTGTTTGTAACCCCGACAGACCTTTCAAAAATTTGCGAATTAAATTTTCATTACACATAAGTGTTTCTTAGTGATTTCAAGAATTATCTTACATCCAAGTTCAAAATTAGCTATTAAAACTATAGTCACCAAAAAAGGCAGATGGTAGTATTAATAAAAATGTAAACTGGAAACAAATTACAAATCCCTTTGTTTTGTTTTTCTAATGTAAGGTCTGAAGGATTAAAAGCCTTCTCTTCTTGAATGTGTTTGTTTTCCATTTCACACAATTCTATAGATTTTTTCTCAATTCAGTTTAATTTCGAGTTACTCGGAGACTTTTTCAGGCTTTCGAAATTCAATAAGTAACTAAGTTTATGACTTAAATATATATAACACAGTATTTTTAAACATTTAGGTTATAGGTAACCACGAATTTGATGATGGTTTAGAAGGAGTTGTACCATACATTAAATCTTTGAAGCATCCAGTAGTTGTGTCAAATATTGACGACAGCCAGGAACCATCCATACAGAAGTTGTATACTAAAAGCACAGTAATAGAGAGAAATGGTAGAAAAATTGGTATTATCGGAGTATTACATCAGATTGTGCAGTAAGTTTTTTTCTAATTTTCAACTGTATTATAAAAGATCAGAATAAATATGTTGTAATTAAGCTTATTCTGTTCCCATTCTCTTATATTTAATACTGCTGACTAGTGCAGTCAAGTATACCCACTGATAGTTACAGTAAAAACAGATATACTTCTATACAAGTTTTAAAATAAAAATGTATGTGAATTAGCTTTTGGTAGTTGTAATGACAGTAAACATTTTAGCTTATCATATTCTGTTAAATTAAATACAACTTTGAAATCTGCTGGAATTTTTTACTGTATTTAATTATAAAACGGGAACAAATCAAAGACTCTATACTGTTTTTTCTCTGTTTTTGGATTACTAAGTCACGAAAATATTAATTAATTTTCTTAATAAATCATAATGTTTTAGCATTAATTATTCCATTATTTTCTCCTTAAACACTTATTTCATTTTAGACAATATCAAGTACTGGAAAGCTGGTCTTTGCCAAGGAATCACCAAGTGTCAACCAAGAAGCGGATCGATTAGTTCAAGAGGGAGTTTTTACTATTATAGTTCTTTCTCATTCCGGCTACGATACAGATAAAATTATAGCAGAAAATGCCTCAAAGAAAATCAGTCTTATTGTAGGCGGACATTCTCATACATTTTTATATAACGGAAGTAATAATGGAAATCTTATAGTAAACTCAATAATAATAAGTAAATATTTATTCAGCCCATCCACCTGGACCAGACACCCCAGGAGGTCCTTACCCGACCATAATAAAAAGCAAGAATGGCCAGCATGTACTAATAACACAAGCCTCTGCATATGCAAAGTATCTTGGAAATATTACGATATACCTTGACAAAAATGGTGAGATTGTTGACTACTCTGGAGCACCAATCTTTTTGAGTAACTCTGTTCCTCAAGGTACTGAAACTATAAAATTGAAATTATTTAACAATTACAGCATTTTATATATTCTAGATAAAATGATAAATGATATGATGGTTCCTTGGAAGAAACTAATCGACGTTAAAGCAAATGCTGTACTAGGAAGCAGTATGGTTACACTAAGCAAAAGAGGATGCTATTATAAGGAGTGTCTCCTAGGGAATTTTGTAGCAGATGCTTTCGTGTTTTATGTAAGTGTTAGTTTTAATTATATTTGTGGTAAAACAAAACAATGATCAGAGATATGCAGGGTGTCTGTGAAAGATTAAGGAAACATCGAAACTGTAGTCACTGGAGAATAAAAAATTTATTACATATAATTTGAAATGATGACTTTCGTCCTAATTTCAGAAAAGCATTGGATTATACAGTTTACTTTATAAAACAAATAATAACAAATTTAAGATATAAACGTTTTACTCTCATATTATAATGCTACACTGTTGCACTGATTTTTTGGGGTGGATAAGAGGCAGAATTAGATAAAAAAATATCTTATATTTAAATGAAAACAATAAAATATATAGTTAATATTTATATTACTTAAACATTATTATTTCTAGTACACAAAGAATCCTCCTGCAGGAAGTTGGACAACAGCACCAATTGGAATTATCAATGCTGGTGGTCTTCGTACGGATATTGAAGTAGGAAGTAAGTACTAACTAATATAACCGGCTATTCGACTGATTTTTTAACAAATACGCAACATACTTTTCACAAAACTCGAGGTTTCAAACTGCCTACTCCCCAACTGAACAGTTCTGTTAGCTAGCGACCCTTAAGAAGATTGAGACCCCGAATTCTATCTAGATTAGGTAACTGAACAATTTAATTACCTAGTGAGTAGTGACTCTTGGGGAGTAGGGAGATTGACACCCCGAGTTCGATCTAAACTCTGTAACTCTTTTAAATCAGTGATTTTATTATGTCTGTTGATTATGGCTTTTTCATTTTTGTCTCTTGATAATGGCTCCAAAGCAGAAGTCGGAAATTTAGACTCGTTTCTCACCCAGAACCGAGCCTAGTATATACACCCCAGATATCCTAGATATCAAACGGGTTTAGCTCTGTGAGAGCCCTTGCCAGGTTTTCAGGCCCGTGGTTGGAGTCGTGGCCGCAGTTTCCCATGAATTTACGGAACGTCCGGGCTGTTCCTAACAAGACGACTTTTTGCATTTGTTTGTAAAGACCTAGGCATTTTAAATTGTTTAATAGATGTTTTGGGACTAATCCTGGCGTTGACATAATAATTGGTACAGTTCGTGTGTTGTTCATGTGCCACTGAGTCGTTATTTGAAATTCCAAATCTCTGTATTTGGTTATTTTCTCAGCCTGCTTGAGATTTATATTATTGTTGTTAGGAATTGCTATGTCAATCAAAGTTGTTTTCCGAGAGACATTATCTACCAAAACTATATCTAGTCTATTGAGAGCAACAGTTCGATCGGTCAGTATCGTGTGCTCCCAGTACAGCTTGTAGTTGTTATTTTCTAAAACAGATTATGGTTTGTATTTATAGTATGGTATGGTATTAATAATAATTTAACGATGTACTTTAGGTAGTTCTTAGTTGAAATTACTTGATCTTGGATTACCAATTTAAGGCCTTCCGTTTCAGGAAACATATGACCAGAGATCAACCAGTAGTTCGACGCTGCACTATCGATATAATCTTGGTTGACGTCATTTATATGTTTTCCATGAAGGGGCTTCTCTTTCCGTTTCAGCAGTTTCTGATCTGTGGTCTCGTGCTGTAATTGGACATGTTGTTGTGTCAGTCGCCGTGGTGTTGAGTCATCGACCTGGCACACGACTCTGTGTAGATCAGAAAATTTTGCGAGTTTCTGAAAATGACTAAGCAAAATAGAAAAATTTGTTGATCCAGTAGTTTGCTTAGATCTGTCAATCCTCTTCCTCCTTCATACCATGACAAAGTTGTACGTTCGACAGAGCTCTTTGGATGGTGATTTTGAGCTTTTGTTAGTAAAACTCGAACTTTTGTTGTAATTGTTCAATATCAGTCTTACACCAATTAACCATACCGAAAGAGTAAGTGAGCACTGAACACGCATAGGTGTTAATAGCCTGAAATAGATTTTTTTCTGTTTAGTTTGGTTTTCAACAGTCGTCTTACCCTTCTATAAAACTCTGCTGTTAGGTCCTTTTTCATAGTCAAGTGATCAATACGTTGAGCCTGTTTTCTTCCAAGGTATTTATAAGTATGACCTTCCCCCATAGATTCCATTGAGGTGCCATCTCCCATTTCGAAGTGCCCCTGCTGTATTTTGCCTTTAACTATATTAGTAATTTGGCATTTGTCTAGGCCAAATTTCATATGGATGTCCCTAAAGAACTCTTCTACTATTTTAAGCATATCATGCAGCTGTTGTTTCATTGCTGCCATCAACTTTAAGTGGTCCATGTATAACAAATGGTTTATCTTCAATGCTTGTACGTTGTTGTGTTTGAGACTGAACCCAAAATTAGTCGAGTTCAGTTTGTTTGAAAGAGGGTTTATGGCAATTCAGAACCACAGCGGGCTAAGAGAGTCTCCCTGGAATATACCCCTTTTGATTGGAATGGGGTCAGTTTGTATCGAACAGTTGGCTTCAATCAGTGGGATTTTGGTTTGCCAGGTGGACATAAAAAGTTAATAATACAATTATTCACCTTTTAGAGTTTCAGTACCTTAATGAGCCAATCATATGGAACTGAATCAAAGGCCTTTTTAAAGTCCACATATGCCATGTAGAGATTTCGTCGTTTGGCGTGGGCTTGATTGCAGATAACGGAATCAATTATCAGTTGTTCTTTACAGCCCATCGAATTTTTCGCGCATCAGTTTTGTTGTTGAGTAATTATGTTGTTCAGCTCACAATGTTTGAAAATGCGATGATTAATGCACGATGTTATGAGTTTGTAGAAGGTTGGAAGGCAAGTGATTGGTCGGTACTTTGCTGGGTCCTGTGCACATAGGTTGTCCTTTGGTAAGAGGTATGTAGCACCATGTGTATGAAAACTCGGCATCTTGTGTGGGTGGGTAATTACGTCATTTATAAGGGCTGTGAGTGTTTCGTGGGTTCTTTATCCAGTAATTTTGTACACCATTTGGTCCTGGTGCTTTCCAGTTATGTTGGTGTTGCATGGCATCACAGTTCTGAAATGCAGCCTCCTCCTCATTAATCCAGCTGGCTGTGGAGTTATAGGAGATTGTTGTGGAAAGCTGTGTTTTCCAGAATTTCTCGACGTCTGTTTTACTGGGGTAACTAGGGGCTTCATTATTATTGATGTTGTTAAGTTTTCTATAAAACCCTTTTTCTGATTGTCGGAAAAGTGTGTTGTCTAGTTTCCGTTGGTTACTGGTTTTGTACCTTCTCAATCGACTTGTGTAGATGGAGAACTTTTGTCGTAAACTGTCCAGACACTGCCGAGATGTGATGTTTTCTCCATCCCACTGGGAGTGTATTCGGTTATTGTCCATGATGGTCTTGACAAGCCTTTCTATTCTGTTGTTCCTGACCCCTCCTTGGTACTCAGTCAGTCTTCCAACGTCTTTCCGAAGAGAATTGATTTTCCCTTCAAGTCTTCTTTGCCAAGTGGTATTCGAGGTGTTTGTCTAATTTGGGGAGGGTCTTGCTTTGGTCTTACTGCGACCCCAATTGTTCTGCAGATGGAAGTTGCAGCACAGTAGATGATTGTGTGTAGCGACTCTGACGTATTAGCCCCTAAAACATAATTTGGCAAGATAAATTTCTTCATAGCCTGCAAGACGATACCCAGTTTCTTAGAAGGATCTTAGTTTGGGAAGAGCTGGTCTAGTCAGTGGATCTGTTCCACTATACTCTATAAGAGTTCCTTCCAATTCTGCTTGGATCTTCTCAAGCAGGTCAGCGTTAGCTGGCTGTTCTTGTTGTAGTTCTTGAGTCTCGTCCGCTCTTTGTGCCCAAGGTGTTTCACTCTCTGGATCGATTGTATTTCGACCAAATAGTTCGCGCTCCACTTCGCTCTTTATTATGTCCAGTTGTTCAGGCGAAATAAGGCCATTTCTCAAGATGACACGATATTGATCGGCGACTCTTTGTTCAGTAACTTGAAGTTCTGGGTACTCACGACAGAACTCTTGATGGAGTATTTGGCGATATCCAGTCTTTTTCTGGCCAAGGTTCGTAATTCTGTAAAACGTGCGCATTATAAATTCATTCATGGCCCCAGTCCATTTAATGCGCTGTCTTTTCAGTCCCGCTTGTGTGAGCGCTGACTGTTGATCCTGCGCAACACTTTCTGCGGGTGGAGTTCTCGTTAGCATTTGACTCCGTTGATGATGGTCACGTTGTTGTTGTGACTGTATTGGTGAGTGTTGTTGTGGTTCTTCTGGTTCTTGGGCTGTAGCTCTTTGGACGGCAGAGGCCCGCCTCCTCAGCACCCTGTATTTACATTATTAATATTGTATTACCGTTAGAACTACCTTACACTTAGTTTAGATATTCAAAATGTTCTCCATTGTTGGTAAGACTGGTAAAGTCGCAAATCGGATTCCTCCCGCCCTTTTTGAAGCGTGCGCTCACACTCCTCTACTATTCTAAGTCTAAGGAATATCACCAGGTTGACTTTTATAAACCACAGTATTTAGATGTCCCCATAAAACAAGTCAAGGGACGTTAGGTTGGGTAATCTTGCTGGCCATTCTATAGCACTCCTTCTTCCAATCCATTTATCTGGAAGGTTTTCTTCATCTAGCTACAAAGTTTCATCTTGATCTATTTGGTTTTCTAAAGATTCGGTTATAAGGGAATTTATCATTTTCTAATAAGTCCAAATAAATTCCCCAGTTTTTCTTCCATGAATAAAGGACCAGTAATTTTATTCCTGATAATTAGATTTTCTGAGGATGTTGCCTGTGCTTTTCCCAAAAACTAGAGGTTTGGTATTGTCCCAGTATCTACAATTATGTTTATTGAGAAATCATCTTAAAAAATCTTGTTTCATCAGAAAAACAAATACTTTTAATAAAATTATGGTCTGCATTTGCCCTTATAGTCATTAATTCGCATAATTCTAACCTTCTGTCATAATCATCCTCAATAAGCTGTTTTAAAAGCTGTATTTTGTAGGCAAAAAATTTATTGAGGCGTAACGTTTTATGCACAGAGTCGATGGAAATAATTGTTAACTTTGAGACTTTTAGTATTGATGATCACTGGCAAAATAACCTATAATCTCAACGTGTGCAGCTTCAGTTAAAACTTCGATTCTTGACAATTTTATTACATACACTTCCAATTTCTTCTTGAAATTTATGACCTAAATCCAACACATACTGATGCCCAATATTTTTATCTGAAAAACATGAGCAGTTCTACGTGCACTGCGTCGTTCTTGCCCCAAAAATAAATATTACTCCAATTATTTCTTGTAAAGAGTAAACCATTGTCGAAATTATACGCCATACAAAGAAACCACTACTTCTAATAACTTGTTTACATTTACAGTCACAAATATCTTTCGCAAAACATTTAAGAATTTTTTTCTCACTTGTTCATCTCGCTATTTATACTCATGCTTTTTTCAATTAAAATTTAAAATCTTTAATTTTTTTCGGGTTCTAGGTCATTACTCTGTAAAAAATAATGTCATTTTAAAAAATGATGTGTCAAAAGATTGGCAAAAAAGAGACCTTTAAAAGAGGTATTACATGATACTCCTCCGTATTTAAACTTTCATAAGTGAAACTGTCTATTGTAAGTAATTTGAATTTTTATATTATAATCATACTTTTAAAATAATTGTAACTTTTAGATTGACATTGACATGTTTGAAAAAGGACAAAATGTTTCCGAAACGTAACATTTAAAATTAAATAAACAAATGAGCAAAAACCAAAAAAAAATTATCAATTTATATGAAACATGGTCAAAGAAACTCTAAAGTAAAAAATCAAGGAAAATTGTTAAGCAAAACAACCGAAGGATATTTCTTCCACGATGCAAATCAGAGGAAGTTGTTCCATCATTCTTAAATTTCAATTTTAGTCATATTAGTTTTAGTAATGTAAACAATAGACAGAAATGGTACAATTTTATTATTCCAAGTTTTTTTTAACAAGATAATAAATTTAATTATATCGAGCAGCACGCACACACTTAAAAAACTTTATTTAGATATAAAAAACATAGAAAAAAACGCTAAAAATTTTTGAAAATTTTTAAAAGTAGATAGAAAATAAAAATGAAAACATTTTCAATAAAATTAAGCTATGTAACCAAAACAAAATTATAAGGATTTAAAAAACAAAAAAATTACAATAATAAAAAAATAAAATAATGACTGAACCAACTTGGATAGAAAATTTAACTGAACATGAATTACCTGAATGTGTATGAAAATCTTTAGGTTAGGACCGAATTTCGACTAAGAAATTAACAACAGTATAAATTTACCAATAAATGATATAATATGTAGCATAGAGGCCGGTATTAGTCATTTACCAGCTAGAGAAAAAGACCTGGTACGAGCAAAAACATCCAATATACTAACCAACTTCAAACAAAAACTAGAAAATAACAACAACAATAAGAACTCAAATTTTTCAAAGAAGGTTTTAAATGCAAAACAATTCTTAAAGCAACATTCAGATATAAAAATCTTAAAAGCAAACAAAACAAACAAAACAGATATTATGTATTCAGAAGAGTATGACCGAAAAATGAAAAATTTCTTGAATGACACATAAACATATAAACCAATGAAATTGGACCCAACATATACATTCAGAAAAAAAATAATGAGTTAATAAAAAATGTGGCAAAACAAGGAATACATTTCTCCTAAAACAGCAAAATCGTTCAATTCATAATACTCTTCCACAAAAAATATACAGACTTTTGAAGTTGCACAAAGAAAACATGCCATTGAGACCTATAGTCTCTTGCATTCAATCCCCATTCAATGAGCTTGCCCGTTTCCAAAAATCAATTCTTACAAATGTAGCATATCAAAATGAATATTATATAAAAAAATCGTTTGAATTTAAAATTAAATTAGAAATAAAAAGATTCCTATAAACTATATTCTTATTTATCTAGATGCAGGGGCGGCTGTCCTCTTAAGTGCACTCGTGCCCTGAACCACCAAATTTAATAAGCTTTTAATAAGGTTAAAAATCAACACAAAATGTTTAATAAATATCGTTTCAATACCAAGGAATTTATCAAAAAACAATTTAAACTCTAATCCAAACTTGTATTAAGACTTATATTCGCTTGAAAGAATATTTCACCGTGCACTTCGGCTAGCGCCCGGTGAAACTTATATAGCTTCTATGAGATACGCTATAACAGTATAATACCTCTATGGCTATAACACGCTTAGCGCGTGAGATAGAAGAGAGTTAATGCAAAATATATGGAGTAATAGGCTGATTCTCGTACGGCGCACAGAGGCATCGAGCTGTACTGATATTGGCCGGACGTATCCGAATGTTTCAATAATCAAATTTTTTGTTTACGTGATTTAATTAGTAGTTGCTTTGTTTTTGTCCTCGTAATCTATGAAAGAATATTTAATATACAGTGTGTGTGGGTGTGTGTGTGTGGTGTGTGTTTACATAACTGTGAAAATGTGTATCAACTTTAACATTGACTATATTAAAAACAATAATAAATCGTTTCAAAACAAATCAGATATAAAATTGGCTGGTCCACCTAGGCCATATCTTAATTGACAAGAAGTGTGCAAAAAAATGAAAAATACAGTATTTACAGGAAGTTTTAAAAGTGAAATTTGTAATAAAAAGAAATGGTTGTAAGGATGTGATCGCATCAATACATTATTTATTTTGTTTTCCTTGCATTATTTATAACGGGGAATCAATTTGGACGGTAACTGTACTGAAGGATTAAAACGTTTCTTAGCAATACGATTTCTCAGGACAGTCTACATGATCTTTGTGTGCTTAGTATTGAAAAAAATATATACTATCAATGCCAGACTTTAATCAAAAGGTCATTGAACGTTTCGCTTTGGAGGAGGAAAAAGCGATGGTTTGTTTTGTTGCATCTTTGAATCCCAATATTTGACCAGTAAAGTGCATCACCAGTTTCATAACCCACCAGCCGGCACTGCCTAGATGTGGTCTCACTATAAACCAGCGTACCTAACAATCTTGCTTTAGATTCGATTCACAAAAGATCGGAAAATATTAAAAGATTTACGGACCTTTCAAGGGAAGAGTTCATGGAATCAATCAACATTACTATTTAAACTCCACATATTTCACATATAATGGGAATTTTTATAATCAAATTGAAGATTGTGCCATGGGAGCTTCAATTTCAATTATTGTAGCTCGAAATGTAGTGGAGGACCTGGAAGAAGCTGTTCTTGCTAATCTCGATTATCACATACCATTTTTTGTTGATGACTGCATAACTGCTGTACCAACACATAAAATAAATGACAATCTTGTGGCCTTTAACAGTTTCCTTAAAACATACAATTAACAATGAAAATAGAATCAAAATGTATGTTAAATTTTATGGATATTACGCTACATCGTAACAAAGAAAATATTTTAACTGAATGGTATACAAAAAAAACGTGGTCAGTAAGATATCTGCACTTCAACTCTAATGACAGACAGTCATAAAACTATCTGATGAAAAGTTTTTACTCTGCACTGTTTACTACTACTATTCTTCGGATGTGACAATTGTCATTTGAATTACTTTTAAGAATTGTTCACTTTGAAAAATTTTGTGGTTTGACAACTAACTGTCACTTTAAAATCACCAGCAATGTTTACTGCTACACTATCAGATTTAGACTCTCTTAAATGATGTTTGGTTTTTCTTTTATAGTTTTTAATTTTGAAATACAACTGGTTATTTTAAATTTTTTAAATCCGCCTATTTCAAATCCTATTTTTCTATATAATAATCTTTTTTCCAATATTTTATTCCATATCTAATCAATTTTGTATAATATCTTCTACTTTTCTTTAAATCTGCAATTTTATAATTTGTTGTTCTATGATTCTTTTCCCACCACCAGTCGTTTAATCCATAACCTTTGTTGAAATTTTATATACTTTTTTATTGTTGGGATTCAACAATGCAATATTTCTTCTGATTTAGATAAATTTAATAAAGAACAAATATTTATCAAAAATGTATTATCTGTTAACAATGATCATAAAATTGGAAACAAAACAATAACTAACATTCAACACCAAGCTACTCCAAACAATACTAATACCCTTGATAACCACATTACTATAACAACCATACCATAAATACAGGGTCTTTCAGAAAGACCGAAAAGAGTGGGAAACAAATTTAATATTAAAACAACTTTCGAAACAAGAAATACCCTCAAATCAATTTTAACAAAAACTAAACCAAATAACCTAAAACAAAACTCAAAAAACTGCATTTATAATATTCTATTCGAATGTAACAAATTTTATATTGAAGAAACCTCTAGGCCTATAAATGTTCGAATAAATTAACACAAAAATTATATAAAGAAACGACAATTCCAAAAGTCAATAATTTGTGAACATGTCTGGAACCTTGGTCATAACATACAATTTCAAAATTCAACCATATTACACAAAGAAGAACACAACACAAAACGAAAGCTGAAAGAATCTGCGTTAATTTTATTAAATGAAAGCGAATATATTGCTAGTACTTCTCTAGAATTCAGCCGTTACTGGTTGCCAATAATCAAGGATGAAATTAATAATGGTAATATCCTTTTGAACAACCCTGTATCGGGATAGTTCATAAGGTTTTTCCTAGGGTTTCCCTTATGACTTAAATGAGATCCCTGCAACATCAGAATTTCTTTGGTCTCATTTTTGGCGAATGCACCATCTTATAACAAAGTCGTACCTAGGAACGTCACATGAAATTCTAAAGATAAATCTTTCAAATTCTTCCAATTTGAAAAAAGCTTTGTTATTTCACATGATCTTTAAAAAAATTGTGCTACCCTGTATATATCAAATTTGTAGTAAATGCCCTTAGTTACATCAGTTTTATTGTCAAACATTAATCTTTTTTTTTTATTTTTTTCTTTAATTTGTGTTAATACCATCGAAAACGAGTTCTGATTTAGACCTTGAATCGTTTGGACTTTTGGAATATAAAGACTTTCAAGTTTATGTGGTGTTATTGCCAAAGAAATCAGAAAAAATAAAAAGCAGAGATGTCACAATTATCATTCAGAAAGCAATGCAATATTTCGATTCCGCATTCCGTCTTTATGTTGTATTGTAAACTTGAGCTTATTTTGATCCTTAGTTCTGTCAAAATCTCGCTCCAAAATTACTATGACATGAAATTTCGATTGAACATTTTAAGTGGAAAAATTACGTTTTCAAAAGTTATTTACCTCGAAATACTCGACTAAGATCCTAAATTTGTGAATTATTACCCCTATTGTGCCTAAAATATGAAAGTACTATAATTTTGGACTATTGAATTTTGCTACTGTCAGTTGTGGATGTCATGTTTCGAAATTAAGGTAAAACTGTACATTTGTTATTCATTAAATGGTTTCATTGTAATGTATGACATTCATAGAATACTTGTATATGCTTATTTAAATTCCCAATTGCCTTTTAATAAATTTTGCCGAAACTGTCATATTTGTTAGTTTTCAAAAATGAATTTACTTTGCTGTGTGGATTGCATTTTGCATTTATATATCACCAGTTTATGGTTTAGCTTCATTATTTAATCATTTCTAAACATGTTTTTACTCTTAATTGCATTTGATATTTTCATACCTCTTTTACATGTTTAGAATCACCCTAACGAACTTTCTGTTGGATTTTACTATTGTTTTTGTTTTGTTATAATGAAATTATTTATTTTTACTATACTACAATCATTACATACAGATATTATTGATTTGATTTTTTTTGTTGTATATGTTTATTTACATTTCAATATATAATAATAACATTGCGTTCTTTTCCAGATCTCACATACTCTGACATGGTTACAGCACAACCATTTGGTAATACTGTTGACATTGGGGACATAGAAGGCAAATACTTAAAGGAAATGTTTGAATTCACTACCAAAAAATACTATGTCGGCCGAGTTTACAGCAGTCTCAGTCTCATTCAGTTATCTGGTAATTTTCTTGGAACTACATATTGTTAAATCAAAAACATTCGCCAAAAAAAAAGTAGAAATACCACATCATTTGTAGCTAACGACCCAAAAATCTCTCCTGGCTCTTCCTATTTACAGACATAAAAATTCAACAGCAATTCGCTTATACCATCACGTCAGTAACAGTGTATAGAGCATAAGTGCCAAGATTTTAACAGCAAACTCATAGAAATAAATTATTTATATACTAAAAACCCGTAAAAATACGAATCACTTTTGTTTTTTGCTTATATAATGAAAAATTACGAAGGAATCGTAATGCCGTCTTAAACAAAGTTGTAGAGTATCAGAAAATCTTCAAAATAAGTGTTTATAGATTTTCATCGCAGCATTTTTCATAAAGAAAAGCTGGAAAAACCGAAATAAAGTTTGTGATTTTAGAAAATTCGAAACTTGGTTGCAATAACAGCTGAAACCTTAATCTGCCTCTTAATGATAGCTCATAACGTTGAGATTAATAAGGCCGAAAATCAATATTGTCCGTTAAGTAGTAGTCTTTACATCTCGCACCTACGAATTTGTCGATATGGATGAAATACATAATTAAGTGTTCGGGGGAACATTCTCTTGTGGGAGGCGCAACTGATGAAATCCTTCTTAATGAGCGTTTATGCATCCTGATTGAATTATCTTCACAGAGTAAAACTGGTCACAAGTGAAGCTTTTTTCAAAAATTGTTAACTTTCTGGTAACTAACACTAGAAAATTAATCATGGTCAAAACGAAAGTATCTAATTATAAGTTTATATTGGCTCACGATGGATACTATTGAATAAGTTGTTTTCGAAGAATTGTAGTTTAAATGGTTTAAAGAGATATTTTTCACACCCCATCATATTAACGAGAATAGTTCGATCAGGATATACTAAAGATATTTTGAAAGTTCATAAATTCGCCTTCAATTTGTCTATCTTGGATTTTCGTTATAAGGCCGGGAAATTGGTATAAAATAATAGTAAATATTGCATTAAAAGTACGAATATGCGACAGCCAGCCAGCCGTGCACTGATAATGGCTGTCAAGGCACATGGACGGATCTAGCATTTATTGAGATGGGGGTACGAGATTAAAATTGTAGTAAATTGTATTATTATATATTTTTCTCTAAGCAGTTTATTAGCTTTGAATTTACATAACTATTACGTGCCCAAGTTAGTCTATTTTTTCATTGGTTTATTAAGTTAATGGTTACCTGTATACTTTTGTAGACGCGAGATGTAAAGACGGCATCTAGGATTTTCCGGAAAACTAGCACGCAGAGGTTCCGGTTAGGAGCCATTCCATGTCACGATTATATTTTCAGGTTAACTTGACCTGTCAGAGATATTGAATGCTCTCTTCGAGGTGCCATTCTTTTGTACGCAAGACAATATATGTAATATATTGCTTCTCGTCAGGGAACCGTCATCAGTTGCGCTTCCCACAAGAGAATGTTCCCTCGAACACTTAATTATGTATTTGATACATATCAACAAATTTGTAGATGCGAGATGTAAAGACGGCATCAAGGAATTTCGGGAAAACTAGTACGCAAAGGTTCCGAATCAGGAGGCGGTGCATATAATTGCTGTCATTCCGTAACTCCTAGATTAGAATGTTTCTAGTAATATCTTTCATTGACAATAATTTGCTGACAACTCATCAGTTTTTTTGTCTCTAGTCTAAGAAATGAGAATATGGTTACAGTTCATAGGGTTCAGCGCTCTTTGACACAGACTACTTTAAGGACTTCTTAGCATTATTTCATTCTGCTATATATAGGTCACTCTTATTCAACCTGTTAGTAAGGGTTTTTAGTAAGTTTTTGATGGTGTGAGTTTATGAATAGTTAGATTTTACAATTACCCTTGTCATCTAATTTATTTTTCTATTGTTAATGCACATACCATGTGGTCTTTCTTGTATTATATTGACTCTACTTTACTATAGGAATACTGAATCTTTCAAAAAAAGAGATCTTTTTTAAAACTCTTCTTGGAGTTTGAAGTCAATCAGGACCGTTTTGTTATCATCCTGAACGTTATTTACAATTTTTGTAACTTCTTTGCATTGCATTGAGGGTTAAGGTACAGTAAATGTCTGTAAAACGTATCTAGTGCTGCTGCGGGTATATAAAAATTGGGATATGAAGAAAGCTTGTTACAAAGTTCCAAATCATTGTGGGAGCTTCAGTTGCAAATGGAGCTCTCAACCATGTTGAAACAGAAACTTGAATTAAAAAAACACTTGTGCCTAAATGATCTTAGCTGCTGTGACATCATGTTTTAAATTACATAATGCCTAATATATTAGATTAGATACTTTCGTGTCGGGCTTATTAAAAGTTAAAACAGATATTTATTATATATTATAGACTAGCTCCTTTGCATGTATAATTTATTAAAAACAAGTTGTCTAATAGTTTTCTTTATGTATGTATATATTGCAAACGTAAAATTTGTTTGAAGTTAAATATTGGAAAACAAATATTTTGAAAGGTCCCTGGTAGTAGCATTAAATATTGTACTATCCACTTGAACATGTATCGAATTATTTGGATTTTGGAGCACATCTGCGGTAAAACATGCATATAAAATAATATGAAGTGTTTATGTCATAACCGTCTATTTTTTTTAAATGGACCACCATTTTTTCACATTACCTGATAACTCATTTAATTTCCTTTCGTCAGATAAAACTTTATGTATATATGTTTTTAACAATTTCTTCAGAAACCAAGAAATTATAATGATTCATGCTTTCTGTGTGATTTCTTATTATTCATAATTTTGATCTTAGAAGGCAGTTGACTTTAACTTCAAAGCCATATAATGTGAAATGTGAAATTTCATTACCTTTCGAACGTTATAATAGAGTACACAGGTCAACATTTGAACTAAGCGACCTTATAGTGTACTAGGGGTTTTTCCGCTCGCTGATTACAATGAGAGGGTCGGTTGACCTTCATCACGTCAGGTTCAAGGGCATTTGAAAGTCAAATGGAGAGAGTTCTACCAAAAATGTGAAAAAATTCTTGCTTATGTTTTTGAGGTGTGTGCGAGTCAGAATCCGTAGTTTGTTTGATTGCGCTTTTTCCCATAGGTCATTTGAAGATCAAATCGAAAAAGGTCTACCAAAAAATCTGAAAAAATGCATGCTATTGTTTTTGAGGTCTCTGAGTCCTTAATCCGTAATTTGTTTGACCATGCGCTTTATCTCAGAAGTCATTTAAAGGTCATTTGAAGGACAAATGAGAGGTTTCTTCTAAAAAAATCATGCTTATGTTTTTGAGTTTCCTGAGTCCGGATCCATAGTTTGTTTTAGCTTATCTAAGCCAGTTAAAGCAAGGCTATAATCCCAGCCAGTTAATGCAAGGCCACTCAACCCTCGCCTTGGGCACTTTTTGTAAGGACTTGTCGCATTGGAGTCTCTATTGGCCAAGTGTCCTATTAACCTAGAGCTACGGAAAGGGCATAATGACGACGCCTGCGGGCCCGCTTTCCCACCCTGACCTGCCGCGGATTCTAGGTTTCTGAAGCATTGTCTCGAATTTTTTTTGCGAGGTTGCCATGAAGGCATGAAAGCCGCTACCCAGGGACTTCGCCGGATAGTGAAACAACTACGTTGCCCACCGTCACCCGTCACCGCATGGAGGTGTCCTGGGTGAAACCACAATTTTTTTCAGTTTTTTTTGTAGAATTCTCTCTATTTGACCTTCAAAAGTCCTCTGGGAAAAAGCGAAAGGTCAAACAAACCACTGATTCGGACTCAGAGACTTCAAAAACATAAGCAAGCATTTTTTAGATTTTATGGTAGACCTCTCTAGATTTGACTTTCAAATGACCTTTAAATAACCTCAGGGAAAAAGCCCAAGGTCAAACAAACTACAAACTCGAACTCAGAGATGATGTGATGAAGGTCAACCGACCCTCTCATCGTAATCAGCGACCCAAAAAAGCTTATACGGCATGTTCCGGCTTAGATAAAATGTTGACCTCTGTTATCTATATTCTTTTAATCCTGAAATCTATATTACTACGGATTTTTTCCAACACTCAGAAATAAAGTGCGCCATGGAAAACAAACATAGGGTTCACCATAAATCTTTATGAAACAGACAAATAAATGAACAAGAATTTCCAATAATTTCGTTAGTAACAAAATAGTTGAGTAACTAAATAATACATAACCACATAACATCAAAGTAAATGTCCAAAATGGTGACCTTTTTGTTAAACGCAAATATGACTTCCTCGGCGAAAATAATTCTGAACACTCAATAAGATTTCTTGATAGATAGTTGCGAAAACATAACTCATTTTCATTTCGTCAGCTGTCGTTGATTGTTCAGTACTTTTTGATTAACGTATTCCCACAGAAAAAAAGGGGCCTTACGTTCGGCGATCTCGCTGGCCAACGTATTGCTCCATCTCTTCCCATTCAGTTTTGATGGAATGCATTAATGCAGTCACAACACGGGCAGGGAGAGGAGGTGCCCCATATTACTGAAAATACATATCTCTTAATTGAGCAAGGAGAACATCTTCTAAGATTCAAGTAAAGGGTTATCTAAGAAATTTATGTACCTGTTGGAACACCGTCAAAGAAAAATAGACCAACAAAACTGTTGCTGAATATTCCTCCCCAAACACTATTTACGTAGAAAAGGAGTGGGTTTTGGACCAAGTAATAACGAAATTCATTTCATTCAAAAAATTGAAACTCCCATTCAAATGTTGGTCCACCAAATTGCAAATATAATTGGACTTGATAAGGCCTGAATTAATACTTCGATATCATATTCCCCCTCACGTTGCCGGGTATTCTCATGGAGATTTTCTATTAAGGCAGTAAGATTACTATATTCGTTCTCTTCATTTATGACATTTTGTCGTTTCTTGTTTTTGAGAGTAACAAACATCTCATGTAACCCTGAATCTTTTCAAAGGTTTTTTAAAAGACTCTTCCCTTGGATGAAGCTCACGATCAGGATATTGCTTTGTACGTTTACTTCTGATTGCTGGAAAAAAACTCCCGAGTAATATGGAATTGCGGATTAAAAGGAAAGTATTAGAAATAGTTATACATAGTGGAACACCCAAATGGAATAAATTCGATCACGAATAACGGAAGGCTTGCAGGAACAACGCTTCAAACACGTCGATTTGTAAATTTGTAAATGCAAGCCCCTGTATATTATTTATTTTTTGGATTTTCCCGAAAACGTTAGACATAATTCATGACAATGTACACCTATCTTCAACTGTTTCGAAAATATTAAGTGTTTTCAAATTTATTACAAAAATTAACATTAAAAAAAGAAAAATATTTTATGTCACAAATTCGCTACATTAGACTCAATACATAATTCCCATTTAGCTCTTGAGATTGAAATAGGAAGCAAAAGTCATTCCTGTATTCCTTCTTACCGATTTGAAGAAAAAACAGTTTTATTTATTTTCGTCGAAACTCATAGCCTTAGCATCTTGATGTCTGTCTGCATGACAGTGGTGATCAATGTCAGTGCTATTGTTTCGTTAACTGTACGTAATAATATCAGAAAAATGGTTCATTTAACAGAAATTCACAAAATAACCATTCTACAAATAATCGGTTATGGAGATAACACATGGACACAAATGGAACTTTCTTGTTTATTTCACGAAGATTTTCCAAATTTGCCAAGGAATACCTAGCAAAATAGAAAAGCAGTTTCTTGAGCTTGGTCATCTAAGACAGATAAAAAAAAGTAGCTGCCAATGCACTAAGTGATAATACGATATTATGCTTGAATTTCAAGAAAACCCGCATATATCTGTTCCAAAAAGCAGCCCCACTGTTTAACGTTAGCCACACATCAATTTTCTGAGTATTAAAGGAAAGTAAAACGCAGCCCTATGAAATGATGCCAACTCAGGAGCCCATGGCAGACGATTTCGATGAGAGAACATATTTCTGTGAAAAAATAATGGTAATATTAGATAACAATGTGGTCCAATTAGAAGATGTTTTGTTTCCTGATGAAAGCACATTTACACTACACGTCATGTTAATCATCAAAATATCCGCTATTGGTCTAATGAGAATCCTCATTGGATGCCAGAGAAACATTCGCAATATCCTGAAAAAGTTAATGTTTGGGCGAGAATTGTTGGAAATCATATTCTAGGTCCCTTTTTTATTGATGGCAACTTTAATTGAGAAAAATATTTAGAACTGCTCCAAAATAATGTCGTGCCAACTTTGACAAACTTATATCCTGATCCTGTAAACCCACAAGTTCCTGCGTATACAATATGGTTTCAGCAAGATGAAGCACTGCCCCACTACGAAATCAATGTCCGGCAGTAACTGAACCAAATTTTTCCAAATGGATGGATTGGGAGGCGCGGATCGATAGAATGGCCAGCACGATCTCCTGATTTGACGCCATAGGACCACTTTTTGTGGGAATATGTCAAAAGTACTGTATACAAAAACTAAACCCCTCAACTTAGATGACCAAAAAAAGACGAATCATGCTTGCGATTAGATCGGTCACGCCTGAGATGTTGAGTAACGTTAAAAGACATTTCTATACCAGATTAGCATGTTGCCAAGACGTTCGCGGAGACCATTTTGAAAATCTGCATTAACATTAAAGATTATTTGTTTTTTTATATTATTAAGAAATAATCAGTATTGTTACGACGATAACAAAATTAATAACTTTTTAAAAAAATTATTTTTACTAAAACACTTTTTAACTTTTACACTTTAATAATAATAATAATAATGCGCATGGCATGTCTGGAGCCGTCGCTGGACATGACAGCATGCGGGACGTCGGTGGCAGGGTGCTGAGGAGGCGGGTCCCTGCCGTCCAAAGAGCTACAGCCCAAGAACCAGAAGAACCACAACAACACTCACCAATACAGTCACAACAACAACGTGACCATCACCAACGGAGTCAAACGAGAACGAGAACTCCAACAGCAGAAAGTGTTGCGCAGGATCAACAGCCAGCGCTCACTCAAGCGGGACTGAAAAGACAGCGCATGAAATGGACTGGCGCCATGAATAAATTTATAATGCGCACGTTTTACAGAATCACGAACCTTGGCCAGGACAAGACTGGATATCGCCAAATACTCTATCAAGAGTTCTGTCGTGAGTACCCAGAGCTTCAAGTTACTGAACAGAGAGTCGCAGATCAATATCGTGTCATCTTGAGAAATGGCCTTATTTCGCCTGAACAACTGGACACAATAAAGAGCGAAGTGGAGCGCGAACTATTTGGTCGAAATACAATCGAGCCAGAGCCTGAAACACCTTTGGCACAAAGAGCGGACGAGACTCAAGAACAGATCCACTGATTAGACCAGCTCTTCCCAAACTAAGATCATCTAAGAAACTGGGTATCGTCTTGCAGGCTATGAAAAAATTTATCTTGCCAACCTATGTTTTAGGTGCTAATACGTTAGAGTCGCTACACACAATCATCTACTGTGCTGCAACTTCCATCTGCAGAATAATTGGGGTCGCAGTAAGACCAAAGCAAGACCCTCCCCAATTTAGACAAACCCCTCGAATACCACCTTGGCAAAGAAGACTTGAAGGGAAAATCAATTCTCTTCGGAAAGACGTTGGAAGACTGACCTAGTACCAACGAGGAGTCAGGAACAACAGAATAGAAAGGCTTGTCAAGACTATCATGGACAATAACCGAATTCACTCAAAGTGGGATGGAGAACACATCACATCTCAGCAGTGTCCGGACAGTCTACGACAAAAGCTCTCCGTCTACACAAGTCGATTGAGAAGGTACAAAACCAGTAACCAACGGAAACTAGACAACACACTCTTCCGACAATCAGAAAAAGGGTTTTATAGAAAACTTAACAACAACAATAATAATGAAGCCCCTAGTTACCCCAGTAAAACCGACATCTAGGAATTCTGGAAAACACAGCTTTCCACAACAATCTCCTATAACTCCAGCGCCAGCTGGATTAATGAGGAGGAGGCTGCATTTCAGAACTGTGATGCCATGCAACACCAACCATTTACAACGAAAGATACATCCAACATAATGAAGAACCTCCATAACTGGAAAGCACCAGGACCAGATGGTGTACAAAATTACTGGATAAAGAAACTGTACGCAACCCACGAAACACTAACAACCCTTATAAATGACGTAATTGCCCACCCACATAAGATGCCTAGTTTCCTTACGCATGGTGCTACATACCTCTTACCAAAGGACAACCTATGTGCACAGGACCCAGCAAAGTACCGACCAATCACTTGCCTTCCAACCTTATACAAACTCATAACATCGTGCATTAATCATCGCATTTTCAAACATTGTGAACTGAACAACATAATTACTCAACAACAAAAGGGATGCGCGAAAAATTCAATGGGTTGCAAAGAACAACTGATAATTGATTCCGTTGTCTGCAATCAAGCCCACGCCAAACGACGAAATCTCTACATGGCATATGCGGACAACAAAAAGGCCTTTGATTCAGTTCCACATGATTGGCTCATTAAGGTGCTGAAACTTTATAAAGTGAATAATTGTATTATTAACTTTTTAGAAAATGCAATGGCCACCTGGCAAACCAAAATCTCACTGAATGAAGCCAACTGTTCGATACAAACTGACCCTATTCCAATCAGAAGGGGTATATTCCAGGGAGACTCTCTTAGCCTGCTGTGGTTCTGCCTTGCCATGAACCCTCTCTCAAACAAACTGAACTCAACTAATTTTGGGTTCAGTCTCAAACACAACAACGTACAAGCATTAAAGATAAACCATTTGTTATACATATACATTAAAATAGTAGAAGGGTTCTCTAGTGACATCCATATGAAATTTGGCCTAGACAAATGCCGAATTATTAATATAGTTAAAGGCAAAATACAGCAGGGGCACTTCGAAATGGGAGATGGCACCTCAATTGAATCTATGGGGGAAGGTCATACTTATAAGTACCTTGGAATAAAGCAGGCTCAACGTATTGATCACATGACTATGAAAAAGGACCTAACAGCAGAGTTTTATAGAAGGGTAAGGCGACTGTTGAAAACCAAACCAAACAGTAAAAATCTGTTTCAGGCTATTAACACCTATGCGTGTTCAGTGCTCAGTTACTCTTTCGGTATAGTTAATTGGTGCAACAATTACAACGAAAAGTTCGAGTTTTACTAACAAAAGCTCAAAATCACCATCCAAAGAGCTCTGTCGAACGTACAACTTTGCCACGGTATGAAGGAGGAAGAGGATTGACAGATCTAAGTAAACTATTAGATCAACAAATTTCTATTTTGCGTAGTCATTTCCAGAAACTCGCAGAATTTTCTGATCTACATAGAGTCATGTGCCAGGTTGATGACTCAACACCACTGCGACTGACACAACAACATGTCCAATTACACCACCAGACCACAGATCAGAAACTGCTGAAATGGAAAGAGAAGCCCCTTCATGGAAGACATATAAATGACATCAACCAAGATTATGTCGACATGTGCAGCGTCGAACTACTGGTTGCTCTCTGGTCATATGTTCCCTGAAATGGAAGGCTTTATATTGGCAATCCAAGATCAAGTACTTCCAACTAAGAACTACCTAAAGTACATCGTTAAAGACCCTTCCATTAACAACGATAGATGCAGGTACGGTTGCCAAACATCTGAATCTATCCAGCATATCACAGGAGGTTGTCAAGCTTTCGCTGCAACTGAATACAAAGAACGACTCGATGCTGTGGCAAAAATACTTTACCAGGAACTAGCACTGAAACATGAATTATCACAGTCGGTAAGATTACCATACTATAAATATAAACCAGAATCTGTTTCAGAAAATAACAACTACAAGCTGTACTGGAACCGCACGATACTGACCGATCGATCTGTTGCTCACAATAGACCAGATATAGTTTTGGTAGATAAAGTCTCTCGGAAAACAACTTTAATTGACATAGCAATTCCCAACAACAATAATATAAATATCAAGCAGGCTGAGAAAATAACCAAATATAGAGATTTGGAATTTCAAATCAAGACTCAGTGGAACATGAACAACACACGAACTGTACCAATTGTTATGTCAACAACAGGACTAGTCCCAAAACATCTATTAAACAATTTAAAATACCTCGGTCTGGACGAACATCTTTACAAACCAATGCAAAAAGCCGTCTTGTTAGGGACAGCCCGGACGGTCAGAAAATTCATGGGAAGCTGCCGTCACGACTCCAACCACGGGCCTGAAAACCTGGCAAGGGCTCCCACAGAGCTAAACCCTTTTGATATCTAGGATATCTGGGGTTTAGTGAATTTTCCCCTAAAGGGAGTGTGATGCCATACATTGTATGGTCAAGTCGGGATAATAATAATATACGACTTTTTTGCACATTAAAAAGTACAAAGGCGAAGTTTAGCCATTCACACTTAACCATTCCTAAAACTAACTACTAACTAAACTTATATATGCATATATGTATCCTGCATGCATATTCTAGGACCAGTTGTCCGCATGAGTATATGAACACATACACACACATATACATAGAAATATACATACATATATATACACAATTATATACACATACATATATCATTTTTCAGGTGCATTTTTCCACTATAACAAAAATTAATATACCTAAATATAAAAACTTAATTATATAACGTTGTATAAAAATAAAGAATTTATCAGATTAACATGAGCTATCAGATATTAGTAAATCTTTTTTAAACTGATTCTGAATGATTTTTTGAATATACGGTGTTTTAGAGTAATATTCATGGAAATAAATAGTTTCACAGCATTACAAGAAAATGACCGCCGATATAGGGAAGTTTGATGTTGGGGCATTCTAAGTGAATCTTTATGTTATGTGTTCACCTGATGTATATCGTTCAATTGAACTAGTCTTCTCGAAAGGTATAGAGGTGCTGAGGATTCCATAACTCGTTTTAAAAAACAAATGAAGTTGTATTTAATCATTGATTCAGTTCTTAGCCATTTTAATTCCACTATGATTGGGGAAACATGATCATATTTCCTTAAGTTTGCCACAAGCCTACAGCAACTGTTTTGAATTTTTTGAATTCTGTATTTTGTAATTTGATCTAGGCATGGGAAATATATAATGTTGCAGTATGATAACTTTGACAAAATGAAAGTTTCACACAATCTCTTTTTCATATTTTTCGTCATAAGATGTCGGCTAACATAAAGAAGTTTCAGTCTGTAGTAACAGCACTTGAGTAGTTCAGTAGAGTTTTCGATGAATCTAAGGTTTACATCGACAGTTAGTCCTAAATTTTTTGCAGTTGCAGTATATTGGATTGTTTCATTTACGACTGTTATTTTTAGGTTTGAAGAAAGAAATTCCCGCTTTTTTGGAACAAAATAATAGTGACTTTGTGTTTGAACAATTTATTTTGAGCCCATGTTTCAATGCATACGTATGGAGGCTTTTTAGGTCTTTATTAATTGATATTGAAGCTCTTTCATACTCTTGTGGATGAAAGCTATGGTAAATTTGGGTGTCATCAGCAAAACATTGGATGTTACATTCAGTTATGATGTTAGGTAGATCTATGGTGTAAATTAGGTAAAGAACCGGACCTAATAAGGAGCCTTGTGGTACTCCTGAAGAAATAGACTTTGTAGACGAGATGTGGTTTCCTACCCTTACCAATTGTTTCCTTTCTTTCAAGTAACACTCTAACCATCTCAAAGACAGGATGTCAAATCCTAGATATTTACATTTGCTGATTAAGAGATCGTGGTTGTGATGGTGTCAAATGCCTTACTGAAGTCCACCAAAGTTAAAACACTAGCCAATCCTCTATCACTTGCTGTAATGATGTCATCAGTTATACGGCACAGAGCTGTAGTTGTGCTATGTCCTTTCCTAAAGCCAGACTGATATCCGGAAAGTAGGTCATTGCTTTTTAATTATGTATTCACTTGAGAATATATTACCTTTTCCAAAATTTTAGAAAACAGTGGAAATAGACTGATAGGCCTTAAATCAATTACATCTTTAGGATTAGGTACCTTAGGAAGTGGCACAATCACAGCTGTTTTCCAGCAGTTTGGGAAATAGCCACACTCAAGACAGCTATTTACTATATGAAGTATATAGATACCAACAATGGGAAAACATAGGTTCACAATATGGAGTGATATTCCGTCAATACCGCTAGCATTAGATTTAAAACTACGTATTACTTTAGTAAGTTCATAAATATCTATTAGTTTTAACTGAAACTCGCAGTTGTTCTTTATTTTGTTATTTCGATAGAAGTTTGAATATTGCAAGCAATCCGAATTGTTATCTGTACATACACTTGAGAAGAATTTATTTACTTTATTCACATCCAGAAGATGTTCAGAAATATAGGTTGATTTACTTTCTTGGATTTTGAAGTCTTTTAAAGCTTTATAAAATTTAGATGAATTCTGCTGTTGATACAAGAATTTCAAATATGCAGCTTTCTCTCTGCGGACAGATGCTTTAGCAAAATTTCTCATTTCTTTGTAATGAGCACTATTATTTTGAGTATTTGAGTAGGATACTTTTTAAGTCTTGCTAGGGCTTTGTTTCGTTCCTTTAAAATAAGCTTAAGGTTTTCTGTTAACCATGGCGCTGGAGGTTTGCTTACTCTAACTGTTTTGATAGGGGCATGGTTGTTTATTATTCTTAACAAATTTTCTGTCAGCAAGCTAAGTTTTTTGTCAATGCAACGAATATAAAGAATATTTGACCAATCATAAGAAGAAAGTTCTTGATGGAATAGTTCGACATTGAAATTCTTGAAATCTCGAAATGTAACTTGCTTAATTGTTCTTTTGAATGTGTTCAAAGAAATTTTACAATACACTGCCATGTGATCACTGATCGTATCAGCATTATAGGTTCCTACATCTTGACATATATTGACACAGCTTACGAAAATGGGATCTAATAAATTAGCAGTACTCGCAGTTATACGTGTAGGTTCTTTTAAAATCTGGAATGACTGGAAACAATTCGTTGTTCTATTTGGAGTTAGAAAGTTAATATTGAAGTCACCCATTAAGATTATATTATCGTATGTGGGTGTTACATGGGATAACACATCGTCGATTATACTTAGGAACGATTCTATGCTACTATTAGGTGGCCGATATACAACCCCCACTAGAACTTTGCTACGACCGATCGTAATATTTAACCACATCATTTCAACTACCTCTGTCTCGTAGTCGGGTACGATCACAGTTGCAGCTGAAAAGCAGTTTCTTACGAAAACCCCTACACCGCCTCCTCTGGTACCCCTATCAAAACGATGAAATGAGAAATCATCAACGCTTATCAAGTGAGAAGGAGTAGTAGGAGACAACCAAGTTTCAGTTACCGCCAACACATCATATTCTTTACTTGTAATTAAGAAGATAAATCCATTATAGAAGGTAATAAAGATCTTGTGTTTAGATGACCGACCTTCAACAAATTATTCCCTGTGTTAACCATAATTAATTCTACTATTTAATATACTTAAATAGTTATTATATATTGGACATTCACTATCATCACAAGCATGATCCGTTGGTAAATCTTTCTTTTTAGTCTTATTATAATTTAAACAATTTACACACTTTTTGTCCCTACATGTACAGTTTTTCTTTTCATGATTTCCACTGCATCACGTACAAACTTGATCTGACTTACAATCTTTACTGAGGTGCCCATAGCCGCAGCACTTAAGGTATTTCTTGATACGAAGATGGTCTATCACTTTTGATTTTTTCCAGCCAATGAAGAGATAACCGCTTCTCAGAATGTTAGTTCTTAGAGCGGGCGAGACTTCAATTACAAGATTAATATCGTTGTAGTAAGTAAGTTTTGTAACCAGATTGATATCTTCCTCCGAACCAACTAAATTATTAAGAATGGCAATATTTCTAATGATATTTGCATCGGTGTCCAGCCCATCTAAGTAAACAGATTTGATCAGGCGTCTTGGATTTAGCCTTTTTGTTTCAGAAATGTCATATTTAGAACCTAGGGTAGTGGAGACACTTTTTTTAAAAGCTTCCAGGAACTTTTATTATTACATTGGACAGTTATTCCTTTCTTCGTTTCTCTTATATTATTAACACAGAATTTCGAATTTTAAGGATTAACAGATCTTTTCCCATCAGATAAAATATCTTTGCATGTAAAAGATTTATTTGCAGCCGTTATAAAGACGGTTATTGCATCACGTTGATTTTCTGATTTGGCGACATCGCTATACTTCCGTTGGCCTGTGACGGTGCTCTGCTGAAAATTATTGTTATTCCCAAGATGAGGATGTGCACCATGATTTGGCAGATTGTTCAGAATAGTTTTTTGTAATTGATTTGTATATTCAAGATCTGATATAAGCTTATCAGCAAGCAGTTTTTCCCTCTTAAGGCACTCCACTTCTTTGTGCAGAATAGAACTTTCAAATTGTAATTCCCGAAGATTTGCGGACAACTAATACTTGCATTCATCACAGAACCAAAATACTTTATCGGATTCACTAATAATTCTTATCCAGGAATCTTTCATTTGGACACACCCTGTATGATATTTTTGTTTGCACAGACCGCATTTTACTGACTTGGTTGTAGCTATGAAATTGTCTTTGCAAATTACACATACATCAACATCAGGAGCCATCTGGAAGATTATAACCCATTAATCTGCTGTGCAGTTGAGCCAGCACTAGTGAGAAAGGTGACAAAAACTATCTTTTTGTTTTAAGGAATTACGTATATTTGGTTATAAACAGATCTAAACAGAACAATTTAAACACTGTGAAACTATTTATCCGGTTTCACTAATATCAGCATGAATGTAGTAAACACTATTTTTATTTGAAATTTTACTCAAAAGTAATAAAAATGCGCACTTTACTAAGTTTTGGAGATTTTAATCACTAGCATGGTAAATTTTAACTCACGGTTCAACTCCACACCACATATATACTTTTAAATTAATTATAAAAATTATTTGAATAAATTATTATGCCGAGTTTTTGCAGTCGCGGGAGAGAGATGTCAAAAATGAACTAATATCAATAATGGATGTGCTAATATCAACTCTCCTATAGCTTTATAAACAATTTATAGGTTCTGTGATGATGAGGAAGATGGCCTTAATAACACGTGCAGTTTTACTTAAACAATAAAATATTGTTAGCTATTAAGCTCACCTCTAAATTAGAAATTTTGGAATATACAGAAATATTAATTACTTGAAAGGAAATATCGAAGATAAGATACAATACTCTCTTCGAGGTGTCATTCCTTTGTACGCAAGACAATAACCTTCATCAGTTGCGCTTCCCACAATTGAATGTCCTCTCGAACACTTCTTTATGCATATGATGCATTTCGTTAAATTTGAAGACGGGAGATGTAAGACCGACATCTAGGATTTTCGAGAGAATCAGTACACAGAGGTGCGTACAAAGGAATGACACCTCGAAGAGAGTATTCAATATCTCTGACAGGTGAAGTAACCTGAAAAATTTTATCGTGACAATCTGTCCTAATAGTTGAGAGAGAACAGCAATTACACGGAACGGCTCCAGATTCGGAACCTCATTTTTATGAAATGTCTTTGAGTTCCATTTCCGGGAATTTGAAATGCTTGTAATTCCATTATTTCAACGTACTGTGCTACAGTTGAAGTATAAACTGGCATGGGTAACTCATTTTTATACAGTGATTCATATATATTTTGTATTGAATTTAATAGATCATTGGGTGATATAATCGAAATTCTCTATCTGGTGTTCATCTCGCGTAATGCGGTCAATAGACTGACTATAATATTCCCCATCAGGTGAGTCTAAATTTCCTGATATAGCTTTCCATATCGTACCTAAACCTTTAATAATGCCGCCTTTGCGTCTGTTTGAACTTGAACCTATATAACTTTTAGTATCAGAAAATATTTCTTTATATTTCTCATCAACATTATTCGCAATTTTATTTAAAAGACTAATGTGTGTTGATAGTTCTACTTTAAATGCAATCATACGATTGTTATTTTCTTTAAGTGAGTCTAGCAAATGATCTAAAACTTCATTGTTGTTTGAAATTGCTTATTTAATATGACTGAGTTCTTTGTATACTAGGAGTGTCCATTTTGAATTTGATATTTTTAAATTACTTTCTTCTTGGAAGTAAATACCGATCGTATACTGGTGATATTTGATATTGGCATCTGGAGATGGTGATTATCCACCAGAGGATTAAAATTCTGAAAAGAAGAAATTTCTAATCATAATAGGGTTTAAGCCTATTTACTTTAGTAGTTTGATTAGTATTTCGATTGTTTTGATAGAGTTCTTTAATTTCATAAGAGCCATTGAACTTATTTTCCGATTTATTTTTAATTTGAGTTTCTTTGAGGTATACTTTATCTCCTATATTAAATTCAGGTTGGTTTTGGGATACATTCTTATTAAAACGAATTCTTCATTTTTCTTTTTGATTATTTATCTTTGCTCTTGCTATTTTATAATAGTGTTCCATACGATTATTTAAATCTGTAATATATTTAGGAATGAGATTTTTCTGAGTGTGTAACGTTTCAAGGGGTCTACTTGACGTATGCCCGAATACTAGTTATATGGGCTAAATCTATGGGTGTAACTTTTTGTATTGTTATAGCAAATGACAGCGTAGGGTAAAACATTAAAAGGATGTTCTTCGGGATGTTCGGCTGTATTGGCACGAATCATTTCGGAAAGTGTGGCATGAAAACGTTCGATTGAACCATTGGATTCTGGATGGTTCACACTTGAAAAAGTTAATTTAAAATCATAAAGTTCTGAAAGGTCTTTCATTAAAGTATTGTTGAATTCGGGGCCATAATCGCAATGTATGCACAATGGTGTGCCATAATATTGAAAATAAATGAATAAGGTGTTAACAACTGAGGAAGCTTTCTTATCATTCAGAGGATATGCTTGAGTGAATTTCGTTAATTCGTCGCGTATGGTTAGTGCCTAAGTTTTTGTTAGGATATTCAAATATGTCTACATTGATTGGCTCAAAGGGAGTCTTTGGTATTTCTGTTATTTCGAAGGGTGCGCTTAAATTCTTTCTGCAAAATTTTAATAATTAATTTGTAAAATTTTCAATATTTTTAATTATTCCCGGCCAATTATATTTTTCTGTAACGCGTCTCATAGTTTCATTTAAATGTGTAAATTATTTTTTTCCCAATGATATTGTTCAATAAATATTGGTATCTGATCTTCAGTTGGAGTTGTTACAATATTTTGTCAGTAAATATAAAGGATAAAATTTCAAGAGTTGGTAATTCCAGAATATTTTCAACATAATAGGTTTCATTTAGATTAAATTGATCTTGTGCTTCGTAAAGAATGTAAAATAGATGTAAGATTATTCTTTCTGGGTCAAAAGGAAGGGGTATTATGAAATATCTTCATTGTTTAACTGAACTACTGGAAAATATGTTAATTATTTCGATACTGAAATCTGGATTTATTTCGAAAAGGTCATTTATGATTTTGTCATGTAGTTCTCCTAGTTTATTTTGACAAAAGAAAGTTACGATATTTTTATGAGTTTTATCAAGAAGTTGAGAGTTTGAAATCTCGATTTTTGAATAATCTATTAATGATTTAGTTTTGTAAAGTTTGACAAATCTGTTATAGTCTGAAGTTCAAGGTTTTGTTGTTCAATAAAGTCATCATTTGAGGTTTCGTCTTCAGTTAGGGTATGAATTTTAGTTTTTGAGTGAAAGTTAGTACAGTCTTCCAGGTTTGTAAACAATTTTAAAATTATATTCTTCTAGTTTTATCCTCCATCTAGCAAGTCTGCTACCGGGGTCCTTTATTGAGAAAAGCCAAGTTAAAGGGCGGTGACCGATAGCTACTGTAGTGTCTCCCGTATAAAATCGACCTACATGTCTTAACGGCCCAATAACGAATATTTCGTTTCTGCTCCACAAAAGGTTCTAGAGGCATAAACAATTGGAAGATCTTAACTATAGGTCCTTGAGATAAAACGGCACCTATTGCAAAAGCACTTGCATCTGTTGTTAAAATGAATTCCTGTTCAAAATCTGGATACTTTAAAATTGGGTCAGAAGTAAGAATTTCTTTGAGTCTATCAAAGGATTGTTTACACTCATTATCAAATAAAAATTTAACGTCTTTTTGAAGGAGTCGAGTGAGTGGCTTTGCTATTTTGACAAAATTAGGAATAAATCTGCGGTAATAACCTGCTAAGCCTAGAAATAACTTGATTTCTTTTGGGTTTCTGGGTTCTGGAAAATTTAAAACACAGCTAACTTTATCTGGATTTGGTTTAACACCATCAGGAGTAATGGTATGACCTAGATAAGCTACTTCACGTCTTAAGAATTCGCACTTATCTGGCCGAATCATAAAATTGGATTTTCGAAGTCTTTTGAATTCTTCGGAAAGTCTGGAAATATGCTCATGAATCGTGGGTGAGTATACAATTATATCATCCATGTATACTAGGGCTCTTTCACTTTGGATACCAAGAAGGATATTATACATTACACGTTGAAACGTGGACGAGGCATTTTTTAATCCAAAGGACATTCTTATAAATTCATAATGACCATTCTCAACTGAAAATGCTGTTTTAGGAGTATCGGTTTCATTGATTTCATTCTAATGAAAACCTGAAGCAAGGTCCAGAGTAGAAAAATATTGACATTTACCTAGCTGATCCGATAAATCAGAAATATTTGGTTAAGGGACTTATAATCGACGGTTAACTCATTAAATTTGCGATAGTCAATACAATTCTCCATTTTTGTTAGCCTGAAGCATCGAGCTTTTTAGGAACAACCCAAACAGGGGATGACCATGGGGAAATTGAGGGTCGAATAATACCTTGATTTAACATATTACTTATTTGAGTTTTTACTTCTGTTCGATGAATCTGAGGATATCTATAAGACTTGGTGTAAACAAGTTTGGAATTATTAGTGTCTATCGAATGGTTTATTTGGTTTATTTCATTGGTGAATATTAATTTGTCACCTTCTAAGAAAAATATGTCTGAAAATTCTAAGCAAAGATTGGTAATCATTTCATGTTCTTCTGGATTTAAATGATTAAGACGTAATTGGTCTTTTATTAACTGAATGCTATCAGTGAAAGCTGATACATAAATATTGGAATTGAGATTTAAGATTTGATCAAAATTATTAATTGGTTCTAGAGAAAGGTCTGAAAAATCAACAGATTTTGAAACTGAGTTAGCATTTATGACTGATGTTAAAAATTCACCATTTGCGTTTATTTTCACAACGACATGAGGTAATCTAACTTTCTCCTTTTCGTCTGCCTTAAGTATAGCATCAGTGTTAGATTAATTGCATTTCATTTTGACAATTTTGTCTGTTCTTCCTTCAATTGAAATATTGTTTGAAATTAAAGGTTTGGGGACATTTTTAGAAATATGACTTGTCGTAGCAATAAGATTTTTTGAGATTACATTTGAATCATTTGGAATAGTTTTCTGGGAATTATTTTCTTGTCCAGCTTTAAATAATGGGACGGTTTTGAAATTAGTTATCAATTGTTTGGACTTAAGATCAATAATACAGTCGTAATGATCTAAGAAATCAAGACCAAGAATTCCATCGAATTCTATGTCTAAGTTATAAATAAAAACTTTATGATAATCATTAGGGGCAAAAGGATTTAGAGTTGATTCTGTGATTAATAATTTTTCATTAGTAATACCTTGAATTTGTTTACTTTCAGGGTATCGGGGGAAATTCTTTACGACTTTTTCTTTGAAAATTGAGATTGGAGCTCCGGTATCGATTAGTAATTTGTGATTTTGAGTTCTGTCAAAAATATAATATAAGTTTTTGGAACTTACAGTGAGTAAAGGATTTAAATAAACTGGCTCTCTTGAGTGTTCGTGTCGAGGTTCGTTTTGTTGAGAGTTAAGGTTTGTAATTTGTTTTGTTATTCCTCTATGTTGGGTGGTTGGTTTCCCGAGGTTCTTGAAAATTTTCTTCGTTTTGAGAAGAATTATTTTGATAATAATAGTCATTTTGAGAATAGTCAAATTCTTGTGGATTTTCATAATAGTCATCATCATAGTATTGTTGATAATTATTTTAATCATAATCATCTTGAAAATATTCAGTTTCATAATTAGAGTTTTAAAATCCGTAATTATGGGGATATTCATTTATGTGATGCGTTCTTGTATTATTAAAATTAAAGTTTCTTTGTGGGTTTGGATTATTTACTTGAGGTCTTTGTTGTGTAAATTGGGGCCTAAATTGTTGATTCGTTTGTTGAGGAAAATGTCTTTGTTGATTAAATTTCTGAGGGAAATTGGGTCTCGGTTGAAAATTTGTGTTTCGAGATCCGTTTTGGAAATTTGTTGGATTCATTTGAAAACGATTAAATTGGCAATTAGGGGCAATGGGTCCATTTCTACTACATTTGAATGTGTGAGGTTTCTTAATTTGATTTGTAGATTGTTTGGAATCTAATTTTGAAAATTTTTAGTTTTCAAAATATGAAAGTTGAAGCTCGCGTTTTATTCTTGCTTGTGCTTTTAATATATCTCGAGGATTTCCTAAACGAATGATTTGTCTTAGTCTAGGTTCTAGACCAGTTAAAATGGTATTTAAACTTATTGTATCAATTAAACTGCACTGAGCATTTTTCTGTTCAGGAGTAAGATTTTGAGATTTTAGTACGAATGCGTGCATTTTAGCATTTAAAACTTGTAATCGACTAACAAAGTTAAGTGGGGATTCATTTTGGATTTGTTTGAGTCTTTGTAAGTCTTGGACTAATGACGAGAGATCCCTTGAATCTCCAAAATGGGTATTTAATAATTGTTTAATTTCTGGATACGTTGTGGGGTTTCTAGAGCTAATAAGTTATGCCGCTCTGACACGTAATTTATTTTTAATATGAATACTTAATAGAAAACGTTGGTCACCGAGGGCCATATTGTATGCACAGTCACATGCATTAAGGAATGATTGGAGGAAAATTTGATCTCCATCGTATTCTAGGATAATAGAAAAGATTTCTGAAAATTTGTAATTTTCTACTTGAGTATCTTCGCTCGACATTGTAGCAATGTTCGTTGAAATAACTAATAACTAAAAACGTTTCTTAAAACTAAATGGCGTTTAACGTGTTTCTTAAAACTATATCGCTTTTTTTAAATTAAATATTTCCACCTTCGAAAATATTTCTCCGATAATAAAAATAATCAAATATTTCCACCTCCGAAAATATTTGTTCGATAATAAAAATAATCAAATATTTCCACCTCCGAAAATATTTGTCGGAAAATAAAACAAAAATAATATTTCCACCTTAAATTAAAAGGTTTTAAAGGAATGATTGGATATTAGCACTCATAATCGTAAAAATGCAACAAATTGAACATAAACATAAAACTTAAAGAAACGATGATCTCTTTCTTGATCTCTCTTGTTTGTCGTTTCCACCAGCATTGAGGCAAATTCCGTGTTCAACCGGCTTTTTCCGACGATCTATCGTGTCCTAGTAGTGAGTCTGTGGTCCGTGTTCAACCAGGAAAGTAGATTTTTGGCTTTGGTCCTTTGTTTCTGCAAGGGATTGGAATCCGCTGTTTCTAGTAGGCGTTCGCGTGTTCTAGAAACGTTCACGAAATCCGAATGAACTGCGCCAAATTTTGTTACGACGATAACAACATTAATAAAAAAAATTATTTTTACTAAAACACTTTTTAACTTTTACACTTTGAATTGTTACTTTTAAATTAATAATAAAAATTATTACAATAAATTATTATGCCGAATTTTTGCAGTCGCGAGAGAGAGATGTCAAAAATGAACTAATATCAATAATGGATGTTCTAATATCAACTCTCCTACAGCTTTACAAACAATTTATAGGTTCTGTGACGACTAAGGTGGTCTTAATAACACGTGCAGTTTTACTTAAACAAAAGAATATTATTAGCTATTAAGGTCACCTCTAAACAAGAAATTTTGGAATAAACAGAAATATTAATTACTTGAAAGGAAATATCAAAGATAAGATACAGTGTTGCACAAAGGGGTCTTTCATACTGACTCACCTAACAGTATTACTTATTAGGTGTTTAGTGTCATGTAGCGATTTTGTGAAATAAAAAAATATTGTTTTTTTAATGTTAATTTTTGTAATAAATCTGAAAACACTTAATATTTCCGAAACAGTTGATGATTGGTGTAGGACATTGTACGTGATTTATGTCTAGAATTTTCTTTTCCAAAAAGTAAATAATATACAGGGGCTTTCATTTAAAATAAGAAAGTTGGTATTGGTCACTGTCACATGGCACACCTTTTTTTATTGAAAAATGCGCATTTAAAATACAAATTGACGTGTCCCAGCGTTTTTCCCAACACGCCCTCCTTTATTCGTTATCGAATTTATTCCATTTGGCTGTTCCACACTGTAGATAATCTATAATAACGTTGAAAAGGCAATGAAATTACATATTGGACGGACATTAAACTCCATGGATCTTAAGATCAAAATTAATAGAATAAATAATAAGAAATCACACAAAAGGCTTGAATCATTTCGATTTCTTGTTTTTTGAAGAAAATTTTACAAATGCAATAAATAACTTTATATCAAACAAAAGTATTTTAAATGAATTATCAGACAACGTGAAAAAAATTGGGGTTTCCCTTAAAACAAAAATAAAGTTATCAATGGCTAAAATTTTCAAATTGGTGTGGCGATATCTGGTACAATAATAAGAGTTCATTCGTCGTCATTCTGAAACCCGGGAATATATAATATACAGGGTATTCCATTTGAAAAAATGTAATTTGTATCTCTCACTACCCCTCACCTGCCGGCAGATTTCTAAAATATATATCAGTATAGCCACAATTTTCCCTCCACGCACTATTGTCATAATCATTAAATATTGTCCAGATATTTACTTTTCAGGCGTTGCCGCATCATTATCGGCTATTATATCAAAATATATATTAAGTCACAAAATATTATGATATTCCCATTCAAAGATTATCTTTTAGCAGTAAAAGTTCTTATTTAACATGCCTATGCAAACATTAATGAAATTATAAACGACTCGTATGACAGCTATATTTGCAAACTGCAACTACTTGAGACCATTCCTCGAAGTTTCCTTGGACTTCCATCGTCTTGAAGTGGTTGATCTCACAACTTTCAATAGCTGTGTATCTGCTATCGTCATCAGGTCATCAGGAAATTCAGATTATCCCTCCTAACCGGTCATGCGTCGCCGGTCATGGTCATTGGATCCAATCAGCATCGTCGTACCTGGCGGTTGGTTGCCGGTGATACGTATACTACCCTTATTTCAACCACATTGTATATACAACTAATGAGTCAAACAATATAACATATTGTTATCCCCCTATATAAATATAATTCCAGTCACCTGTTTTGCAACCACCTGGTATGTGCAATTATTTATGGCCCACCCAATTTAACTTTTTAAATCACCCCGTTTAACTAATTCAACTCCCCCTTATTTCATCAATATACATGCAGCCACTTATGAGCCAGGTAATATAATTTTTTTGAAATTTGATTAATCAGTGTAATTCTACTCTGCTCTACACCTACCCTAAATATATAACACCCTGTAAAATTACGCTTCATATATCAGTTGATTTTTTTTTAATCGAAACATGTTAGTTGCATTGGCATATTGCAAATTTTGAATAAAAGCTAAGCTAATGCAAGTATCTAATATTTGGTGCGTGCGGAAGAACCAATAGAGTTGAAGTATTTTTATATCTACTGTTTCTGTCAATCTAGGGAGATAAAATGTATGTCAGATTTTAAGGCTTTGCACCAAAAAAAGATTCAGAAAAATCAGTTCAGTAGTTCTTAGGTGATGCCCGAACAAACAAACAAACTACAATTATATAATATTATAGAATAGATAGATAGAAGTCGCTTTTCACCTGTTGCACATCGCACATATTTTCGTCATATATCCAGGGAGCACGGGATTAATATCTACGTGAGCGTGAGAGCTGGATTGATTTCTGAAAGCTCTGATGTATTTTTGTATAAAATAGATACAGTGGCCATTTCTCAAAGTTCAAGGAGCAGCAAGCTGACCTGTCTCCGAAACCCTTTACCAACCATTTGATTTGATTGATTTGAATATATGATATTGAAGTCTTATTTAGCAATAACACTATAAGTTTAACTGAATTGTACAGTACATTTTGCTTGTCAAATAAATAAATAATATCTAATTGCAGGAATAAGAGTTGTTTACAACTTAAACAAACCACAAGGCCAACAAATCGAATCGATTTATATTCGATGCCAGAACTGTACCATTCCTGTTTACGAACCAATACAACTGGACAAATTCTACAGAATTGCTGTCCCCTCATTTCTATCTTCGGGGGGTGACAGATTAGAAATGCTAAAGAAAAATTTAAAAAATCTAGTGATTGGACCTGTCGATATTGATGCTTTTGAATACTACATACAACATAGAAGTCCAATTTTTGCGGAAGAAGATGAGAGGATAGTTATACACGGCAGCGATAAAATCACATATAGAAATTTAGATTCATAAGCTGTTAATAAGATTTAAATATAAAATCAAATAAACAGTATTACATGTTACACCATAAAAAATGTGTTTTATTTAATAGGAACAACTAATTTTATTTTTTAATAATAAAAAAGTAATATACATCTAGTCGCTTCTTGAAAATTAAGCGCATATGTTAACCGTAGTATCTAACTAAACGAAAAGTAAGAACAAATTCAACGTCATTATTAAAACTTAACAGCGGCAACAGTCTTTTGCGTTGCTTCGATAGTGCTAGTTGAGGTATTCTAAGTAAACATTTCAGAATAGCAAAATATTTAAGCACCCTAATATGAAGTCAAATTTAGTTAGTTCTTTCAGAGTGTTAATTCGCAAAATTTAACATGCAGTTGGAAACGACCATGAAATAATGTTCTAATAAAATCACAGTCTGTTTTTGTCTTTATAATTTTTAATATTTTCTTATAAATTCAGGAATTAAACTCAAATAAAAATAAAGACAGCATAAACTCTTCAGTTTTTATTTGTGTCGTAACGAACGTAGCATTGAACTCGAAGATTACTGTTCTTTGACGACTGGCCCTATAGGTACTGTGATTAAATCATATATAGCTGTCAAATTTATAACTGTATTTAAAAGCTTATTTAAGTGTTAATAAAGAATATTTAGTTCAACTGTGCACAAATAATTCAAGGAAAATTTCAGAAAAATTGCTGTACATATTCCAAGAAAAACGTGGTTGCAAATCGCCGCTACAAATTCTGATTATGCCGGGATGAGCTCTACACTTTTTTGTTGTAGGTACATACTGTCTGTGTTTACTAAAATGATTTAGTTATAGATAAATAAATTGTTTATCGCCACAAAACAAAGTGTCTTGGAGCATGTACTACTAGGTAGGCTGTAATGTAGAAATATATTGGCAAGACTAAAACAGAGGGCAATAAAGAAAGCATCATGCTATCTCACTGGATGGTGGATGAAGTAGCCAATGAAATACATACTAGATGCAGCTCATTTGTAGTCGCTCCTAATCGAATGAAATAGCCTCTTGCCTCTGTATTACCTTCTATTTCTAGTCTTCAAACGGCATTTGTGAATTTGTGAATAGCAAGCTACCAATAGATGTATAAGCTCTAAAGTGTTTATCACTCGAACAGAACCCATACTGTAAACCCATACATGACCATACATGCTATTTAAAATGTCAATTTTCTTTTGCCTTTGTTAAATTTACATATAATGATCATAATAAATTATTATCTGTTAGGATTTGAGGGTAAAATACTCATCAACAATCAAGAATACTTTCACAAATATATTAAAGCTTGGGTTAAGAAAAATCTACTGTTGAATGAAAATTTGATAATGAATAAAATAGTCAGCATTTTGGTATGGTGTGATCATGCATATATTTCCTCAACTTTATGTTACTAATCCCGGCGAGTCCATACAGGGCGAGGAAGATGTAGAGCTACCGATAGGGGACAGCAGAATCCGGCATAAGTTTCTAGTAGCGGATCGTGAGGATGATTTTATACTGGATATAAACCCAATCTGCCAACATGTGTTCATGTTCAAACCAAAATTCGACCTCCTAAGATTTTTAAATGTGGAATGTAAATTTTGAAGACGTCAAAGCGTGGTGCCGGAGATGCGACAGACGTCATACCCAATTAGGAGGCAACTATGGTGGCTACGGTGCTGGTCTAACAGCAATCCAACAGGTTTTGTGGAGTTAAATTCGAACCAAGGGCGGAATTTGGAGTTTAACGTATTCGAGGAGGCCTATACGATGATAGGCATTAAGAAGGTGACAAACACCACCTTGCATCCGCAATCGGACGGAATGTTAGAAAGTTTCAACAGGACTTTGGAACAACCTATTTCCAAGGTCGTCAGCAACAACCAGCGTGATTGGGATGAGCATAATCCACTGTTCCTGTTGGTTTTTCTCTATCGTGTTATTTGGCATTTGGCTCACCAGAACATCAAGTCAACTATTATACTTATGAACTCAGACAAAGTATGCTGGTTACACACAAACTAGCACGCACGCAAATGTTGGCAAGCAGACAAGGTTTCAAAAGGGAGATAAGGTTTGGTTCAACACCCAAAAGAGTAAACGCATGCCCCCAAAGTACACACTAGCTTAGGAAGTGGTCAAGAGAATCAATGATGTATGTCGTATTCGCCGGAATCAGACAGCTAAGTGAGGGTGATTCATTTGGATAGACTGGCTCAATTTTATGAAGAGGATGATTCCAATCGGGACGATGAGAATTAAAGATGGGGAAGTGTTATAACATGCTAAAATATTCATGCTAAAATATTCATTCTAAAAAAACTGATTTGCCGAAATTCTCTACAACGCACGGTTAATGACAAAAAGTAACTTGTTCTGTTCCGGAAAAAAAATATATACGTTAATAAGACAGGATCCTTACCGGCACGATCGAGAGACGGGCATTTTGTAAGGTACTACCATTGTATGAATAAGCACCATTGGACGCGAAACAATTGTCACTAGTTTAAAATAAAGTTTGTAATCAATTACTTAATTCATCATGAATTTCAACTTTCACCAAGTTACAGCCAACTCAATCCAATGAATAGTTATTAAATAATTTTTAATGATGTGGCATAATTAGATGCATTTTAAAATTCAAACTACTCCTTTTTGATAAAAATTTTAGAAGTTGACAAAAATAAAGGTATTTTAGTTTGAAACAAAATTCATATTTGCTAACAAACATCGTAACAGTTGAAAAAGTGTTATGTAGTGATTACAGTTTACGTTTCTAAACATGCAAATCTTTTTAATAAGAATAACTTTTTTTCTAAATAATATTGATACTAACGTTTTTCGCATGAATCCAACTTACAGAGACACAGTGTATATAGAGGCCAACTGAGAACCTCAATCTTAAAGTTAATTAACCGATATTTATTTCGATTTAATTCCAATCTACTTTCAATTTATTAAAATTTTTAGTGATACAACATAATTGGATACAGTTTTTAGTCTAATAACCTTTGATTACAATTTGAGATATTATAAAAAATAAAGATACATTTTAAACAAAATTAATATATTTTTTGAAACATAGAATATAGTTGGAAAAGTTACATAAATACATATTATTAGGTTTTTAGTGCAATGGCATAATTAGCTGTAGTTTTTAATGCTAATTACTTCTATTTGATAACAATTTAGGATATTAACAAAAATAAAGTTACTTTACTTTTAAGTAAAATTCCTATTTGCTGACAAACCTCGTCTACAGTTAAAAAAGTGATATGGAACTATTACAGTATACGTTTTAGACCAAGCAAATCTGTTTATGAAGAGTAACTTTTTTCTTAAAATTAATCATAAAAAATGGATTTATGAAGACACACTGTTTATACAGACAATTGAAAATCTTCACCTTAAAGTTGATTAACTGTCATTTATTTTGATTAATCCAATGTGTTTTCAATTTACCCCAAGTTCCATAATTTTAATACCAGCAACTCCACCAAAGCTGACTGTATAAGACTGTCACTATAAACGGTCGAAATTCCTTAACCCGATTGGAAGTAATCGATGTACAAAAAAAAATTATCCTCTACTAATTGACATGCATAATTAGATTTATTATCCTGTGCGGAATAACTTCTGTTGTGCTCTCGAGTACGGGTATTAAAATTTCTAAATGTTCTTCCTGCCAAAGAGTTTTTCTATAAAGACCGAACCAGTCTTCCGAACAATTTCCACAAATTAACCTTCATACACTTTGATTCTTGATCATTGACCTTACCTGTTTTTCAGAAACCGTTGCAAGGAGAGAGAAACCCAAATAAGTATATAAAATAGATCTTCACATTTAGTGAGACTAAACCAACTCTTACTTGTGAGGCTGCTAATACTAATTTAGTATCAGTAGTAGTAGTAGTAGAAGAGAATATTTTTTGATTATTCTGAGAATAGTAGACAAAGCCTATAATAAGGTATTTCTTCTACTAATTGAAGATGGCAAAAATAAAATCCTCAAACCATATAGTAAAACAAGTTGGGAATATTGCCTAGCACTTATATTAGACTCAGGATACAAACTTGAAGCTTTTGACATAAAGCAGTGGGGTAAGGTTATGAAAGTTATGAAAAATTTAAAAAGTAATGAAGTTTGCCACAATTATAAAATATTAGATGAAAAGAAACATAAATAGAAATTTTGCAATCTTCTATTGTGAATACAGCCTTAACTGGAAAGGGTCTTGGAAATTCGGATTCGATAGGTACTTGAGTTCTCTAAGACCAGATCAAAAATACGGGTATTTAGAAATAGTGGAAAGGTCAAATCTCAAAGATTGCAAGAGATGTTTGATCCTCAAGGGTAACTTCAATTCCAAGAGTGAGAATTCTCTGGAGTTGCGAAAATAAAGATCTCAAGAACGATATCATTAAACGACGAACTAATAAACGTTATCTTTATACGTTCATGCTAAAAATCTTTAATTTGTGAAGTTAAAATTTAAAAGCATCCTTTTAAACCTCATTTAAAAAATTTAAAAATATAAACTCTATAATTTACAAGTTCAAATTAAGAAATATTGTTGTAAATCATTTATATTAAAAAAAATGTGATTTATTTGTTCTTATTTTTTAGAAATCAGACGCAGATAAATTAATTGGTTTTCTATCTATAAATATAATTTATTGGTCTGTTTTACTTTTTCGACTCGAGAATTTCTCGAAATCTGGAAGAGTTCGGTTTGTTTCGCCTCGAATAGAATAACAGCTGTCTCATCTCGAGTTCCATCCCGATGTTTCAAGATGTCCTAGTGCCATGTCACACTGGAGTGCTTATTACAACCAACCGTTGAAAAATGGGTAAATTACCCCTCAAACCAGTGAATGTGTTTCAGATTTGCAAGAATTTTTGGCGAGGCTTACTTAAAAGCTGCAATCTCAACAAATGCTTGCAATATACTCTTTTGACCCGGACCGGTTTACCGAAGTCCAACACATTGCTTATGTAACAAATGAAAACAAGATGAATGAAGAAGATCCGGATTCATCTCATTAGAGAGGGATCCAGTTAATTAGTACACAGCACGGCTGCCCCGTGCAAACCCAGAATGTCAAAACAAATTGGTAGAACAAAGTGAAAGACTATTGCAATTGGAAAGGCCTCCTGTTAGTTTGGATATACAGCAGCCCACGAGCCGCGCAATTAACTGTGTTGAGTAATTCCAGTTAAAACCATTTCCATAAATATTGAATAAGAGAAATACTTTGAAAAGTATAAGTGTTCATACGTCCATTTTAACTAAGGCTACGTATAAAAACTACTAAAGAAAAAATATGTCGAAAAATAAATAGAGAATTAAAAAAATACGAAAAACTCAAAATAATAATATGCTTCATCTAAAGAGTAGCAGAAAGGAAAAGGAATAGGTTAAGGGAAATCAAATCAAGGAAAGAAAACTTCGTATATTTCATCTGAGTCGTCTGAGTAACATGACTTAAAATGTAAGTACTGTATGGAAAGGTTTTCAAGCGATAACAAGGGTGAAAGATGGATAAAATTCTGTAAAGTGGTAAATGAGGTCGGTAAGCTTTAGTTATTTGATTTTTAATTTTCAATTTAATGTTTTATTCAAAGTTTCATTTTTTATATTTTGATAAAGATTTTTTTTAAAACTCAAAAGTGATTTACAAGATATAAAATTGCCGCGGTCAATAGGATTGTCCAACACAACTAGAATACGTGTACACTCATGAGATCCTTGTGAACAGAACTTCCAGACCGAAACAACAACTGTAACAGCGACAACCCGGAACACGCAACATTACAGCTAACCAGTCCTCAGCTTCTCCAGAACAGTCTCATGCCAGGAATAGTAACGTACGTAATAAAACAATAAAATTTATGGACCGGTAAAAAAATTCTACTGTGAGTCCTGATCCCTCTGGCTCTGAACTGCTCAGTATAAATTCGGGAAGGGCATAGGTAAATGGTCTAAATTTTGTCCTTTAGGGGTGCCAGGCACACAAATACAATACACAGCAAAACAACCATGTGGTAAAATGAATACAATTTACTGAAGATATTCCCAAAATTTGAAATTAACATGAACAATATTTTCTGTTGGGATTAAATTAGAGTGGAGTTACAAACGTTTGAGAATTAAAATTCATGCCTTAGAATTACATCCGTTAGGGATGTCTTCCAGTCGTGGTTGATTTCCTGTGAGAGATCTGGTCACTGGAGCTGTCTACTGGCTCGTAGCTACAGTTAAAGTTACTTAGGGCTTAACGGCACCTGCCACCGTTCTTCCAGAGGACAAGATGACTACAGGGCTTACTGCCAGAGTGTTTCCCTGATTCGGGAGGTGTGGGTTACCTTTAAGGAGCTCTTAGTCCCGGGAGATGGCGTGCCTGTAAAAATGTATTTAGCAATTAGTAATAGCCCTTTTTATCAGTACTGAACTTTCCCCAACTCGTTATTGATAATGATGCTCTCCAGGCACCCTACCGTAATGTGACCCTAACTTCTCCACACTACTTTATACATTTGGCCACTAAACTAACTAATTATATCCTACAATCTTCAAAATACTACTCAAATACGAGAAGTTAAGTTAATGGAACAGTTAAAAAAATGAAGTTAACACGTAATTACGAGTTATAAATGAACATTATATAAAAGTTAATATATTACAAGGGTTCACCTCCAAAGTGAAGAATTGATAATTTTAATCAATTAATATATAAAAAAATCAGATAATGAACAGATTTCGAAGAAAGAAAAATGTAAGTTATCAAAATTAATATGAGAAGTACTATCAAATGCCCCTTAATTCGACAAACAATCGAATACGAACGAAAGCGAAGCTTCATCGAAATGGTGGAAATATTCAGAACACTCGATATAAAAAAAATCAGATAGGGTAATATGAAAATTAAATTTTCAAAATAATATAAAATTATATGTGCAATCTGGTAACATAAGCCCCCAAAACAAATTAGGCGTGGTCGAAAGACTTCAGCCCAGGAACTGCTTCGCTCTCTAATGAAACTCAGTTATAAGAAAATTTTAAATTGTATTGAACTGGAATCAGGCTGAACCAGACAACTGAGCCGAGCAATTCAACAGAGAACAGCAGGCAAGCGACTTATAAAAGAAATGAATCGATATATACATATATGCATACAAACAGATTTACTAATTTATTCATACATATACAAATAAGATTTTCGTGAAATAAATATATATATATATATATATATATATATATATATATATATTTGTTTTTAAGTTTTCGCGGGCACTAAATGTTTTAGGTGGTTTCCGGGAATTCATCCGCGTAGTTGATAACTGATCCCTGCCGGGATCGATGGTAAAATTACGACGTTTCGGCAGAGTCACATCTGCCCTCTTCAGGTCGGTTCGCATAATTCTTGTAGCCTTCTGCTTTCGCTTCTAGTTACTCGAATACTAAGTATTCCCTGCCCTGAAGAGGACAGATGTGACTCTGCCGAAACGTCGTCATTTTACCATCGATCCCGGCAGGAATCAGTTATCAACTACGCGGATATAATCAATAGATAACAATAACTAAGTCACTCACACTCACCCGCAGCTTCTCTGCCACAATCCACCCCAGCTGCAATCCCTGGTCAGCTACTAGATCCAATCCAAGAAGGCGGTTAGTTCCATTGATCAAATTATTCTTTCCTGAATTTTTGCATGTGTCTTCAATCAGATTTCCAAGATTCCAAATTCCTAAAAAAGAAAGACGCCAGCAATAACTGTTTATTATACCACAATAAATACAAAAATTCTAGACGAAAAAAACCGGTTTGAATACCCATGTTACGTCGATAACAAAATTAATAACTTTTTAAAAAAAATTATTTTTACTAAAACACTTTTTAACTTTTACACTTTGAATTAAAATTATTACAATAAATTAATGTTAAATTATGCCGAGTTTTGCAGTCGAGGGAGAGAGATCAAAAATGAACTAACTAATATAATGGTTGTGCTAATATCTATGTTAATATCAACTCTCCTACAACTTTACAAAGAATTTATAGGTTCTGTGATGATGACGTAAGGTGGCCTTAATAACACGTGCAGATTTACTTAAACAATAGAATATTGTTGGCTATTAAGCTCACCTCTAAATAAGCAATTTTGGAATAAACAGAAATATCAATTACTTGAAAGGAAATATTATAGATAAACTACAATGTTGCACAAAGGGGTCTTTCATAGTGATTCATGTAACAACTTCCCCCTATATAAAAAAGTTGATGCCATGCATCAAGTTTTCAAAAAAAAATGAATATAATTTCGAAAATTCAAAAATTATTAAAAATAAATACATTATAAGGACATCAAAGTGTAAGTTGTATAAAATTATATATATGCGAGTAAAATACAATAATATAAGTGGTGCGTTACCGCAATTTCTTTAGTGCATTGTTTTCAATTTGATTGAATTATTTCATTGATTTTTAAACTTCTGCACCTTTTCTAAGACATTCCGTCGCGCTAATGCTAATTGTAAGCGTTTTTTGCGTGTAAAATATAGACAGTATTGACATTCGTCTTTTAGTTCCCCAGCTGTTAGGACGCTTGGGAGGTTCGTGTATTGTGCTCCGAACTGTACACATTTTTTGGTTTCCGTCTGAAGAGACGACGCTTATTGTTGTTTTTTGCGTTACGATTTCGCAAGTTAGTAGCTTCGTTCGTAACGACCGCTAAACCGCTTTCATTTTGTTTCTTTTGTGTTTACAAAAGCGCATCATTTGTTGTTAAACCCGCATTTTTTGTATGTTCAATCAATGAACATTACGTCGCTATTTTTTGTGTAACGTGTTGTCCAAACGAAGCTCTAAGAAACTGTTCCTGCTATTACGGGGCTAGCCTCAGAAGAAAGAAGAACCAAGAAAACACCAGAGCTTCGACTTAAAGGTTAGTGATAACTTTTATTTGGTGATTCGTTTATGTGACGGCACGTGTTTATTGAATGTTCCGCTAAAGGTCCTTCGTTAATTATATACTTGCATTGAACCAGCATTGAACTAAAACCGCAACATCTAACTCATACATTTATTTTGAATATTCTCTACGGAATGTGCCATCGAAGACATTCCAATAAGTGTATATAAGAATAATATCAAAAGTAAATAAGTTTAAATAAAACATAAAAATGGTTAAAATGTTAAAAATAGAATATCAAAAAAAATGTTAGAATTTGAAAAATAATTAATGATACAATTTTTGTGTGATACATACATATTTTAGGAAATGTCTTTTAGTTCCATTTCAGGGGATTCCTCTTCAATCTGTTCACCAAGGTGAATGCTACTCGTTCTTCTGGAAATGAAACGTCTAATACGTCTTTGAAAGACGCTGGGAACCATTGGTGGTACAGGTGGATCATTTGGTCCTTGTATAGAGATTAGGTGTCTTCTGCGTCTTCTTCTACACTTGCAGAATATGTATAAACAAATTAGAGCAATGATTATTGTGATAGTAAATATAGTATACCACGATAACTTCTTGGTTACCAAGGGTTGACTGATAATGTCATCTAATTGATCGGAGTATTGGGACAACTTGTGTTGAGCAATGTTTAGATCATCTGTATTTAATTTGCTTAACTTCAATGGTTTCAAATCTGGAAGGTTGACTTTATGTACTAGATCTTCACAACTGCTGAACGGTATATTTACTGGATGGTTTCTATAGGTTATATTTTGATATGTATCCCGTAACTGTTTGGCTTGGACTATGGTGGATCCGATAAATGCACTACATTTTGGTTGTAGCTTTAAAATAGTATTAACGTTTACTATTTTTGTGATAACTTCTCTTCCTTCACATCTAACGGTGATCGGTAAAGGGTCTGATATACTTATTAGCCAATGATTTGGAGCAATTGATTGGATATTATACTCCTTTGCATAAATTAATATATTCTGACAAGTTTTTGGTAAGTAGCTGGTTTGTTTGAAAAACTGGGCTTCACAAATTGCATCACTGTCGATTGGATAGGGCAATATGTCTGGAGAGTTACGTAAAGTAGAGAGTCATCGTCTCTAGCAATATATTTATGACCAATTTGAAGCATATGGTGTAGACCTGTACGATTATCGAAAATAGGAATTGGATATAGTTGATAAAGGATGTAATTTTCAGGTTCTACCAAAGGTATTTTTAAAACGAAAACGATTTTTGAATCAAATTGAAATGCTTCTAATTCTATTATTTCAACATACTGTGCTACAGTTGAAGTATAAACTAGTATAGGTAACTCATTTTTATACAGTGATTCAGATATCTTTTGTATTGAATTTAATAGATCATTGGGTGAAATAATCGAACTGTGTAAAATTTTAAGTCTGGCAAATGAAATGGAATTTAAAATGTCATCAAGAGTTTCTTCGATAAAAACATAACTTGTCATCAATGATTCGCAAATTTCTAATACTTTTATTTGCGCTTGATAAAAGGCTAAATCATCTGTAAGGTTAAAAATTGCGGATTAAATTTCTTGAAGATCTTTGTTAAATGTGAACTCGTCAATTTGTAACTTTTGTATCGTACTATTAAAATTCTTAATTACTGACGTAGTCACTGAAATCTGATTCTTTAATAAATATTTGATATTGACATCTTGAGATAGTGATTATCCACCAAAGCATTAAAATTCTGAAAAAGGAAATTTCTAATCAAAATAGGGTTTAAGCCTATCGAAATTTACTTTAGTAGTTTGATTAGTATTTGGATTAAATAATTTTGCTGAGTTTTGATAAAGTTCTTTGATTTCATAAGGACCATTGAACTTATTTTCCGATTTATTTTTAATTTGAGATTCTTTGAAGTATACTTTATCTCCTATATTAAATTCAGGTTGGTTTTGGGATATGTTCTTATCAAACCGAATTTTTGATTTTTCTTTTTGATTATTTATCTTTGCTCTTGCTATTTTATAATAGTGTTCCATACGATTATTTAAATCTCTAATATATTTAGAAATAAGGTTTTTCTGATTGTATAACGTTTCAGGGGGTCTACTTGACGTATGCCCTAATACTAGTTCATATGGGCTAAATCCATGGGTGTAACTCTTTGTATTATTGTAGCAAATGACAGCGTAGGGTAAAACATTAAAAGGATGTTCTTCGGGATGTTCGGCTGTATTGGCACGAATCATTTCAGAAAGCGTTGCATGAAAACGTTCGATTGAACCATTGGATTCTGGATGGTTCACACTTGAAAAAGTTAATTAAAAATCATAGAGTTCTGAAAGGTCTTTCATTAAAGTATTGTTGAATTTGGGGCCATAATCACAATGTATGCGCAATGGTGTGCCATAATGTTGAAAATAAATTAACAAGGTGTTAACAACTGAGGAAGCTTTCTTATCATTCAGTGGATATGCTTGAGTGAATTTCGTTAACTCGTCGCGTATTGTTAGTGCGTAATTTTTGTCAGGATATTCGAATATGTCTATATTGATTCGCTCAAAGGGAGTCTTTGGTGTTTCTGTTACTACGAAGGTGCGCTTAAATTCTTTCTGCAAAATTTTACTTTTTGGCAGATTTCGCAAGATTTTATAAAATTTTCAATATTTTTAATTATTCCTGGCCAATTATATTTTTCTCTAACGCGTCTCAGAGTTTCATTTATACCTGTGTGTAAATTATTTTTTCCACAATGATATTGTTCAATGATTATTGGTATCTGATCTTCAGTTGGAGTTGTTACAATATTTTGACAATTTTTTATTTTAATATCTTTGTCAGCAAATATAAAAGATAAAATTTCAAGAGTTGGTAAATCAATATTATTTTCAACATAATAAGTTTCGTTTGGATTAAATTGATCTTGTGCTTTGTAAAGAATGTAAAATAGATGTGGGACTATTCTTTCTGGGTCAGAATTCCTTCTGTATTATGAACTATTTTCGTTCTTTAATTGAACTACTGGAGAATATATTAATTATCTCAGTACTAAAGTCTGGATTTATTTCGAAAAGGTCATTTATGATTTTGTCATGAAGTTCTCCAAGTTTGTTTTGACAAAAGAAAGTTACTATATTTTTATGGGTTTTATCAAGAAGTTGGGAATTTGTTATCTCGATTTTTGAGTAATCAATTAATGATTTGGTTTTATAGAGTTCAACAAATCCGTTATATTCTAAAGTCATTCTTTCATTTTCATTTTCAAGGTTTTGTTGTTCAATAAAGTCATCATTTGAAGTTTCGTCTTCAGTTAGGGTGAATTTTAGTTTTTGAATGAAAGTTAGTACAGTCTTGGAAGTGATTTATCTTTATGCGTGATAATGCATCTGCGTTGCTATTTATCTTTCCGGGTTTGTAAACAACTTTAAAATTATATTCTTCTAGTTTTATCCTCCATCTAGCAAGTCTGCTACCAGGGTCTTTTATTGAGATTATTTTTTCTATCCATCCTGTATACTATAATAACATTCAACGCTATATTTTAACCATCCTGCATAGCAAATCTTACGGATCACCTAACATATTAATAACTACACTATATAATTATAATTTTACACCACAAATTTATATTTACATGCCTAACATTAATATGCAAACTTATAAGATTTTACTCATCCTAAAATCACCTGCCTTGGCAATTTTATCATTTTGAAAACTTGAAATCTCCAGTTGTAAAAATATAATGCTAGGAAAATATGAGGGAGGCATTAAATAGTTACATGTTCGGAACATACAAATACAATTTGTATTGAAAAAATGATTACAAGAGCAGTTTCACTCACAAATCACCTTTTATTCAAAGAATTTTTACAAGACGAATCGCACTCTTACGTGGGTTGCAAAATCACCCTCTATTGAACGCCTTTAAATTAAAATTGCAGCTATCTTGATTGTTGCAAACTGTCAATAATTCTTTCAATTATTTAATTTCTCTGCAAAACAATTTTTCCCAAATATGAGACCCTCACCAATCGATTTCTATCCATTGAAACTTCTAAATGGGAAAATTTCGTGGAAATCGTTAGAGCCGTTTTTCCAGAACTTAATTACATATATACATACTTATATGTATATAAACAAACCTTGTTCATATTATAGTATTAGATTACTTCTATTTGATAACAATTTTACATCTTAACTGAAATGAAGATAGTTTAATTTGTAATTAAAAGTCCTCTTTGAAGACAAATCTTGTCTACAGTTAATAAAAAACTGACTTTTTGTGAAGAATAATTTTTTCCTCTTAAAATTCGGTAAAATGCTGGAAATTCCTCGAGCCGTTTCCGAGTAATCGGTGACCCAACATAAAAAAACATAGATACAGACGAATTGAGAACCTCCTTCTTTTTGAAGTCCGTTAATTAGTTAAATAACAATGTAATAGGGAGCACGGAAATTCACCCGTTACGGTATTACAATCATCACGTTTTTGATTTTTATTATTTTATTGATTTAATTTGTACGATTTTTATTGTATCTTGCTCATACAGTTCTGTTATTTAATATTGACAGGCATTCATTTCTATTTTAAAACAATGCAAAACATATTATTCTACAATTTCTGAAACATATATTTCTGTGTTCATGTATTTGATAACATTTAATTCATGTATTTGATAATTTTTATTTGCAATATTCAAACATATTTCCTTTATTATATTTTTATTGCTTTTACCCTTTACCCTTATTTTTGTTAACTTGTTTATTATTTCTATAACAAATTTACCTATAAAATATCCATTCACTATTTTTCTATTTTCATATGTAATTTCAACAATTTGTTTATATAACCTCGTTCACAAAATTTCTAAATATGGTTGAAACACGCCAAGGTACGGTAGAACCATAAAAACTGCGCTTGCGCTATCATCGTCATGAATATGACGGAAATCCAATTATCAGTTCTTGTTCGATAGCCCAAAATCTAACTCTTTTAGTTTTACACATTAAAACAAGTTAACAGGCCATGCAGCCGAACTTGTGAATTCAAGAATGCCTCAAGATGGGATGGGGATGAAATAAAAACACTTTTAGAAAACCATTTCGGAGACTCAATACACAAATCTGCAACATAAAAAAAACAACTCGAAACAACGAGTTTCCTCAACGACTTCAACCCCAATCTGAATCTACCAGAAGTCCTATAAGCCTCTCACTTTCGGTAAATTCTAAGAACCTTTTCTATATTAACGACGCCTCTAATACGTATAAACTCTTAATAAACACAGGTGCCGGTTTATCCATTTTTAAATCGAAAACTTTTGAAATATTTTAACACCGATTTTCAGAAAAAGTAGTGATACAAGGTTTTACTAACCAAAAAAATCCTGATTAACGAATCGACCTTAGTTCCATTTAATATTAACGACTCACACAAAGTTTACATCTGTAACTTAGACATTGAATTCAATAGTCTACTAGGTTCCGACTTTTTAGAACATTACAACTGTGTGATTGACTTTAACAAAAAACTTCTTATTACTTTAAAATTATTCCACTTATGAAAGTAACCGATGAAACAATATGTACAAACTCCAACAATAAAGCCGACAATTAATCAAACAAATTCAAACATGATCACTATTGAACCGCGAACAGAACGGATTTGCAAACTCAAATGTTACTTACGCAACACAGAAGCTATACTAACTACTACCGTCTTAGAAAATGTGAGACTTTCGAATGCTTTAGTTCAAGTTAATGACAAAGGCATCCATCTTAAACGCTAATGCCTGTCCAAAACTGTAAATTTCGACACTATCAAATTAGAACAAATTCAAAATTTCTCTGTAACTCGTTGCGAGGAAATCTCGTTCGCAACTAATTCTAACATCGACAGACAAACGGAGATTAACAATCAACTCTGAGTCGAACACCTTAACGAGGAAGAGGCCGAACTAAAACAACAACTTTGTCTTGACTTCTCCGACATTTTCTACTAAGAAGGCGACCATCTTAGTTTCACTAATGAAATTAAACATTCCATCGACACAAACAACGCGAAACCCATATACACTAAACCATACCGCTACCCCCAAATTCACCAAAAGAGGAAGTCCGTAACCAAGTTTCGAAAATGTTGGAACAGGGACATCATTTTGCCCTCAAATTATCCGTGGTCTTCCCCTGTCTGGGTTGTCGCGAAAAAACTAGACGCCCCCGGGAAACAGAAATGACGCGTAGTCTTAGATTACAAAAAAATGAACGAACTGACAACAAACGACAAATATCATTTACCCAACATATCCGATCTGCTATACCAACTTGGCAAATGCCAGTATTTTACCACCCTATATCGAACAATCTGGTTTCCACCAAATCGAAATCGAGTCAAAGGACATTCAAAAAACCGCTTTCACTGTAGAGAACGGTCATTTTGAACTTGTTCGCATTCCTTTCGGGTTGAAAAACTCTCGACATTCCAAAGGGTGATGGACAATATTCTGATAGGTATCCAGAACGAAAGATGTTTGGTGTACATGGACGATATAATCGTTTATTCACTCATTATTCACGAACAATTAGCACGCTTAAAGGACGTTTTCAAAAGGCTTAGGAAAGCGTACCTCAAAATACAGCCTGACAAATGCGAGTTTCTTCGCAAGGAGGTCGCTTATTTAGGACACCTAATAACCAAAGACGGTGTAAAACCCAACCTGTCGAAAGTCGACTGTATCTTAAATTTTCCTCAACCGCGGAACCCCAAAGATATTAAGTCATTTTTGGGACTTAATGGTTATTATCGAAGGTTTATTTCAAACTTCGCGAAAATATCGAAACCCCTGACTAAACTGTTCAAAAAAGATGAACAATTTAATTAACCGGGTAAAATTAACAAAAACGCCGACGCTTTATCGCGTATTAAAATTAACAATGTTGATGAATGCATATCATTCCAGGCTAAAACTAAACTAAAAACTCACAAAATCTTACCCCTAAACGATAAAGACAATGACAATACCTCAAAACTGGAAGAAAACGAAATAACTACCGAAACGATATCCCAAGAACTCAAGACTTTTGTAGAACGTTACAAAACTGTTTCCTTGATTATAATAAAATCAAATTTTCTGATTGCCAACTTCTCGAAAAGGCAAATAAAAATATTGTAATCTTTCCCCAATCATCCAACCTTCAGGAATTCCATCACGTCATATTCGAAGAAAATTTCGAAGAAGTCGCTGATGTTGAAATCTTTAAAATCAACGTATTCGCTAGCAAAACTGTTAGCAGGAGACAATGCTTCATAGCCCCACTACCAAACGATCCTGAAATCATAAACGAAGTACTTTTCGCGCTATTTTAAAAAACCAAAACGTTCTTTCCCCATCGAAAACATATTGTGTAGAAAACAACCTTGATCTCCCAATTCATGAAATGCTTTCCTTTATTTTCTCTGAAAAAGAAACTAATTGGAAGATTGGCCTAAACATCACAAACATTCCTAAAAAAGACTAAATACCACTAAGAATCGAGCAATATCACAACGGAAAAAAGAACTTAGACAGCGGCATCAACGTAACCATACGCCGAGTCAAAAAAAGGTTCAACTGGCCGGGATTTACTAATGATGTTGAGAACTTCATAAAGAACTTCGGAATCTGTTAACAACCCAAAGCTTGTCGAAAAAACTTAGACAATCCCCTCGTCATAACTAAAACACCTAAAACACCCTTTGAAAGAATTAACATCGACATCTTAGAAATTCCCAATAGAAACCACATTTTGACGATAAGAGACGAACTGGCTAAATTCTCACAAGCCTATGCTTTGGCAGATAAATCCGCCAAATCTGTCGTTAGTACTATTATGTTGTACTTTCAACATTTCGGTACACTGCGACTATGGCAGAGAATTTGACAAGTCCATACTTAAAGATCTATGCACACTTTATGAAATCAAACTTACTTACTCTAGCGTAGGGCACCCGCAAACAAACGGCTCCATGGAATAATTTCATTCTACTCTATTAGAAAAGATTACCATTCACAAAGCTGAAAATCCCGACGAACACACTTTAAACGTAAATCCGTATGCTATTATTGCCTATAACAACTCAACTAATAAGACCCATGGCTTTACCCCGTTAGAACTCGTTTTTGGACATACTTCCAGTAGACCCCAGAGACTCTTTTTAACAAAAAATAATTAATTAGCAAATACATACGAGACCTAAATAATCGAATTTTTTATTATTACAAAATTGCACGCGAATAGACTAACTAAAATTAAAAGCGAAAGAAAGATTTGACCAACACCTTTCGAAAAACCCTCTTGAATGCAAAATCGGTGACAAGGTATACGCTAAAGAGTCACAAATAAAAGACAAACTCCAGTACAAATTTACTGGTACATTTCAAATTATGGAGATTCACAAAAACTCCGCTACACTTTTAAACCTAAGAACTAACCAACGCACGAAAGTTAATTTTGACAAAATGAAACCATATTCTGAAAATTAACTTTCTTCTCAGGTTTCTACTAATGCTCAGATCAGCAGTTTTACAGTACAACATCAAACCGTCTGTAATTTGCCTCCCAAAATTACAAGTAGAGGTTTCCCCTTATTTTTCCAGTAAACTTCAGGTCAGAACCTATACCTCTAATTTTTTTCAAAACTTTACGTTTTATAGTTTCGGAGATAAGCGGGGGGGGGGAATGGGTAAATTTTGGTATATTTTCTTTAATATCTTTTTAAATATGAAAAAAATATATTTGTGTTCCTCGGAATGAGACCTTTCATTAGATATATTACATGATGCGTTTGAATTTTTTTTTAATTTTTATTTAATTCTATTATTTGTCCCCCAAAATTAATATTAATCGTTTCTCCTTATTTTTCCTGTTAAGTTTGGACAACGTTCTGTATTTCCTATTTTTTTCAAAATTTTAGGGTCAGTAGTTTCGGAGATCAGGGGGGGGGGGGAACAGTCGATATTTTTTTTAGTTTTCCCCCCAGAAGTACCCCTAAAATCAATTTTTTTTCTTTTACGATATGTACTCCTGATCGGATCACCAAACTATACATTGCTACCAAATTTCAACCTCTTCCGTCCAGTAGTTTAGGAGAAAATTGCTGTGATGTGACAGAGGCAGAAATCCTGAGTGATATTATAAGGGTATCCGTATATTGTATATACGGAACCCTAAAAACGGAGAATTAATTTTACATTCACAACAAAAACGTTGTTTTATTTATTTGTGTAATTAAAACGAATAAAATTTGTGAGTTTTTGACATGAATATTTCATAAAAGCCAAGAAAAAAGCGTGGCATCTAGGCTGCCTCATTATGTACAAATTTATGAAGATCCAGCAACTTATTAAGGGTCTTTACCCATAGCCGCTCTACACAGAGAACCTTTGAAGTAGAAGAGAAAGAACAGGATAAATTTACAAAATAACTACAAACACCCCTCGAAACGATTTCCCCCCCCCCCCCCCAAATAAATCCGCCAAGGGTACTCCTAAGGTTTCTGCCCCCCAAAAAACCGTCCCAAGAAATCATCAATAAGCCGACCAACTCCGACATATCATTTTGTCTGTTCATTGGGATTTTCTCTCCTCAAAATTACATACATATCATACTGGCAATACACGAACTAGCTCGAACGGCGATGTTGGCCATCAGCGACAGGATGAAACACTCAAAGCCAATTCAGTCGGGTTCCAAGAGAGGGACAATGTCTGACTGTACAACCGCCAGAGGAGCACGGATAAATATCCAAAGCTTACATTTGCCTGGGATGGTCCACACGGGGTGGTCAAGAGGATCAATGACATTGTCTACCGTATCCGTCGAAACATAAGAGCTAAGTTGAAGGCGGTTCATTTTGATCGACTTGCTCTCTACCACGGACGATCAGGAAGGGCTGGACATTGTAATTCTTGGTAGAGCTTAGATAGTCGTGTTATTATGTTGATGTAAATTGTTTTCGGAATCAGCTGTTGTAAAAATTGATTTATTTTTACGTGTAAATAAAGTTCTAGAAAGTGAAATGAAAATCAGTTTTTGAAATTAATTAAATTTGAACCCATGGAGTTTATTGCAAATTGGTATCAGAAGTGAACAATTAAGTGAATTTATCATCGAAAATTGATTTATGGCGACAGCCCGAATTATGGAAAAACAAAAAATGGACGAGACTACCAAAGGAATATTCAAACAGTTGAGTCAGACATAAAAGAGATAAATGATGACATTATGAATCCAACGTAGATGACCTCGATTCCATTCAAAACCAGTTAAATTTGAATTCAGTTCAGTTAAAAACACAGGTCAAGACCAAATCAGTTCCAATAAAAAAACCATTCCAAAGTGACGTACAAGATAAAATCAGTGTCATCCAAAACAAGGTAGAAACAGAAACTCAACAATTACAACAAGATTTGCAGAGAGGGAACAGCACACCTTGAGTACCAAAGGTTTCGTTACCAAACCATCCATATTTGATGGCAGTTCATCTTGGCCTATGTACAAACGGCAATTTGAAGCCATGGCTACAGCTAATGGATGGGATAGCCAAGAAAAATCTACCTATCTTGTAATTTCCTTAATAGGTCCGGCCTTAGAACTCCTCAAAAGCATTCCAGTCGATGAACTAGGCAATTTTGACAAGGTCAACGTCATTCTGGACAAAAGATACGACAATCAATCCTTAAGCCAAATTTACCAGGTGCAAGTGGAAAAACACAAAACTCCGGAGAGAGCCTTTAAGAATTTGAAGCAGAGATTATACGGTTATTACACTTGTCTAGTGGCGTCAAGAAGAGTAAAGAAGCGCCGCTGTATCCATTGCTAAGTCCAGGGTTTTAAGGTCTGCAGAAATCCCGCCCGCTAACAACAACATCCAGCTCAGAACAGTCACCGACGAGTCCATGTCAATACAAGGTGAGGCAAACAGCATAATCCAGCGTAGGATCCTAGTAGCGGAGATAAGTAATTTGTATTGACAGGGCCTGTCAACAGCTCAACGACCTACATAAAAATTGTAGCAAAATCCTCAGCCAGAATTCCTAATCAAACGGAACAGATTATTCATGGGCAGCTAGAAAAAAATCCTAGGAGCTGCGTCACCATGGTGGAGCTCGTACATTCAACTCATGACTACTTAGTTGGACCGGACGAGATATACCAATTAGAGTCCTGAATATGTCCAACAACGACATGAGAATTTCCAATGGTCAAGAGAGCTTGTTTCAAGCGAGTAGAGACCATCATCAATTGCGAAGAAGTGTACCACACATCGGTGAAGGAGATCGGGCCCAGTAATGAGTTTCTACAACAGTTTACTGACCATTTGACACACCTTACACCAGAAAAATAGAAGAAAGCCAAACAATTTATCGCAAAATCACTTCCAAATTTTGAACATTCAATATAGAACCACCGGTCGTACCAACATTATCCAACACCGAATGGATACCGTGAAGGCTCAACCCATCAGAATATCACCTAGGCGACTAGCATTGGGGCAGCAATAGGCAGTCGAGGAAAACATCGAGTCCGTGTTACAAAGGGAGTTGTTGAGTCATCCATCAGCCCATGATCTGCTCCCGTTGTGCTAGTTTTAAAAAAGGATGGAACCAGCCGATTTTGTGTGGATTACAGAAGGCTGAATGACGTCACGAAGAAAGACAGCTTACCCACTACCCCGAATTGATGACAGTCTGACCACACTGGCACGCTCCCGTTGGTTCTCCACACTAAACGTAAAGAGTGAATATTGGCAGTTTGGTCTACACGAAAACAGTAAGAGGGTATCTCCATCAGACAGATTCAACTGCAGGCCAATGAAGGCTGGAGAACGGAACAGTGCATTAGGATCAAATGGCTGATCCTGTCACTTAAAAAGAGAGGAGCACCAAGGCCCCGATGGGACTAGGTAGCTAGATACTCGGGCGTCCTGAAATCATTATGGGCCCAATGGGACTTTCTAAGAGTAGAGAATGGACTGCTCAAGAGAATTTGGGAGACCAACTGGTAGTCCCAAAGAAGAAGGTACCAGCCATCCTGACCGAAGTACATGATGGGATTACCGGAGATCATCTGGGCATGAATAAAACCTTAGATAAAATTCGCCAGCGGTACTACTGAGCATATTACTTCGAAGATGTCAGAGCTTGATGCCGGAAATGTGACACTAGTGCAGCTAGTAAGGGCCCGAAGACCCAGACCAAGGGAAGAATGCAGCAGTACAAAGTGGGCGTCCTGTTTGAGAATTTGTCATCGATGTCGCCAGTCCATTTCCCGAATTTGAGAGGGAAAACAGAATACATTTTGGTCGTAATTAATTACTCAATCATTGCATCCACAGTCAGACGGAATGGTACAAAGATTCAACAGGACCTTGGAACAACACCTATCCAAGATCGTTAACAATAACCAGCGTGATTGAGATGAGCATATTCCCCTATTCCTCTTGGCCTATCGCTCAGCCGTTCATAACAGTACAGGTTTGACTCCAGCCAGGGTACTATTTGGAAAAGAGCTGAGATTACCCTGCGATCTGGCCTTTGGCTCCGCCAAAGAACCGTCCCAAGAAACCAACGATTATGCCGACCAACTCCGACATATCATACTGGCAATACACGAAATAGCCCGAACACAGATGTTGGCCACCAGCGACCGGATGAAGACACGATATGAACTCAAGGCGAATTCAGTCGGCTTCCAAAAGAAGGATAAGGTCAACCTCGATTTAGCTTTATAGGTGTCACACTTGCTGAATTACAATTGGATGTTAGCAGTTGTTTCAATATTTGTCACCTGGCATCATTGCGTGCGCATCTTCTTCTTGGCGGAGGTCGATACTCGATCGATCGATACTTTGTTAACTACTTTGTCAAATATGGTGATGTTTTAAAATGTCGTATACAGCTAATTAAATTAGCTATGATATGATGTTGTTAGCAATTAATTTAAAATATTTGTTGGCAGCTAACGAATTGGTGGATTGCTTGTTGAATTACATTAACGTCGCAGTTATAGTAGATGGAGAGAGATGGATGTATACTTTTTGTTCCAATGTAAAAAATATGTTTATGGTGGGTTTTTATTTTAATGTGATTTAATTCGATAAAAGGGAGGTTAAATAAATTTCAATCATTTGAAAGACTGCACTACTGCATATCTTAAAGTTGCTGCTTGCTTTGTTGAGTTAATATAATTCAAATAGTCTGCCTCACCTTTTAGCATTTAGCATCCAATATGCACTTTTATCTTGAATATGTCCATATCCGCCGATTATTCTCTCGCATTTATGTTTTGCCTTTTTAAAAAACGCAATGATTAGGATTCACATACAGTGCACATATTAAGCATGTTGATGTTAAGATACCATAATATTAACATTGACTTGGCCGAAAAGTTGGGAGCGATTAAACACACGTGTGCTCACTACCAGCTCACTGAGAGAATTCAATTGTTTTTTTACTGAAAAACTATGATAGTTGTAAATGACTTCTCGCGAATTTTACCAATACGGCGGTTTATTCAAACGCAGAATTACCTGACATGCATTTCGTCTGCAGTCTCTCTAATGGCCATTCCTTAGAAGTATCGAAAAGATATGCTGCAATGTATCCTCAACACGTATCCCCACATAGAACTTTATTTGGACAGCTTCATCAACGACTTAGAGAAACCAGTAGATTCAAACCTAGAAAACATGATTGTGGTCGCCACCGGGATATATTAGAACACTACAGTTAGAAGAAGCTGTACATAATTTAATTGACAAGCAACCCGAGAACTACTACTAGGAAAATTGCTTTACAGCTACATGTTGATCATATGACAGTATTTGCCATTTTAAAGGTATAGCTGCCATATCCATATCATGTACAACGAATCTAGGCACACCTACCTCGTGATTTTCCTAACCGTTTCTCATTTTCGTTTTGGATGCTAGATATGATTAGACAACACCCAGAATTTCTTGATCATATTTCATTCACGGCCGAAGGAAGTTTTTCAAGGGAAGCCATTATAAATAACCACCTCAACCACATATGAGCGGAAGAAAATTCTCATGCTATCGTTGAATCTCACCCCCAGGAACGGTTTTCTTTAAACGTGTATGTTGGAACTATTGGAGATCACCTAATTGGCTCACATTTCCTTTCACCTACATTCACTCCGTTTCTAAGCGAAGGGCTGCCAGTTCTACTTGATCCGATTCCCTTAGGTGTCAGAGCGGGAATGTGGTTTATGCACGATGGCGCTCCTGTTCATTTTAGTATGATAGCACATCAATATTAGGACGAAACATATCTAGATCGCTGGATAGGTCGAGGTGGACGTCAATTTTGGCAAACTCGTTCACCTGATTTAAATACGATAGACTTTTCAACTTGGGGACATTTAAACACATTGGTTTCTAGTGGAACTCCTGTTCAAGACATAGAAGACTTAAGAAACCGCATTATTATTTCTTGTAGAGTTATTCAAGATTCTCCTGGGATTTTCAATCGATTACGAAAATCTATGTATCGACTTAAGACTCCTGTGTACTGCCTGAAGGTAGCCATTAGCACTTAATTTGATCCTTTCGTTTTTAAAGTGATGTATACTTGTTGTTTTTAATGATTTTGAAGGATTATTTTTTTAGGGTACAAATTGATCCTTTTTTACAGAATAGCAGTGACAGAAAGGAAAAACAAAACGAAAGAAATAAAATAGAATGAACATTCGTAAGATATTCATTAAATTTTTTGTCAATTGTCAGGGGCTTACTGAAAAAATGTTGTAGATTCAGAAAGAACACGTGACCCTAGAAAAAGTACGTCGATATATATTTTCATGACCTTTCTGTGATCTTATTATGAAGACTTCATAGAGGCATTAATGCTCCAAACTGAGCTAAATATCTCGAAAACTTTAGTATTCAGAAGAAAAACTCTGAAGATGTCAACACCTTGTACATCATAGGAACTTTTCGTTATAAAATAACTCGAGAAAGCACATCTTGAAATATCTCGCACCTATTCATTCACACCCTGTATATGTCATTGAAGGTTCTCGGGATTTTCGTGTGTTTTTATTTGTCTTAGAAAATACAATTTGACGTTTGGATAATATCTGACTCATCTTCTTCGGAATAATCAATGGTATCACTCACTAAGCCTAAAGTAGTAGTAGTAGATTTTGTACTACGCTTAGTGAGTGATAACATTGGTTATTCCTGTGAGAACTTATCGAAACGTCAAACTGTTAACTGTCTTTTCTACGACAAATAAACACGCACGAGAATCTCGAGATCAGAAGGGGATCTCAAGTGATGAGGGAGCTGTGTGATGATTTGTGAGGTGTTGGTGGGTGTGTGTGGTTTGTTCAGTTTGGCTATTACGGAGTTCCATGCTGTGGGAAGGCGGCTGCTATCATCGCGTCGGTTTAGAAAGAGGGGTCGTTTCACTACTTTCTATACCTTCGCCCTAAGGGAATTGAGGGATATGATAGTCCTACTGTCCTCGAAATTGATATTAGTATGTGTGAGACCTGAAATCGGATCTTTTTTTAAGAACTCACAGAAAGTGTTCATATACTCGAATAAATATCCTATACCCAGTAGTAGTATTCCAGATTTTAGGAAGAAGAGGAAAGGATAGTTACATATGGTGGCGAGAAAACCAGATACAGAAATTAAGGTCCTTAAGAATATATAAATATAAAATAAAATAAGCAATATTATATTCTGCATAATAATAAATGTGTTTTATTTAATTAGGAACATCTACAGTTATTTGTACAAGTGTTAATTAATAAAAAAATTAATACAGATCTAGCAGTTTCTTAAAAATATAAGCGCATCTATAAATCGTTGTTAGTGGAAACTAAGCTAAAAGTAAGAATAAATCTAACTTTATTATCCTAACTTGCTCTTACGCTGGAACATCTGCTCAGCGGTAACAGTCTTCTTCATTGGTTCAACAACCTTGGTTAAGGTATTCTCTGTAAAATTTTAGACATATAGTAAAACTTAGACTAGGTTCATTGTTCGAACAATTTCTTTTAATTGTTGTACTAACTGTAATAGGTAAATAAATTCGCAATTTTACATAAAATTTTTGATTTTAATTAGTCACCGAAACTGTTTAACATTTTTCCTCTGAGTATACTGACTATTGGTAACTCGGGATGTGTGGCCATAAATGTAAGGAAAGAACCCACGTTTGTTAGAGACTGTAGCTAATTGATAATCGAAGTCATAATTGGCTTAACAACTATGACTGCTACAATTTAATAACATGGATAGTCAGCCCAGAGGAAATCGTTACTCTAGACAGATTTATTATAGTCGAAGTGGCAAATGAAAGCCCCAACCAACTATGCATAGGTAGTCACAGGGTTGCTCCGGGGGAGTTAAGTGAGCAAGTGAGTTAAAGGGCATCTCAAATCAGTAACTACAAGGATCTAGAGAAAGTATTTATAAGCTCCCAAAGACATAGCACATTGAAGAAGAAATAATTCAACCTGTCTGGTGGAAGGAGAACCAAAGAATTTGCTGGCCGTTCATAATAAAGTTATAAAAGACTAGAAGTTCCCTGCAGAGTTGAAGTCATACTCATCGTCCGTTTTACTTGTTCAGTTTTAAGCCGTCAGGTAAGTTGGATTGTGTTTGTTGCGTTCCGTCAATTATTAAGCTTGAAGCAACTTGATAAAAAGACGGATTGTCTGTGTGGTACTTTGGTCCATTTTGTACGTTCTAGTAATTAGTTTAATTACTTAGACACAATAAGCTGACTTGTGATTGATGTTAAGAGAGTTTCTTGCAGAATTTATACAGTTGTAGAAAGATATATGTATATTTGTCCCAATGCTTGAGCAAAAATAGAGCAACAGTATATTCGTAACTTCTACCTGTTGCTATAAAACGCAAAGTCCCAAAGAGACGTACATGAGGTGTGATGGCTGTTCTCATGCACGTATTCAGTCTTTTGATATATGATAGTTTAGCAATTCACTCTGTTTCCCGATTCATGCTTAAAAAATTAAATCAGCCTTTAAGTTCTAACCTTAATTCATTTAACAAGTTTACATGAGAAAACCTCAATCTTTAGTATATATTTTTTGCCAAGTCGTTCTTTTTTTTTGGTTATTTCTCTTTTTTATAATTACTACAGCCCCTGCAGCTGTTACTGATTTCTTATGATCCACCGTGTCAAATTTTAGACGACTGACGAATAACTAAATACACTCTTGAATGTCTATGGGGTTCATCTGTCTTCCATCTTGCATCAGCACTTAAAACTGCACAAGCAAAACGGACAATAAGTTTGAGTTCCTATGGCTGCGCACAATATTCACCCTTAACTGTTCCAATTACAACACTGCCTCGCACAACCGAGTACAAGAAAACGTTGTGCCTTCGAACGTTCTATATACTAATTTTACCAGGTTAAGATAAAACATGAAGTATGTTCCAATTAACGTCCGAAAACTACGGCATTATGCGGCACAAAGTCACTTTGTGCTTGATAATTGGAAAACTACCACAATCTTTTACTTTGAAACAAATGATTTGAAAGAATGAACTGTCATGTAAGAAATACTAACATAAAAGGGAATTAAATTGCGTTCCTAAAGAGATTTAATGATTCACTCGTAGTATCCATTTGTTAAAAAGTACTAGCAGAAATTCTGAATTTTCGTTAACTTACCGAAACCTCTAGCCCACGGTAACCTTCATCAAAAAAAAGTTTCATTATTCGTCAATACTCGAACAGCTGTCTTGTCTCAATCAACTCAAAAGCAACTTTTAGCATTTAAGTAAAGATAGATATGGTTAAGGATGGTCGTTTTCCAATTACCAGAGCACAAAGCAACTTTGTGCCGCAATTATCGGACATTAATTGGAACATACTTCATGTTTTTTGATAAAACATCCGAAAGCACAGTTATTTCATGTGCCCCTGTGCACGAGGCAAAGCTGTAAGGGGAAGAGTTAGTGGTGAGCATTGTGCCGCTTTGTGAGCAGTTGTGCGCTAATTGGAAAACAGAGAATATATGCTCGCTCATCATATATCTATTCAAAGTTTTACTTATTTGTGGTTATAAGTTAAAAATACTAATTAGGAATATACATGGTGTTTTCTAATTTAATGTAAATATTTTCGGGAATGATTCTTGGGTTGATTTTAAGAAGAAAACTTTATATAAAGGTATGACCTAAACGTCTTAACATATACAGGGTGGTCAAGTTTTTAAAAATAAATTATTTTTTAATCGTATCTTTAATACCACTATGGATATGTAAATCAAATTTAGTTAACAAATACTACGGTTCAAGAGGAACTTTCATCATACCACATTTCTATTTAGTTCCACCAGTGGCGTTGGTGCAAGATCTGGCCTGCATATTTTGGCAGTCATTGATAGTACGCCACAGATTCCGCCTAAAAGAAAATAATTTATAACTCCCCATTCATTTCGAAGTAAATTTGATGACTAGACTTTTTTCAATCTGATGCCCGGTTTTCGCTTATAAAAAAAATCGCTTTACTTCAAGGTCAAATCTCTAAAAATCCGCTGGGGTGACCGTTGTGTGGAAATGGTTTTTATGCTCTTTTTTAAACTATTGAATTCGTTTAATATTAATTATTATTAATTAATTATCAAATGATATTAAAGGAACGTAATAGCTTCTAAAAAAATTAAAAATTATTTCCACATAACAGTTACCGCCGCAGAACGTTAGCGATCTGACACTGAACTAAAGCGATTTTTAATTTTTCAAGCTAAACCCGACATTGTATTGAAAAAAGTAAAGTGATGAAATTTGCTTGGTAATGAATGGGGATTTTAAAAATGATTGTTGTTTTAAGCGGAATTACTAACGTATCATATTTGCTGCCAAAATATGCCTACCAGATTCTGGGTGAACACGGCTGGAGGAAATAAAAAGAATTGTGGTAAATCAAAAAATGCCTCTTGGTGTGCAGTACTTGTATGTAGGTATACAAGATTTCATTTAAATATCTAGATTGGTATTAAAGATATTAAAAAAAAGATTTTATTTAAAAACTTTATGACACCCTGTCTCAAAAATTAAGACGTTAGGACATGCCTTCATAAAAATTGAACCAAAATCATCCCCTAAAATATTGACATTTAATTAGACCTGAAAATAATCTTTACATAAACACACAGATTCAAGTTTGTAGAATCTGGACGTTATTGCCAAGATTCATGTCATGAACGTTCCCACACGAATTGGCTAGTCTAGTTCTTTTAGTCAGTACTTAATTTTGAAAATAAAATAACCATTTCAATAGAAAACTTAATATATAAAAAATAGAAATAGCTAGAAATATTCTAACCTTTTTCGAATATAACTTTTCTTATATTCTGAAACGGCATCTCTATCCCCACTGTCAACAATATCGACAACAATATTACTGTGGAGGTTTCAACAATATCCACCTAAAATAATGAATTGTTATAGAAATTATGTGTTTAATTATTATTCTACTTACCATCATATATGATTTATATTCTCCCACATGTCGAGTTTTGCCAATATTATAAAAAAATACAGGAAACTGCACCAAATATACAGAGTATGCAATCTTTGTAAATGGTATAAAATATTTCCATGTTAAAACTACACCTAGCCAACCTACAAATGTTGACAATTAAAGAAATATATTATCAAAAAAAAATAATAAATATAAAAATAACAAAAAAAATTAAATAACTTATACACTATTATTAAACCAGTTTGACAAAAAATAAGAAAACGCCAAAGAATATGGGATATATATATAGGAAACTTAGTGCGAAGTAGACTGACATGGATTTAAAAAATCTAAAAAAAAGTTATGTTGAGTGGGCCTTAAATAGTTGCATATACCAGGGTGTTCATAAACGGGCGGAGTAGAATTATATTTACAAAATGATATATTATTTGGCACATAAGTAGTTGCATATACAATATGGTTGAGATAATGGTAGAATATTTAGACAGGGTGGATAATTTTATTTAGAAAAAAATGTTTTATGTAAGCAGTTAGGATTTTTGAATTATATTCTTTAGCTATTATATTTGTGAAACGGGTTGAAAAAATGTTAGAAGAAGTTGTTATAAATGGTCGATAAATTTTGTTATATTGTAGTTGCATACATGGCGTACCTGAAATGTGGGACGCAGTAAAGTTATATGTACACAGTGTGGTTCAAACAAGGTTAGAAAAAGTTGCAAATGAAGGGTGCTTTAAATAAAGTGTGGAGAGAAATTATACTTTATAATGTGGTTAAAAAAATATGAGGAAAAATTGTGAAATAGCGTGGCTCACAATCAGTTGCACATATAGGATAGTTGAAATATAGTTTGGAGAAGTGTTATAATTAAGACTTTAAAAACGTTATATTGGTTGACCAATAAGCAGCAGCATATACAGGGTAGTTGTAATACGTACAAGGTGATTCACAAAAAAATTGAGCAAAATTGTTACATAGGGTGATCCATAAGCACTTGCAGTTTAGGTGAAATATATTGGGCATTGATGGATTTATAGTTATACAAAGAGGTACAGAAAATGTTCTACTGGGTGGCCGATAAGTAGTTGCATATACAATGTGGTTCAAATAGAGTAGAATTATAGTTAAACAAGTAGGATAAAATAACATGGGATAGAACATGAGCTCTTGCATATATGCAATATCTGAAACGTGGATCGTAGTAAAATTTTAGTTAGTGATTAAAACAATGTTAGAAAAAGTTGCATATACGGGTGGTTGGAATATAAGGGGGACACAAATTATATTTTCCTGGGTGGTTAAAAAATAGTTGTATAGGAGTCTATAAGCAGTTGCGTAGTTAAGATAGTGAGTGGAGCAGCGTTATAGTTAAGTGATTAAAACTATTATATTTTCTGGATGAACATACAGGGTGGTTGAAGTATTTTGTAGAGTAAAAATATGGTTATACAAGATGGTTCAAAAATAAGTTAAAATCTTATAAAATTTGACTAATCATCAGCAGTATATACAGGATGGTTCTAATGTAGATGGAAGTAGAATTATAGTTATACAAGGCGGTTCAAAAAAAATTAATAAAATTGTTTTATAGGGTGGTCAAAAAGCAGTTGCAGTTTTGGTGAGTGTTTAAATAAAGGTTTGGTGTTAGGGTGCTAAACTGTGTTTTCACATTTGTGACACCATCAAGGGTTCCACATGCATTTCCATTAGGATGGATCGAAAAGTTTTAAAAAATTATTATATAGGGCATGAACAGTTGCATCCTACTATATGGAATACCTGAAACATGGGGCGAAGCAAGATTATAGTTTTAGAGTGTGATTAACACAATATTAGAAAAAGTTGCATAAGAAGGGTGATTAAAATAGAGTGTGGAGAAAAATTGTACTTTACAAGGTGGCTCAAAAAATTTTAGAAATAATTATTACATAGCCTAGACCATAAGTAATTGCATAGCTGAAATATACGGTGGAGTAGAGTTATAAGCAGGTGTTAAAAAAAGTTATATTGAGTGACAAATAAACAGCAGCATATACAGGATTAATGCACTATAGGGTGAAATAGAGTTATTTACACAAGGTTATCGAAGAAATGTCGAATAAAATTGTTATATATGGTAAGCCCATAAGCACTTGCAGTTTGGGTGAAATATATTTGGGAATGGTGGATTTATAGTTAAGTAGGGTTTTTCAAAAAAATTGGAAAAATTGTTGCATAAGATAACCCATATGTATCATAAGTTATTTCTTTTTGCAAGGACTTGTACATTCCGTACGCAGGTGTAACCGCGGGAAACGGCTAGCATTATTTATAATTTATATTCACGGGGGGACACAGTTTACACGTATCGGTCACCCTGCAGTTTCAACTCTAAGCGGGGGTGAATATCACTTCTACAAGTTTAAATACAAAGGGGTATCATGTGATACCTCCTTTTAACAGTCTGTTTCTTGCCAATCTTTTGACACATCATTTTTTTAAATCAAATTTTTTACAGAGTAATGACCTAGAAACCGTAAAAAATAATTGCCAATTACACCAAAATCGGTTTAGGGTGGTTTTTGGAGTCCCTGATCACAAATCCGAGGTTAGCTTTGCAGAATTCAAAATGGCGGATTCAAGATGACGGATGGACATTTTTATAATCAACGTATATACGCCAAAATTGGTATGTAGGGGTTTTTGGGGTCTCTGATCATGAGTCTGGAATTTACAAAATTCAAGATGGCGGTAGATTTTTTTTAAAATCAACGAATATAGGCCAAAATTGGTGTATAAGATATTTATAGGGTCGCAAGGGTAATTTCAAGGTGACTTTTTATTTGTTCGAGACGTGACTGTGAGTGATGACTTTGGACTTACCACGATGTGGTATTAATGCTGAAAATTTGAGCCTTAGAAATATATGGTCCGCACAGAAGTTAGCGGATTGATCCCTAGTTATCCAATTATGAGCTGGAATTTAACCTTAAAGATAACATTCAAAGCCGAATGAAGACAAAGCCAATTTGCTTAATCGGTAATCAGTTATCATAGAGTACATGAAAAATAAGACTTTCTTTAGTCCAATACATGATGCACACTGGGAAAACAATTTACGCCTTTTCACATATACAAAGAATATCATCAAACTATTCTAGTTGCAAAAATGAATCCAAGGTAATCATTAATCTAACCAAGGCCCACTCTAAAAAGTTATGTTCGAACCGTTTGTTCCTATGGTTCATATTACAGCACCGCTCAGATATCTTTCCTCAAGTTTCTGGCGGAAGTCACTTAACCTTGGTTTAGATTACATTAAACAAAATGGTGGTCGCGTTCACCATCTATTATAAAAACAATTTAAAGATCACACACTAGCAAACAAGAATTATTTATATTCAGGAATCATGTATTTGTAATGTAGCATACTCCGATAATCAGATTGTTAGAGAATTATTGTTTGAAAGGGAATACTTTAATTCATAATAATGTTATTTGTCATTTTAATTTTAGATGAATACAATTGGCCAGAGTTTAACAATAAACATTTGCTTGTTGTTTTCTTCAAATAGTGCGTTGTATCCAAAAAAAAGGTACTCTACTTCTTCTCTATTTTAGGTAATAGGTTATTGCCTGTTATGGCATCCATCTTTTTCTTGGTGTTCTTCTGCCTCTACATTGATAGTGCAATACTTCCTTAGATATTCTATCATCTTGCATTATATCTACAGGCTCTTCCCATTTTCTCCTATTTTCTGTAGTTGAAAATATTCATTTGATTTCTTATATTTACAATCATTTCTTATTATGTCCATACGTTCGCAATTTTAAATACTTTTTAAGAATTTCATTTCTTGACTGTGAAACCTGTTTTCATCTTTCTTGGTCATTGTACAGATCTCGCTGCCGTAGGCCAGGATTGGTACAACCATCGTCGTACAAACTTTATTTGTGTTTCTTTCCTGATTTTATGTTTAAGTGTTCTATATATTGTTCCAAGTATGAATGCAGATTTATTAAATTTTCTTCAATATCTTTATCTCAATCATGGATACATCGCAACCAAGATATTTAAAATGTGATACCTGTTTTAATGTTTCATTATTAACCACTACATTAGATCTGACTTGAAAGGGCTCATTACTTTGGTCTTAATAGATAATAATGTCATGTTATATTCTGCACAAATTTGTTGCAGCTTGTGTATTCCCAGTTACCATTAACACTAGGTCATCTACATAAAGAATAGAGTTTTGGTCTAATTCAATTTCTTTCTTGGATTTATTTTCCATTGTTTTACGATGTCGTCCATTTATATACTAAATAAAATTTGAGAAATACTGCATCTTTATCCGACACCTTTGTTTGTTATTATTTCTGTTGTGTCTCTTCCGTTTCTATCGATTAGTAGCTTACTTTAGTATTGTGGTACATGCTTCGCATTGCTCTTATTAGCTGTTTTTTTATGAATTGCCATAATAGTCCTCCATTTAAGTTATACAAGGCTTTTTCTAAATCTGTGAAACTGAGATGTGTCTTTATTAAATTCTCTGTGTTTTTCAATGAGGTGTTGCTTCTGAATACTCCATCTACTTCCTCGAAGTTTCCTTGAACTTCCATAGTCTTGAAGTGGTTGATCTCACAACGTTTCAATAGCTGTGTATCTGGTATCGTCATCAGGTGAATGATAAGAAATTCAGATTATCTGTAGTATTTATATTATACCCTTAACAGGTCATGCGTCGCCTGTCATGGTCATTGGGTCTTATCTGGTCCAATCAGCGTCCTCGTACCTGGAGGTTGGTTGCCGGTGATGCTGCGGCAAATGCCAAAGAAGAGCTCTCCAAATATTTTTAATTTAGACGCTGGGCTCGCTAATTATATTTCGTTCGAGATTATATATGCTGTCTCTATGAATTTTCTTTTGTACCAGTGCTCTTCCTTGTGAATTGCTCTGGCCTGGTCCCAGTTGATATTATGGTGTTCGGTCCATGCGTGATTAGCTAACCCAGACTTCGTTACCGCCGCCCTTTGAGTAGCTGTACGGTGCTCCTTAATCCTGGTGTCCAGCGGTCGCTTTGTCTCTCCAATGTAAAGATTGCCACATTCACACTGTATGCTGTATACGCAGTTGTTTGGTATTGCTGGTGCGTCGGGCCTCGTTCTTGTTATCACGCTCATCAAAGTGTTGTTGCTTTTGAAGATCATTCTGATTCCATAGCTGTGTGCAATTCTTTTTTCTCCGACAAGCCTTTAGTATACGGTAATATTAGAGTTGCTACCGTGATGTCCTCTTCCTGCCTAGGTGGTTTGTCCAGCTCTTTAAACGCCTTGGTAATGATCGTTTCCGGATATCCATTCGCCAAAAGGTCTTCCCTTGTTCTTCTTTGAGGGCTTCTGCAGCACACCAGTTTTATTATTTTCTGGAGGTTTACTTAAATACTTGTTATAAGCTCGTTGCATATCGTGTACTACTTGCTGAAGCTATTTTGTCCAAATTCGCATACCTTTTTTCTTGCTTATGTTTCTTTTTTACCTAATGTTTCTAAGGCTGCCTGTTCTATTGCGAAATCAATATTTCTTTTATAGAGCATAAGCTAGTTCTGTACCGTCTTCTCACGTTCCAAGTTGAAAATTGATTGATTGTACTATGAATCCATGTCTTATCCTGTTTCTTTGTCAATGTAGATGTCGTTTGGTCTGCCCTGGGGTTCTGTAAATATATTTAGTTTTTACGATAGTTACGAAGAATATTTAATTTTTACGATAGTTGGTCAGTAACCAAGTGTTCAACCCACATTCTTAAGTGCCAGGGTCTCTTCTGTAGGGGTTACCATTTGACAGAGGGAATACTGAAAGAGAACTTCTAGGTTTGGACAGGAAACTAAGGATGCTATCTACCCGCTACCATGATTAGGATACTTTTATATTAAAGTAATTTAGACTAACCTTTCCTGAAATTATAATTTTTTAAAATGGTATGTTTGATAAAAATACATTTCATTTAAAGCAGTCACCCTTCTAAACGACTAATTTGTTAACAACCTATTACTTGTCGCTTTTGACAAATTTTATTGTAATACTTAAAATGCAAAGGCCGTTCAAAATTGTATTCACTCTCTTTTATAGCTTAATTGATTTAACAGAAAAATAATAATGATCACAGAAAGGAGAATTAAAACATTTTTACTTACTTTTAATACCTCTGTCAATGGCATATATAATCCATGCTATACTTCCTCCCCATAATATTGGCGACAATGCACCATAAAAAGCAGCAAAAATAGCATCATATTGAAAGTCTACTTTTGTTGTGTGTACTGGCCCCAGCCATGCCGCAATGCCACCAATATAACAAATGCCCCAGAACGCAACGATCCGTGACTGTATATATACAAGTATTAATATAAAATCAAGAGGGATAGCTAGTAAATCAAGAATAAGTGCGGATTAAAATTACAAATCCATTGAATTTAAGACTAAGAATTAAGTAGTAGTATTATTGAATAAGAGTTCTGCTTTAATGTTTCTGATTGAATAAAAGCATAAAGAACAAGATATGTAGCAAACCTGTCATTTACCTTATAGTTAAAAGTACCTATCTGCAGGGCCTTCATTTCAAAACTAGCCATCCAAAATAACTTTTAAAAATATATTTAAAAGAAAAAGACAAAAAAACACGTTAATTTATATTGGCGGGGAGACGCATTTTACACATATCAGTCACCCTGCAGTTTCAACCCCTAAGCCAGAGTAATGCCATTTTAAACTTTCAAATTAAAATAATTACTGTTTACTTTATATTTACATTACTAGTACTGTATTAGCGTTAGAATTACCTTGTACTTAAATTAGATGTTCACAATGACCGACACTCTTGGTAAGAGAATGGTAAAGTGGCAGCTCGAGTTCCTCCCGGACTTTTTGAAGCGTCTCTGGTTTAATCCGCTCACACATGAGGTTGAGTATTATACACCACAGTTTTTATATGTCCCCATAAAAAAGCCATTTATCTGGGAATGTCTCATTAAACCAATTTCATTCAGGCAATGAGGTGCTCCGTTTTGTTGAAAAAATAGGTTTTCTTCGTCTAGCAACAAAGTTCCATCTTGATCTGTTTGGTTTTCTAAAGATTCGCTTATAAGGGGATTTATTACATTTTCTAATAAGTCCAATTACAATTCCTCAGTAGTAATGTATTTCCGAGAATTTCGGCCCATACGTTGATTTTTAGAGGATGTTGATTGTGCTCTTCCCGAAAAACTTGTTGATCGGTATTATCCCAGTATCTACAACTAAGTTTATTGACAAATCAATTTAAAAAATCCTGCTTTGTCAGAAAAACCAATATTTTTAATATATAAAATTAGGCTCTGCATTTGTCCTTTGAGTCCGTAATTTCTAGAATTATAACTTTCTGTCATAATCATCCACAGCAAGCTGTATTTTGTAAGGAAAGAATTTATTTAGGCGTAACGTTTTTTGCACAAAGCCGACGAAAATATTTGTTAACCTAAGACTTTTGGTATTGATATTTGAATCCATGGCAAAATGACCTAAAATCTCAACCTGTGCAGCTTTAGTTAAAACTCTACGATTCTTGACAATTTTATTGCACATACTTCCAGGTTCTTGAAATTTTTGAACTAAATCCAACACATACTGATACCCAATATTTTTATCGGGATGTCCCTGATGAAAACATTAGCAGTTCTGCGGGCACAAAGTTGTTCTTCCCCATAAATAAATATTATTTCAATTCTTGCTTATAAAGAATAAACCATTGTCGAATTTTAATGGTCAGTATTCAACGAAACCACTACTAATAATAAATTGTTTACATTTACAGTCGCAAATATCTTTCGCAAAAACATTTAAAGATTTTTTCTTACTTGTTTATCTCGGTAATTATACTCATGCTTTTTTTCAATTTTTTTATTTTTTTACGGTTTCTAGGTCTGTAAAAAATAATCTGATTTTAAAAAATGATGGGTCAAAAGATTGGCAAAAAAGATCTTTAAAGGGAAATGTCACACGATACCCCTTTATATTTAAACTTTTAGGGGTGTAACTCACCCCCGTTTAGGGGTTGAAACTGCAGGGTGACCGATACGTGTAAAATGTGTACCCCCGTAAATATAAATTTACGTGTTTTTTTGTCTTTTTCTTTTAAAGATATTTTAAAATTTATTTTGGGTGGCTAGTTTTGAAATGCAAGCCACCACCATGTATATTCTTGCATATCGTTATTTTTTTTAATTCTTAACATAACTAATATTGATCCTCCCACTGTATTGTACTAATATTGCAGCAAAGTGAGTACTTACATTCGAGAAAACAGGCTTCTTGCTTGAATATCTCAAAATATAAGCCAGGTAAACTCCAATAAAATAAATTGTTGCTCTGTGCGTTGGTAAAATATAAGACAAATCTGCAGTTTTGAATAATCGTGATATCCTGCAAAACAAAATTTAATATTTATGTTATTTTATAACAATTCTAGTAATTATATATTGTAAAAACCACTTATGGAATCAAAATATTTATGACCCCATTTTATAGAAGTATAAAAAAAACACTGGGATACTTTAACTTTTGAATTCAATCGAGGTTCTCCGAATAAATATTTAAATATACATGGTGCTTCACATAAATCTAGCACAGTCGATACTCTTCTTTTTTAATGGAACCCCTTGTATATTCTTTAAAGGCCTTTGTTAGGCAGATATCTAGTAACAATACCATTTATGGTCTAATATGAATAGATAATGGTGAAAATTTTAAATTATTTATCATTTCCTTTAAGAAATTTAAATTAATATATTTAATTATTAATTAATTTATTTATTAACTAATTATTTGATTCTATTAGATTAAACTAAATGTTCAAAATGTTGGCCATCTAGTTGCTGGTCATAACCCAGTCTTCTATAAAACTCCTCCCTAACTCTGTTTAAAGTTTGAGCCCGAGATGATATATATATATATATATATATATATATATATATATATATATATCTTATTATGTTGTAATCCTTTCTCTAAGATTTAAAATACTCGTTAACTGTGTCGCAAATACATAAATAAAGATGAATGTCGTATGAAGTCAAATATATGTGATCTCATGATTCAAATTGTTTGAAATTTCTAGCAACTTGCCAAAACATCTAAGGAAATTTCGTCACTTATACGAAAATACACTTCGAGATTTAGACTTACATCTTATTTTGATAGAACGACACGTGTTTCGGCATACAATGCCTTTATTAAGTTTGGTAAAATAATGAAATTTTTTTTCTAATATATATATATATATATATATATATATATATATATATATATATATATATATATTATATTCACTTTGATTCAATTCACTTTTTAAAAAAATTATTTATTTAGAAACATACAATATTAAAAGTGAACAATTAAAATAGTTAAAGTACTTGAATAACTTAATGCTATAAATGATATTATTTGAATGACAACACGAGAACGTTTCCAGTTGCTTTTATAACATTGACAAAAGTGCTGATGCAAGTCAGCGTTTTTACTGGTTAAACGGACTCGTGTAGGTTTCCGGGAAGTTGTTTGCATATAATTCAAGACGTAATTTGATATCCCTGAGAAGTCACGTACGCTTTAAATTCCGTTGACTTCTCGACTGTGTGAACTAAGTGCTGATATATTTTGCATATAACAACTCCCCTTACATATCAAAAGTTGATGCTATAACATCAACTTTTAGGAACAGAAACATAAAATAATATAAAATGATGTTTGAATGGTATGAATAATAAGTAATAAGTGTATAAAATATGAATAAAATAAAGTAATAGGTAAAAATCAAATTGATATTTGTAAAATAAAATCAAAATATGTTAAAATAAATGAGCAATAAAATAATACCAGTAATAATTAAATGCTTAACCTAAACATATCAAAATAAAATATAAAGTAAAAGGAAATGTGAATAAAAATAATGTGTAGAAAAATAAAAAGGTTAATGATATAAGTCAATATTAAAAATGGTGTTTTTAGAGAACATAAAGGGTATACCTAAACTTGCGTCTCTAAGCTTTGTTCTGTTTTCAAAACAGGCCTAAGCTTGGGGAAGAATTTGAGTCTTGGCTGAGGCACTGAAGTCTGGTCAGGATTGCAGTCCTTTGGAGGTTTTACCATCCTCTTTTTGACAGCTTGGAAGGTGACGAGTGCTGCTATGATCATGAGAGCAGCTATGGTTGTATAGGTAAACCAAAAGATATTTTTGGTTACAAACGGCTGGTTTATGAGACCATCGAGGTCTCTGGAATATTGTTCCAATTTGTGATTTGCTACGTCTAATTCTTCTACGTTAAGCGTGTTCAGCTTCAGGGGCTGAAGTTCAGGAATTATAATTTTTTCTGGCACTGCGTCGCAACAGTTGAACGGCACTGTTACTGGTTGGAAGGTTTCTAGAACATCGGTTTGTTTACCAGATTCGGCTTGAACTTTTGTAATTCCTATAAACGCACTACACTCTGATTGAAGAGTCAATATGGAGTTGAGGGAGATTGTAAGAATTTTTGGGTTTGTTTGAGCGCAATTCACTGTAACAATTATGGGTTCAGAAGTAATTATGAGCCATGTATTGGGTTCTAGTTTTTGAACGTTGTATCCTTGAGTGAATATTAGTGAGCTTTTACAGTTGTCGGGTACCTTCTGGACATTCTTTAGAAGTTGAGCTTCACATAACGCGTTTGTGTCAATAGGATGTGCGTAAAGTTCAGAACACAGTTTCTTACGAATGGATAACGGTTTACACGCACTTAAGTCTTTGATCGGAATAAACAGTAAAGAATCATCATTCTTTGCAAGATATTTTTGAGTGAAGGATAGCATATGATGTAAACCTGTTCTTTCATCGTATATAGGGATAGGATATAAATGAAAGACTGTGTAAGGATGTTGTTCGACTAAAGGGATTCTTAACACAAATATAAGATCGGTATATGTTTGAAATGCCTCTAGTTCAATGATTTCTAGATATTGTGCGATGCTCGAGTACTTTACAGCCAATGGAAGGTTACTTTTGACTAAATTTTGCGATACTTCCTGTAATGAGGTAATAAGATGTTCTGGTGTTAAAACTGAAGAGTGAATTATTTTCAGACGCGCGAATGTGATAGAATTTAAAACATCATTTAAATTATCTTCTAAGTAGAGATAATTCTCCATAAGTTTTTCACACATTTCAAGTAGTGAGAGTTTTGATTCGACGTAGGCGACCTTATCATTAATTTTTCCGATAGTGTTTTCCAGCTTTATCATGTTATCGTTAAAAAGTTTCTCGTCAATTCTAAGATTTTGGATAGTTTCGTTGAAGTTTTTAATTACGGATGTGGTGACACTTATTTGGTTTTTTTTAAGTTCTCAATTTGAAGTTGGCCTTGATTTAAGCGGTTTATGCTTTCGGTAAAGTATTTTCCGTCGGCGGCGTCTAAATTGCCGGTGATTGCCTTAAAAAGGCCCATCAAGTATACCTCGTTTGTGTCTTTTAGTGTCCATGTGAATGTCAGTAAATTTCTGTTTGATTGAGTTAGAAATTTGATTGAGAAGGTTAATGTGGGTTTGTACGTCTGCGCGAAAGTAGTTCATAGCAAAAGAATTGAAGTTAACAGTTTTTACAAGAGTTTGTAATATTCTATTATTTGTTGTAAATACTTGTTCTAGTGTAGAAATGTTTCTGTGCAATAAAAGTGTCCATTTATCATTGGATACAGTTATTTCTGCTTCGTTATGGAAGTAGATACCTAAAGTATTGTTTATTGGTTGTATTTGAAATTGGGGTACTGCTGATCCGAACAGCAGGCAAAACCTGAAACAGAAATTAACTTTCTGAGAACGGTTTCATTCGGTCGAAATTAACTTTTGATTTTTGGTTAGTTTTAGGGTTTAGTACTGTTGCGGAGTTTCTGTGAATCTCCAGGATTTCGAAAGGACCATTGAATTTATTTTGGAGTTTGTCCTTGATCTGGGATTCTTTAATATAGACTTTATCGCCTATTTGATAGTTAGGGAGATTTTCAGAAACGTGTTCATCAAATCTGACTTTCGCTTTATGTTTTTGGATTTCCGTTCTTTCGCGAGCAATTTTATAATAGTGAGAGATACGATTATTGAGATCTCTGATGTACTTAGTTATCAGGGCTTGTTGGTTGTAGAGAGTTTCTGGAGTCCTACTCGAAGTATGTCCATAAACAAGTTCGTAAGGGGTGAATCCATGAGTTTTGTTTACAGAATTGTTATATGCAATGATTGCATAAGGGAGGATGTTAAAAGGGTGTTCGTCAGGATTTTCTAGTTTATGGATTCTAATCATCTCTAATAAGGTCGAGTGGAATCGTTCTAATGAACCATTTGACTGGGGATGTCCCACACTAGAATAAGATAGTTTGATGTCAAATAGCTTACACAAGTCTCTCATTAGTGTGTTGTCGAATTCCCTGCCATAATCACAATGTATCCGTAATGGAGTACCGAAGTGTTGGAAATAGAGTATTAAGGTACTAACAACGGTTTTTGCGGATTTGTCGGTTATGGGGTAGGCCTGAGAGAGTTTTGTTAGTTCGTCCCGGATAGTTAATGCGTAGTTTTTTGTCGGGACTTCTAGAATATCGATGTTGACGCGTTCAAAGGGTGTCCGTGGGGTTTCAGTAATGACAAGTGGGCTGTCGAGATTTTTCCAGTAAACTTTTGCTCTCTGGCAAGATTGACAGTTTTTGATAAAATTGTCAACGTCATTAGTCAGTCCTTGCCAATTGTATTTTTCTTTTATTCTGCGGATAGTTTCATTGATACCTCGGTGTATATTATTTTTGCCGTTATGGAATTGGTCGAGGATGATGGGTATTTGGTCTTTCTCAACCGTTTGGACGATATTTTGGCAAACTTTCCATTTAATATCGATTTCGGAAAAGATAAACGAAAGCATTTCCAAAATGGGCAGTTCAATGTTATTCTCAACACAGAATACTTCATTTTCAGTAAACACATCTCTACTATTATACAGAGATGCGAAAAGAATCTCGTTGACTATTTCTGGGTCAGAAGGGAGAGGGACGATGTAATATCGTCTTTTTCTGACACTTTTGCTTGCAAAGACATTTACTCTAGGGGTACGGAAATCAGCATTTTCCTCAAAAATGTCTTCGATGATGTCATGGTGAAAATTTTTCATGAGAGAGCCTTGGGGAAATACTAGGATGTTTTTGTTTCCTTGGTCTAGGAGTTGGCAATTAGAAAATTGAATTTTGTCGTAATCTATGAGAGAGACGGTTTGATATCGCTCGACAAAAGTTTTAAATTCTTCGGAGATTTGTTGGAGATTAATGGGACTTCTCGTCTGGGGTTCTTGTGAGTCATCGTCAGTTTCGTTTGTTGGGAGTACTGTAAATGGTGTTAGATGATTGTTTGCTTGAAACGATATGTATTCATTAAAGTTGTTAACTTTAATACGAGAGAGCGCGTCGGCGTTTCTATTTACTTTGCCGGGTTTGTAAATTATTTGATAGTCGTACTCCTCGGGCTTAAGGCGCCATCTTGCAAGTCTACTTCCAGGGTCCTTTATAGAAAACAGCCAAGTTAACGGGCGGTGATCGGTCAGAAGTAAAAACTTACGGCCAAAAATTATCGGACGAAAGTGTTTAACCGCCCACACTATTGCAAGGAGTTCTCGTTCTATGGTTGAATACTTAGTTTCAGCATTGCAGAGAGTTCTGGAGGCATAGGCTACGGGTAAATCTTTACCTACGGGGCCTTGAGAGAGCACTGCGCCGATAGCAAATGAACTGGCGTCGGTTGTAAGAATAAATGGCTCTTCAAAATTAGGGTATATGAGTATGGGAGTAGAAGTAAGGGCTCTTTTTAATTCGTCAAAAGATTTGACACATTCTGAATCAAACTGGAAAGGTGTGTCTTTTTGAAGTAATCTTGTCAAAGGTTTTGAAATCTTGGCGAAATTGGGGATGAATCGCCTGTAATAACCAGCTAACCCTAAGAAGGACTTTATATCTTTTGGGTTTTTTGGTTGGGGGAAATTTAAGATACAATCTATCTTTGAGGGGTTAGGCTTCACGTTATAAGGTGGCCAAGATACGCGACCTCTTTGCGAAGAAACTCGCATTTGTCGGGTTGGATTTTTAGATTGGCTTTTCGCAATCATTTGAAAACTTCAGAAAGTCGGGCTATGTGCTCATGTATAGTCGGAGAATAAACGATAATGTCGTCCATATAGACTAAACATCTCTCGTTTTGAACACCTAAAAGAATATTATCCATTACCCTTTGGAAGGTGGATGGAGCGTTTTTAAGACCGAAGGGCATTCTAACAAATTCGAAATGGCCATTATCAACTGTGAATGCTGTTTTTTGGATGTCTTTAGTATCGATTTCGATTTGGTGAAACCCGGAAGCTAAGTCGAGGGTGGTGAAGTATTGGCATTTGCCAAGTTGGTCAAGTAAATCCGAAATGTTTGGTAGGGGATATTTGTCGTCAACAGTCATTTAATTTACGATAATCGACGACGACACGCCATTTTTGGGTACCAGATGCGTCTAGTTTTTTAGGAACTACCCAAACCGGGGATGACCATGGCGAATTAGACGGACGTATAATGCCTTGGTCAAGCATCTTTGATATCTGACTGTTTACCTCTTGTTTATGTATTTGGGGGTACCGATATGACTTTGTGAAAGAGGGTTTTGCGTTATTAGTGTCTATCGAATGGTTGATTTCGTTTGTAAAGGTCAGTTGGTCACCTTCTAAATAGAATATGTCAGAATATTCGAGGCAAAGTTGAGAAATAAGTTCGGCTTCCTCCTCGTTCAGATGTTCTAACCGAAGTTGTTCCATAATTGTAGTTTGTCTGTCAGGCTGGGTCAAGTTTTGAGAGTAATTTTCAGAAAGAATGTTTATGGAAAAATTGTTTATCGGTTCGAGTTCCAAATTGTCGAAATTAACAGTCTTGGGGATAGCATTTGCATTTAAAACTGAAGTAAGGAATTCGCCTTTTTCATTAATTTTAACAAGGGCACGGGGAAGATAAACTTTTTCTATTTCGGCAGATGATAGGAAAGCATCAGTATTAGTGAGGTTACATTTTAATTTACAATATTGTTCTGTTCGGGGTTCTAGACAGATTGTATTAACTGGGATGCAGTTATTGAAAGTTGAAGGGTTCTGAGTACGCATGACAGTATCATCCGTAACTTTGTAGAGAGGTAAAGTTTTAAAATTAGTGACAAGTTGTTTGCTGTTAAAGTCTATAACGCAGTAATAGTGTTCAAGGAAATCTGAACCCAGTAATCCGTCGAATTCAATGTCGATGTTGCAAATATATACCTTGTGTGGGTCGGCGACATTGAAAGGTACAAGGGTGGATTCGTTGATTAAGATTTTCTGATCGGTGATTCCTTGGATGACTACGTTTTCGGGAAATCGTTGTTTGAAGCGTTGGCAGGTTTCAGGTTTAAAAATTGAAAGTCCTACACCCGTATCGATAAGAAGTTTATAGGTGTTTGAAGAGTCAGTAATATAATAAAGATTCTTTGAGTTGACGGAAAGAAGGGGTCTTACAGAAAGTTCTGTTCTGGGAAGTTGACATTGGGGCTGAAGTCGTCCAGATTCATTGTCTGAATTTGGGTTTGAATTTCTGAAATTTCTTGGTCTGGGGGTTCTGACTGAGTGGGGGTCAAATGAAAATTTAGTTGTGAAGAATCAGGTTCGTCAGAATAAAATTCGGATAACTGTTCAGTATTGAAATATTCTGGTTCATTGTTTTGTTCGAAATCATTAGGGTGATAATCTTGTACGTTTCTGTACTCATGGGGTAAAGAGGTGTAATGATTTTCGTTTTGAGAGTAGTTATAGTCATTGTGATATGGTCCGAATTGCAGATTGTTCAAGTGATGAGTCTTTGGTTGTTGGCGTTGTTGATGTTTAAAGAAACTCGGGTTCGGTCTGTAATTGCCAGACATTTGGGGTTGTCTACTGGTAGATGGACGAAATTGTTGCTGTGAAAATTGTTGACTGGGATTAACATTTGTAGATTGATTAGCAGGTTGATTGGAAAAATGAGGGCGGTAATTCGAATAGTTCTGATTAGAATTCGGGTTGTGTTGAAATTGTCTCATTCTCAATAAGCATTCGTTGCTTAAATGGCCCATGCGTTTACAAAAAGAGCATTGTTTACGAGGGAGTTGTTGGAAACTTCTATTACCTGAAAATTTCTGGGTTTCTAAATGTGATAGTTGTAGTTCTCGTTTAATTCTCGAAATGGCAGTGAGAATACTGCACGGGTCGCTAGCGCGTACGAGTTGACCAATTTTGGGCTCTAAACCCGTGAGGAGGCTATTAAGAGCCATTGACTCTATTAAGTCAATCTGCGCTTGCTTTTCTTTGATTGTTAAATTTTGTTTGTTTATAGCTGCTAGCATTTTCGCTTGGTGCGTCAGGAGTCTAGCAGAGAAAGTGAGGGGGGATTCGTTAGGAGTTTGCCGCATTCGTTGCAATTCCTGTATGAGAGCGGAGAGATCTCTAGGATCTCCAAAATGATTTTCTAGGAGGGTTTGAATTTCAGCTAATTGACTAGGGTTTCGCGAATTAATTAATTCAGCCGCTCTACCGCGTAACTTATTTTTGATGTGGAGAATTAGCAATACTTGCTGATTATCCGTTGCCATGCTGTAAGCAGTATTACAGGAGCATATGAAAGTATTCAAAAATATCGGATTACCATCATATTCGGGAATTATGGCAAATATTTCAGATAACTTATATGGTTCTACGGTTGGTGTAGCTGCTTGTCTAGTAGTGGCCATTTTTATAATTGTATAGATTCGCACAATAAATAAAAATTAAATGTTGAGGTTTTAAATGTAAATGGTAAATATCTAGTTTATCAAAATCCAATATCGAGCAATGTTTAATAGGGTAATAACAAATTTGAAATAGGAATGTATAAATGGTAGATTAATAATAAACTTGAAATAATGTTTCAAATACTTCGAAATATGCAAGTCAAAGTAATAAAATAATATGATTATGTAAAATATATAGTTTAAATATTATTTAGGAATGTAAGGTTATGAGGAATAAAATATTATATAAATGAAAGAACTGGTGGTCATTCAAAATAAAAAATAGTTACTTTATGTGATTCTTACGTTATTATTCCTCGCATCGGACTGTTCTCCGCGTCACTTAGTACTGGTTAGCCTGGTTGCGTGTTCCCTTGCTAGTACTTGGTAGTTGTTGTCCTTTTCAAGTAGGTTTTGTCCACAATGATTTAGAAATCTCCACAGTCAGTTAGTATTCACGTGTTCTAACTGTGTTGGATAATCCTACTGACTGCGCCAATTTTATATTCACTTTGATTCAATTCACTTTTTTAAAAAAAAATTATTTATTTAGAAACATACAATATTAAAAGTGAACAATTAAAATAGTTAAAGTACTTGAATAACTTAATGCTATAAATGATATTATTTGAATGACAAAACGAGAACGTTTCCAGTTGCTTTTATAACATTGACAAAAGTGCTGATGCAAGTCAGCGTTTTTACTGGTTAAACGGACTCGTGTAGGTTTCCGGGAAGTTGTTTCAAGATGTAATTTGATATCCCTGAGAAGTCACGTACGCTTTAAATTCCGTTGACTTCTCGACTGTGTGAACTAAGTGCTGATATATTTTGCATATAACATATATATATATATATATATATATATATATATATATATATATATATATGTTTTAGGTGGTTTCCGGGAATTCATCCGCGTAGTTGATAACTGATCCCTGCCGGGATCGATGGTAAAATGACGACGTTTCGACAGAGTCACATCTGCCCCCTTCAGGTCGGTTCCCATAATTCTCGCAGCCTTCTACTTTCGCTTCTAGTTACTCGAATACTGAGATTTTCAGAAGCGCTCGCGCTGTTATATAGTCGCGGCTCGGCGCCTATCGGTTGGCACCGTGAACGGCTGCGTGTGACTGTGAGGCCTCTTCGCTATTTCAATTGCCTTTCTTACGAGTCTTGATTTCGGGTGTTCTATATTTGCCAGTACTCTGGTGTTCTCAAAGTCTATTCGGTGTGACATCGTGGTGGCGTGTTCCGCAATGGATGTTGTTTTTTTCCTGCTTTCTTACAGCGTTCTGATGTTCGTCACCTCTAGCTTGAATTTTTCTATTAGATTGCCCCACATAGGTTTTATGACAGTCTGCACATGGAATCTCGTACACTCCCTGTTGTTCTAAAGGGATCCTCGTCTTCGGAGTCTTCAACACCGTGCTTATTTTTCTGTCTGTATTGAAAATAGTATCGATATTGTGTCTCCGTAGAATTCTTGCAATACTGTCCGTGGTCCCCTTGACATACGGTAAATAAGAGTTGGTTATTGGTGTCTCATGCTCGTCGTCTGTTTGTCTCGGTTTTGACTTTAGGGCTCTTTGTATATTTCGGTCTGTAAATCCGTTTTGTCTCAGAGCTGTTTTTAAACTGTCCATTTCCTGTTTGATGTTATCCTGGTCAGCTAGTCTTTGTGATCTGGTTACTAAAGTCTTGACAACGGCTTGTAGTTGGGCTGGGTGGTGATGAGAATTAGAATGAAGGTATCTGTTGGTGTGAGTTGCTTTCCTATATACTGTATGGCCAAGGGTTCCATCTTCCTTCCAGTTTATGAGAACGTCAAGGAACGGCAGTTAATTGTTGGCTTCAACCCCCATGGTAAATTTTATTTTGTGATGGATGCCATTAAGGTGGTCTAAAAAAGTATTGAGGTGTTCACAACAACTAGCTTTCCATAAGATATTCTGTGTTTTTCCGTTGTTCTTCCAGAAGTTTACCGTCATGTTTTTCGGAATAACTCCTTCATCGCGGCATCGTTGTAAAAAATGTAGATCGTACAAAAGTTTGCTTCTTTTCGCGCGTAATTTCTCAAATGTTTTACACTAATGAAAAGTATTCTCCCCGTAGAGATTCACTATATGTGTTTTTAGTTGTGCCCTACTTAGGGAAGCCATACATGATGTCAGAAGAGATTTGGATGTTCTTAATACTAAACTCCTAGATATCCACCTACTGGTAAGCAATACACTCCACCCAATAATATGGGATAAATTCGACGAGATTAGTGAATTTAGGGCCGAAACGAATGCAGAGTTGACAACAATGCAACAACAGACAAAATTTAACAAATTGAAGCTCCAACAGAAGCCCAAAAACGAAATTTTCTCGGAAAATAACGTTGACAGTCTAACCTCACGGCAATTGGAAACGAATAAAACCGTTTATAACTTATCTTCGGTCCAATTGAACTCTTCCTCGATTGGCGTGTTGGCTAAGGGATTCAATTACGCTATTGCTCCCTCTCACATACCAACAGAGAGCATAATATGTGGCGTGGAAACAGCAGTTTCAAAATTAGATGCGAACACTGCTGAAATAATTAGACAAGATGTGTCACATGTTCTAAGAAAGTCTAAATCACCCAAAAGGAACCTATCTATAGAAGAAAATGAGGCCTTGAAACAACTTCGCCTCAACAAGGACATTGTCATTCTACCTGCTGATAAAGGAAATGTGACGGTAATTATAGATACAGCGGATTTTTCAAACCGAATTCAAACATTGCTACAAGATCCAGTATATCAACAAATTACTACTGACCCAACAACTTATTTGGAGAAAACAAACATGGCCAAAATCCAAGCAAGTAGGATCGACAAAAATCTCCAACTGCAACTCATTCCGGGTGAAAAGTCATCGAGATGTCCGAAATTCTATGGGTTGCCAAAAGTACATAAAGAAGGTGCACCTTTGAGGCCAATAGTAAGCTCAATTGGATCCACAACACAACACCTAGTCAAATACCTAGCCCAACAACTTCAACCGTTTGCAGAGGAGGCAGACTCATATGTGAAAAATTCGACACATTTCATCGAAATACTTAGAAAAACGGTCTTACAACCAGAGTGTCTTCTTGTAAGTTTTGACGTAGTGTCCCTTTTCACCAACATCCCTATCGACGAAGCCTTAGATATCATAATAGAAAAATACAAACCACCTCAACACCTTGTAGACTTAACAAGGCACTGTCTGATGAAAACCTATTTTGTTTGCGAGAACCAACGATACAAACAAGTGGAAGGAGCTCCAGTGGGATCGCCACTCTCACCAGTTATAGCGAACCTTTTTATGGAGAACTTTGAGGAGTTGGCACTAAGAACAACAACTCTTAAACCCAGTTTATGGTTGCGATATGTGGATGATACATTTGTGATTTGGCCTCATGGGAGGGAACACCTCAATACTTTTTTAGATCACCTTAATGGCATCCATCACAAAATAAAATTTACGATGGAGGTTGAAGCCAACAATCAACTGCCGTTCCTTGACGTTCTTATAAACAGGAAGGAAGATGGAACCCTTGGCCATACAGTATATAGGAAAGCAACTCACACCAACAGATACCTTCATGCTAATTCTCATCACCACCCAGCCCAACTACAAGCCGTTGTCAAGACTTTAGTAACCAGATCACAAAGACTAGCTGACCAGGATAACATCAAACAGGAAATGGACAGTTTAAAAACAGCTCTGAGACAAAACGGATTTACAGACCGAAATATACAAAGAGCCCTAAAGTCAAAACCGAGACAAACAGACGAGGAGCATGAGGCACCAATAACCAAGGCTTATTTACCGTATGTCAAGGGGACCACGGACAGTATTGCAAGAATTCTACGGAGACACAATATCGATACTATTTTCAATACAGACAGAAAAATCAGCACGGTGTTGAGGACTCCGAAGACGAGGATCCCTTTAGAACAACAGGGAGTGTACGAGATTCCATGTGCAGACTGTCATAAAACCTATGTGGGGCAAACTAATAGAAGAATTCAAGCTAGACGTGATGAACACCAGAATGCTATAAGAAAGCAGGAAAAAACAACATCCGTTGCGGAACACCCCACCACGACGTCACACCGAATAGACTTTGAGAACACCAGAGTACTGGCAAATATAGAACACCCGAAATCAAGACTCGTAAGAGAGGCAATTGAAATAGCGAAGAGGCCTCACAGTCTAAACGCACGCAATGAAATCCAGAACTTATCGAATTGTTGGAAAATTCTATTAAACACCGTAACGGCCTGGACCCGTCCTATAACAACTCAACCGGACATAACTAATCAGCAAGCGGGAGGCGTGGCCACTGAGCGCCAAGGGCCAATCACACGCACCCGTTCACGGTGCCAACCGATAGGCGCCGAGCCGTAACTATATAACACCGAGCGCGCTCCTGAAAATCTCGGTGTTCGAGTAACTAGAAGCGAAAGCAGAAGGCTACGAGAATTATGCGAACCGACCTGAAGAGGGCAGATGTGGCTCTGTCATAAAAATGGAAATATAAATTCAAAAAATTAATAAAATTAGACCAAAATACCGTTTTAAACTCAATTGTTTTCGCAGGTGATCTAGTATCAAAAATATTGAACTATAAATGTAAAGTTAGAAGAAGTAGTGCTAGACCAAGAAAAAGCTAGCAAAAGCCTAATACCTGAAATGGAGAAGAAAACGAAGATTTAGTTAATATATTGTAATTGAAGAAGCCGGTATATTACACCTCTATTTCAAATAAAAAAACATATTTTCTTTCATTAATAATTACGTACTTACGGTATTCCAAAATGTATTACATGACTAAGTTCATGTTGCCAAGTCACTACTAATCGTAGTAGTGTAGACAGAACTGAAGTTATTCCCAAAAGCCAAACTCCAATTATTTTATTTTGCCAAAGGGCGTAAACGAAAAGAGGTGTTATAACAAATAATTGCATATCTATACCAATTTGGTGCGTGTGAGTTAAACACTGAAACAGAAAAAAAGAAGTTAAATTGTTGCTATTATTATACCTAAAATTTATGATAATATTTGACTTGAAATCTCAATTTGAATACTAAACTGTAAACAAAATTAAAAACATCAACCATTTTTGTAACATAACCGGATATTTCTTGTCAGTTGTCATTTAAAAAAAATGCCCAAAACATTTCTTAAGTGATGATGTCTAAACAACTTATTTTTTCCATAAACGAATAGCAAAACTATTATGGTGGATTTTTTTACCCACATTTTGCTTAACTACCTACTTCTTTCTAATAACTATTCCACCCTGATATTAAGCGTGGATTATTATGTAAACAGAGCGTGGATTATTCTGTGAAACAGAATTGCAGTATTTTAACTTGATTTCTCTTCGCGCCCCTCGCGAGTTAAAGCTTATGATATATACACAGAGTTTATACGACGTGTATACACCGTATATTTGTTTCTTCATACAGGGTAGTAACAAGGTGACTTAATAGCTCTAGTCCAAATACATTGCCCGTCATATACAATTTAACACAAGGGTCGATAGAGGTGTGGATGCAGTGTGTTTATTTTCTGATCAAATTTCTTCAAACGTAATGAATATTAAAACGTGTCTTTATGGATAATGAGAAGTTAATTTTAAGAAAAGGTATTTTGGAAAATTACCGAAGTAAATAACTTAATTTAGATTTAGTAACCTAATTTAAGTTCTCTTTATCAACGATTGTTGATTTGTTGATTCTTTTGATTAAAAGAATCTCGACACCATCATTTATAATACTAATGGTATCAGTAAATACTAAAGGTATGTGTAAATACATAATCTAAGAAGCATTTCGGATTTCTCTTACTATTTCTTTCTCCTAGATAACTATTACATTTCATAAGGTACTCTCCTGGTCCATTACATTATATATAAACACACCCAGCAAACAGCTAAGTCAAAATAATTTCATTTTGAATTTATTTCAAACACAAACACTAACTAAAAGCTCTTGAAGTCATTATTATTCTGACTTCTGAACAGTTGGGAAATATGAGATCATAAAAACTTTATTTTTTTGACTTCTTAAGCAATTGAAAAACTTAAATCGCAAAGAAGTATTTTTCCTAAACTAGTTGTTAGTTTTTCACCATTAAAACATACTCCTAATGCCCCTCATCAGCTTCTCGGATCCGTACTTAGGGATTTTTGGGTACCTCTTAATCCCGGAAATCTATCGTTCTCGAATGTTATGGCAATATCTTTTATTTCTTTAAGCTTAAATGATATCGATTCGTTGGTGGTTCTTTATCGTTTTCTGAAGTATCTGTCTTAAACGTATGTCTATCTTCCCTAAGCAATCTTGCTATTATGTTTCTGATATATAAGTCATATACGTTATTTCCCTACTTCTCATTGCTTCGATTCCATGCCAAGGTTCTCCCCCCCCAAATTCTGTTCTACATTTCGACATTTTGATCCCTTCTCTTCAGTTTTTTCCTTGAAGGTTAGTCCTTTTACTTCATTCTTTTTTTTTTGTCTATATTTTTCGAAATATTGTGGTCTTTTTGTGCTTAACGTCTTTTTAGGGTTCCGTATATACAATATACGAATACCCTTATAAAATCACTCCGGATTTCTCGCTCTTTCACATCACAGCAATTTTCTCCTAAACTACTGAACGGAAATGTTAAAATTTGGTACCAGTGTATAGTTTGACTCGATCAGGAGTACATATCGTAAATGAAGAAAATTTTGATTTTAAGGGTAGTTCTGGAGGAAAAACTAAAAATATCGACCGTCCCCCCCCTTATCGTCGAAACTATAAAATATAAAATTATGAAAAAAATTAGAGATATAGGGCCTTATCTGAATTTTACCGGAAAAATAAGACGAAAAATCTACTATTAATTTTGGGGGGCAAATTACCGAATTAAATTGAAAATATAAAAATAAAATTGTTTCTAACGCATCATGTAATATATTAAATGAAAAGGCTCGTTATGGCAAAACAAATAAGCACCAATCAGAAGCTAACATAGAGTTAGATACGTCCACTTGTTTTTCTGTTTCTGTCATCATGTGTTACGATTTTCTCGGGGCCTGACGTACTCATTAAATAAGTAGTATTTCTATGATTACATTACCACCAATAAATTAATTCAAACAGGTAGTGAACATAAAGTAGGTCTTACCATATTTTCGAATCCAAAATAATTATGAATGAAGAAAATGTTCCTCCACATATATTTCTTGCACAGTTGAGCATGATGGTTCACAACCAAAGGCCATAAAGGTCCTGAGCCCATTAAAGGTAAGACAAACGTACAGAATAATATAACAGTAATAAGATTTGGTAAAATTCTGAAAAAAAACATTATTATTTTAAAATATAGTATGCCTATGTAATAATAAAAGAATTTGAAATTTCTCTGATAATTCTCGATTTTGTTTTAATAATATTTTCTTTGTATTTTTGAAAAATAAAAAATCAATGTAAAAAATAAGTATATTCACGAAAGTATAAAATACTGGTAATTATCATTAGGAGTAACGAAAGTAAGCCTTAATAAAGAATAAATGATTTAACATTTCTATGCTATTGCAATGTTTTTATTTTCACACTCCGCGTTCATTTCAGTTTTCGGATTTATTTAAGAACTCACTATAATTTATTTCCAGTACTTAACTTTATATTCACAGAACTATGTACAATTTATCTTAATTATACGGCAATCGAATACTGAATGAATGCTACCGTCAGCTATCCGAATTTGTATATTACTTCACGCAATTTTCCAGAACGTCAAAGAGCGGCCGAGAGATCTCCCTCGTGGACAGAGGAACGACCTGCCGTCAGAAACAAGTGAATATACTGGTCCTAGTCTCTTTGGTAGTCAGAAACTACCTTTGACAACTGGCGGTTAATGGTCTTATTCATCCGTTCTATCGTTCCATCGAATTGTGGGTGCAGTGCTATCGTCCGTGTTTTATTGATCTTCAGAAGTTTGCAGACATCTCGGAAAAAGGTAGACTCGAAATGTGTGCCTTGGTCTGAGAGCAACTGTAAAAGAATACCAAAACGGTTGATCCATTCCTTGACAAGGACATTAGCAAAGGTCAAGGCTTCTTGATTCTGCAAGGCATAAGCTTCTGCCCATTTACTGAAATAGTCCATCACCACCAAAATGTACTTATTTCCGGAGTCAGATTCTGGAAATGGCTCGGCAACATCAATGGCTACACTTTCAAATGGATTGCCCACATTATATTGCCCCATAGGAGCTTTTGCTCGCTTCTGAGGCCCATTACTTGCTGCACAAACCGTACATTTTCGGCACCAATCATTGACACCTGCTTGGAAGTTTACCCAATAGAAGCGTTCTCTCAACTTCCCCAGGGTTTTCGTCACTCCCAGATGTCCGCCGGTTGTACCGTCATGTAGTTCTCGCAAAACCTCCGGTCTCCTATTTCTATTCCTCCTCTATTCCTCCATCTCCCAAGTATCCAAGATGAAGTCCCCATCTGGTAAAGGATAACTTAAAAATGGGGACACTAATCAATGTACTTTTCAGGGTCTCGAACGATCGCTGGCATTCTTCGTCCCACTGGTACCGCACCTTCCCCTCTGTGAGGCTACTAAGTAGCTTGGCGATTTTGGCAAATCCTGCAACATACCGACAATAGTACGTGCATAACCAAAAGGAAACATCTTAACTGGTGGATATCTTTAGGTATCTGCCATTCCTGGACAGCTTTGATTTTCTGCTACTCTCTCTGCGGAAACCACATGCCCAAGATATTGTATGCACCTCTTTTCTCGAAAAGCTGACACTTCTTCGAGCTTAACTTTATTCAATCCAGCCAACGTATTTAGAGTATCGTCTATTCTTGGAAGATGATAGCTGTCTTTCTTTGTAGCATGGTTTAATTGCCGATATTTCACGCAAAATCGGGTCGAACTATCTTTCTTTATAACCAAGACAAATGACGAAACCCACGGGCTATTCTTCTTCCTCCATTTCGGGGACTATGCTGTCGGCTTCTTCTCTTTTAGCTAGGGGTAGTCTTCTCGCCGACTGTCAAAAAGGTTGAGCGTCCTCAGTATTAATTTTATGTTTCACCAAATCAGTTCATCCTCTTTTTCCATTACCTATCTCGAAGATATCCTGGTAGTTTCTAACGATGTCCCTCAATTTTGCTTTCTGGTTTGGTTTTAAATTTTTGAAAGAATCTGTTATGAGTTTTTCCAGCTCTTCAAGTACTTTACGTGGTAGTATTACTGTATGTTGTGGCTTCTGACTACGGAGGAAACTGTCGAACAGTGCCCCAAAATTGTTCCTTTCGTTAACGCAACCGAGTAATGGTTCAAGTTCATTACTCTTACAGGCACAATTTCCTTGGCACGAAACAGGATCTTTCCTAGTACGATTCCTCTGCCTACATTTCCGTCGTTAAGTTCGGGATCAAACATCATCAGTATTCTAGCTTTAGTTTTCTCCTCTAGGCAAGTATCTACAATAATTTAGGCTCTTTAAGGGACATTTACGTCCTCTGCTAAGATTGTTCAAAGCATTATGTCGTATTTCTCATGGAGCACCACTTTTATGTCATTCACTCGCAGAATTCCATCTTTAAAATTTAACTCGAATCCCTTGGAGCTCATGACATCCTTTCCAATGATGACTTCATCATCGATGTGCACCACTAATGCCCGATGTCGGAATGTTGTATTTCCCAAGACCATTTCAACCTCTATTTCAACATGAGCCTTAGCCGCTTCTCCTGTCGCTGTTCACTGTTGCCCCTTTGTTGGTTTAATCATTGTCTCGTCTAAAACAATGTTGTATGGTAGTAGTATTTACTCTTAATACGGAGTATTACTGGAATCCGATACTTTTCTTCGATACATTGATACCTATATGTGTTTATTTGATTCCATACGAAGTTTGATACATTTATGTAATTTCGATATTCTGTTGACCTTCACCCCAACTACCCCCGGAATTTCTTCTCCCGCTAAATTAGTATCCACACCTTCTTTCTATATCAGTATCGACAACATTGTTTCTGTACTACTGACGATACCAGTATCGATACTTTTATTTCGATATCTCTTGTCATACCGGTATACTTTTGTGGTATTGTAACGACCCGATACAAATTCAATAATTGCAATTTAAATATTTTATCAACTCTATTTAATATGATATAGTATATATCGAAAACTAAAACAATATAAATAGGATTAAATAAATTAATTCACAGAGAAAATAGTCCTACAATATAAAATATTACCAACCTGAAAATCCTATTTATCAATTTAGATTTAAATTTCATAGCTTGCGACTTATCCAAATCTGAAAACAAACTGAATGCATTCAAAAAACCGCTTAATACCATAAAGCACTCAGTATACAATATAGCGGTCCTTCCAATAACTGTCCATTTGTATGTTAGTGACTGAAATTAATAAACCATTTAAAAAACTTTTAACTTTTTTAATTGGTTATAAATATTTACAATATATTGTTGATTTAATTTTGTCACATTTTACAAACATAATTGACCGAAAGCGGGCTGCAAAAATAACTGACCAGTAAACTAAGAGAATGAAATGTTTAAATGTTAGTACTCACAAAGAATATAGGAAAAATCATGGTGGGCCTCGAGAGAACTTTTTTTGGTCTATTACGTCACCTATCTAGTAAGAGCTTTAAACTTATATTTTCAAGAATGTCAGTATCAGTTATTTTAAGCATGATTTTATAACTTTTTTTCTTTCAGTGGCATAAATTGTTAGGCATAGAAAGACATAAATAAATATTATTGATAAAGTAAGACAGGTGTTACGCCATTGGTATAGTTATTGTTCAAAAAAATAAAGCCTAGAGAAGTTATACAAAACTTAGGAACAAGCTAGGCCGCAACTAACTTTTTTTGGGGCGTTCACCATTTTATTTTAAGAAAAGTTGTGCATTGATTGGGACCGCTAAATTTATATTTTTATACATATCCAGTATATAAAAAATGTATAAAATACAGAATACATTTTTTTGAAAACAAATGATAAGTGTGTTACCTCTTGTAGGCCAGACTTATTGCAGCCACCTCTTGGTGTATAACAAATAATGAATTTCTAATAAATACTTGATATAATTATTTCAACGTCTTATAATATATAGGACCGTATTTTTGCCTAAAGTGGTGAAGGCAAAAATCCGGCCCCTAATAATAAACCTTACTAAAGCTATTTGACTTCCTAAGAGTAATATTATTTATTTTTTTAACTTTCTACCCAGCAGCCGTATTCTGTAAGTCGTTAACGTTATAAAATAACGATAGAACGCTAAATTATTGAATGTTTTGTTTTGTCCGAATCAATTTTTGCGTTATAATGACATATGGTTTGTTCGAAGAGACTGGTTGATAACGATTTGAAAACATTTCAGCGAATCAGCGCACTCGACAGTTGATTGTGATAACAAACGATTGGTGGAGAGTTTTTCTAACTGTTAGAATTATTGGCAACTGGTCTGTACGAACAAACCTATTACGTTCCGTTTCGTTTCGATCATAACGAGATACAGAATACGGCCACAGCACACTTACAATATCACTGGATTAATTTTAATAAATTTTCAACTTTGAAGAAGTTTGATAATTTAATTGAAAAAAAAATTATTTTTAATATATATCTTCAAATTTATCAACGAAGCAAATAAAAATATTGTCTAAACAGTCTAAAGCAAAGACAATAATAAATAAAAATTTTCATACATTTGAACTTGGTATAACTTTTGAAAGAGCGAATTTAACGAAAAACATAATGAGACCTTTTTTATAGGGCCCCTAATTTCTTTCAATAACATCTTACCTAGATTACGTCTAAGAAACAGATTGGTTTTTCAGTCGAAAAATTAAATAGTAAAAGTAGATCAATGTTCAACATTATTTAGAAAATTTAAATTAAAAATTCATGTGGAGTAAAAAAATCGTAATTAGCGATAATAGACCTCTTAATATTAAAATTAAGGGCTCAAATTTTGACGTAAACTTTTTTTTTTAATAATATTTTGGTCAATTTTTTTTATATCTAAGTACAGAGCATATAATAACAAGCCGAATTTCACAAAAATTGTGAGCCAACTGCCTACACCTCATTAAGGCTACACTGATGATTAAAACATAAAAATCAGTACCATCTGTGCATTGGATATTTTTTAAAAAGACAAGTATCAAAATATTTGAGATTATTTTGTTTTTTCTGCATATTCATGGGAGTTTATTGACTCGGTGGCGTTAATTTCAAGAGGCCATTTATAAAAAAATGAAAAACCTACCAAAGGTTTTTTTAACTGAGGGTAAATTATCACACAGAAAAAAAGCTTAAAAATGTTGTTCTTTATTATCCGAATTCAAGTTTTTTACATTTTTTAGTGGTCCACAAACGGTCAACTGTACTTCATTCAAATTGTTCATGATATATACAAAAATGGCTAATTTTTTATATTTTCATTGTTTTAAAACAATCTAATGCTCTGTTGGTGCTGAAGTACCTATGCTTTTAATTATCTATGGCAGTGATTCTCTACCTGTTTTTGTCGCGGCATAATTTTAATGATTTCGAACATTGGCCACACACAAGGAAAAAGTTTAAAAGTTATTTACTTACATAAAATACAATGTGTAAAATAGTTTATAATTTTGAATGTAAAATAAAATAATATGTATTAGAAAATGGTTATTAAAGCATTGCTTAAAATTAATACTTTAATTACAAATTTGAATTTGATGTTTTTAGGGTTCCGTATGTACAATATACGGATACCATTCTAATATCACTCAGGATTTCTGCCTCTGTCACATCACAGCCATTTTCTCCTAAACTACTGGACGGAAGAGGTTGAAATTTGGTATCAATGTATAGTTTGGTGACCCGATCAGGAGTACATATCGTAAAAGAAAAAATTTTGATTTTAGGGGTACTTCTGGGGGGAAAAACTAAAAAAATCGTCCGTTTCCCTCCCTGATCTCCGAAACTAGTGAGCCTAAAATTTTGAAAAAAATAGGAAACATAGAGCGTTGCCCGAACTTTACAGGAAAATTAAGGAGAAACCATTAATGTTAATTTTGGGGGGCAAATTATAGAATTAAATAAAAATTTAAAAATACAATTTTTTTCAAACACATCATGTAATATATCAAATAAAAGGTCTCATTCTGAAGAACACAATTTTTTTTTTCATATTTAAAAAAATATATTTTAAAAGATATTAACGAAAATATACCAAAATTTACCAATTCCCCCCCCCCCATATCTCCGAAACTATAAAACGTAAAGTTTTGAAAAAAAAAATAGATTTATAGGTTCTGACCTGAAGTTTACTGGAAAAATAAGGAGAAACCTCTACTTTTAATTTTGGGGGGCAAATTATAGAATTAAATGGAAAATTAAAATTAAAATTGTTTCTAACCCATCATGTTATATATCAAATGAAAGGGCTCATTATGACGAAAACAAATATATTTTTTTCATATTTTTAAAATAAATTAATTAAAAGATATTAACAAAAATATTTAAAAAATTACCCATTCCCCCCCCTTATCTCCGAAACCATAAGCTGGAAAATTTTGAAAGAAAATGGAGGTATAGCCCCTCGCCTGAACTTTACTGGAAAATTAAGGAGAAAGCCCTAATATTTATTTGGGGGGGGGGCAAATTATAGAATTAAATGGAAAATTAATATTAAAATTGTTTCTAACCCATCATGTTATGTATCAGATGAAAGGGCTCATTATGACGAAAACAAATATATTTTTTTCATATTTTTAAAATAAATTAATTAAAAGATATTAACAAAAATATAAAATTTTGAAAAAAAAAATGGATGTATAGCCCCTCACCTGAACTTTACTGGAAAAATAAGAAGAAACCCCTAATATTCATTTTGGGGGGCAAATTATGGAATTAAATGGAAGATTGGCCTCCAAATAATAGAATTAAACGGAAAATAAATTACTAGAAAACCCCCATAGTAATTTTAGAGACAAATTACACAATTATAATGGAAAATAAAGATTCAATTTTTAAACGCATCATGTAATATATCAGATAAAAGGCTCATTATGTGAATTACAAATATATCATATTTTTAAATCATTTGTATAAAAGATATTAAAAATATTAAACATCGACTTAATTCCCACTTTAGAAACTACACTATTTAAAATTTGAAAAATATATTTTATTTATATTTATAAATAATTTGAATAACAGATTTAATAATTTATAATTTAAACTTTGACCTATTTTGCCGTTTTTCTTCCAATCTACAGAGTCTCAAAACTCAGACAGTAGATTATAAAAGGCATTTCTGAAAGTTTGTTAGTAAAATAAAACTCTAATGTTACTTTTTGGGGGCCAAATTAGAAAATTAAATACATATGTATTGTGATAAAAATCAAGCGAATCCTAAAGCAGATAAAATAAAAAGTCTATGTGTGGAAAATCAAAGTGTATATTTTTATAAATTTAAAACGCTTCCTTTAAAAAATAAAAGGGTAAGTATAAGAAAATGCACTCATTCCCTATTTGTCTGAAACTGGAATATTCGAATCTTGAAGGTGGTACGGAACCCTAAGTATGCGAGTCCAACTCGCACTTGACCAAATTATTGATAATTTTATTTATTAATATTAGTTGTAAATATCCCATCTAATTTTAATCCAAAATGAATTAATTGATTTTTCCCAATATTTTAAAATTAAATACCGATTATTAGAAAGCAAAATTACTTCATCCTCTTCATTCGAAGTTAATGAAATATTCGCTATTACAAATAGATTAAGCATCCAATCAAATTTTAACATATTCATACATTTGTCGACGCGAGATGTAAAGACCGACATCTAGGATTTTTGGGGAAACTAGCACACCGAGATTCCGAATCTGGAGCCGTTCCATGTAATTGCTGTTACCCCTTAACTCCTAGGTTAATAGGTTACAATAATAAAATTTTCAGGATAACTTCACCTGTCAGAGATATTCAATACTCTCTTCGGGGTGTCATTTTTTTGTATGCAAGGCAATATATACAACATATATTGTCTCTGGTCAGGGAACCTTCCTCAGCTGCTTTTCCCACAAGAGAATGTTATGTAAATTTGTAGACACGAGATGTAATGACCGACATCTAGGATTGTAACATTACATTTTTGCCGCAGAGTGTAACTAGCAGTGTATTCCATAAACCCGTAAAAGAACAAGTAAACGACGAAATATCTGAGGTTCGAATTATGCAAAACGTATTTTAAATAGCCTAAATATCTACAATAACTGTTTTCTTGTTAACTAAAACACGAGTATTGACTTCGAATATTGACACCAACGGATAGGATAAAATTATCTTAAACGTAAACACGTACCTTTTTCATTATTCTGTAACATTTTTGTTATTGCGATAGGCTTATTGGGTTTTTCGTATTGGAAATATTCTCGCTTTGTATTTGGTATGGATTTGTTTTGATGTTGATTTATTCTAGGTTAAGATATTTGGTTAGATTTTCTTGACGTTCGAGGCGATTTTGCTAAGAGCGGAATCACACGATCTAAATAGGTTAATGGCATTTATGGTAAGAAGAGGTAGAAAAGTAGAGTCGAGCACGGGACATTTCGAGCCTAGATGTTGTGGAATGTCGTAGAAGAAGAGCGTTGAATGTAGGGAATTGTAGGGAATTTAAGACGCGATGTTAGTAGATTTGGATAGGTTGGTAGGATTTGTGAGATGTCAGTTGTCGGAAGGGAGTCGGCCGTTGACTGTCCTCGTGAAAGGTTGTTGCCTGTGTTGACCGTCCTAGAGAAAGGATGCATGTTGTGTAGTTCTTGGAAGGAGAGGTTATGGTGAAATGTGGTTCTAGATGTCAACAAGTGTTATCTGAATTTATAATGGCAATTTTGTGCCATCCATGTCTGGGATTTAGTTGGATACACTTTAATCGTTGGTTCCGTTATTGGTTCTGTGATATTTTTGGATTTTAACGGAAACTATACTCGTGTGAGGATTTAAGACAAGTTCATCACCCACTCTCTCGTGGATCTGCAGTTTCAGCAACGTTTAATTGATGTTTCAATCGGAAGTTTGTTGATATTTTTGGAAATTCGTGGAAATACGTTGTCGTTTGTGAGAATTTGATTGCTGAATAATTGCTTGTACTCCCGTTGACCTTCCTGGACGACTAACTGGTCAACCACCAACTGAACATCGTATGTAAGACTTTTAGCCCATCCAAGACCTTGTTTTCTTCAGTGTATGGGGCTATCAACTTCACTTAGTTTGCCGAAGTTTTGGCAAGTCTTGTAATCGAGTTCCATTTTGGTTTATAGGGATCAGGAAACCTTCGTTGGTTGCCGTATAGCAACGACGGCGTATATTTGCTTCAATTCTACAGAGGACAGCTTAGTGTTGTGTCATCGCATTTGAACAAGGTACCTTTGTAATTTGATTCAGTGTATTTGTTTTGCTCATAATTTGCTTTTCATATTAAAGATAATTGATTTATCTGAATAACATTATGAACGTATTGAATTTAATAAAGAACCTGATTATGTAGTCAAATTTTTGTCTGTTAATTTGCTCATATAAATTTGATTTTTATGCATTTCCTGTAGTGTTAAATTTTGAATATCATTTCATGATTACTGTTTTATTAGGTATTGATTTTATTTGGTATTTTGTGAAAGCGTCGTGAGAGCTCGAAATGTCGACTAGTTAATTGAATTATTTTGGATGTTTTAAAGATAATATTTGTTTCTAGATTTATGAAATCATTATTGATTTTTCTTGAAGTTTAAATGTAATTAAATACTTTTGTCAGTAACTGAATGTTTTAGGCATCAGATTTCAGAATAACAGTACAGTTATTGAGTTTGATATAATTTTTGAATTATTTACAGTTTAGATTTCATTATTGACTTTGATATTGTTTTGAATATTGTGCATTTAAGTAACTCATTTCTGATTTCAGATATATTGTGCATGTCTACGGATCACAACAACATTTGAAGATTTTGATTAATGCTTTTGATAACATCTGTTTATTTTATCTAGGTTCATTTGATCATTAATTGATTATTACATTTGTTGATTTTGATAATAATTTGAACTTAGTATATCAGGTATGTAATGTTGATTCTTGGTTGAACTATAGATATGTGTATGTAGGTACATGAAGTTGGCTACAGGTTGACTTGTGTTTGATATTTTTACAGGATTGTATTGAAATAATTTAAATGTTCATTAAATTATTTACTGTTTTATGAAGAGTTTTATTGAAGTAGGTTTGTTGTGACGTAACTGACAATATACTGAGGTTTTATTAGCCATGGAGCACTTATCTATAGATTTCTTGTAGCCGCTGAGTAGGTTATCTTAGGCGGTTAGCTGGGGTAAAGAGGCAGAGAATCTACCTGGCGCCCAGAACATCTTTATGTTGGAAAGTTAACTTACAGTTGGCTTGGCCCTTGTTTGTTAACCCACTACCGTCTCCACTGAAGCTGCCGTGCACCCTGGTGTGTCAACGTTTACCACATGGGCCGTAATAAGGTGGTAGGTTAGCCATTACATCGTAGGCATAACCGGCGTTTTTTGACATCACAGGATGACACCTCGACAAGAGTATATTCATACATATAACTACATCTCTTTAATTTGAAATTTACTCTTAATAAAAAAACATAATTTTTGCTTTATTCAGTTCTAAAATTTGGCGGCACACTTTGAGAATTTCATGGCACACAAAAGTCCCGTGGCACAGTGGTTGGGAAACACTGATCTCTGGGCTCTCCTTTAAGTAATGCTGCAGTCAGCTTTTAATCCTCTTTTATTAGCTTCACTTGTAACTAACTATTTAATCAAGTCTTAGAAGTGAATTTAGTCTACATCTATTGTCGTATCGAGATGAAATTCAATAATTTGGTATTGTGCAGTTTAGCTAAAATAAAAATGGGAGTTTACTGTTCTTATAATGTTTTGTAATAACCGGAACATTTAAGGCTAAACGAAAAAAGATACCTAAAAATATTAAAAATTACAAAGCAAAATCTGCCATTAAAGTCTAAAGGGTCATAAGAACGCTAATAAAACACTAATAATCAGGAAGACAAGTAATTGTAGTAACAGATGAAAACATGTGATGAAAAGAGAGAAACTAAATAATGTAACGCGTTACCAAATTCTACAACAACCTATAGGTATATAGCTCGTAAACCTTTAATACAAGAGTACAAGCATAAAAGAAATGGAGTTTGAGCTGCCAAGAGAATGAAAAATAGCAAAACTGCAGAGAACGACGCAGTAACAGTCAAACTATGCTGGTAGACAAACATGAACGAGCAATATTTAAGAACTAGTCATATACCAGAACAATCCACAAGAAAGGTAATAGGTAAGAAAGAAACCCAGAATGGCAAGCCTATAAATCTCCTCTCGGTAATATACAAAGTACTCAAAAATCAACAGGATTGCTTAAATACATCACTACTCAATGGAAGTTATTAGTCTAACCAAAACCACTGTTGTGACTTCATGCAAAATGGCGGCACCAACATTGACGACCAATTACAAAAAAAATTGCACGCTATTGTCATTAAAAATGATATAATGAATAAAATGGCATGATTTCTGGTAGAATAATCTAACTTGTTTTAAAATGTATAAAAAATGTATATAAAATGTATACATTTTAAATATATTTTTTTGCTGTGGCCACCTTTCGACTCCTTCAAGCGTAATATGGCATACCCACTTATGATGTATCTCTCTTATGTTAAACAACATGCATATTACGGCCATTTCCTGTTATGTTCATTGAAAAATCTGTAGTTATCAATGGGTGCATTCACGGAAATGTAGCCTTTAAGCATTGCAGCGCTTTGCTCTTCCTGGATGTAGATTTTTGTTTTTAGTTATTTTCACTTTTTATGTTTCTCTTTTGGTTGCGTTTTTGCAAAGTTTAACATAGAATTTGACGTTTGTATCAGTGATAAAGCGGTAAAGCGGAGAATTTATAATCTGCTAGTAAAGCAGACACTATTTAGTACACCGCTTTAACAATGCCCTTCAGAGCTACGAATGCACCCAGTGAACATAACAGGAAATAGCCGTAACATGCATATTGTTAACATAGGAGAGATACATCATAAAGGTGATTGTCACCGAATTTACCTACGAATGCAAAAAAAAATTAGCTCACCTTAATGCCGGGAATTTAACTTATATTATATAATAGTACACAAACTGAAACAGAACTAAATAAAGTCGAACTTTTGAATTAGAAGTCGCCACCAGCAATTCAGACATCAAAATTGAATAAAATTATTACCAAATAAATCGTTATTTTAGGGTTACGCACAGATTTTATCGCTCTATTCTCCCAGACAACAACAGAAAGATTCTAACAGGGTATGAAAGCATATGATCAGACGATATCTTGCGTAATTCATCGAAATAACTGAATCTGAAATTGAAATAAACTTGCTACTTAGTTTGTTAGTCCTTTTTTCTATTAGATGTCTACAACTGTAGTGGCATATGTCAGAAATGACTAGAAGAAAGTGTGTTAGTCCGAAGGTGGTAGACAATGTAACTCGTTCTTTCCTCGATGTTTCCTTGGACTTCCATCGTCCTGAATAAGATCAACCGTTTCAAGATGATGAAGTCCAAGTAAACTTCGAGGAAAGAAGAAAGTAGATTTTCCACTTTTCAATATGCTGACGACTGCTAAATATTGATCAAGGAAACAATCTCACTCTGAAATACTCGAACTGCATCTATTTATTAATTTTAAAAGCCAGCGTCTACATAATATTTGGCATAATTAGCAGGTTTTATAGACATGATACGAATAATCATGCAAACATAATTATCGTACTTTAAATTTATATTGAAGGGAGTACTTTGAATGTGTTAAACTAGCCGTTTGGAGTAGGTATCCGTATCCCTAGGCATCTATTATCTTAAATGATCTTGTTCTCATATCATATCAGTAATTTTGAATCTGCTGTTGTCATCTGGGGAATGTTGGAAGTACAGAAGATGTTACATGATACGCGTTCTAATTCTGCCTACCATTGCTGAATGGTGGACGGTTTTCTAAATTTCTAAGACTGACCTGATAATGCTATTGAAACATAGTGAATTCAGTTCAATTCAAAATATTGGAAATACAAAAAACTCGTAACAATTCCATGGTAAAAAATAATATCAACTCTATCTATTCCGATAAAGCACATTCTGTTATGATTTATAAATTTTAGAATTAATTACATCTAGTAATTGACGTGCCAATCTGTTATTAAACTAATAAGACATTATGACATATACGTAAATTAACAAAACCTAAAACAAATTTTAAAGAAATTATGCAATGACAAATTATTTTAAATACGGTTACTCAACAAATTATTAATTAATTATCACCTTACTTACCTCTATCATCTTAGTCCGGTTAATGAACGGATTATAAAACAAGGCCATAACTTTATGTGAAATAATTAGAGCAATTGCCGAGAGAGCTCTCACACCATGAAGAGCTTGTATATCGCTGGATTTCTGGTGTGTTGACACTAAATCCTCAAAATTTTTTTGAAGGGAGAAACACATCAGTATTTTAACAACAATATTATCTGAAAAAGAAAGTCATTACTTATATAAAATCGTTTGTTGGCCAAAACAAATATGTTAACTATATCTGGTTCTAGTTCTCAACTTTTTCACATAAATCTTGACATTGTGATCTTATTGATGACACAAAATCTCGATGAACAAAGGCCTCAAGGAACAAACTATGCGTACAATTTCCGCATTCTCAAGTGATTGTGCAACATATTACGAAGATTAATATTCATTAGTATTCACGAATCCCGGCACCCGCGAAAACTTAAAAACAAATATAGTGAATCACTACGGGGAAAATACTTTCCATTTAAGATATTTCGCGCGAAAAGAAGTAAACTTTCTTACAACGTTGTCTCGATGAAGGAGTTATTCCAAAAAACATGACGGTAAAATTATGGATGAACAACAGAAAAACACTAAATATCTTAAGGAAAGCTAACTGTGCTCTACTTAGAGAAGTGAAGTCAGAAAAAGTTTGGATGTTCTTAATAAAAACACTTAGATATCAACCAACATGTAAACAAAACACTCCAGACACAAATACAGAATTAACAACAAGACAACAACTGACGAAAGTCAACAATTTAACAGAAGCCTAAAAACGATTTTTTTTCTCGGAAAATAACGGTCCCAGTATAATCTCGCTGCAATTGGAAACTAATAACCGCCAGCCAAAAGTACATAAAGAAGGTGCACCTAGGAGACCAATGTAAGCGTAATTAGATCCCAACACAACAGAGAACCTTGAGGAGCTGGCAAGTCTTAAAACAGTTTATGTGGATAATACCTTTTTAGATTACGTGAATGGTAGGTATCCATCACAAAATACAATATACCATGGAGGTTGACGTCAATAATCAATAGCAATTCCTCGATGTTCTGATAAATAGGAAAGAAGAACCCTTGGATATACAGTATATAGAAAAGTAACTCACACCAACAAATACCTTTACGCTGATTCTCATCACCACCTCGCTCAACTACAAGCTGTCGTCTTTAGTAATAAATCACAAAGACTAACTGAGCAGGAAAACATCAAATATGAAATGGATATTTTAAAATTAGCTCGAAAACAAAATGAATTTACAGACCGAAATGTACAAAGAGCTACAGTCAACACCGAGACCAACAGACGAGGAACATGAGACACCAATAAACAAGGCTTATTTCCGTATCTCAGGGACAGTATTGAGAGAATTCTGCGTCGCGTCGGCACAATATTGATACCATTTTCAGTACAGACAGAAAAATCAGCAAGGTGTTGAGGAATCCGAAGACGAGTATCTCTTTAGAACATCAGAGAGTGTATAAGATTCCATGTGCAAACTGTCACAAAACCTATGGACTTTGCTGCTTTTTTCTCGTAATATGATATGTAATAACTACAAAACTAAACATACTTACCACAGTTGCGAATTCGGTAACCTAATCTATACAAATAACTACTCAGAACAATGTTTAGTCCAATAATACTAAAAAATCCTAAAGTTACATATGTGCCGAAATGGATATTAATGGTATTATCACTTTTCTGGCACATACTAGGTCTAACCGACGCTCTTGCCTCTGTTTTTTCGTGAACTGCATTTTCAAGATCTGTACTGTTGCACTCTTTAGGAATGCAGAATCCCCATCTTAACATCGAAAAACCAGGTACTCTGTGTTTAGGCTGTAACAAAGATTCAATGTTAAGAACTACCGTTGTTTGCCATAAATATGAATTAAAATTCATTACTTACAATAATAACTATGACTAATTAATTGACTCTGACAGTACGGAAATTAAAACCATAAATCTGAAACTTCGTCAGTAGCTTGATTTTGACGAGACTAAACTTTTTTATTTGAGGAAATTCATGGAGATCGGGGCGAAAAAAACATATTTTTGAAAATGCTCACATAGTTTTCGTAGCCTTCTACTTACCCTTTTAGTTACTCGAATACTAAAATGTTCAGTAGCCCGCGTGCTGTTATATAGTCGCGGTTCGGTGCTTAACGATTGGTACAGAGAACGGCTGCGTGTGATTGGCCCTTGGCGCTCAGTACCAAGCCTCCCGATTGCTGATTGGTTAATTCCGGTTGAGTTTTTATAGGGCGGGGCCGGGCCGGTACGATATTTAATAGAATTTTCCAAAAAATTCGATAAATTCGGCATTTCATTGGGTCCGTTTAGACTGTGAGACCTTTTCGCGATTTCAATTGCCTCATTTGCGAGTCTTGATTTCAGGTGTTCTATATTTGCCAGTACTCTGGTATTCTCAAATCCTATTCGGTGTGACGTCGTGGTGTTCCGCAATAGATATTGTTTTTTCTGCTTTCTTATGGCGTTCTGGTGTTCATCACGTCTAGCTTGAATTGTTTTGCTAGTTTGCCCCACATAAGTTTTATGAGAGTCTGCACATGGAATCTCGTACACTTCCTGTGGTTCAAAAGTGATGCTCGTCAGCGTCTAACCTCACTGCAATTGGAACGAATAAAACCTTCTATAACTTATCTTCGGTCCAATTGTACTCTCACGATTTGCATGTTGGCTAAGGGATTCAATAAGGCTATTGCTCCCTCCCACATATTAACAGAAAGCATTATATGTGGCATGAAAACAGCAGTTTCAAAATTAGATGAGAATAACGCAAAAATAATAATTAGAAGAAGACAAGAATTGTCACACATTCTAAGAAAGCCTAAACAACCCAAATAGAACCCATCTATAGAAGAACATGAGGCCTTGAAACAACTACGTCTCAACAAGGACATCGTCATTCCACCAGCTGATAAAGGAAATGCGACTGTAATTTTAGATACAGTGGATTACTCAAACAAAATACAAACATTGCTAAGATCCAGCATGCAAACAAATTACTACTGACCCAACAACTTATCTGGAGAAAGAAAACAATTAAGGTTAAGGATTAGAATGGACAAAAATGTCCAACTACAACTCATTCCATGTGAAAAAAGTATATAAAGAATGTGCACCTTTGAGGCCAATAGTAAGGTCAATTGGATTCTCAACACAACAGCGATTCAAATACCTAGCTCAACAATTCAAACCGTTTGCAGAGAGGGCAGCAACGGTCTTACAACAGTCACATTAGTTGAAAGAGAAACCAGTGTAACATTGCTAATAGCGGTTTCTGCCAATGGAGCTTTTGTGTCGCCATTGGTTTCATATCTCGTTAACAAATATTGAGTTAAGATTATTTTGTGCAAAATGGTCGCTGGAATGTACTGATGCAGGGAATTTCAGTGACTGGAGAGTGACATGGAATTCTTGCTATTTTAATATTTTAGAGATGTGTAATTAAGGCATTAATAATACGTTGCAGTTATAAGCTTAATAAAAAAACCTTTTGATTTTCTCAGATGAATATAAAAGATTCTACCCAAATGACATCTAAATAAAAATGAGGCCCTGATACAAAAGAAGATCATGAGAAAGGTAATTAATATGAAAAAATAGTTTAATTGGAAATCTAAAAGGTCACTATAATAAGAAAAAGCAGTACATTCTCATTTTGTAAAATTAGCTAGTTCTCGTATACACTAAAGATGCACTCAGGGAAGTTATTAGTTGAACCAAAGAATATCACTTGCCTTAGTAAATTAAGAGTAAAAATCTTCTTGAAACTTCGATCAGATGTTAGAAACCAAATATTTAATGGCAATTGTCAACTGCTGAAGTAAACAGTGTTTATAAACCAAGTACAGAAATAATAGCCAAGAACAATGAACTGGAATTACACCTGGAGAAGAAGAATACATGAGACAAGGCTCAAAGTTGAAAACAACTTTAGGAAAAGTAACTATATAACTCACAGAGCGGACAGATCAGGAAGGCAACGAGAGGGACAAGTAACAATAGACTTAAAAAACAACTAAAATATCAGGAAGATCGAAGATAACGATGTGAAACGTAACCACAGACATGGAAAAGAAGGATGGAGAAAATAAAAAACTCATAGAATTATTTAAATCCTATTTCCAAGGACAGCACAAGTCGAAGATACTGAGAGTACACCTGACCGCCAAATAGCATAGGCTGGAACGTACCCCGGGTGTAAGGGGTCACTACAGAAACACGTAATACGACCAACGGAACCAACCGCCCCTCAACAGGAAAAATCAAGGAGACAGACGTTCCACACGTATTTACTCTACAAAACACGGACATGGATTTTTTCATCGAGACGACGGAGCAACTATTATCAGACCACAACTCAGTAAAGATAACAGCAGCAAATTAAAGAAACGAACCACTTACCAGGACAAAGACCAGCACAAACTCGAATGAATTGTGGAAAAGGTTGGCATCGGCATCGCGAATAAGGATAGACGAATAAGGGAGTAAATCATAGAAGTATACAGATCAAACACAACAACAAAGAGCCAAATTTACATAGGAGACATACCAAGACAACTAAAAGAGAAAATACGTGAGAGGAACAGACATATGGAAATATACAGACAAATTACCGACCCAGAGATAGAAATTACCATTAACAAGCTAAGCAAGGATATAAGAGAACTGACCGAAAACGGAAGCTATAAATGGCGCAACTACCTACATCATTGAGAACATGCGCTCTAAATAAGGATCAGAAAGAAGAGGAGCCATTAAGAAAATGCAACAGACCACGACAATACCGGAATTGATTGAAATACATAACAGAGAACAAGGTCAAGTTAACAGAAACCGTGGACCGACAATTCACACTCAATGTAAACCCATGAGACGACAAAGAATTCAAAAAAGAAATCAAGGAAGTAAAGCAACAAGTACGAAGACCTGAATCAAAAAACGAACAGTGGAGGGCAACAACAATAAAAGGCATAAAGGAAAGCAGGAATAATGAATACGAAGGAAGAACCAAGATCGGACAGTATTACGGACCAGGCGTTAAGGGAATTACCAGAAGAATGCATAGACAGAATAAAAAACAACTCAACCATAAACCAGAGAAACAACGCTACCCTAGAGAATGGAAACAAACGGAAATCATACTAAATGACACAAGCAAAATCATGCATATGATTATGTTGAAGAAGATTAAGGAAGAAGAGGAACCGCTAAGAAAATGCGGATTGAAGGAATAATGCTAGATAAAGACAATACAAGCAGTATGCTAAACCTAATCTGCAAAAAGCAAGTCTATGACAAAAAAATTTGCAGAACATTTGACTAGAAGAAGAAAGAAGAAGAGCAGGTGGTTAATTCATTGACCAGAGGCGTCTAATGAAACGCTCATCGCTTATATCTAAACAAGAGCTATGACATGCAAATGTTATTCGCGATGATATAAGGTGGTCCAAGAGTCAAAAGCAAAGCAGCGTGTTTCAAAACGTATTAATGAAAATTACATAGGTAATTTTATTTAATTCATCTTCTTTAATAAATAATTACGATTTTAGGTAATGTGTTATTAATTTGCATAATTTTAGTTGTAAACAATGAAGATAATTCGCTTTTCATAAAATTTAGATTGTGTAAAAAAAAGGGGAGATACATAATACTCATTTCCTAAGGCCTCTTTTGGTACTTAAAATTGAATAGCACATCTGAATGCCTTCTCGATTCTTTTATCATGCATAATAAATTGACTTTTATACATTATTTATGGGACATTAACAATTGTAGCCACCAGCAAATTCATTAAAAAACAACACCAATACTGATTATGATAAATTTCAAACAAAAACTTCTTTGTGAGAATGTTAACCGCCAGTGTGAAACCCTGACGTAAACTTGTATGGAGAATTTCTAATTAATGTCATTGACTGAATATGTTTGATATATTCTGTTGAATTTTAACAATTTTAGCGGAAGCTCAGCCTTAATCAAATGATGTTTCTATAGTATTATTTTTATGTGGATACCATAGGCGCAAAGACCGGTCTTGCAAATTATTTTTTGAAGGCGAATATATGGATCAAAACCGAAAAATTTATATTTCTAATAATGTATTTCGAGTTTAAAAAATGAATAAAATATTTTTTATGAAAAAAATGATTATTTGGGTAAAATTTAATATTCGAAACCACCAACAGACTAGTGTGGGTTCCGGCTACTAAAATTCTGCGACCCCAACTCTTACTGTATTTTCCATTTTAATTTGTGAACATTAAAATTAATACGAAAAAAAAACTAAAAAAATGTGAACTAATAAGTAAAAAAATAGTTTGTAACATATGTAATATACACAGCAGCTATATTCTAGGTTAAGAATAATCCTCTTTTCAAAATATGAAATACATATAAATTGTGAAAGCTCCACCATATCTTTATTGCTTATTCAAAAAAATCGTTTTTTATTCTTTTAAGCGAAGGAAAATCAAGAAATCAAATTTACCCAAAAATGAATGAGGACATCAAAAATAATCGTTATTTAAGAGAAAACAGTGGCGTAGCTTTTTTCTCAAAAAATATTCAATGCAAAACCCGTACGGACGTCACTGATAGAAATAACAACATTGTATATTAGAAAATGCATTTTGACGACATATGTATCATAAAGATATCTGTAGTAGTATAACAATTATTATAAAAAACTTTTTTTTTATATAAACTTTACCACTATGTAGCTTAATAGCTAAGACGTTATAGTACATCTTTATAAAGTTTTTTATTAGAATGAGTCCCTTAAATATTAAATAAGGAACACCTTGTATATATACCTATAGGTGCATATAGTTTATTTTTAAATTAATCTAAAATCTATGTTCAATTTCTCATTAAAAAATTAATATCACCTTTTCTTCGTCAATTTTTTTAGTTCTTTACTGTGAAGGATCTAGGATGGTCATTAAGGTGATCTTAATCTTTTTTAGGAAGGAGGTTAACCCCTTCTGAAAGTCGGTTTTAGCAAAATAAATAATAAAAAAGAATCACTCCATGCTTTTGGGGGTTTAAATAGCTTCTTCTAACGTTTGGTTCATTCATTGTAAATTATTGAAATTTACCACATTGATTAAGTAAATAGTTCATAACGCAGTTCCCACTACCTCTACCACCTATTTTACAATATAGTACCTATAGGAAGAAAATTCTGAAAAATTCTTGCCACAGTCTACATAACTTCCAGGTTTCTCTTATTCACACCTTAGGTACAGTTTTTCCCTCGGAGCTGTACTCTAAAAATTTTCTTAATTGGCCACTCGCTGTAGCATATCAAGAATATCGTAACTGTAGATTCATTTTTAATATTGTCAGTATTGTAATAAATTTAAATTCACTGAAAATTTCGTTTAATAAGAACATGAATTCTTTGATAAAAGTAAAAAAATTTCATCATTTTTGTGACAGATTTTCTAAAAATACTAATGGTAACCATATTAAGAAGTGCCACATTTATAGTCTTCATTTGTTATCGTGTAAACAACTATTTAGATGAAGGTAAATTTATACTGATCATTCTGAGAAAAAATATATTTTGTATTATTAACACAATAAAAATGTGCCAAGTACTCCATTTTGTTTTTATAATATCTTAATAAATCGTTGAAAGGTGTACTTCTTGAAATAGAAGTAAATAAATAAATATATTTAATTAGTATCAATGATCAAAGAATATAAAGTAGCAAATTAAACAAGTCAAATATTAGTAAAAAAATTCTAGAAACAGTTAGAAGGTAATAGGATATGTAAATTTTTATAATTTATTGCATCGAAAAAAGACATTTAGCTTAGAAAATAATGTAAGTATTTGAAGGGAGAATATTAATTTTTTACGTAAACACTTTTTTACCTCGCTAGTGCAACTTTTTCTTGGATTGAAATCATAACTGCATTTTATATCCGCGTCCCAAACAAATTTAGCATTCATGTATTATAAACATGGGTGTACATTACTAACTGTATGCAAACCACTCGACAGCATTATATATTAAACAATATATTTGCTTTTTACCATTACTGCGACTGCAAACATCGAGGATTGATTAATTTTACTTTATATATACATTTCACTTACATAAAATAAAGAATGTTGTATGATGGGAATATTAACCATATGTTTTTGCCGGATTTACAAAAAGTAAACTATAGACAAGGAATTACTGTAAGTCCGAAATCATATTTTCGGAGAGTCCTATTCTATTATTAGTATTATTTGTTATTACTTATTTTAAACGTCCTACATTTTTACTAAATCATCAAGTCCTTATTTATAGGAAAACCTAACTATCAACAGACATACCAACTAGTTGCAGCGTTACCAGATTGATTTTTGCTTCTTATAAATACATAAATTCAGTTCGAAAAATCAGAAATCATAAGAAATCAACAGATATGCTTTGATCTACATTTGCAGCATTTTTAAGAATAATATGATCAACTGCTTACTATAAGAGGGATTTGTATGTCACGTAAAACATAAAGATTGAGTAAATATATATTTTTACTCAATGCTCTAATTCGTTGTAGTCTGCTCGGGCCCGATTCTCCAAATCATGCGACTGAAATTGATTTATTAGTTTCCCCTATTTTCAAATTTTTACGTAAGACAATGTACTCGTATAATCGAAAGTGAAGTTCGTCCCAAGAACAGTACGCACCTATTGGGTTTTCCCATCTCCTAATTTTATACAGTCTGCACGTCAAGTATGGAAAATATCAAATAAAATCTATCCAGATAAAATAAGAAAAAACCCTCGAACACGTCAACCTTAATTTAATATGTGAAAATTTGGACATAAATAGATTTCTCATGGCGGGATTAATGTAGTCTGTATGATCCATTTGTTTGGGAAATGGTATCTAAATAATTTCGGAGAGGTAGTGAATAATGTGGTGACGCACCGTCCTGTTGAAACGATAGAATATCATCAGGCATGCCGGGATGCTCTGGATTTGGAAAGACTCATCCAATTGCCGGTATTGAGTGCCCTTCAATCAAAAACGGACCTATAGCTGCAGGGCCGACAACCCCTCCCTATATGTTGACCTTATGTAGGCATTGTGTAGGTGCTTCCATCATCCAGTGTGGGTTTTCAAGTGCCCAATACCTACAATTCTCCATATTGACAGAACCATTTAAATGTTGCTTTGTATGGATGCAATTTGTTCTGTTATAGGGATTTTAAAACCAAAGACTGACTGATAAGAAAGGATTTTCTTCAACTGCTACTAAACCATCAATTTTTTTTCTTCTGCTATTGCTGGGGATTTGATTTAGACTGATCTTTTACATGATCCAAGTTCCTAAATTTGGCCTGTTCCTTACTTATGGTTGATCTTGTAATAGGTCGATTAGGCTACTGATTATTAAATAGTTCGCACAAACATGTGTGCGGGCCCTTTGTCCATAACCGGTCATAATTAAAATTTCTATACACTGGATTTCATTTAAACTACATTCTTTATTTTTAATACAAGTAAAAATACTATTCATGTTTATCAACTATCAAATTTGACATTCATTGTGATGGGAACGCAAACTCAACTTGTTTATTCATTGTTCGGGAAAGAATCCAAGTAAAAACGAGCAAAACAACGATCTTTAACAAAACATGAAACGTAGACAGAAAACATTTTTTTTAGTGTTAATCAACGAATTTGAAAATTGAATTCCTCAAAGTCAGTTAGTAAATAAAGTGAATAAACGAGATTTTTTTAGAAAAACCGATTTGAAATTTAATCATTCTGTATGTAGAATTATTAGATCTTACAAAACGGTATATCAATTATTTGAGGTGAACAACAGCTTTATGCCGATTATAATTCACTTAGATGTAAATAGTTTAGCGCGATAACAGATTTTACAAAGACCTTACCTGTCCCAATGTTTCAGTCATCAGCTCAAAAACTGACATTGTACTTGATTTTCAGTTATTTTTTTCATTAAATATTTTCCATTACACTAGGCGAAAGGAAATCATACTTGATTGCGATTAACCAGTGTGGTGCATTACGCATTATCGAACGTTGACAATGTTCTCTTCGAGGTGTCATTCTTTTGTACGCAAGACAATATATATATATATATATATATATATATATATATATAATACATATTGTTTCTGGTAAGGGAACCTTCATCTGTTGCGCTTCCCACAATTGAATGCCCTCTCGAACACTTCTTTATTTATTTGATACATATCGTTAAATTTGAAGACGCGAGATGTAAAGATCGACATCTAGTTAAAGTTAACATGAAAATTTCATTGTGTCATTCTAACTTAGGAGTTACGGGTAACAGCAATTACATGGAACGGCTCCAGATTCCAAGTGCTAATTTCTCCGAAAATCCTAGATGTCGGTCTTTACATCTCGCGTCCAATTTACATTTGAGAGGCTAATGGAGTATGTATTGAGCGGGTTGATATGGAGAACGTGCTTAGTATACCTCGACGACAATCTGGTTATGGGTTATAAGTTCAACGACCATATGGGCGAAGTATTTTCCAGAATTAGGAATGCCAACCTGAAACTCAACCCAAAAAAGTGTTCCATGTTTCAAAAAGAAGTAGAGTTTTTGGGTCACGTCATTTCCGAGTCAGGAATCCGCACCAAAGAAGACAAGATAGCAGCCATCCGTGATTGGCAGCATGAGAGACAAGCATGAAATACGTAGCTTTTTGGGGCTCTATTCTTACTACAGGCGCTTTGTTGAAGGAATTGCCATCATTGCCGTGCCTCTACATCGGCAGATCACTGAGAAAGAGACCTTCCATTGGAATCGGGCTTGCAAAACCTCATTCACAAGACTGTTCCAGCCCAATAATAGCATTTCCTACAAAGTCAGGAAAGTTCATCTTAGACACAGACACCAGCAACACCGTTTTGGGAGCTGTCCTATCCCAGGTGCAAGATGGTGAGGAGATGGTAATCCAGTACTAAAACCGTGGATTCTCGAAACCGGAAAGGAATTATTGTGTCATCAGAAAAGAACTTCTTGTCATAATCAGGGCTGTAGACCATTTCTACAAATATCTCTATGGTCATCATTTCCTAATCAGAACAGATCATCCCGCTCTCAAATGACTGCTGGACATGACGACACCGGAAGGACAACTGGCCAGGTGGATGGAGAAATTACAGCAATACGATTTTAAGGTTGAACATCGTGCGGGGCGTTTGCATAATAATGCCGATGCTCTGTCAAGAAGAGCCTGTAGAGTAGAATGCGGACATTGTCTGAAGACAGCTACAGGTTATCTCCATCCGACAGATCCGAGTGCAGGTCAACGAAGACTGAACAACGGAACAGTGCATCCAGGATCAAATAGCTGATCCAAACTTCGAAACAATCCTGTCACTTAAAAAAAGAGGGACACCCAGGCCACGATAGGACGAGATAGCTAGATACTCTGACGTTCTTATCGTTATGGGCCCAATGGGACCCTCTAAGAGTAGAAAATGGAACGCTCAAGAGAATTTGGGAAACCACCGACGGCCCAGAAACCAATTGGTACTCCCAAGGAAGGTACCATCCTGACCGAAATGCATGATGGGATTACCGGAGGTCATCTAGTAATGAATAAAACCTTGCATAAAATTCGCCAACAGTACTACTGGGTCAATTCGAAGGAAGGAAATGTGACATCTGTACAGCCAGTAAAGGCCGGAAGACCCGGACCAAGGGCAGAATGCAGCAATACAATGTGGGCGGCCCATTTGAGAGAATGCCACCGATGTCGCCGGTCCATTTCCCGAGTCTGAGAAGGGAAGCAAATACATTTTGGCCGCAATGGATTACTTCAACAAATGGCCTGAGGCATAGCTGATACCCAATCAGGAGGCAACCACGGTAGCGACGGTGCTGGTTGAACAGCTATTCAGCAGGTTTGGCGTCCTGTTGGAACTACATTAAGACCAAGGGCGTAACTTTGAATCGATTCCAGAAGATCTGTACGTTGTTGGAAATCAGGAAAACGAGAACAACACTATTGCACCCACTGTCAGACGAAATTATGGAAAGATTCAACAGGACCTTGGAACAACACCTAACCAAGGTTGTCAGCAATAACCAGCGTGATTGGGATGAGCATATTCCCCTATTCCTGTTGGCCAATCGCTCAGCCGTACATAACAGTACAGGTCTGACTCCAGCCAGGGTCCTAATCGGAAAAGAGCTGAAATTACCCTGCCATCTGTCCTTTGGTTCCCCCGAAGAACGTCCCAAGAAATCAACGACCAACTCCTACATAACATGCTGACAATTTATGAACTAGCCTGAACGCAGATGTTGGCCACCAGCGACCGGATGAAGACACGATATGAACTCAAGGCCTATTCGGTTGGGTTCCAAGAAAGGGACCGGTATCGCTGTACAACTCCTAGAGGACAAATGTTAAATCTCCTAAGCTACACCCGCCTGGGATGGTCCATACGAGGTGGTCAAGAGGATCAACAACACTGACTACAGTATCCGTCGAAACACAAGACCTAAGTTGAAGGTGGTCCAATTGGATCGACTCGCTCCCTAACATGGAGAGAATTTTCTGATCGAGACGATCAGAATTAAAGGTGTTATAAAATGTATATTCGCCGCCACTGGAGATATCTAAATTAGTCATAAAATACATACATGGACCGTCTAGGAGTAAAAACAACGATCGAGAATCTTCCAGTCAGTAAAAACGTGTTAGCATTGAATACTCGAACAAACTGGGAAATGACCGTCGAAATTTGCTAGAAAAATCGATTTGATATACAAAATTAAACGTTCGTACATTTGATCAGAAATATAGCGTAGATAGTGTTATTATTTTGATGTAAATTCTTTGCGAAATCAGCTGTTATATTGGATTTTAAGTATAAATGAAGTTCTAGAAAGTGAAGTGAATATTAGTTGTTAAAATTTATTTTGAACCCACCGAGTTTATTGCAATATATATCTGCCTTATGGCGTGTAAGTTAATTTAAATTTTTAAATACATAGTTTTTCACATACCTACAATGAATACAATTTATTTTAAAAAAGTTACAATTAAATAAATAATTAATGAAGAAAGACTTTTTAATGCAACATATAACTGTGGATTCTTTTCTCTTATGTATTTAAAATTATGGCACCTTGTAATAGCCACGAATAGGTACCAACTGGAAAAATGTTCTTACAAACACATATGCTGCTCCTTGAAAATCATTTGGATATATTTTTTTATTCTACTTTTAGTCCTCCTGCAACACTAAAGATCGATAAATGATCTATTCTTCTTTTAATGTTACGGTAATCCTCAATTTGGTGTATCCTGAAACGTTTCAAATACCACAAACGACAAATTTTTGCTATTATGTGCATGTGAGGTTGTCAAATCAGTAGAAATTCTCAAATATTCTTTAAGTTCCTAAATACAAACATCTAGAATGTTCTGAATTCACAATGGTTCAGTATATGTATTGTTCATAAATAAATTTATAATTCCTGAGCCTGAATCTTATCTTATCAGATGAAAAAATAGTAGTGCAAGGTCACTAAAGAATGCGAAAATATTAGAAATGAGCTGAACATCCTTAAGAATGTCGCATGACCAATGCATATTGATTAGTATATGGAACAAATTATCAAAATATTAACATCGTTACACTTTTAGTGCAAGAATTAAATGAATGAATACTTAATCGCATGCCACTACCGGCAAGCAGAGATGACTTAGAAATATGAACCAATCTCATAAAAATATCTTAATAGTCAGAAAACCCTCAGCGATTAAAAGTGAAGTACATAAGTGCAATGTGATGACGAATTTAAAATTATATGATTTATTTCATCAGAAGTGATAAACTTGTTCACACTTTCTAATTTGTTCTTACAAACACTGAAATGTAGTATAGGAAGCTTATGAAAAAATAATAGGATTTTGTACAATGTAAAAAAATGCTCAACTTTATAATTAAAATTGCTTGTTAATTACCGTTATACAGTATTTTATGATCAAGTAGTAAGGTTTAGACTTCGCAAAGAAACAAATTTCAGTATGATTATATAAACATACATTCTTTATTTTGCAAACACTTTAAACTGACAACTGAATATTTTATGATAAATTCTCATATCTTTATTTGCAATTTAAATTTAATAATTGTTAAACTGTACAATAAAAGTCTTTTGAAGCTTATAGCTTTTGGCCATAACATCTAAAACAAAATGAATGACATATTATACCTATATTAGAATTTGTTGAATTAAAAGTACTTTATTCCTACACCATTAATGTCCTATACAAATTGCACATATTTAGAACTAGCATCAAAAGGTAGGTATTTTTAGGGTTCGGTATATACAATATACGGATACCCTTATAATATTTTTGTAATTTTCTCCTAAACTCCTGGACGGAAGAGGTTGAAATTTGGCATCACTGTATAGTTTGGTGACCAGGAGTACATATCGTAAAAGAAAAAATTTTGATTCTAGGGCTACTTCTGGGGAAAAAACTAAAAAAATCGACCGTTCCCCCCTGATCTCCGAAACTACTGAGCCTAAAATTTTGAAAAAAATAGGAAATATAGAACATTGCCCGAACTTAACAGGAAAAATAAGGAGAAATCATTAATATTAATTTTGAGGGGCAAATTATAGAATTAAATAAAAATTTAAAAATAAAAAAAAATTAAAACGCATCATGTAATATATCAAATGAAAGCTCTCGTAAAGTTTTGAAAAAAATTAGAGGTATAGGGTCTGACCTGACGTTTACTGGAAAAATAAGGAGAAACCTATACTTTTAATTTTGGGGGACAAATTACAGAATTAAATGGAAAATATAAAATTAAAATTGTTTCTAACCATCATGTTATATATCAACTGAAGGGCTCATAATGAGGAAAACAAATATATTTTTTTCGTATTTTTAAAATAAAATAATTAAAAGATATTAACAAAAATATAAAAAATTACCCATCCCCCCCCCTTATCTCCGAAACCATAAGCTGTAAAATTTTGAAAAAAAATTACATGTATAGCACCTCACCTGAACTTTACTGGAAAAATAACGGGAAACTCCTAATATTCATTTTGGGGGGCAAATTATAGAATTAAATGGAAAATAAAAAATTATAATTGTTTCTAACGGATCAAGTAATATATCAATCAAAGGGCTCATTATGAAGAATACTAATATATTTTTTATTTGTTTTAAATAAATATTTTAAAATATATTAAAAAAATATTTAAAAAATTACCCATTCCCGCCTTTATTCCCAAAACTATAAGACCTAATTTTTTTTGTTTAGAGGAAAAATACGACGAAATCCCTAATATTAATATTGGGGGCCAAATTATAGAATTAAACGGAAAATATTTTTAACGCATCATGCAATACATCAAATAAAAGGGTTTATTATGAGGAATACAAATACATATTTTTCATATTTTTAAAATAAATTGTTTACAAGATATCTCATTTCTCGCTTTATTTCCGAAAAATTTTGAAAATAATTAGGGGTACTGGTGTTCACTTGAAATCTATAAGAAAAATTATTAGAAAACCCCCATAGTAATTTTAGGGACAAATTATACAATTAAGTGGAAAATGAAAAATTCAATTTTCAAAACGCTCATTATGTGAATTACAAATATATCATATTTTTAAATATAATTTGTTTAAAAGATATTAACAAAAATATTAAACATCGATTTAATTCCCACTTTAGAAACTACACTATTTAAATTTTGAAAATCATATTTTATTTGTATTTTTAAATAATTCGTATAATTGATTTAATAATTTATAATTTAAAACTTGATCTATTTTGCCCTATATCTTCCAATCTACAGAGCCTCAAAATTCAGACAGTAGATTATAAAAGTCTTCCCTGAAAGTTTATTAGTAAATTAAACTCTAATGATAATTTTTGGGGGCCAAATTAGAAAATTAAATACATATGTATTCTTATAAAAATCAAGCGAATCCTGAAGCAGATAAAATAAAAAGTCTATGTGTGGAAAATGAAAGTGTATATTTTTTATAAATTTAAAACGCTTCCTTTAAAAGATATTAGGGCAAATATAAGAAAATGCACTCATTCCCTGCTTGTCTGAAACTGGAATATTAGAATCTTGAAGGTGGTACGGAACCCTTAGTATGCGAGTCCAAATCGCACTTGACCAAATTATTTAATTTACTTATTACAAATTTTATATTGAGTTTATGTTCATATGATATTGATACACAAATTTGTTAACAACATTGCACGAAAACTTTGTCATCTTGTACTGTTAGGAACGTATGTAGTTTCAGGATACACCAAATAGAGGATTGCCAATGTTATAATAATTAAGTACTCCCAATGCCAAACTATATTAAGTTTTAAAATAATTAGCTCCAAAAATATTTATACATTACACTAATGCAACACACAACACACCAGGTTCTGAAATATACAGGTTTACCCGTTTTTTTCGAGGAATATATAGATAGAGCCCTGAAAGCAGTAAACTCGGTTTTTTTGAAAAAATACCAGACGTTGTTTAATTTCGTATTATTTTTCTGATTCAAAATACGGAACTAATTCACATTGTCAAGCAGACAACGTCGCATGCACCCGCGCCTCCCCGTGTTTGCCGTGAACTTCCATTTATTGACAATGTAACTGCAACTGCTGAGGTCTCTATAAAATATGCACTAAAAAGACTTAGAAGTATGAATACAACTATAAGTAAAAAATGTAGAATGGTTTACAGAAAAGATAATCAAATCACGGACTACACTTCAATACTTAACTATATCTCATACATCCCATGTCAAGCAATAAAAACATAAACTACAATATTCAGCAACGAGGAGAAGAAGTCGTTCATGTCCCAACCACAAAAGAGAAAAATTAATTGAGAGCAATACCGCCGACAATCGTGGAGCGTGAACGAATATTCTCCTAAGGTGGTTATATAGACAATCGCCTACACAGAGTGGCCGTACTTTAGATATTATTATCTAGTTACTTAAAGGTATTTTAGAGAATAATTAACTCCAAAATATGGTTCCTTGATAATAAGATCTAATTTATTAATATATTATTACTTATTGAACTTGATTTGTGTTGTATTTAATTTTTCAGGTTTCATTACTGTTCTTGTAATTTTTAAGAGAAAAGAATATTTGATTTAAATTTTAGTAAGCATATTGCAACAGATTCTGTAGATCCTAAATTGTAAATGTGCACACTCACTTGTCTTTATTTTAATCAAAACAAACAAATAATTCACTGTTTACAAAATAATGACCAATAGTACAACTGACTTCTTCTATCTATTCAATCAAACGAATATAAACTCAAACAACTGTCTGCCTAACTTGTACGATCGTCGTCTTTTATAATTAGTGTGGAATATACCCGAATTTCTGGACCCATAGAAATTTCGGGATAGCCATTGTTGCCTTTTTCATTATTTCAGCCTGTTTATGATTTCGTTATTTTTATCGAAACGGTTATTTTAGAAGGTTTTTATTTTTTTCTCTTTGGCAGCGTAAAATGACTGTTATAACACTGCCTTTAATTCTAATTGTCCCAATCGGAATCATTCTCTCCAAGGTAGGAAGCAAGTCGATCCAAATGTACCACGTTCATCTTAGTTCATAGATTCCGGCAAATACGGTAAACAACGTCACTGATTCTCTTAACCACCTCGTATGGACCACCCCAGGCTGGTGTGGGCTTTGGATATTTGCCTTTGCTCATCTGGAAGTTGTACAGCCAGACCTTGTATCTCGTTTGGAATCCGACTGAATTTGCCTTGAGATCATATCGTGTCTTCATCCGGTGGCCAAGGTCCGCGTTCGGGCTAGTTCGTGTATGCCCAGCATGTTCTATCGGCGTTGATCGGCAAAAGCCAAATCGCAAGGTAATCTCAGCTCCTTTCCGAAAATACCTTGACTGGAGTCACTCAGGTGCTTTTATGTAGACTGAGCGATAGGCCAACAGGAATAGGGGAATATGTTCATCCCAGTCACGCTGGTTATTGCTGACGACCTTGGATAGATGTTGTTCCAAGGTCGTGTTGAATCTTTCCACCATTCCACCTGACTGTGGAGGCAAAGGTGTGGTTCTCGTTTTGTTGATTCCCAATATCGTACAGACCTTCTGGAATACATTGGATTCAAAGTTACGCCCTTGGTCTGAATGTAACTCCAACGGGACACCAAACCTGCTGAATAACTATTCTACCAGCACTGTCGCCACTGTGGTTACCTCCTGATTGGGTATAGCGTATGCAGAATATTGGTTTCCCCTCTCAGACTCTGGAAATGGACCTTCGACATCAATGGCAACTTTCTCAAATGGGATGCCCACATTGTATTGCTGCATTCTGCCCTTGGTCCGGATCTTCGGCCCCTTATTGGCTGCACAGGTGTCACATTTCCGGGACCAAGCTTTGATGTCTTCGAAGTAATTTTTCCAGTAGTACCGTTTGCGAATTTTTTCCAAGGACTACCAGTTGCGATTTGGTTTCTCGGTCGTCATTGCTTTCCCAAATTCTCTTTAACATTCCATTCTCTACTCTTAGAGAGTCCCATTGGGCCCATAACGATTTCAGCACTCCCGAGTATCTAGCTAACTCGTGCAATCGTGGCCTGGGTGCCCCTCTCGCTGTTTCGTCTTCAGACAATGTCCGCATTCTGCTCTACAGGGTCTTCTTGACAAGGCATCGGCATTATTATGCAAACGGCCGGTACGGTGTTCAACCTTGAAATTGCTGTAATTTCTCCATCAACCTGGCCAGTTGTCTTTCCAGTGTCTTCTTGCCCAACAGCCATATCAGCGCAGCATGATCGGTTCGGATTAGAAAATGACGATCCTAGAGATATTTGTGATTATTGCAAGAAGATCTTTTCTGGTAACGCAATAATTCCTTTCCGTTTTCGAAAATCCACGGCTGTAATACACTATTACTCGCTTATCACCACCTTGCACCTGGGAAATGACGGTCCCCTAACCTATGTTGCTGACATCGGTGTTTAAGATGAATTTGACGAACTGCATAGGAAACGCTAGGATTGGGCTGTCGAATGTGTGACTCATGACCAGAATGTCGTCGAAGTATACTAAGCATGTTTCCATGTCAACCCGCTCAACCTATACTACGTTAGCCTCTCAAATGCAGCGGGAGCATTACATAACAGAAAGAACATGACGGTGAACTGAAACAGCCCTTTACTGGTGGGGAACCCTGTCTTCTCTCTGTCGTTTTCATGTAGTCCAACCTGAGTGGATATTGTCCACTCTTTAGGTTTAGTGTGGAGAACCAAAGGGACCCTGCTAGTGTGGTCAGAATGCCATCGATTCGGGGGAGTGGATAGCTGTCTCTCTTCATAACATCTTTCAATTTTTCTGTAATCCACGCAAAATCGGTTGGTTCCATCCTTTTTTTTAACTACACAACGGGCTGATGGATGGCTCATTAACTCCATGTTGTAACATTGACTCGATGTTTTCCTCGACAGGCAGTTGTTGCCCCAATGGTAGTCGCCTAGATGGTATTCTGATGGGTTGAGCCTTCCCGGTATCTATTCGGTGCTGGATGATGTTTATACGACCGGTGATTCCATCTTGACTGTTAAAAATTTGAGGTCAAATTCACTACGATTTTCAAATTGTCAAATTTAAAGCGTCCCACTTTAAAAGTATGGTTTCCTGAGCATTGTGAAAACTCTGATTTTATATTGAGAATGCGATACAAAGGACCAGATAATAGGTAGACAAACAAATTTAGTATGGAATGAGGTTCTTCTCACACTCTGCAAATATAACTTTGAGCCATCTCCTAAGTATAGTAGAATTATTTGAAAGGGAAACGAGTCGTCAAAATAAAAATAAAACGTTATGAGAACAGAAAATGCTAAGGTACCATCACTCCATATTTACTAATAAGTTCATATTCCATCTACCCCGCTTTAAAAATCTAATCGACAATATTTACCTCAAACGAATGACCGACCATGAAATGATTTCGTTAAAAATTCCTGCTTCGAAAAAGTTCAATAACATTACAGTGCATCGATCCTTAATTTTAGGCGAATATTGTCACTTTTAATCATCAATACTAATATAACTTTGTTTCGTCCGATTAAGAATTACATAACATGATTTGTAATAAACTTGTTAAGTAGAAATGAATGTAGGTGACCTTAAGAATTTTTATCACTCCTTATATACAATGAAAATAATTCACAATAACTGTATTTTACTTTCTAATCTCAACAGCAATTAAATTTGAATATTTCATTCCTTGTCCATACACAAGCTATGAGTATAGTGCTTTAATTTAAGTAGATTTGAATTTCGCTCTTTTTGGAATTCTATTAATTTTCTTTATTCGACTGAAAAATATATGTAAATTACGATTTAAAATTGAGTTCGGCTGGAAGAAGTACTGCAAACAACTGATTGACAGGTATTAAACCAGGAGATAGTGACAGAAAATGAGCAATCTCATTGACTCCATCTTTGTGATAACTGGATTTTCTTTTAAAAACACCGAATATTGGAACTACACATTACTAAGTGAAATAAACGAAAGCGACATGGACATAATAGGATATTTAACATCATTAACAATCATTGGCCTTCGAAAACTGGCCTGGGTACGCCTATGTTAATAATAACTTGTAAATTATAGATATCCTATTAAGTAATGCAGCAAGAAGCAACCAATTACTATTGTTTAAATTTTTATAATCGATGAAAACGCTCCGCAATTCTACTCAAGTAAGAGCCATAAATCGGATTTCTAAAAATGTAGAACATTTTTTTGCCGATAAGATAAATGCATTTATGGCTCCTGTATTCTTCTAAAACAACGATGATTTTTATGCCACGAATCTCAAAAATGCTAAAACAATTCAGAAATTGCCGTCTGCGATATGAAGGCACAGCTTCATCCATCAAAAGTTATGCTATTTATTACTGTTAATGAGCAGCAAGCTCAATATTCTGTCTATTGTAATTTAAAACAAATAAAACACACACACATCAAAGTAATCATTTCACATTTGAATGAAATACAATATCTTTGGACCTCTTTGGGCTAATACAACGAGTGTGCACTCTTTCACCCTTATTTCACTAGTTTTTTACCAGCCCTATAATTTTTCACACCTAACCCACCTGTAATGGCAGCCATTCTGCCAGGTTAGGTTAGGTTAAGCTATCAAAGTTCAGGAAAATAAAATTCTGGGGATTCAATATTTTTCATCTGTTTTTCACTAGTTTACCACCCTAATAATTTTTTCACCCCTAATGCACCACTAATGGATGTAATCCTGCTAGGTCAAACATTAAGCTAGCAGAATTTAGAAAAAATAAATTCTGACTAGGCCATATTTTTTCATCATTTTTGCAATTTTTTTTCAAAGTGTAACAATTTTTCACTCACAACTTACCCTTCCCCCCTTCCCTCCCATAGCAGCGATTATACTAGAATAATAATCAGGGTAGCGGGATTCAAGTGAGAATCAATTTTAACGATGCCATAATAATTTTTCATTAAGCTAGCACCCTAAAGGTTTGTCATCCTTAAGACACCTCTAATGGCAGCAAGTGTGCATTAATCTAGCATTATTTGAAAAAATCGGTAATTGCATTGACATGATTCTACACACTTTACTAATTAATTACCACATTACTAAGTTTTCACCCCTAATGGCATCAAATCTGCTTGATTAATAATTAAGCTAAGGGTATTTGAAAAAAATATTAATTCTTGTCATATGTTTCTACAAATGTTTTTGTCCACACCCTAATAATTCTTTACCTCTAAACCATCTTTTGTAGCCATCAAAATCGTTAATAAGATGTTAACAAATTAGTTGTGATACGGAGTTTATTAACAATGATTCATTCTTTCTAAAAATAATTATTTACAACTTATTAACATTTATCTTGTCCTATACACTTCTTAAAGTACGCCTCACTTAACTCTAGCCATCACTTTTTCTACTTTGTGCCACTTGCGTACAATTTACAGCCTCTTTTTATATCATCTGACCACCGACTAGGAGGCCGCCCTCTACTTCTATGGGCCTTGGTCTGCGCTCCAACAGTCTCTTTGTCCATCTTCGATAGGTTAATTTTCGAACCGAATTTTTCTGAGGCATTATTTAGTATATCCAATACAGGGTGTCCCAACGAAAATGAGCCACCTGGAATATTTCCCAAAATACTCATTATTTTGAAAATCGCAAAAAAAGATTTACGAAGAGGGACATATTTCGCCATTCTAACCGTTAATTAAATTGCACCCTCATCACCCCAGGGGCTAACTACTCAATTTGTTTTAAATGGAACCCTACCTTAAATAACACCTAATCTTAAAGTCTGTTTTAAAAAGAATTCTAGGCTGTATCGTTTTTGATATTCCATCAACATTTAAGGAATTTGCCAATTAAAACGTGAGTCCTGGATATTTTTCTGATCTCTGGTGTTATTGACGAATAATAATTATAATAGATAATTAACTTATAATTGTAAAGACTTTTTGTTGTTACGACAAAGAAAATAAAACTAACAATGGATTTTAAATCATTTTATCATCACAGTTGTTCGAAATGATCTCCATCCATTGCAAGGCAGTGATATAATCGTACCTCAATTTCATTGCGCACATTCGAAAAACCATCTGGAGTAAATAGGCCACATTCTTCTTGGATACCAGATCTCAGATCATCCAGTGAATCTGGAAGAGTAGCATACACGCGGGTCTTTAAATGCCTCTAAAGAGGGTCATATCTGGCGACCTTACTGGCCATGCCATGGCCTTACAATTCATCTATCAGAAAATAGATTATCCAGAAACTCTCTAATTAGCAATACATAATGTGGTGGGACACCGTCGTGCTGAAAAACAAGTTCGTCTTCTACTAAAAAATCATCTGCCTTCAAAATTTCAGTTATCCTTGCAAATAAGTCTAAATACTTATGTCATTTAAAGTGTCATATATGAAAAAGGGCCCAACGATATGATCATCTAGAATTCCGGCCCATACATTTAGCTTTAAACATCGCGAGTATGAGTCTCTCCAAATAACTGTGGATTAATGTTAATCTTATATCGGCAGTTATGACGATGAACACTACTTCGTGGAACCCGTGATGTTAACGCAATTTGTCTTAAAGATTTTTTCGGTTCTATTACAACTTGTCCTAATACTGCCATCGATTCTTCTTGAATTTGTTCCACTGTTGAGTAATATATGTATGCCTTACGAGTCTTTCTAGATGTCTCTCATTGAAATTACAGCCGTTGCTCTTGCACAATTATTACTCTGTACTCTTTTTTTTTCCGCTAATGTGTAAATGTAAATTTTGTCGAGTAAAAAAATAACGAAGTGAGACTTAACTACAATGAAGCTACTATGGAAAGAAACTAAGAAGGACATTTACTAACAATTTTTTCCTTTTTTAAGGAAAGAAGTTATTAAATGTTTTGTTATATATTAAGTGGTACACTGTGGCACACCTCAAAAGTATTACTCTTCGTCAAACAGACTATAAAATGGAGACCATATCAAATATCTGTTATAAAAGAATTTAATACCCATTGTCAGTTGCATTAGCCTTGTAATAGCTTAAAATCTTTAAACATATTATCTATTTTAATTATTATTCGTCAATAACATCAGAGATGAGAGAAATATCCAGAATCACGCTTTAATTCGCAAATTCCTTAAATGTTGATGAAATATCAAAAACGACACACAGGTGGATTCCATTTTAAATAGGCTTTGAAAGGAGGTGTCACTTATGGTAAAAAAAAATTGAGTTCCTGGCGCTGGGGTGATAAGGGTGCAATTTAATTAATGTTTAGTATAGCCAAATATGTCCCCCATCGTAAATCGTTTGACGTATTTTGCGATTTTTAAAATAATGAGTATTTTGGGAAATATTCCAGGTGGCTCGTTTTCGTTGGGACACCCTGTTTATTGTATGTTGTGTGTTATTAGAACAATATTATATGCAAGTCACACATGGATTTTTCGCTTGCCATCAAAGTTAATTGCTATCCTTGCCTTCTTTATCTTTTCAACATATTAATTTTTCAATAGCTGCTTTTGTGGGGTCCCTGATGTTCTCATATATTTCGTTTATAATCATATTGTTTTCATACTTAAGATTTGAGACTGCATACTCCTATAACAATATGTGTATTCAGAGCTTACCAATTTCTTGTTTTCCTCTTTGAGTATCAAGTTACTTCTTGGCTTCTTTATATTAATTTTTACTTAAAATCCTATCTGTTTAATACGTCTATACACTGTCTTTTCTATTACTGTTAATGAAATCACTGCGTTTTTGCTTTTACCAATGGGTTAGTTCGTGTACACTTTTTCCTCTTTCTTTTCTTGAAGAGGGTGTTCATTATATAGAAGTTGTTGTGTGTTTTTCCAATTTGGAGAGATATGTCATCTGTGCCTTCAATAGCTGGTCCATATGTCTTAATAACTGTTAAAGAATACTTTTTGTTTGTCTGGAGTCTCGTAGGCTAGATATTTATTTGAATTCTCGTAGACTTATGTTATTAACATCAATAATCATACTGCTATGCTCCTTGTGGACGAGGATTCTAACACCTCTTATGGCAGTTTTTTCACCTGAATAGCATAGTATATTTCCAAACTGTAAATAACTTTACCCTCTCCCTCTCCTGCGGGTTGCAATATGTAGGAGTTGTGATTTGTGGCATTTTTTCTCTTTTTTTTTTTTGGTTAGAGCAAGTCAATTTTTGTCTCCCCCAGAAGCCCAGAAGCTGACCTTTTGCAAGATGAGAGATTGACATTCGTTCTACCAACCTGGAGTTCACTTTCCGTTATTGTTTTCGGGGTTTTTGATCACAACCTTCCAAATTTTCCAAATTGGCCAAACATCTTGGAAGATTGGGTTGGAGATAAAAAGGAGGAATTTAAGGTTGGACAGGGGCTGAGGGTCGAACAGTGGTTTCCATATTAGGAGATAAACCAAAACTCGCGTGAGAAGTGCATGCCTAAAATAAATCTGAACCTATCGAGAGTACAGATGAGTATCTATTTACAAGAAAATTCTCACAAATCCAATAGACAAATAGCCGCAGAACAGTCAATAAAGAAATCTTCTGTTTTAAAATGCTTGCATAGAAATAACTGGCACCCATCAAGGTTCATTTAGTTCAGGAACTTATTGAAGATGGTTTTGACCGCATAGTAGAATTTTGCGAAATTATGATGGATAAACGCGATGTTAACATGCACTTTTCAAGTTTAAACGGTTTAGTAAACAGACAACATTTTCGATTTTGTTTTCCAAGAAAGTTAACGTATGGGCCGGAATTGTGGGTACTTCAATTATGGGTCCTTTTCTTATTGAGGGAACACTTAACTCGAAAAAGTATTTAGACCTATTACAAAATGACATAGTACTCTGTTTAACTCCAAGAACTTTACCCAAATGGTGAAAACCCCAATATACTGGCAGATTCGGTATGATTTCAACAGGATGGAGCGCCACCCGCACTATTCACGAATGGCCAGCTAGGTCTCCAGATCTAAGCCCATTAGATTTTTATCTTTGAGGTTACGTGAAATCGAAAGTTCGGAAAATATCGAACAACTAAACAATAGAATTGAGACCGAAATACAACGAATCCTGCCACAAACGCTAAATGAATTTGAAAACCGTCGTAGGTATTGTCACTAAGTTAATGGTCAACAATTTGAACATTTAATTTGATGTGTTGATGTTTTTTTATTTAATTTTGAAATAAATGTATTTTTTTAATAACTGTTAATTTTCGGTATAGTTCATTGTACATGAAAAATACTTAGAATTCAATGCAGAATTCAAAAATAAAAAAATACAGTTGTTTCCAACTGAAATAAAACATTTTTAAAAAATATATAACCGACTTCTACCTATAACTAAAAAGCTAAAAATAATATCAAAATACAACTCTAGCAAATAAATAACACATTCAATGTTGTAAGGTACCTACCCAGGAAGTAAAAATGTAAACATTAAAAGGTGCTCATTCTGTACAAATTAATTACCTACCAATCTAGTATATTTTTGAAGTCGGTGCCAAGCAAATCTAAAATGCTTCATTGCGTACTTATCTACTAATTCATCAAACATTAATTTAATTAATTTAACCTTAGGTTCGTTCCTTCAGCCTAGATAACCGATACACAACGGTCGCGTACCTGCCCACAAGAAAAATAGCGTTCCTTCAAAACAATAACCGTTTAGTGAACGGTTCAGTTTCGTGTTCCAAGTGACAAGGTGATTGATTCACAACCAGTTAATGTACGGTAATTTCGATCACCGGCTTCAGGGTAGAATCGGTGGTGCAGCCACCGACTGGTACATGCATCGAGTTGCGCAATAAACGGTTCATGTACCGATGCATTAACCAATTGCCGATCGGTCGACAATCGGTTGAAGGAACGAACCTCTTATATCACTTACTGTAGGATTTGGTTTCCTATGATAATGCAATTTAGAGCCTGACACGTTCTATCATTAAATTTTCTATTTGACGGAGAGTAGGGGACAATAAATGTCCTGTCATTCCAAAATTGAATTTTTTTTATGTAAATCGATAGTTAACAGGTAAACAACAAAATGAGCTTAGTAATCCTTGATTTAACTTGCCATATATAGAGTCGTATGCATGGCAGCCACATTCATGATTTTAAAGTGAATTATACAATCCTACGATATCCGTTATAATTAAATAAAAATATAAAGAGTCAAAATTAAAACAATTCTGTTAAAAGTAATACAATCTCGTCAGAAATAAATTGGCCAATTGCCACAGAATTCTGATTCTAGGGGGTTCAATCTCTACAAAGATGTTTAATTTATGGTATTTTACTCATTCTGGTGTAAAAATGGGGAAAAATGGCTTCCCAATAAAAATAAAACACTTCTTAGAAAAATGGAAATTTTGAGAGCGATATTTTTGGAAAAAGGTTTTTTATAGATGCCACAAAACATTGTTTTAATTTATGAATAACTAAAGATTGAGTAAAAGTTAAATTGTAAATTTCTTTACCTCAGAAAAGTATGTAAAACTTCATTTTCTGATGTTGATTATCTATGTTAAATTTCATATATTGTAGATTTTAATTTACCAGGTCTTCATAACTAAATATTAAATGAATAACCACCTGCAAATGGAAACAGAAACTATTTAATATAATAATAAAGAGAAGCTTCCGTAGATATGTTATGCAAGAGAGAGTACTCAAGTGAACGGAAGCTTTTAAATTAAAATGACAAATAAATATTATTATTGGGGCTTGAAAATAGAATGATCTCGTAAATAAATTTGCTTGTGCGGGTTACATACTTGTGTCACTTGCTTTATGGCTTGCGGTGAATAAGCAAGAAAGGGAAGATGTAACCCATTCAAGCAAATTCGGTAACACGATCAGTGTAAAGTATGCTACCTCTAGATAATATAACTCGGTGATCGTGATCCGAATATAACTATAAATATTGCCCGCAAAATTTACTTACATCGTTAAAGGTTTCCACTATAGGTAAATAGGAGTGAACTAGACGCTTAAACTTTCTGAAATGATTGCTCCACAACGGTTCAATATCGATTTCAGCTAGACAATATTGTGCATCCGGTAGTTCCATGCATTCATCAAAATCCCCATATTGATTTACGTTCCCACTTAATATTCCAGCTGGTAATTTTGCTGTTGCATCGAACACTGAAAGTAAAGTGAATTGTTAAAAAATGTGAGTTTCTAGGGAAAAGCCTAATTATGATAGTCTGCAAGACTCTCCAAAACAATTTACATTACCACCAGTTTATATGCATTTAAATGAAAGTGGCTGCCACCTTGTGTTCAGATATTTAACTGATAATACGGTTTCCTAGAGCACTTTTAGTGCCTTAGGTTTACTGTTTATCTTTATGGGTATCTATACACAAAACCTATTCAACATTGACAATTTTTTGGGTGAAATTGTTGCCAAATTAGAACTACATAGGAATTGTCGAACGTTATAAATAATACAAAAATGAAAGTTTGGTTACCCTCAAGTGCTAAATAGATTTATATTCCTGTTATCGACTATCAGTAACAATAATTATAGTTAAAAAAAAACTAAACAAATACGCTTTAATAGCAAACCGAACTGAAAAGCAGAAAATAATTTTTAATTATGAACAGTTTATATTACAGCAGTAGAAAGTCAAACAATCAATTATGATTAATTACTTCAAAATAAAAGTATAATAAAATTTAAGTTATTGTTACGAAATTTACCCAAAGCCGACCCTGTGTCATTTCAGCACGACAACAAACGCTTTAAGATAAAAAAATACGATTCTCGAAAAGACTCGGCAGCGGAAGGAGCGATGATGATTTCTACTGGAGAATTCAACGGTGATTATAAAAGAAGCACGCCACGATCGCAGTTCAGTGATACCGCGTCGACTAGCATATATGAGAATGTATTGTGAATCAGCTGTTTTAATGTAAATAAAGTTCTAGAAAAGTGAAAGTAAATATTAGTTGTTATAATTTGGAATTGAACCCACGAAGTATATTGCAATTTGGTGTTAGAAGTGAAGGATTAAGTACAGTGAAAAACGTAATTTGATTTATGGAAACTCGAAGTATGGAAAAAACCGACAAAACTACCAGAAAAACAGGTTACGGAGGGACTAGACGAAAAAATAGCACAGATTCTAGGAAAACGTGACAAGAAGGAGAAACAACATCAAGAAGAAATTCAACAAAGGTTAGTGAAATCTTTTGATGATAAACTTAAAGTTGAATTAGGAAATCTTGTCACTAATATCGATGAAAAACAACAAAATCTTGTTTCCACGATGAAAAGTGAACAACATAATTTAATTGAAGGATTATTCTCGAAATTTGTAGAAAAACAAGATCAAACTGAATTAAAACGACAACATGAATTTAAGATATTTGAAGAAAAACAAGGCAAAACGGAAGAAAAAAGACAATTGCAATTTGAACAAATAATGCAAATAGTATCGCAAGTTAATGAAACAGTTAATGAAAGAATGCAAATAGTTGAATCAGATATAAAAGAAATAAACGACGACATAAAGATCCTAAAAAATAATGTGGAGACTCTTGAAATCAAAGTAGATGACATCGATTCCGTCCAGAACCAGGTGAAATTTGAAATAAGTGCTATCCAAAACCAGGTAAAAGCTGAAATCAGTTCAATTAAAGACGCAGTACACAGTGAAGTACAAGATAAAGTGGAAACAGCAATTAAAAAATTGCAACAAGATTTGCAGAGAGGAAAATACCAGCACACCGTGAGTACCAAAGGTTCCGTTAGCAAACCACCCACATTTGATGGCAGTTCATCTTGGCCCATGTATAAACGGCAATTTGAGGCTGTGGCTACAGCTAATGGATGGGATAATCAAGAAAAATCTACCTCTCTGGTAATTTCGTTAAGAGGTCCGGCCCTAGAACTCCTCCAAAGCATTCCAGTCGAAGAACAAGGCAATTTCGACAAGATCATCGCCATTCTAGACAAACGCTACGACAATCAATCCTTGAGCCAGGTATACCAAGTCCAACTCAGTGGAAAAAAGCAAAGATCCGGTGAAAGCCTTCAAGAATTCGAAGCAGAGATTAGACGGTTAGTTCACTTGTCCTATCCAGACCTGCCAGAGGAAACGAAATACCAGTTGGCCACACAGAGTTTCATAAACGGCATCAGAGATGTGGAAGTACAAAGAAATCTAAGACTAAGTGGCGTCAAGAAGAGTAATGAAGCTCTACTTCGGGCTTTGGAAGTAGAGGCCGTCATGAACATGTCCAAGCCGAGGGTCCGAGCAGTTTCCTTCGACCAGGAAGAGTCAGAGTCACCATTTCAAGCGCTGCTGGCTGGCCTGAACAAAATATTAGAACGGTCACAAAGAACTGGCACCAGAGGGGCATGTAACCGCTGCGGACAGACAGGGCATTTCCAACGTGATTGTCGAGTGAGGCCACCTGAACGATCACCGACCAGGGGTAACCAACAGAATAGGCACATGTCCAGGCACCGTCAACCAGTCAGCATAGGGGGGCGAATGCTGACTGTCCCTCCACCGGCCCCCAAAACGTTATCCATCCGGGGATTTTGCCGAGATAGCGGCAGCCTAGTCATCAGAGGCACCATCAATGGGCGAGCAGTTACCATCACCATCGACACCGGCGCCGCTGTATCCATTGCCAAGTCCAGGGTTTTGAGAGCATCAGAAATTCGGCCAGTTACCAATAACATCCAGCTCAGAACAGTCACCGGCGAGTCCATGTCAATACAGGGTGAGGCAGATGTCGTGCTACAGATAGGGGACAACATGATCCGGCATAGGGTCCTGGTAGCGAATATTGAGGACGATTTTATACTGGGAATGGACCTAATTAGCCAGCATGGATTTATGTTCGACCCGAGATATGATGTTCTTCGGTTCCTGAATGAGGAATTTGTATTGACACGGCCCGTCAACACATCAGTCACGCCCATAAAAATTGTGGCAAAGTCTTCAGCTAGAATTCCCGGTCGAACGGAACAGATTATTCATGGGCAGATAGACAGCAATCCTGGGAGCTGCGTTGGAATGGTAGAGCCCGTACACTCAGCTCATGACTACTTAGTTGGACGGGCTATAGTTAAAACCGGACGAGATATACCAATCAGAGTCCTGAATCTGTCCAACAACGACATCAGAATTACCAATGGTCAAGAGATAGCTTGTTTCGAGCCAGTAGAGACCATCATCAATTGCGAAGAAGAGTACCAGACGTCGGTGAAGGAGCCAGGGCCCGATAAAGAGTTCCTACAACAGTTTGCTGACCATTTGACACACTTGACACCAGAGAATCAGAAGAAAGCCAAGCAATTTATCACAAAACACTGGCAAATTTTTAACAGTAAAAATGGAACCACCGGTCGCACCAACATCATCCAGCATCGAATAGATACCGGAAAGGCTCAACCCATCAGAATACCACCTAGACGACTACCATTGGGGCAACAACAGGCAGTCGAGGAAAACATCGAGTGCATGTTACAAAATGGAGTTATTGAGCCATCCATCAGTCCATGGTCTGCTCCCGTCGTGCTAGTTAAAAAGAAAGATGGAATCACCCGATTTTGCGTGGATTACAAAAAGCTGAATGATGTCACGAAGAAAGACAGCTATCCACTACCCCGAATCGATGACACTTTGACCACACTAGCAGGCTCCCGTTGGTTCTCCACACTAGACCTAAAAAGTGGATATTGGCAGGTTGGTCTGCACGCAAACGATGCCCTTTGGGTTATGTAATGCACCCGCTACATTTGAGAGGCTAATGGAGTATGTACTGAGCGGGTTAACATGGAGGACGTGCTTAGTGTACCTCGACGATATTCTAGTCATGGGCCAGACATTCGACGACCATTGAAGAACCTGGACGAAGTATTCTCCAGAATTAATAATGCCTACCTGAGACTCAACCCGAAGAAGTGCTCCTTGTTCCAAAAAGAAGTAGAGTTTTTGGGCCACGTAGTGTCCGAGTCAGGAATCCGCACCAACGAAGACAAGATAGAAGCCATCCGTGATTGGTCAGTTCCAAGAGACAAACATGAACTCCGAAGCTTCTTGGGCCTCTGTTCATACTACCGGCGTTTTGTTGAGGGATTTGCCACCATTGCCGCCCCCCTACATCGGCAGACCACAGAGAAGGAGACCTTCCGTTGGAATCAGGATTGCGAACCATCTTTCAGACGACTGAAGGCAGCACTATGTTCCAGCCCCATCCTAGCCTTTCCTACACAGTCCGGCAAGTTCATCTTAGACACTGACGCCAGCAACACCGGTTTGGGGGCCGTCCTATCCCAGGTGCAAGATGCTGAAGAGAGGGTGATCGAGTACTACAGCCGTGGATTTTCGAAACCAGAAAGAAATTATTGCGTCACCAGAAAAGAACTTCTTGCAATAATAAGGGCTGTAGACCATTTCCACAAATACCTCTATGGTCGCCATTTCTTAATCCGAACAGATCATGCCGCACTTAAATGGACGCTGGACATGAAGACACCGGAAGGACAACTGGCCAGATGGATGTAGAAATTACAGCAATACGACTTCAAGGTGGAACACCGTGCCGGTCGGTTGCACAATAATGCCGATGCCCTATCCAGAAGACCCTGTAAGCGGAATGCAAGCATTGTCTGAAAACGGAACAGCGAGAGGGTATCTCCATCAGGCAGATCCCAGTGCAGGCCAATGAAGACTGGACAACGGAACAGTGCATCCAGGACCAAATGGCTGATCCAGACATCGAACCAATCTTGTCACTCAAAATGAGAGGGGCACCCAGGCCACGATGAGACGAGGTAGCTAGATACTCCGGCGTACTGAAATCATTATGGGCTCAGTAAGACTCTCTAAGAGTAGACAATGGAATGCTCAAGCGAGTTTGGGAAAGCGCTGATGGACGAGAAACCAAGTCCCAACTGGTAGTTCCGAAAAAAAGGTACCAGCCATCCTGACCGAAGTACATGATGGAATTACCAGAGGCCACCTGGGCATGAATAAAACCCTAGACAAAGTTCGCCAGCGGTACTACTGGGTGAACTACTTCGAAGACGTCAGAGCTTGGTGCCGCAAATGTGCCACCTGTGCAGCCAGTAAGGGCCCGAAGACCCGGACCAAGGTCAGAATGCAGCAGTATAATGTGGGCGTCCCATTTGAGAGAATTGCCATCGATGTCGCCGGTCCGTTTCCCGAGTCTGAGAGGGGGAACAAATACATTCTGGTCGCAATGGATTACTTCAGCAAATGGCCTGAGGCATATGCGATACCCAACCAAGAGGCAACCACGGTAGCAACGGTGCTAGTAGAACAACTATTCAGCAGGTTTGGCGTCCCGATGGAATTACATTCAGACCAGGGGCGTAACTTCCAATCGAATGTATTCCAGAAGGTCTGCACGATGTTGGGGATCAGGAAAACTAGAACAACACCATTACACCCACAGTCAGACGGAATGGTGGAAAGATTCAACAGGACCTTGGAACAACACCTATCCAAGGTCGTCAGCAATAACCAGCGTGATTGGAATGAGCATATTCCCCTATTCCTGTTGTCATATCGCTCTGCTGTACATAATAGTACAGGCCTGACCCCAGCCAGGGTCCTATTCGGAAAGGAGCTGCGATTACCATGCGACTTGGCATTTGGCTCCCCCGAAGAACCGCCCCAAGACATCGACGATTATGCCGACCAGCTCCGACATAACATGCTGGCAATACACGAATTAGCCCGAACGCAGATGTTGGCCACCAGTGACCGGATGAAGACGCGATAGGACCTCAAGGCCAATTCAGTCGGGTTCCAAGAGAGGGACAAAGTCTGGCTGTACAACCCCCAACGGAGCAAGGGTAAATCCCCAAAGCTTACACCCGCCTGGGATGGTCCATACGAAGTGGTCAAGAGGCTGAATGACGTCGTCTACCGGATCCGTCGAAACCCCAAGGCTAAATTGAAGGTGGTTCACTTAGATCGACTCGCTCCCTACCATGGAGGGGATGTTTCTGATCGGGACGATCAGAATTAAAGGGGGGGCAGTGTTACGAAATTTACCCAAAGCCGACCCTGTGTCATTTCAGCACGACAACAAACGCTTTAAGATAAAAATACGATTCTCGAAAAGACTCGGCAGCGGAAGGAGCGATGATGATTTCTACTGGAGAATTCGACGGTGATTATAAAAGAAGCACGCCACGATCGCAGTTCAGTGATACCGCGTCGACTAGCATATATGAGAATGTATTGTGAATCAGCTGTTTTAATGTAAATAAAGTTCTAGAAAAGTGAAAGTAAATATTAGTTGTTATAATTTGGAATTGAACCCACGAAGTATATTGCATTATTAACAGACTAATTCGATTCAGACCAAAAAGCGGGGGTGCATTTTACTATATTTGCATAACTCTCCTCTTATAATAATTGTAAATTTAATATTTCAGGCACCCCAGGCTTTTTACTCTGAATTGAATTATTCTGTGAATAACTTAAAGTCTATTAAACTTGTATTTTGAGGTAATTAATCATGATTGATTGTTCGACTTTCTACTGCTGTAATATTAACTGTTCATAATTAAAAATTATGATTTTTTTAAACTATAATTATTTTCTAAGTTTTTAGTCTTATAAGTATGTCTTTAGTATTTATAATTAACAAGTTCATAGCAGCAAGTTCTGTTACTGCCAACTAGATGGCAGTACTTAATAGGCGAATTTGTATTTAGGCAAGAACAGTGACAAAAAGACAACAAACGGGAAAATTCAACTTATAGAATTGTATTGTCATCGTCCCTTGACACGTGTGTTACATTTCGCGAACTGTAGATAAGACGAGCCATAGGAGGAACATCACTGAATGAACAAATAGAAGGAAGAGGAAAGTAATAAAAATCATACGGCAGGTAATCATAAACAGTAATAAGAGTGAAATTTTTTAACCGGAAAAGAAGATCCGGAAAGAAAAAACTTGGACAAAGGGGCATTTTATGTGCCAATATAAAAATAAGTCTACTCCAGTCGTAACCTTTTATGATGCGTTCACTTGACCGGATAATCGGATATACCGCCACAAGCGTTAATTCAAAAATATTATGCACAAATGTATGTATTATTTGTTCTGGATAAGTATTAATATTGTAACTATTTTTAGTCGTTTACAGGTAGAATATGTTATTAAGCGCCAGGCAGAACATTGGGTGCACTCACGGAATGATAGCATTAAAGCGCTCAAGCGCCACAGCACTTTGCTTTCGCTGAATGAAAACCTTTGTGTCTAGTTATTTTCACTAGTTATGTTTACTTTTTGGCGACACTTTTGTGTAATATCAACACAGAACTTGATAGCTGATTTAGTTATAAAGCGGAGAATTTATATGCTGTACCGCTTTATTAAAGCGCTGCAGCGCTGTGGGTAAAGCAGACACTCTTTATACACTTTAACAAAGTGCTTCATCGCTATAATTCCCTGAATGCACCTCTTATTAAAGGTGCAATAAAAAAAATTAAAAAAATACAAACCTGAGAACGCTAAGAGAAAGCAAACATATTGTTAGTCCTGGCAGCACGGAGTTTTTAAGCTACAATAGATTTAACACCAGTTAACATGTCTAAAATGTTCATATTTGCTCTTTTGACTGGTAGAATAAACCCTAATAATCAACAACATTGGTGGCGATAGGTGCAAATCGACCACCCGTGGTAACGCCACCCTAAGATTTTAAGATATTTTTATATATACCTCAAAAAAGAAATTACAAATATTATTGCTTTTACTAAAGATCAAAACATCTCAATGTAGCTCAACACATATAAGTTTTTCATTGATAAAACGGGAGCCTAGTAGTGGTCTAATCCCGATATATTGTGACGGGAATTCATCCGATATTTCCTGGAATCGGCATTCATTCGATATTTGGTGGAATCCGAAATGTTTGTCTGGCGAACTGAGGTCCGCGACTGGCGCTATGGAAATTCATAGAATCTCATCGAATGGCCGAGAAACTTTCAACAGAATTCCGAGGAGAAATATATAAATACGGAGATCTAACGGAAGAATTCATTCAGTATTTAGTCCCAGTTTAGTAAACATAAGGTATTTAAGATAAATTGTAAATAGCTGTGTGTACATAAAATTAGTGGAAATAAATTAGAGTGAGTTCGACTGTGTTTTTAAAACATTCAAGAACCCGAAAAGTAAATAAAAAAATCACAATATAATAATTTATTTTTTAAAAAACAACATCTAATCTACATTTTCATGTTGATATTTGTCAAAAGTTAGTATGCATGACCTGGTGAGTGCTTAAACTACGAGGACCAAGTGACCAACAACAATATATGTATATATTAAAAAATAATAATATAAAGAAATATTAACTTGTGCTTAGTAAAGAGAGACCCACATATATAGAGAAAATATGTAAATATATGATGGAAGGTATCTATACAAATGAAGAATAAATCAAATTTGTTACGTGAGAACATGCAATACATTCAAGATCAGCTACTCAATTTACCGGCTCCCATTTATTTTTAATTAAATATAAAACTATATTATGTATTCACATGTAAGACATGTATACGTATTCAGTAACCCTGACTTTGAATGTATGATGTTTTTGCGTAAGATTCATGCATTCATTTATAACACTAAAGAAAATGTATTATGTGATTTAAATTTCAAAATATAAATAACTGAAATACTTACTTTTAGTGGAAATCAGATCATTATTTTTCAATCCTCTAAGGAATCTATTATAAGCTGTGGAGCACTCAGTAGATATAGATGATGAATTTTCCATTATGTTTAGTGGTATCACTTTCCAAAAATCTTCCAAATTTTTTACAGTGGTTACGACATCGTGTTCTTTCCGATCTGGAAAAATATCACAAAATAAAAATATTTCCTCGACTTTCCATTAATTTCAGTTGTCAATAATATACAATATATGTTTTTAGCTCATACAACAGGAGAGAAATTTAAAAACTAAAATGCGTTTACTGAATTGGAGAAGTAAGATTTCGATTGTGCGTTGCTTGCTACAAAAATCAAATTTAGAATGATAATCACGCAAATCTTAATTTTCGAATTATATACAGTTAAGACCATTTTCTGACATATTACTGAGAACCGGAGCTATTGCAATAGGGAAGTTCTAGTGTCTGCAAGATTAAAATATTCGAATCTAAAAACAGAATGAAATATACTATTAGTTGAAACAATCAGATGAAAAACAATACTGGGAGCTAATGCTATACTCAGAACGAATTAACCAAAAACCAAGATGTCCTCAGGTCTAGTTTTCAAACCCAGTAATTTATACTCTCTTTTGTTTTGTACGCAAGTCAATATATAATGTGTCCCAGATAAAAGCAACTACATGGGGATTTCCGAAACGTCTAGAGATACGGGATGGCTTAAATGAGCCCAATCAGCTGCTGTATCGAAATTTAAACAATATACAGGGATTTTCAAAATATCGAAAAAAAAATTGTGGTTTATCGAAAAGTTACAATATATCTATCTTGTAAACAATTTTGATAAAATTTGGTAGTTTAGACTACTGTAAATCTATTGACGAATTCTTACTAGGCCTTTTAGAATTTTTTCAACAATTGCGATATGGCCGCCATATTGTATTTATATGTCATAAAAAGAGCTTTTCAACCATGTATCTTGGGGTCACAAAAACTGTAAATTATTTAAAAAATAATTTTTCAATTAGTTTGCTGTGAAACAAAATGCCCTAATTGTGTTTTCTTAAAATTTCGCAGAAAATAAACTAATAAAAGTACTCTTTTATTTATGAAAATGAAAATATTGTAATTTCACTCAAAACAAAGGAAAACTATAAACCGATAACAAAGACTTGAATCAAACTAAATTAAATTAAAATTCCACAATTATTATTAATGTACTTCCTACATGAATTAGAGATATATAGGCATCTATAACCATTTGTCTAGGCATTTATTCAATGGTTTGAACAACGGTTGCCTAAAGTTCATCCACCTTATTATAAGTAATACGAGTACAATAAACTTTATTATTCACCTATCCTCAAATCCAAAAATGAAGAGGCGTAATGTTCGGTGAGCGAATCGGCTAGGCAACAGGAAGTGGATTTACGATCCAGTTATTTCTATATTGCTGTTTTAAAAACTCAGTTATGGTTCTTGTATTTTGCATTATGTGAAGGTGCTCCATCTTGCTAAAATCACATAACTTCTACCCATACATTAAAACCCCACCTCACTTATGGTGTACCTCACGAATTAAGAACGGATCGGTCCAATAAACGTTGATTTGTCTGTTAAATATCCCGCAATTTGTAAATTTGCTTTCATCATACCACAGAACCTTAAGCGGAAATTGAGAAATTTTTTGGTAATTTTCTACAAACCAATTGCAAAACAATATTCTTCTTTCTAAGTCACCAACTCTAAGTTCTTGACTAATATGTTCTACATAAGGACGATACTTTTACTTTTTCTCTGAACAGTCGATTTGGGCACTTCGATATTAATTTCCATTTGACGAAAGGAAGTACGAGGATTGTCTATAACACTTTGTAAAATATTAGACACTCTATTTCAATTAGGTTTCTAAAAGAACCATAGGCAAGTAAATTATCTCTAAGCATTCTGAAGATCGGGATATCACTGAAAGTACATATCTTGAGCTCGTTCAGTGTTTAAGTGGCATAAAATGGAATAATCATACATTTCCACTTTTTTCCAATTTAAGTACCTTTTCATATCAAATTTAACTGAAAAATGCTCAAATACTTCTGGAGGTAGCCTGGAATGGACAAATGTCTTGCCAAGGCTAAAAAGAGAGGGCAATAGAGACGGCAAGTGGCTATTTCACTCGATTGGAAGCTGCATCCAGTAAGCTACGTGCAGTATGTAGTTTGTTGGCTGCACCTCGCAATCGAATGAAATAGCCTCTTGCTCTTTCTATTGCCCTCTTTCTAGTCTTGGCATGATATTTGTGCATTGCAGGCTACCTCCAGAAGTATATGATCTAAGGTTATACATGGTTAAAAGCTCTTTTTTGTGCTATTCAATGACGTATAAATCCATAAGAAATGTTTGGCTTTGGTAGCAAAAAGTCTGGCAGGCCTAGAAAAAATTCGTTAACGTCAATCGATTGGCCGTACTCGCTGCCAAATTTTATCAAATTTATTTACAAGACAGCTAATATAACTGCACGTGATATTTAATACTCTCTTCGAAGTGTCATATAGCTATATGGTTATTCGAGAGAACATTCTCTTGAGGGCAAGGGCGGATCCTGAGTCGTTTCAAAGGAACCGATCTTACGATCGAAATTTACTTATGTAGGGAGGGGGGTTCTGTAAGGTTTCGAAAACATTATATTTCCTGGGTTGTATTAAAAATAGTGGATTTTTGCTTTAAACGCGCAAAAATGGCTTGATTTTAAGGTTGTGGATGTAAGAATGCCTCGTACTCTCGGAGGGAGCGAGCGCCACCTCTGCCCATCCCTGGATCCGCCTCTGCTTGTGGGAAGCCCAACGGATGAAGGTACCCTGTCAGAAACAATAGATTTTATGCAGGGTTACAGATTAAATCGACCTAGATCCTTTAAGAGGTTGTAGTTTCCAGCATTTCTGACTAATTTGACCATGAAACACCGTATCCCAAACTTAACCGTTTTCAAGATATTGAACTTGGAAGTTTTTTAAAAAAATGCCGTTTTTTGTCTGTTGACTAATTTTTTGGATTTTCTCCTCTCATTTATATGTGCTGGCTTTTTTTCTAGTAGTTTAGTAGGTTTAATATTCTAATAAAAATTCAAAATTGCAGTAAACTGAACCGAGTGGGTCGGAGCAGAGGGTTGAAATTGAAATATTTTCATCTTTCTCCGAAATATTTTTAAAAACAATAGGCTATGACAGTTATGCTGCAGATATAATTAAAAATATTTACGTTTTATTGGCTACCCAACAAGGTATAACAAGCTAGGGTGGAATCAGAATTCTTTGAAAAAAAAACGTTTATGAAAGACTCCCAGGTCATATTAAAAAATAACTTTTTACTACACCAGTTCTTATTTCATTTGCCGCATCGATTACTCTCAGTAGAACACATGTGACTGGACTAGGTTCGTTGTATACAGAACTATTCATGTGTCCCCACATATAAAAATCATGGAGGTCTGGTCTGCACTTCTAGCTGGCCATGGTATGAGTCCACCTCTTCCAATCCACTACCGAACCTAATACAGTCACATGTGTTGATGTTTTGAAACAGAGAAATCGATGAGGGAATTTAAATAAGAAGGGGTTTAACCACTGTTGTAGTATAAAGTGGATTAAGACATAGAATAAGAGTATGTGTGGGAAACAGAGGCGGACCTGTGGAACATGAAATGTAATCTTAGACTTTGGATTGTTTTATTCTCTTTTCTGGTCCAATTGGTAAATTTGAAGTACTGTTATCGTTTACTACTACCTGGGAGCATTTTATAAAAGTTTTTCCAGAGAATTCTGATAATATCCTAGCTTCCTGAAAGTTTCCTTGGACTTCCATTGTCTTGAAATGATTGATCTCAGAACGTTTCAATCATCAGGTGAATGTTGGGACATTCAGATTATCCGTCGTATTTATATCCTTAATCGATCATGCTCACTGGGTCGCTTAATCCCCTGGCTCGTCCAATTAGCGTCGCCGTACTTGAGGATTGGTTGTCGGTGATGCGTAGCGGCAGTGGCTGAAGAAGAGATATCCAAACGTTTTTAATTTGGATGCTGGGCTCGAGATTATGTATGCCGTCTCTATGAATTTTCTTTTATACCTGTGAATCATCCTTGCCCGGTTCCAGTTGATGTTATGGTGTTCGGTCCATGCGTGATTAGCTAATCCAGAGTTTGTTAACTCCCCTCTTTGAGTAGATGTGCTCCTTAACCCTGGTGTCCAGTGGTCGCTTGGTTTCCCCAATGTAGAGATTGCCACATTCACAGGGTATGCTGTACATACAGTTTTTTAGTAATGCAGGATTATCCGGTTTTGTTTTTGTGATCTTACTCCTCAAGGTGTTGTTGCTCTCTTTGATTCCATATCCGTCTAAGTTTTTCTGACAAGCCTTTAGTGTATGGTAGGAGTACGGTTGCTATAGTCTCTTCCTCTTCCTGCCTATGTTATTTATCCAGTTGTTCAAATGCATTATTAATGGTGGTTTCCGGATATACATTCGTCAAAACGTCTTCTCTAAGTTTCATTTGTTCTTCTTTGAGAGCCTCTGGTGTGCTGCAACTATTTTTGACTCTATTGACTTGTGTCTTGATAATGCCAGTTTTCGTTGTTGGTGGGTGGTTCGAGTTATAGTGTAGGTATAACCAGGGGCGGCTGTCCCTTAAGTGCACTTGTGGGCTGAACCACCAAATTTAATAAGCTTTTAATAAGGTTAAAAATCAACACAAAATGTTTAATAAATATCATTTCAATAACAAAGAAATTTTCAAAAAACAATTTAAGCTCTAATCCAAACTTGTATTAAGACTTATATTCGCTTGAAAGAATATTTCACCGTGCACTTCGGCTAGCACAATAATTCAAATTTTTATTTACGTGATTTAATTAGTGGTTGCTTTGTTTTTGTTCTCGTAGTCTATGAAAGAATATTTAATATACAGAGTGTGTGTCTGTTTACATAACTGTGAAAATGAGTATCAACTTTAACATTGACTATATTAAAAACAATAATAAATAGTTTCAAAATAAATTAGATATAAAATTGGCTGGTCCACTTAAGCCATATCTTAATTGAAAACAAGAGTGCAAAATGAAAAATAAAGTATTTACAGGACGTTTTAAAAATTAAATTTATAATAAAAATAAATGGTTGTGTGGATGTGATCGCATCAATACATTATTTTGTTTTCCTTGCATTATTAATGGCGGGGAATCAATTTGGACGGAAACTCGAGTGAAGGATTAAAACGTTTCTTAGAAATACGATGTCTCAAGACTAGTTAAATGCTCTTTCTGTGCTTAGTATTGACAGACTTTAATAAAAACGTCATTGATCATTTTGCTTTCGAAAAAATCGACGAATATTTTAATCAATAAAAAATAAATGCAGTATTAGCAAAGCTATGGTTTGTTTTGTTGCAGCTTTGAATCCCAATATTTGAACAGTAACATCAGTTTCATAACCCACCAGCCGCCACTGGGTATAACCCTGTATGTGTAGGCTTTCTGTACATTATTGTTTCGATACCGGTCCTAGTCCTTTGGCACTTCACATCAAGGAATGATAGGCACCCACTCTCTTTCCTCTCCATGGTGAATCTGATGGATGCTTGTGATCGGTTTAGATGCTCAGAAATGTCTTTAGTGATCTCTGTCTCCGTGTTGCCAAATAATGAAGGTGTAGTCGAAATAGCTCAACCAGAGTTTTGGTTGCTTCTCGTACTCCTTCAGTGTATTATCTTCGACACAATCCATGTATATGTTGGCGATGGTTGGCGATAACGGGGAACCCATAGGCAATCCATTTTCTTGCATGAAGAACCGGTCCTTCTCCTGAAAGTAGCAGTCCTTGAGGCAACATTGTTGATTGATTAAATCTATTGGCAGCTCCGTCCTCTCCATCAGGGTTTCTGCAACTCACCAACAGCAGAACTATCAAAATTCCTCTTATTGAATTTAAAAAAGAAAACAGATTTTTTATATATTTTTTATATTAAATAAATTAACACAAATTCCAAAAATATCGGAATCAGTTTAAGGTAATTTATTATTGCAAACATTATGTTAAAATTATTTAAATTATGTAACTTTTTCCTAATCTAACCAACACTGCAAATAGAGGTCCTACCGTTTTCAAGATTCCAATATAATTCTTATCTTAGACAAACTATATATACTATTCGATAATTGTGAATGCTAATTATCAGTATACTGAACAAACTCTAATAATATCGTTAGATCTGTAATCCTCAACAACATTGCGTTTATAAGTACGGTTTGAATATTTCACAGACCTATTAATTCGTAGGAATATTCCTACATAACTACAATTTAGGAATATTTCACGTAGAATTATTTCCAAATAAACCGCTGACATATTATGCACAACAGTACTTTGAAAGGTCCGAGATTAGAATATATCTAGGTCAAGGAGAATAAAATTCGTCTCGAACTGTACTTAAGTCTAATGGGTACCTACATATACAAACAAATTACACCATCTTATTAACAGAATTTCGAAAGAATGATTTCAATATTAATACTAATTTGGTATATATCACCTTCATAATTCGAACGTCTTTCGTAGATGTCATCAATATTAATACACAACAAGAGACAGGATAATCTATTTTCAGTAATTGTGAAAACATATCATTTGAAAGGAGTTTACTTTACCTTTAAATAATTCTATTTTTATTTTCGAATTAATTGCGTATTGATTCAAGGCAAGATTTTCCATTGAAAACGTTTATAATTTCATTATATTTGGGCTAGTCTATTCTAGTTGGGAAGTATAGAAATTTTCACTTGAAGATCTCTGATAAACTGTTGCTAAAAACATGCGCCCGCCCGCGATGGGTTAGACAAGAAAAACATATATATAAATGTAGATCTGGAAATACTTTGTTTTCAAGATACAAGGAGTTAAAATAATTAATTTAATAGATCAAGCCGTTTTGGAGAAAATTTACAAAACGTATTTTTGTGAATATTTATTTTTTGAAACCTTACATAAACTTCTAAAAAATAACCACTAAGGAAGCTACTATCGCACGTTCATTTTCTTAAAAACCGTTGGCCAAAGTCTTTCCAGAGAACAAAATCCTTTGGCCACCAGTGTTGAACTTTTGCTCAATAGTTGCTCAGCACAGGGGATGGTGTTAATCTCAATCCGCTTTGACTTGTAGGTGTGACATTTTGAACACAATTCAAACTAGTTTCTACAACTTGATCGGTAAGCTGGTATCTTCTGTGCCTGAGATTTGGCTCGATTTAGAGAACCAACCTGCCGAATGCAACTTTATAATATACACATATTCTAATACCTAATTTTAAATATATAATTAATTATAAATGTTATATAAAGAATATGCCACATATTCTATGAAGATTTAGGGTAATTTATTTATTAAGCTGTACTCATTATTATACTGAAAGATGACACATTATCGTTTTTAAAGCACCATTTTGTACATAGAAAAATTAATATTCGTATATGGTTTTTGTTTCTTTTACCAGTTTAACTCATTGATGTCATTATCCCCGTGTTGCGATTACAAATTTTTAAATTAACATTAAATGATATATGATAAGTTTTAAGTGTATATTATGGGTTAAAAAGAAATGTTTGATGATGTAATAAATAATCATAACAAAAAAGAGTACCATTAACAGTTACACAGTTTATATGTGTATAGGTACAATAAAAAATTACTACTACCAAATTGTATTAATCATGTTTTATGTTTACACCTACTTATGACTCACAATGGCATCAATGAGTTAAATTGGCTAAAGAAACAAGAACACAATGTGAATATTAATTTTCCTATGTACAAAATGGTGACTTAAAATGCATAATGCGTTCACTTCCAATATAATAACAACGAGCACAGCTTATTAAATAAATTATCCTTGATATTCAGAGAATATTTAGCATTTTGTTTATATAGCATAATTAATTATAAATTCTTGAAAAAAATCATCTGTGTTTGGAGATATTTCAACTCCAACTCTGGAGTGGTTGTCAATCGGTTTGTAGTGCAGTTCAACCTCTATTCTAAAATTTTCGCTTTGATGCTGATTTTCTTGATTGTCAAAATTGTTTGACAGTGACAAATTGTCACACTACAATACAAAACGATTGACAACTACTCCAGCGTTGAAGTTGAAACGTCTTCAAACTCAGATAAGTATCACACAATATACAAAACACTATTTATATACAGGAATACTGGTTGATCATTTTGTGGACATCTCTTTGTCGCAGAATGACTACGAGGAACAATCTCTGTACGGACAGCCAGTAATAGTAATCCAGGGCTTTACTACATTGTGTCCTGCGTTTACAATTTTCAAATATTTATCTGTTGCAGGAAAAAATCTAAGGAGTGAAAACCCTAATGAACAGGCAAAATAATCCAAGACCTCCTCAACAATCTTTTCAAAATTACTAATCAGAAATAAAACCAAGAAAATTTAATTACGAAAACCAAGTTTTGGAAAGAATTCCAAATGTTGAAGTTTTATTTTCTTCCGTAAGTAAATTCTTAAAACAGACTTTTTGACAATAACTACTACGCTTAAATGGAAACTTGAAGATGCCTCAAATAATCTTCAGAAACTAATTAATAACATGGATATATTCGACATATGAATGCCAACGTCCGAAGTAGTAAAAATGGTAAGCAAATCGAAAGAACGATGGACTTCCTTATATAAAAATAACTACATATGCACCCTCTTTCTTCAGGACATGTCCAATGTTTGCCCTGAATGCCCTGTCCACATAATAAATCTATTATTTGAATTATAAAAACACAAAGTTTTCTACCATAACACCAAACCTTTATTTTTTCACTCAACTCGCTTCCAGGAACCATCGGATTAATTCTCGTAACAATACGCTAAATACTATTTCAACTGGGAATAAAGATCTGAGAAATCTGAATCGGGAAACATCTACAGTGTTGAAAATCCAAATCGAATAAATTCGATAACGAATAAAAGAGGGCGTACAGGGAAAAACTCTTGGACACGTCGATGTGTCGATGTACATCTTCCATGAGCTCCTTAGTCGACATCAATTTATAGGAATGCAGTTTACTTTCCTTTAATACGCGAAAAATCGATGTTTGGCTAACTTTGAACAGTGGGGCTGGGCTGCTTTTCGACCAGAATTATATGGGTTTTCTTGAAACTCAAGCACAATATCCAATTTCGTATTATCACTTACATGACCAATTGTTCCTTTGGATATAGACGGCAAATTTGGAAAATTTACATGAAATAAGCGAGAAACTTCAATCATTTGTAGAATGGTTATTTTGTGCAATTCTGTTAAAAGAACCATTTTCTGATATTATTACGTACAGTTAACGAAATTCAAAAGACAATAGCACTGACACAGATCACCACTGTCATGCAGGCAGGCAACAAGATGCTAAGGCTATGAGTTTTGACGAAAATAAACATAACTTTGTTTTTCTTAATAGGTAAAAAGGAACGCAGGAATGGTTTTTGCTTACTATCTCAATATCAAGAGATAAATGGGAATTAAGTATTGAGTGTAATGTAGCGATTTTGTGAAATAAAATCATTTTCTTCTTTTAATCGACGTGTCCAAGCTTTTTTCCCTACACGCCCTCCTTTATTCGATATCGAATGTATTCCATTTGTAAATCTGCTAATGAGAATAGAGCCGAAAAGAATCTGTTGAGGAATATCTTTATTTTTCTGTATTTTGAATTTCAACTTTGAAACGAAATGGCAATCAAAGTAAATTTAACAAATTTTGTAGCAAGATATATACTCATATTACTACAATGGTTGTTTAAATTAAAATTAGTAGCAAAATTAATAATGAATACTAATTTTTGTTTTCCGTCTCGCTTCAGTTTAAGACTCTCAGAGAATTTCGTTCAAGAACTGAACAATTTTGAAACATTTTCAATTCAATATTTATACCTAGTACAACGGTTTTGAAATACAATATTTAAAAATTGGATAAATCAAACCATTGTATATTGAAATATGGGCAGATAATTTATACACTCTTGTGGGATATCAGTAACAGTCGATTAACAAAATATTTCTTCACCTTTTTGACGACATATTTTCAGTAAATGTTACAAAATCATTAGAGAAAGAATTTGTACTAAATTTGGTACTGAAACGTTATGCCCCTGGAAAGATATAGGTACCTGGATGCTTGTAATAAATTGAGGTAATATACTCACTGATGTCTCTATTGAAATACTTATTTTTCTTGATCATCTTGGGGTGCAGCTTTCAGTTTATTTTTTGAGGCGCGCCTCGCATTCCGTTTCTCCTTAACCGCTTTGCATTTTGCCACTTTGGTCTGCCTCTCATTTTAAGTTTCGATTTCTTCGATATCAAATTTTGTAATATATAGACGTCTCTCTCACTTTTAACGATTCCAAGTTCTATTGCTTTTGACAAATAAATCGGCAACTTCGTGTTCAGATTGTCGAACGTTTTCCTCGATCGCTGACGCATGAAAACCTTGATGTTTTCTGGCGTACCTGGCACTCCACAATTCTGTGGAAACCCAATTGCTCTGATTACAGCTTATATTCCAAATTCAATAGGACCACATCATGAAATTAATCATGTTTTTTTACTTTGCATTATTTGTCATTTATTTCAATTTTACTGAAATATAACGAAAATTGTACTTTGTTAAGTTGAATTTCCAAAATGGGCCCAAAAAAGCATGTACATCATGTCCCCTTCTTGTGTAGTAACGTACTCTACTACTCAAAATACGACTTTTGCATCTCAAAAGTGTAGCTCATCAGCAACCAGCCAGTTATTCTCAGTGATGAAAACTCTGATACATAGATCCCAAATTCGAACGGACAATGAAAACCGCAGCACTCACAGCACTACACTGAAGGAGGGATTAAACTCGAACGGCTTCACTTACACAAAACCCTAAAGTAGAAAAAGAAAACATGAAGAACATTTCGACAGCTTTTCACCCCTTTAAACTAGGTACAACAGACAGAATCTGAAGGATCCTAAATAAGTATAAAATAAGGTTCGGGCAATTCTTAGCAACACCTTCATGCAGGATTGCAATTTCTCATACCTCATAAAAATGCAGTGAAACATAAAACCACAAAGTCTGCACTAGCCCAACACAGAATCAACGCAAGACACTGAATAAACTCTGAAGAGATGAAGATGTTGGCTAAAATCGAAAATTAAAAACCGAGGTTCGTGAGAGAATATACTGAAATCAGAAAACGAAAGTTAATAAACGCCGTCCACCCATCTGTAGAGTTGCATTGGCGGACGCTATCTTTTAGACTAATGTCACAGAATAATCAAACCCAGAAGCGAAACTCTCCCTTGCCGCCAGATACAAATTTCTTTGCGGATGTGCGACAAAGCCATTAATTTGAGGGTGGGTTCAATGAACTACAGAATTATGAAATTATTATATTTTTTGGAAGTTAAAAAATGTACCTTATCGTCAGAGTAAAAGCTACCAAAAAATCTTATTATTCAAAAAGAATCTGTTAAATACATGTTACATGCATATACTCAATATTTTTAAAACAAAACATTCCAAGGATCGCCTTACTGGCACTAAATATTATAAGATTTATTTATTATTTACAATTGCATCAGAATGAGGTATACAAGTAAGGTCAATTTTGAGAATTGAAATATAATTTAAAAAGATTGTGAGTTGGACCTATTACTTCCACACCATTTGAAGTAGAACTTTTGATTGATTGAATATCACAGATATATAAACACAAACCTTTATTTTCAGACGACTTCTGAATAATTTTATTTTATTCAAATGCCTCTAAAACTTACATTTTTCAAATATGTTGTTCCCTTTTAATACGAATGCCTCCTTATATGTTACCGCCCGGATATTGTTACTATCAAAGCAATTGCCGATTCTGTTCAAGGTCACGAAATCTTGACCCCAAAACATCAAAGGTTCCGACAAGAGTTTCGCTTCTGGGTTTGATTAGTCTGTGCTAGGAAACACAGAGAACATGCTTACGACAAGGAAGAATAGCCCAATTCCCTATGACGAGAGGCCCGTTGACCCGTCGAAGAACATGAGCTCTGATTGGCCGAAACCGCTCATCTAGACAGTTCGCATAAAGGCAAGGACGCGCAGCAGTGACGGTTCAATTTTCGCGACGCTTACAGAATGACAACATCGATTTTTCGAAACGTGAAAAATGTGTCCTTTTAAGGCTAGGGCCACATGTGCGGGATTTCAGGAAAAAACGCTAAAATACGAAACTACTATTGCAAAGCGGATAGGCTAGATGCGGCGTTAATTCCTGCCCAAAGGGTCGATGTCGGGCGCATCTTCGTCAGCCGCCTAAGGATAGGATGGGTTTCCTGTTTTTGCGTTATTTCGTCTTGATTGGCCACACTGGCGGAAAAGAACGCTGCATTCATTTCTAGTCCTCTATTTCGTCATGGAGCTCGAGAATGCAATGACTATAACGGAGGTGCAGAAATTTCCGTACTTTTATGACTGTAACCAGCGTGTGGAACTATGGTTGAGCTGGTTCCATGAGCGTGAGAAACTTGCTGGTGTGACTTACGATGTGGGAACTCTAAAAAAACGTAGAAAACGCACCGTGAAATCCCGCTCTTGTGGCCATAGCCTCAGACAAACCAATATTGAGAAATCCAAGAACCTTCAGAAACTATTTATAGTCTTGACAACATTAAAATATTTGATGCGCTTGAGATTAGCTAGAAATTGATTATATATATTTTTGTGGCGTTAGATAATATGTTGATTATGATAGGCAAGAAGGAACGAAACAGTAACTCTCAACAACAAACAACCTTACAAACTGTGGACGAGTACTCAAAGACAACAGACAGGTGAAATAGCGGGACAGTCAATAATTGATAGAAACTACGGTCAGGATTTATTGCATCAACATGATTAAATCTTAACTTTAATTGAAGCTGTTTGTTGTTTATTCTCCCGAATAATTTACAGGAAATATTATTTTATATTTTATAATTTAAGAATTTTCCACGTCAAATCTGATATTGCTACATTTCCATTGACTTTCTCTCAACTCTAGACCAGTTTTGTCAATTGTAATAAACATTGTTAGCATTAAAGTACTTTTCAAATTGTATTTTCAATAATTCCTTATTAAACTAAAATAGAGTAATCAAAGGAACTTAAAAGTAGAGTTAGGCGCCAAGATGAAAGAACACACTTTTTCCGGAAATAAGTATAACTAAATACATATTAATTGTAGGATATGAATGAAAGTAACGGTCTGATGATTAGGCAATAAACAATGATATTGGAGGTCATGCCTTCAATGAAGCAAGAGAACAATTAAATAACATAACCTTAAGACTGGAGAAAGAATGCAATAAAAGTAGCAATTACACGGACGTGTACTATTCATGATGAAAATACAATAAAGATAATGTCTATATTTGATAAATGTATACAAAAATTAATGCTCTTAAATTTTTTTATACACGTTAAGTATCTAATTACAGAGGTCACTTCCTATTTAAATTAGTTTTGCATACTACATACCTACAATAGGTGATTAATGGAAGAATAGCTGGCCTACATCAATATGTATAGAGCAAAATAAGATAATTTAACCTGGAAAGAGTAAATTGACAAAAATCCAAGAATGTAATTATATTAACAGTAAATTGCTTTTATAGTCCTATTTAAATGTAGATTATGGAGATGAATGTACTGTTAGTCAGTTCGTTACAGAAATATTGCGCCAAACTGAAATAGAGCTCCAAAAACAACAGAAACTGCCTTTGGTGTAATAAAAGTAAAAACAAACAATAGAGAATACTCAGAAGAACGAAAAGTAACAAATAATGTAGAAGTTTCAGTTTAAGAAACCGTGAAATGAGCAGTGCCAAAATCAATATTCAAAAACGTAAAAACTGAGAAACTTACGGATTTATTAGAAGATTTAATAGTATTTTAAAATTGCTAACAATGCAAGGCAAGATACTCCTTACCTTTACTAACTAAAAAACATGAAGACTTTAGAAGAATAATCGAAATGTATAGTAAACAAGAACCACTAGTCACAAATAGAATCAAAAGAAATATGTAATGATATTTAGCTACAAAGGAAACGAAATAAAGTTGGGCGTTTTAAAAAACATGTGCCAACGCTCATATGAAGAAGTCCGAAAATGCTTGGTTTTCAAGATACATGATTTTTTTATCATTGAACAACTGAAAACAAAATTTGTTTATTTTGATTGTTCATGTGGGTTTTCTCTCCTCACAACAAGCTCTGAAAACATTTCAGCTAAATAATTGAAAATCAAAGTGTAGTAAATTATTGTGGAACCCTAGTTGCCTTTTTATAGAAAACTCTTAAGCAGAAATCATTGTCGAACAAGCAGTTTATAGGTAATGTTGTATTAAATTGTTTTTTCGTAATTGTCAATATTAACAATACACGAAAAATAGGAAAAATGAAAAACAATCACCAACTACCATGTCTATAACTGAGTGCGATAATCACAGGCAGAAACATAGGCGACGACGTAAACTATACAAGAAAAATACCTATAAAAATAGCAAATATAAACAATATATTTATTACACACTTTAATTACGTTATTTAAAAATTGTGATGCCAATAACGGCAAATTGTATGACGCTTTTGAAAAAAAGTATGTAAATAAATAAATTTTACTGTGAGCCATGCTATACCTGCTTTATCAAATACTCGTAAGTTCAAAAACTCTCCGTGGATATCATCCAGGCCTACAGCTTATCCTTCTTTTATTAGTGAGATAGCTTTCTCTAGTTTATCGTCTTGCAAGAGCATGTCAATATATTTTGCCATGTTTCTAGTTTTTTTATCTACAATTTCGGAGTCCCTTTCATTTAATAACCTTGTTGTTTTTTTATGGAACCGAGCTGCTTCATTTATCTTCATATGTAAATTACCTAAGTCATGCTTTTTCCAAAATTCGTTAATTCCTTTTTTTATATTCTGCTCTGAATTTGCTTGTACTTGTCCATGTCTTTGTTCTTCACGTTTATTCTTTCTTCCATTAATTTTAGTATGTCAGTGGTCATTCAAGGTTGTTTCTTTTCACATAAGTGCTTTAACAGTCTTCTTTGTTTACGTATTTAATCATGTTTTCCAGATTTTTAATATCCTTTACTATTTCTTCTTGATTTTTTCTGACTATATTTCCCTTAATTTTACTTTGGACATTGATATCTTGCAGTTTTCTGTTCTCCATTTTTGTTTTGTTAGTTTCCTTATCTATTTCTTAAGTTTCATCCTTAATGAACCGAGGAGAAGAACATGATCTGATGTAATGTCAGCCCCTAGATAGGTTTTAATGGACTTACAAGTGTTTCCAAATCTCTTATTTATGAGCACATAATCAATTTTGTTTCTGGTTATGTTATCCGATTTGTCATTAGGTAATTTCCTGGAAAACAGTCTCCAATTTGAAAAATGTCTTGCTAAGATCTTGAATTTATACTTTCGAAAAATCTTCTTTTATGAAAACAAATAACTTACAGAGTTTTAAATTTACAAATAATAAAAAATAAATGTGAAAATATCAACAAAAAAATTACTCGGAAACGACAAAAGGTAACAATATAAATACTGGTTCAAGTTTAACTACAGCTTATGGGGTAGTAAAAAATGATTGTTTTGGAATAAATTGTGTCAATTCCAAATTTCATATTCAAAGTATGTTCCCTACCAAATCAACTATCACTTGCAAGGAGTGTTTTGAAATTGAAAGTTAGTTTCGTAAGGCAATCCGTGATTTGACCAGAATTTGAAAAAATCGTGAAGAGTATATATGTGGCGGTTGGAACATAAATACTTGTGCACTGCTCTAAATGTGGTATTACCACGATAAATCATGCAACAATATGCTCGGGTTATTGTTCACTTGAAAGATTACAAACAGAGCGATGCGCTGGGCACTGAGTGCAATCAATTAAATGATGCTCATCATAGTCGTTTCTATCAAGAAAACAAAAATACAAATTTCTTAATCTTTATTTTTTAGTATAGTAAATTATTACTTCACCTCTGATGATGCATTTCTGTAAAGGACAGCCAGTTTTCGAATTTATGTGGAAACACTTTGTTTCTTAAGCCTAATCTAAATTCTCCCACTTCATATAATAGAATATATTTTCTTACAAATTTATATTTTCAATTTTGGTTGTTTATTTGGGTTTGCACTCATTTCAGAAAAATACAGATAAGTGAGGTAAGTAAAAATCAACGGCAGTTTGTGGAAACTGCCCGGAACATTAGTTGCCTTCTTATAAATAAACTCTCTGGCAGGACTGGATTAACTGGGAGAAAGTAGGTCTGTGGATTTGCAATTGTCAACTTCACGAAAAGTCAAACGAATAAATATTATACTAATTACTTCAAAAAAACATTGTCGACAGCAGTACCTGATAAGGAATCGAAACGTCACAGCCTATAGATAAGTACAATACAATATACATCCATAAAATATTATAAAGGATAAGCAGCAAATTCATAGACCTACTTACTCTCAGTTAATCTGACGACGGAGTTTTTTATAAGTTTCTCTGAGATTGACAACGGAGTCTGACCTAGACTCCACAACGTTTGGAAATATACAGACATTTCGTGAGTTGTGATGTTAATTCCCAGAAAGTGCTTAAACATTGAAAAAAATTAGATTTAACATCTGTTTGTTACTCCCATAATGCACCGATACAAACCGACTTAGGGCAATTTCGATAAAATTGGGATACACCTTCTGTACCAAAGTTAAATTTACATGATTTTGAAACCAATTTTCAAGAAAATCTCAGTATTTTCCAAAATTGCGTTTATCAACTTTGTAGATTTAATTCTCAACAACTTTTGTTAAGAAACTTTTTCTCCAAGAGTCTGTGGCAAAGAATTATATGGGGAACATCTATTTTACAACTTTTATTTTCTTCTAAATAATTTTCCAAACCCTTCTAACACGGCATGCATAGATACACTTACACATATTGTCTAGAACCCATAACCAATTTCTAAAGAAAACAAGTCTGGTGCTCATTATACATAATATTTTGCTATTTCGTTAAGATTATAATATTATCACAGAGGTTGCGTAGGTAAGCAAAATTTCGGATAGCAGGAAGTGTTTGAAATATGTATTACCAATATAGTACCAGAAAGACACGTAAGCTTTATAAAAGCACATAACAAAGACTCGTTTTTAGCTGATTCTGATTTTTCCCTATTTGGACCGCGCCATTTTTTCAGTATTAGTTTATTTTATTTTTTTATTTTATCTATTTGTTTGTTAAAATATATAAATAAATTAATTCTAAAAGAAATTACGCAGTCCCAATCCGGAAAAATCAAAATCAGCCGTAGCTGATTTTTATTTTTCTACATAAAAACTTTCTCACAAAATTCGTTTTTATTTAGACACTCAAATAAGTCAAACTTTTACTTAGCTATCAATTTATCATAAAATAAACTATATTACATATATTATATGATGATAAAATAAAAACGATTATGTAAGCAAATTTGAATTACTCATGTTACATTTACGTATCCATAAATTCGGTCAAAAATCGTAAGTATTTATTAATTATGTTTCAAATAACTAAGTATCACTCTTTTGTTTTAATTTATTTCAAATCATTTGTAGAAAACATACAATTGTTCTGTCAGTTTCGGATTAGCTAAAACATCGTACCTACTATAAATCATAAATGACATCAAAAATTATTTTAAAGTAGTTTATTATTCACCAAACAATAGCATATATTTAATTTTTTGTTTTCATTCATTTGATTAAATATATACCACAAGTTTCAAAAATTACTTCAGGTCAAAATATACAAACCCTCATTCAATATTTATTTGAATGCCAGTGAATTATTTTATAAAAATTGTGATTTAAATAGTAAACACTACTTACCAGACTCAAGGAAAATATATCCGGGAATGTTTTTGCGACGCACCACAGATGCATTATAATTAGCACTTATGTCACAAAAAAATACACAAAATACACAAAGCACCTTCAACAGGTATCCCCGCATTTTCAGTCGTTCACGCAACTAAACGAATGCAGTTTTACTCTACGATATTTATAATACCGGTGGATTTCTTAACAGAATTATAATGAATATGTTCAACGACATTGACATTATTGCTTGAGACTGGAATTGTACTAATAACCCGTGAAGTTATTGTAATGCAAGACCCTTTTGACAATGTTACCGAAACATCCTTTAATTGTTACCAAATTCAGTGCTATGATTGTCAAAATGTATATTAACGAACCGATTTCGAAATCTAGTCCAAATCTTCAATCAAGCCACTTTGCGACTAACACGTAATATTTCGATTACTTTAGTGAAATTGGCGAATTCTTAGGTGATTATAAACGCAAACGCTAAAATGCTTAACAAGCGGTTATTTTATTAATTGCATGTCCAACTTTTATTAATAGTCATTACAGTATTATACAAGCTTGCAGAAACATATACATTTCATTTCAATACTAGCCACCCAAAATAACTTTTACAACATATTTTAAAAAAAAAGACAAAAAAAACACTAAAATTTATATCTACGGGGGGGAGGAACATTTTACACTTTTCGGTCACTCTGCAGTTTCCTAAGTGAGGGTGAATATCATTTTTAAAAGCTTAAATACAAAGTTTAAAGGTCTCTTTTTGCCAATCTTTTGACACACAATGTTTTTAAATCAGATAGATCTTTGTTTACAGGATAATGACCTAGATACCGTAAAAAAATAAAAAAATTGAATTGTAATTGAAAAAAAGCATGAGTATAAATAACAAGATAAACAATTGGGAAAAAAATCCTTAAATGTTTTTGAGAAAGATATTTGTGACAGTAAATGTAAACAATTTATTATTAGTAATGGTTTCGTTGTATATTGACCATCCAATTTCGACAATGGTTTATTCTTAAAAAAAATAAAAAACACAGGCCAACTCACTAAAATTTATTTCCACTACTTTAATTTATATTCACAGAACTATTTACAATTTATCTTTACTATACGGCAGTCGAATAAGTGTTCTCGAAGATTCGAGGAACTTATCAAAGCGAGTCGCCGACTTCGATGCGCCAGACGAACAACATTTCGAATTCTCCGAAATGTCGGATGAATGCCGATTCCACGAATTATCGGATAAATTCCTGTCACGTTGCCTCCTCCTTAAGACCATTTCGTCCAGGAATGTCCCAAAATTCTTCCATGTGTGGCGATATCTGCAGGGCTCTCCATTTCAACAACGTTAAATTTGGTGGAAGTAACAGACAACGGTCTTCGAATCTGGGCTGCGAATATTGAGACAGCATACAAGGATGTCGATGCCACTGAATCAAAAGATAGTTTCCATCATACTTCTCATCACCCTCCAATTCAGTTCATCCAACCCACAGGCTATCCTTGGGACCGCCAATTCCATCAGGTTCTTCTCCAGCATAACAGTCCTCAATTCTACCAGAGTCTGCCAAAGATCGGTTGCCGTACTTCTTTGTTCTTTGCAAATACCTTGGCTATTCTCAGGGCCGGATTTAACTTAATGCCGCCCCTGGGCACCCGGAAAAATGCCACCCCAATACAGAAATTTTATTCAAACTTACAGTTTTTATATCTTATTTTATAAATTAAAATAACTAATTTATTGCAGACAATTTATATTGTACACTAAGGGTGACTCGCTTGTTTTACATTAATTTCTTCAAAGGCAAACACGCCTGACTTTTTGAATTGCAAAAGGGTTGATTAAATCTTCGCAATCTAATCGTTGAAATACGATGCATAGAATAGCTAAGCTATTGAGTCTATTCGCAGTCATTGTAAAAAGTAGGACTCTTTTCAAACATGAAAACGATCGTTTTGCGCAACAGTTTGTTACAGCTAATTTCATAAATATGCGATATGCAAATTCCACGTTTGGAAACTCAGTGTAGTGTCAGTGGTCGTTTGCATAAAACAATTTTTTTTTCACTTTCCAAATTTTGCCGCCCTAGAATATTTGCCGCCCTGTGCACTAGCCCCGACTGTCCCTAGTGTAAATCCACCGCTGGCTATTCCTCTGGACATCCGGAGATCGCGAGACACACACACACGGAATATTTTATGGGCACCTCAAACAGGTCTCGGGGTTCATCTCTAGTCACGTCGTGCTGCACTTTCTGCCCATTAGAGTACAGTGCCAGAAACTGTTTAAATGTCATCTCGTCATCGGGTGATTGGTTGCTGCGGACTTGGGCTTGGTCAACTTCGCTGTCATGACTTCCGGCATAAGGGGCTAACCTGTTGAAATTTTACTTACCTTTTGTTTCCCTCGAGGTAGTTTCCTTATTCTGTAGTCAACATCGTTTATCCTCTCTTTACTATTTGGTAAGGTCCCTCCCAAGATTTTTGTAGCTTGGGCGAATATCCACTACGACGCTGCGGGTTATACAACCAAACAAGATCATCAACTTGGAATTCCCCGCCCTCGGCTCTTATGTCATAGGCTTCCGGCATTCGGGCACAGGCATTCTCCATATTTAACCGGACTCGTTGGTTGATGTCTTTCATCTTTTAACGTAACTGGCTGACATATTCTTCACCTGCGGTCTCATCTCCTGGGGGACACCCAAACTTTAAATCGCATGGTACTCGTAACTCTCTTTCCATAGTAACACTGGCTGGGGTCTGACCCGTAAACTCATGCACAGACGAACAAATTGCCATGGCCATGGCGGTTAATTCATCCGTTCGATAATTCCATCGGATTACGGGTGTAATGCTGTCGTCCGTATTTTATTGATTTTCAGAAGTTTACAGACGTCTTGGAAAAGAGTAGATTCAAAATTTCTACCTTGGTCTGAGAGCATCTCCAAGGGAACACCAAAACGGCTTATCAATTCCTTGACAAGGACATCAGCAAAGGTCAAGGCTTCTTGATTCGGAAAGCATAAGCTTCTGCTCATTTACTGAAATAGTCCATCACCACCACAATGTACTTATTTCCGGAGTCAGATTCAGGAAATGAACCGGCAACATCAATGGCTACTCTTTCAAATAGACTGCCCACGTTATATTACTTCATGGGAGCTTTTGCTTGCTACTGAGGACCATTACTTGCTGCACCGTACATTTACGGTACCAATCCTTGACATTTGCTTGGCAATTTACCCAATAGAAGCGTTCTCTTAACTTCCCCAGGGTTTTCGTCACTCCCAAATGTCTGACAATGTTTGCAATCATCAGAGCACTGTCTCCTCGATAACGCATTAGCATTCGTATGACTTGTTCCAGCGCAATGTTCAGTCTCAAAGTTTTTAAACTGCAGGAGCCAGTTCAGTGCTGCCTGATCAGTCCCCAGGAGGACTCTTTTACCATAGAGGTACTTGTAGAAATGTTCTACCCCCTTTACCACAGTCAAGAATTCCCAGCAAGTAACGCAGTAATTCTGTTCTGGCCTGTTCAAGGTCGTACTGAAATAGCCGATGACTTTCTCTTGGCCCTCTTGGATTTGCGAAATCACCGCACCAATTCCGACATTGCTTGCGTCTGCATCCAACATAAATTTCCCATCTGGTAACGGATAACTTAAAATGGGGACACTGGTCAATGCTCTTTTCAGTCGCTGGCATTCCTCGTTCCACTGGTACTGCACCTTCCCTTCTGTGAGTCTAGTGAGTGGCTTGGCGATATTAGCAAATCCTGCTTCATACCGACGATAGTAAGTGCATAACCACAGGAAACTTCTTAACTGGTGGATATCTTTAGGAATCGGCCATTCCTCTACAGTTTTGATTTTTTGTTTATCAACAGCTACTCCCTCTGCGGAAACCACATGTCCAAGGTATTGCACCTCTTCGTGGAACAGTTGACACTTCTTCGGGCTCGACTTTTCCATGAAAGGCCCTTTTAACACTGTTTCCATCAATCTTTCAAATGCCGCTGGAACCTGAACCGATGATAAAAGCAGTCTTTTCGCGGTCTTCTTAGCAAGTTCCACCTTCCAATAACTGCTCTTCAAGTCTATGGTAGAAAACAACTTCGATCCGGCCATCGTATCTAGAGTATCGTCTATTCTTGGGAGGAGGTCTTTCTTTTTAGAGTGGTTTAATTACCGATAGTCCACGCAAAATCGGTTCGAACCATCTTTCTTTTTAACCAAGACAACTGAAGAAGCCCAATGGCTATTGGATGGTTCAATAACACCTTGTTCCTCCATTTCGCGGACTATCCTGTTTTAAGTTTCACCAGATCAGTTCGCCCTCTTTTTCCGTTCCCTACATCAAAGATATTCTGCTAGTTTCTAACGATGTCCCTCAATTTTGCTTTCTGGTTTGGTTTTAAATTCTTGGAAGAATCTGTTATGAGTTTTTCCAGCTCTTCAGGTAGTTTACCTGGTGGTATTACTGTATCTTGTGTGCTTCTAACTACAGAGGAAACTGCTGAACAGTGCCCCAAATGTGTTCCTTTCTTTAATTAAACCGACTAATGATTATCAAGTTCATTACTCTTACCGCCACAAACTCCGTGGCACGAAACAAAGTCTTTCCCAATGCGATTCCTCTGCCTACATTACATTCGTTAAGTTCGGCATCGAACATAATTACTGTTCCAGTTTTAGCTTTCCCCTCTAGGCAAGCATCTACAATAATTTCAGCACTTTCCGGAACATTTACATCCTCTGCTAAGTTTGGTCGAAGCATTATGTCGTCTTCCCCGTGGAGCACCACTTCTTCGTTATTCTCAAAACCATTTCAACCTCTATTTCACCATGGACCTTAGCTGCTTCTCCTATCGCTGTACGCAGTTGCCATTTTGTTAGTTTGATCATTGTCTCATCTAAAACAATGTTGAGCCTTATGACTGTTTTCATCGCACTAGTATCCATTAATAAGGCCATTTACAAAGACACGGTTATCGTGGTTGCGTAGTGAAGCGACATATGCTCTGATAGTTGGGGCTTGTTGGCTACAAATCGACGATGGTCCCTTTACATCGACCTTCTTTAGTTTCCCCGACGAGGAAGTCTGTACTCCGTTGCTTTCCTTGCAACTACTCTGGATATGTCCTACCTTACGACACTTCTGACATCTCAGTCGTCTTTTTTTGATAAGGACTTCCTCTACTATCTTTCTTACAGAAGCTTCATCATTTCCGCCATCTTCTGATTCTCTGTCAATGATTTGAACTCTGGCTTGATCTCTGCAGGTATTTTTTGCAACCTCGAATTCCAGAGCTCGAGCCAGAGCATCGACTAACTGAGTCGGTCGAGCTAGTGTCAATGCTTGTCTGGCTTTGTGGTCTCGAAGTCCATCTAAAAACGCCTGCACTGCGATTTTTCAGTTTGGAGTGATAAAAGTGCTCCACATGGGTTTGGCCATACCTCAGTTCTATATGTTTGACCAGTTGTTCGTATTCTTCTTGCTCAGATGTATTCAATGTTTGCAATATATCTGTAGCATTCCTTCTTAAGGCGCGGGTTAGTGTTGTTGCCTTCTCCTCTGCCGACCATCCGTTTAACTTTGCTGCAGCCTCGAGTTGGCACCTATAATTAGCACATGACGATTTTCAATCAAATTGGGGAGGTTTGATTTTATGTCTTGTCACCTCTAGGTAAATTTTCGAATCTACTACTTCTGGACTGTTTTGGCTTTCGGTCTTTGATGGAGTTTCTCTCCTTTGTATTGTGACTACCTGTTCTTTAATTTTTTTGATCTCATCCTCCATTATCTGTTTTAGATCTTCTATCCGAGCTTCATTCCCGACTATTTTCTCTTCCAGCATTTCGGAACTTTTCTGTACCATATTTTTCAAATTTTCTTCTAAGGATTTAGCATTTTCTAGTATTTGGGTTTCCAAGGATTCTTTCAAAGTTTTAGAGTTTTCCAGTAATTTGTCTTCTATGGTTTTAGAGTTTTCTTGTAATATTTGTAGTTTATTTTCTAAATTTTTTTAGCATACTCATATTCCCATTACCCGAAACTTGAAATAAATAAATACCGGGGTTGCTACCTTTATTTATTAGGGCATCTCGTAGCTGATTCATTAATTCACACTTCTTCCCACTAGTTTCTAAATCCCTTTCCTCAAGTTTTTTTTTTAAATCCGCCACTTTCAACTGGTACCCAAATTCTCCGCTTTAAATATTGTTAGTCTATTTATTTTTCACTTCTAAAAGTTCCACAAAAGTACCTATACCTGTCATCACTCTAATGTTTTTATTTCCACACTCGGGTTCAGTTCAGTTCTTTGATTTATTTAAAAACACAGCCCAACTCATTATAATTTATTTCCACAATTTTAATTTATATTCACAGAACTATTTATAATTTATGTTTACTATACGTCAATCGAATACTGAATGAATCCTATCGCCAGCTGTCCGTATTTATTTATTTCTTCTCCGAATTCTCCAGAAGGTCAAGAGCCGTGGGGATTTTTCCTATATGTGTTCTCGAAAATTCCAGGAACTTATCAAAGCGAGCCGCCGACATCGATCCGCCAGACGAACAACATTTCGGATTCTCCAAAATATCAGATGAATGCCGATTCCACGAATTATCGGATGAATTCCTGTGACAATATTAATTTATGGCAAAGAACAACGCTGTGCACGCAAAACTGCTCATATATTTCATCATAAATATCAAGAAACCGAAAGTGTGTGCAATAAAATTGTCAAGAATCGAATTTTAACTGAAGCTGCATAGGTTGAGATTTAGGTCATTTAGCCATGGATCCTCAAACATTAATACCTAAAGCCTCCAGGTTAACAAATATTTCCGTCGGCTCTGTGCATAAAACTTTACGCCTAAATAAATTCTTTCCCTACAAAATAGAGCTTTTACAACAGCTTGCTGAGGATGATTATGACAAAAGGTTAGAAATTTGCGAATTAGTAACTCAAGGGGCAAATGGAGACCCTAGTTATAATAATAACTTTTTCCAATGTGACAAATACTCCATAACAAGTACAACAGCAGATCATTGCTTATTTTCATATCGAGTACGTCAGGAAGATTGTTGTTAATAATTTCAGCAGAATCGAATTTTGCAAAACAGTTTCATTGAAATTCCAAGAAAATAAAAACATAAAAAGTTGTCTGGTTAAACAAATGCAAATTTTCAAGAGAGGATTTTTAAGTATTTAATAGCAATAATGAATACATATGGACAAATAAAAACCCTCATGCTACAAGAGAATGTTACCAGGCAATGTGGATACCAAGAATAGTTTTTGAATATGTTTTGTTTATTGAAAGATAATAGATTTAATTATTTTATTTATGATGGAGCTTTTAATTTGATTTTTAATACTCTCAGTAGCTGTGGATTGTTCATGGCACACTTGTTTTGCCAAATATGACAAAAAAATTTTATTTGCATTAGGAAAGATTCATATGGATCTAACGAAAATAAGAGTAGTCTATTAGTAAAAAAATAAGTATGGTAGATATATTCGTGTATAAATTTTTGAACCTTGGAATACAGGAATACCCTGTTTAAATTAACAAACTAAAATGTAAATATAGTATGACTCTCACGGCTCAGCTACAGTTAATAAAATTAAATTTCTAAATCATTCTATTTTAAAAGTTATGACTTTTTATAGTTGGATTGAATTGGAAATTTTTAATACGCTTTTATTAGCTTCGCTTGTAACTGCGTAATCAAGTAATCAAATTTTGGAAATCAATTTTAACCTACTAATTGTCGTAATTGTCGTATCGAAATGAAATCTTTTATAATTATACAGTTTCGATTACAATACAATAATTTCGTATCATAATCTCATATATAACGTTAACAACTTTTTAATTTTTTACTTCGATTTACTAAGCTTGTATTTTAGTTTTTCAAGCTGTAGTTTAGTTACCTATATAATTTATATTAACTAATAAACTATTCGTAGTAGACTTACTATACTATAAATCATAAGTAAATCCTTCACAATTGTTGCATCTCGTCAGTTCTAGACTTACGTCTGAACAAAGGGTTGTGTTTACATAATTAGTTAGTTTGCGGACGTTGTACACGTCCGCAAACTAACGGACGCCAACAATTGTGGTGTGATTAGCTAACGCGTTCTTAGCTACTGTTAGTTATGTTATATGGCCGATCCTGGTTTTCAAAAGTGTATTGGTGAGGAACTTGGATTAGACCATTCAACAGTATCAAAAACCAAAACTGTGAATAAAGTTATCGGTAATATCCTGTTGAAAAAATCCCATAGATTCCAATAAAAAAAATGGTTTGGGAATCTAATGTGTTTTTGTCGCTCTCAGTCCTCATTGATACCCATAGGTTTCCAAGAGAAACAAAGGACCGCTAATTTATCGGAATCTATCTGCCAGCCCAATGTAGCGAGTTTTCTTTATTGAAATTAATAGGATTTTAATGTACCCAGTAATCGTATGGATTTCTGTATGCAAGGAACCTATGGGATCGTATGTGTTTCTGTTGTAGTCTGTTTAGAATTAGGGTGCTTATCCGTACTTCCTAATAGAAACAAAAGACCGCTAATTTATCGGAATCTATCTGCCAGTCCAATATAGCGAGTTTCTTTACTGGAATTAATGGGATTTTAATGTATCCCATAATCCTATGGATTTCTGTATGCACCAACCCAAGCGATCGGATCTGTTTCTATTGTAATCTGTTTAGAATTACTTATGCTTATTTCTTAACAGAATATAAAATGTTTAGAATGGTTTATCCATAATCAGTAAGTTTAATGTTTTCTGTTTGTAATAACTATATTGAAAATATAAAATTTATCGTTTCGCTTAGAAACTTCTATGGTTATATATGTGGATTGTCAGCGCCAAAAACGCATTAGGTTCCCATACAGTTTTTTATTGAAATCTGTGGGATTTTTTCCATGTAGAGGTTAAGTTGAAATCTCTATGAGTTTTGATCTGTATTACCGCAAGTGAAACACAATTATAATAGTAGGTTTCTATTGGCATATCCAGATACGAAATACAAATAATTGTATGTCTTTATTTGTGAATAACTGTTAAAAGTACCACAACATTATATGATATCAAACGGGATATCCAGATTAAATTAATGTTATATGTTAAAGTTTCTATAGCGAATTCCATATGTGAAACTTAACGTTATTAGTAGGCTGCTATATGGGACCATCCAGCGTTTTCATAACTTTGATTGTTAATTGTTTCCTGAAGGATGTTGTGGCATAGTTTATCAATGGTTAAGCACTTGGGAAATGACAATTCACGAAATTGCTGTATATTTCCAAAAGTTTCGGGGTCTAGGTCAGGCTCCATTGTCAATGGCACAGAAACTATCAAAAAGGCAAAATTCTAAAATTTAAAATTAAAATGTTTGACAATTGTATTTAACTCATGAAGTAACTAAGAGAATTTAATTTGATAATACACAGGGTAGCACAGAAACTTCTAGCGATCATGTAATATTAAAGGGGTGATCTTCAGAATCTTATGTGGCGCATTCGCCAAAAATGGAATCAAAGAATTTTGTTGATTCACTGATCCCATTAAAATCATAAGGGAAAACCTAGGAAAAACCTTATGAACTATTGTTGTTCACAAGGACATGACCATTAGCAATTTCTTCCTTAATCATCCGCAACCAGGAACGATTGAATTCTACGGAGGTAATAGCTCTTTTAGTTTTCGTTTCGTGTTGTGTCCTTTATGTACTATAACTGAATTTTGAAATTGTATTTTATGACCAAGGTTCCAAGCATGTTCAAAAATTTTGGATTTTTCAACTGGCGTTTTTTAACGGTTGGTTTATTCGAACATTTAGAGGTCTAGAATACATTCAAAAGGAATTTTATAAATGCAATTTTTTGTATTTTGAGTTGGGGTGTTTTTTGTTTTTGATATAACTGATTTTAGTGTATCTCTTGTTTTAAGTTGTTGGATCTTTGTTTAATTTTGTATATTGTCCTTGGTTCACTATGTTTTGAATTTTGAAATCCTAGTCAATTTTATTTAAAGTAACTGGAATTTCCTTTATCTGCATTTAAAATCTTAATAGGCATTTTTTTAAACTTTAATTGATAGTAATTCATTTTTCGTAAGGATATTTTTGATGTATAGGTTTTTCTAGTTCCATTTTTGCTCTTATTCGATATTTAAACAATAGTGAAGCTCAAGAATAAGAGCAAACATTGAACTAGAAATACCTACACATATCAAATATAACGTTACGAAAAATGAATTACATTCATTTAAATTTTAAAAAATGACAGCACTGTTAAGATTTTTTAAAAGAAATGCCACAGTTATTTTAACTAAATTGCCTAGGATTTCAAAATTCAAAACATAGTGAACCAATGACAATATACAAAATTAATCAAAGATCCAACAACTTCTATAGAAAACAGAATATACCGCTTACTTTACAATCACAAACATGAATTTACAGAACAAGAACGTCAAAATGTTACTCCACACTATTCGAAACCGCCACATTTCTATGGGTTACCTAAAATTCATAAACCCAACATTCCATTAAGATCAATTGTCAGCTCTATAAATTCTCCATGCAGTGAACTCTCAAAATTTCTTTTGAAACATAGTTCTCCACTTACTGGTAACTCTAACTTTCACCTTAAAAACAAAGCACTGTTCTTAGAACAATTATCACATGTACTATACAAAAACACTTTCACACTAACAAGTTTTAACATTGTTAATCTGTACAATAATGTCAGTGTCACCAAAACACTTCCCATAGTAAAAGAACGATTAGATCATGATTCTTTACTAAATCAACGTACACAATTGTCCATTAATACAATAATGGAACTACCAATAAGATTTTTGCATGGCACTGGGTTCCTGTATGTCTCCTGCTTTAAGCAACACTTTTATCTAAAATTTTGAAGAACAATCAATTTGCTCAAAACAGATAAGACCTTTGGTTTGGTGGCGTATGTTGATGACATATTAGTTATTTGGGAACATAATCTTGAAGACTTACATGAATTACTTAATGACATAAACAACAAAGAACAAACTATTCAGTTTATACTAGAACTTCAACAGAATAACAAATTATCTTTCTTAGATATTTTAATAACAAAAACACAATCGACATTTGAAATAGAAGTTTACAGAAAACCGACTGACACTAACGGGTATCTCAACTTTTACTCTGATCATCCAAATTCAGTAAAATCATCAAATCTCTATATGACAGAGAAAAACCAACTGTTTTAACACCAATAAATTAATGAAGAAAAAAAGTTTATGAAATAATTACACTGAAAAATTTTTTAATAAAGAGTTATACAAAAACAAATACCAGACGATCGTTCCCAAACTTCACTTAACTAATTATTATTTGTTCGATCATTGCTGACGATTGTTCTATCACAAATATTCTCTATTTACTAATAATTCGATATTTTAAATGCCAGATATGTTGCTAATATGTAAACGCTTTATTTGTTTGGTAGTGTGTGGCATTATTACAGTAAATGTAGTAAATATGTATATAATGAAAGACTACATTTATTCTTTTAAAAAATAATTTCATAAAATAATATAGCTATTACTTAATAAGCATAAATTAAAATTTGATTGTAAACGCATTAATTGAATATGATATTTGAATATATCACTAACTACACAAGCATTAGTGGAATATTATATCTGTGATTAATTTATACACTAAAAAGTATAAAACTGTCGGTTGGTGGTGCAAAACTGGATAGTGTTAATATATTAGCAATAATAATAATAATTCCAGAAAACACAGCACAAAAATTTCCTAAAACTCCAGAACCAGCTGGATTAATGGGAAGAGGCTGCATTTCAGAACTGTGAAAAGATGCAACACCAACCATTTACAACGGAAGACACATCGAACATAATAAAGCACCTCCATAAGTGGAAAGCACCAGGACCAGGTGGTGTGAAAAAGTACTGGATAAAGAAACTGTACGCCACCCACGAAACATTCACACAAGATGCCTAGTTTCCGTACTACATACCTCTTACCAAAAGACAACCTATGTCACAGGACAACCCAGCAAAGTACCGACCAATCACTTGCTTCCCAACCTTATACAAACTTATAAAATCGTGCCTTAATTATCGCATTTTCAGACATTGTGAGCTAAACAACGTAATTACTCAACAACAAAACGAATGCGCGAAAAATTCGATGGGGTGCAAAGAACAACTGATAATTGATTCCGTTGTCTGCAATCAAGCCCACGTCAAACGACGAAATCTCTAAATATCATATGTGGACTACAAAAAAGCATTTGATTCAGTTCCACATGATTGGCTCATTCAGGTAGTGAAACTCTATAAAGTGAATAACCCCATTCCAATCAGACTCCAGGAGGAAGACTCTTTTAGCCCGCTGTGGTTCTGCCTTGCCATGAACCCTCTCTCAAACAAACGAACTGGACTAACTTTCGGTTCAGTCTGAACCACAACAACATACAAGCATTATAGACCTGGGATACACATGCTATTAAAAAAGCATGCTTATTTGCTCTTAGGTAGAATGCTCATTAGTATGCTATGTATGCGTATACATTTGCTAGTGAGAGCACAGACTTTATAAGCATTCGTATTATGAGCATACTTCTTTCTAGCAAGTATGAGATACACATGCTTTTTATTGACATGTGGCTTTGAGATATCAAATAAATTCTATTTTAACACTCTTAAGAGCACATTTCGTATTGAAACTAATTTTGAAGCGAATCACTAAAACACGGAAACGTTGAAAATGGGTTCACAACTGGATTAGCAGAAGACAATACCTAGGCGCAAGTGATTGTTTACTGGATGAAATGGGACTAGAAGATACTGGCCACATATACAGAAACGTGATACACATATGAGAGATGCTATTCCAGTCAAAACCAAGCTTAAAATTACCTTAAGATAGTTAGCTTCTGGTGACTCGTACGCTTCCTTAGAAGTATTATACAGAGTCGGAAAATCCACAATATCGCATGCCACCGATCTCTCAAAACATTCAAACTCACTGACCACTTCTATTGTGGACTGTTCGTCTAGTTTTTTAACAATTCCCTGTAGTCCTTGCAAAGCGTACATTCCATAAACATTCGTGTTCAGGGTAAAGAAATACAAAATTAGCAGTTCTTTCGTTGCCCTATTGAGACATCGCGGCAAGTTTATAAACACGATTGATCTGTGAACACGATTTCAAAGCTAGCATGCGACCACTGATCATACAATAAAGACATGCGACTAGTGAACACGTTCGGATTTGCTTTTAACCTCTTTTCATCCCCACCTTACCACGCGTGCTATAAAGACGAAAAATAGACCGGCTTACGATTAAGTAGCATACTCCACAGATCAAACACGCATACTCATTCAAAAGCATACCTTTTCTGTATACACATGCTATTTTTTTGCTACTAAATAGCATATGCTCAAAAGTAGCATGCTTTCATGCTACTAGGTAGCATGTGTATCCCAGGCCTTTTAAAGATAAATCATTTGTTATACATGGACGACTTGGGGTCCCGACTTGGGCCAAAACCTGCACGGGATGGTTTGGTTTTTAATCATTTCATTTGGCCTTGGTACGATATTTGTGCACATACATATTGTACTTCTGAATACCTTCAGATGAACAAACAGCGTGCTAAGATTAAAATGAGAGGACAATAGAGAGAGCAAGAGGCTATTTCACTCGTTTGGGAGCTGCTTCCAATGAAATACATCCAGAATCACCAGAATGTAGTTCATTGGCTGCTTCCACCTACAAAGGGAAATAGCCTGTTAGGCTAGGCGCAAATTGAGACGCGTATAGCGCGTGTGACATGACACAGCACAGCGCGAACTTTTGTAACGTATAGTATTGAATAGAACAGCGCAAATTGCCAACAAAGTGTCGCGAGGCACGACACGCGTCTACTGTCGGTCGCGTCGCGCTGTAGTTGAAATACAGTTTCTCGTGTCGCGCGTGTCAAGTGTTTTGAAAAATGGTAAAGGTACACTTTGAGCTACGCGACCGAGACAAGCGACAGCGACAAGAGACAGGAGACACGAGACCGCGACAACGTCGCTTATCGCTTTACCTCTTTGAGCTACGCGACCGAGACAAGCGACAAGAGACAACGTCGCTCGTATTTATTTGGGAAACACGACTGACATTAAGCGACAAGCAGTTGGCTAGATGTTCTGCCCTCATAAATACGTGTATTCGTGAATTAAAAATGGCATCAAAACAACTCCAAATACTTCTTGAAGAAGGAGGAGATGATGATTTATTATTGTATTATTTATGCAGAAAAAGACGTTGTGAAATGAATCCATTGTACCAGAGTAGAAACACAGAGGGCTTTTATTGTCTATTAATTAATAATCACTTATCACTCAAAGTAGAAAAATTTTTACAATATTTCAGATTAAATCAAAGTCAATTTAATTATGTATTAAGTTTAATTGAAGAAGATATTCAAAACAGAGGTGGAGGTATAACACCTCGAGAAACATTCTCAATCACATTACGGTATGTATTTATTTGTTACAGTTTTAATTAAAAATATTATATATTAGATTCTTCGGGGACATCTAATAAGAATAATAAATCGCACTCCCCAAAAAGTTTGTGTTATAACAAATAAACAATTAAGACATAAACAGATACACAAAATTATGTGACATTAATTTCATTCATACAAAAAATAAAATATAAACAACATACTGTTTTTTTTATTTTCATTGCAATTTCCCTCCAGATATTATCCCGAACGCTTACATCTTTATATGTTGCACTCTGAGGATCATTTAATGATTTATTTTCTTCTATTGAATTAGTAAGAAGATTGTCTTCATCAAAAGAGAAATTTAAATCCGTCATTTTAACCTCCAAACCACACGCGACAAGCGACACTACTGCTTCGGAAGCAGTCGCATCAAAGTTGTTGTGAAAGTTGTCTCTTGTCTCCTGTCCCGGTCGCGCGTCTCTGTCTCGCGCTTCAAATGTGCCTCACATAATTGCATAGAAAGCAGACGTGTCGCGTGTCGCAACCTCCTGTCTCTTGTCGCCGTCGCTTGTCTCGGTCGCGTAGCTCAAAGTGTACCTTAAGATGAGACGTTAATAGAGACGGTAGCATATCAAAAAAGGTGCTATAATATAAAAGATACTAATTATATGAATACAAAATTAAAACATCAAATTTATTTCGTTCGTGAATCATATATTTTCTGACGCAATTAGCTAGGAACTGTCTCTCAATATGCGGATCACCACGCGACGTGTCTGACACGATCGGGTCGCGCCACTCGCGTCATGTCACCTCACACCCCCTATACGCGTCACAATTTGCGCTTTGCCTTACCCTCTCTATTAACTTATACGCTTAGAGCATACACCTTCTGGAGATAGCCTGTAGTGCACTAATCGTGCCAAGTATAGAAAGAGAAAGCAACAGTGAGGCCAAGAAGCTATTTCACTCTATTCGGAACTGCGACTAACAATAGAGTGAAATAGCCTCTTATCCTTTACTATTGCCCTCACTTTCTATACTTGGCACGATATTTGTGCATTGCTTTAGAGCATGTACCTTCAGGAGATAACCTGCAATTCACAAAATACTGGCAAGGCCAGAAGTAGAGGGCAATAGAGACAGTAACAGGCTATTTTACTTAGTGGGTGAAAGCAGCCAATGAACAACATGCTGAACGTATTTCATTGGAAGCAGATCCCAACCGAGTGTAATAGCCTCTTGCCCTCACTATTGCCCTCTCGCTCTTTACTTTTACCGCAACATTTGTGCATGACAGGCTATACCTAGAAGGTACATGATCTAAGATTTCACTTGGTGGGTGGAAGCAACCAATGAACAACATGCTGAACGTATTTCATTGGAAGCAGCTCCGAAACGAGTGAAATAGCCTCTTGCCCTCTGTATTGCCCTCTCTCTTTTTAATCTTACCACGATATTTGTGCACTGCACGCTATCTCCAGAACGTACAAGCTTTATCCATTGCAGGCTACCTCCACAAGTACAAGCTCTACCATTTAACCAGTTGATCAAATTATTTGCCAAAGATTCAAAAAGTAGAAGAAGAAGAAATTTTATAAACAACAAAAACGTGACGTTTCGACGTTTGTTTGGTTAAGTTATTTTTAAAATAAAATTAGTTCAGAAATAATTTTATATTATTTATTGAACAGCAATGCAACTTCCAATAAATAATAACAAATTTGACAGAAAGAAAGTTGAGGGAATTCTTAGGAATGAAAACAAATTTATTACTGAAGTATTTTCATTTACATTAATTCCAGAAAGGCATGGTGAGTTAATATATTTTGACCTAAATTTTATTTAATATATTTTTTTATATAGAACAAAATGACAGTGATGAAGACAATGGAAATTCTCATATAAAAACATATATACCAAATGGTAAAAAAACTACAAGAGCCAAATCATTAGAAGAATTACAGCAAAGGTTACATGCAATAACAAGTAAAAAGAAGTTAACTTATAAGGAAAAATTGTTAAAGAAAGGTATAAAGAATCGAATGAAAAAGAAGAATTTGAATGATGAACGAAAAGCCAAGAAAAAACTAGAACGAGCAGCAAAAGTAGAAAATGATGTTAAACATGAAAGTAAAATGGAGGTAAAAGTTGAAATAAATGAAGTTAACTCAGCTCACCAAACTGTTTTCAATAAGGAGGATAAAATGGTTTTCTCAAAATTCAATTTTTCAAATCTTGGCAAAAATAAAAAAGTTAAGAAAGAGAAAGATCCAAAGAAAATCTTGCAAAAAATTGAGCAAGACCAAGAAAAATTAGAGAAGTTAAAGGAAAGTGGAGATATTGAGAAAGTAATAGAAATAAAAGAAAAAACTGCCTGGAAGAATGCCTTAGCTAAGGCATCTGGGGAAAAGGTAAAAGATGATCCTATACTCTTGAAAAAATCACTAAAAAAGCAAGAACAAAAGCATAAAACAAGTAAGAAAAAATGGGAACAACGACTTAAAGGAGTTGAGAATGCAAAAGAAGAAAGGCAGAAAAAGAGACAAGAAAATATTTCGAAAAGGAAGAAGGATAAGAAAACCAAGAAACTTAAGAGGGCTGCTAAAAGAGGCAAGATTATTCCAGGTTTATAATGCTACTATAATGAAATTATTGTGATTGTAAAAAAAATCAGTTATTAAATATATTAATAAGATGTGTTAATGAATTAATACAGTTAGGGAAGATGTAAATTGAGACACATATAGCTCGTGTGAAATGACATGACATGAGTGGAGTGACCAGCACACATCACACATTGCGTGGTTACCCATATATTGAGATGCAGTTTGTAGACAATTGCATGGGACTGTCAATAATATATTAGGCAATATTATTGACAGTCTAGGATCCACTCAATATTGATATATTGTGTAGATCAAAAAGGGTTTGATATTTATTGTGTAATCTGAAAAAATGATGCAATGTGTGGAAGTCATGTCAATAAAAAATGTGGGAAATAAAGTCCAAAGATTATACCAACAGCGTCGAGTCGCAAATTTCCATAACTATTCCAATGAACAGTGGAGATATAGCACTTGAATTGTACATCCACAAAGGTATTTCCTGCTGCTAAATACTGTAGAGTGATCGACAAACACTGAAATGTGGTTACCATTTTTAATAGTTTATTGAAGATCAGTATTCATTCACGGAAAGTTGTGAAAATTTTCGGGATTCACAATTTCTAAGGTCATTTAAAAATGTTCCTGAATATATTTACATATTTTTTTACACCTGTCTTGTACCCATCTGCAGTTTTTCTTCCCTTTTCTTTTGTTAAGGAACCTCACAGACAATGTGATGACAACACCACCTGCTTCAATATTAGTTAGCATGTTTGTTGGGAAAAACGAGAACTGACTGGCTATATGCAATAAAACCCTACAGTCTAGGGCAACATTCAATATTATTGTGTAATATTATTGACAGTTTAGGGGCCCCTTTAGGTAGTAAATGACCACAAATTGAATTCTAGCCTATTTGTCTGTAGCATCATCTATACTTATAAAACTACTGTAACAAGACCATGTCTGTACAGGAAGTATTTCTTAAAAAATATTGATTGTCATGGTTTGTCTGTCTGAACATGCATCACACAAAAACTAATGAGTGCATTGTAATAAAATAATAAAATTTTGTGTGAATGTACTGTAATATTCCAGTTAATATGCAGGATAGTTTTCATTGTGATAAAGTCTCATTTCAAAGTTAAAATAAAAGGAAAAGTGTGCTTTTTCAATTTAAATGTCGGTCAGCTTTAACACTCATCACACAGAAACTACTGGATAAAATTTGATAAAAATTTGTGTGGTTGCATTTCAGTACCTGCATTAGTATACAGGATACTTTTTAGTGAAAAAAAAGCTTATTTCCTGGGGGAAATAGAGAAAATAGCTGAAGCACACAACTTAACCTATTGTGTGCTTCAGCTATAGTGTGGAGGTACTATAGTACCAATATTAATATACTTGAGTTTTTTACCACTAGAAAGTTACTAGTTTCATTAGGTAAATAGTAAAACGCAATTTTACTGATTTAAATGTTCAACCCACGGACGCATCACGTGCAAACAGGTGCGGATCCATGATTATAATGAGGGGTCGCTCGACCTCACTTAAGGGGGGGGGGAAGCTGACCCTGATGAAGTTAAGTTTTAGCAAAATAAACACCAACAAAGCATTAGAGACCAACGGAAGGTGAGGCGAAATCAAAGGTTTTACTTTATTCTACTCTCCTGAATAAAAGTTACAATTTGCTTTCTACACTGATTTTTGTTGAAGAAACCAAATTGGTAATGTCTTTTTTGACACTTGGGATACTTGACCATCCAATCTTGATACTTATTGACATCATTCTCTTCAATATACATATATGATATGGGATTACTGATCAATTAACCCTGAAGTATCTGTCTCACATCCCATTAATTATTTATTATGTAATTTAGCTATCGGCCTTCTAGGAGTTGTTGTTCGCAAATTATGTTTTACATAGTTCCCAATAAGGTCGCCTAATTATATGATTATTTCCTACTGTATTCACATTATTTCACATATACTCCAGATGCAGCTCTTGGGTCACCACAGCAAGCTAAAAAAAAGCATATTGCTTTATATTCACAATTCTTACCAGAGGCTTCAAATACATGAAAAGTTTTGTATCAAAATGTCAATAATAAGGATACCTACTAAAAATTTACTGAATAGTGAATACTCACCTTTTAAATCAATAACATTTCATTCATGTAATGAATAAGTACATTCTGAAAGTTGAAAAGTACCACAAAGTACAGTGTGTTGCGGAAACGATTAAAGTTTAAAAAGATTTAAGACTCCGAATCTATCGACACCGGTCCTATGCACGTTTTACTGTTTAGCAAGATTCAACAAAACAAAGATTCTTTACAGTTAACCTTATATTTCTAACGCACCTCTCCCGTTATTTTAATAGTCATTTCAAACTTTTTAAATATGTATATAACTCTATTGCAAGTGTTTTGTAAAGCTTCTTTTCTAACTTTCACGTAGTAGTATTTGTCTTATTCGTCTTTATTGAGTGTACCAGTTCATTAACAACTTTAATGTTCTTTCTCATAAACCAGCTTGTTCTTGCGATATATATTGATTACACTATAAATGAAACAGGCAAACTTAAAATCCTGCATTTTTTACATATCTGCGACTTCACCCAACTTGTTTGTTGCTTGGCACCGACTTCAAGAACATTCTAAATGGGTAGGTAATTAATACAATGAACACTTTTAATTGTTTACATTTTTTACCTTGTATGTAGGTATCTAACAACAGTGAATGTGCTACTTATTGTATAGTTACGTTTAGTTATTTTCAACTTATATTTTATTTTTAACTTTTTAGTTCTTTTTTGAAATTGGTTAATTTTTATTAAATGTTTTATTTTAGTTTTTAATTCCATTTTGAACCCCGCGAAGTTTTTATTCTTTATTTTACTTGTATATAACCATGATAGACTGGGAGCAAGTAACACCGAAAACCCCGTCATCCCAAAATGATAAATTTTCATTTGAATCGATAGTTAACATTTATATGTTTAATTAAATTAATTATTATTACTATTGCTTTTATCACCTTAGTTTATGATTTCGGTTGATATACTAAACACCCTGTGTATGATCGCATCGAATAGAAATTTAAGAGCCTGCCATATGTGTGACCTAGAAGCTCCGTCATCACAAAATTTTCATGTAAAAAGATATTACAGTTATACAAACAAAAAGATTAGTTGAAATATGTAGTCTTTGCATTTATACTTATTGAAACGGATAATACTGACCAAAGTCAATCAAAACTGAGATGAAGTTAGGTATGGTGACTTTTTAAGCTCAATATCGATTTGTATAGTTTTTAAATTAATCATTTTTGCAAATTTTTAAATTAAGGAAGATCCCGAGGTGGTCTCTTATATTTTTCTGACTTGATAACATGTAGTTTTTCAGAAAACCGCCGAAAAAGTCGATATATCAAAATCACCATCGAAGTGTCTTAACTAACATTTCCTCAAAAAAATCACGTTTCAACGTGGAGCCCGAGAATTGTCGACACTGAAAGTTTTAGTCCTGAATATAGGTAGTATAATTAATCGCATTCAACATATTTTCGGCTTGAATCAACGAATACGGAGCTTATTTTGTTTGTATAACTGTCTTTTTACATGAAAATTTTGGATTATTTGAAATATACAGACTTTCAGTAATTGTGACATTATTCCCAAGAAATTATAACAATACAAACTGAAGATGTCATAACCATCATTCAGCAAACGGCACAGACTATATATGATTTAGGTTTTTGTTTATAATTGTGAGAATGAAACTAAAACTTGACCATAAAATTTTCGAATTGATTTACACATATCATAAGCATAATTTTATTTGACGTGAGCTTACCTTCATTCAATAACATCACACCTCTGGAACCGACATTTTATAATGCAGTTTTGATATGATATCCATATTTTTTATGTAACAGCATTGATAATGGGGTATGACCTACACCCTAGTGCTTTTGAAATATGCGGACTAATTATGGTAATAAGAACAAAGTTTGTGGTTTCAAAATACAGAGTTTAATATGTAACTCAGTCTTTTGCCATTTTCTAGATTTTTTATGATCAAAACACTGAAAATTGCCTCTTAAATTATTTAGATATTTTACTTCTTCTTTGAAGAAAAAAATAAATATCACATTATTGCCTGAAAATTGACAAAACGCATATTTATGCATTTTGAAATGTATCTGACATTTTGAAATTTAAAGTGAATTTTTCAGTTATACAAAAATGATTTTATTCTTCACATATCATGCTCTTAGTTTATGATGAAGCGAAGCAAAAAGGCACATAAAGCAATAAGAATTTATCATCGAAAATTTCCACAAAGAAGCGACAATATAATTCGTCGTTTACAGAAAACCGGTTCTGTAAGACGCGCCGAATTTGACTCTGGATACAGGCAATTAGCAGTATAAGCGAAATAAGTCGCTAATAAGCTCAACATTTTTCTGTGGATTAGCAAGTTTGTTAAGAAATATATAATATTATAATTATTTCCAAATTAGGTACATACATTCAAGCAGATTTTATTTCATGCAATTATTGAAAAACTAACTAATTTTCCGTTTGGGTTTACATGGTAATTAAGAACCATAAATATCGAAGCAAATAATTTAATATGAAAGTGATATGTGTATATTTCTTTTGACTAGAATGTTTACTAATACACATAAACAAAATTGTTAGGTCTACATTAACACACAATAACTAAATATTATCTACCTAATAACTATTAAAATATCAATACATGCCACTATTCTAATTCCTTAAATAAATGTGAATCACAGGAACAACATAAAATCACTTATTTATATCAACAATAGTTTTCAATAATAGTCAACTTGGTATATTAAATAACGTATTTTATATGGTGGAAGATGAGCGAATTTTAGGAGTATATTAGCGAAGGATGTATCTGGAAGTTTTACATGAAAAATAAAAATGATAAATAATTTACGATATATTTGGTATAATAAATGAGTATGTATAAAACGCAGAAAAATATCACAAATGTTACAGTCCTGAAGTGAAATGTAATCTAATTCCTAAAATAATAATACTTTTCAATCTTGAGTACGTTTGAGATTCAGTGATTTATTTCGTGACTTATCTCCTAAGTTCAACTTAAAACAGTAAATAAATAGTTTATTAATGCATATGAGTGAAGAAATAGTGCTACAAAATAACATGAGATCATTGATTTTCCCAATACCATTTGTCATTTAGTGGTACATCTTACCATTATTTTCAAGCAATTTAGATAACATTTCTAGCAGATTTTAAATTACTAAAATTGTTTTTTCACTGGTATTTGGGCTACTAACCTAATCCCTACATTTCAATTTACTTTGCTGTTAAATGATTATGGGCCAAATTACTAAGATAAATCGTGCAGTAGATTTTCGTTAAAAAATAATCCTTATTAAAAAACGAATACCACATATCTAGAAGACTAAAAGAATCAAACGTTTTAAGATTAAATTAAGTTATAGATCTCATCAAACAAAGCTAATATGAAAATATTCATTTAAAGTTTTAGACATAACACACATCATTTATGGTTTCTTCGGTAAATGACACCACGCTGAAAAGACTGTATATTAAAAAAAAATCTAATCATTTCAAAGCCTCAGTATATTTTGATGCCATTGACAACCAAAGGCAGATTAAGACTGAAACATTTTGATATTGTCGGAATATAGGTACCTATAGGTATAAAAAGAAAGGCTGTTTCTCAAACCATTAATAGAAACTTGAAGATGAACAAAAAAGCTTCAGATGAACTTGAATAAATTGAAATTCCCGATATTTAGTAAATAGAATAACGGTTATTTAAAATTTTGTTGCCAATGAAGTGAAAAATTAATTTCAAAACAACTTTATATTTGAAAGATTGCTATTTGAAAGATTTATATCGTGACATTATCAGGGTTGTCGCACGTCTTTTTAATTTTCAAATAAAACAACAAATTGCGCTACAAAAATCTAAACCATAAATTTCAATATTTAAATTTAACTCCACTGTACTTCTCTTGTAAACATTTTAAACAATAAAGGTACATAACGGTCACATAACAGGGGCGTATCCAGAGGGTAGCAATCGCCCCCTCGGAGGGCCTCAATATCAGTATTTCGGCACTAAATCAACCCAAATTAATATAATATCTGTAGGTTTGAAGAGAACTACTATTTTTGATACAATAACTCAGGAAATACTTAGGGATAATTTCATACGAAATCGCTCCCTCTGACTGAAGAGATCGTCACCTGTGACGAACGAGACCCCCCCCCCCCCAAATGGTCATTGGATGGATCCAGTGGTGTCCCCCCCAATTGGATCCATCCAACAGAGACTCAAGAACAATGACTAAAATGAGAAAAATTTATATCAAAGAGCTTAAAAGTAAGTAATTTCTGTAGGCTTAAACAGAAGATAGGCAGTTTTTAATACGGTAGACCAGGAAATAAAATATATTCAGACCTCCCCCCTCATAGGTGAAAAGCGTACGAGATTGTCCCCACTGATGCCCAAGATCCCTTCTAATGATTCGTCTGTGTTGAAATATATTGAAAACTTTCCTTTCCTTATGTAGGTAATAATTGGTCCACCCTCTTAGTGCTCTATATATGTAGTATTTAGTTAATTGTTGGTAATAATGAATGAAATAATGAAGTTGAAATTGTCTAAAAGTGCACCAATACATTAATGTTATGAATAAACGAACGACATTTTGTTGAGTTTCTTCAAAAGGACTTAATTTAAAACAGTTTATGTGAAGTGAGAGGATTTTATAAAATCCTCTCAGTTGATTATAATCAATTACATTAGTTATCTAATGCACATGAGTACCTCTGTATCTTTACGAAATTCTATTTTTAACGTGGGAATTTCCTGAGTTAATTATATGTGAAACGTTGCGTTGCATAATTTCAAAGGCTGACTTCAAAACAACAAACTGAAAACACTTTTTATAGTAGAAAATTAATAATTAAATATCAGATGATATCAGAGATATGTGCTGGAAATTTCTGATCTATTAAACAATTCAATTTATTTTCATTCTTAATACATGATTAACTGTATTAAATTAAAAAGGAAATAACTTTAGTTTTTTTAAGAAGTATCAGTAAACACATTTTTAGGAAACGAAATTTTCACCTTTAGGGGTAAACAGTTTTCACAACTAAACACTTGAGATTTAGATTCTCAACGTTGCATATCTTGTCAATCCCTAAATTACAAAACACAAAATGATGTATTTACATGCTGCAGTAGAAACGTATTAAAAAACAAATGTATAACCACCATATGTATCTTAAACGTTGGTTAAACGTTAGGAATTTTACCCTAGAATTGTAGTTGAATCTCTATAGAAGACAATTTCATATAAACCCAAAGCATAAAAGTGTGAGGTTGCTTATATTTTTTAGTATTTTCAAATACTGTATAACTGAGTGAAAGATATTTTGAGAATGTACAAAGTTAAAACTTAAGCTGCGACATTTTAAGTTTATAATAAAAATAGTCAGATCTAATCATATAATGTTTCAAATTCAGAAGAGTTCTTTTCTATTAATGACTTGCTATAAAAAGGTAACAGGATATAACTATTTAATCTCAAAATTGGATGTAAATTAACTGCCAATTGTGAAGTAAATTAGAATTGTGAAGTAAATTAGCTGCCAACCGTGAAATATAGCAATATGCAAAAAGTTAATATGTTCTATAATGTAACTGAATATTGAAATTCATCAATATTAAAATGCACACTTTGTATATGTTTAGTTACACATTCAAACCTCGATTGAAATACCCTCAATGTAAACAATGATCAAAGCATGATAAAGTCAATACTCGGAAAGCTATTGGTTGATAAAACATCTTATCCACCTGTGGCAACCCGACACTATATACTTTTGTATTCTATTTTATTTGATTCCGTATAATTTTATAATATAAAAAATTTGCAGGGTCCCTATTCTATTTAGGCGAGCTGATGTTTACATGAAGGCATTTTATGAGTGATACTAGTCTCCAGAATTTTTTTTGTATTTTGAATTTTGAAAAACTCCTGGAAGAATCGCGTCAAACAAAAAATAAAGCAAAAAAAGAAGACTAAATTAATGAAATCACATTTCGTAGCTTGGAACTAACTGAAAACAGTTTCTTTTATCTTTGTTTTGGTTTGTTATAATAGTCAAATCATCTAAAAGTGAATTAAACAAAGTTTAAATGTCAAAACCATATTGAAAAATCACAGATGGAACAGATTTGTACTTTTCAAATAGTTTTAAATTTTATTAAAAATGATTTATTCCTGTTCACATTTCCTAGTAAGATGTGTGTGCCAGTAATCAACAGAATTCCAAACAAATATTGTGAAGAAATTTGATTTTCATTTTTGATCAATGACAAGATTACCATAATGATGAAATTATAGTGTACATTAGATTACAAGACATAAATTTATTATTTTAACATGGTCCTAAACTCAAAGGTGTTTGTAATTATTAGTATTACAAGTAACTAATGATAAGTTTATTTAGAGGATTGAATAGTGAGAGATCGTAATTTATCTGTACTAAAATATTTTAACAGTGTCCTGTTAACTTATTACCTAGCTAAGTTAGTTTTCTAAATCTCGAATATAGTGGTTTTGATTTTTTCCCAATTTAACTGAAAATATAATGTATTAAACAACCAGAAAACAAAAAAAAAGAAGATAATCAACAAGGAAACTGGAATGATCGCCAGATCGACATACATGTTAAACATTACAAAGGAAATTTAAATGTGGAGAAAATTGTTACAATATGGATTACAATTTTCAGAGATCATTAGGATATTTATGAAGAAGCCAAACATTCTTTCCCAATAAAATTAGTTATCAAACTTTCATTGAAACAAGTTTGTCCAAAAAACAACTAGTATACAAGAATCATATACAGAAGAAGAAAGTGAAATAAAATATATTTGCACAATACTTCAAGTATTAAAAAATATATAGATTGCATGCCAAGACTTCCAAAATGAGAAAACTACAAAACAAGCCCAAAGATTCACACCTGGGTAATTTCAAGAAGAAATTACTTTTATTTATATTAGTAAAAATGCAACTGGAACACTGATTCATGCATGTTGTTACATTACCGGCACTGCATTTGGAACGAAGTTTGTTTAATTAAAAAAATAGGTATTGATGAAGGGTTCTGAAATTAACAAAAACAGAAATCATAGGAATATTGTTGTAGCTAATGATGTTAAAAAGGCTGCAAAATTTATACTGAAAATTTGAAGACATTTTAAAATGATTTCATCCATTTTTATCCAAAAAGCACATTCTGTAAGAGGACAAGTAAAGTTAATTACTTTTAGACTAATAGCTATGATTTTTATAAATTGTATTATTTATTATTTATTTATATTTGTCTATTTGATTAAGTGAAAAATATCTGACAATAAATTATTAATATTTACATACTTTCCACCTTTAAATCTTAGGCGTCAAAAATCTTGATTAATTTTGGTATTAGGTTTAGAAAATGTTTAATCAAATTAAGCAAAAACTTCAATCTTTTATGCCCCAACTATTTCAGTATTTGTGTTTCAAATCTTAACTTAACTTAACTTAACTTCGAAATCAACCTCATATATGTAAATTTATTAATTCTGAATTACTATTATAAGTTCTGATAGACAAACTGAATACAGGTTGTTCTTTTGGTATCACCAAAGAATTATGAAATGTACAAGTTAATTGAATCAAATTGTTATCATATGCAGTATAATTTTGAGCTTCAATTTGGTACATAACATTTAAAACCTATAAAGGTATTTGTATATTATGACAAACCAAAACTTATATCAATTATATATTTGTTACCCTAAAATTACGGTTAATCCATACAACAGTAACAATCAGTAAAAATAGTTCACATTTTTTAAAGATATCATTAATTAAACATTTTTGTTATACCAGGAACTGGTCTGATTATCTGTTTTCATTTAAGTAAAAAGAACTTTTTAATTTGGTCTACCACATTCTTGTGGTAATTCAATGTACAAATATAGATATAATAAAATTGATCCTTGTTCTAACGCATGTATAAATGCATAAATTCATTCAATTTTTCTTCTCTCAGAAGTCACCAAATCCTGAACGTTTAATCCTTTAGCGATGATCAAATGTTCTGTTGGAAAATCCAAGATTACGCTGACATGGAAAGCCATGTTAGCTAAGGCTATCACATACTCACATAACGCAAACATGCTAAAAGCTGAAAAATGATTATATTAATAACAGAGTAAAAAGTATTTGTCTTTGTATCATATCTAAACATTATTAAAACATAAAAATGAGATTTGCATATACAGACCTATCACTACCTGGTAAAATATTTGAATCTATCATATCCGATACTTTATACTTTGAACTCAAAGAAATACTTGTTCAGAATCAACATGGTTTTTTCCGTGGCCGATCAGTGGTTACTAATCTTACATGTTTTGTACAATATGTACTTCAGACTCTAGATACAAGAACCAAGGCGGATGCCGTGTATACCGATTTCTCAAAGGCATTTGGTATGCTTCATATTCCAACCTTATTTGTTAAGCTACAGAAAATCGACATACATGGCAACCTTCTACAATGGCTTGTGTCTTATTTATATAATCGCAATCAGTGTGTTATAGTTAATTCATGTACGTCATCATATGTGGAAGTAACTTCGGGTGTGCCTCAAGGCTTACATTTAGAACCTTTACTGTTTTCTGTATTTATAAACGACATAAGCGATTGTTTTCACCAATCTGAATTTTCTCTGTACGCAGATGATCTTAAAATTTTCAAAGCTATTAGAACAATAACTGACTGTGTTGAGCTTCAATCCGACTTAGATCGACTCTATAAATATTGTGATTTAAACAGATTATCTCTAAATATTTGCAAATGTTTTCATACAAGATTTTCTAAATTAAGCATTAATTCTGAGCAACTGTACAATATAACGGGTTAATCTACTGAATGTAAACGCTGTTAGAGATTCAGGAGTGTTAGTTGATGAAAAACTATCTTTTCAATTACATATCAAAGAAATTCTTAGGAAAGCATGGAAAAATGTAAGATTCATTCTGCGTATTACTAGGTCCTTTAGACAGCCAACGTCTCTAACTATGCTCTAATTCATTAGTTAGAAGTCATCTAGAGTTTGCTTGTACTGTTTGGAATCCATATTATTTTAAATATATTTCTCATATTGAAAAGCTACAGAAAAATTTATTTTTCATTTTACTTCAGATTTAACCGTGGTTATCTAAATGAAAGTTATGAGGCTAGTATTAAGCTTTACAAATTACAAAAGCTGAGTACAAGACGTATGGGACATTTTTATTTAAAATAGTTAATAGTAAAATCGAGTGTCAATTCCTTCTTAACAATATCCACTTTAATGTGGTCAGTTTAACTCACGATCTCTCTTTCTTTTCTATAATCAAGGATTTAACACTAATTATGGCAAAAATTCACCCATCTCGCAAATGCTAAATATATATAACCTTGACTTTAACCATATCGTTATTTTTAATGTATCATTTCAATCTTTTAAATTAAGAGCTTTAAATTGCTGATTTGTACTATGCGTTATTTTTTGTTCTCTCTCCTTTATAATTATCTCACAGAGCTTGGATACTCTAAATATACTGTTAAACAATCCAACCATAATTTTGTATTGCTAACAATATTTTTCAATATTTGCTTTATATATATACAATTAGTTTTTAGGTTAAATAAGCTCTTGCTTGCTTAACATAAATTATTAATTACTATAATAGCGTGCTGTTGCTTAATTGGAAAGCTGCGACTTTCTGTGCGACGAACTATTGTATGATAAATAAATAAAAAATAATTTAAATGAGATAACCAGAACTAATGGATGGAAATTACAAATTTTATGGAATACACATAGAAATGCGGAATGAGATTTTGTTTGTTACTATTTGGATAAACAAAGCTGGATCAACCAAAATTTCAATCATTAATCAATCATATTGGGAATGTATTGTATTAAAGTAAACATGAGCAATTATTTGAGATATAGAATGCCATAGTGTTTTAGTCATCATATTTTTCATAACAGCGCCCAATAACGTTAGTTGTTTTGACATTTCACTTGAAAATTGAGCCTTGGTATTATTTATATGTCATAATAATTGTTAAGACTGACAGCTGGCAAATGTAATGTCACAGTGGTAATGTGAGTAGAAGAATATTGGGCAAAAATGGATGAATTACAATGAGGGTGGTATGCGAAACCAACAGTTCAATAAAATCGTTCTAATTTAATCCACTCATTCAGAAGGAACTGATAAAACCAGAAGAGTTTCCCGATGATTCAGGGATTGCGCAAGATCAACCAAGTAAATATTCCATTCAAACTAATTGTCAGCGCCATAGATTTACCAACTTACGAAACCGCAAACACCTATTATTACAACCCTTTTAGCACCTAATGGCATCCGTGTGAGTTTGGATATAGAATCACTGTACACTATCATACCAACAGACGAGGCAATTCAATTCTTAAAGGATCACCTCCCTAAAGATAATGTAGCTCTTTCTAAAAACAGCTTACTTCATGTATAAAGTGGAATTTTATCAGCAGAAGGGCGAAGTAGTTTTGGGCAGCCCTCTAAGTCCGGTGATTGCAAATTTCCCCATTAAAAAGTTTGAACAAATGGCACTAAACTCGGCAGGCAAGAAACCTACCAATTGGTTCCACCGTGTGGCCGATACTTTCGTTATATGAATCAATGGAAGGGAAGAACTTCAAGAACAGACTAAATTCACTGCATCCCAAGATCAAGTTCTCGATGGAGATGGAAAGCAATAAAGTTATCCCCGTTTTATATGTCCTGGTTGAAAGGAAGGACAAGGGAAAATTGGGAGACAAACTATATAGAAAATCCGAACATACGGGCCGAAATCTTCATAAACTGTCAAACCATCATCCTAAACAGAAATGAGGCATAATAAAAACTTTAACGGATTAGGCAAAATGCATATCTAGAGGTACACATTCTATCCGATTCGAAGATATCAAAGTTTTAGCATCAATTAGCCATTTCTACCCCAGGATTTATAGAGCAGCAATTGAAATACAGAAACACCCTAATAACTTTCACAGAAAACAAGGAAAAATGAATCTCAACAGAGTTTGGAGATTGCGCTGAAAAACACACAATGCAAAGAGGGATGTCATCAACCAATCAGACTGCACTATCGAGGTCACGCCCGCTACAGCTCGCGCTGCGATCACTTAGACCACTGACACACCGTCGAATTGAAAATATCTACCGTCGTTGTAGACGAAACGTTAGCTGAAAAATATTTCAACCCACCTCGGCTCAATAGTCCGGAAAAGAGAATGTCTCAATTGTTAATATTAATAATAAAACAACTGAAGAAAATGAGTTATCGTATTTCTTGCACTACCATTTTTGAAGAAAGCCGACACTGTTCACTGGTAGATGGGGAGGGGGGATTAGGGAAGAGAGAAATTGTGGGCTAAAAACAGTTGCATACAAATAGAAAAATGTCAAACCATTTTAAATAATACATGAGCTCTAAAAACCTGAATAAATTATAGTTATAGAAGTTTTACACCCCTCTATAAAAAGTATCAGGTCTAGACATGTGATAAATGGGTTCCGGTGTATTTTGGACCGCTAAACACGAATCCATGTCAGTTTTGCTCTAAAATGTTCAGTCTCCAGCAAATCGCTGAAAAAACTTCAAAAACATTATGGCCTGTGTGATTCTCATGCGGGCTAGAGCAAATGTAATCACGGATTCCTTTTCAGCGAACAAAAATACAAGTGCAGATATGGATATGATTCTTTTTTGAAAATTATTGTAAGCAATCTTTACATTTGACTTCATACTGAAGTATACATTCAATTGGAATGGACATTTCTGATTAAAAATTAACCTCAATGAAAGTTGCATACCCTAATAAGCTCAAAAACATTGTAAACAAAGTTTCTTGAAATATATCTCTTCAAAAATCTGTGGCCAGGTAGGTATATCTCTTCAAAAATCTGTGGCCAGGTAGGTAAAAGTAACGTAATAGATAAAATCATTTTATCTATGACATTCTTAATTCTTAACTCTGTATGTAGGTTGTAAACATTCAATTCTAAATTAACCAATATTTGAACACCTCATAAAAACAATATTATTTGAGAGTAACTACTTGCAGTTGTATTGTCATAAAATCTTGCAATAAAAAATAATATCACAAACAAATGATGAAAGAGCACATTTTACTAAGAATATATGATATCAAATCAAACAGCTTCATTTTTAAAAGACAAAAAGAAAATAATTACCCATTCTATGGCAAAGCAACCTATGTTCCAGAAAGAATAACACCAGTCCAATTGTGCTTATAAGAGAAATATTAAATAATGTTTGTTTAAGTTGTAAATTTTTGTGTACATTAGCACCACTTTCAGAATGGCATACAGCTTTCATTCCTTTAATACATGTTAACATATGGGTTAAGCTACTAATCATGAACATAATAAACAGTTTCTCGTGTACGGCTGAAAGAATATAATTAATTACCAGCGTTGATATTATAAGTCATACTCACGATAATTCTCCCGATTAGAGATATAAGTAACTCCGCATAAGGAACCAGTTTCGATTAAAGTTAGCCAGAATGCTGCATTAAACCAAAAGTGAGCTTTCTGTTGAACCTAAAAAAATATGTTTGAATATGCTACATTTCTTTATTCTGACAATCCTTAAACCACAATTATAAATTGTAACAGAATTTTATTTACAAGAATAAAAAGAAACATTGTATAAAAATAACATGACATTCTTTATTTACAACCGTTGCAGATGGGTCCGGTTTTCCCAAATTTTTATAGTATTAATTTTTATTTAGGCAATCCAATAACAAGCTTCTTTTTAAATTCCATTTAGTTTTGCATTTATTACACAAATCGTTGTTTGTATTGTTAATACTATTGTTTGGTTTACAATCACCTTAAGGATAAACTGTAAATTTAAATCCTAATCCTCGGCTATTGCCATTTTCGACTTGCCGGTCTCAGATGACCAGATGTTAAATTTATACGGGAATTCCCATCTGCAATTTCACTATCTTTGCATGTATACACCCTCTAATTTCTATTCGTTGTTGCCCCTCCTAGATTTAAGAATTTTGTTTAGTTAGTTTTAGCATAAGATTTCATAAACTCAGTATTGAACTCAAACTTGTACTTATAACATGTCATACCTAAATACACAGTTTGTAATTGCGTAAATTCGTCTATTTATTTCACACTAAAAAACATCATCAGCCGTCAAGAAAACCGAGTTTTTCTTCGGCTCAATATCTGCAACAAACTAGTTGCAGATTGTTCAAACTGTTCATGTAAACAACTTAATGTTAACCAGAATTAAATTGTGATCAATCCCAAAGAATATTCCTCCAGGTGACAAATATGCTGTATATTAAACACTGAATTACCATTTTAATATTGATTTATACACTTATGTAAGATAATCTCTGAGATTCTAAGAAATTCACATCAAAATCAAATCATAAACAAAGAGAAATGTCAGTGCATTACACTACTGCTAGCTCGTCACATGAACACTAAGAGTTCCATAAAACATCAGTGTTCAATCACAGGTGCAATGCCTAGAATAGGATCTTATTTTTTTAGTAAAAAAAAGTTTGGCACCATGTTGAATGTAAACTACAGAACTACTTACTAGTAGCCATTGTTCTAGAGCAATTTGGACTTATGTTAAGAAGCATTGTGTGAATATTAATTCCCTCTGTACATCTGTTACTTCTTTCTTGTCTAAAGCAGACTATTAATAAAATTTAATATTACACTTAGTCTCAGTTTGTTTCATTTTCTTACTAGACAAGTTCCCTAGATTATGATTTTGCATGTTGCCAAAACCAACTTATTTAAACTATTTCCAAAACTAGATTTAAAGAAACCTTGGTAAATAATAAAAATTATGTCAAAATATGAAGGATGAAACAACTTTCAATAGGTGAGGTACTTTCACCCAATGTATTTTTCATATAAATACACATAATTTTAGTAGTTTTCAAAATGATAGTTATGGCATCTCTACTTTATACTGCTGGATAGAAAAATCTGTATATTTCAAATATTCCAAATGTAAACCACTTTTGACCAGTTTTTCTGAGTTTAGTTGGTAAAAAATGATCCAATCAGGATGTATAAAAACACCCATTTAGAAGGATTTCTGATTCTCTACAACTTTTCTGTAGACAGCATTATAATTCCTTCATTACTTTTCATTATATAAGAAAAAAAAACAAAGAAATTCGTATTTTTGCGACTTTTTGTATTTAAATAGTTTACTTCTACAAGTTTGCTGTTAAAATCTTAGCAGTAATTATCTATAAACTGTTACTGACATGATGGTATAAACAAATTGCTGTTGAATTTTATGTCTGAAAATGAGTTCAATTTTTGCTGTATAACCTGGTGTAAATGTTTTATTGGGTCAACCATAAGCAGTTGCATGTACCAAGGGGTAAATATTTAGATTAGAGTGGAGTGGCCCTATAGTTATATGAGGTGGTTAAAAATGCCAGAAAGAATAACTATATAGGGTAGTCCAGTAGCAGTTGAGTATATGTATAAACTTACTGTTATATTGAGTAGTTGAAAAATGTTTAAAGAATGTTAGGTGTGGTTGGAATATCAAAATGTTGTATTGGGTGGCCATGCAGTGGAGTAGAATAATAATTATTCAAAAAATGTTCAAACATAAATGTTATATTTGGTTGCAATATAGGGTGGGGTGGAATTACAGTTATACAGGGTGGTTAAAAAATGTTAGAAACATAAATGTTTTCTAGGGTAGCCCACCAGGGAGAGGAGTTACAGACAGAGATTTAAATAAAATTGAAAAAAAGGGTGTTTACAGGGTGGCCCACATGCACTCACATATACAGGGTGGTTGGAATTATAGATATACAGTGTGGTTCACAAAATGCTACAATTTTTTTTCTAATGAGTGGTGCATAAGTAGTTGAATATATGTGGTGTTTGAAATACATGTTGAAGTGAAATTATTATAAAGAGTTTTTTCAATAAATTCTAAAGAACTGAACTCTTGGGAAAAATTATTTTACATAGCAGATGTCTGATTATTTAGATATATGTATACACATTTTTATGAAACCTTGAATGCACAAGTGACACTTCACCACATAGATATGTATATTTAATAATTACAAATTTGAAAAAAAATTTAATGATTGATATTTTTAAATTCCATCAACCTTACCTCTAGTTCAGCAGTTGGCTGAATTAAATTTATATGATATGCTCTGTGGACCACTGCAATTATAAACCTTGGACCAATATGGAATGCAACACTAACCCTCCAAAGATATCTTTGAGGGCTTATCCCCGTTATTGCACTTATTGAGGGAATAATATTATAGACCTAAAAAATAAAGTGTGCTACCAGAAACTAAGATTACACTTTAACTTACCCGACAATGCGTTTCATGTATATCATTTGCCTGAAATATATATGCTGTGACAAAACAGATAATCAGGGCAAAAAATGGAAAAGATGCTGTAAAAAGGCAAACTTTCTTGAAACTGAGCGAATAATGGATAACAGGGATTTCTTCCTTTTTAATTTGCTTATCGGAACTCATAATTTTTGAGCTAAACCCGAAAATTTGGGAAGAACTTGGGAAGCACTTTATAAAACATGTAATAGCCTAAAATATTACAAACTTATAAGTAGAAAAAATAGTATTTAAAAAGTTTACCTTCTTTCACATATTCCTACAGAAATAAAATTAACATTGAGCAAATATAAACAACCTTTATTTGTAAATGAAAATAATAATTTCAACTCACGTCATTCATAATTTACAAAATTTTTGACAAACAAACTATATCATTTTTGACATAGGACAACGACATTCAACATTTTTATGATAGAACAAATTATTAGCGATCACATATCTTCTTCTTCACAAGTTAACGAAGACAAAAATTTATTAACATTAAGATATTCACTAACAAAAAGAGTGAGTATTCTTTCAGCCATTTGAGTCCTGCAGTTTCATTTGCTCTAGGTTTACAATTAATTAGATTAAGGACAGTTTAGGCAAAGGATAATCTACAAGGTTAAGCTTCAGTTTGAAATAAGTAAATAAAGACAAATTTTCTGTGCTTCAGGATTCGCTTGATTTTTATAAGAATACATATGTATTTAGTGTTCTAATTTGGCCCCCAAAAATTAACATTGGAGTTTTATTTTACTAATAAACTTTCAGGGAAGACTTTTATAATCTACTGTCTGAATTTTGAGGCTCTGTAGATTGGAAGATATAGGGCAAAATAGGTCAAGTTTTAAATTATAAATATTATTCAAATTATTAAAAATACAAATAAAATATATATATTTCAAAATTTAATGTAGTTTCTAAAGTGGGAATTAAGTCGATGTTTAATATTTTTGTTAATATCTTTTAAACAAATGATTTAAAAATATTATATATTTGTAATTCACATAATGAGCCTTTTATCTTATATGATGCGTTTGAAAATTGAAATTTTATTTTCCATTTAATTGTATAATTTGACCCTAAAATTACTATGGGGGTTTTCTAATAATTTTTCTTATAAATTTCAAGTGAGCACCAGTACCCCTAATTATTTTCAAAATTTTAGCTAATATGAGAATTTTTTATATCTGTGTTAATATCTTGTAAACAATTAATTTTAAAAATATGAAAAATATGTATTTGTATTCCTCATAATAAACCCTTTCATTTGATGTATTACAGGATGCATTAAAAAATATTTTTTTAATTTCCGTTTAATTCCATAATTTGGCCCCCAATATTAGGGATTTCTTCGTATTTTTCCTGTAAACAAAAAAAATTTTTGAATATATATATTTTTAAATATTTAATTAATATATATATATATATTTTCACGTTTGTTTCACGCATGGAAATATGAGGTTGATGATTTATTACGGTGTACATCCGTTCGTCTGTATTCGTTTGAAAAATCACTTGACGTTTCGCCAAAATCATATTTGGCTTTCTCAAAAGATACTAAGTAACTGAAGAATTTCTGTTTCTTGATCTCAATTTATACCTGCCCTGTGAGCCCTCATTAGTACTTAATCTCTCAGGTACTTTATCTTGTTTATTAGGTTGTGTTAAGGGATGGTCAATTAAAGTGCAATTGCGGTGTTTATGGCTTTTGTCGGTAATTTGGGTAATCGGATTATTTGGGTTTATTGCTGGTTTTGTTGTATTGTTATTTTGATATGGGATTACTGCTTTCCAAAATGGTGATAATTTTAAAGCTTCGTCTCTCTTGTTTATGGTATCTTGGGTTTCAATTTCAATCGCTTCTGGTATTGTTCTGATTTTGTAGTTTTCAACATTGGCGATTTCTTTACAAGTATTAAACTCTATTTCATGCCCTGTTTCTTGTTCGTGTCTGAATAAAGTAGAGGTGGTCTGTTTGTTCTTTATGTATAGTTTGTGTTCGTCTCGACGGGCGGATATTCGCCTGTTTGTTTGGCCGACGTATAACTTGGAACAGTCTCCACATGAAATGCTGTAAACTCCAAGGTTCTCTAATGGCATTTTATCCTTTGGGTTCCCCAGCAATTTTCCGATTGTTTTTTGGGGTTTGTATGTAGTTAGAATTTGTGTTTACCCAGAAATCTCCCTATTCTGTCCGTTGTACCTCTGACCTCCACTTTCGTCTTAGTAATAAAATACATCCAAAATTATGGGACCTTGTGGAAATCGTCGCTTTTTGGGGTTCAGAAACAGACAGACAGTACAAGAAAGAAAAATTTGCCAAAAAATTAGAGGCACTCCAACAACGCTCACCTAAACAGTACATGGAACCTAACGCCGAAGGAATAGTTCACAACATCCCGTCCCAGACATTGACTGAACATGAAAAAGCCGCATTGAGCAAAGGTTTCAACTTCGCAATTGCTCCAAGAACAACACCCACGGAAGAAATAATCTCACTGCATTAGACCAGGTAGACGAGCAAAAGGCGGATGAAATTCGTTTTGAAGTTACAAAAATCTTAAAAAACGCCAAACCACCGAAGGCCAATTTGACAAAATCCGAACACATAGCAATAACAAACCTTAAAAAGAACAAAGAACTAACAATATTACCAGCCGACAAAGGAAATGCTACCGTTGTGATGGACACAAAAGAATACAAGAAAAAGATGGAAGAAATATTGAAAGGGGCAGACTACAAACAGGTCTCACGGGACCCCACTACTTACCTCGAGAAAACAATGAAAAACAAAATCAAGGCATCAGCGTCAGAACCAGGAATTCAACAAAGTATCATCCCACGGGAAAAATCAAGTAGATGCCCTAAACTTTACGGATTACCAAAAATTCACAAAGAAGAAGTGCCCATCAAACCCATAGTAAGCGCGATAAACTCACCAACGCAAAAACTAGAGAAATACCTGGCCCGATTCATGCAACCAATAGTGGAAACAGCAAAATCTTACATCAAAAGTTCAAATCACTTCATAGAAATAATTAAAGACATTAACTTAGAAGAAAACGACTTAATAGCAAGCCTCGACGTCATATCTCTCTACCCCAGCATACCACTCGACGAAGCACTGGACAGTATAGCTATGAACGAAAACCTACCTCACCACATAATATAATTAGCCGACCACTGCCTCAAAAATGCGTATTTCTCCTTCGAAGGCCATTTTTATAGACAAATATAGGGTGCTCCTATGGGATCGGCTCTATCACCAGTTGTTGCCAACTTGTTTATGGTATATCTGGAAGAAAAGGCCATAGCTAACGCAGCATTAAAACCAAAACTGTGGGTTTGCTACGTTGATGACATCTTCATTATATGACCTAACGGGAAATTAGAACTCAATAATTTTCTTGTCTATATGAATTCCATTCATAACAAGATACAATTTACCCTAGAAACAGAACACAACCAACAACTTCCTTTCCTAGATGTCCTCCTAACAAGAAACAACCTAAGCTTCCAGCACACCGTCTTCAGAAAAGCAACACACACCAATAGATATTTACACGGCAATTCACACCATCATCCAGCACAGATCCAAGGAGTAGCAAACACCCTTATAGCACGATCGGTACGTCTCACAGACCAGCAAACTAGAAAAGAAGAAAACTACCCTCAGAAAAAATGGCTACAATAACCACACCATCAGAAAAGCAATAAACAAACAACAGGATGAGAAAAAGAAACAAAATGATGACCAAGACTACGTAGCCCATGTAAGTTTACATACATCAGAGGTACAACGGACAGAATAGGGAGATTTCTGGTTAAACACAAATTCTAACTACATACAAACCCCAAACAACAATCGGAAAATTGCTAGGGAATCCAAAGGATAAAATGCCATTAGAGAACCATGGAGTTTACAGCATTTCATGTGGAGACTGTTCCAAGTTATACGTCGGCCAAACAAACAGGCGAATATCCGCCCGTCGAGACGAACACAAACTATACATAAAGAACAAACAGACCACCTCTACTTTATTCAGACACGAACAAGAAACGGGGCATAAAATAGAGTTTAATACTTGTAAAGAAATGGCCAATGTTGAAAACTACAAAATCAGAACAATACGAGAAGCGATTGAAATTGAAACCCGAGATACCATAAACAAGAGAGACGAAGCTTTAAAATTATCACCATTTTGGAAAGCAGTAATCCCATATCAAAATAACAATACAACAAAACCAGCAATAAACCCAAATAATCCGATTACCCAAATTACCCACAAAAGCCATAAACATCGCTATTGCACTTTAATTGATCATCAGTTAACCCAACCTAATAAACAAGTACCTGAGAGATTAAGTACTAATAAGGGCTCACAGGGCAGGTATAAATTGAGATCAAGAACCAGAAATTCTTCAGTTACTTAGTATCTTTTGAGAAAGCCAAATTTGATTTGGGGAAACGTCAAGTGATTTTTCAAACGAATACAGTATGAACAGATGTACACCGGAATAAATCATCAACCATGAGTCGTTCACATGGTGTCATATTACACGATATAGCAATTCCCAGGAAATACGCAAATGCCCATCGCACGTGTAAAACTGCTAATGCTGACAATGCAACACGTAGCTTATAAATGCACATGCGATGGCTGTGAGCGTCATTAAGTGTATCGATTTCATTTATTTCATTTATATTTTATAACGTAACTTTCAAGTAAAATATTTAATTTGTGGTTTAAATAAAAATATTTTTTTAAAAAAAAGCATTTGTGTTTGTGAAGATATAAAATTGGCGCAGTCAGTAGGATTGTTCCAAAACGACTAGAACACGAGAATTCTAACTAGTCGTGGTGGTTTCCAAACCTTCGTGGGACAATCAACCTCTTTCTGGAGACACAACTGGAAGCGAGCTAGCACCAAGAACACGCAACGGCTAACCAGTGCAGTCAACTTACAGAACAGTCCATGCCAGGAATTATATTGTAAGGATTACGTTATTATTATTTCCATTTATTGATACACTTAATCACCATTTCTATCATCAAAGATATATCCATTAATATTCCTTATATATTTTAAACATATTACATCACTACCTTTAATATAATGTTCATTTATTTTGAGTAAAAGTGCAAGGTAAGAAATTTTTTTGACCAATTTTGGTACATATTGATAATTACACATTAAATTTATACCACTGAACGACAACTTATAATAACCTGATCTAATTATTTTAATATCTATCTATTTTCACAATTATTTATTTACACATTGATTTATACGTTTTACCATTGTCAATTCGACAATATAATCTGATTTAAATTTTTAATATTGTGCAAATACTTTATTCTTAAACAATATGACTACAACAAGGCAAGGTGCAGCCACTCCAACTGTGGAGCCCTATAAAATTTCCGAGATTTTTGCGATAGTACCAGAGTACCCCATCTTTTTAAATACTTTCATTATGTCATGTAATACCGCCCACAGTATGGCGACCGATAACCAACAGGTCTTACTTATACTCCACATAAAAAATAAACTCCGTGGCAGGGCAGCGGAATTAGTAAATTCACGAAACCCTAGCCTGTTAACTGAAATCATTACTCTTCTCGAAAACCACTTCGGAGATCCCCGAGACCTATTGGCACTCATTCAAGATCTCCAACGAATGAAACAATTACCATCCGAATCACCCTTAACTTTCTCAAACAGAATTCAGACCCACCAGGCAAAAATGTTAGCCGCAGTCACAAAACAAAATATAACTTCCAAGGAAAAACAAGCCCAAATAGATCTCATTGAACCCATGGCACTAAACAGCCTGCTTACAGGCCTAAAGCCAAAAATGGAACAATTAATTCGAGCAAGCGACCCAAAAGATGTCTTAACCGCTATCTCTAGAATTAAAAGAGAAATTCAATTGAACCATCTAGAAACCCAAAAATTCTCTAACTTCAAAAATACACCTCCAACCTTCCGAAGACCCAATCAATTGCCACCTCCAAAACAATGAACATTCTGGAAGAGAATGGGCCATTCAGTTAATGAATGCATCACTAGATCGAGGCAATTCCAACAGAACCAAAGCTTTGGACAAAATCAAGGTTTTGGGCAAAACTTTCAAAGACCTCGCCCTAATCCATTCGCCCAAAATTCAAATCAACAAAATTATCAACAACCTAGTCAAACAAACTTTCCTCCCAATAGCAGTTTCCAACGACAACGCCCATCAACAAGTAATCAACCCCTAAATACGGACCAATTTAAACCGAACCCTAATTTTTACCGCCAACAACGTACTCATCACCTAAATAATCATGAGTTCGAAAATCATAGAAGTGAACAGACTTATTCGAACCTAACACAACCAGTACCAATACACAGACTTCGACTATAACGATTATTGCTCCTACGACAATTCCCAGAATGACTTTAACGATTACTCTAGAACAGACTTCGAGAGCGAAAATTACTCTGAAAACTACGACGAAATTTCTCCTACAAATTTTCAGGACACTACCCCTCAAACACACCCCCGGACATGTCAAACCTTCAATCACACATTCAAACCTTGAATTTAGACAGCTTCGACCTCAATCTGAACATCCCCGAACAGAGATTTCTGTAAGACCCCTCTTGTCCGTAAACTCCAAGAATTTATATTACATCACAGATGCATTCAACAACTACAAACTTCTTGTGGATACCGGTGCAGGACTCTGTATTTTTAAGCCAGAAACTTGCAAACGCTTCAGGGAAGGTTCCAAGAAAATATGGTCATCCAGGGAATAACTAACGAGAAAATTCATATCAACGAATCGACTCTCGTCCCGTATGTCTTGACTACTCTGACATATTTTATCTCGAAGGAGACCATCTGTCATTCACCAACGAAATTAAACATGCCATCGAGACTAACAACTCTAGACCAGTTTTCACGAAATCTTATCGCTACCCTCAGATTCATAAAGAGGAAGTTAAATCCCAAGTAACGAAAATGCTAGACGAAGGTATTATACGCCATTCAAACTCGCCCTGGTCCTCCCCTGTATGGGTAGTACCGAAAAAACTGGACGCTTCAGGAAAGCAAAAATGGCGCGATGTAGTTGACTATCGAAAACTCAACGAACTAACGGTTGATGACAAATATCCTCTCCCTAACATTTCGGACTTATTAAATCAACTTGGCAAATGCCAATGTTTCACAACACTCGACCTCGCCTCAGGATTCCATCAGATTGAGATTGACCCAAAACCGCGTTTACCGTTGAGAATGGGCACTACGAATACGTAAGGATGCCCTTTGGTCTAAAGAATGCCCCTTCAACGTTCCAGAGGGTTATGGACAACATTCTTTTAGGCATTCAAAACGAACGTTGTCCCGTCTATATGGACGACATAATCGTATACTCTCCCACTATCAACGACCATTTGTCTCGTCTTACTGATGTTGTTAAACGCCTACGAAAGGCAAACCTCAAAATCCAACCCGACAAGTGCGAATTTCTTCGCAAAGAAGTCGCCTATCTCGGACATCTGATTACCAAAGATGGAGTTAAACCGAATCCATCAAAGGTAGAATTTCTGGGATTAGCCGGGTATTATCGTCGATTCATACCTAATTTTGCTAAAATTTCAAAACCACTCACAAAATTGCTGCAAAAAGATGTTCCATTCTATTTCAGTTCTGAATGCGTTAATTCTTTCAATGAATTAAAGCAAGCCCTCACTTCGACCCCAATTTTAATTTACCCCGACTTCAATGAGCCCTTTATTTTGACAACTGACGCTAGCGCATTTGCAATCGGCGCTGTGCTTTCACAGGGACCAATAGGCACAGATCTGCCAATTGGATACGCATCTAGGACCCTCTGCAAGGCTGAGACCCGATACTCCACAATAGAGCGTGAACTTCTGGCTATTGTTTGGGCCATTAAACACTTCAGGTCAATAATTTTTGGACGAAAGTTTAAACTTCTGACCGACCACCGCCCGTTAACGTGGCTCTTTTCTATTAAAGATCCAGGTAGTCGACTTGCCAGATGGCGCCTCAAACTCGAGAAGTACGATTATGAAATTATATACAAACCGGGAAAAGTAAATAAGAACGCAGACGCCTTTTCACGCATTCGAATCAACCATTTTGAAGAATGTATGACTTTCCAATCAAACACCAAACTCCAACACTTCACGATAACTCCCTTAAACGAAAACGAAAACAGTGACACAGAACAACTTGAAACCGACGACGAAGACAACTCAATTTTTACAGAATTTCGGACATTCGTAGAACGGTATAAGGCCGTCTCACTTATCGACTATAGTAAAATTCAGTACTCCAACTGTCAACTCCTTGATAGAGAAAACAAAAATATCTTAGTTTTCTTTCAATCCGGCAATTTAAAAGATTTTCATAACCAAATTCTTGAAGATATCTTCGCAGAGAACGCCGACTTCGAGCAATTCAAAATCAATATTTTCAATAGTAAAAGCGTTCGAAAAAGACGATATTACATTATTCCCCTACCGACTGATTTCGACACTGTGAACGAGGTATTATTTGCCTCAATTTACAAGAGCAAAGACCTTCTAACTGACTCTGAACTATACTGCGTTGAAAATAACTTAGACCTACCTAAACTCGAAATGCTTTCGTTTCGCAGAAACAGACATAAAGTGGAAAGTCTGTCAGAACATAACAAAAACAGTAGGAAGAGATCAAGTGCCAATAATACTAGATCAATTCCATAACGGTAAAAACAACAATACACAGAGACGAATTAAAGAAAAGTATAACTGGCAAGGAATTACAAAAGACGTAGAAAACTTCATTAGAAACTGTCAAATCTGTCAGACAACTAAAGCTTTCCGTAAAAACCTTGACAACCCATTAGTAGTAACAGAAACTCCAAGAACCCCTTTCGAAAGAATAAACATCGACATTCTCGAAGTTCCTAGCAGAAATTACGCCCTCACTATCCGAGACGAATTAACTAAATATTCACAGGCCTACCAGATTAGCGACAAGTCCGCCAAAACCATCGTTAGTACACTCCTGGTGTTTTTCCAACACTTCGGAACACCTCTGAGAATACACTGCGACTACGGTCGTGAATTCGACAATGCACTCCTCAAAGACCTTTGCAAATTGTTCGATATTAAACTTTCCTACTCTAGTGTAGGACACCCCCAATCTAACGGCTCATTAGAGCGTTTTCATTCAACTTTGCTAGATATGATCCGTATCCATAAAGCCGATCACCCTGACGAACACCCCTTTAATATTCTGCCATACGCAATTATTACTTACAATAACTCCACTAACAAAACTCATGGGTTCACACCCTATGAACTCGTTTTCGGACACACGTCTAGCCGACCACCTGAAACCCTCTATAACGAAAAGGACTTGATTTCTAAATATATCAGAGACTTAAACAATCGTATCTCACAGTACTACAAAATAGCACGCGAAAGAACCGATACTCAAAAACAGAAAGCCAAAATTCGATTCGATAAACATGTTTTGGACAAAACCCCAAATTATCAAGTAGGTGACAAGGTTTACGTACGCGAATCTCAGTTCAAAGATAAACTACAAAACAAATTTAACGGACCGTTTCAAATAGTAGAACTACATATAAACTCAGCTACTTTACTTAATTCTCGTACTAACCAAAAAACCAAAGTAAACTTTGACCGTATGAAACCTTTCACAGAAGACTGATTTCTTTACAGGGTCATCCTGCTGTTCGGATCGGCAGCATCCCAATTTGAAATAAAGCCAATCAATAAAACCATAGGGATTTATTATCATGAAGAATCACGTATAGCCGTGTCAAATCACAAATGGACTATTCTAGTTCTTAGAAATCTCTCCGCCCTAGAACAAGCTTTTACTACCAACGACAGAATTCTCGATGCACTAACTTTATCACTAAAAACTAACGTCCACCCAACCAATGTATTCCGTGCTGACGTTCAATCACACATCAACTTACTTAACCAAATCTCAAACTCTGTCAAAAACAAATTCACTGAAATCCACATGGACACTCGAAGGTACAAACGTGGACTAATCGATGGCGCCGAATCAATTTTCAAAGCCATAACTGGTAACTTAGACGCCGCCGACGGCGAGTACTTCACCAACAGTATAAATAGTTTAAACAAAGGACAACTGGAGATCGAAAACCTTTTGAAAAACCAAATCAGTGTAACCACCTCAGTTATAAAGAACTTTAACGAGACTATTCAACACATTCAGGTCGACGAGAAAATATTTAACAAAAATATTCGAAAAATGGAAAATATGATTCGTAAAGTAAACGACAAAATGGCGTACGTGGAAACAAAACTTTCATTTCTAGAAATGACGGAAAAACTGATGGAAAATTATCTCTTTCTAGAAGACAACTTAAATGATGTTCTTAATTCCATAACTTTTGCCCGTCTAAAAATTATCCATACTCCCGAACATTTCATTGCCGCCTTACAGGAAATATCACAGAATCTCGTGAAAAATAATTTACCTTTGTCCGTCAAATATTCAAGTATTGCACGATACTTAGAAATTACAGAATTAGAAGCTTTTCAAACAGATTCCGACCTTGTATTTATACTCAGAATTCCACTTATTGAACAGCAATCATTTACTACTCTTCGCTTATACCCAATCCCCATCTGTGATGATAGAACTGGGTTATACCATGTACTCTCATTCACTCATAAATATATAGCAAAAAACGACGATTCCTCACTGTATATTCCGATAAAAGACCTTAGTGCGTGCAAACCGTTGAACAATCAAAATAAATTGTGTTCCGAACTCTATGCATATCCGATAGACTCAAATGCTTTGTGCGAGGCCCAACTTTTAAGAAATTTAAAAAAAGTGCCGGACAATTGTCACAGTGCCGTGATTTCTGCTCAAGGGTACCACGTTCAAAAACTCGAAACCAACGTGTGGTTAATTATGGTTACCGAGCCTCTCAGCATTACCATCACCTGTACCGACATCAATGCAAATTCAATGTTAACTCTTTATTAAAACTTCAGAAAGATTGCAGTGCCTTCATTGGAATAACCAAAATCGAAGCAGAAGCCACAAAAAGCAGCAACACCCTTGACAACTATCAACCAGTTCTTTTCCCTTTCAACTGCTGCGATACCATACCAGAAAAAATTGTCGTTCCCAAACTTAAACCTTTGAAACTCCATGAATTGAATTTCGAGGAGTTAAACGTCGCAAACCACAAACTCAACGGCTATTCAAAGGACCTAGACGAATTAATAAATCAGCCATTCGTCAAAAAGAACATTTCTTGGTTCACCTACGTGACAATATTTTCCATAATAATAATTGTCTCTGTATTTGTCCTCCAAACGCTTTGGCGTAAACGCAATACAACCAGCGAAAGTCCATCACCCACAACCAGAATTTCAAAATTGTTGCCAAGATTGAGACCGAACCTCCGACAGAACGAAACTGAAGACATCGAGCTAACTAATCCAAAATAATTTCAAAAATTGTTTTGTAAAACCTATTTATTGCTAAAAAGTATTGTTTTAGGTTTTATTTTTAAGGACCTTAATGCTAATTATATTTTTATTTTATACATTTTTACAATTTATGCTATTTTATTCACTTTTGCTTTCTACAAATTTCATATGTATACAACCTATATATTTTATTATTTTAGAAATTCTATTTTCCTGTAAAACAGCAACTTTTTCTTTGTTAGGGGAGTTGTTATATACGTCGTAAACAATACTTAGAATAATAATATGACAACACCGTGTAACCGGTCAAATGAGTCGTTCACATGGTGTCATATTACACGATATAGCAATTCCCAGGAAATACACAAATGCCCATCACACGTGTAAAACTGCTGATGCTGACAATGCAACACGTAGCTTATAAATGCACATGCGATGGCTGTGAGCGTCATTAAGTGTATCGCTTTCATTTATTTCATTTATATTTTATAACGTAACTTTCAAGTAAAATATTTAATTTGTGTTTTAAATAAAAATATTTAAAAAAAAAGCATTTGTGTTTGTGAAGATATAATATATATATATATATATATATATATATATATATATATATATAAGTATTCGTCATAATGAGCCCTTTGATTTGATATATTACTTGATCCGTTAGAAACAATTATTATTTTTTATTTTCCATTTAATTCTATAATTTGCCCCCCAAAATGAATATTAATGGTTTCTCTTTATTTTTCCTGTAAAGTTCGCGCAACGATCTATATTTCCTATTTTTTTCAAAATTTTAGGCTCAGTAGTTTCGGAGATCAGGGGGGGAACGGTCGTTTTTTTTAAGTTTTCCTACCAAAAGTTCCCCTAAAATCAAAATTCTTCGTTTACGATATGTACTCCTGATCGGGTCACCACATTATACATTGATGCCAAATTTCAACCTCTTCCGCCCAGTAGTTTATGAGAAAATTGCTGTGATGTGATAGAGGCAGAAATCCGGAGTGATATTATAAGAGTATTCTTATATTGTCTATACGGAACCATAAAAACTAATATTTTACCCTAAAAACGTAGAAAAACTATATTTTAGTTGTCATTTGGTTGGTTCGTTAGTAGATATGCTATGGGAGTACGAGCCCAAAATCGACCAAAAACACATGTAATTTCCCATAAGCGAATTTAAGGTTCCAAAACCACGAAATTGAACCAAATTTACCCCCTCCACTCCCACTTTGGCTGGGGGTGGTCGTAGGTCGGGGGTGCGCGGGCGTAAGGAATGCGGTGGCTGTCGTAATCCGGTGCGTATGGAACGCGGTGGTAATCGGGAATCGGCCGGGTGCAGGGAGCTTCCGTCAGGGCGGGTGGTCAGTGAGAGGCAGGCAGGGAACGCGGGGTGAGAGTATCGGTGGTGGCAGACGTAGGGAACAGTAGGGAACGCGGTGGCTAAGTGGGCACAATGGCAGGGAAAGCTCAGGGATAGCGGTGAAACAAAGAATACGGCCCTCGGATTCACATAGGCGTGTTCAATAATTTTGAGTTTACTTAAATAAAGACTTCTAAATGTCGGTACCTGCTCGAGAGCGGCAACTCGTTCGAGTCGCTGCTTTCGTCGGATAAACCAGGGCCACGAGGACGCCCAGTCCGGGCGTTAAATCTCTTAATAAAGAGAATTTGGCTATTTTAAGCAAAAAATGTACCGAAAATGCATCGTAAATAATTAATAGGTTCCCAAATATTTAGGAACACATTTGTTAATATAATTAAAATAATAAAATAATTCAGATTCAAAGAAGGTAATAACAATACATAAACGAAACCACAACAGCATGTTGGTGTATCGATAAACAAGCGAAACTCGAGCACTGGATGAAAGTGCGGTGGCTGGTTGATTCTAAACAAGGAAATCGTTAATTAAAAAAGTAGATGCGGTTTTCATTGAAAAGCTAATAATGTAAAAATAAATACGTAAATGAGGAATGACAATTGTGACTTAAGTCGTTGGATTTTGTATCGAGCGGTGGGTAATTTGGAAAGAATACCATTGGAGAAATGGTTGGAACCACTACAAATGACTGGTACGGGAAAGTTGCAAATGACTAAAAACAGCACAAATGGTAGAAATCGCTACAAAGGGCTGTTAGAAATGATTGAAAGGTTGAATCATTGCTGGTTTTGTAAGCGTTATAGAAAGTCTTCATTAGTTTACCCATTTAATGTATGAATGTCTGAACAGAATTATTAAAAGTCCAGGGAATTATTTACCTTTGTGTTTGGTATCAACAAACTACCTGAATTGTGAATAATGATCTTACTACATTCAAAATTTTACTAACGAAACACCCTTCCTATAATGCTATAGACATATTCTCGGTAACTAGCACTCGCCTATTTTTTTATTTAAATATAAATAGAACAATCTCACTTGAATTATTTTAAAGAGTAGCGTTCGGGCAGTGGAAATCTTTTCACTGCATGAAAGTTGGATCGAAAGCTTTTATAATGTAGTTCCAGTGCAGAATGTTTTTGTCTTATATATTTCTCTTTGCCCTAAATCATTTTGAGACAGTTCATCAAAGAGAGTAAGTGACTTTTACATACATTGTATTCCGAGTTTCTCACATTACAGAAAAGTTTTATTCATATGTTATTGCTAAAGTATGTATGATTGAATTGATCCTCATCACAATTTATTTCAATGGTATATCATTTGAAGGTAGCTGCTTTGTACGTTGACATTTTTAAAGCAATATCCTAGCGTCATGATTTAATATATATGTGGTTGAAGTAAACTTTTTAATTTCATATATTATGCTTATAAACTTATGGATTACGTTTCCATTTTTTGGTGTGCGATGGAAATAGTTGCTGACCAATAATTACAATTGGATAACACGAGTTGGTGGCAATTGAATATCACATTTTTAGCTGTGGTTGACTAGCTACCAATCAGGTTCCTCCTATCCCAGGACGCTCTTCATCCTACGAGACAATTTTTTTCTATGTCATTTCTATAGCACTGATTTGGTTGTGGTTTGATTCACGCCAGTTGCGTCTGTGTCTAGTGACCTTTTCCAGTGACAAATTCTCGGTGACAAAACTGGTGGCAATTGAATATGACATCTTTAGCTGTGGTTGACTAGTAACTCTGTCCATGCAATCTTCTAATCAGCTAATACGAATCCCATCATTTCCAGCAATTTTCTCAACTTTCTAACTGTTTACCATTCCAATAATCTGATGACAGTTGCTGCTGACTAACTACCCTTCAATCTGCTAGTTCGTCTAGTGTTTCGATGTTAACAACTTTAATTTCGTCCAAATTCATTTCTTCCAATTTATTGATAAGGAAATTAGATTTATGATGAATGAAAATACAATTTACATTTGTTAAATGTGACCTTAGAATTATTTTCATACATGCAATATATCCACCGGAATATCTCAAGCTGTGTTTTTTACGTTCGCAACTATTAGCAGATTTCCTATCTTCCTTGGATAAATAAAAATATGGGTTTGAATAAGTAATGATCGAGTTGCATCCTAATTCGAATCGATAATTATTTAACAATAAATTCGCCATTTTGAAGGTTAAATCCTTGTAGAATAATATTTTTTTTATTTAAACCAACCTGCCTGTCCATCCCGGTATATTTCCATAAGTTCTTACAAATTATTAAATTTTTTATATCACATTTTCTGTTCTATCCATTAAATGTGACAACACAATTTTTTATCTACATGTGAACGGCTTGCAGTTGCGATTTAGTTTCCTTGTGTTTGTTATTGTCGTCGTTGAATTCTAATTCTTCCGGGCCAGACAAATATATTTATAATCGGGGTTATTTATTTTCCAATGTTGTATATACACAGTAAATTAATTGGAGAATGATATTTAGATGGATAATTCTCGCGTATTTTGTTGCAATATTTGATAGTATTTCGGTATGAAAAATAAAATATTATAATCAACATTTATTAAGTAAATTAATTGGTGAATTATATTTGAATAATGTTTAATTCTCGAGTATTTTTTGTTGCAATTATTGGTGGTGTTTCAGTGTGTAAAATAGTGAACTGGTTGATAAATATTATTCGTAGAGGATCTGTGTTTGAATATTGAAAAAAATGTATGGGTATGTATACGAATATTTTTTAAATATATATTTTTATTTCATTGCTATTGTTCATTCATCATTTAAACATTTGTACATTACATGTTTATGCCATAACATCAAATTTTGATTTAAAGTCACCAGTTCAATAATTAAAATAACTAGCAAAAGATTTTACAAAAATTTCTAATCAACACTGCCAAAATACCACACCCTACACTCCAAAGAGTCAAATTCTTGCACCCAGATAGTCAAATTCTAGCACCCAAATATCCAAATAGTTTTTGTTATCTCCGTTTTGAGAAAGAAGGTTGTTTACTACAAAGTACTTCTGGAAATTAGGTTCCTCTCTGACCTCTTGTTAAATCTTGTTTTTTTCATAACTTTTTTCAAACTTAGAAATTGAATATCAACGAAGTTTGTACACTTAAGTGATTTCAACAACATAATTTGAGATATATAAGTAAACATATAAGTAAACCGCTTTCCCCCTAAAGGATAGCGTTCTTTGGTAAACATTTGTTTAACGGATCGGCCTAATTTAGGTTCAGCTGTTTAAAGAATAAGATGTTATACAGTACTTTGTACATTTTACTCTCATATCAACAATTCATTAGTAGAAACATTTGAAAAACGGAACAAACGACTGGATTTCTTGGTTGTTTTCTCTTAGAAAAAGTTTATGGCTAAGTACTGAAATTAATTTTAATACCAAAGTTTTTGATTACCTGTCTTAGAAAAAAGTTTATAACTATGTACTGAAAGTAGTTTTGATGTTAAAGCTATAAATAAGTACCTGTCTTAGAAAAGATTTGTTTGTCCCGGCTCTGTCTTAGAACAAGTTATATAATGGATCTTTATTGCAGTCATCACATTGCCAACTATGGAACCCTTTTCCGACATTCATCACTAAGTACAGCAATTAGTTTTAATACTAAAGTTTTTGAGTACCTGTCTTAGAAAAGATTTGTTTGAACGGCCTATTTAGATTTAGCTGTTTCAAGAATAGGAATACTTGGTACATTTTACTCTCATATCAACAATTCGTTGGGAGAAACATTCCGTGATATATGATGATGAGCCATCAGTGTGTTCGAATCCCTGAGATGTATTCTTTTCCGCTACCGTTGATTTTTTGCTTTGGTTGTGACTGTGTCTAATAACGTGCTCCAGCAACAAATTCTCAGCCTTTTCCTCTTGCAAGAAATACAATTGCTTCTAGTTTGTAGGAATAATAAATATAACAGACTTTCGTTCCAACTTTTTATAGAGAAACACTTGCAAGAAATATTAAATTGTATCTGTATATTGGCTTGTATGATGAGATACGGCCAGCAGTGTGTTCGAATTTCAACATGTCGATTTAAGAAACCTATAATAACTTATACAGATTTGTCAAACGTTACAGCCCATTATTTTTCAAAAGTTTGTTCCACTGAGGAAGCAAATTGTTCCTACGTTTCATATGCATTACATTGTATCTATTTTGATATAAACGCTTTGATGAGCCTATGGTGATGATGTAACTTTTTCTAGCATTTATAAGGGTCTGTTAGATATAAGTAAACATTTGCGACCCCCTTACACTTTCTGTTAGAGACATATGAGTAAAACCCCTGTGAAATTTTTTAAATACTTTCTTCATTTTACTTTATGTTGTGTACCTAGAACAGATTTGTTTGTTCCGACCTCTGGCTTAGAAAAAAGTTTTATGTGATAGAAACATTTGATTGTAGTAGACTGATGTTTTCTCTTTGATGGCTAAAGTTTTGTGCACCTAGAAAAAATTTTATGTACCAGTGAATACGGTTTGAGTACCTGTCTTAGAAAAGATTTATGTACCTGTATTGTTGTTAGAAACAAACGCTTTGAGTACTTAGAAAAGATTAGTTTGTCCCGGCTCTGTCTTAGAAAAAAGTTTGTTCCGACCTCTGGCTTAGAAAAAGTTTACGTCTAATAACCGATTGATGTTAAAGTTTTGTGCACCTAGAAAAAAAGTTTTATGTACCGGTGTTGCTGTTAGAAACAAACACTTTGAGTACCTGTCTTAGAAAAGATTTGTTTGTACTGACCTCGTCTTAAAAAATGTTATATGTGATAGAAACATTTGTTTGTTGTAGCAAACGACTGATGTTTTCTCTTTGATGTCTAAAGTTTTGTGCACCGGGCCGTTTCTAGCTTTTGTAATGGCTCAAACCATTTCTAGCAGCGATTTCTACTGTCCCAGTCATTTCTACGGTCCTTTTGTAGCGGCTCCAACCATTTCTAGCAGCCATTTCTACTGTCCCAGTCGTTTCTACTGGCCGTTTCTAGCTTTTGTAGGGGCTCCAACCATTTCTAGCAGCGATTTCTACTGACCCAGTCGTTTCTACGGGCCGTTTCTAGCTTTTGTTGGTTGTTTTTTTGTGTCTAGGTTCTAGTCTTTTCTACGGTTCTAGCCTTTGTAACGGTTTCAATCATTTCTAGCAGCCCTTTCTACTGTCCCAGTCGTTTCTACGGGCCGTTTCTAGCTTTTGTAGCGGCTCCAACCATTACCAACCACCGTTTCTAAGGTTCTAGTCGTTTCTACAGGCCGTTTCTAGTTGTTTTAGTGGCTCCAACCATTTCTAGCAGCCATTTCTGCTGTAACAGTCGTTCCTACGGGCCGTTTCTACCATTTGTGCTGTTTGTAGTCATTTGCAACGTTCCCGTATCAGTCATTTTCAACATTTGTTGCTTTTCTACCCTTTGTATCAGTTCTGTACCAACCATTCTACCGTTTCTACCTCTTGTAAGGTTCTACTTCAACCTTTCAATCATTTCTAACAGCCCTTTGCAGCCATTTCTACAATTTCTACCCTTTGTAAGGTCCTACTTCAACCTTTCAATCATTTCTAACAGCCCTTTGCAGCCATTTCTACCATTTGTGCTGTTTTTAGTCATTTGCAACGTTCCCGTCATTTGTAGTAGTTCCAACCATTTCTCCAACGGTATTCTTTCCAAATTACCCACCGCTCGATACAAAATCCAACGACTCAAGTCACAATTATCATTCCTCATTTACGTATTTATTTTTACATTATTAGCTTTTCAATGAAAACCGTATCTACTTTTTTAATTAACGATTTACTTGTTTAGAATCAACCAGCCACGGCACTTTCATCCAGTGCTCGAGTTTCGCTTGTTTATTGATACACCAACATGCTGTTGTGGTTTCGTTTATCTTTTGTTATTGCCTTCGTTGAATCTGAATTATTTTATTACTTTAATTATATTAACAAATGTGTTCCTAAATATTTGGGAACCTATTAATTAATTACGATGCATTTTCGGTACATTTTTTGCTTAAAATAGCCGAATTCTCTGTATTAAGAGATTTAACGCCCGGACTGGGCGTCCTCGTGGCCCTGGTTTATCCGACGAAAGCAGAGACTCGAACGAGTTGCCGGTCTCGCGCAGGTACCGATACTTAGCAGTCTTTATTTAAGTAAACTCAAAATTATTGAACACGCCTATGTGAATCCGAGGACCGTATTCTTTGTTTCACCGCTATCCCTGAGCTTTCCCTGCCATTGTGCCCACTTAGCCACCGCGTTCCCTACGCCTGCCACCACCGATACTCTCACCCCGCGTTCCCTGCCTGCCTCTCACTGACCCCCCGCCCCGACGGAAGCTCCCTGCACCCGGCCGATTCCCGATTACCACCGCGTTCCATACGCACCGCATTACGACAGCCACAGCATTCCCTACGCCCGCGCACCCCCGACCTACGACCGTCCCGTTAGGTTCGTTCCCCGATCCTCGCCGCGTATGTTGCCTCCACCTTCAACTGATGCAACCGACCACCGCTATCCCGACGCCTCTTCCCAGAAATCCCGTTAGGTTAGCCCCCTTGCCGTTAAGTTCGAGCTTGAGGTTAGTGACCCCGCAGACCACCCCCAGCCGAAGTGGGAGTGGAGGGAGTAAATTTGGTTCAATTTCGTGGTTTTAGAACCTTAAATTCTCTTATGTGAAATTACATGTATTTTTGGTCGATTTTGGGCTCGTACGCCCATCGCCTATCTACTTTCGTTGGTTGGTTGGTTTATGGTCTTAGAAGAGGTGCATAATTAAATGCGTCTGAGATAACTCATCATATATCCCCCTCTATATTAACAATTTCAATAACTCTAAAAAACAAAACCATTTTCTTCCGGGACAGCTACTTCTGGACTTAGAGGTAAACTTAAATCTTCTCCCTTTAACCCTCTTCTTACACTGATCGATCATCCATTTATAACTATATCACTTAAAAACTATTTACACTTCATTAGCGTCTCTCACTTCTAAAAGCGTCAATCATAAAGGAACTGCAGAGTAGGTATTGTTACACGGATATTGATAACCAAGTTACCAAGAGGATAAATAACACTTTGGATTAATCATCATTTTTTTCTACAATTTCATATAAAGATCTAATTCTAACTCGCTTTTATAACTAACTAGCTAGTTGCAAGAAGTAAGTAGGTACTTTTATAATTCTTTTACATTTCGTTTTACGCTGCCAAAAATAAAGAAACCGAGAAGTTAATCATCCTAAATAAAAACTAAACTTGCTAATAACGATAAGAAATAGTGAAATAAACAATGCTGACAAGAAAGGGATTCCTGGAAATACGATTGATATTAAAATAATTTGGTCAAGTGCGAGTTGGACTCACCTACTAAGGGCTCCGTACTACCTTCAAGATTAGCCTGATTTTTATAAGAATACATATGTATTTAGTTTTTTAAGTTTTTTATTTTACTAATGAACTTTCAGGGAAGCCTTTTATAATCTACTGTCTGAATTTTGAGCCTCTATAGATTGGAAGATAAAGGGCAAAATAGGTCAAGTTTTAAATTATAAATTATTAAATCTGTTATTCAAATTATTTAAAAATACAAATAAAATATATTTTTCAAAATTTAAATAGTGTAGGTTCTAAAATGGGAATTAAGTGGATGTTTTCATATCTTTTAAACAAATGTTTTAAAAATATGATATATTTGTAATTCACATAATGAGCCTTTTATTTGATATACTACATGATGCTTTTGAAAATTGAATTTTTATTTTCCATTTAATTGTCCCTAAAATTACTATAGAGGTTTTCTAATAATTTTTCTTATAAATTTCAAGTGAGCCCCAGTACCACTAATTATTTTCAAAATTTTAAGTAGTATGGTTTCGGAAATAAAGAGAGAAATGAGAATTTTTTATATCTTTATGTTAATATCTTGTAAACAATTAATTTTAAAAATATGAAAAATACATATTTGTATTCATTTGATATATTGCATGATGCGTTAAATTTTTTTTTTTTATTTTCCGTTTAATTCTATAATTAGTTTGGCCCCCAATATTAATATTAGGGATTTTTTTCGTATTTTTCCTGTAAACAAAAAAATTTAGGTTTTATAGTTTGGGGAATAAAGGGGGAATGGGTAATTTCTTAAATATTTTTTAAAATATATTTTAAAATATTTATTTAAAAAATATATATTTGTATTGGTCATAATGAACCCTGTGATTTGATATATTACATGATCCGTTAGAAACAAGTTTAATTTTTTATTTTCCATTTAATTCTATGATTTGCCCCCAAAAAGGAATATTAGGGGTTTCTTCTTATTTTTCCAGTAAAGTTCAGCTGAGGCGCTATACCTCTATTTTTTTCAAAATTTTACAGCTTATGGTTTTGGGAGTAAGGGGGGATGGGTAAAAATTTTTATATTTTTGTTAATATCTTTTAATTAATTTATTTTAAAAATATGAAAAAAATTAATTTTTTTCGTCATAATGAGCCCTTTCATTTGATATATAATATGATGACCTTTCATTTGATGTATTACATGGTGCGTTTTAAAAATTATTAATTTTTAAATTTTCATTTAATTTTATAATTTGACCCCCAAAATTAATATTAATGGTTTCTCCTTATTTTTCCTGTAAAGTTCAGGCAACGTTCTATATTTCCTATTTTTTCAAAGTTGTAGCCTCAGTAGTTTCGGAGATCAAGGTGGGAACGGTCGATTTTTTTAGTTTTCCCCCAGAAGTACCCCTAAAATCAAAATTTCTTCTTTTGCGATATGTACTCCTGATAGGGTCACCAAACTATACATTGATACCAAATTTCAACCTCTTCCGTCCAGTAGTTTAGGAGAAAATTGCTGTGATGTAACAGAGGCAGGAAACCGTAGTGATATTATAAGGGTATCCGTATATTGTATATACGAAACCCTAAAAAGACTTTCTAGTTCATTATAATAATAATGTAATGTTTTTATTTACTCTTCGGGTTGAGTTCAGTTCTTGGATTTACTTAAAAGCACAATCCAACTCACTATAATTTATTTCCACTACTTTAATATAATTTATATTCACAGAACTATTTACAATTTATCTTGAACACCTGATCTTTACTATAAGGCAATCGAATACTGAATAACTACTTCCGTCAGCTCTCCGTATATATATTTCTTCTCGGAATTCTCCAGAAGGTCAAAGAGCGAGCCGCCGAGAGATTTCCTTCATCGACTAGAGTTCTTCGAGAACTTCATCACAGCGAGCCGTTGACCTCGATGCGCCAGGCGAACAACATTTCGGATTCCACGAAATATCGGATAAATGCCAATTCCAAGATTTATTGGATGAATTCCCGTCACATTGCCCCCTCCTTCAGACCATTTCGTCCCGAAATGTCCCACAATCCTTCTTGGTATGGCGATAACAGTCAACGGTCTTCGAAGCTGGGCTGCGAATATTGAGACAGCATACAAGGATGTCGATGCCACTGAATCGAAAGATAGTTTCCATCATATTTCTCACAACAATCCAATTCAGTGCATCCAACCCACAGGCTATCTTTGGGACCGCCAATTTCATCAGGTTCTTCGCCATCATCACAGTCCTCAATTCTACCAGAGTCTTCCAAAAATTGCTATATGTTGGCTTGCCCTGCGAGAATCTGGTACCCACTGGTTGTTTATCTTCGAGATGAAGGATCTTCCCTACTATCTTGCTCCCTTAGCTTTTGGAACTGGCCGTACTTCTTGGCTATTCCTCTGGACATCCCGAGATCTCGAGCCACACAATGAGCCAGGGCATATTCTATGGGCATCCCAAAAAGGTCTCGGGGTGACCTCTGGTCACGTCGTGCTGCACTTTGTGCCCATCAGAGTAGAGTGATGGCACTGTTCGAATGTCATTTCGTCATCGGGTGGTTGGATGCTGCGGACTTAGGGTTGGTCAACTTCGCCTTCATGAGCATAAGGGGCTAGCCTGTTAAAATGTACTACCTCGAGGTAGCTTCCTTATTCTGTAGACAACATCAATGATCCTCTTTACTATTTGATAAGGCCCCTCCAAAGAACTATGTAGCTTGGGCGAATATCCACGATGGCGCTAAGGGTTATACAACAAAACAAGATTATCAACTTGGAATTCCCCGCCGTCGGCTTTGATGTCGTAGGCTTCCTTCATTCGGGCACTGGCATTCTGGATATTTAACCAGACTTGCTGGTGGATGATGATAATCCTTTGGCATAACTGAATGTCATAGTCTTCACCTGCGGTCTCTTCTCCTGTGGGACATCCAAACTTCAGATCGCATGGTACTCTTAATTCTCGTTCCATAATAACACTGGCCGGGGTCAGCCAGTTGACTCGTGCACAGATAAACGATATGCCCCGAAAAAATAACGACAGAAATCAAAAAATACCTGAAGGCCAACAGAAGGCAGATAAACAGAAACGAAAACAGAGAAATCCCATACTGGTGGACAGCTGAAATCTCGGAAGCTAAAAGGAAGTGCGTAGAGATACGGCGGAAAATCACAAAAGAAGCAAAGAAAAAGAGAACAGAACTACCGGATATGATGGAGGAAATGAATAGGAAAAGGAAAGAATTAAAGAAACTCATAAATGGAAGCAAGAGGAAATGCTGGGAAGAATTATGTAGACATCTGGAAACAGACGTATGGGAAAAGGCATATGGGATAGCTATCCAAAAGATACAACCGACACCATTGTTGACACTTAGTACAGAGAAGAAAATAGAAATAGCAAATACCCTTTTTATAAAGGCAAGAGATGAATGGAAAGAGCGAATAAAAATATCAAGAGATTTAGTACCTGAAATAACAGAAGAAGAATTTAAAATAGCAATTAAGCATATCAAGATGAAAAAAGCACCTGGACCAGATAATTTACCGCCAGAAGTCATAAAAATGACATTTGAATAGAACCAAGCCACAATAAGGGATATGTATAAGGAATTAATAAAGAAACAGGAATTCCCTACATTCTGGAAGAAGGCTAAAGTAATATTTCTGAGGAAAGGCGCTAAACCTATGAATGACCCAACATTATATTTGCCTGTTGGACGTTATGGGTAAGGTATTAGAAACATTAATAAGAAACCGAATAGAGAAAAAAATAGAAGATGAAAAAATTTCAGAAAGACAATTTGGGTTTCGGAAAGGGAAATCAACAGTAAAAGCAGCAAACTGGATTCGTGACAAAGCAAGGAGCACTAGAGTGGGCTTGGTGATACTCACTTTTGACGTCAGAAATGCATTCAATTCGGCATCATGGAAACGTATTGTTAAGGAAATGGAGCAGAAAAGGATTAGTGAATATCTAATAAGAATAATAGAGAGTTATTTCTCCAAAAGCAGTATTATACTCGGGAAAGAAAAAACGTTAAAAATGAGCACAGGCGTACCACAAGGATCAGTACTAGGACCGACGTTATGGAATATATTGTACGATGATCGTCTAAATCAGAAGCTGCCAACTGGTGCAAATACGATAGCATTCGCAGACGACCTGGCACTATATGTGGACGGGCGAAACGCTGAAAAATTATGAAAAACATAAAGTGACCATCACATGCAAAGAAACGACTGCTTTATGGAGTGGTACAATCAACACTTTTGTACGGGGCACCAACATGGCACAGAGGTATGAAGATAAAAAGATATAAGAACATGATGTTAAAATACAAAGACAGGCGCTGCTGCAGGTAATAAGCGGATATAGAACGATCTCGTATGAGGCAACGGCAGTTATAGCCGGTATTCCTCCGATCCATCTGACAATAGAAGAACTTAGAGAAAGTTACGAAAATAAAAAATACAGAGAAAACAGGAATAATACGCTAAAAGAATGGCAAAAAGAATGGGATGCGCGAGCAGCAAATATAGAAGTACAGATTACTTTATGACACAATTTTTGTCTGGGCATGGTAGTTTGACACTACCATACTTGAAAATGATAGGGAAAATGAGGGAGAGTAACTGTGATATATGCCAAATTGAGAAGACAATGGAGCACGTGGTTTTTGACTGCGAAAGATATGCAAGAATTAAACAAGAACAGAAATAACGATGAGTGATTGGATAACACCATCTAACGTGATAAAACTAATGATAGAAAGTAAAGAGAACAAGGAAATTATATACAAATGGATAAGGGAAATTACAGAGGAAAAGTAGAAAGAAGAATGGTGTGAGAAAGGCAAAGAACGGCAGGAAGGTTAGTTAGAAATAACAGTACCACCACCTTCGGAAACTGCAGAAACAACAAGGTGGTTTTAGTGGGTGTGAGTCCCACACTAATTTGAGTGATAGACTCTAAGCTCAAATTGCCCATAATGGATTTCCACCTTCAAAAAAAAAGATGAACGATATGCCATCAGAAACTAGTGCAGATACTGGTCCCAGTCTTTTTGGTGGTCAGAGACTACCTTTGACAAATGGCGGTTAATGGTCCTATATTCATCCGTTCTACCACTCCATCGGATTGAGGGTGTAATGCTGTCGTCCGTGTTTTACTGATCTTCAGAAGTTTGCAGATATCTTGGAAAAGAGTAGACTCGAAATTTCTACCGTGGTCTGAATGCATCTCCTAGGGAACATAAAAATGGCTTATCCATTCCTTGACAAAGACATCAGCAACGGTCAGGGCTTCTTGATTCGGCAAGGCATAAGCTTCTGCCCATTTACTGAAATAATCCATCACCACCAGAACGTATTTCCGGGGTCAAATTCAGGAAATGGTCCGGCAACATCAGAAGGGCTACTCGTTCAGATGGACTGCCCACGTTATATTGCATCATGGGCGCTTTTGCTCGCACAAACCGTACATTTCCGGCACCAACTCTTGATATCTTCTTGGCAATTTACCCATGAGAAGCGTTCCCTTAACTTCCCCAGGGTTTTCGTCACTCCAAGATGTCCGCCGGTTGTACCATCATGTAGTTCTTGGAAAACCTCAGGCCTCCTTCTTCTGCTTCGATATCTTTCTCCTGGCCCTCTTAGATCTGCGAAAGCACCGCACCAATTCCGACATTGCTTGCGTCTGTATCTAAGATGAAGTTCCCATCTGGTAAAGGATAACTTAAAAATGGGGGCACTGATCAATGCACTTTTCAGGGTCTCGAAAGATCGCTGGCATTCTTCGGCCTACTGGTACCGCACCTTGCCTTCTGTGTGTCTAGTGATATTAGCTAATCCTGCAACATACCGACGATGGTAAATACATTACCCCAGGAAACTTCTTAGCTGGTGGATATCTTTAGGTATTGGCCATTCTTGGACGGCTTTGATTTGTTTGTCCACAACTACCCCCTGTCCGGAAACCACACCTTTTTAGCTAGGAGGAGTCTTCGCGCCGACTGTCGAATAGGCTGAGCGTCCCCGGTATTAATTTTATGTTTCACTAGATCAGTCCGTCCTATTTTTCCTTTCCCTACGTCGAAGATATCCTGATAGTTTCTAACGATGTCCTTCAACTTAGCGTTCTGTATTGGTTTTAAATGTCTGGAAGAATCTGTAATGAGTCTTTCCAGTTCCTCAGATAGTTTACCGGGTGGTATTTATGTATGTTGTGTGCTTCTGAGTACCGAGGAAACTGTTGAACAGTGCCCCAAAATTGTTCCTTTAATTAATGCAACCGAGTAATGATTCAGGTTCATTACTCTTACTGGCACAATCTCCTTGGCACGAAACAGAGTCTTTCCCAGAGCGATTCCTCTGAATACATTTCCGTCGTTAAGTTCGGGGTCAAACATCATTACCGTTCCAGCTTTAGCTTTCCCCTCTAGGCAAGCATCTACAATAATTGCAGCTCTTTCCAGGACATTTACATCCACTGCTAAGATAGGTCGAAGCATTATGTCGTCTTTCCCATGAAGTACCACTTCTTCGTCATTCACTCGTAGAATTCCATTTTTAAAGTTTAACTCGAATCCCTTGGTCTTCGATGTCCGCCACTAATGCCCGATGCCGGAATGTTGTATTTTCCCAAGACCTTTTCAACCTCTATTTCACCTAGCTGTTTCTCCTGTCGCTGTCCGCAGTTGCCATTTTGTTGGTTGTATCATTGTCTGTTCTAAAACGATGTTGGGCCTTATAACCGTTTTTGTCGCACCTGTATCCAGCAGCATCGCACATTGCGTCCTATTAATAAGGCCACTTTTAACGTGATTGTGTAGCGAAGTGACATATGCGTTGATAGTTAGGTCTGCCAACCATCCGTTTAGCTTTGCTGCATCCTCGAATTGGCACCGATAATTAGTACATGGCGATTTTCTATCAAATTGTGGAGGTTTAATTTTGTGTCTTCCTCCCTTGAGGCCGATTTTCGATTCCACTACTTTCGGACTGTTTCTGCTTTCGGTCTTTGGTGGAGCTTCCCCCTTTGTATTGTGACTACCTGCTCTTTTATTCTGCTTATCTCACCCTCCATTATCCGTTTTAGCTCTTCTATCTGCGTTTCATTTTTGACTGTCGTCTGCTTTAGCTCTTCGATCCGAGCTTCATTTTCGACTATTCTCTTCCAGCATTTCTGAACTTCTCTGTACCATCTAAAGATTTAGAATTTTCTAGTAAATTCTCCTCTAGGGTTTTAGAAATTTCTAGTAATTTATCTTCTACGGTTTTAGAATTTTCTACTAATTTATTTTCTAACGACTCTTTCAAGTTTTGAAAATTTTCTAGGAATTTATCTTCTATTTTTTTTTTAATAACATACTCATGTCCCCATTACCAGAAACTTCAAACAAATAAGTATCAGGATTGTTATATTCATTTATTAGGGCGTCTCGTAGCCGTTATAATGAGCATCACTTTTGACACCGGCGCAGCAGTGTCCATTGCCATATTTAGAGTTTTATGGTCATCGGGCGTTCTGAACTTATTGTGTGTCCAATGGGACTCTAAGAAGAGAATGAAATATTAAAGGGAACTTGGGAAAGTAACGACGGCAAAGAAAACGACTATCAAGTGGTAGTCCCAAAAAAAGGTACCGGCCGTCTTGACCGAAGTACATAATGGGATTACCTGAGGTCAGCTGGGCATTAATAAAACTTTGGATAAAATTCGCCAACGGGATTACCCGGTAAATTATTTTGAAGACGTCACAGCCTAGGGCCAGAAATGAGACATCTGTGCAGCCAGTAAGGGTTTGAAGACACGAACCTGAGCAGATTGCAGCAATAAAATATGGGCGCCCCATTAAAGAGAATTTCCATTGATGTCGCCGGTTGGAACAACAACTGCCCAAAGTCATCAGCAACAATAAGCGTGATTAGGATGAGCATATTCCTCTATTCCTGTTGGTCTATCTCTCAGCCGTACACAACAGTGCAGGACTGACTTCAGCAAAAGTAAATTCGAAATGAGAAGTTAATCATTATGCCGACCACTTTCGACAGAAGTTGCTGGCTATATCCGAACTAGCCCGAATGCAGATGTTGGCTACCAGCGATTGGATGAAGACACTTTATGATCTGAAAGCAAATTCAGTCGGTTTCCAAGAGGGAGATCAGATCTGGCTAAAAAACCTTCAAAAGAGTCTCCAAAGCGTACACCAGCCTGGGATGGTACATACGAGATGGTCAAGAGAATCGGTTACGTACGTTGTCTCTCATATTCGGCGGAATCCTAGAGCTAAGATGAAGGTATTATTTGGATTGACTGGCTCCATATCATGGAGAGGATGATTCCGATCGGGTCGATCAGGAGTAAAGGGCAGTTTTTTAACATTTCTTTTTACGCTGCCACAAATTAAGAAACCTTCGAGAAATTAATAAAAACTAAACTTGCGAATTGCGATGAAAACCAGTGAAATAAACAGTGCGGACAAGAAAGAGATTCCTGAAAATACGATTAATAATAAAAAATTCTTTCGAGTTCATTCCGGAATTGGAAACCAAAATCTCGATCTGGCGAGGATATATAAATGCGATTATATGATGAGAAAGTAGTAAGTAAGTAAGAAGTTTAGTGGATGGCAACGTAAAAGAGCATCTGTGCAGTAGTCAGCCTTTTTGTTTTAAGTCTTGTGAATTAGTTTGGTCAAATATAGCCGTTTATATTGAGTGTAAAAATTTTGTAACAATATAATACTTTTGCACTCGTTAGATATCGTGGTATCATGAGAAGTTTGTGGAAAAAAAAAGAAAAGCCCTGTTGTGTGGTAAATAATTATTTCAATAGGATAAAAAATGTAGCAGCTCCATCTAATTCTCATGAATATCGTAACGTCGAAATGTAAGGCTACAAGGTCCGAAATGTGTTATCATCTTTCAAAGACTTCACAGTTACATTTTTTCTCATTTCTTTAGTTTATTCAGTTGTAAAGAATTCAATACAATATTTCCTGTAAGCGTTGTTCTAAAAATCTATATTGGAGAATTTAATTCGAAAAATTAGTAAGTATACTTTAAAGGTCCAACTTAATTCATCGTTCAAATTCAGTTTTCAAGAGAAAATTCTAATCGCAAACTTTTTAAAATAAAATATTAGTGTGAGTTTGTACAATTACAGAACTACAGATACTGTAATAGTTTGTATGCAGTATATCTGGGATAGAAATTTTGCCAAATAAAGAACATATTTGAACCTATTGGAATCTATTTACTAGTCCAATATAGGGAGTTTTCTTTACTGGAACTAATGGCGTTTTAATACATCCCGTAATCGTATGGATTCTATATGGACGTAATGTGTCTGTTTCGATTGTAGTCCGTTTAGAATTATGGAGCTTACGCGTATTTCCTGATAAAAAATGATTTTAATGTTTTTCCGTAATTTAATGTTTTCTATTTGTAATTGCTTTGTTGACAATATGAAACTTAATGGATCACTTAGAAATGTGTATGAGTATACATGAGGAACACAATTCATAATTATAATAAAGGTAGAGAAACAGCAGCAAACTGCTTCTTACAAATTGTGTGTTAATCATCATGACGTGATGCAAGCCTTTCCTACGTACTCATCAATTCAAAGCAATCATTTTTAGAGATTTACTTAATATTTTTCGTTTTCCAAAATTTATCAACAAAGCATTAATTCATACTTAACCTGGATCATTACAAATATATGGCAAAAGTGACAGATGGATCCCAAATGTTCGTAGAACTCTATGTAAGACGGATCCAGACCACGGAATAACCACATATGTAGTTACTATATGGTTCAGTTCAGACCAACTGTTGAAGCAAAAGTAGACAAAAGCACTCTTATGTTTAAGGGAAATGAATTACCTGGTATATTCTACCATTCTTGTCGAAGTCTTTGTTTTCATCTTTTAGTCCAGTTTATAATAATAGTGAAGACAAGGAGCAGGCTATTTTGGAATGAATAGCTAACTTAAAGAAAAAACAGTCAGTACGTAATAAGGATATTCTCACGGTTTTTGGGCAAATGTTTAATTTCCTGCTGGCGGAAGCAATAGTGTGAAATCGGAATTAAATGACCTACAGGAAGCCTTGCGTTTAAAAGATATTAGATTAAAATAATTAGAAACTACCGTTTCATTACTTTCAAACAGTGTACAGGAATTGAAGAAGGATGGAGGAAACCCTAACCCTCCGCTAGGAAAAATATATCCACAATCTGATATCTTAACCGAAATGCAGGAAAGGAATTTAAAGTCCAGGAATATTGTGGTGTTTAACGTCCCAGAAAATGTGTCTGATTCAGTTAAAGAAAGGATCGAGCATGATAAATCTCAAATCTCAAGGATGTCTGAAATAATGCAACTTCCTTCATTTCCAGACAGTAAAGTTGTGAGAATTGGTGGATCTGGAAATAAACCACGTCCAGATCCATTTAGCATGTATTAACTAATAAATGCTAAATGGATCTCCATTTGAATTTCAAAATTACACCTGATCTCACTAAGTGCAAAGAAACCAACTGAAGAATGTGTACTGTGAATTTAACGAACGTAAGTCAAATATTAAATATAAAAATGGTAATCGTTACATATATAAAAAACAGATTGGCACGTCATCAAAAAACGCTTAAAAAGCCTAAAGGGGTATGTTGTCAAAATGTGGGTGGTTTACGTACCAGCATGGAGGAATGAAGGACAGACTATTCTGTATATATTTGATTGAAACGTGGCTAAATGACAACTTCTCAGATAGCACAGCCATGATTGCAGGTTACAATATAACTGATAGAAATTTATGAACTAGTGACAGAACTAGAGGGGGTGGAGTACTTATAGCAGTTTCTAATAAGCTGAAATCCTAAAGTATTAATTAAGTCTTGATGTGATGCAGTAGAACAAATTTTGTAGAGATTACAGTGGATAAGATGTCCATTGTTTTCGGCGGAGTATACCTACCTCCAGACTCAATATCAGAGAAATATGATCAGCATATTCAATCAGTCATGGATGTCAGAAATAAATACCTGAAATCACACTTTTTTATTTTTGGTGATTTTAACCTATCTGAAGCGCGATAGTCGAGGAATGAAAGAGGATTATCGGTTGAATGTCCAGCAAATTCCCATGCCCATATTTTAACTGGCGGATATTCATACTTGAACATGTGGCAAGCTAATAGTGTTATGAATAATAGAAAAGTGTTCCTTGATTTGCTTTTTTAAAATGTGTGTAACGTGGTGGTGTGCTGGCGTGGATAATGTTATGCCAGCCAGCCTCTGACAGTGGAGGAATATTTTTACGATTTTAAAAACGCGAAATGATAAAAAATTATTTATAATATAAGCAAGTATATAAATGATTTTTTAGCATCTATCAATTGGGACGAGTGTTTCATAAATCTGGATATTGAATCGGCTGCCCTGAGATTTCACTCCATTATTAATTATTTTATTTATTTATTTGTCCATCAAAAACTCATTACTACATCTAATTTTCCCAATTGGTGCAACTCTACACTAAAAGACCTAATTTATAAGAAAAAAGTTGCCCATAAGAAATATATGGAAACAAAGCAAATTCAGGATTATGTAATATTTTCGAACCTCAGACGTTTGTGTAAACTGGAATACAATAGTTGTCATTCTAAACATATTCAACTGGTAGAAGGCTTTTTGCTTAACAATCCTAGGTATTTTTGGAAGTATATTAAAGAATTTCCTAATTTAAATTATTATCCTAGTTATATGTTCTTAAATTCAGAATCTGCTGAAAAAGGATAAGATATTATGAATCTATTTTCTCTAGTGTGTATGATGATAGCTCCTGCACTATCCCAGAGCTTCACTCGGCATAATCTCATTCATAAAAGCATTTTCCGGACCTTTTTGAATGCACTTTAATACTCTTTAGATTTAGATGTGGGTACTCATTATAGAGGAAACCACAATATACCTAATTCAAAGTTTACCATTGAGAACGTCCAGATACACTGATTTCTTTGCTTACTGCTTAAGTTTAAAAGCAAGTAGTAGGTAGAGTTGTCAAAATTAATAACTTTATTTCTGCTTAAGCAAACACCCTAACATGTAGTTCATTTGTCTACAGTATTGCTCCAAAGTTAGTCTTGGCAAAGCACTGGACGCTTGGTCTCACCCCATAAGTTTTCTTAAAGGATTCAGAGGGTACTACGAGGAGATATGATGGTATGATTATTTAAAAGCAGGAGTTCATGCTAACCAGGGTATAGCTCGCTGGTGCCTAAATCATTATTTGGATAGATATTCGTAATATGACTCACCACAGATCAGACACTCGGAAGTGTAAGGGTATTATCAATGATAACCAATTCATCGGTTTCTCAAGTAGAAGATCCACTACAAATAATCTAGCAATCTGCTTTCGCTTCAAGTATTCGAGTAACTAGAAGCGAAAGCAGAAGGCTACGAGAATTATGCGAACCGACCTGAAGAGGGCAGATGTGACTCTGCCGAAACGTCGTCATTTTACCATCGATCCCGGCAGGGATCAGTTATCAACTACGCGGATGAATTCCCGGAAACCACCTAAAACATTTAGTGCCCGCCAAAACTTAAAAACAAATATATATATTTATTTATTTTGTATGCAAAATAAGAGCCTTCAATCCTTTTAACTATCCAAATTCTCTACACCTGGAAGATGACCAGTCTAACTCTTTATTGTCAATGTTTCAATTAATCATTCTCAATTCCCTCAGAAATATTCATACAGATGTCCTTTAAAATGTTATTGCAAACACATAAGCTAATCAAAAGATTACCCTTGTAGTACTAAAGGCATTAGATTCTTCAAAAAAAAATAACGTCAATTATTAAAAATATTTACATAATACCCTTGACAAATAAAACTTAATTCTTAAAACTTCACAAAGAAAATGCTTCAGTTTCACATATGTATATTAAATGTATAATAAAAACTCAACCACTATAACAATCATTTATATAAAATTTATTTCAGCATGTGTTTAATGGTATTTTCCAATTTGATGGAATCTGCAGCAAATTTACGTATTCCATCTGATAATTTATCTGTTGCCATTTGATCTTCATTTAAAAGCCATCTAAATTTGGCTTCTGTGAGTTCCAACTTCCCTATATCCATTTTTTCTGCTGTTTCTTTGCACAATTTTCTTGGAACAAGTTCATTACTGGCTTCCAGTTCACCAAGTAATTTCGGGCTGATAGTTAATAAATCACAACCAGCCAAGGCTTTAACTTCATCTGAAAATGTATGAATACTTAATATTTCTGTCAAAGCTTAAACATGAAAGTAACTATTAACAATTTTAATGCAAGTAATAGTAGTCAAGTGTGCTGAACGATATGGGAACAAAGTGACGAGATTAGAAAAGGGCAGAAACGGGTTGAATATACCAACTATCCCAAGAGTGCTGAGAGGTACATATAAGTTAAATACGGTTGGTGATGTTCAATTGTAGCATCCATTTAAAATTTTTGAAGCTTGCCAAGGTGTCCCTAAAAGAAGCCACATCCACAATAATGGAACACCCAGTATTTCGTAATATTTTTTTTAATTATAGAAACATAATGAATGTTTATATAACAAATGTGATAATTTGCCATTTATTAATAGTAGAGCGCCCTAAGATATAAAAACCTCGGAACCCGGTTCCATTGCCAGGATTCTCGAGAAACCTTCTCCGTTGTATTATTAAACGCTTCTAGTTACTCGAATACTGTATTCGAGTAACAGTATTCGAAAGCAGAAGGCTACGAGAATTATGTGAATCGACCTGAAAAGGGCAGATGTGACTCTGCCGAAACGTCATTTTACCATCGATCCCGGCAGGGATCAACTACGCGGATGAATTCCCGGAAACCACCTAAAACATTTAGTGCCCGCGAAAACTTAAAAACATATATATATATATATATATATATATATATATATATATATATATAAAATTTTATAACCTATATTTTAAGAGGGTCGTAATAGCGGCTACAGACTCACGCCGAGAACCCCCACGAACACCCTAGAACCCCCACGAACATCCTAGAACCCCCGAGAACACCCTAGAACCGTGAATGTGAACTGTATCACGTCGTCTCGTTCTCGGCCTCGCCTGTTCTCCGGTTGATGTCGGTTTTGTTGCTCACTTCAAAGGGTTTCTCGAGTTAGTAAAGACGCCATGAGAAGGTCGCATGAGTGTAGATACCTTCTCGGTTGTTGCGCAATATCTCGGCAAGACAGCTCGCGTGCGCCTGTAGCCGGCTTAAACAGTTACTAGGTGAGAAATTTCATTATGATGCTACATAACCCCAAAAATGGCAAAAAATCGCAATAGTTTTGCACTTTTAGGTTAGCAAACCTCAAATCTCAGAAACCAGTGCCAATTCGGCAATTTGATTCTGAGTTTCGTGTTCACCGCACCTAAAACCCAACTCTAGTTTTTGGATTTGAGAGGTGTCGCTGTGTTATTGAAAGAGTTAAAATTTAATATCGAGATGTAAGCAAATAATTAATTTCTGAAAAGTTTTGTTTCACTGTTAAAACAGGACATATCCTAAAAAAATCTATCAGTAAGATTATAAAGGTGTTCAGGATGTAGAAATTAAATCATTAACTGTATATTATTGATCTCGGTTTATTAATGGTAAGTTATATAATAAAAGAAATGTTTGTTGTAACTTGGAAAATGCAATATGCCAGAGCAATGTGAACAAAAAAGTGTTCCTAATGTTACATAATATCGTCATATCTATAGGCAGGGTCATCAAAAAGAGGTAACAATTCTGATTGCTGGTTCAAAGATTCAAATGTGGGGCAGAATTAACTTCCTTGACTCTATGTTAGGATACCACTGAAAGTAAATAATTTATCTATGAAAGACTTTATTATGGCAGTCAATTAAATTACAATTGAGCCTGTTCTAAGTTCCCGTGCCTCTTATTACACAAAGTTGTTTATCCAATGACGCGATTCGTGAGTATTATTTAGAAAAACATAAGTCCCGCATTTATTTTTTCATTGGATGAAGTGCCAACAGATGGCAAAGGTAAGACTTCTTTTGACGCAGTCGAAACTTTGGGTTTAGTTTCGGTCTCAGGTTTAAGGGAAGCGCACACCGAAACTTGACTGCACTGAACTGGAGTACCAGAATGGACCCAACCTGTGTGCTTACATCACAGCGGCGGCACTGGGACTGGAGCAGACTTGAGCGAGCTTTACGAAAATGAATATCATTATAACAACTTCCAACTCCATAAGATAAGGGTTGATATATGGACAATATCAGCTCGGTAGTCTGGTCCGTTCTAGTTTCTGTTTGCGATACCCAACAAGTCTCTTTTGGAGCTTCGGTACTCCGGTCAAGTCCACTCAAGTTTCGGTCTACGCTTGCTTTAATCTCACATCTGTAAACTACACGTGCGAACTGGGGACATGCATTTCAATCAAAAACAACTGATCGGTCTAGGAGCAAACCTAAATAGTACTGTTGCGGGTAACTATATATTTTTTGGTAAACCTAGTTTACCACTTGCATCATTATTAATATTAATCAGACACCATTTTCACGTGAATAAAATATAATCAAGTATATGTAGCTTACCAACATTACGGAAGGATGCACCCATCACGACAGTTTTGTATCCAAATTTCTTGTAATAATTATAAATACTTTTAACAGATATTACCCCTGGATCTTCGTCTCCAGTAAATGATTTCTTATCTGTGTTAGCAATATACCAGTCAAGAATGCGCCCGACGAAGGGAGAAATTAACGTAACACCAGCTTCTGCACATGCTACAGCTTGAGCAAAATTAAAGAGTAAAGTAAGGTTACAGTGAACCCCATGTTTGCATTCTAAAACTCTAAAAAATATTTAAAAAAAACAAAATATGTTCTTTACATCGAATCGTACGCCTTACTTTGCGGCCTGTATGCCTTCCCATGTTGATGCCAGTTTTATCAAAATTCTTTCTTTGGGAATTCCTTGATCAGCATAGAGTTGTATAATTTTTAGAGCTTTCTTGATGCTAGCTTCTTTGTCAAATGATAATCTACAAGCAATTTTTTTTTCAAAAAATGTCTCTTTTAAATAAAACTTAGGATCTTGTAAAATTAGTTTATAACTATAAACCAAATAATTATAAATTAAAGCTGTACCCAAGAAAAAGCATATTATTTTCGGTATAAAGTGGATAATAACTTTTTCAACTAAATATCTTCTATTCTCTACTTCTTGTTCTTAGAAAGTTGCAATAATATTATTACCGATTTTAGCCTACAAGTAATCTAATTTGAGAATCTCCTCTATGAGCTGAACAGATATCTGAACTGGAGTGTCCACCACTAAAGCAATACATCTGTCATGCTATAGCTGGTGTGATAGAAACAATTTAAATTTACCTTAAATCTTTATATCAGAAATATGTCATAATATTCATGGAAAGAACCCCGCACAATTCAGATCCCAGTCGTTTTTGCTGAAATTGCAGTACTTTATAGTTATCGACTTTCTGATCAAAAATGGTTATGGGACATGGCCCCATAGTGAAGAGGGATTGGGTGATTTTGGCTGTAGGTCTGAGTAAGCTTGACAAAGTTTCTAGTTGATAGATTCGTATACTGCGGCATGTAATGCATTTCGACCAGTAGGTATAATGATTTTGGAGTCGCTGAACCTGAGTTCGGAGATAGCTTAGCCAGGAAAGGTCAATCGAGGTCAAGTGAAGGTCAAATAATATATTTCGCATGTGAGAAACTAGAGATACCTATAGCCCAGATAAAACCTTATCTATTCTTCCAATGCATGTTGAAAAAACCCAATCAGCCATTTAACAAGCAAATTTAATAAAAATCTTATACAATTACTTTAATAAAACAAACACTACCACAAAGCAGTGTCAATTTAAAATATAAGTGCTCTTAAAGAACATACCCTTACAACGACTCTGATGGAGTGTAGATATGGATAGGCGTAAGTAGGACCTACACATGCGCAATAGGTATGGAAGTTTGCAGAATAGTTTGGAAGAATAAATAGGGTTTCAAGGTGGACGGCCAAGGTATCCTGGTCGAGTTTTCACATGCGCAATATTTTTGGGTGGGTTTGGCATATGAGCAGTAGGAACAATCTTTACTTGACCTCCCGGTGACATATGGATAATTCAGTCAGTTTAACCCGTATGTTAAACTTCAATTATGTCACTTTTCACAAGACATACGTCCTCATTCGAGTGATAGTGCCATGGTCACTTTTCCACTACTTTGGCCCCGATTCTCGAAACCATTCAAATGCTGTACCACTCAACTTCCGACGTAAGTCACATGAAAACTGACATAAATGTTGTTTAACCTATATACATGTATCCCACTTATGTCAAACAACATGCATGTTATATGCATTGATAATTACAGATTTATCAATGAACATAACGGAAATGGCCATAACATGCATGTTGTTTAACATAGAGATTCATCATAAAGCTGAATAAGTTCATTTTGAGTTTTCATACGATATCTATCCTCGTTCGAGTAGTAGAGCGGTGAGAGGAAAAACAAAGTGGCAAATTCAAAATATTTTGTTTAAAAATACAGAAAGTTACAAAACTTGTATATAGACTTTCATTAAAATGGAAAAGGATTATCATAACTGTTTTGGCGGGTTTAGTTAACTTATGAAGAATTTAGAAAGACTTGTTTTCTTTAAAACTCTCATACTAGTTAACATCAGTTCGTCGTGTTCCATATAATAAAGTTGCAGTATAGAGCTAAAAGCTTTACCAATAATAAGGTTGACAAAATGGTTTAAATTGTCGACCGTGGTTAGCAATACGATTATATGTGGTGTTGGCCAACCATTATGAAGACAGTATTCAATTACGAATAGAAAATATTAAAGTCTAATATGAAATGCATGTCAGTAATAAACTAGTCAAGATATGTGCTGGTTCAACGGAAAACACCGCTGCTGTAAGCAGGGGCGGGTCCAGACACGTCCCTCCGAGGGGGCGATTTCATACTTTTAAACTGATATTTCTTGGTTTATTACATTAAAAACAGTCGTTATGTGGTTTAAACCTATAAAAGTGACATTCTTCTAGGCTCTTGGGGTTAAGATTAGCTTGTTTTAATATTAAATTTACTAACTTTGAGGCTCTCAGTGGGAGCGATCATTGCCCCCTCCTTGGATCTGCCCATGGCTGTAAGCCAGAGTTTTACCGAAGAGATGACCTTCCGTGCAGTGTCACTCTCAGCAACTAGGCATTTCTCAGATGAGTATTGGAGAATTTGGCATCATTATCTTCAATTAGAACATATAAAACTCAGATAAGTCAAGAATTCAAACCTAGGCCGACCGTTTGTGATTTAGGTTCTGGAGGAGTTTGATTTGGGCAGATTGAAATACCGATCTAATTGTCAAATTGCCTCTAAGAGTCACTCTCTAGTGAGGTTTCTAGGTTCTGGGGGCAATGAGCTTTTTTTTAGACTAACGTATTATTCACGTTACTGTTGATGGCAAAAGCTATAGAATTTAGTTACAGAATATTTGTCACCTCAACTGTTACATATTTCCCTGAACAATGTTTCCTGTAGATATTATGACGGGAATTCCTCCGATAATTCGTGAAATCGGCATTCATCCGATATTTCGGGGAATCGAAGAATTCTAGTCTAGTCTCGGCGGCTCTTTGACGTTCTGGAGAATTCCGCGAAGAAATATAAATACGGAGAGCTGAGGAAGCATTAATTCAGTATTCGACTGTCGTTTAGTAAAGATTTGTAAATAGTTCTGTGAATATAAATTAAAGTAGTGGAAATAAATTATAGTGAGTTGGACTGTGTTTATAAATAAATCCGAGAACTGAACTGAACCCGAGTCTGAAAATAGAAACATTACAATATGGACATGAAAGGTTCGTCACCTTTACGAGAAAAACACAGGCACCATTAAAAATTTAGCACCTTGTAAATTTGAACAAATACCACAAGAATATATTTCAATATTATTTACAAAACATACTGTCTATGATTGCTCTTCAAAATAAAATAAAAATTAATTAAATATCACTTGTTAGGTTTATTGTATCCCATGTAAAAGTTAGGCCAACCCACTAACTTCATTCTTAGCTCACACTCTACCAGGATTTCAGTAACATATCCAACTAATTGTTCTTTACTTCCATAGTGAACCGCTTTTTCAATCAATGCATTAGCAGCAGCCCATCCTGTAGCTGGACACTACTACTACTATGGCTACAAATTCACTTACGTAGATGATATGCAATCTGTCAGTAACATCCTACAATAATGATATTCACACAACATTATACAACTTAATACTGCATCATTTCTAACTGTTAAATGCTTCTGCATGATCGTTTGCACATGCTTTACTCATCTACATAAGTGAACCAGCTTGTTTACAATCAGATTGCTTTATAACTGTGGTAAATTAGTGCAGGCAGCCAATAAGTGGTAAAGAAAAGTGTGTTCACGTTGTAGCAGTGTGGCCGTAGGTCAACCTATAGACACCCGAGTTAGAATTTTTGTAGTCTTGTCCTGTCATAGCTGAAATTCAGAAATTATGTGAGAGTACATTTAGGTACGTTAATAGCAAATTTTAACAGTTGAGTGGTTAACCTGACTATGGAATATAACTATTTCAAATATCACTAGGATTACCTTACTGTAGTATGATATAGCATTCGCCTATATGTCTAAACTAGTGTTTGTATCTATAGCATTAATCATATACAAGTCCAAGTTGACCTACAAAAAACATTGGATAATGATATTCAAAAACCATTAATAACATGGTGCATTCCAACGATTATACAACTTTTTTTTACATCCTTAGGATTTTCGAATACAGAAGAATCGAAAATCCTCACTCACATAGAGCAGAACCAAGTTGCCCGAAATGTTAATAGCATCCAAGCCAGTGTGTCCAGAATTATCATGATTACAAAATCCAAATTAACCAGGAAGTTTCCGGAAATTATTTTGAAAATCGAGTTCAATTTTGTATGTGGGTGTTGGATAAAGTGGCTGAAAATGGGAACTTTTAAAATTTTGTTCTCTTCACTGATGAATGTACTTTCACAAAAATGGATCTGTTAATCGACATAACTTCCATTATTATTCTGATTTCAATCCGCATCACTTTCGGAAAATTAATAATCAACAAAGGTGGTCAGTAAATGTATGGGGCGGAATAATGGGTCGCTATTTAATTGGCCCCATTTCTTTGAAGAAAATTTAAATGGATTAACATTTCCATTTAAATTTTCCAATTCTTTTAGAAAATATTCCAGTAGACATAAGAGCAAAAATGTGGGTACAAATGGATGGGGCTCCCGCACATTTTCATCGCAAGGTACGACATTTTCTAAATGTCCATTTTCAAAATCGTTGGTTTTCAGAATTGGCCTCCACGATCCCCTGACTTGACCTCACCGGATTTCTTTTTATGGGGATAAGTAAAAGGAATTGTCTATAACACGCCTCCAACACCGGATGATATGAAGGACCGCATTAAAGGAGCTTTCCAAAGCATAGGCGATATGTTGGCAAATATTGCTAAAAGTTTTGAAAAAAAGAATACATTTATGTTTAGAGTCAGACGGACGACATATCGAACATTTATTATGAGAGCCGATATTATTGTTTTAAACCCACCATTACTTTATGAATTACCCAGCATCTAATGTTAATAAAATGTTTTGGCCTCAAACCTGTCATTTTTTGTTTTCCTGAAAAAAAATAGTTTGCATAATATGTACAAAAGTATTAAATGGAAACTGTCAAATTCTCATAACTATCTTGTTAAATATTAAATAAGTTATAAGTTAAAATTCATCTGTATTCTGTGAATGTGCGTTTTTCATGGGAACGTGAATAGGCAAGTATAGGGAAATGTTATACTGTCGCATAGAGAATAAAATTCTACTACTTTTGGTGACATAAAATTCAGGGTGTTTCATTAAACTTAAAGAAGTAATTGTCATTTGCAATTTTGGTTAGTTAATTGGTATTTATTTTATACCTTGTATTACAATATTGGATTTTCCACAAGTGCAACACAAAATTTTATCCTTCAGGAGACCCCGTGCTGAGAATTTACTTAAATAACAAGTATAATAGCGTAATAGCTGAGGGACACTAACATGTATCACTACTTATTTTGATAAAATAGTGAATATTACAGAAACTATGGGGTTTATAGATGCACCAAATAAAACAAACAACTCTTATAATGCTATGGTCTAAAGGCCTTAATAAGCGAGAAAATTCCAAATACATGTTAAGTAAATTATTATCAATCCGGCAACATCAGATTCACTTTTAGCGCGAATAATAAAGAAATGATTCACCACAAAAACATCATCACCTCTGATTTTTTGTGGATTGAATAATATTGTTTCGAGTGCCGTTAGATTTATTTAGGTGAATCAAAGTTTATGAAATATTATTTTCAAAAATGTGCACTGTCTTCTAAACGTTGTTTGTGGCATATTCTTGATTACTTTTATGTTTATATAGAAATATATATATATATATATATATATATATATATATATATGTATATTTCTATTGTGGTGTTATTGCCCAAAAAACATAAAACAACTATGTATTGAAATTAATGTTTATATTTGGCGATTTATTTTATGCATCAAGTTGAAGTAGGGAGGATACAAAGTTGTTTACATATGATATAGAAATAATTCAATACAAAGTATATAAAACTTAACATTTTTTATATATACTTCTTTTATCTGTTAAATTATTCGAAAAATATTTATTACTCATTAAATTAATTTATTAATTAATTATTTACCTATGTTAGACAAATAAATATCCATGAAGTTACAGGATATGTCATCATGATAGAGCACGCAGGAGAACAAACGAATTCTTCATAGTAAATATTCAAAATTCAACATTCTTGCTCTCACATCTGCTCTCCCCACAAATTAATAACATGTTAGGTCTTTCCCTAATTCTATAAACTGCCATTATTTGTCACAAACTGATACCCTCGCACTCAAACTGATAAAAAAAAACACCCTGAAAAAGTTGCAACTGCTCGTGCATCGGAGTTGTGCAACGAAACTTAGCTAACACATTTCCGCAATATCCTGAAGGGCAGGAAGAATCTTTCTCATTGGACAGTTTTTTTTAAACGACCTGCAAGTGAAAATGAGCAAAGCGTATTCTTATTCAAAAACACTTAACAAAAAAAACTGAGGTGGTCTTTTGTGAGCTATATTGCAACCACGATGTATATGCTTCTGTGTATTGGTCACCCAATATAACTTATTTATCTTTCATTTTTGGGACCACCCTGTAAAACTATAATTCCACTCCACACGATGTTACAACGGCCCTTATATTTTTAAAACCACCCTGTACAAGTATAAATCCTCTTCACCCTATTATTGACTGTGTCTATTTTTATATTGTTTGAAACACCATGTATACCCATAATTTTACTTCGCCCCTTATGTCAAGTATTCTATATATGCAACTGCTCATAGTCTACACTATATAACAAAATTTGTCACATTTTTGAACCACATTGAATGAATATAATTTTACTCTACAAACCCACAAACCCACCCGGTATATGCAACTGCTCCTAAAATGTCTTGAACCCATCTCTATAACTATAATTAGACCCCGTCCTTATTATTCAAATATCTTAACTGCTTATGCTTATATAGCAAATGTTTGATACACCCTGTGCAACTATAATTTTATTCCACCTTATATTTCAACCATCCTACATATGCAACTGCTTATGTACTACCCACTATCACATTTATTTGTAAGATGTAAGATTTTTGCTTGCTTGAATTTTGATGCACGCAGATCACACTCACACGCACATTCCATTCCACTCGACCGTTATCCCCATAATAGTCCTTGTTTTCAAAAAAATGCCGACGAATTGATCATCTCCTCCTTTTTGGAAGTCGGTTAAAAAGCGAGAATTACAAATCTAGACTTGGGAGAGAATCCACTGAAATATAAAAACGAAAAATCTCAATAAAGGCCCAAAGTTGACCGAAGCGAAGGGGTCAATGAATAGGATTAATCAAATTAAAAATGTAGGTAAAATAAACATAATTATGGTGACAAAGAACTTATATGCTAGTAAAGTAAGTATCTTTGACAATGGGCATTTGCGCCACCTCGTGTTTTATTTTTGGAACTCTGGTTGTGTCAAAGCCGTAATTTATGTTTGCTGTGTTATAGATTAAAAATTAGTTATTCCATATTCTCTTTGTATGATTTGTGATTCCATAAAATGGAAAGAAAAACATCAAACCGAAAGTGCGGTATACCTAGTTGATTATGAAAATACATCAAGGAAAAATCCAAAATTACAATTCTACCGTTTTCCTGGAATTCCATGAATCAGAGAGGAAAAAAATGGATTAAAGTAATTCGGCGTCAAGGGCAATTAAATGAAATTTCCACGTTTTTCATTACTAAATACATAAATTAATCACAATTGTTGTTCTGTTAACAAATATAAGATTCAATAACTCTTGTAACCAGAGAAGTTAATCATGTAAATAATTTTCTTTCCAAAATAAATTGGAATTTAAGGTTAACATAATTCTAAATTTTTTAATTATTATTTTCTTTTAAGAATAAAAAGAAGTAAATTTTTAAATACAAGAGGGATGAAAAGCCACGACAACAGGAACAAATTCAATGATTTGCTGTGCTCATTTTGTTGGAGGAGAAAAATCAAACAATGTAGATACAAAACAAAGTTTACAATCCAACTATATTTCCTGCAATATATAAATTTTTATACACTCTTAAACGAATAACACTTTTTATTCCCATTTTAATTTTTTATGTGTATGTGGCTAATACAAAACCTATAAATATTATATCACAATATTCATTTCTTTGTGAATTAACATGAATGTATGTTGATGCTTCATTATCATTGTTCCAACTTCAGCATTTTTATATTGACCCATTAAAACTTTATCCTCAGTGAAATCTACCAATAAATTATATATAATCAATAGTTAGTTAGTTTTTTTTATATATTTACACTTACTATTGTTAACCTCAATTGGAGCTTCATCGACTCCTGAAAAAGCAATTTTTTCTTGTCGTAGATAATCATAATCTTTCAGCCCACAAACAACAAACCAGCATGAAGATTTTACTTTTATATATATTGTTACGAAATTTACCCAAAGCCGACCCTGTTTCATTTCAGTACGACAACAATCGCTTTGAGATAAAAAATGGTTCTCGAAAAGACTCGACAGCTGTAGGAGTGATGACTGATTTTACTGGAGAATTCGACGCTGGTTTTATAAAGGAAGCAGGCCACGATCGCGAGTTGAGTTGAGTTGAGCGAAGAGCTTATATGTAAAATTGTTATTGTGATATTTGAATCAGCTGTTGTATATTCGATGTAAATAAAAGTTTCTAGAAAAGTGAAAGAGAATATTAGTTTTAAAATTTTAAATTGAACCCACGGACTTTACAAACAAATTTGGTGATCAGAAGTAAAGGATTAAGTGCAGTTAAAATCGTAATTTGATTTATGGAAACACGGAGCATGGAAAAAATGGACGAAACTGCAAAAAAAATAGTCAAGCAGGTTACCGAGGGACTAGACGAAAAAATAGCCCAGATTCTAGAAAAACGTGACAAGAAAGAGAAACAACATCAAGAAGAAATACAACAAAGGTTAGTAAAATCTTTTGATGAAAAACGTAAAATAGAATTAGAAAATCTTGTCACTACGATGAAAAGCGAACAACAAAATCTTGTTTTCACGATGGAAGAAAAACAACAAAATCTTGTTTCCACGATGAAAAGTGAACAACAAAATCTTGTTTCCACGATGAAGAGTGAACAACATAATTTAATTGAAGGATTATTCTCGAAATTTGAAGAAAAACAAAATCAGATTGAATTAAAACGACAAAATGAATTTAAATTATTAGATAAACACAGACAAAATGAATTTAAAATACTAGGCGAAAAACGACAAAATGATTTTAGAGTAATTGAAGAGAAAAGACAACTGCAATTTGAACAATTAATGCAAATAGTATCGCAAGTTAATGACACAGTTAATGAACGAATGCAAATAGTGGAATCAGACATAAGAGAAATAAACGATGACATAAAGGTCCTAAAAAATACCGTGGATACTCTTGAAACCAAAGTAGATGACATCGATTCCATCCAGAACCAGGTGAAATTTGAAATAAGTGCTATCCAAATCCAGGTAAAAGTTGAAATCAGTTCAATTAAAGACGCAGTTCACAGTGAAGTACAAGATAAAGTGGAAACAGCAATTAAAAAATTGCAACAAAATTTGCAGAGTGGGAAATACCAGCACACCGTGAGTACCAAAGGTTCCGTTAGCAAACCCCCACATTTGATGGCAGTTCATCTTGGCCCATGTATAAACGACAATTTGAGGCCGTGGCTACAGCTAATGGAGGGGATAATCCAGAAAAATCTACCTCTCTGGTAATTTCGTTAAGAGGTCCGGCCCTAGAACTCCTCCAAAACATTCCAGTCGATGAACAAGGCAATTTTGACAAGATCATCGCCATCCTAGACAGACGATATGACAATCAATCCTTGAGCCAGGTATACCAAGTCCAACTGAATGGAAAAAAGCAAAAATCCTGTGAAAGCCTCCAAGAATTCGAAGCAGAGATTAGACGGTTAGTTCACTTGTCCTATCCAGACCTGCCAGAGGAAACGAAAGACCAGTTGGCCACACAGAATTTCATAAACGGCATCATGTGGAAGTACAACGAAATCTAAGACTAAGTGGCGTCAAGAAAAGTAATGAAGCTCTACTTCGGGCTTTGGAAGTAGAGGCCGTCATGAACATGTCCAAGCCGAGGGTCCGAGCAGTTTCCTTCAACCAGGAAGAGTCAGAGTCACCATTTCAAGCGCTGCTGGCTGGTCTGAATAAAATATTAGAACGGTCACAAAGAACTGGCACCAGAGGAACATGTTACCGCTGCGGACGGACAGGACACTTCCAACGTGACTGCCGAGTAAGGCTACCGGAACGATCACCGACCAGGGGTAACCAACAGAACAGCCACATGTCCAGAGACCGTCAGCCAGTCAGCAAAGGGGGCGAATGCTGACTGACCCTCCACCAGCCCCCAAAACATTATCCATCTGGGGATTTTGCCGAGATAGCGGCAGCCTAGTCATCAGAGGCACCATCAATGGGCGAGCAGTTACCATCACCATCGATACCGGCGCCGCTGTGTCCATTGCCAAGTCCAGGGTTTTGAGAGCATCAGAAATTTGGCCAGTTACCAATAACATCCAGCTCAGAACAGTCACCGGCGAGTCCATGTCAATACAGGGTGAGGCAGATGTCGTGCTACAGATAGGGGACAACATGATCCGGGATAGGGTCCTGGTAGCGAATATTGAGGACGATTTTATACTGGGAATGGACCTAATTAGCCAGCATGGATTTATCTTCGACCCGAGATATGATGTTCTTCGGTTCCTAAATCAGGAATCCGCACCAACGAAGACAACATAGAAGCCATCCCTGATTGGCCAGTTCCAAGAGACAAACATGAACTCCGAAGCTTCTTGGGCTTCTGTTCATACTACCGGCGTTTTGTTGAGGGATTTGCCACCATCGCCGCCCCTCTACATCGGCAGACCACTGAGAAAGAGACCTTCCATTGGAATCAGGATTGCGAAACATCATTCAGGCGACTGAAGGCAGCACTATGTTCCAGCCCAATCCTAGCCTTTCCTACACAGTCCGGCAAGTTCATCTTAGACACCGACGCCAGCAACACAGGTTTGGGGGCCGTTCTATCCCAAGTGCAAGATGGTGAAGAGAGAGTGATCGAGTATTACACCCGTGGATTCTCGAAACCGGAAAGAAATTATTGCGTCACCAGAAAAGAACTCTTTGCAATAATAAGGGCTGTAGACCATTTCCACAAATACCTCTATGGTCGTCATTTCTTAATCCTAACAGATCATGCCGCACTCAAATGGCTGCTGAACATGAAGACACCGGAAGGACAACTGGCCAGATGGATGGAGAAATTACAGCAATACGAGTTCAATGTGGAACACCGTGCCGGTCGTTTGCAGAATAATGCCGATGCCCTATCCAGAAGACCCTGTAGAGCGGAATGCGGACATTGTCTGAAAACGGAACAGCGAGAGGGTATCTCCATCAGGCAGATCCGAGTGCAGGCCAATGAAGCCTGGACACCGGAACAGTGCATCCAGGAGCAAATGGCTGATCCAGATATCGAACCAATCCTGTCACTCAAAACGAGAGGGGCACCTAGGCCACGATGGGACGAGGTAGCTAGATACTCCGGCGTGCTGAAATCATTATGGGCTCAATGGGACTCTCTAAGAGTACACAATGGAATGCTCAAGCGAGTTTGGGAAAGAGCTGATGGACGAGAAACCAAGTCCCAACTGGTAGCTCCGAAGAAAAAGGTACCAGCCATCCTGACCGAGGTACATGATGGAATTACCGGAGGCCACCTGGGCATGAATAAAACCCTTGACAAGGTTCGCCAGCGGTACTACTGGGTGAATTACTTCGAAGACGTCAGAGCTTGGTGCCGCAAATGTGACACCTGTGTAGCCAGTAAGGGCCCGAAGACCCGGACCAACGGCAGAATGCAGCAGTACAATGTGGGCGTCCTATTTGAGAGAATTGCCATCGATGTCGCCGGTCCGTTTCTCGAGTCTGAGAGGGGAAACAAATACATTCTGATCGCAATGGATTACTTCAGTAAATCGCCTGAGGCATATGCGATACCCAACCAAGAGGCAACCGCGGTAGCGACGGTGCTAGTAGAACAGCTATTCAGTAGGTTTGGCGTCCCGGTGGAACTACATTCAGACCAGGGGCGTAACTTCGAATGGAATGTATTCCAGAAGGTCTGCATGATGTTGGGGATCAGGAAAACGAGAACAACACCATTGCACCCACAGTCAGACGGAATGGTGGAAAGATTCAACAGGACCATGGAACAACACCTATCCAATGTCGTCAGCAATAACCTGCGTGATTGGGATGAGCATATTCCCCTATTCGTGTTGGCATATCGCTCTGCTGTACATAATAGTACAGGCTTGACCCCAGCCAGGGTCCTATTCGGAAAGGAGCTGCGATTACCCTGCGATTTGGCATTTGGCTCCCCCGAAGAACCTACCCAAGACATCGACGATTATGCCGACCAGCTCCGACATAATATGCTGGCAATACACGAATTAGCCCGAACGTAGATGTTGGCCACCAGTGAGTGGATGAAGACGCGATACGACCTCAAGGCCAATTCAGTCGGGTTACAGGAGAGGGACAAAGTCTGGCTGTACAACCCCCAACGGAGCAAGGGTAAATCCCCAAAGCTTACACCCACCCGCCTGGGATGGTCCATACGAGGTGGTCAAGAGGCTGAATGACGTCGTCTACCGGATCCGCCGAAACCCCAAGGCTAAATTGAAGGTGGTTCATTAAGATCGACTCGCTCCCTACCATGGAGAGGATGTTTCTGATCGGGTCGATCAGAATTAAAGGGGGGGGGGGAAGTGTTACGAAATTTATCCAAAGGCGACCCTGTTTCATTTCAGTACAACCACAATCGCTTTGAGATAAAAAATGGTTCACGAAAAGACTCGACAGCTGTAGGAGTGATGACTAATTTTACTGGAGAATTCGACGCTGGTTTTATAAAGGAAGCAGGCCACGATCGCGAGTTGAGTTGATGGAGCGAAGAGCTTATATGTAAAATTGTTATTGTGATATTTGAATCAGCTGTTGTATATTCGATGTAAATAAAAGTTTCTAGAAAAGTGAAAGTGAATATTAGTTTTATAATTTTAAATTGAACCCACGAACATATATATATATATATATATATATATATATATATATATATATATATATATATATATATGTTATATGAGAAGTATACTAACTTACAATTCACACGTTAAAGTTACCATAGGTGCTTGAACCGTAATTGACTTCACACAAGTATCATATTACAACTTCCTGGAATTCTTAGAAATCACGTAGACGCTTTGTTCACATGAGAACTGAAGACGTAGCGTCAGCATTTTTATGTTATAAATGTAACTGCAAACTATTCTCAGTGTTCATTATCTTCATTTAACTTCATACCTATAATATTGTCTTTGTAACTTAAACATATGATTTTTTTTGTAATAAATATATTTTTTAAAAAAGTGAATTTAGTGAAACCAAATCTAAAATTGGCAAAGTCAGTAGGATATTCCAGACGTAATTAGAACAAGAAACATTCTAACTAATTACGGTGGTTTCCTAACCTTCGCGGATACAAAGAACATACTTGGACACCAACTACCGAGCTCAACAAGGGAACAAGCAGCGGCTAACCAGTGTTCAGTGACGGATAGAACAAGTCCTATGATAGGAATAATCACGTAAGCGTTTAAAAAGTTATAATTAATAATTGTTGAACAACCGGTTCTATCATTTTTCCTATTTTAAATGAACCATCCTAAATATTTACCCAAGAACGAATTTTGAAATTTTATTTTGATAGTTTAAGATATTCTAAATATTTATTTATGTTTATACCTTTATTTAACTTATACTTATTTTAGAACCAGTAACAAAAATTTATTTCTTATATTTTTCTTCATTTTAATTACAATCACAATTATTTACTTCGCTTTTCCCAAGCTTTGTATTTTCCTAATATTGCACAATCTTGAGTAAAATTACAAAATGCCAGAAACTAGAGCTGTAGCACAAAATGTAGAGTCCTACAAGCTCTCAGAAATTTTCGCCATTATTCCCAAATACGATGAGAACCCAATATTTTTAAACACATTTATCTGCTCTTGCAATACCGCATATAATATGACATCTGATAATCAACAATTTCTGTTAATTCTCCACATTAAGAACAAGCTCCGTGGACGAGCGGCTGAACTAGTTAATTCACGTGACCCCAGCCATTTAGCAGATATTCAAAGTCTATTAGAAAACCATTTTGGAGATCCAAGGGATCTCTCTGCCCTTATTCAAGACCTACAAAGAATGAGGCAATTACCCAACGAGTCTCCATTAACATTTTCAGCTAGGCTTCAAACGCACCAAGCAAAAATGTAATCAGCTGTCAATAAACAAAATTTAACTGTGAAGGAGAAACAGGCCCAGATTGACTTAATTGAGTCAATGGCTCTAACTAGCCTACTTACGGGTCTAAAGCTGAAAATTGGCCAAATTGTGCGAGCCAGTGATCCCAGAGATATCCTGACCGCTATTTCCCGTATTAAAAGAGAATTACAGTTGTTTAATCTAGAAACTCAAAAATTTTCAGTCAACCGAAATGCACCCCAACCGCCTCGTAAACTGAATAATGGTCCAACCCCAAAACAATGTTCGTTTTGCAAAAAGATCGGACATTTCAGCAGCGAATGTCTCATCAGAATGAGACAATCCCAGACTAACCCAAATTCTCACCCAAATTACTCGGGCCCATATTATGCGAATCAGTCTGCTAATCAACCTACGAATTTTAATAATAGGTCACAGTTTTCTCACCAACAACAACAACCCTCAACAAGTAGACCAACCCCAACTTCTAGTAATTTCAGGCCAAATCCGAGTTTTTTCAAACAACAACAGAAAACTCATCACTTAAACAACGTACAATTCGATCCGTATGAACATAACTATGATTTTTTTAACAATGAGCAACAAACAGAACTTCCAAACACCAACTGAATACAAAACCGTATCAGACTATTATTACCCTGATCCACAAAAACATGACAAATTCGAATATCATTCAAGCGAAAATGTTTGTAATGATAATTACAACCAACAATATGACGAATATTACGATAGCGAACAGTTTTCTTCCCGACAAAATTTTCAGACTACCCCGGTAGAAACAAAACCTCCCGATCACGAGATCTCCAATCTTCAAACACAAATTCAAACGATGAACTTGGACGATTTCAATCCAAACCTAAACTTTCCCAAACAAAATTTTCTGTAAGGCCACTTCTTTCGATCAATTCGAAAAACCTTTACTACATCACCGACTCTTCCAATACATACAAACTCCTTATTGACACCGGAGCAGGACTGTCAATATTTAAGCCCGAAACTTGCCAACGATTTAAACAACGATTTCCCGAAAACGTAGTCATCCAAGGAATCACTGATCAGAAAATCTTAATAAACGAATCCACCCTTGTACCTTTCAATGTCGCCGACCCACACAAGGTATATATTTGCAACATCGACATTGAATTCGACGGATTACTGGGTTCAGATTTCCTTGAACATTATAACTGCGTTATAGACTTTAACAGCAAACAACTTGTGACTAATTTTAAAACTTTACCTCTCTACAAAGTTACGGATGATACTGTCATGCGTACTCAGGACCCTTCAACTTTCAATAACTGCATCCTTGTTAATACAATCTCTTTAGAACCCCGAACAGAACAAATATGTAAATTAAAATGTAACCTCACTAATACTGAGGCTTTCCTATCATCCGCCGAAATCGAAAAAGTTTATCTTCCCCGTGCCCTTGTTAAAATTAATGAAAAAGGCGAATTTCTTACTTCAGTTTTAAATGCAAATGCTATCCCCAAAACTGTTAATTTCGACAATTTGGAATTCGAACCGATAACCAATTTTCCGTAAACATTCTTTCCGAAAATTACTCACAAAACTTAACCCAGCCTGATAGACAAACTACAATTATGGAACAACTTCGTTTAGAACATCTGAACGATGAGGAAGCCGAACTTATTTCTCAACTTTGCCTCGAATATTCCCACATATTCTATTTAGAAGGTGACCAACTGACTTTTACAAACGAAATCAAACATTCAATAGACATTAATAACGCGAAACCCTCTTTCACAAAGTCATATCGGTATCCCCAAATACAAAAACAAGAGGTAAAAAGTCAGATATCAAAAGATGCTTGACCAAGGCATTATACGTCCGTCTAATTCGCCATGGTCATCCCCAGTTTGGGTAGTTCCCAAAAACTAGACGCATCTGGTACCCAAAAATGGCGTGTCGTCGTCGATTATCGTAAACTAAATGAACTTACTGTTGACGACAAATACCCCCTACCGAACATTTCGGATTTACTTGACCAACTTGGCAAATGCCAATACTTCACCACACTCGACTTTGCTTCCGGGTTTCACCAAATCGAAATCGATACTAAAGACATCCAAAAAACAGCATTCACAGTTGATAATGGTCAGTTTGAATTCGTTAGAATGCCCTTCGGTCTTAAAAAACGCTCCATCCATCTTCCAAAGGGTAATGGATAATATTCTTTTAGGTGTTCAAAACGAGAGATGTTTAGTCTATATGGACGACATAATCGTTTATTCTCCGACTATACATGAGCACATAGCCCGACTTTCTGAAGTTTTCAAACGATTGCGAAAAGCTAATCTAAAGATCCAACCCGACAAATGCGAGTTTCTTCGCAAAGAGGTCGCGTATCTTGGCCAACTTATAACTCCCGAAGGCGTGAAGCCTAACCCCTCAAAGGTAGATTGTATCTTAAATTTTCCCCAACCAAACAACCCAAGAGATATCAAGACCTTCTTAGGGTTAGCTGGTTATTACAGGCGATTCATCCCAAATTTCGCCAAGATTTCGAAACCTTTGACAAGATTACTTCAAAAAGACATACCTTTCCAGTTCGATTCCGAATGCGACAAATCTTTTGACGAATTAAAAAGAGCCCTTACTTCTACCCCGATACTCATATACCCTAATTTTGAAGAGCCATTTATTCTTACAACCGACGCCAGTTCATTCGCTATCGGCGCAGTGCTCTCTCAAGGCCCCGTAGGTAAAGATTTGCCCGTAGCTTATGCCTCCAGAACTCTCCGCAATGCTGAAACTAAATATTTAACTATAGAACGAGAACTCCTTGCAATAGTATGGGCGGTTAAACACTTTCGTCCAATAATTTTTGGCCGTAAGTTTCTACTTCTGCCCGATCACCGCCCGTTAACTTGGCTGTTTTCTATAAAGGATCCTGGAAGTAGACTTGCAAGATGGCGCCTTAAGCTCGAGGAGTACGACTATCAAATAATTTACAAACCCGGCAAAGTAAATAAAAATGCCGACGCTCTCTCTCGCATTAAAGTTAACAACTTTAATGAATACATATCATTTCAAGCAAACAATCACCTAACACCATTTACAGTACTCCCAACAAACGAAACTGACGATGACTCACAAGAACCCCAGACAAGAAGTCCCATTAAACTCCAACAAATCTCTGAATATCAAACCGTCTCACTCATAGATTACGACAAAATTCAATTTTCTAATTGCCAACTCTTAGACCGAGAAAACAAAAACATCCTAGTATTTCCCCAAGGCTCTCTCATGAAAGATCTTCACCATGACATCATCGAAGACATTTTTGAGGAAAATGCTGATTTCCGTACCCCTAGAGTAAATGTCTTTGCTAGCAAAAGTGTCAGAAAAAGACGTTATTACATCGTCCCTCTCCCTTCTGACCCAGAAGTAGTCAACGAAATTCTTTTCGCATCTTTGTATAATAGTAGAGATGTGTTCACTGAAAACCAAGTATTCTGTGTTGAGAACAACATTGAACTGCCCATTTTGGAAATGCTTTCGTTTATCTTTTCCGAAATGGATATCAAATAGAAAGTTTGCAAAAATATTGTCCAAACGGTTGAGAAAGACCAAATACCTATCATTCTCGACCAATTCCATAACGGCAAAAATAATATACATCGAGGTATCAATGAAACTATCCGCAGAATAAAAGAAAAATACAATTGGCAAGGACTGACTAAGGACGTTGACAATTTTATCAAAAACTGTCAAACTTGCCAGAGAGCAAAAGTTTACCGGAAAAATCTCGACAGCCCACTTGTCATTACTGAAATCCCACGGACACCCTTTGAACGTGTCAACATCGATATCCTAGAAGTCCCGACAAAAAACTACGCATTGACTATCCGGGACGAACTAACAAAATTCTCTCAGGCCTACCCCATAACCGACAAATCCGCAAAAACCGTTGTTAGTACTTTACTATTATATTTCCAGCACTTCGGTACCCCATTACGGATACACTGTGATTATGGCAGGGAATTCGACAACGCTCTGATGAGAGATTTGTGTAAGCTATTTGATATCAAACTGTCCTGTTCTAGTGTGGGACATCCCCAGTCAAATGGTTCATTAGAACGATTCCACTCGACCTTACTAGACTTGATTAGAATCCACAAATTAGAAAATCCCGACGAACACCCCTTCAACATCCTTCCTTATGCAATCATCGCATACAACAACTCCGCAAACAAAACTCTCGGATTCACTCCTTACGAAGTTGTTTATGGACATACTTCGAGGAGGACTCCCGAAACTCTATACAACCAACAATCATTGATTACTAAATACATCCGAGATCTCAACAACCATATCACACACTATTATAAAATCGCTCGTGAAAGAACGGAAGTTCAAAAGCACAAAGCGAAAGCCCGATTCGATAAACATGTTTCCGAAAATCTCCCGAATTATCAAGTAGGCGATAAAGTCTATATCAAGGAATCCCAAATCAAGGACAAACTAAAAAATAAATTCAATGGTCCTTTCAAAATCCTGGAGATTCACAAAAATTTCGCTACATTACTAAATCCAAAAACCAAACAAAAAACTAAAGGAAATTTCGACAGAATGAAACCGTTTTCAGAAAGTTAATTTCTGTTTCAGGTAGTGCCTGCTGTTCGGATCAGCAGTAGCCCAATATCAAGTCGAACCTATAAATAACACATTAGGGATATACTACCACAACGAAGCCCAAATAACCGTTTCTAACAATAAATGGACACTTTTGGTCCACAAAAATATTTCTGCCCTCGAACACGTTTTCACGACAAATAATAGACTTTTACAAACACTTATCGAAACTGTTAACTATAAATCTTTCGCAATGAATTACTTCCGCTCAGATGTACAAACTCACATAAATCTCCTAAACCAAATATCCACCACAATTAAGGAGAAATTTATCGAAATAAATATGGACACCAAAAGACCAAAACGCGGCATACTTGATGGCGCAGGTACTCTTTTCAAAGCAATTACCGGAAACTTAGACGCGGATGACGGTAAATATTTTACTGATAGTATAAATAGGATCAATCAAGGTCAATTACAAATAGAAAATTTACTCAAAAACCAAATCAGTGTAACTACCTCTGTCATTAAAAACTTCAACGAGACCGTCCAAAAACTTCAAATTGACGAAAAACAGCAATATGAAAAAACTAGAAACCACAATCGGAAAAATTAACGATAAAGTCGGTTACATCGAAATGAAACTTGTGCTGCTCGAATTATGCGAGAAACTAATGGAGAATTACCTTTACTTGGAAGATAGCCTGAATGATGTGCTAAATTCGATTACTTTCGCGCCTCTTAAAATCATACATACATCAATTTTAACGCCCGAACATCTTATTGCGGCATTGCAAGAAATATGACGAAACCTAATAAAAAACAATCTTCCACTACCAATAAAATACTCAAGCATTGGTCAATACTTGGAAATTATAGAGTTAGAAGCTTTCCAAACAAACTCAGATCTTATTTTTGTCTTAAGAATTCCATTAGTAGAACAACAACCATATACCCTTTTCCGGTTATATCATATCCCAATTTACGATGACAGAACTGGGTTACATCACCTTTTGTCTTTCACTCAAAAATACCTCGCGAAAAACGAAGACTTTTTAATGTTTATTTCAATCAAGAATCGGAAGAAAATTGTGTCCCGACCTGTACGCCTACCCTATAGACTCTAACGCACCGTGCGAGGTGCAACTTCTAAAAAGTATTCAAAATGTGTAGGACAATTGCAGAAGTGCAGTAATTTTTAGTTAAGGTTACAGTGTCCAAAAACTTGAACAAAATATGTGGCTTGTCGTAACCTCCGAACCTTTACGTGTTGTGGTGAGTTGCAATCAAAAGAACTCAACTTTTAACTCTAGTGCGCAACTCCATTCTAAAACTTCAATCGGAGTGTAGTGCCTTTGTAGGTGTTACTAAGGTCCAGGCTGAGCCTGGAAAAGAAACAGCCCTTTCCGAAGTCTACCACACAGTTACAGTACCTTACAACTGTTGCGATACAGTTCCAGAAAAGGTACAAATTCCCGAGCTGAAACCCTTTGACATAAGCACCATCAACGTGGAGGAACTGGATGTTGCGAACCATAAGTTAGAACAGTACTCCAGAGACCTAGATGGACTCATAAATCAGCCTTTCCTAACCAAGAACATCTCTTGGTTTACGTATACGACAATAGCTGTCGTCATGATCATTTCAGCGATCATGATTTTCAACATCATCAAAGAAAATTGAAGAGCGCCCAAAAACCCCAAGCAAATACCGACCAACCGACGACGTCTTCATCGTCTCTAAGAATGCTGCCTAAAATAAGGCCAGTATTAAAACCAAATCCGATCACAGAGACAACTGTATAAACATTTCATTTATAATAATGTATTTTTTTATATGTTTACCCATATTTTATGTATTACCCTTTTTATTTTTATTTACTAACCATTTACAGTTGATATATTATAAAAGTTTGATTTTTGATTTATTATTGACACTAACATATTTTATACTAACAATTTTAATTTTATTTTCGAATTACCTTTGTAATGTTAATACTACGGTTTGATATTTCTAGCGATATTCTGCTATTTACAGATGTTTCATTTTCATTAAAAAGTTGATGTAAAGCATCAACTTTTCATGTATAAGGGGAGTTGTTATATGAGAAGTATACTAACTTACAATTCACACGTTAAAGTTACCATAGGTGCTTGAACCGTAATTGACTTCACACAAGTATCATATTACAACTTCCTGGAATTCTTAGAAATCACGTAGACGCTTTGTTCACATGAGAACTGATGACGTAGCGTCAGCATTTTTATGTTATAAATGTAACTGCAAACTATTCTCAGTGTTCATTATCTTCATTTAACTTCATACCTATAATATTGTCTTTGTAACTTAAACATATGATTTTTTTGTAATAAATATATTTTTTTTAAGTGAATTTAGTGAAACCAAATCTAATATATATATATATATATATATATATATATATATATATATATATATATATAGTTGGATAGTAAGTTTTGTTATGTGCATTGTTTACTTTTTCTCTCCAACAATATCACCACTGCAAATCATTGAATTTGTTTCTCATTGAGATGGATTGCCCCACTACTGTAATTAAAAAATTGGTTGATACCTAAAATCTCATTTTTATTAATAGAACAACAATTATGATTAATTATATGCATTCAATAATGACTAAAAAGGTGGAAATCAATTTTATTTACCCATGATGTCGAACTGCTGCAACCATTTTTTCTTCATCTCTAATTGATATTGAAATCCAGGAAAGTGGTATAATGATAATTTTTTTTCTTGATATGTTTTCACAATCAATTACACCGCACTTTCGGTTTGATGTTTTTCTTTCCATTTCATGGAATAACCACGTGAATAACTAATCTATTCTAATTATAATACACGACAAACGTAAATTACCACTTTGAGACAACCAGAGTTACAAAAATAAAACACGAGATGGCGCAAAGGTCTCGTGTCAAAGATACTTCAGGTATCTATTTTTAAAAATTCATCTGTAAAAACCAAGCAATTGATTTCTGAATAGATTTATAAAAATGGTGCAACAATTGTTCACAATTTGTGATTGCCTCCATCACCCTATATGGCATTAATTATACTTGTTAAACTGGTTTGAAATTTTTTGTAATAATAACTACAATATTGAAAAAAAAGATCAAAACAAGCCACACTTTTTTGATTGAATGAAATTATTTACTAAAGGTAAAAAAGTGGAATATATTTGTAATGTAATCAAAATTGATGCTATACAATTATGTAACTTATAGTATTTTCGTATTTGTGTCTAGAAAAACTTCTATTATTCGAGTACCTACAGGTTTATCAAAATCAGTTTGAGATATATGATATAAAGATTTGTTCATAATAGTATTTTAATTATACAATGTGGAATCATTATTACTCTAGAGGTCAAATCGGTCAACTTTAGGATTATTTTAACCGGTTTTCTAATAAAATATATATTTTTTCAAAATATTATTTTCGTCAGATGACGATTTTTGTTTCTATTATTTCTGTTAAACATCTGGTATTTCATAAAAATCTAACACATTTGTGACATGTAATAAATAAACAATAAATGTATCATGAGTTTCCATAATATCTGCTGTCAATTAAAATAAATTTAAAGTGTAATTTGCGTTTAATGATGCAGCAAAAAAACATTATGTTACAATCACGTTGACTCTCACTAAACTGACAGATAAAATATACTATTCTAGAATATTCTACTTCTATCTATACTACAAGACCAACAAAAAATGAATGGGTTTAGTTTATAATCTCACCTTCAAAGTCGCCGGTATCGGCAACTACTGTAGTGAGTGCCTTTAATTGCTCTAAACTACTTTGCATCTTGCTTCTTTTGCACTGAGGTTCTGACATTGTTGCTATCAAATTTTATTAAAACTTCCTAAATTTGACACTGATAACCTACGACTATAAAATAACAGTTTACAGAAGATTACAATAATTCTTAAATATCACTTGGCTGCAATAAAATCGTTAACATGACACGTACGCCGCTACACCACACATGTGAATATTCAACATTCAACTTAAATGGATTTAGTACTTTCAACTTTCACTATTCAGTCTATATCGCTATCGGCGTACTATGTAATAAACAAACGTTGAAACGCTTGAAATGATTAACCAGTTACTGTAATACCAAAGCGCGGGCTAATTTAAATTGGTATCTAGTGTCAATTTGTATAACGTGATAGTGTTGTGTGTTGTTACATTTTCTTTAGGTATGTGGTGTCAAGTCCAGAATGCTCAATATCGTGAGATGGGATGCGAGTGCTTAAATCGGGACAACCGAAAAAACAAGGTTAGGCTGGTATAAACAATTATAAACACTTTTATTAAATACTTCATTATATTTATTAAATTAAAAATAAGTGAGGTATAGAATGTCACTATAACCAACGAATATAGAAGAGTCTATACCACAGATCAAACACAAGAGTCTATACCGACTATACCTATTCGTTGCTATAACTTTGGATCTTTTTTCTACTTTTTTGTATTACTGCTTTCTGTACCTACCTTGATCATAGGGATTTTTAAATTCATACATTTGAACAAAATTATAATAATATTTTTTTCAATAATATTAACAATTGATAAGTAAGTAAGTACCTATGTATAATGAAGAGAAATAAATGTAAGCTGTGCTTAATTTATTCTCATTAAATTCATATCATTTTAATATAGTTTAAAACCCCCTTATACTTAATTCCTCTAAGTTTCCTTGGACTTCCATCGTCTTGAGATGGCTGATCTCACAACGTTTCAATATCTATGTATCTGTCAGTATCTGCTATTCTCGTTAGGTGAATGATGGAAACAGAAAATGTAAATCATTGTTCTATGGGTAGGAAATTTGCACACAGATATGAAATCAAAAGGATCTTCAAGAGTAGCAACACCTTATGGAGCGTGATTACAAGAACGATGCCGGACGCTCCTGTAATTCCAAATAACTCTCTATACAGCATACCTTGTGAATGTGGCAGTCTTTACATTAGAGAGACAAAGCGACCGCTGGACACTAGGGTTAAGGAATACCGATTAGCTACTCAGAGAGCGGAACGAACGAAGTCTGGGCTGGCTATCACGCATGGACCGAACGCCATAACATCAACTGGGCTCAAGCCAGGGTATTCACAAGGAAGAGCACTGCTATAAAAGAAAATTTATAGAGACAGCATATACCTATAATCTCGAACGAGAATACAACTAGCCAACCCAGCGTCCAAATTAAAAACCATTGGAGAGCCCTTCTTCGACGACGCTGATTGGAGCAGATAAAAACCAATGACCATGACCAGCGACGCATGACAGGTTAAGGGTATAAATACGACGGATAATCTGAACTTCCCATCATTCACTTGATGACGATACTAGATACAAAGCTATTAAAACGTTGTGAGATCAACAATTTCAAGTCGATGGAAGTCCAAGGAAACTTCGGGGAACGAGTTACATTGTCTACAAGCTTCAGACTCCACATAGTAAGTTTGAGCATCAAGTATATCGCAACCTTCTAAGCGCAATAATGATTTATTATTAAGACTCAATTCCAGGGTCTTGTAGGACATTTAATTCCTCGCGACTTTGAGTCAACCGTGTATACAGCGTGAAAGAGTATATATAGTGTATTTGTTCAACTGGTACACGGTGTATAAAACGTATAAACACAGAGTGTATCACGGTGTGTACACACAGAACAATTTCTTCAAAAATAAGATTTAGAAATACACCCACTTACATGGTCAAAATATTACTAAAATAACTTCCCAATACTGAAGAACGTCGAGAACTGAGGAACCTTTTTTAAAATTGGCACTGCAAAACACCCCGAACCTATTTAAAATTTCAATATTCGTAATGTGTTAATATTAACAAAAAGAATGTTTTTTAAATTACTGGTATTACTATATACTGGATAAACATTAGATAAACCGTATATCCACAGTAGATATACTGTATAAAAATGGAACAAATAAAATGTGTATCCCATCGCCATTGTGTTTACAACGTACGTTCAATATCATATGGGATATATTTTGGAAAATATATATGAAAGTAGGTACTATTTGATTTCTATCTAAAATCTTCCAAAAAGGTCAAAGAGGCACTCTACACCAACAGTAATTAAGTATTTTTTGAACAAGTGATAGCCATCAGGTTTTTAAGTTTTTTTCCGTTTTGCAGGAAATATGACTAGCTTCAAAATGAAATTCACTACAGACATCATATGTGTTTAAACCTGTTGTATAAAAAAGTGCAGGGCATATCATTAGCATAATTTTCTTATTTTCATTGTTCAACATTTGGGTTACAGATACAGAATTATGCTTTCAAAAGTTAACATTTGTGTTGTTTGCACAAAAGGCTCCTGAAAATTTAATAACGTGAAGCTTTACAAATAGAGGAACGAACCGTCTGTCTAAACCGATGCGATGACAGCTCCCGCCTTCCTACAGCATGGACCTCCGTAATATCCAGATTAAACAAACCAGACACGCCCACCAACACCCAACTAATCATCACTAATGGTCCGATAACACAGGTCTGCAAAAAAAAGATGTTTGAATTGTTCTGAGGAAGTGAAGGGTCATTTCCGAAGTAATTTTTCATGTAGAATCCGAATCCAGGATCCAAATTGCTCTATCACGTCAGAATTTTGAGATATCCTAACTTAAAAGCGCAAAAATGCGATTTTGGGCTATATTTGAGGTTATGTAGCCTCGCGATATTCTTTCTTCTAAAAAACAAACGATGACACCTCAAAGTGTAAGTCTTGATCTTTCAAATGCCGTTGAGTTTGCTCAAATAGTTTAATTCTGCATTGAGATATTTCATTTTGAATCCAACATAAAAGATGATCTAATACGAGGAATTTAGATAATAATAAAAAAAGATTTCATAGGGATAAATAGTTAGCACCCCGGTTTCTGAGAGGCAAGGGGACTCACGTTAAAAAAGCACCCAGGTTTGTGAGAGGCAAGGGGACTCACGATAAAAAAGCACCCCGATTGGTGAGAGGCAAGCACCCCAAATGAGATGCGATGAGATGTTAATTGAGGGATTAGAATTGTTGGATTTCACCTTGGAGTTTAAGATACGTGGATTCGGCATACGTGAGTTTAGGGTTTGCTGATTTGGAGTAAGAATTGTTCTTGAACTTTTTTACCGTTTTTTCACCCCTTTTCACCCCCTTTAAAGTACTTGGGGGTCAGTTTGGATGCTGTAACTTTGTTTACATCGCTTCCTTACCCTTGAAAGTTCATTTATATACGCCAAAAATATATTGAAAGTCAAAAACTTAGGGGTGATTTTGGCTGGTGATACTTGGTGCACATTGTATTCTTACTCTAATACAGTCACTTACTTTAAACTGCGCCCAAATACGTGGAAAAATAAAATATAAAATACTTTTAAGTCGATTTTAACATTTTTCTCCCCCTTTTTGCTCCCTTCACAGCGGTGGTTTTGGGTCGTACAACTTGATGTACTTTCAATTTTGGTTTTAAAGATTCTATTGTTGCAAAAAAAAACTGGATACAAATGTGAAAACTTACAATTGAACATAAGTGTCGAATTTGGGAGTCAAAGACTGAAGAATCATGTGGATTATGAGAATAGCGAAATTGATGAAACTCGAAAACTTCAAACCCTAACTTCAACACCCTATATATATGTATATATATATATATATATATATATATATATATATATATATATATACATATATATAGGGTGTTGAAAACCACTGATACACCCCCACTACGATGCCACCAACCTATTTTTTTAAACTGACGACGTTAATTTAGGTAAATGGCCTAAAGTGGTATGCTCTATCGATTGAACGCAAAATGGACTTCCGGTTCTAACCGGAGGTGACTTAAACAGGCCAGATATTTTTTTCAAATGGAATATGCAATTTTTATAGCTGATTCTTTTTTAGCCCTCTGAAGTTCCTTAGAAAATTAGATCCGAATAAAACAGCTTTATATGCAAAACAAACAGAATACGACTTTAAACAAGAGTACGATCTCTTCGACCGAGAATACTTGAAATAAAGTAACAATCAAACAATCACTTCCGGGTTCTTCAGGAAGTTGGAAATTCTAACCGGAAGTACGTTTTTCTTAAGCGAGACATTCCAAACTTGGATTTGGACTCTATGTATGAATTAAGCGTAGGAAGGCAGAATATTTACTTGTGGGAAATTGTTCTCTGGAGTTCGTTTATTCAAACTCAAAAAACATGATATCCCGAGACAAAGTATTCCACCTTACTACGCTTAGTTCTGCATAGAGTCCGAATCCAAGTTTGGAATATAAATATTTCACTCAAAAAAACGTTCATACTCTTGGTTAAAATCGGATTTGGTTTGTTTTGCGTATAAAGATGTTTTATTCTGATCTTCTGTTTTCTAAGGTACTTCAGAGGACTAAAAATAGATTTTTACAAAAAAAAATCTGACAAAGATGTCTATTTTTAAACGCAGAACCCGAATCCTGTATAAAACATTTTTATAGAATCTTGTTCCATTTGAAAAAAATAACTTCCAGTTTGTTTAAGCCACTTCCTGTTAAAACCGGATGTATATTTTACTTCCAATCGATATACCTTTCACCTAATAGTTACGCCGCCAGTTTATTAAAATAATTTGGTCAAGTGCGAGTTGGACTCGCATACTAATGGTTCCGTACCACCTTCAAGATTATAATATTCCAGTTTCAGAGCAAGGAATGAGTGCATTTTCTTATATTTACCCTAATATCTTTTAAAGGAAGCGTTTTAAATTTATAAAAAATATAGACTTTTTATGTTATCTACTACATAATTCGCTTGATTTTTATAAAAATATGTATTTAATTTTCTAATTTGGCACCCATAATTAACATAAAAATTTTATTTTATTAATAAACTTTCAGGGAAGCCTTTTATAATCTACTGTCTGAATTTTAGGCTCTGTAGATAGGAAGATAAAGGGGAAAATAGGTCAAGTTTTAAATAATAAATTATTATTAAATATTTTAGAAAAATCATATAAAAATACAAATAAAATATATTTTTCAAAAGTTTTATACTGTAGTTTCTAAAGTGGGAATTAAGTCGATGTTAATTATTTTTGTTAATATATTTTAAACAAATGATTTAAAAATATGATATATTTGTAATTCACATAATGAGCGTTTCATGATGCGTTTGAAAATTTAATTTTTATTTTCCATTTAATTTAATTTGTCCCCAAAATTAATATTTGGGGTTTCTACTAATTTTTCTTATACATTTCAAGTGTGCCCCAGTACCCCTGAGTATTTTCAAAATTTTAGGTAGTATGTTTCGGAAATAAAGCGGGAATATTTTATATTTTTTGTTAATATCTTGTAAACAATTAATTTTAAAACTATGAAAAATATATATTTGTATTTCATTGATGTATTATTTTTTTGTTTTCCGTTGTTTCTATAATTAGGCCCCCTAAATTAATATTAGGGATTTCTTCGTATTTTTCCTGCAAACAAAAACTTGTAGGTCTTATATATATATATATATATATATATATATATATATATATATATATATATTTGCATTTCTCATAATGAGCCCTTTGATTTGATATATTAAATGATACATTAGAATCAATTTTAATTTTATATTTTCATTTAATTCTGTAATTTGCTCCCAAAATTAATATTAGGGTTTTCTTCTTATTTTCCGGCAAAATTCAGGTGAGGCCCTATATCTCTTTTTTATTTTCAAAAATTTTACGGCTTATAGTTTCGGAGATAAGATAGGGGGAATGGGTAAAGATTTTTATATTTTTGTTATTATCTTTAAAATAATTTATTTTAAAAATATGAAAAAAATATATTTGTTTTCGCCATAATGAGCCCTTTCATTTGATATATGTGTGATGTGTGATATTAATTTGATTATAATTTTATATTTTCCATTTTTCTCTGTAATTTGCCTCCCCAAAATTAATAGTAGAGGTTTCTCCTTATTTTTCCGGTAAAATTCAGATGAGGCCCTCTATCTGTTTTCTTAATTTTACTTATACTTTCAGAGACAAGGGGGGACGGTCGATTTTTTTAGAAGTACCCCTAAAATCAAAATTTCTTCTTTTGCGATATGTACTCCTGATCGGGTCACCACACTGATATCAAATTTCAACCTTTTCCGTCCAGTACTTCAGGAGAAAATTGCTGTGATGTGAAAGAGGGAGAAATCCGTATATTGTATATACGGAACCCTAAAAATAGGTTGGTAGCATCTTATTGGGGATGTACTAGTGGTTTTGAACACCCGGTATGTCAAAAATACAATATTTCTGAATAGGTGATTCTGCTTTTTCCGAATTTAGACCGCGTCATTTTTTCGAATTAATTTATTTATGTACCTAAAGCGGCATATAAAGTCCTCCGACGTTTCCCTCACACTTATAATGGGCTTTTTGAAGGATGAGAAAAAAAACAAAACAAATGTTACTTACCCTGCGGCGACTCCATTCATTTAGTCTTCGTGAATAGATTGAAGGTCTTGTATCTTTATAAGAAATCTAAATGCAATATTTGCGTTTGGAGAAATACTTTTATATTTCAAGTTAATATGGAACGATCTGGGTAACCGAATTTTACTGTAATTCAAAGTTTCATAAACAATGTGGGTATATGATTATTTTTTCCAAGACGAAATGCACATTTCAACCATCCTGTATATGCAATTCTTTTTGGACCACCAATTATAAGATTTTTTCCAACAATCTTTGAGTCAGCCTGTATAACTATAATTCCACTACACCCTGTATGCCAACCACCCTGTATATACTCTTTGTTTCTAATTATTTAAGCAGCCTCTGTAATTATATTTCTACTCCACTCTATATTTCAACCATCATATAGATACAACTCCTTCTAGGCTACTCTATAAAACATTTCCTTTTCTGACTTTTTTAACCACCCCTAACGGGCTACCTATAACATTTTTTTATATTTTTTAATCACACTGTGTAACTTACTACCTTTTCGAGATTTTTCCACCCATTGAATGCAAGACAATAATTTTTTTGTAGTCGAGACCGGTCATCAGTTGCGCTCCCTTCAATTGATTGAAGACGCGAAATGAATTTCTTGTACAGATATCCCCGGTGGCGGATTTAAGCCTAGGCCCCTGAGGCCCGGATCTAGAGCGGCATGATTTTGGGGAGGCAAAACTTTCCCTTTGATGTAATAATTCTTGTTATAAAGATTACACTTATTAATATACTGTGAGGTCCTAAAGTAACGGATAAATAAGCTTCGTGTAAACTTCAATTTCTTCGACAAATGTGTTGAAAAAGACGCTCTAGGGCCAACTAAAGCTAGGAAAAAATTACTGTGACAAATAATAATTTAGATAAAATTACATTATAATATCCCACACAGCATGAAATATTTCTAAAATATTTTTGCAATATTTTTTGTTAGATTTGAATCATTCCAAATATTTCTTGAAATATTTCTGCAATATTGCTATTCCACAACAAAATCTCAAGAAATAATGTATGAAATATTCCTGTAATATTTTATGAAAAATTTATATAAGATTTCATTATATATTTCCAAACAACTTTTGTTGCACATATAAAAATAGTTTAAATATATTTTAGTGAAATATTTAAAAATATCTGTAAATTAGAGTAAAATATTTTAAAATAGTTCTAAAATATTTCATATTTGTAATATCATCTACATTGTTTTTCCAAAACATTCCTATATTCACGACCAAAAATATTTCATGAAATATTTCACGAAATGTTTCTCTGATATTTCATTTCAGTCGACGTTTTCTCGCCGTCATATAGGAATACTGCAGAAATATTTCGGTGAAATATTTTTTCAAATATTTCATGCTGAGTGGGATAAATATTTGAAAATTAGTTGGTTAATTTTGATAATCACTTGCTTATATAGTAAAAAGGGCGGAATATCGGACGGGGCCTAGAACGGTATCGAACCTAAATCCCTCACTGGATATCGCAAACTGATGAAAATAGAACACCCGTCTTAAAGACACCTAAAAGAACAATCGAGTCAAAACATGTCCTCTTGAAAATTTCCTCAAAACGGGTATAGAAAAAAAAGAGCGGCAGTCATTTGAGACTAAACGATGGAAGCGAAAGCTTCTTACGAATTATATTTCCCAGTCTCTTGATATCTTCTGTCTCTATTTGTATTTCCTTGTGTTATCATTAGTAATGGTTATAAATTTCAGGATAATTAAAATAATTGTCACTATTTTGTTATGACTCAAGTATTAAACCTAATGTGTAATTTAATTCTTAATTTAAATTTCTATAAATCCCAAATAAATTTTGTTGAATTATTAACTTGCAAGTTGAAGCTCATATCCAATCTTAGATCATGTACCTTCTAGATATAGCCTGTCATGCACAAATGTCGTGGTAAGACTAAGGAGAGCGAGGGCAATAGAGAGGGCAAGAGACTATTTCACTAGGTTGGGAGCTGCTGCCAATGAAATACGTTCAGCATGTTGTTCATTGGCTGCTTCCACCCAGAAAGTGAAATAGCCTCTTACTGTCTCTATTGTCCTCTCTTACTAGCGTTGCCACGATTTTATGCTTGACAGGCTATATCTAGATGGTAAATGATCTAAGTATCCAATGAATTGTAAATGCGTCAAAAAATTTAACAAAAGGTGTATGAAATTAATATTAATAGCGTTCTTTCACTTCTTTATCTGACTTCTGACATATGTCAAGTCCGTAATGCAATATATCCCACAGAGAGAATTGGAATTTTTATTAGAAAGCAAATTGTGTGCAGGTTTTATATATTAATTGGATTTCTATATATTATTGATATTCTATAAAAGAAGAAAAACATAATGCATTTTACCTGGTTTCTGTTTCTTATACAGTGAATTGAATTGTATGGGTATTTCAAGGTCAAGGTAGTGTGTGGTGTCGGTGTCGAAACAAATGAAATTTCAAGTTCGAAAATTGTTTATTGCCGGGCGTCCTTTTTTCGAGCAGTTGTCAGACCATTGGCATGTAAATGCAATGGTTTTTTTTGCTCGAAAAAAATGACAGAAGTTGACGCTTGCCCACTAGAAATTTTCGAATATGAAAAGGCCTATTCATTCCCTTGCTCATCTATTTTCATATGTGTAAATGTGGGCCCCCGTTAAGAAGATTTCGCTTCAAAAAGAAAGCGTACATTGTGTGACATTGCAAAAATGTACGGAAGTAGCCTAGATTTTGGTTCGCAAATGCTTCGATAATACCAATGAATACATTACATTGCAAATTTTTTGTTTTAAGAGAATTTATTTATGTTTCGAATTTGATAAATAAAGATTTTCTAATAAGTTTAAAAAAAAATTGCTGGTTGATTAAGGTTTCCTTTTTACATATTCTGTTCGAAAAAGTACGTTACAAACTTTAATTTGGCCAGGTCCGCATAGCACTGTTAGGGGCCTTATGTCAAAAACGAACAGCTTATCACATTATCAATAACAAGTTAAAACGAGAAACAACAATAATTCGGCAAAAGTTGCCGCTCATGGGGTTCTGCAAAACTGCATTATGACAGTTGTATATATGAATTTATCAATTAACAGCAATTTAAATGAAATTTTTGGGGGCCAAGTGTATTTTTCAAAACCAACCGTCATGTGGCACAGCCCATCGCAATGAAACAATTTGAATAGATTTCTCAAAGTAAAAGGAGCATTTAAATATTAAACGAAGTATGGAATTCGTTATGGTACGGAGGAATGACTTAAAGTCAATAATTAAAATTGTTGGCTGTTCTTGTCATTTGAGTAAATAATATGTTTGTTCGTAGAGACCAGTTGCTGATAATTCCAACGGTTTGAAAACTTCTACGCCAATCGGCGATCTCGGCAGTTGGCTCTGCCAACACTCGATTCGCGTAGAATTTTTCAAACCTTTGGAATTGTTGGCAACTGGCTACTATGAACAAGCCTAATTACTCAATGGTTCCTGTTGCTTATAGGTATTCACTGTTTTCCAATTACCGCACAATTGAGCACAGTGCGGCACAGTGTTCCAATTACAGCTCTGGCTCGCACAAATGAGCACAAGAAATAACTGTGCCTTTGGGATGTTTTATGTAGGTCAGTGAGTAACTTACTCACTGATGTAGGTTTACTAAGTAAACATTAAACTTTATCATAAAACATGAAGTATGTTCCAATTAACGCCCGAAAATTACGGTACAGGGCGAAACAATCACACTTTGTGCTCTAATAATTTGAAAACTTGAAAACAGCCATTGTTGAAATATTCTGAAAAGAATTTACGTACACATAAACATCAATTGATAACCTATGAATAATAAACTTTTAACCTTATGGTGATCAGTGTACTCTACCGGTTGGTTTTAAAAAAAACATATTTCAATTAACGTCCTAAAATTGCCGCACCGTGCGGCACAAAATCACTTTGTGCTCTGGTAATTGGAAAACAGTCATATATATTTTATACTTCACAAATTTGTAGAAGAGAAGAAATCAATGGGTGCGTTCAGCAGATACAAACTGTTGTCAACGTTTGGTTACAGCAGCAGCTTGCAGCACAAAACATGAAACGTTAGCAAACGTTCACAACAGTTTGTATCCTTAGAGCATTTACTTTCTAGAGATAGCCTGCAGTGCAAAAATGTCGTGGTAAGACTAATGAGAGAGAGGGCAATAGAGAGGGCAAGAGGCTATTTCACTCTGTTGGGAGCTGCTTCCAATAAAGCATGTTGTTCATTGGCTGCGTCCACCGACCATCCACCCACTAAGTGAAATAGCCTCTTACTGTCTCTATTGCTCTCTCTTTCTAGCGTTGCCATGATTTTATGCTTGACAGCTTAGAGCATTTACTTTCTAGAGATAGCGTGCAGTGCACATATGTCGTGGTAAGACTAAGGAGAGAGAGGGCAATAGAGAGGGCAAGAGGCCATTTCACTCGGTTGGGAGCTGCTTCCAATAAAGCATGTTGTTCATTGGCTGCGTCCACCGACCATCCACCCACTAAGTGAAATGGCCTCTTACTGTCTCTATTGCCCTCTCTTTCTAGGGTTGCCACGATTTTATGCTTGACAGGCTATATCTAGATGGTAAATGATCTAAGCTTGACAGGTTATATCTAGATGGTAAATGATCTAAGTTTGTATCTGCTGAACTCACCCAATTGTATGATCTGTGCCGTGTTGGACATACAAAGAGAGTTTTTTGGAAGAAGAAGATTAAATAAAATTATTGTCTGTCAAAATTAATATTGAGTAACAATTTGATTAAACAGTATTTCAAACTTGAAATTAAAATTATTATTCAGTATTCCATATTTCATGAATGCTGAATGCTCAAAATCTCTTCATGTTGTATTGGAAAGAAAGAAACGACAGAAGAGTATTTTTAGTGATTCAAATTGCGATAAGTTAAAAAAATCTTTATTCAGTATTTTATAGCAAACATTATTTGTGAGAAAGTGCCTGTTTGTATCTTTATTGAGGATGGAAGTGGACTCTCATACTATTGAGGATCCTCCTAGGAAAAAATCAAAATGTTCCAACAGTTTAAGTAATAGGAACTTAACAAATTTACCAGTAAGTTTTAATTGAACTGTGTAAAAAGCAATAAATAAGTTGTAAAGCAGTGTTGCATTAATTTGATATTTATAATATTCATTTAATAAAAAGTCTTGCAGTAGGCAAGTTGAGTTAATGAAACTGGTACTACCCATTTGAATTAGGGGGTTGATATAGAACGGTTGGGTTTCGGCTCTTGGGGCCAGGGCGAAAAACGTACTTCTATGCAAGATAAAATTATGAAATTTGGGCAGTGCAATATGCACCACCTAATCTAACATCACCCTTAATTTGGTTGACCTACCCCCACGTTAGAGGGGGGTCGGGGGGGTAACTACCCCCAAAAATCAAGATTATTTTTTTAAACTGTTGCTATCGAACTCTACGCATTTTACTACGTCTAGCACTCAATTTTCATAATTTTCCTATTATTTTTAATTTTTCCGTTTTATCGACTTAGAAAAAATTTAGACAAAAAGTAGAGGATTTCGGCTCTTGGGGCCAGGCTGAAAAAAATATTTGTATTTGAGATAAAATTATGAAATTTGGGCAGTGCAGTATGCACCACCTAATCTAACATCACCCTTAATTTGGTTGACCTACCCCCACGTTAGAGGGGGGTCGGGGGGGTAACTACCCCCAAAAAACAAGATTATTTTTTTAAACTGTTGCTATCGAACTCTACGCATTTTACTACGTCTAGCACTCAATTTTCATAATTTTCCTATTATTTTTAATTTTTCCGATTTATCGACTTAGAAAAAAATTTCGACAAAAAGTAGAGGATTTCGGCTCTTGGGGCCAGGCTGAAAAAAATACTTGTATTTGAGATAAAATTATGAAATTTACGCAGTGCAATATGCACCACCTAATCTAACATCACATTTAATTTGGTTGACCTACCCCCACGTTAGAGGGGGGTCGGGGGGTAACTACCCCCAAAAATCAAGATTATTTTTTTAAACTATTGCTATCGAACTCTACGCATTTTACTACGTCTAGCACTCAATTTTCATAATTTTCCTATTATTTTTAATTTTTCCGTTTTATCGACTTAAAAAAAATTTAGACAAAAAGTAGAGGATTTCGGCTCTTGGGGCCAGGCTGAAAAAAATACTTGTATTTGAGATGAAATTATGAAATTTGGGCAGTGCAATATGCACCACCTAATCTAACATCACCCTTAATTTGGTTGACCTACCCCCACGTTAGAGGGGGGTCGGGGGGTAACTACCCCCAAAAATCAAGATTATTTTTTTAAACTATTGCTATCGAACTCTACGCATTTTACTACGTCTAGCACTCAATTTTCATAATTTTCCTATTATTTTTAATTTTTCCGATTTATCGATTTAGAAAAAATTTCGACAAAAAGTAGAGGATTTCGGCTCTTGGGGCCAGGCTGAAAAAAATACTTGTATTTGAGATGAAATTATGAAATTTGGGCAGTGCAATATGCACCACCTAATCTAACATCACCCTTAATTTGGTTGACCTACCCCCACGTTAGAGGGGGGTCGGGGGGTAACTACCCCCAAAAATCAAGATTATTTTTTTAAACTATTGCTATCGAACTCTACGCATTTTACTACGTCTAGCACTCAATTTTCATAATTTTCCTATTATTTTTAATTTTTCCGATTTATCGATTTAGAAAAAATTTCGACAAAAAGTAGAGGATTTCGGCTCTTGGGGCCAGGCTGAAAAAAATACTTGTATTTGAGATAAAATTATGAAATTTACGCAGTGCAATATGCACCACCTAATCTAACATCACCCTTAATTTGGTTGACCTACCCCCACGTTAGAGGGGGGTCGGGGGGGTAACTACCCCCAAAAATCAAGATTATTTTTTTAAACTGTTGCTATCGAATTCTACGTCTAACGCTCAATTTTTACTTTTTGGGCCAACACTTGTGGGCAAAGGGGTTGGCAACCCTCAACGCCAAATTAGCCTTCTCGCTCAGCCACACTACTGTTAAGGGCGAAGCCCGTTCCAGTAGGTGCCCAGGGGGGACCACGTGGAGGTGGAGTTAGGCGCTTGTGAGGCACTCGACTGGAATCGGACGGAACCCTTCTAACCAGTGAGGACAACACTTCCCCCCCCCCACACACACACAACACACACAATAACAACATTATAAACGTAACATTTTTATTTCTGGATTAATAACAAAACGATTATTTCTTTGTAATAAAATAACTATCAACAAAAACGAACACTCTTCTTCAGACAAATAAACATAACAATTTAAATTCTTCATTAATAACAAAACAGTATTATATATTTACAATAAAATATTTATAAACGAAAACATATTTTATCACAAGCACTTCAAAACACCATAACAAACTGTTGCTTCCTTATATTCAATCTTCTTTCTTCTGCCGGTTGGATCCGTTCTTTTAAATAGTGCATTCATGGCAATCGCATTCCAGCATTATTTCTTCTCGGGTAAGTTTCATCGGCTTTTTGTTGATTCCGGGGTAAACCCGAGAAACATCCCGAAGAAATCTTTCGAGTTTATGGCTGGTCTCCTCAAGGGAATCTAAAATATTTTTTTGGTACATGTACTGCCCAATATACTGGTCGGTCGTAGAGATGTTGTTAGTTGACCGGAGTAGACGTTTCAACTCTCTCCAAGATCTTTCGATGGTCTGCGTATGATCTCTATACGGCTGCATACCAGGTATCGGTGGTACATGCTGGCCGGCAAAATCCAAACATTCCACATTGAAGCGACCAGCTGGTGCCCAGAATGGTGGTTCTTCTTTTGGAGGACTAATAAAATTAGCAGAATGATTAATGCGACCGTGACCGTTGAACATCCGATTGCAACTGTTGTATGCTCTCCAAAAGTCTGTGCATACGTACGACTCATAATCGACGTGTTCTTGAAGTATTGGTAGTAGAGTTTCTGCATCCCGTTGATCAACTTTAACCACAAATCTCTTCTTTGTGGAACGGCTGATGCCGCCGACGACCCATATGTGATGCCACGTTGTATTTCTTCCAACATTATATTTTCTTTTGAAAAGATGGGTTTCATCAACTTCCACGATGTCGTGGGATCCCCCGATGGGCGTGTACTCATGCCACGCAATGGCACATGCAACGTCTCGACAGAAACCGTACCAGTAGACGGCCGTTTCAGAGGAAACTTTAAAATCCTTCACTAATTCGGTTATTGGCATGTTTTTCATCCAGGCGAAAATAATTTGAACGACGCGATGTTCGCCCATGGTATCGTTTATCCGTACATGTGCCATCAAAGTGTTGGTATATGCGCTAAATCTTCTTCTCCCGTGATTTCTACATACATAGCGAAAACCATTCCTTCCGTGTTCGATTGAAGTGCTGAGATGTCCTCCACATTCTGGGCAAGTTGCTGGAGTATTTATTCTTGGCACCACTCCATATAATGCCAATAAATTTCGCCCTTGTCTTCGGCATCCTTCGTTATCTAAAACTCCGAGTCCTAGATAACTTCCTAATGTACAGTAGTTTACTGTACCTCCCATGAAAAGCTGCACGTCCATCGCGATTTTCACAATATCACTACTAATTTATAATATAATTAACAAAATTACTTAAATATATAGTAAATTAACAATGTATCAATTTGTATCAACAATATAATTAATATTAAGACAAATTTAACACCTTAAATAAATACAACCTACTTCTATAAAATATCTGATGCAAGGGTCTCGTGTATCCCAAAGTTCGAGTTTTTATCCCTGCCCGACAAAACATCGGCACTGACCGCCCTTTTTTTGCAATCGTTTCATTTGAAGCCGACAGACAACGTTTATTTACATTTATCATTTTGACATAACAAACAATTTCATTTAATTTTCAGTTACTTATTAGCAGATAAATAAACTTTCTTTGTTAAATATTTGAAATGAAATTTTAAAAAATTACATTTATATTTATCACTTAATCATTTAAAACTTTTTTTCGTACGTCGAAAAGTAATTTGATTTAAAATCATGTGCTATTCTGCAAGATTTTAAACACGAACGTGTATTATGTATTGCCTAAAAATTAATATTTTACATTTTCTTTGTACATATACAGGCACAGGGTGTCCCATAATACGGTAACCATTTAGAGGCGGTGAAAATTTTTTATTAAACGATATACAGGGTCCTAAAGTGGGTATTTGGTTTTTGTATATTTGTGTTATATGAAAAACGGCTCCATATATTGAACTCAAATTTGGTGCAGCATTGTTTTAAAGGGCGATAAACATTATTTTTTTTATCATTTTTCATGGTACTTTTACAGGGTGTTTGTTACAAAGGTCGAATTAAGCAAATCCATGTTAATTATTTTAACATCCCCTATAATTTGCGTTCCGAAGATAAATAATGAAACTGACATAAATGAATGAACCTCTATATTTCAAGGCGTTTTCTAGATATTGCCATTTTAAGACTGGCACTTAGTCATTTAAATAAAACCTTAACGGTTTCAAAAACATTCAATTTAATTATGAAAACAAAAAAAAATTAAATAGATTCACTTCATCGACTGTTAAAATTGACCACCATTAACGTCAATGCATTTTATTACACTTTTTTGAAATTAATTTCATTGCTGTACACCAAAGATTTCACGTATCTCCTTACGTGAAACTCCATCGGATTAAGTTATGGGGTATGAGGCGGCCAAGGGAATTTACTGCCACTTCCACTCCAACGATGCGGAAAGTAGTAATTTAAATATTTCTGGACTATAAGTGGATAATGTGGCGGCGCGCCATCGTGCATAAACCACATATGCCGCCTTGCAATAAGAGGAACTTTAATCTCCTCGGAAGTTCAAACAGAAATTTTGGCGAGACGTCCAACTTTTTGCGTAGAGTTCGATAGCAACAGTTTAAAAAAATAATCTTGATTTTTGGGGGTAGTTACCCCCCCGACCCCCCTCTAACGTGGGGGTAGGTCAACCAAATTAAGGGTGATGTTAGATTAGGTGGTGCATATTGCACTGCGTAAATTTCATAATTTTATCTCAAATACAAGTATTTTTTTCAGCCTGGCCCCAAGAGCCGAAATCCTCTACTTTTTGTCGAAATTTTTTCTAAGTCGATAAATCGGAAAAATTAAAAATAATAGGAAAATTATGAAAATTGAGTGCTAGACGTAGTAAAATGCGTAGAGTTCGATAGCAATAGTTTAAAAAAATAATCTTGATTTTTGGGGGTAGTTACCCCCCGACCCCCCTCTAACGTGGGGGTAGGTCAACCAAATTAAGGGTGATGTTAGATTAGGTGGTGCATATTGCACTGCCCAAATTTCATAATTTCATCTCAAATACAAGTATTTTTTTCAGCCTGGCCCCAAGAGCCGAAATCCTCTACTTTTTGTCTAAATTTTTTCTAAGTCGATAAAACGGAAAAATTAAAATAATAGGAAAATTATGAAAATTGAGTGCTAGACGTAGTAAAATGCGTAGAGTTCGATAGCAATAGTTTAAAAAAATAATCTTGATTTTTGGGGGTAGTTACCCCCCGACCCCCCTCTAACGTGGGGGTAGGTCAACCAAATTAAGGGTGATGTTAGATTAGGTGGTGCATACTGCACTGCCCAAATTTCATAATTTTATCTTGCATAGAAGTACGTTTTTCGCCTTGGCCCCAAGAGCCGAAACCCAACCGAAAATTAGATTATTGGTTTGCAAATTTTCTGAGCTGTGAATTTTTTTTATTGATTTTCAGTTTTGTAATGTAAGCAATACCACTAAGGATCCAGACCATTTCATGAAATAGTTGTGAAATTTTTCACTGATTGAAGTTTTTTTCATTGGTCTTCAGTTTTGTATTTTGAAGCAATATCAAAAAGGATACAGACTTTTGTAAATGTTCTACTTATTAGAAATCTACTGATTAAATGTCTACTGTTGCTAGGAAGGCTTATATCTTTGTTTACAATTTTTTTTGGTTGTATTTTTTTGTGTTCAGTTTTGTATTTTGAAGCAAAACCACATAGGATCTAGATAATTCATGAAATGGCTGCTAAATTTTTCTGATTAGCCTGCTAATGCATCACATAACTTCAGTTTGCAAAATTTCTGAGCTGTGAACTACTAACCATAGTTGATGACTAAATATTGACAAATTTCTAATTATTGGTTGGGATACTTGATTGTATTGCCTCAAAATACAAAACTGATTGAAGGTCAACAAAAAAATTTTACTGCACACAAATTTTATAACCTTTTCTACCCGTAGTAAATAATCAGTGAAACAGTTCCAACTATTCCACAAATAGTCTGGATTCTTGGTCATGTAGTTTAAAAACACAAAATTGAAGACCAAGAAACAAAAATCTGGGCTTAGAAATTTGTAAACTGAAGTTATAATGCCTTTCTTGCCATAGTGGATATCTAAAATCTTGTATAGCCATATAATACTGTTCACTTCACTCATGAATAACATTTTCAATCAACTGGCAGGTAGAAATTTGCATCAAAATGAGCTAGCTTTTTTAATTATTAATTTTTTAGGGTAAAGAATTTTATGTCAAAATGTCTCAATTTTTTATATTTTACCAAAATAATTTTGCAAACACCTAGCTGGATATTAAATCTGAGAAAATAGTCTGACTTTTTAACTCCAAAATATTAAATTCAAGGATATGAAAATTTCAAAACTACTAAGGTTTTTTGTAATAAAAAAACTCACATTCAAAAATATAGAGGTCTGCAAACTTCTGGAACCCTACAGCCAAGGGTTCACTTGCATTTAGCTACCATAGAAAACATATTTGAGTAATTTTCAAGGTGCCTCAAATACCTGCCCAAAAACTTCACTCAGTTCCTTATACACTGGCTGATTATGTATTTGAAATAGCTGTTAGTATTTAATGCAATATTGATTTCATTGCATAGTTGTTCAGTATCTTCATTCTAATGGATTGTTGTCAGGTGCAAATATATTTTCTAAAGTGATAATGTTTACCTGGTGATCTGATCTGATATTGCTAGGAATTCCCATGATTTTTTGGCCCAAAGTTGATGGAGAACCAACCTAACTCATCTAATTTTAGATTTTTGATATTTTGTCACTTGTGACATTTTTGATTTTCTTGAGATTTTTACATCTTTTGAGATTTTGGTCATTTTCAACATTTCTTTTTTTTGACACACTATTATATTTTCTAGATTTTTATAAAATTTATGATTTGCGATCAATTTAACAGTGAAATCATCAATGCAATATTCGCTAAATGATGAATCACTTCTCCATTCATTTAAAGTAGTTGAGCTATCAATCAAATCTCGTGGATACGTGAATTTACGCAAAGTGAAAAAAAAACAACTCAATACTTGTTATTTAAGGAGAATATCTTTACGCCTATAACACTTTTCGTTTTCGAGATATTGAATTTTTACTACTCCAAATATTAAACAATTTATCAAAATATAAAAAGGGGGGGGGAGACTGAACGATGGAAGCGAAACCTTACGAAATATACTTCCCATCTCTCGTTATCTCCCAGTCTCTGTTTCTCTTTCATTTTGTCATTCTTAGTAATGGACGTAAAATTCAGGAAAATTAATAGAGAAAACAGGTGGCTTAAATTTTATATTTATCAATTCACATCATACCCTCTTCCTTCACCAGCACCATTCTAGTCACTTCTTGAATTTGTTATTTAATGGTTTTAGCTGGACACTTCTTTAGTTTAATCGACATATACGTTTGTCATCTATAGTTCATTTCTGAAAAGCAGTTTGTTTAGGCGTTGTTTGCCACCACAGTCAGTATGTTTTTTGGGTCAGAATGTGCAATGTAAATTATGAATATCTCACTGTATTGTGATAATTGAACTATTTGTAAATGTAGACTTAATTGTATCAATTTTTGTTGTGCATTGTTTTATTGTGAACTATGTCATAGTTTCATTTATTTTAATATTAATATTTTTTTACATATAATTCAATCACTTATTTATTTGTATCTTTCATAAATAGTTGGTATTTATTCAAAATCAATGATCCTAAATCAATTTCTATTTAATATATATTTTTGTTATCCACTGAATTGTACCCTTCAGAAAATGGTGATATTATTTCTTTGTCCTCAAATTTACCTATTTTATTGTTACACTTTGAAATTCACAAAACTCTTAATCCCTTTATTAGTACTAGTGGTCGCCCAGTGGTCAATATTCGACCCTATTTCATCAAATTGTGAACATTATTGAGGTTCGTTTGTCAAAAGTATATGTCTATCAGAAATAAAGTGGAGGAGAATCGGAGAAGAAAGCGTCATAACCCCCCCCCTCAATCGTTCATGTCATATTGACAAATCTATTGAAATAAAAAAAGTATATGAGATTGTAATCAAATATAAGTATTTCAAATAATTTTGAAAAATGCGTGACCTGCCAGTTTTTGGTGGATTGCACTTTGTAACCTAAAAGTTTTCGTCTTTTGCAATTTCAATCGAGTTCTAAAATAAAAAATTAAATAAAAAAATATATGTTAACAACCTTATAAAAACTACAATCTTTAATATATTTTCTGTTGTCCACTGATTGTTAATTTGTTACAGCACACGTTCGGAAGATTGTGAAAATAATGTAGTAATAAAATAATTAAATTCACAACAGAAACTTACAGAATAATTAAAACGAAAGTTACTTACTTGTGCGAAAAATCAATACTGATCTACTACATTGACTATTTTACTACTGAACAATAAACATAAACAACGCTTGATGCTGAACTATCAAAGATAATCTTTTTCCATTCATAATTACTCAATAGTTTGGCCATTTTCAAAGGAAAAATATCTTTCGTTGTAGAATAGATGTATGTACCTAACTTACCATATCAAATCAATAATGCATTGACTTTCTTTATATTTTAAATATACATCGTTAAAATGTCAATGACATGTTTATTAGGTAAAAGTCAATTACCTTGTTATAAAATCAGGATCTGGCAGGAATGGAACCATGTAATAATTACTAAATTGTCTATTAGATAAAATTAATGAACACAAAACAGTAACTGATTTCCTACCTAAAAATAATTGAAAGATTCGGCCTTCAAATATATTCAAATGTGTAGTTATAATTTTTAACATGAAAAAATAAATCCCTTTAAAAATATTAACATTATATGAAATGATTAATTAATATCAAATGTAATATTTAAAACATTAGTTAATACCAACATTTTTCAAAAATATTTTTTGATCTGTGAGTGACTGGAAAATTTCATTCTGGCATTTCACAGTTAACGATTTCAGCTCGTAAGCAGAAAATGAAATCAACAAACTCAAAAGTTAGTATGAAGGTGTTATACCTACTATTACATTTCAAATAACTACAAAATATAAGTACACAATAATAAACCGTCAACCAAAATCTTTTGAAGACGCGAGATGTAAGACCGACATCTAGGATTTTCGAGAGAATCAGCACACAGAGGTTCCGAATCTGGAGCCGTTCCGTGTAATTGCTGTTCTCCCTTAACTCCTAGATGTCGGTCTTACATCTCGCGTCTTCAAATTTAACGAAATGTTTCAAATACATAAAAGAAGTGTTCGAGAGGACATTCAATTGTGGGAAGCGCAACTGATGAAGGTTCCCTGTATATATATTATCTTGCGTACAACGGAATTACACCTCGAAGAGAGTAACCAAAATCTTAATATCTATTATAATTTCATTAACTTAAATGAAACGCATAGTTAAGCAATGACTATTTCTGTTTTGTAGGAAGATATAAAGAAATATAAGCACCTGCTGTTAATTAATGATAAATAAGTAATACGCACATTTCTTAAAAACTTTTCACAGTGAATGAAGCTGAAATCTTGAATTTTACACATTGAAATTACAACTTACCCTTACCATCGTGCTATAATAATCTTACATCAAACAATATTCTGAAATGTCAAAATTCAAATCAAGGCGCTACATCAAAGATAGTTGTGAGTTCAGGGCATGTCTTGAATATTACAATCAGTGCATTAATTCAAATTTTTTGTATTCTTGTTCAAATTTTATGAAATTTATACGGTAAAAATTAAAAGAATCTTTAAATTGGAAGTTTATTGTTTTTCAGAAAAATGAAACATTAAAGTTAATAAAACATTATCGGAAATAAATTCATGAATTGCAACATAATCTTATTTTTGTTGACAAATCATAATTACAAAGCAACGAAAGTTTCAAACTTGCGAAAGCCCAATGAATAGCCATTATTTTGTAAGAAAATTTCCTGGGTTCTATTTCAATAACATGACGATGTAGATGACTTTAGGGACTAATCAAAATTTGTTACTTTTTAGTATAATTTAATTCGCTTTGCACATTCTAGTCAATCCATTATACGGTTTTCTTTCCAAGCAATCTGGCGACACTGTTACTGTTATCTGTTTGGCATTGACAATATGGACGTAAATAGTGTTTTTTTTAATTATATTTTATCTAATGAATGAACCAATATTATAAATAAATTTTAGCATTCTGCACTGAAGGACGTCAATTGCTACTAATCAAAACAAACAAAGTAAATCGGTTGAGAGACAGAGGAGAAAATGATACCTAACCGTTTTGTCTTTGCCTATTTATATATAGATTTTGTTTAAATCTTGTAATGTGCATAATGTGTTTGTCTTTTCTAAACTCATAATAGTATTGTATAATTATATTTACGATTGTCAATATTAGGTGGAATCACCCAAAATTTCAGGATAAAGATTCCCGATCAATTAGCCAATTTAATTTGATTATAGCCAATGAGAACTATTATTTTGGCCTCATCATTCACTGAAGGAAGTTCTCCTTCCGTCGAGCTAGTTTGTAGTTTTGCAACAAGAGACCAGTTTTTAAGTTAACTTTCATTTCAGTAAGGCTACTTACATTGGTGCTAAAGTTTACCATCACACAACATTTATTTAGTAACTTTTAAAACTCCGGTTAACTAATGTACTTTGTAAATTAACAAATTGTTGTTAGTTAATAAACATTTTTTGTTTAGACATTTATTTGTTTTTCTTAAACTTATTTGTCACAAATTTCTGCTAGGCAGCCACAAGTCAATTACAAACCATTTAATTTAAACAGGTAGTTGTGAGCGATACAACCGGTTGCTTCAAAGCTTCGGAAACTAACGGCGAGCCAAACAGTAAATTTTAAAAGAATTACCTCTATTCCAATACCACAAATGTATTAATTTGATTTTTAATTTGAATTTTTCTCTCCTCATATCGAATTGATGTCAGCAAATTTTGGGAAATTGCCTTTTCTGACTTAAAACAGAATGATTACGACAGTGTGAAACAAAGTCTTGTAACCTGTTAATTTTGTATAACTAATATATTCAATCAAGTTTATTTTTTTTACACCAAATAAGAATGGACAGACCTTAGTTAGCCTCTAACTTCTGGGACAGGAGCAATCTTGGATGAAAACAAAAAAAAACATTTATATCACCAATTTTCGAAAATTTAACTGATGGGGGCAGGTTGTTGGAATTGTTTTTATGGAAATTCACTTATTAGTTTGAGTACAGAGTCCTCATTACATGTGCATTAACTAAAACTCAATTATTTCCAAGGGTATCATAGGGCTCTGATATTTACTTTCTCTTATACTGGATGTCTTTCGGGACTTCTCAACCTAAACTCAAAATAAACATTCTATTATATTTACTCTTTAATTTTTAAATGATGTAGTTACTCTTCCACTTACCTTTTCAATTTATTGTGGGATGAAAGTTTATAAAATACGTTCACTTTGCTCTGCTTTAGCTGTCAGGTAACCAAGAAAAATATTTGAGCATTATAGTTTCGTCAACCCAAACATAAGACATTGTGTTTTATATTTGCAAGTTTGTATTTTTTTTTTGTTTCAGATGAATGTAATTTTAGAAATATTTAAATACCTAGATATCCAGTCTATAAATAATTGTGCTACTTTATGTTCAACTCTAAATAGTGTCGCACAAGATAGTTCCCTCTACAAAAAAGTGATACTAAAGGTAATTATTTTGGTATTGAATGAGATGTCAGCAATTCTCTGCTAAATATTTGCAGTACAATATGAATCTGGGCTTTTTAGAATCACTGATGAAAAGAATTACTAAACCAAAGGATGTAAAAATTGAATATAAATTTTATGATCCACATGGCGAGACTGAAGATTATACACAGTTTAATAAGTATATTCAAATGTAAGTATTTAAGGTACAAATGACAAAAATGTATCATATTTTAATATCATATTTTTTAATTAAAAATAAGTGTAAGTTATGAATCACACACTAACTGAAAAAAACTTAGAATAAAGGCAATAGTACTCCAAGGTCAAACTGATAAAAATTGTGATAAATATAGTAGCTGTCAAAGAAAAAAGTCTAAAATAAAATCGTTAATACATTCATACAGATCAGCTAATATTGTTTCCATTAAAAAAGTTACTCTTCTTGTATATAGATACTACTTTTAGTGTTTTCATATGAAAGTTTATAAATCAGTATTACGTTTTTGATTATTTGTGAAAATTGCTCATCTTCATTATCAAGGCTGAATTTCTGTAATCTATGTTCTTTATATAGAACAAAAGTTTCATACAATTGGAGCAATAAGGGTCAGCTCAGATGTGGCAACTGTTTTGAGATTATGGTTCCAAACCAGTTCAGCCTGCAACCAATTTACAATAAAAATTCTGTCCGCACACGCCAGGACTAGCTGAGAATCACGTGCGTTGTTTCTTCAATTCAAGCAGTGAAGTTGGCGGATTTAAATTCAGATCATGAAGATATTGAGTATTACCAGAACCGCAGAATACGCGTAAGAGGAAAGCCAACTGTTCATAAACAATAGAAAGTAAATACTTTTAACAGAATACTCAGGAAGTAATTATATGGCGGTTTAGTTTTCTACAGTCTTCGACGGATTTCAAAATGTACCAAAAATTATCAAAATGAAAAAATATGTTCAATGAAAATACAGTATAATCAACATTCAAATCTATACGGTTGATCTAGCTAATGACAATAATTTTTTTATTAATTCTGGCGTGAAATAAAAAACGTTTTATCAATCTAACGCAATTAATTGTCAGACCCAAAGGAAGTGGGCGCCCCCAATAAGTGTAAGAACGCAAGTACGGTAATTAAGCTGTTATTATTTCAATTTCCGCACATTGTCAAGAGGACTGAAATTACTTGACTAATCACTTAAACTTACTCCTGAAGGAAAGCTAGAAGACTATTAAGGTGCTGAAACCTTTTAAATGAGTTTATAAGTAGGAGAGATTAAAAAAATATAGTTTGGTGACCCATATCCTTTGTTTAGAGAAAGGGACTCTTTCAGTAACTATGTAATGGTGTCTGTGGGCATATCAGGAAAATATAAGGCTGATTTGATTGTCATTGGGTAAGGAGTCAACCTGAACTAGGAAAATTATTACGGTACTGTTTTTACATCGCACGGCAGGATTTGACACAATGTATTCTTTAATATTCCATAAAAAAAATGTCGTCATTAGCTAGCACCATATTTACAGCCGTCAATAATTCTAAATAGCAGGGGTGCCCAACGAAGCAAATTCATTTCAGTGGTCAAAATATGCACGTTCCTTTAAAAAATTTAAACTTCCTGTCTAGATCAATAACTTCCGGTAAGCACAGAAAGTTCAGATCATTTACCATACCAAATGCACTCACATTTCAAAAAACATCATAGTTTTCATTTTAAATAGGGTGTACGGGTGGTATGAGACACCCTGTATATTTCTCCCTCTAATCTAGGAGAAACCAAAAGTGATGTAATCGGAATAATAAATTACGATTTCACGTTGGAGCTCTTTTACCTAATTTCACAAATAAGAATTTTGTTTTTAACTAATTTCAAATATTTTTTTCAGGTTATTGGAGAAATGCGGAGAACATATTATTTCATTAGAAATCGACAACTGTCGAAATGAAGTACTCTTACTTCTTTTAGGAACTTGCAGTAATTTAAAAAGTAAGGCTTGTTGGTTTCACTTAGTACCAATTTGATATTTAGCCATTTTCAGGTTTGAACCTTTATAGATGTAAAAGTTCATTCAAAACACTAACACAATTGAAAAACATATCTAGAATATATTTCCTCTCATGTCATTTCCCCCAAAAGATAGTTAGTGAAGTTGTGAAGGCAAATGAGAATTTACAGTATATTACATTGTGTAAGTATATGCAATTTAGTATTGTTCCAATAACACGGCAAGATTTTAAGATTCAATAAAAAATAAAACATAGTTTTCCATAGCAAAGGATAGAGAAATTTATTGATTTATAATGTATACATTTAGGAATTTTGTACGAAACAAAATATCTGTGAATGAAAAAAAATTGTAATAACATTATTGTACACATAATTGATTCAGTGTCTAATTTCGACCTTCAATGCTTCGGTGCTCGCAGGTTTGTTAGTATAAACCTGTGAATTCAGATAACTCCACAGTTAGAAGTCAAAGGTGCATCACAAGACGGTAGCGGCTAATTCTGGTCACTAAAACGGGAAATCAGATAACCAGGAGCAAACTCGTGCGGTATGACATGTGGCACTGTCCTGCTGAAGCCATTCATTCCCCTTTAATACATTACTTTTTTCATCTTCAAAGAAATACGGTCCTATAATTCCTCCATACCACAGTGCACACCAAATGTAACAGGTTTTGGATATATTGCTTTTGATGAATCTGTTGTGGCCCAAATGGCCTCTTGATTTTGTTCGTATAATCGGCATTCACTTCTGTTTGCGCAAAGATCCAATTGGTGAACTCTCTTCACTTTACTTGGTCTGTTAGCAGAAGTTGTTGAGTCAGTTGGACTTTGTAGGCATGTAGACGTAAATCATTAGTAAGGCAATGTTTTTATTTACACTTCGGATTCTTGGATTTATTTAAAAACACTGCCGAACTCACTTTAATTTTTTTTCCACTGCTTTTATATTCTCACAACGTTTTACAATTTATCTTGAACACCTCCTGTTTAATATACGACAATCGAATACAGAATGAATCCTTTCGCCAGCTCTTTTATTTATATATTTCTTCTCGGAATTCTCTAGAAGGTTTCTAGATCATTCGATGAAATTCGTCAAATTTCCATAGCGCCAGCGACCAGTCTCGGGTCCAACAACAACATATTTCTCGAAATATCCGATGAATTCCCGTCACAGTAAGAACACGCTGAAGACGGGCTGTTGTAAACTTCAGTTCTTCTGCAAAATGAAAAATCGACATCTATTGACAGGCCACAACCTCACGAACTGCCGAAACGTTTTGTTCTGAACGACTTCTATGAGCTCGTGTCTGTGTTTCACATCACTAACTGAACCAGTAGCTTCAAATTTTTCGATTATTCTTTTGACAGCAGATGAATTAGGAACATTCTGTCGACCGAATATTGGACGAACTTTACGAATAGCGGCAATCAAACTTTCACCATTTTGATATTAATAATGTTTAATAAACAGGACGCGTTGTTCTAGCATCTAATGCTCCCTGTATAAGGGGCGTTCAAGTATTACGTATTCTAAACGGAAAGAATTGCCAACTTGGGAGATTTTAATTCCCTAGTTTTTTATTTAAAAAAAAACAATGTTGTTCGAACCCTCCTCCCGCGCCTGTAACGCATCGTAACGTTTTACAAGACCCCCTTCCCCCCTAATTGTGTTACGTAATACTTAAACGCCATCTTACTACCTTCCATGTCAACTTTCTTTCTGTCACGATCTAGTCATAATGTTATTATAACCGTCAAACCTGGTGGGCAATTCAAAACTTGGCCTCTTATCGAAACACCCACTTGACGGTTCATAATTATTTGGTATTTGGGAAAAAGAAAATTGTCAAGTAAAATCTAATTTCAATTTTAGTTAAACAAACTGTTTTTAACTAATTTGTTCTATAATTTAATTTAATTGTAAAAACTGGGGGTAATACAAGCGTCTCAACAACGACGTAAAAATGTAAGTGAAGCTGAGATTTCTTGCGAAAAACTTCAAATCTTCTGTTTTAACGGTAGATATCTTCCCCGTAAAGGCGGTTCTTCGAAGTATGTAGGCTTTCACTGTCAATGGATTCAATAGTTTTCCTGTCTATTTTGCTATGGTCTAGTTGAATTTCTTCCGAACATCTCATCTGCAGCAGAAAGGGCGTAGTTGAGGGCTTGTCCTAAGTTCGAAGCGACTGGGACTGTCTAGTGGTGGAGCGCTGATTTTTCTTTTAAACTAAAACGAGTTTTTAGACCTCTTCATTCTACTACATATATAGCAGAACCGAAAGAGCACTCCTGCGTGAATGTATACCCAAGCAAGACGAGAGATAGTATGGAACGACTAACATCTACTTTCATAGCACCTTGTAATCAGCAGTCAGTTACAACCCGAGGATTGGAATAAGATATTGGATAGAACGTCAAAAGAACAAATTTGTTTAGCACTCCATCATAAAATATTAATTTCTGTGAATTTTATTTTAGAGTTTTTGGTTAATTGTTTTATTCACATTATACTTTATTTTATTAATTTTATATTTTCAGCTGACAATATTAATGTAAATGTTAATGAAATATGTGACATTATGTCCAAACACAATCCTAAAATGAAAGAAGTACACTTCAGTGAGAGAAAAAGATTAAAATCAAAAAACTTGAAAAGTTTGGCAAGACTGACCGATTTACGGAAACTTGAACTTATATCAGGTCCTGGATTTGATAGCGATCCGGAAGATGCATTTGAACAGTTAGCAGCAGGTTGTCCCTTCTTGGAAACGTTAAGTATATCATTAGTATATGGAATAATTGATTTGCAACATAATATCAAACTGTTTTTTACGGTTCCGTATATAGAATATACGGATACACTTATAATATCACTCCGGATTTTTGTGTCTGTCACATCACATCACTTTTCTCCTAAAGTAGTGGACGGAAGAGTTTGAAATTTCGTATCAATGTATAGTGACCTGATCAGGAGTACATATCTTAAAAGAAGAAATTTTGATTTTAGGGGTACTTCTGGGGGAAAAACTAAAAAAATCGACCGTCCCCCCCTGATCTACGAAACTACTGAGCCTAAAATTTTGAAAAAAATAGGAAACATAGAACGTTACCCGAACTTTACAGAAAAAATAAGGAGAAACCATTAATATTAATTTTGGGGGGCAATTATAGAATTAAATGATAATTTAAAAATAAATTTTGTTTCAAACGCATCATGTAATACATCAAATGAAAGATCCCATTCTGAGGAAAACAAATATATTTTTTTTCATATTAAAAAAAATTAGTCAAAAAGATATTAACGAAAATATACCAAAATTTACCCACCCCATCCCTCCTTATCACCGAAACTATAAAACGTAAAGTTTAAAAAAAATTAGAGATATAGGGTCTGACCTGAAGTTTACTGGAAAAATAAGAGAAACCTCTGCTATTAATTCGGGGGGCAAATTACAGAATTAAATGGAAAATATAAAAATAAAATTGTTTCTAACGCATTATGTTATATATCAAATGAAAGGGCTCATCATGACGAAAACAAATATATTTTTTTCATACTTCTAAAATAAATTAATTAAAAGATATTAACAAAAAAAAATTACCCATTTCCTCCTCTTATCTCCGAAACTATAAGACGCAAAAATTTGAAAAAAATAGAGGTGTAGCCCCTCACATGAATTTTACTGAAAAATAAGGAGAAACCACTTAATATTGATTTTGGGGGGCAAATGAATGAATTAAAAAATAAAAAACTAAACTTGTTTCTAACGGATCATGTAATATATGAAATCACAGGGCTCATTATGACGAATACAAATATATTTTTTTTTAAATGGATATTTTAAAATATTTAAAAAAATGACCCATTGCCCCCTTTATTCACCCTAACTATAAGACCTAAATTTTTTTGTTTACAGGAAAAATACGAAGAAATCCCTAATATTAATAATGGGGGGCAATTATAGAATTAAATGATAATTTAAAAATACATTTTGTTTCAAACGCATCATGTAATACATCAAATGAAAGATCCCATTCTGAGGAAAACAAATATATTTTTTTCATATTAAAAAAAATTAGTCAAAAAGATATTAACGAAAATATACCAAAATTTACCCACCCCATCCCCCCTTATCACCGAAACTATAAAACGTGAAGTTTAAAAAAAATTAGAGATATAGGGTCTGACCTGAAGTTTACTGGAAAAATAAGAGAAACCTCTGCTATTAATTCGGGGGGCAAATTACAGAATTAAATGGAAAATATAAAATTAAAATTGTTTCTAACACATTATGTTATATATCAAATGAAAGGGCTCATCATGACGAAAACAAATATATTTTTTTCATACTTCTAAAATAAATTAATTAAAAGATATTAACAAAAATATAAAAAAAATTACCCATTTCCTCCTCTTATCTCCGAAACTATAAGACGCAAAAATTTGAAAAAAATAGAGGTGTAGCCCCTCACATGAATTTTACTGAAAAATAAGGAGAAACCCCTTAATATTGATTTTGGGGGGCAAATGAATGAATTAAAAAATAAAAAACTAAACTTGTTTCTAACGGATCATGTAATATATGAAATCACAGGGCTCATTATGACGAATACAAATATATTTTTTTTTTAAATGGATATTTTAAAATATTTAAAAAATGACCCATTGCCCCCTTTATTCACCCTAACTATAAGACCTAAATTTTTTTGTTTACAGGAAAAATACGAAGAAATCCCTAATATTAATAATGGGGGCCAAATTATAGAATTTAACGGAAAATAAAAAAATATTTTTAACGCTTCATGCAACACATCAAATGAAAGGGCTCATTATGAGGAATACAAATATTTATTTTTCATATTTTTAAAATTAATTGTTTACAAAATATTAACATAAAGATATAAAAAATTCTCATTTCTCACTTTATTTCGGAAACCATAATACCTAAAGTTTTGAAAATAATTAGGGGTACTGGGGCTCACTTGAAATCTATAAGAAAAATTATTAGAAAACCCCAATAGTAATTTTAGGGACAAATTATACAATTAAATGGAAAATAAAAATTCAATTTTCAAACGCATCATGTAATATATCAGATAAAATGCTCATTATGTGAATTACAAATATATCATATTTTTAAATCATTTGTTTAAAAGATAGTAACAAAAATATTAAACATCGACTTAATTCCCATTTTAGAAACTACACTATTTAAATTTCGAAAAATATATTTTATTTGTATTTTAAATAATTTGACTAACAAATTTAATAATTTAAAACTTGACCTATTTTGCCCTTTATCTTCCAATCTACAGAGTCTCAAAATTCAGACAGTAGATTATAAAAGGCTTCCCTGAAAGTTTATTAGTATGAAACATTTAAAAAAAAATATAACCGACTTCTACCTATAACTAAAAAGCTAAAAATAATTATAACAAAATACAACTCTAGCAAATAAATATCACATTCAATGTTGTTAGGTACCTACCCAGGAAGTAAAAAAGGTGCTCATTCTGTACAAATTAATTACATACCAATCTAGTATATTTTGAAGCCAGTGCCAAGCAAATCTAAAATCCTTCATTGCATACTTATCTACTAATTCATCAAACTTTATTGTTGCTTGGCACCGACTTCAAAGATATACTAGATTGGTAGGTAATTAATTTGTACAGAATGAGCACCTTTTAATGTTTAATTTTTTTTTCTTCCTGGGTAGGTACCTAACAACATTGAATGTGTTATTTATTTGCTAGAGTTGTATTTTGTTATAATTATTTTTAGCTTTTTAGTTATAGGTAGAAGTCGGTTATATTTTTTTGAAAAAATGTTTTATTTTCAACTTTTTAGTTTTTTTTTAACTCAGGTAGTTTTCATTCTTTATTTTTTATTTTGTATGTATAACCTTAATAGACAGAACCAGATAACATTGAAAGCCTTAACATTTCACAATGATACTTCCTCATTTAAATTGACAGGTAAATCTTTACGAGCAAAATGTACCAGTACGCGTTGACTTATTAAGCCCAAAATGTATATATGCCTTATGGACTACGCCATGTAACCTTTTGTCAACTTTTTTGACCACTCTGTATAACTATAGATAATTCCACTCCAACCTATGTACCAAACATCCTGTACATACGACTGCCCACGGACAAGCATAAATTCGTTAGCTGCCTTCTGTAAACTATAGGACGGAGAAGAATCCATCCCATATTTACGGAGTCAAATCCGTCCTATATTTCAACCATAGTATATAACTCCTTGTGGGCTAACCCATAAATTATTTCATTTTTAACATTTTATATTATCGCCCTGTGTAACATTAATTCCTCTCCACACTTTATGTAACTTCTTATGGGCTATAAAAGAAATAATTTTTTAATCACAATGTATAAATATAATTCAATTCCAGCATATATTTCAACAATCCTGTATATGATTTGCTTATGTCCACATCATATACAGTTTTTTAATCACTCTATATAATTTTAATTTCACATTTTTTCCAACATTTTTATACCACCAAACGTCCAGTCCACCCTATATTCCAACCATCCTGTATATACGGCTGCCTACGGACCACTATCATTCTACTCCGTCCTATATTTCAATCTTCATATAAATGTAACTCCTTCTACCACTTTACTTTGTGATTTTGTTTGCTATAACTAAACACCCTGTCTATAAACCTACCAAATAGCAGTTTAAAGTTTGACATGTGTTGTCACTGAATTTTCTATTAGGCCGGGAGAATGTGACAACTAAAAGCACCGTCTTCGCAAAATGGGAAAATTTGCATTTAAATACGTATTTGCCTGGTATACAAACAACACGAGCTTGGTACTCATTGATTTAAGGAGCCGAAAATACTATGCTTTACTATCTATATGCTTGCGATGTACATAGAAAATTTTCAAATTCGCAATTAAAACTTCCAGTGCATAAAATTACCGCACTATTACGTTGGAATTAAAATATTTATGAGGAAATGTCCGTTATGTCATTTCGATGAAATTTTTGATAAGAATTTTGGAATTTTCGGCGATTTTCTACAAAACTGCAAGTTGCACGTCGCAGAAAAGTATATGAGATCAACTAATACACACCCATAAGGAGTTATCGAAAAATCGACTAAAATATTAGGGATATTGGTCGATTTTCATGCACGCATGTGTTCATTCACAAATTTTATCTCTTTATCAATAGAATACTTTTCCAAAATTTGAAGTTTCACCAATCCGGATATATACTCTATTAAACAAGACCATATTCATTCAAAACGGTGCACCACAGGAGAAGAAATCATACATACAAAAAAAGCGAAAAAATACGCGACGAATTGATAACCTCCTCCTTTTTGGAAGTCGGTTAAAAATAAAACTCTAATGTTAATTTTTGGGGGGCAAAATAGAAAATTAAATACATATGTATTCTTATAAAAATCAAGCGAATCCTGAAGCAGGAAATTGAAAGTGTATATTATTTATATATTTAAAACGATCCCTTTAAAAGATATTAGTTAAATATAAGAAAATGCACTCATTCCCTTTGTCTGAAACTGGAATCTTGAAGGTGGTACGGAACCGTATGCGAGTCCAACTCGCACTTGTCCAAATTATTATTATAAAAATTTACTTCGTTTACGATTGTACTGTAGGACGACGTTTTCTAAACATACTTTGTGCTTCTTACAGAAATCGGTGACATTCAATTAGGATAAATTCACATATGGATCTTAATGTGTCCTTTTGACACACACCAAACAAATCATAGTTGCAAATATTTTTGTTAGAAATTTTTAAACTTACATAAAATACTTTTAAGTACATAAAAATCTTCAAATATAGTTTTGTTTAAAACCTTATTCCAAATAGCACATGAAACACAATCACATTTATTCTCACCTTATTTTCGCAATAAAAAGTGAAACAAATTACCTAAATCATACCTTTAAACGATATTAATGGTCGTCAGAATACCCGCGTTGTCATAAAATGTTAGGGAAAGTTTATTTTTCAGTTATAAGGTTTCTTCCCGTCATAGAACATATTTGTAAATATCTACGACGCACTATGGCTCAGAGGGTATATTTTTAACGAAAAATAGAAATATCGATGCATTTTTTTTAATTGATACATAGGTCACACAGATTAAAGAAGTATTATTCATAAAGTCATCATCCTCTTTTCCAGGGGTGGAAATGAACGAAGAAAGGGTGCATATTTTAATAAACGATCTTGTATTTCTTTGGTTTAAAGTTAACATTCAGTTAGATTTGTTATTTTTGAATTTTTCAGTCTCTTAATAGCATTTTGCCATTTAAGGATTATTTATTTATCATATTCAATTTATTGTTTTCAATAAATGATTACTGGCAAAAAGGTCACATTCAAACTGTATCATTTTTCGTTATCTAATATGTTATGTTCTAATACACATATTTCTATGTGATGAATGTTTCCTAAATCTATTATATATCCTACAACTAAGCCATACCAAATGTTCACCCTTTTACTCCTCATTTCTACCCCTAGAATTATTAATGTTGGCATTTTACATAATTTGCTCAAATCTTCATGACCTCAATCAATTTAAAAACAAAATATATCAGTATTGCGATAGATTCCGTGGCTTCAATAAAATTTATTTAACACAGATAATTACGTTCATTTTTGATTTCTTTATTTACACAAAAATAATCAACTATTTATTTACTACAGCAGATGGCTATTGATACATTCACACTGCAATATAAACTAAAGTAAGGTACTCAAAATGTACAACTGTCCTTTAATGATTAGCATGGAATTTTCCCCTATTTCGATGGTTATTCCTTTGTCGTAGCGTTTTGCCGGAACCTTGTCGAATTTTCCAGTCGATCTTGAGGTGGTCCCTTTTTTATTACTTCAGCCGGCTATGTTTACGTTTTGTTTTGGTCGGAATGGTTAATTTAGAAGATATCTTAATTTTTTCATTGGCAGCGTGAAGATAAATTTTAAAACAATATTTCTATTTTTCACAGATATTAGGTTTTCGTTAAAACAATGACTCATAGTGGGGTGTTGCAACTGCGCTATTCGATGATGTGTTGATTCTGTAAGTCAAACGTTATACGCTCTCTAATTATAGCGATACATATTTGGATCAGGATATATACGGACTGATCAAGAGTATCACTAAACTTTCAATAGTTATCGCGTGAGTATTTATTCAATGTTTGTCAGTCTCACTACTTATAGGTCTGAAAAATAAATGGAGAAAATCAAATTTAATCGGAACTGAAGGGAAAATGCACAAAGAAATGAGTTCAACATCTAGACAAATACGCGTTGAAATTTACTAAGCGCATTTCGGCTCTGTTAGGAAATGCACGATTATGATTGTTATTATTATGTTTAATAATAACTAGTCTGAAATTCGAATATTTTACACTGCTTTTCAATTCATATGTACTATTTTGGATTTATTGTGCCCCACATAATATGAGTAATATTGTTTTGATAACTTCTCATGTAACTTTTGTCCCAAGCCTTATGTATGGGTTTTATAAAAGTAATCTTTAAAGCATAAGGCCATATTGCTGTTTCGAGGCATTTGAATATCAACTGAAAGGGTGCATCAAAAGTCTTATTTTTTTAGGACTTCAACTATACCGTCAATGTCACCTTTTTTATAATTTTAATTATTCCTTCCATGTCAAGTACTTCTCTTTAAAAAGATAGTCGAACTATAAAACTTGATTCTATGAATATTAAATCTGCTATGTTGTTTTATTTTTAGTTAATTCGATTCCAATCTTATTAAAAATATTTTTCGCAAAATGAATTTCTACATTTAGGAGTTTCAGGAGAAAATAGCTCACAGAGACTCCACATCGAAAGTCGTACTGTGTAACCCTGTTTCCCTGTGATTCCAAAGAGAAATCACAAGAAAGAATTTGTAGGTTAACCTATTGAACGCAAGACAATATTTTGTTTCAAGTCGAGAATCTTCGTAAGTTGAGAGGAACTTCTATTGAATTATTTGCGTTCTTTATAGAAACTATATTTTTTGCGAAACTTCATTAATAATATTTATAGTTGAAGAAATTAAAATACACATTTAACAAATTGAAGTAAAACGTAGAATTATTAAACTTTGATGGATGGATCGGTATAATTGAAACATTCTATTTTATTATTTACGTTAATCCTGTATATGAGATTAGCTCATGATACCAAATTATTGTATTATCATCCAAACTTCATATAAATACCGAATTCGATACGACAATTAAATTAAATTAAGTTAAAATTGACTTCCAACATTGCGCTAATAAAAGCTTGTAAAAATTATTCATTATGTCGATCTCAAAATCCCTTATAAGCAAATGTTTCTTTATTTTGTCAGTTATTTTCTGGAAAGTTTTCATTAAGACGATAAAATCCGATTTGCTCAAGTTATTGGGTCCATATAAACCTGACATTTTTTCAGAATTTAGTTGTTCACGCTAAAAGTTGACATTACCAGGTATTATTCCCATCCCATAATTGCCGTTGCCTCATTAATTAGTTTTGTTTTATAGTATAGATCTTGTCCAAGTGCTTTTCCAGTTTTCATCTTTCGGAGCATTGCTTCATCGTTTGTTAATTGTGCTCCAGTTCCTACTATTTCATTATTTTATATTCCATTTTTTTTTTCATTGTAAATAACTCGTTAATGTCCATTTTGATAATTTGTTCAAATCATCGTTTTAGCTCGTTCTTTTTAATACGAGGGGTATTAGTAAAATAAGGTTCCCTATGCCGCCGAGAGAGAATACGATGTGTTGTTTTACACTGTTTTATTCATCAACTGTCCCTCTCTATATCCATACCACTCGCGCCTCGCTACTTCCAACACTGCCGGCCTAGCTGTCTTCGAAGATGCAACTCCCTATCGCTGTTACCGCCAGATGCGAAATTCGTGCTTTTGATTAACTTTTTGCCTCATGGAACAACAGTAAACTCTTGACAGATATTGCGACACATTAAGAAAACTGAGACGCGCGATCCAGAACCGCGGAAAAGGAAGAGTGTCCAGTGGTGTGAGGCTTCTCCATGACAACACTCGACCTCACGTCAAACTCAAGAACTGCTGATAAATTTTGCCTGGACTATTGTGCCCCATCCCCCCTACAGCCCAGACCTAGACCCAAGTGATTATCACTTATTCCCAAAATTAAAGGAACACTTGGGTGGCCTACGCTTCAGTACCGATGATGAAGTCAAGGAAGAGGTTATTCGATTCCTCAAAGGATTGGCGGCAGAATTCTACATGGGGATAGAAAAGTTGGAGCATCGTCTGCAAAAGTGTTTAGACACAAAACGGCGATTATGTGGAAAAATAGCGTAAGTTTTTAGCTTAAATTGATGTATGTCACTAAGTAAAAATATATAGCTGTCTATTTTAAAAAATCATGGGAACCTTATTTTACTAATACTCCTCCTATATCAAAAATGTATACCAAAATTCTGAAAGTAAAATAATTTTAATTCATAAACTATTTTGAATTATTTTTTAATTGTATTTTTGTTTTTAGGTTGGTAATATATGGCTGGAAAGAAATAAATGATGATAATTTCATACCTGCTTTACATATGTTCTCACAACTTAAACATCTTGATTTACGGGGAACAAATATAACCATTAAAAGCTGCAAGGAAGCTGCCTTAACTCTACCAATGTTAAAGGATATGGATGTAATAAAAAACCACAGGGTGAAAAAAGCACAGGTGAGTGTGTTTCACTATGTAAACAAATGGGTCGCGCTTTTCTGAACTAATACACTGAATTCACTTTTAAGCTGAAGCCAATTTTGTAAATAATTGCCTTGACTATTTAATTTACATCACGAAAAAAATGTTATTAAATTTTTAACACTTCCAATTTATCAAAATTAATTTTATTTGTAAAATAACTTCACAACTTCTAACTATTAATATTTTTGAATAGTGTGACCGACATATCGATATAAATTAAGTCTGTTTTGTCATTCCTTTCGGTTACCTTCCTGTTCTTGTTTTCTGGCAAATTCGAGTTATATAACATTTATTTTGATTTCTTTTTCATTCAATTTTATTGCTAACCTCTGTCAGATGCCAAATGACATTTTGGCGAAACATCATGTTAACTGTACTTTTAAGAGCACAAACCAAGAAACGGATGTACACCTGATACAACATATATATACATGTGTGTGTGTGTGTGTGTTCGGTGGTTTCCGGGATTTCAACCGCGTAGTTGATAACTGATCCCTGCCGGGATCGATGGTAAAATGACGACGTTTCGGCAGTCACATCTACCCTCTTCAGGTCGGTTCGCATAATTCAAGTAGCCTTCTGCTTTCGTTAGTTTTACTTTATATTTATATAAATATTCTTAATCATTTTACTTTTTCAGTTGGTACAGCTACAAAAAGATTTTAGAGAAATACATGTTCCGACATCTTGAGGTATGCTTATTAGTAAGGGTGTACATAGTTTGTTGTTACATAAAATTTTCACTTGTATTTAAATGTCATATTTTTCATTTTATATTAGTAATTTCTGATCGAAATAAACATATTTATACAAAATGTTTTACCTGTGTTGTTATTTCTTCCCAACCTTTATTCGATCGTCAGTCAGTCATATTTATATGTTACTAGTGGTCGCTCAATTGTGGAAATTTGGCCGTATGTAAGTTAAACTCTAGCTTCTGGAAATTGTAGGTATTATTGAAAAGATGACATCGTCAAAATCGGATAGAATAAGTTCGTAATTAATAAATTTGTTTCCAATTTTTTTATTGATAACACTAAAGCTCGTCAATAAACAATAAACTAAAAAAGGTACTCTCCTTATTTGTATTTAGTTGTCATCTATCCCAAATCCTTGCATTTCATTCACTATTTCAACAATTTTGCAGTCCACATACCATGTTATTAAAAAACTGATAATACAATTCAAGAAATTAAGGAAAATCAGTATAAATTATTTCTAGTACGATAAATTAATTTCAGAAATAATTTTCGGGAATATCTACCACATAGGGTGACCATTCATTGTCTTATAACACAAAACGTCTACACTACAACTATTTTTCATCGCATATAACATCTGATTTTAATACTAAAAATGTCAACAATTTGGAAAAGTCAACACTAAAAATCCGTTACTCGGGATAAAATATAAAACTGATTTCTTATGAGAATCCGAAAGAACACACCCTGGAACAGTAACGACCCAATAGCTAAGGCTACGCGTAGAGACTCCACACATAAACATTCTGAAGTATTTGTAGGCAGACTGTTATATAAGTAAATGGTCCAGATCATATAAAATAAGGGGTTTTAAAATATTTTTACTATATACTTATGTCATCATCATATTCAACTACAGTCTACCATTATATCATGTTGTAACCTCCATTACATATCCTTTTCTGTGACATTGCCAACTGCTCTACCTGATTCATTCAAAATCATCTTGTAGGCCTTTGAGTAACTTGAGGTTTCCATGTAATTTTGTTTTGTTTCATAACAGTATGTCTCTCCTACTAGAACACAGTGATCAAATATTTTATTCTTGAGATGGATTGGCAGTCTACACTTAGTAATATTAATTTGTATTCAATTTTATTCATTCAAGTTCGATAATAAATTTGTGAAATACTAGACTTTTCGGCTCCTGCTTTGACGACAGTATCAAGAGACAAAAAGAAACTGCAAATGAAATACGGTCTATTTCGGTATCGAGACCTAAGACTCACTAGAATATGTACTATTAAATGAGTTTCAGAGCCTAGGTCGCACTCGGGGTCTCAATCTGCCTACTCCCCAAGTCTCACCAAATAGCTGAACTCATTTAATGTTATTCTAGTGAGGCTTGGGAAATAGGCAGATTGAGGCTTCGAGTTCGACTAAAACGATATTTCATTTGCAAATTCTTTTTTGTTTCTTAATAATGGCTCTAAAGCAGGAACCGAGTATTTCACAAATTATTATGAACTAGGCTAGGTTCCGGGTGAGAACCGCGTCTGAATTTATTCCCGCTTTGGAGCCAGCAAGAGACAAAAAAGGTGAAAGAGTTTCAGATCTAGATCGAACTCGGGGTCTCAATCTGCCTACCCCCCAAGAGTCACTAGGTAACTGAACGAAATATGAATCTGCTCTGCTTCTTTTATTTTCAGTTATCGGTCGATCAGAAGGGGATCCCACGTGATGTTTATTTGTATGGAATCCAATTAGGCCCATATTAAGAAACGAACCGTAAGGTAAATTAATGTTAGGAAAAAAAGTTTGGTCAGATAATTTAATAAATTATAATTATATATCACATTCTATTAATATAGTATTTTGCTCCTAAATTTTAAATTTGTGGTACTGAGAGTGCCGTTGTGTTTGGAAGCAAACCAATTTTCTGTAAACAAAGGGCCGCTGCAGCAGCTTTTGCTTCTTTTTTGTTATTACTGGCGATATTTGGCTTGTATTCCACTCCATTGAGAACAACCTGAAAATAGTTAATATTACTTAAAATATATCTATTTGCTAATAAAAGGGGCCTATTTATTTTGCAGTCGAAATTATCCTCAATCGATTGGGGCTCAAATATTTAGATTTGTACATATATTAGGCTTGTTCATAGTAGCCAGTTGCCAACGATTCCAACGGTTTGAGAAATTCTACGCGAATCGAGTGTTGGCAGAGTCAGTTAAAACTAAAATAATTTATTATTTATTTTACAACAGAATTAATGAAACAGAAATCATGACAACATCGGATTAAACTTGATTTCGGAGACCGTAATAAAGGAATTATTGCGGAAGGTTATGATTCCTTATTGCAAAGTAACGTGATATTTATTTCTTTTGAATGTAATTCGTGTTCGTAGTAAAATTTCTCAATTCTAAGTTGGTAAAGTCGGGTATGATACTTGCTTTTTTTAAATTTCAATGTAGATGAGTAAGTTATTATCAAGCAAGAAAATGTTAAAAAACAACTTTAAGTTGAAAATAACAACTCTAAGTTGAAAAGAATTCCCTTATAATTTGTATTTTTCTTTGGGGGAATGACACCACAATTGCTGGAAAGTCTGTATATTTCAAATAGTTCAAACGTTTCATGATCTAAATCAGACTGTTTTCAATGGTAATAAAACTTAACACAACTGAAAAAGAAAATTAAAAGGTTCGTAATTGTAAAAACACAGTTTTGCACCCTAAACCAGGCCTTTATTTTAAACACTCAACGCCGTTTCAACAACTCTAAGTTGTCATCATCAAGGAGTAAACCAAACTTTGGTTTACTTAGAGTTGTTAAAGTTCTTGAAACGGCGTTGAGTGTTTAAAATAAAGGTTTGGTGTTAGGGTGCAAAACTGTGTTTTTACATTTGTGACACACCAAAGGTTCCACAGCATTGCCATTAGGTTCGCAATGACAAATTAGGTAATTAAAAATTTGACAATAAAACTGATGTATCTAAGAGAATTACGGCTTATTTGATATGTAAAGAGTAGCACTAAAGAATTCTTAAAAGATTATGTGAAAAAAGTTTCTTTCAATTTTTAGTATACTCTTTCCGTTCTGCGCAGTCTTTTTCACGCAAGGTTGCCAGATGTATCGATTGTCCAAATACTAAATGATGGAACAGGTCCTTAAGTATACAAGATAGATATGTCTTTGTAAGGAGTTTTTAGTTCAACACTGACCAAAAGATCTGCACTGCATTTTGTTACACCCTGAATACTTTGAAGATATTGACAATTGTTAGAGAAGTCATCTGAAGGGTTAATATTAGCTTTAAATGATAGTGTAGGTTTATCTAAACAGATGTAACCATTGAGTAATATGTTTGTTCATTTATATTAACATGAAGAAAACAGCTTGCAAATTATTAGTACTCACATACCTTGAATAAAAAGTTTTTCTTGTGATCTGGCCCACATTCAAATTCCAAGATGTACTGTGGAGCACCAATTTTTTTCTTCGAGGCATATTCGCCTAATAATGATACGGGATGTTTTCCTTGCAGGTTTTTAACTGATGCAACGGTTTTCATTTTCCTCATTTTACCTTTTTGCTGTTCCTCATTGGCTACTAGTCCTCTTTTGTCTAACTTGACTTCCAGTAACAAGGGTTCCAGAGAACCTGTTTTCTCTTTTCCTAACCCTTCTCCAGGTTTCCAACCCATTTTTTGTAACAAATGCATTCCCATACCGCCTGATACAGGTGCTGCTGTTTGAAGTTGATCCTAAGATAATCAAAAAATTAGCAATAATTTACACATACCTTATATTCTACAATTAATGTTTTTAAGGGGATTAATCAGTTAAGATGGAAACAGACTAAACTGGGAACAACGAATTAAAATATAAATTGTCGGTCTTCAAATGTAAAACAACTATCCGTGAAAGAATGCATATCTATGGTATTAAATTAATTCACACCAAAAAATTGTCGTAAACGGACCTACCTAGTTTTAACAGCAAGGCTTTGCCTAAATAGTACAAGGGGCAATCAGAAATTTTTAGTTATTAAATATCAACATAAACAATGTGAGTTTATTACTTTAGACACTAACTGTAATAACCAGCTATAAGTTTTATTTGCCCTACAATTCTCGTAAATTCACTTGATTGTATGAAACATCACCCGGATCGCTCGACCAGGGAGGGCGTCATTCGCAATATTGGTGTTCATACGAACGCTTAAAAATCACTGAATCGTACTCGCTGAGGAGTAGACAAATTATGAATTCCAATACAAAATTATTAGCAATAGCCATTTGTGTCCAGAGAAGCCGGCAAAGGAAAATAAAATCATATTTGGTGCATTCCTTTAATGATCAAGGATGTGTAAAAGGGCAGTTTGTTTCGCTTTATGGAGATTTGAGACTTTATCCTCATAAGTTTTTTATCTATTTTCGAATGTCTGTAAGTACATTCGATGAATTATTGGCAATCAAAAAATACTAAGTAACTTTTTTTGAGAAAGCCAAATATGATTTTGGCGAAACGTCAAGTGATTTTTCAAACGAATACAGACGAACGGATGTACACCGGAATAAATCATCAACCACATATTTCCATCCGTGAAACAGTATACACAAACATATACAGGGTGTTCCTAAATTGGAGGTACAAACGAAAAGGGGAGATTCCTTGAGTAGTTTTAGGAAGAAAAAGTCCCATAAACATGGGTCCGCGAACGTTTCGTTTTCAAGATACAGAGTGTTAAAGTTTCAAATTTTTTCAAGTTTTTTTCTCATAGTATCTGCACTTCACAAGATATTCAAATGAAATTTGGCATAGATATTACAATTAAGAGTTTACACCTTGTGACATGCCAATTTCGATTGCAAATCTACAGGGTGATATTTTTTCGGGAACACTGTCCACTGTTGTCCTTCAGAACTTTTTTTTTTGGTGAGCCACTGGTACTTTCAAAAATTGTAAAGAAAAGCTTTGTTGTTATAGCAAACTTTATGTTCTCTTGTAGTTTTGTCGTATCTACTACCGATTTCGAGAAAAAAAATTTGAATTATTAAACTAGCGATGATTCTTAAATTTAAATTAAATTCGATAAATTTGTATAATCATCAAAAAAATGTATTACTGCAAGAAACGTACAACTCAAAAATTAATCATAATAAAAAAACTAAATAACAACAAAGGAACTAAACTACAGCAATTGTTGAAAATGTCCTCCCCCAACCCTTATACAAGCTTCTGTTCTTCTCATAGACGATCGAACTCTTTCAAACACTCCTGGAGTATTCCTAATTGTATCAAACGCGCCGATTATACGATTTCTCAATTCGTCTACGGTATTCACTGGCGTTATGTACACTAGAGATTTCAGATGGCCCCATAGAAAGAAATCTAAACTATTTAAATCTGGGGATCTGGCTGATGTCCACCTCGTCCAATCCACCTGTTTACATAATTTTCGTTCAAATACTCCCTAGCCAAAAGTGAAAAATGAGCAGGAGCATCGTCGTGCATGAACCACATTTCACGTCGCATCATAAGAGGTATATCATCCAATAACAAGGGCAAATCGTTCTCTAAAAAATGTCTGTATGATTGACCAGTAAGTCGCCCTGGCAAGAAGAAAGGACCAATCAAATAATCGCCAATATTACCACCCAACACATTTAATGAAAATTCCTCTTGAAAATAAGATTCTGCAATTTCATGTGGATTCTCCTCAGCCCATATGTGTTCAATATGAAAATTTATGATTGAAGTCCTTGAGAAACAGGCTTCATCAGTGAATAGGATTTGGCAATCAGAATGAGGATTGTTCAATAGTCTATTGAGGTAACACTGGCAAAAAATAATTCTTGGATGACAATTTCGAGGCAAGAGCGCCTGCACCCTCTGAATGTGATAAGGATAGAGCAAAGAATCCTGCAAGATCCGCCAAACAACTTGATGACTTGTATTTAAGGTAACACTAATTTTTCTTGTACTGGTTCCTGGATCCATTTCGTTCAGCACTGCCTCTTCGAGTCGTAGTGTTCTCACACTTCGTGGTCTACCTGCATTAATATTTTTCGCAGCAAAAGATCCAGTTTCTGAAAGTCGCCTGTGAATATTAGAGAACATCCGATGACCAGGCATCACTCTATTGGGATAGCGTCTATGTAAAGACGCTTAGCTTCTCTTGAATTGCCATTTGCAAGACCATACATGAAATGCATGTCAGCCATTTCGGAATTCGTAAAATTCGGCATGTTTTGATATTAAAATGCAACCATCTTTAATTTTCAAAACACAGGAGTTTAATTTGATGTGTCAAAAGTAACAATAAATTTATTCATTCACCACAGCCTACTAGGTAGGTAACTAGATTTCTATGACAATTCGGAATTTTGAGGATTTCAACAGAATCATTCAACATTTTTTTCTCGAAACCGGTAGTAGATACTACAAAACTGCAAGAGAACATAAAGTTTGGTATAACAACAAAGCTTTTCTTTACAATTTTTGAAAGTACCAGTGGCTCACCAAAAAAAAAAAGTTCTGAAGGACAACAGTGGAGTGTTCCCGAAAAAATATCACCCTGTAGATTTGCAATCGAAATTGGCATGTCACAAGGTGTAAACTCTTAATTGTAATATCTATGCCAAATTTCATTTGGATATCTTCTGAAGTGCAGATACTATGAAAAAAAACTTGAAAAAAATTCAAACTTTAACACTCTGTATCTTGAAAACGAAACGTTTGCGGACCCATGTTTATGGGACTTTTTCTTCCTAAAACTACTCAAGGAATCTCCCCTTTTCATTTGTACCTCCAATTTAGGAACACCCTGTATATATATATATATATATATATATATATATATATATATATATATATATATATATATAAAGTTCTAGAAAGTAAATATCAGTCTAATTATGCACAATCGCATCATGTTTGGCCCCATGTAAGCTCAGTCTGTTTCCGCCTGTATATTTAAGATTAAACTTTCTCAAATCTAAAAGTTCAGTGGGGCGCAACTTAAGAAATGCAAAATTTGTATGAAGTATGCTTGTGAATACTTAGCAATAACAAAAAATCTTATTGGGTTTATAAGAATGTCGCACAAGAATGCTTTAGAAATGTATGTACTGACGACTCTAATTTTGTAATTATCAAAGGAATGAAATGTATTTTACATTTTTTGACTGAATAAGTGACTTTATTATTTTGTCCCGCAAATCATCCTCAATGGAAATATTTTAATTATTTGGTTTTGCTGGATCAAAGGTTCTATGTCCGATTTATTATGATTTGATTTAATGATAATATGAAAGAACTGATCACTATGTTGTTCTGTTTCTTAGTGTTTACATAATTCAACTTCCTCCACTTAGGCTGCATGTCTATTCCTTCCGATATTACCTAGTCCGGATCTAAATTAACACTCTATTATTTATAAGCCATTAAATACTTCTTCTTTCCTAATTGTTTATATCTTCGACAGAATTTAATTTATAGTATACTCATTACTTAATATCCCTAACTTATGTAGACAGTTTACATTATATTATACTTACAACTAGTACCTACTTCGCAGAGAATAAAAGACATTAGAATTTCTTAAATGTCTCCTAATAACTTTGTTCTCTGGCAGTGTTTTTTTCCATATGAAGAAGATTAGAAGGTTTGCTATTAGTCGTTCAAGACTTTACAGACTTTTGAACGCAAGAGATATATCGTTTCTAGTCGGGAACCTTCATCAGTTGCACAAATGAAATGTCATAAAATATATTTAGGTACTTCAAACATACAATTGATTTTACTAGATATTTAAATGTGAATTGAATAACGATATCTAGAAGTGACCTTGCAAAATCTTCGGTACCTAGACCAGGAAACGAAAAAATTAATGTAAAAATTTTCCAAAAAGTTGAAACTTAAATCACAGAAAACAATAGGTGTATATAATCGTAAGAATTAAATGCTTTTAAGATTTTTTAGCACTAAAAAACCTCTGAAATAAGATCCTTTATTAAACATTGTAGGCATAGGCACTTAGTAGTAATAGTTAAAAAAGGGAACTGATAAACTACAATCGTTTCTCATGTAATGTATAATTCAGCTGGGATGCTGAAGTTTTATTATTTTACATTCATACACATCATAGCTTACTTTGCAACAAATTTATTTGTAAATTTAGAAAATTACGTCAGTTCGAATACTACAAATGTATTTAGTTGTTTCTATTTTATAGAAGAACAATCTTAATGAAGTTGTCTTCTAAACGTTGTTTGTGGCATATTCTTGATTACTTGATTGAAAAGAGTGGGCAACAGATTTAATATTAAAACAACATTCCAAACAAGAAATACACTGAAATCTCTAATATCAAAAACAAAACCAACCAACAAAACGCAGAACTCAAAAAACTGCATATACAAGATTCCTTGCGAATGCAATAAATTTTATATTGAAGAAACATCGAGACCATTAAATGTACGAATTAATGAACACAAGAATTACATAAAGAAACGACAATTTGAAAAATCGAAAATTTGTGAACATGCTTGGGACCTAGGCCATAAAATACAATTTGACATTTCAACTATACTTCACAAAGAACAACATAACACAAAACGAAAAATAAAAGACGTCTGCCTTAATTCTTTTGAATGACGATTTAATCGCTTCTACTTCTGTAGAATTTAATCGTATCTGGTTGCCGACAATTAAGGAAGAAATTATTAATGGTAACCTCCTTTTGAACAACCCAGTATCGGGATAGTTCATAAGGTTTTTCCTAGGTTTTCCCTTATGACGTTAATGGGATCACTGAAACAATAGAATTCTTTGATCGCATTTTTGGCGAATGCGCTATCTTATAACAAAGTCCTACCTAGGAACGCCACTTATAAATTCTAAAGACAACTCTTTCAAATTCTTCTAATTTGAAAACTGTTTAACTATAATACATGATCTTTAGAATTTTTTGTGCTACCTGTATATCCAAAAACAACAAATTTCTAATGTCAATTTAAATGTCATAAATCAAATTTTCATTTTGCAATTTACATCAATAAATATAAAGCCATTGACAACGAAGTCAGAATAGACTTTGAAACGTTTGGTTTTCGTTCAATATACGTCGTTTTATTTCAATTGTGGTGTTACTGCCCAAAAAAACCTAAAAGTAATCTTAATGAAGGTTGACACGGAGAAACGAAGTTTGGAATTTTCGACTCAAAGTTTTGTAAATTTAATATTGTTTTTAGAGTGTATTCAATCAATTTTACTTGTTCAAATCATGTATGAAAGGACTAACTTTAACTACTCCCAGACTTATGTGAGGAGAGTAAACTTTGGCGAATACCAAAAATAATTATTTACCTCTTAAGATCCATTTAGAAAGGAATAAAAATCTACTTAATACTAAAAAGTTGTTATTATTTTACAACCCTTAAAAATTGATTCATTCCTAGCAATTCACATACACTATTTTTTATAAAGTAAAAGTCCTTTTTTGTACTATGTATTAATATAACAAACCTGTTGAAAGTAGAATTTTGTCTTACTGTTCCTCTTATCAGTTCAACTTACCAACTGCTACAGTTCTGGATGACGATCTTCCATTTTGGTGTACCTTGATTCAGTATAATGGCCTGAAACAAATTCTCAGGTGGCAGATTTCATAGATTAGAAAGAAAATGTCAGCTCTGACTTCTAGTTTATGAAACCTTTGTTGGATGTTATATACTTAGATATTTACTTTAAATATTGTATGTTGTTTTTTAACTCACATAATAAAAAAATAACACTATACAAACATAAAATCAACTGGGGTATTTAAATTTAAATTGGTAAGAAATGTTTTAAAGAGTCATTTAGGGTGAAAAAGAACGGATATTTCTTCATACATGGCAACAGTACTTTTAAGTAAATTCACATCGTGGACTTCCGGTTCAAATGGCGGGGTAGTCATACGTATATATAGCAGCTAGGTGGTTAGTAGAAAAATAGTTGAGTTTGTGAAATAGTAGTGTTAAAGAAAAAGAGATAGTTTTAAGGAAATTCAGTGATTAATATTAACACTTTCGATCATTACATGGGACCTTAGTTTACATTTACATTTAAAGAAGTTTTTGAAATTGAAATTAGTTACATTTAAAAATGCTCTAGTGATTAGTTAATTAAATAAATAAATTTAGTTTCCGCCGAATGTTCATACCATCTAGGCTACCCCACAGATGTATATATTTATATAAAGATGTTAAAATAAAAATAAGGAAGGAAATGCACATCGTTCAAATTAACCTTAGAATACATAAGGTCAGTCTCCAGGAGTCATATCTTTCTAAAATTAGGTATTATAAAGTAACGGTATTAGGTAAATTAAGTTAGCTCTAGGAATGCATTTTTGTAACATCTTATATGTCTAAAAGTCAGTAAAATTTAAACATTTTATTTTATCAACTACCACATTCATACATAAGATGAATTTTTTAGACACATATCTATAAAGTTGTTATTATGTGGAAAAACATTTGTGAGTACTTCCACATGTGTTTAGTGGTTGAATTTAGCTCTCATATAAAATTGAAAAAACGTTTTCACTACCTAATGCTGCAAAATTGTTGTTCTTGTTATTTGTCCCGTAAATTTAATCTTTATTTTTGTAAAAAATCTCTCTTTTCGTGGCATCTGGTTTGAAAAAAAGATCGGTTACGAAAACTCTTTTAGACTACATATCTACCTTAAATATAGGGATTAATAAATTACGCATACTCTAATTATGGGTTGTCTTAAGCCTAACATTCAGTGAATCATTAATTCTATAGAACAAGTCGTTTAAATTTAATGTTATTGATTATATTTAATAAAGACAAAAGATTAGATCACAAATTCAAGGCAAAAAAAATTGTTAATGTGAAAAGAGAGCACACAGTTTGAGTTAAGCAATGCCGAGCGAGATGCTGCACTTTTTTGGCACTCAATCTCGAGTCTTTCTTTCGGCTATCACAGAGCACAGTACCATTTAGTGATTTTCTGAATGATACTTGTGGCATATTTTTCAATGTCTAAGTGCTTCTTGGGAAATAACACTACAGTTTAAAGAAAATTGCTGTATATTGCAAACTTTTCGGGGTCTAGATCAGACCCCGTTTGTCAATGAAGAAAAAACGTTTATAAGAAATGTACTGTCTGCCAATCATTACCCAAATAAATTTATTAATAACGAGTTAAACAAAATGGAATACCAAACAATCCCTAACAACCAACATCAAACTTCACCAAGCAACACTGACTCCCTAGATAATCACATTAATACAATAACTATACCATACATACAGGGTCTATCAGAAAGACTAAAAAGAGTGGGAAACAAATATAATATCAAAACATCATTTAAAACAAGAAAAACACTAAAATTAATTATATCAAAAACCAAACCAAATAACACAACTCAAAACACAAAAAATTGCATTTATAAAATCCCGTGTGAATGTAATAAATTCTATATTGGAGAAACCTCTAGACCTCTGAATGTTCGAATAAAGAACACAAAAATTAGGTACATAAAAAAACAACAATTTGAAAAATCCAAAATTTGTGAACATGCTTGGGACCTTGGTCATAAAATACAGTTTCAAAATTCAGTTATATTACACAAAGAAGAACACAACACCAAAAGAAAACTAAAAGAGTCTGCTTTAATTTTGTTAAATGAAAACGATTGTATCGCTACTACCTCCGTAGAATTCAGTCGTTCCTGGTTGCCGATGATTAAGGAAGAAATTGCTAATGGTCATGTCCTTGTGAACAACCCAATATCGGGATAGTTCATAAGGTTTTTCCTAGGTTTTCCCTTATGATTTTAATGGGATCACTGAATCAACAAAGTTCTTTGGTCACATTTTTGGCGAATGCACTATCTTATAACAAAGTCGCACCTAGGAGCGCTACATAAAATTCTGAAGATCTCCCTTTCAAATTCTTCCAATTTGAAAGGAACTTTATGATTATATGATCTTTAGAAATTTCTGTGCTACCCTGTATATTACAAATAAAATTCTCTTAGTTATGTCAAAAATCAAATAATACACATTGTCAAATATTTTAATTTATGTCTTAGAATTGTGCCTTTTTAATCCGTAGTTTCTTAACCATTGACAACGGGGTCTGATCTAGACCCCGAAACGTTTGGAATATACAGCAATTTTCTTTAAACTGTGGTGTTATTTCCCAAGAAGCACTTAGTACCATTTAGTGAGTTGCAGCGTTGCAGCACACTTTATTCAACACAGTCATGTATCGGTGTCTGTACCGCTTGCCAGCACAGATGTCATATAACACGTAACCCAGCTGGAGTTGATAGTTGGCGTTCATATAACTCAATTTTATTTGTCGTACCAGACACACTGACTATACATAAACAAGAAATAAATGATTTTTTACAATGTTTAATTTTTAAATTTATGAATAGGTAGGTACATTATTTATTACTAAATAAAAAATACTACTAACTTAAACGGTGTCGAGCCAGCCAGAGCGAGCCGGTGTAATTTTATATTTCGTTAATGCTTGCACTCGATCTGAAGTTCGGCACAAAGTGTGTCATAAGGTGTTATTGGGATCGTGTCAGCACCCTTAAAACATGTGAAGCTGTTGACAAAAAAGTGCGGCACGGTCACAGTGTTACACATCACTATATCCATTTCATAAAGCCGAATTCGGACCTAGCCTATAATTTATTGCTAATTAATTGTTATTTAGTTTTGCAAAAAGAAAATTTATGGCTCCAAACTTTTCTGAGAAACCCTGTCTAATGTAGCATGCTACATTAGCCATACCCATAACTCCGGATCTAATAAATATATCCTATAAAGAAACAATGTCGGTAAATAGGTTTGATAATTTACGACGGTTCATTACATATGATGACAAAAATAACTTGTAAAACACGTCTAGGAATAGATAAGCTTGCATCAGTGGGAAATATTCTGAACATTTTCTGGAGAAATCTTTGATCATACGCATCAAATGGTAGAAAATTATACATGAAAACGACAAACAAGAACGTGGCCGTTTGCAGTATTTTCCAATATTCTAGATATTGCTGCCCTAAATGCATTTTTTATATTTCTAAAAATATTCCGAATTTTAAAATGGATGACATCCAAGAAGACACTTGAATACCGTAAATTTTTTATTCAAATTACCAAAAAAAGACGAAACTAATAAGAAACCAGCAAAAAAAGACTATGTTATGTCCACATAAACTATACAGGATGTGTAAAATGTGTGTAACCAATGTAAAAAAATATATGTGAGGAACTTAGTATTATGAAAAGTGTTATGCCTAAAAAAGTTGCAATTTTTAGATGAGTCTGCTATTTTCGTTTAAAACAGTAATTGAAATAAATAGTAAAATTGTAAACATGAATAAAGCTATAAATATAATATCTCCACTAAAGTTTTAGTTACAACGTCGTCAAGCTGGGCGACGAAAAGCAAGACATATAAAAGCGCTGTCGTCCCCATTTATATGCTTTCTTCAAAGCATTTCAGACTTTAGAAATATGTTTGGTTGATTTATATTTCAAGTCAAAAGGTATGAAATTTGATGAATTATTAGTAGCATTTAAATGAGGTTTCGTGAAAGTTTTTCAATTTTCAATGTTTCTGCCAATTCCCACAATAATTTTGACATCTACTTACGACTCTCAAAAGTCTATAAATTGGAAATTAGATTCTATACGAACAAATCATTATTATCTTTTGCTTTTAATAGTAAATGTGTTGTCAAACAATTCATAGCTGTCAGTTCATTTATACAAAAACGGAGTAACATTAACAAATATAACAATACTATGATTGTAATTTATGCAATCAATCAAATAAATAATGATATTGATATGATATATAATCAAAAATGGTATTTATATTCAAGACAACCAATAGAGAACAGACCAGTGAGGTTTACAGCTTTGTATGCGAAAATTAAAAAACACTTCAAATTTTGTATTCATCGAGATATGTTTTCATATTATTTCCATCGCTGCAATTTCAACACCTTAGGTGGCTTGCACACATTTTTTTTTCAAATGGCAAGGATTATGTTGTGATACCTGTATTCACAGGGCTCTAAATCCCTTTTTAATAGTATTTCAATATAATTTTTTCAAAATTTTTACTGTATCTCTAACAAAAATTAGATTTGTGAAGAAAAAGTTGCAATTATCGTCGACAATTCCATTTTGTCTTGAGTAAAGTAAGATCGAGATATTTTAGTATTTCCGTGCTATTATATTCCTTTAGTTCGATGGATTTTACGATTTAATCTATTGAGGAATAGAAATTATTAAATTGTGTTTGATAAAGAATCATTGTACAAGAGTAACAGCAAATGTGTTTAATGAAAAGTATGCTAATAGACAAACATCATGTTTACATTTCCAATGAGTGGCGAAATTCAGGCAAATCGGTCTAATGGCAAAAAAACAAGGAATAATCAAAATGAAGCAATAGAAGTAACTGCTCTAGGCTAAGTTGTTATGAATCCTACATTAAATACCTGAAAAAAATTGATGTAGTGAAAGCTTCATGGAGAATTTTCAAACCATATACATAAATTACACGCATATAAAACGTCTTCACAAATTGACTACCGTTTACAATTCCGTGAAATAACGTCTCTAATAAATTTAATCAATCAAATTGTTTTTCAATGTTTGCTCACTAAATTACGATTTGTCCAAATTGCGCTGTCAAGACATAATTGTCGTAACTGGTTGGAAAAAAATCCAAAGAAATATCATGAGGTTCGTAGTAAACATCCTCAATAATTAAATGTTTGGAATGGTATTTTTTTGAAAACAGGAACCATTTTTTCTGGAAAATTTAAATGGAGATAAATGTCCGCAGATGTTACAGACTTGTGTCAATGCAGCTATGATCAAAATTATAGAAAACGACCGACATTACCATGATGAAAATGCGATATTTTGTGCCATCTAAACTGAATCTTTTGAAAAATTAATTAAAGAAAGCCAACAAACTACACCAGATGTTCTTCACAACGTAAGAAATCACACTGAACAGTTGCTGCACTCCTAAATGGAGGTGATATTTGCAACATTTAATAAGATAACACCAACAATATTTCATAATTGAATATCATGGCAACACTTATCTTAAATTAAAAATAGTCGCAATATAACCCCTCCCATTTGAAACATTTATGCTAGAGGTCTCCAATTCCTCAAGGGTTGAAATTACAGTGATAGAATTAATAGTCAAAAATGTTCCCCTGAAAACAGAAGTACACGTGTCCGAAAATTTATCAGTTTTCGCATAAAATTCGTTAACCTTGATGGTATGTGTTAGATGGGCCTTCCTGTAAACTATAATGCTTTGATTAATATTGTTAACAACGTTTAATTTTACATTACTAATAAACGAATCTTCTAGAAATTAATCATTGAACAAAAAACATTTCCGGATAAACAAAAAGAAGTATTTCCTGAATGTGCTATTGCGAGTATTAAAAAATATCGAAATTTCCAGTATTATATCAGAGAGAACAGGCGTAATCGAGAGTAACTGAGATGGATTATAAACGCCGCCGTCCCACAGCAGAAGGCAGTAGTGGAGTGGCATAGACTCATACAAGTCTAAGAAAAGTAGTATATTTATTATGAATTTCTGGTGTGAAATTAAGGATTATATATAGAGTAATATTGATTTGAATTCACAGAAAATTTACACAAGTGGTGTCATAAGTAGGACAACGTAGGTTTATAATCTAAATTTGTTTATGACCACAAACGGCCTACGCGCGAGAGCAGCAAAGAAATTTTCAAAAAACTTGCCGATTAACTCGACGAAAAGTTCAATAAAATACTGGAAAACTGAGAATAAAAAAGGCAAATTCAATAAAAAAAAAAACAGTGTTAGTAGTGTAACATTTATAGTGAATTTTTGGTGTGAAAATGCAGATTCTTTTTTTGGTAAAATTCGTGGAAAATTATAATATAATCAACAGTTCTGAAATATTTTAATGAATAACTCCCCGTTTTACGGTTAGCCTGGATGAAAATATAATAGGTTTCATAAGTTTTGCACCCCTAGGTATAATATATGTCGTTAATGTTTTAAAGGATTTTAAATATTAGTGTTCAATCTTAACGAAAAACAAATAAATAAATATTTAAATAAATTTTATTTCAGTGATAAAAAATGTATAAGAATTAAATTAAAACAATTCTGCAAAAATTTATAAATTCATTTAAAATAAATTTTCTCAAAGATAACTAGATAAATCAAATTAATATTGGGTATTGGAACATCTGCTTCTTATAAAAGCATTCACATGTCTGGTAATACCTTTAATCAAGTTATTAATTATCTCTTGAGATACATTTTCCCATTCCTCTGTAGCCGCAGCACTCAGTTCTTGTGTCGTTCTGAGTGGATTATTCCTGTAACTAATGACCTTCTTTAATTAGTCCCACACACGTTCGATGGGATTCATCTCAAGTGACATCGGTGACCAGTTCAATCTAGTGATATATTGATTTCGCAGCTCTGCTTGAACCTCTCTAGTCCGATGGGGCCTGTCATTGTCGTCATTTGTAAAATTATTAAGATAACATGCGCTTGTAATTCTCCCAGGTATATGAATCAGTGGAGTTCTTTTGTTGAACATTATACTCCCCCAAAAAAATTCTGTCCCGGCACGGTAAGGGGCAACTCTATGTTTCCAGTCTGTGTGCATTTCCGAGTTCTCTCCAAATCCTTACTCGATTGTCATCACTCACTAATCCAAACCGGGACTCATCAGTAAAAAGTACGTTTCTCCAATCAAGTAAACGCCAGTTTTGGTGATTTCTGCCCTAATGTAGACGGGCAGTTCGATGACGAGCAGTTAGTATCGGGAGCCTTAAAGGTCTCCTGGATCGCAAACCTCAAGCTAAAACTCTCCTTCCAACTGTTCCATTCGAAATTACCCTATAAGTGGTCTGAAACTGAGATCTTAGGGCCGGAACAGTGAATGACCTACTCCGACGTGCTGATTGGACAATACACTGATCTTAACGTGGTGTGGTAACACGGCGTCGATCACTTTGAGGTCGACTTTGCACTTCACCCGTTTTTTCGAACCGACTTATGGTTCTGCTGACTGTGCCTCTAGTAACGTGCAGTCAAATCGCTGTCTAATGACGAGGTAAACCTTCCTGCCACAAAACAATAATTCTGCTTCGTATAAACTAGGACAACTCAAATCCCGGCATTTCACACTGTTCTCACCTACCAAACAATGAACAGTAAAATAACGCACATTCAATAAAAAAAAACGTTTTTTTTACATCTAAAATTGTACAGCATCGATAGTAAATAAGTCATTTTAATTGTATCCATTAATATTTCCTAATAAGTATTAAAATTTGTTGAATTCAGGGAGGGGTGCAAGACTTTTGAAAGTGAATGATATATATATATATATATATATATATATATATATATATATATATAATAGATTTAAATTGACATCAATCTGCTGACAATTCTAACGACATGACCTAGCTATCGAATGATTTGGGCAAACTTCATTTAAGTGGCGATAGGCGTTAAGAGTTTAACGGACTGAAGCGGTATCCTACATGATATGGTAGTTAGTTGCATTGCAGTAAAGGTTAATGAAGTTCATACGAAAAACAGTCATAATTCTGACTGTTTGTAATGACCTTATTATAATACTTGACATTCTGAGCGGAGTCGGCCGTTTCGTGATGGTAGTTCATTATGTTAATAAAAACATATTTAAAAAAATATTTCCCTCAAATAAAATTTAATAAAGTTAGATTTGACATTTAACTTCATCAAGAGTATAGTGTACATTAGAGTAGCACTATTAACAAAATAATCAGTCAATGATAATATTTAATCTAATGAATTCTTCTAGGAGCATTAAGACTATGAAAAAAAAACTGGAAAACGCAGTGAAATGCTTAGATTTCGATTTCTTTATGCTTTACTCATTACCTGGTACCTACGCCAACACACAATGATAGCTCTCCTTAAAATCTGTAATATTATTGCATAAAAAAGTTTTCTATGTGCCTTAGAACCAGAGCAATTAATAGTCTATTTGGGTTACAAAAAGTTAAGCATCTAACCATATCACAGATTTAAGAAATTGTTCAATCAGTTAATTCTCCAGTTGTAAATCACATAGAGAGTGAAAAATAAACAAATATAAATGTCAAACACAAGATAATATGAATTTATTAATATTAAACATTGACGCCCAAGTATAAAACATCCAACTTTAAAGACAGGCACAGATTCCACTTCTTTAAAAAGAAATGGTCTGTGCCTGTTTGGATATTCCAAAATATTTTCTGAATATCCATTCCTGAAAATTTGTTTAAAGCATTAGAAATATATTTGGATCAGGATATTCTACTCATATTTTCGTAATCCGCATTCCTTTTATTTATTTAGATAAAATCTACCGTTGAAATTGCAAATAATACCTTTTTAGCCCAAGCTTGATACCCTGATGAGAGTTCTGACTGTGACATAATCTGAGCTCCAGTTGAACCCCTAAATTGACCAAAAGGAGCTTGCTTACTTGATGCCCACGTTTGCATCTGAAAATAAAATTTACTTAATTTTTCTTATATATTTGTTATATGTGATTCATTACCTCTTTATCAGATTTATACACCTGATTAAGTGCTGACACATCATCGGGATTTTCTTGTAATTTCCTGATAGCTGCCAATCTTTGAGAAACAATTGTACCAAGATCTACATTTCCCTACAATAAAATGAAACAGTAAGTATTTAATTATTCTTTAAAACTCAGTAGTAGTACTCAAGCTTCTAAAAATTCAAATTTCACCTGTTGAAAGCCAAAATTGAGCACGATTTTTAATCAATAAATTGTATTTATCCAAACTAGCAAGTTTATAAATACTAGCTGTCGCCCAGTGGTCGAAATTCGACAAATTGTGTAAATATCTCTGGCAGGTTAAGTAACCTGAAAATTTTATCGTGACATTCTATCCTAGGACTTTAGGGAGAACAGCAATTACACGGAACGGATCCAGATTCGGAACCTCTGTGATAGTTTCCTCGAAAATCCTAGATGTCGGTCTTACATCTCGCTTCAACAAATAAGTAACGAAATTCAAGTTTTTTTTTCAGATATAATTCATAGGACTTTATTTGTGTTCAAATTCGTAATTTTTAATTTAATATTATAATAATTCCATCTCATTATATATTTCCACCACCCTGTATATGCAACTGCTCATGGACCACACATAATATTTTTTAACATTTTTGAACCACTGGGTAAACCATTCTCCATATGCCACTGCCTATGAGCCACCGTATTTACTCTTTTTGTTTATGAAATTTTTAACTATCTTCTGTAACTATAATTCTACTCGGACCTATATTTCAATCATCATATATATGGAACTCTTCGTGGGCTAGTCTATAAATCATTACCTTTTATAACATTTTTTATCATCATACTGTATATCTATACTTCCTCTCACCCTATATTTCATCTTTCCTATATATACAACTGCTTATGGGTTACGAAATGTTGCATTTCCATTTCCGCCACCCTGTATATGCATCTCTGTATAATATTTTTTGCACCACCCTGTATAACTGTAACTCTACTGCTCCTTCTATTCCAAGAACCCTAAATTCAACCGCTAATGGGCTTCCCTATATAATTATTTTATTAGTTATAATTGCACTCTACTCTATATTTTAAACACCCTATTTATAACATATCTGGAAGGGTCCTGTATAATTATAATATACAACAATTACTTTACCACTAAAAATAACAATGATTGCATGCCACTTCCAGAAGCACATGCTCTAAGTATATAACAGCATTGGTCCCTCTATATATCATTACTCAATGTTTTGAGTCTGGCGGGGTGGCACCACGAAGTATAGATACAAGGAGTCTGAACGTAATGTTAAATAAATTGTAGCATTTTAGGGGACAGAATGTTTGGCCGGTAGAACGCGCCACGTTTGAGGAAGTACTCGTTTAAATCCTTACGCGGGTAATCTTGTTAATACTGACAGTTGACAGCAAACAATTTTATTAAAAAAATAAATTAATGTTATCAACAGATCTTTAAGAATTAAAATTATAGTTCATATTTTGTCTCTACGTGTTAAACTATTAAACAAACCGTAAGTGAAGTAAAGAATTTAAACATAGTTTCTGCAAATTAAGTAGTAAATATAAATTCAAAAATGGTTAAATACCTATTTATTTCAGTATTTCAATGCTTGATAATAGGAAAGTAATTAATTTATTACAATCAAATATATTATTTATTAATCGTATTAGTTATAAATAAAAGAAGTTTAACATTTAAATACCAAACAATTTAGATTTGACAAATACACTAGTGGAAATTTCTCTTCATAGTAAAAAAGTTTTAATTAATATTTAGGTTAAGATGATTAATTTTCTTTCTATTAATAATAACCGTAAGTTACAGTAATTTGGAAATTTATAAATACAATATTTATTAACAACACTGATGTTTAATATTATTTTTAGGTTACTCACTTTCGGAACTTTGAATATACCCACTTTAGCCACATTTCCACTTGCCTTTCGGCCACCGAGGCAACCATGAACAGCACAACACCTTCCCATTTTTTTATTAAAATTATTTTTAAACAATTACATTAATATTTTATACTTAGTTTTATAATTTTAATAATTTCGACATTCGACAGCGCGTATTTACGTTTGATAATAATAATAACATCGGTACGTCCTGAACATTTGCGCAGCTAGTGGCAGAAAAGAGAACTATGATCTGGGTTTAATATTGTATACCACGAATACTGCGGAACAGCCTATACCGTTCGGACTCCTGGTATCTATACTTCGTGGGTGGCACATTCAGTTGTTTGGCGTTGACATTATGGACGTAAATAATGAATTTTTATTATATTTTATTTAATGAATGAACCAATATTATAAATTAATATTAGCATTGTGCACTGTAGGTCGTCAGTAGCTACTAAACAAATCAAAAATGAAGAAAACCGGTTGAGAGACCGAGGAGAAAATGGTACCTTGGCCTATTTATATATACATATTCTGAAAGGCTTCCGCGGTCATAATTATGGACTAAGCTAGGTTCCGGGTGAGAACCGCGTCTGAATTTATTAAATCGAGATAAGAACTGCCTCCACATTTATGAAATACTCGACGTTCGAGTTCTGCTTTGGCGCCATTATCAAGAGACAAATCAGAGTCTAGATCAATCTCGGGGTCTCAATTTGCCTACTACCAAAATGATTTTCCCACACATGGATGACTTTTGACAGAACATCAGAACATCGAGATAGTTGTTTATTTATATCCCTATTGGTGATTTATACGAGAAGTATAGCATTGTCCTAGATGTGGAGCTCACACATTTTGCGTTGATATACGTAACTACATAACTTAAATAGATAAATTTTCCAGGTTTTATACCTTTGTAGGAAGTACAACTGATGACGGGTCTACAGGGATATAGGGAAACATTAGTTTGCTGGTGTAAAAAAGAATGTAAAATATCAAAAAGTATCACACTGTATACTTACATTTGCTGGACTATTAAAAGTTTGAGTCGATACTACATTAGTTGATGATCCAATTGATAACTGTTTAGATTGCATTTGTATTGCCGTTTCTGTTGAAGTAAAATTATGTTTAGGTGTAGGTTCAGGTGGTAAGGGTATGCTACTTGTTGGAATTATAGGCTGGGCCATGACCGGAATAACTTTTTTCTCGTTCCTTGAAGCAGAAGCGGGAGGCGACACTGGTCTCCAGTCTTCGTCTTTTCTATGCTGTTGACCGCTACTCACTGGAAACTGCATTCTTAATTCTGTGGTTCTTTCTAATGAACTCTTCACTGGTAATGGGACGGAATTCTAAAAAGTTACAATAACGTTACATTTAAGATATGACATATGTGAATTGACTATTTTAAGTAAAACTATTTAAACCATCTTCACATTTTTTTTGTAGAAAAACTTTAACTGGTAATAAATTAACAAAAAGGAAACAGTAAAATGTCCACAATATAAACAACAAAAATCCAATGAGAGCGACTCAAATGAAAAAGTGAAAGTAATTAACAAAACAGAACACTACACACTAAGTAATTATGTTTGTAGCTAGTGTGTGAATTGCACATTAACGTTTGTTAGATACTTACACACAAAGTAATACAAATAATAATTCATACAGTAAAATGTCCTTCTTGTGTAGAAATTTAACCTTCCTATCTACTATATTTTTGAAGTCGGGTAACACTGTGAACGTGCGATTTACATACTCGGTTAGGTTATCTACATACGGACTTATTGTGTAGTATTAAGTTTATTTTGTTCCAGTTTCAGGTCGATTAATACTGCCTAAATTTTTTATCCTGTTTAAACACTGACACTCAAATTTTTCGCGATAAGAAGCTGTAAATGTCACCAGCTCACGGAATGTTACACCTCGGGATCTTCTTTAATAGAACACAGGTTAAATAATTCAAATCGGTTAATCCGTTTTTGACAGATTAGTAATGATTCTGAAATTTCTTAATGGGATGATTTTCAAATTTTCTGAAAAACGTCATAGAATTATTATTTTGTAGGTACTTCCTAAATTTGTATCTGGCGCCATGTTAGCAACCACTCTTAAGGGAAGCCCAAACTTTAGCATACGAAAATAGATGACCATGAAAAAATTGTTTCTAGACTTCGTTCCTACCGACCGACACTTCTTTGACCTTAAAATACCCATACAACTCAGTTCTCTGTGTAAGAAACAGGGATCAGGTTATACATTAGGGGTCTCTTCATTTATATAAAATAAATAAATTATAGTAAATACAGAAATATAACATCCAATTTATATATATTTGCTTTTCGATCTAATAAACATTCCAATTTTCTCTTTGCGATATTTTAAATTAGAGACTTGTCAGAAGACAGAGTATCACAAAAAGCGCAACACTACCAAGTTTATGGATGGTAGAGATAAGGACGACAAACTTATATGTGGTTTAAATCGAAAGTGTCCAGCTGAAAGCATTAAATAAGAAGTTTAAGAAGTGACCAAAATGGCACTGGTGTAGAAAGAGGGTACCAAGGATATATAAAATATATATTTAGCTGTTTAAAATCCACCCTGGTACATCAGTGCCACCCTAATTTAATACATTTTGACGTACACTTTTTTTAATATGTATTACATTAAAATATATTACAACAGCTATTTTGACGAATAGCCTAGAGATGCTTTGATATTTAATGAATATCTACTTAACTCTACTTACATAATGTTGCCATAATTTAATCTTTTGTTGTTTACGCCCTTTTTGGGAAATAAAACCACAATATAGGAAATTCCTCAATATTTTCAAACGTTTCGGAATCTAGATCAGACACCGTTGTCAATGGGAAAGAAACTATGAAAAAAAGACACAATTCAAAAATTTAAAATTGAAATATTTGACAATATTATGTGACGTAAGATGTAACTAAGAGAATTTATATAATATACAGGAAAGCGCAGAAATTTCTAAAGATCAGATAATAATAAAGCTTCTTTCAATGCGGAAGAATTTGAAAGGGTGATCTTTAGAATTTTATGTGGCGCTCCTAGGTGCAACGTTGTTACAAGATAGTCCATTCGCCAAAAATACGATCAAAGAATTTTGTTGATTCAGTGATCCCATTAAAATCATAAGGGAAACATAGGAAAAACCTTATGAACTATCCCGATACTGAGTTGTTCACAAGGACATGAGTATTAGTAATTACTTCCTTAATCATCCACAACTCAGAAAGATTGAATTCTACGGAGGTAGTAGCGATACAAGGGTTTTAATTTAACAAAATTAAAGCATATTCTGTTAGTTTTCTATTGGTGTTGTGTTCTTCTTTGTGTAATATAAGTAAATTTTGAAATTGTATTTTATGACCAAGGTCACAAATATTGGATTTTGCAATGTCGTTTTTTAATGTAATTTTTCTGTTCATTTATTCGAATAAATCCAATTTTTCGTATTTTGAGTTGTGTTTTTTGGTTTTGTTTTTGATATAATTAATTTTAGTGTATTTCTTGTTTTAAATGAAGTGTTAATATTATATCTGTTGCCCACTATTTTTAGTCTTTCTGAGAAACCTTGTATGTATGGTATAGTTATTGTAGTAATGTGATTATCTTGGGAGTCAGTGTTGCTCAGTGAACTTTGTTGCTGATTGTTAGCAATAGTTCAGTATTCGATTTTCTTTAACTCTTTATTAATACATTTTTCTAGGTAATTGTTGACACAAAGCACAATTTTTATAAATGTTTTTTTTCATTAAATTTATTGATGTCGGAACATGTTCTGTCGTATAGAGATTTCATGGTATCTCCTTTTACTGAATTTGGATGATTAGAGTAGAAGTTAACATACCTGTTAGTGTGAGTCGGTTGTCTGTAAATTTCAGTTTCAAATTTCAATTGTATTTTTGTTATTAAAATGTCTAAATAATATAATTTGTTGTTCTGTTCAAGTTCTAGTGTAAACTGTACAGTTTATTCTTTGTTGTTGTTTATGTCATTAAGTTATACATATAAGCTGTCAAGATTATGTTCCCAAATAACGAATATGTCATCAACATAATGCCACAAAACCAAAGGTTTAATCTGTTTTGAGAAAATTGTTTGCTCTTCAATTTTTTCCATAAAAATATTGCTTTTAGGATGAGACAATTGTCTATTAATACATAATGGAACTACTAACATTTCGTATGAAACCAACATATTTTCAACTTAATGATGACTTCTACAAATAAGATTTTGGCATGGCAATAGGTTCCTCCTGTCGCACCTAGGAGCGTCACAAAATTCTGAACGTCGCCCTTTCAAATTCTTCCAATTAGAAAGGAACTTTATCATTATATGATCTTTAGAAGTTTCTGTGCTGCCAAATATATTATCAAATTAAATACTCTTAGTTACGTCATACATCACATATATTGTCAAATATTTTAATTTAAAATTTTAGAATTGTGCTTTTTTCATACTTTCTTTGCCATTGACAACGGGGTCTGACCTAGCCCCGAAACGTTTGAAAATATACAGTAATTTCGAGTATTGTGGTGTTATTTCCCATAAAGTGCGTAAACATAAACATTCACTAAATATATCACAACTATCCTTCAGGCAACAATTAATTTGTTGTGATTAAAGTGGCTTTCTTATATATTGCCAGATTATTAAATAGGATTAAGTAGGTTTCAATTATTATAATTCTACCAAGTTTATATTTTAATTAAAAATTAACTTTAACGTCTTAGGTTGCTTTGCAGTTACATTTAACTAAATTACACATTGTATTAATACTTGAGTCCTAACAATATAGTGAAATTATTAACAAAGACAGGGAGATAACGAGAAGCGGGAAGTATATTTCGTAAGAGACTTTGGCCTCAATCGTTCCGTCTGAAATGACTGCCACTCCTTTTCAAAATTGGACTGAGATAGAGCTTAGAGCACGAGTATTTGTGTAATCATTAATCATAATTTGATATATGTACTGAATTTGCTCATAGTGTTTTGTAGAGCACCCATGACTGTCGTTCTATATTAAACAATTTGGTCAAGTGCCAGTTTGACTCGCATACTAAGGGTTCTGTACCACCTTTGAGATTTGTTATAATGTAGGTAAATTATACTATATATTTTTCTAATTTTCCAGTTTCAGACAAGCCGGGAATGAGTGAATTTTCTTATATTTTCCTTAATATCTTTTAAACGAAGCGTTTTAATTTCTTAAAAAATATAAACTTTTAATTTTCACAGCGAGGGAATGAGTATCATTTGAAACATTATGGATGTACTTTAAAAAAATAAAGTTTCATTTTCCATTTAAATTTGTAAATTAATGTTCGAATTTGTGTATTGCTTTCCTTATAAATTTTGAGTGAGGCCCTATATTTTCAATTTTTAGTTTAGGTTCAGTAGTTCGCCGATATAAGAAGAAATGGGTCGAATTTTGTAGTTTTTAATAACTATTCTGCATATTATGTTAAAAAATAAAACATATATATATACTTGTATTCCTCATAAAAAGCCCCTTCATTTGAAATATTACATGATAGTTTCAATGAAAATTATTTTTTATTTTGATTTTAATTCTGTACTTTGGCCCCAATATTAATATTAAGGGTTTTCTCTATATTTTTCTTTTATAGTAAACATCATGTAACGCTTTATATTTTTTTCAAAAGTTTAGGTCCTACAGTTTCGGAGAGCGAGGGGGGACTAGATCAATTCTTTTATGTTTTTGTCAATATCTTTTAAATAAATTATTTAAAAAATATGAAAAAAATATAGGTTTTCCTCACAATGCCCTTTCATTTGATATATTACATTATGTGTTTGAAAAAAGTTATATATTTTTTTAATTTTCGTTTAATTCTATAATTTGCTTTCTCTTTATTTTTCCTCAAAAGTTCAAGTGAGGCCGTATACCTCTATTTTTTAATGTATATCTTATAGTTTCGGAAATAAAGGAGGAACAGTAAATTTTAAAATATTTTTGTTAATATCTTTTAAACAACTTATTTTAAAAATATGAAAAAATAGATTTGTATTCCTCATAATGAGCCCTTTTGTTTGATATACTACATGAGGTTGAATCAAGTTAAATTTTTAATTATCCTTTTAATTCCATAATTTGCCCCTCAAAATTAATATCAAGGTTTTCTCCTTATTTTTCCTGTAAAGTCTTAGATTCGGAAATAAAGGTGGAGGATGGTATAGTTTTGTAATTTTTGTTAATATCTTTTAAACTATTTAAAGAAGTGAAAAAATATATAATTGTAGTCTGCACTGTATAATGTCCCCCTCCAATTATTAGGGGTTTCTCCTTATTTTTCCTGTAAACTTTGGACAATGTTCTATATTCCCCTTTTTCAAAATGTTAGACTTAATAGTTTCGGATATTAAGGGGGGATGTTCAATTTTTGTAAAATTTCCCCCCAGAAGTACCCCAAAAATCCGAATTACGATATGAACTTCTGATCAGGTCACCAAACTATATACTGATGCCAAAATTCACCTTTTCCGTCGAGTAGTTTCGGAGAAAATTGGCTGTGATGTGAGAGATCACGAGTGATGTTATAAGAGTTTCTGAATATTGCATATCGGCAACCCTAATAAATGAGTCACACAGAGTATTTCGGCAGTGCCATTAGCGTTGAATAGTTTGGTGATAAAAAAAGCAGACTCCAGTTTAGCAACTTCAAAATGCTAATGTGTTTAGATTATTAACAATATTCCAAAAGATCTTTTTTTTATTATAGACAATGTACTTAAAAAAATAACAAAAAGCAAAGTGTTATATAAATTCATCTTACTTTTATATTCAATGTTATTGTAGTAGGTCTCTCTTTGATTTGGAATGGATGATGGAAAGGTTTGTCTGTATCACTATCACTATCATCTTTCTCAGATAAACTCGATAACTCTCCGAGTTCTTCTTTTCTAGACAATGTCTTACAAAAGTCTGTTAACTCTTCAATTGTTTTCCCGCCTGATCTAATAGCAGCGATCACTTTTTCTTGTGCTTGTGGCCCCAGTGTTAATGCCGCTGGTAAACTGCCAGACTTCATCATAGCAATAGCATTTTTTCTGGCAATTTCTAGAAGTTTTTTCTTGTCAAATTTAGAAGAGCTATCCCTTTCCCTTGAAGTAGACCTAGATCTGTACCTGCTTTTGTCTGTGTAGTCTCGGTACCTAGAAAATAAAATCAGATTTGACTACTTCATATTCAAAAATAATAAATATTAACAATTAGGAAAATATCTCATTACTTTACAACAATGTCAAAGAAACTGAATAATTTATCTCTGATTGTAAGTCACATTTCAGTTATGCAGGTTCTAGATCGAACTTGGATCTCAATCTGCCTTCTCCCCAAGTCTCACCCAAAGACAGATTTAGAGGTACACACATCATTGGTTAAACTGCTTTCGTTTAAATTTAAGTAAAAATGTAAACATTGTGATAGTTTGTGTATTGCAAAAACATAGTGATACTTAGATACTCTCTTTGAGGTGTCATTTAAAAAATAGTGATACTTATTTTGGTCTGGCTTAGTAAAGAAAATTAGATTAATTTCAATATTAAATAAACTTGTATGTTCTTGCATTTTAGTTGTGAAGGGATATTATGATTTGTTGTGTGAACATGCATATCAGTTTAGGGTAGAAATTTGACTATATGAATTATAAAGTTATCTAAAGTAAATATGGTGCCATCCACAAAGAATTGGAAACTTGAAAATTAATTAACATATAGTGCAATATTTAACTGTGAAATGGATGTGTAGTGACATTCAGGAGTTTCATTGTATGTCTACCTGTGATTCCTAGAAATCATATGTTAAAGCAATTGTGGTAAATTGCTCAGAGGATGCAAATTTTGTGTAATAGCATTTCACAAATTAACTTTTTTTATAATCCAAAATCAAATGAGATTTTGTGCTTATTGTGACTTTAGGTCTTTGCATTCAGAAAAATTAAATAGCTGTTTAAAAAAATACCTGAAAGTCAATGTTTTGTATGCAGTACCTGCACAATGGGTAGAGAAGTAAATTTTGAGGGGTTTTAGACCAAACACAGATGATTTTCAAATTGTGATCATTCAGAATGCATTCAGGACTATCAAACAACAAAATTATATATATATATATATATATATATATATATATATATATATATATATATGTTTTTAAGTTTTCGCGGGCACTAAATGTTTTAGGTGGTTTCCGGGAATTCATCCGCGTAGTTGATAACTGATCCCTGCCGGGATCGATGGTAAAATGACGACGTTTCGGCAGAGTCACATCTGCCCTCTTCAGGTCGGTTCGCATAATTCTCGTAGCCTTTCGCTTCTAGTTACTCGAATACTAAGATTTTCAGAAGCGCTTGCTGGTATATATATATATATATATATATATATATATATATATATATATATATATATATATATATATACCAGCACAATTAGGGGAACATAAAAAAGAGGTTGATTTTTTCTAACATTGTCGGGTATTTTGATAAGTGGTTTTTGTTTAAGTTTTTAAGTATTTTCATGACAGATTGTTTTAAGTACGCCCAACTTTAATTTTAAGTGTTTTGACAAGAATTAATGGTTTTTTAAGAATTTGCTCATTTAACGTTTTTTACTTATTCTGATAAGAACTTTAGTGGATGCTACGAATGGGAGCTGTGGGTCATTTAACATTTGAATAGTGCACATTGTTCTGATACAAAATGGGTGATTTACCAGCAACTTCTGTGGCTAGGGCTGTAACCATGATCGGGGAAGGGCACACCTATCGCTCAGTCAGTCGCGCATTGCGTGTATCGACATCGGTGATTCATCGCGTCGTCCGACATTATAGGGAGACTGGATCGTACGTGCGCAGACAAGGACAGGGCAAAAATCGACCAAGTAGCGCCTTAGATGACCGTTTCATGGTCATACAGACTTTATGAAATCATCGTCAACAGCTGTTCAGACCCGAAATCGTTTAGCAGAAGTCCGTAACATCAACGTCAGTGAAAGGACTGTTAGAAGATGGTTGAATGAAGTTGACTTAAACTCGTACGTCTTGCTTAAACTCATCGTGTAGCAAGATTAGTATTCGCTCGAGAGCACCGAGATTGGACAAATGAGTGGGGCCGTGTTTTGTTCAGTGACGAGAGCCGTTTTTGTGTAAATTTCGTGGATGGGAGGGAAAGAATTTGAAGACATCGAGGGGAACGTTATCACCAAGCAAATTTCACCGAAACTGTATCATATGGCTCCACCATATGTCAGTTATGGTTCGCTAACTGCACAGTGGTACGTGACAGAAGTCTTGGAACCCTATGTCATGCGATTTGCCCCATTTATGCGGGCATAGGGAGTGAATACATTAATGAAGTATGCATCACTCAAATGAACTGGCCAGCGCGATCGCCGGATATGAACGACAAGAAATCCAGCCCCTAATAATGTGGAAGAACTTAAATCGGCGTTAGTGGAAGAGAGGAACAATTTACCCCAAGAACTCATTGACAATGTTATCCAAAGCATGGGGTTTCGTGTACAAACTTTAATTAGAGCCCGTTGCGGCAATACACGTTATTAAAACTGTTTTTTTTTTTGTGAATTTTAACAGATATATATTTTAAGGAAAAAACGTTCAATTTTCATTTTTTGCAATTTTTGTTTAATTCTTCAAGAAGAAATATTGTGTAAGTTACTTCAGCATTTATTTTAGTTAGTTTGAGTGCAACTAATTAATGTGTAACTAAAAAATATGTGCAACATAAATTTGTAAAAAAACGACCTTTTTATTGTGTATATATATATATATATATATATATATATATATATATATATATATTTATGTGGAAAGGGAACAATTGTTTTATCCTTCCAAACGAACGAGTGATTAATTTCTTTGCGGCCCGAAGAGGCGAACACAACTTGCATATTGACTATCATGAGGCAGACAGATAAATTTGGTTGTAGTGGCGCAATACTTTTCAAATATGTTAATTTTATTTACAGTGGTTAAGTGTGTGTAAAATTATGTAAGTAACAGTAGTTTATTATTTGACTAGTTTTTTGTTTATTTATACATTTCATAGGTTATCATTAATTTTACAAAAAAAGAATATGTTTGAAAAAAACCAAGAATTGGTCGAAACGTACGTAAAATATAATAATTATCACGAAAAACTAAATTAGAATTAATTCAATGGTCCCAAAAACCCAAGACTTCTCAATCATATATATATATATATTTGTTTTTAAGTTTTCGCGGGCACTAAATGTATTAGATGGTTTCCTACCGGGATCGATGGTAAAATGACGACTTTTCGGCAGAGTCACATCTGCCCTCTTCAGGTCGGTTCGCATAATTCTCGTAGCCTTCTGCTTTCGCTTCTAGTTACTCGAATACTGATATTTTCAGGAGCGCGCTCGGTGTTATATAGTCGCGGCTCGGCGAGTCGTTCATATCCGGCGATCGCGCTGGCCAGTTCATTTGAGTGATGCATACTTTATTAATGTATTCACTCCCTATGCCCGCATAAATGAGGTAAATCGCATGACATAGGGTTCCAACCAAGACTTCTGTCACGTACCACTGTGCAGTGAGCAAACCATAAATGACATATGGTGGAACCATATGATACAGTTTCGGTGAAATTTGCTTGGCGATAACGTTCCCCTCGATGTCTTCAAATTCTTTCCCTCCCATCCACGAAATTTACACAAAAACGGCTCTCGTCACTGAACAAAACACGGCCCCACTTATTTGTCCAATCTCGGTGCTCTCGAGCGAATACTAATCTTGCTACACGATGAGTTTAAGCAAGACGTAAGAGTTTAAGCCAACTTCATTCAACCATCTTCTAATAGTCCTTTCACTGACGTTGACGTTACGGACTTCTGCTAAACCATTTCGGGTCTGAACAGCTGTTGACGTTGATTTCATAAAGTCTGTATGACCATGAAACGGTCATCTAGGCGCCGAGCGCTTCTGAAAATCTTAGTATTCGAGTAACTAGAAGGGAAAGCAGAAGGCTACGAGAATTATGCGAACTGACCTGAAAAAGGCAAATGTGACTCTGCCGAAACGTCGTCATTTTACCATCGATCTCGGCAGGGATCAGTTATCAACTACGCGGATGAATTCTCGGAAACCACCCAAAACATTTAGTGTCCGCGAAAACTTAAAAACAAATGTATATATATATAAATATATATATATATATATATATATTTCCAAGTCATTTTCTTGTTATGTAATTTAGGGGGTAGAAAATTCAAGTTTGAGTGACTGTAGATTCAAAAACAAAAAAAAATCACACTTTTGATTCATACATTCAAAAGTATCAAACACCTGATCATGAAAAACTGTAAATTGAAAATTGAATTTGTGCCCATGAAGACTTTTGATTGATTCTTCAGGAATATCAAATATCCAAAATGACCTTGGAACTATTGAGGCTAGGGCTAGGGGATTCCTAATGCGCCCACACACTGCAATGAGAACAAATCTAGAGTATATTGTGAAATAAACATCAAGAAGGAAACTGCAAAATCATCTAATCAATCAATCAATATTTGCATTGTGGTGGTTGAAAACCTAAATGTACAACCAAAACTGCTATTTATGTTTTCAATCATTCAGAAACTACATAATAGATTCCCATTGAGTAAATGTTTAATTTAAACACAAAATATTCAAATATCAATATTTACCTGTCCCTGCTACTTCTGTCCCGTTCATGTGTTCTGTATGTTACCTCATCTTTATAACTTTTGTAAAATGGATTATCTCTCCTTGACTTCTTAGAATCTCTATCATAGTCATCCTTATATTTATCGAAAAAACTTCGGTCATATTTTCTTTCTCGTGATCTTTCCCTATTTCGATAACTGTCTTTAAGATCATATTCATCTAGTAAATCCTTTTTGTGCCCATGCTTCATAGATTTACTCTCCTTTTCATTTAATATGTCTCTTAAATCATCTACTTTAATTTTTTTATGTTTATCTCTGCTATTACTTCTACTCCTTTTCTTTGATTTATGCTTATGTTTCTTTTTATGTTTGCCCCTAATATTACCATCTGATTCATGACAATCAGTTGTTGAACCTTTTAGTATTGTTTCATAAACAGAGCTTTTCTTCAAATCTTGAATAGTTATTTTGTTAGATTTATTATATTTATGTTGTGGACTACCTTCAGGAGTATTGCAATCACTTTCATTCAAGTCTTGTTTTTGTATATCATGTTGATCAAGACTTAAAGATAAGCCCGTTCCTGCAATTTTTAACCTTTTCGTTGATGCATCTTTTTCCTGTTTAATTAACAGTTCAGCTAAATCTACTTTTGAATCATCATCACTTGAACTGTTAGATGAACGATGTTTCTTTTTACTTTTCTTTTTATGTTTTTTTTCTTTATGTTTATGTTTTTTCTTCTTTTTATGTTTTGGTTTAGTAACTTCTTCAGTATCTTCTTTTTTAATTATTAAAGGTGGCTCTGCATGAAATGTACTAAAGAGTTCTGACAAAATTTCCATGGAAGATTTTGTAGGTAAGTCTGGGCCCTTTTCTGATTTAATCCCAATCTCCACATTTTGCACACATTCACATTTCTCATCAGAGTCAGTCTTGGCTTCACTCTTAACACTTACAGACATTGGAAGGGTTAACTAAAAAGAAAATCTAATGAATTTGTATAATTTCATCTCAGTGAGTAAATACATCTCACTGTTTCATCTATGAATAAGAATTGTCCAAATTTTTATTTTGGTAGAAGACCCATAAGCGTAAATACTATACTACTATATACTTATATGATACTGATACTATAGTTACTCACGGTATGATACGATACGAATATACGATACCCACAGATCATACAATACGATACCTACATTATCACATAAATTCAAAATCTGTCGTCTTGTAAAAAATAAAAAAATCTATGAAAATATTTTTGACAAAGTGACAAACACAGATCACAGATCATACAGAGAAACATGTTTCACAATTCTTCTTCTTCTTCTTCTATAAATAAAACAGATTAATTGCAAAATATAATATTTTTGAATTCAGTTGATGTATTATATGTAACAAATTAAATGTGCTATATATTAATCCTGTATATAAATTGAAGTTGCTTAATAAATCAAATACCTTTTAAAATCACACAAGAGCAATTTGAAATAAAAACAGTAGTTTTTTAATTTATCTTTGGTAGGTACCATTGAATAATTATATATGTATTTAATACTCAATGATAACAATTAGGGCCGCGAGATTTGAATATTAGAATATTTAGATCAAAACCTCGAAATCGGTGTTTGTTCCATCAGGAATTTGACATTTAATTCCTGACATTCCAAGTTTCCACCTTTGTTTACAATTTGGAGATATGCCAAAATGCAAGTTGTCAGTGTCAAATGACATTTCGAATATACTGTAAATTTCAATTATATTTTCTCCACTTTTTATGGAAAGTTTTTGTTAAACTATTGCATAAATATATATATAACTTTCAAATACTTGTATCTAACACTACGGAACAGTTTAGTTACTTCATTTCGTTCCTTATACCAGTATTGTTATTGTTAATGTCTTTTGTGTTCACTTAAGGATTAGATTGATGTTTTGCAGTTTTATGCGGTACTTATGATTTTAATTTACAGTTAATTATATACTTATTTGTTTTCTTCTCGTTATTAGAAAATAACTAAATCGTAATTAAATGAGTTTTTAAAACTCAACATTAATTGTGTTTGTTTGACCTGCTAATATAATTTTGCATAAAATTTTTCTCAGGTTTATTATTCCATTTCTTCTAATACAGGACTCACTATTTTCTGATAACTGATAAGATAAACACGTCATGCCTATGTAGCTATAAAAAAAATACGTTGACGTGGTTGCCTGTTTGCAGTAAAATTAAGAAATTTATCCGACATTTGGAAAACCTTGTTAAAGTTTATAGGTAATAGTTTTTGAAAAATCTGAAATTATCTAGGTAATAGTGTATATTGAATTAAGTCTTATCAGGAAAGTAATATTACTGCTCATTAGAAATATTCACAGTACCTACCTATTTCTGAATTCTAAAAATAAAATGTAATCAAGGACTTACCAGGCAATGTGAATTGGATAAATATTTGGTTTACACCTTATTTAAACATTTTAAAATCTTTTTTGTCAGCAAGTTATTGATTGTTAATTGTAAACATAACCTAATTCGAAATAATATTTACAGTGCACGTTTTCCGAGAAACTTTACAAAATTACTAAAAATGGATTATGCAGAGATGCAAAGGAGTCAAGACAGAACTGGAAAAAAATGGTACAGAGATACAAAACAAAGGTGAGTAATTTGTTGGATATAATTAATAACAGCTCTGTTTTAACTAAAAATCTTCACACCAACATTGTGCAGTTTGTAAAACTATTCAGATTATTATTATACATTATACTATCTAGTGAAATCCCATAAGTATAGATTATAGTAGAGAATCCCATACAAAAATTATCACATTCAAATTCTAGTATATTCTGAAGTGCTAGACATCTTACAAAATGTGTAAAGTTAAATTACACCCTGTTAAATTGTACCATATCTGTAAATTATTTTTGTTCTGCTCATTAATATATGATAATCATAACATTCTAACAAATAATAATTACTGTAGGAGCCTTTTAGATTTTTTTGTCACTAGAAATATTTAATAGATTATTAGATATGTATTAGTTATGACCTCTCTGAGAATGCAAACTTTAAGATTTAAAACTAAAGAAAAATACTAAAATACAGTATAAAATATTGCAAACTTTCATTGAATACAGTAAATTCATAGATTAAAACATTAATTTCTGGTGAATGATTTATAAACTGTAGTGTTGGAGAGATTGAGCACATGTTTTATTAAGTACCTGGCTTAATGATTTAAATATTATATCCTTTTTGCATAATCAAAACTTGAATTGTTTCAATTCCCAAAGTTCTTATAAACATTATGGTGTTTTATATTGGTTAAAAAACATACCCCATTTTTTCTCATTAGCTTAATCAGAGCATCTGTAAAAGAAATTATGGTATCCTTTACCAATTAAAATAATTAATAGCAAAAAAGTAGGTGTTAGACTAGATTAGAAACAATTTGGAAACATTATATGCTAAGGTACCAAACCTGATCTAGAAAATATTAATTGAACTAGATATCATTATGCTAATAGGACAGTATTGAACATGATCAGATTTAAACACCAATAGAATGTTGCAACTTGTTGGGTTAGTAGATCACAGAGGTGGCAATTGGGTGATTAGTTATTAGTTTTAATTAGTCTCTCTTGAATAAATGTTTTACTCAGGATCCCAACAAGCCACATACCTACATGTATGTATGTTTGTACCTGATTATAGTATAGATATATATATATATATATAATATATATATGTCTATGAATATTATGTGTTTATTATATTTACATAATTGTATATTAAATATTTAATAAATTTGAATATGTAACCTTGGTACATGAGAAATCAGAATATTTATGTAATCTGTATATAGTATTAAATCTAAAGTGGAACACCATAGTTTTCTGACCTTAAGTATGTTAAGATTTTCAGAAGCGGGCGCTATTATATAGTCGCGGTTCGGCGCTTATCGATTGGTACCGTGAACGGCTGCATGTGATTGGTCCTTTTCGCTCAGTGGTCACGCCTCCCGCTTGCTGATTCGTTATTTCCCGCTGAGTTGTTATAGGGCGGGGCCGGGCCTGTACGGTGTTTAATAGAATTTCCAATAATTCGATAAGTTCTGAATTTCATTGCGTGCGTTTAGACTGAGGCCTCTTCGCGATTTCAATTGCCTCTTAAGGTACACTTTGAGATACCCGACCGACACAAGCGACAGGAGGTTGCTACACGCGACACGTCTGCTTTCTATGCAATTATGTGAAGAACATTTGAAGCGCAAGACAGAGACGCGCGAACGCGACAAGAGGCAACTTTGATGCGACTACTTCCGAAGCAGTAGTGTCGCTTGTCGCATCAGGTTTTGAACTTAAAAATTGACGGATTTAATTTTTTTTGTGAAGAAGTCATTCTTCTGATTTATTTAATCGCAGAAATCGATCACAATCATATAAACACGTAAGCGTAAATCATAAGTGATTACTAATTAATAAATAATAAAAAACTTTTGCATCATCTGGTACAATCAGTGGATTTGTTTTACATTTACTTCTTCAAGAAACTTTGGCCGTGCTTCGACATCATTTTAATAATAATAATAGTTTGTTTTGCACATTAAAAATTTATTATATACAATATGGTAAGTATAATAAAATGAGTAGATATAAATTAAAAACAAAAAAACTAAATGCAAAATTAGATCGCCAAAACAGTAAAAACTGAAAGAAAGTGGACACCTTATCACTTATAGTCATTATAGTTTCTTATTAGATCACAATATGTCCAAATAATAATAATGGTAGTAGTTTATTTCGCACATTAAAAAAATAAAGTAAAGATGTAAAATTAGAATGCCCAAACAATACTGATACAAAATAGACGCCCCGCCCCATCACTGTTTTTTGAGTTCACAAATTGGAATACATGTGTTTTTCTCATGCGACATTGTCGAGGTCTCGTGTCTCTTGTTGCTGTCGCTTGTCTCGGTCGCGTAGCTCAAAGTGTACCTTTACGGGTCTCGATTTCGGGTGATCTATATTTACCAGTACTCTGGTATATTCAAAGTCTATTCGGTGTGACGTCTTTGTATTTTCTTGATTTCTTATGGCGTTCTGGTGTTCATCACGTCTAGCTTGAATTATTCTGTTAGTTTGTCCAAGAACGGTTTTATGACAGTCTGCACATGGAATCTCGTACACTCCGTGTTGTTCTAAAGGGATCCTCGTCTTCGGATTCCTCAACACCGAGCTTATTTTTCTGTCACTATTGAAAATAGTATCGATATTATGTCTCCGTAGAAGTAGAATTCTCGCAATACTGTCCGTGGTACCCTTGACATACGGGAAATAGGCCTTGTTTATTGGTGTCTCATGCTCCTCATCTGTTTGTCTCGGTTTTGACTTTAGGACTCTTTGTATATTTCGGTCTATAAATCTGTTATGTCTGTGTTTTTAAACTGTCCATTTCCTGTTTGATGTTATTCTGGTCAGTCTTTGTGATCTGGTTACTAAAGTCTTGACGATTGCTTGTAGTTGGGCTGGATGGTGATGAGAATTAGCATGAAGGTATCTATTGGTGTGAGTTGCTTTCCTCTATACTGTATGATCAAGGATTTCATCTTCCTTCCTATTTATCAGAACATCAAGGAATGGCAATTGATTATTGGCTTCAACCTCTATGGTAAGTTTTATTTTGTAATTAATGCTATTCATGTGTTGAGTTTTTTCTCCCCTGAGGCCAAATCCCAAAGGTATCATCGACATATCGTAACCATAAACTGGGTTTAAGACTTGCAGTTCTGTGTGCCAACTTCTCAAGGTTTTCCATAAAAAGGTTTGCTATTACTGGCGAGAGTGGTGATCCCATTGGAGTTCATTGCGCTTGTTTGTATCGTTGGTTCTAAACAAAATAATTGTTCTTCGGACAGTGCGTTGTTAAGTCTGCAAGATGTTGAGGTGGTTTGTATTTTTCGATAATGATATTCTTCGTCGATAGGGATGTTGGTGAAAAGGAACACTACGTCAAAGCTTTCAAGAAGACAATCTGGTTGTAAGACCGTTTTGCAAAATATTTTGATGAAATGTGTAGAATTTTTAACGTATCTGCCCCCTCTGCAAAGGGTTGGAGTTGTTTGGCTAGGAATTTGGCAAGCTGTTGTGTTGGGGATCCAATTGAGCTCAATATTGGTCTCAAAGGGGCACCTTCTTTATGTACTTTGGACAACCCATAGAATTCATGACTTCTCACGTGGAATGAGTTGTAGTTGGACATTTTTGTCGAGTCTACTTGCTTGGATTTTGGCTTTAGTTGTGTTCTCCAGATAAGTTGTTGGGTCAGTAGTAATTTGTTTGTAAGCTGAATCTTGTAGCAATGTTTGCATTTTGTTTGAGTAATCCGCTGTATCTAAAATTACAGTCGCATTTTCTTTATCAGCAGGTAGAATGACAGTGTCCTTGTTGAGGCGAAGTTGTTTCAAGGCCTCATTTTCTTCTATAGATAGATTCCTTTTGTGTGGTTTAGACTTTCTTAGAACGTGTGACACTTGTCAAATTATTTGTGCTGTGTTTTCATCTAATTTTGAAACTGGTGTTTACACGCCACATATTATGCTCTCTATTGGTATGTGAGAGGGAGCAATAGCGTAATTGAATCCATTAGCCAACACGCCAATCGAGGTAGAGTTCAATTGGACCGACGATATGTTAATGACGGTTTTATTCGTTTCCAATTGCAGTGAGGTTAAACTATTGTTGTCTTGTTGTTAACTCTGCATTCGTTTCGGCCCTAAATTGGCTAATATCATCGATTTTATCCCACAATATAGGGTAGAGTGTATTGCTTAGGTTTAGGTGGATATCTAAGAGTTTACTATTAAGAACATCCAAATCTTTCCTTCATCGCGGCATCGTTGTAAAAAATCATGCCTCAACAAGGACATTGTCATTCTACCTGCTGATGAAGGAAATGCGACTGTAACTTCAGATTACTCAAACAAAATACAAACATTGCTACAAGAATCGACAAAAATGTCCAACTACAACTCATTCCATGTGAGAAGTCATCAAGATGTCCGAAATTTTATGGGTTGCCAAAGGCACATAAAGAAGGTGCACCTTTCAGACAAATAGTAAGCGCAATTGGATCCCCAACTTCCCCATCACAACAGCTAGCCAAATACCTAGCCCAACAACTCCAACCGTTTGCCGAGGATGCAGACTCACGTGAAAAATTCTACACATTTCATCGAAATACTTAGCAAAACGGTCTTACAACCAGATTGTGTTCTTGTAAGCTTTGCCGTAGTGTCCCTTTTCACCAACATCGCTATTGACGAGGCCTTGGATATCATAATCGAAAAATATAAACCACCTCATCACCTTGTAGACTTAACAACGCACTGCCTGAAGAACACTTATTTTGTTTACGAGAACCAACGATCCAAACAAGTGAAAGGGGCTCCAATGGGATCACCACTCTCGCCAATAACAGCAAACATTTTTATGGAAAACCTTGAGGAGTTGGCTCTAAGAACAGCAAGTTTTAAACCCAGTTTATGGTTACGATATGTCGATGATACCTTTGGGATTTGGCCTCAGGGGAGAAAAAAACTCAACACATGAATAGCATTAATTACAAAATTAAACTTACCAGAGTGGTTGAAGCCAATAATCAATTGCCATTCCTTGATGTTCTGATAAATAGGAATGAAGATGAAACCCTTGATCATACAGTATAGAGGAAAGCAACTCACACCAATAGATACCTTCATGCTAATTCTCATCACCATCCAGCCCAACTACAAGCAGTCGTCAAGACTTTAGTAACCAGATCACAAAGACTGACCAGAATAACATCAAACCACAAATGGACAGTTTAAAAACACAGACATAACAGATTTATAGACCGAAATATACAAAGAGTCCTAAAGTCAAAACTGAGACAAACAGACGAGAAGCATGAGACACCAATAAACAAGGCCTATTTCCCGTATGTCAAGGGTACCACGGACAGTATTGCGAGAATTCTACGGAGACATAATATCGATACTATTTTCAATAGTGACAGAAAAATAAGCTCGGTGTTGAGGAATCCGAAGACGAGGATCCCTTTACGACAACACGGAGTGTACGAGATTCCATGTGCAGACTGTCATAAAACCGTTCTGGGACAAACTAACAGAATAATTCAAGCTAGACGTGATGAACACCAGAACGCCATAAGAAAGCAAGAAAATACAACATCCATTGCGGGTCACGCCACCACGACGTCACACTGAATAGACTTTGAAAATACCAGAGTACTGGCAAATATAGAACACCCAAAACCGAGACTCGTAAGAGAGCCAATTGAAATCGCGCAGAGGCCTCACAGTCTAAAATTCTATTAAACAACGTACCGGCCCGGTTTCGTCCTATAACACCTCAATCGGAAATAACCAATCAGCAAGCTGGAGGCGTGGCCACTGAGCGCCAAGGACCAATTACACTCAGTGGTTCACGGGACCAACTGATAAGCGCCGAACCGCGACAATATAATTACGGGCACTTCTGAAAATCGAAATATTCCAGTAACTAGAGGCGTAAGCAGAAGGCTACGAGAATTGCGTGAACCGACCTGAAGAGGGCAGATGTGATTCTGCCGAAACGTCGTCATTGTACCATCGAATTAGGAACTTGTTTGAATAATTTTTCATATCAATTATGTTCATTAACTTCAAAATCATTTTCATTTCTTTTAAATTAAAGCATTAAAATGGTTACTATAAGTATTGCCAAGCATAAATTTATTTTTTAATACCTTATTTGAATGATTCACCTTGAAATTCAATAATATCACACTGAATGTTATAAGAATTAATTATCTATTTATATTTAATTTATAACGAATAACTGAATGAAGAGTTTGTGATTGACACAGTTTAAAACTATGCTTAGCAAGGACTGTCAAGTACCCAGTTAGATTTCATTTGAAGCTTTGCCTTTGTTTCTCTGGTGTTGCATAAACATTAGCTATGGCATATTCAGGCCATTTACTGATATAATCTAATACTATCAAAATGTATTTGTTATCCCTCTCAGAGTCGAGGAATGTCGGATGGAGATACCTTCTCGTTGTTCCATCTTCTGACAATGTTCACAATTGGTTCTTGTTCGACAAGGTTTTTTGACAAGGCATTGAATACTCTCTTCGAGGTGTCATTCCTTTGTACGCAAGGCAATATATATTATATATAATATACATTGTTTCTGGTCAGGGAACCTTCATCAGTTGCGCTTCCCACAATTGAATGTCCTCTCGAACACTTCTTTATGTATTTGAAACATTTCGTTAAATTTGAAGACGCGAGATGTAAGACCGACATCTAGGATTTTCGAGAGAATCAGCATATTATATATAATGTATAATATATATATTGTCTTGCGTACAAAGGTATGACACCTCGAAAATAGTATTCAGTATCTCTGACAGGTGAAGTAACCTGAAAATTTTATCGTGACATTCTGTCCTAGGAGTTAAGGGAGAACAGCAATTACACGGAACGGCTCCAGATTCGGAACCTCTGTGTGCTGATTCTCTCGAACATCCTAGATGTCGGTCTTACATCTCGCGTCTACAAATTTAACGCATTGGCATTGTTATGCAAACGACCTTGAAATCGTATAGCTGTAATTTTTCCATCCACTCGGCTAGTTGTTCCTCCGGTGTCTTCATGTCTAATGGCCACTTGAGGGGGCATGATCGTTTCTGATCAAGACGTGACGACCATAAAGATATTTGTGGAAATGGTCTACAGGCCTGGAAGAAAAAAAGAGATATGGAGACTCATTTTTCCTTTATTTGAAGGTAAATTAATCTAGACTGAGGTAAAATTAATTAGCATGCTGTGCTCCCACAATGTAGGGATAGAGTACGATAAGGAGGTGAAAAAACAATATATAAAATGGTTTACAAATTTCCTGGTTGCAGAGCGTGAGTCTTATCATTTCGTCAATATTGCCTCGATTAGAGGTGGAAATGAATCCGGCAAATATGTATATATAATTAATTCGACTCAAAATAATCGCAAAATTACAACTTGTAATTGCATTAATTTTAGTAAGGTTAACTGTAACAATATATTGCAAATTTTTCGTCTTATTCTGTGCCTTGACCTTTGTAAACAATTAATAGTATTAGTAGTAGTTACTTTTTTACTTATACCAATGGGTGTATTATTTTGGTGAAGAATATTAAGTAGAGGGCAAGCCCTGTTTATTTTGTTCACGAAATTTCATCTGACTGGTGAAGAATATTAAGTAGAGGGCAAGAACTGTTTATTTTCTTCATGGAATTTCATTATCAGAGAGTTTACTGTATAGATGTTACACATGACTTTTAGTTCTAAAGTAACTATTACTTATGTGTTCTAACGGCTTGACCATACAATGCATGGCACGCACGTTCCTCTAAAGCACGGATAGCATGCCTTTAGACGAAAATTCACTAAACCCCAGATATATACATATCAACAGGATTTACCTCTGTGGGGCACTTGCCATGGTTGGCGCCGTGGGTGCAGATTCCCACGAATTTTCTGACCTAACAGGAGAGACGGCTTTAGCATCAGTTGGTAAACACCGAGGTATTTTAAATTCTTTAATAGATGTTTTGGGACTTGTACTGTTCTTGACAACGAATGGTACAGTTCGTGTATTGTTCATATCCCATTGTGTCTTCATTTGAAATTACAAATCCCTGTATTTGCTTCATTTTTAAGGTTGCTTAATACTCAAATTATTGTTTATGTCAATTAAAGTTGTTTTTTGAGAGACTCTCTACAAAAATTATGTCTGGTCTAAATCCTATGCAGATGATATAGCAGTCATTTTCGAAAGTGACTCATGGGCAGATCTACACAAAATAAATGAGGTAAATCTTAAAATATATGACTGGCTAAATATTAATGGTCTTAGCCTAAATTTGTCAAATATTAAATTTATTACGTTTACACTGTTAAATTCTGATCAACCACTTAGGTCAAATTTAACTTTAAAACAAGAAAATTGTACTCCCAATGAATTAAGTTAATGCATAAAAATCGAAAATCAATACCTTGACATAGTCATTGACCAGAATTTAAGATGGAACGACCATACAGAATACTTATATTGTAAAAAAAAAATGATACTTAACCCATAATGTTTTCCATATTCATGAATTACAGCAGTTTATTTGAATCTATTTGGAATTACTGTAAATTACCTTACAGCGGCCTTTTTAGCAACATGATAGTAAACTTTCAGGCAGTGCAAAACTCAATCTTGAACGTAATCCTGTGAAAAAATCGAAGGTTTTCTACCAATGAACTATATAGAGAAGCAAATGTTTTCGACAAACCTCATTTACATTCCAAAATCTCATATGGATACATGAAAACCAAAAAAATACGTATACAAATATAAACAGAATAAACAGAAATGTACCAAATACCTAACCTTACATAAAAATAACAAAATACCCTTTACCAAAAATATCTGAAAATATTTATATTCTACATCGGTCCTAAAATCTATAATGATATTTCTGGGACTTGAAGAAATTAAAATAAAATAAATTCAAAATGAACGCAATATTTTAAACAAAATAATTCAATATTTTCCAAGAAATTTTTCAGAAGTCAAATGAAAATAACTTAGGTAAGTACTAACCGTCACATTGACTTCCCAGACTCCTACTCTAAACTCAAAATATGTTTGTGTTATTTACATTTATTTTCTTAAACTCTCTCATCCTATAAATATATTAGCATCAAACAAAATTTTGTTAGCAGAACTGAGTCAGCTCATGGCGTCAGAGACAAGACAATCATTCATGGTCAGGTCTGCACACGGCGAGTTGCCTCTGACTTTAGTCTAAAAAATAGATGTGTGAGTTTTCACGAAATAAATTTATTTCTTTTAATGTGAGCAATATTTCGATCTGTCAGTATCGTTGGATCCCTATGGAGCTTTTACTTGTTATTTTCTAAAACAGATTGTGGTTTGTATATATGATAGGGTATTCTTACCGACTGTGAGAGTACAAGTTTCAGTGCTAGTTCCTGCCACAGCATCTTATCGTTCTTTGTATGCAGTTGTAACAAATGCTTGACAACCTCCTGTGATATCGATTGTTTCAGTTGTTTGGCAACCGTGTCTGTCATTGTTGATAGAAGGATCTTTAACGATGTACTTCATAGAGTTCTTTGCTAGAATTACTCCTTCCGTTTCAGGAAACAAATCATCAGAGATCAACCAGTAGTTCGACATATTCTTCGTTGACGTCATTTATATGTCTTTCATGAAGGGGCTTCTGTTTCCATTTAAGTAGTTTATGATCTAGTGACTGGTGGTATAAGTGAACTTGTTGTTACGTCACTCGCAGTGGTCTTGAGTCATCAACCTGGTATATGACTCTGTGTAGATCAGGAATTTCTGCGAGTTTCTGAAAATGTTTTCGCAAATTAGGAATTTGTTGATTTAGTTGCTTGCCAATATCTGCCAATCCTCTTCCTCCTTCACACCGTGGCAATGTTGTATGTTCGAATCTTTGGATGATGGTTTGAGCTTTTGTTAGTAGAACTCGAACTTTCCGTTGTAATTGTTCAATGTCACCAGTTAACTATACCGAAAGAATAACTGAGCACTGAACACGCGTAGGTTTTAATATCTTGGAACAGATTTTACTGTTAAGTTTTGATCTTCAACAGTCATTTTAAATTCTGCTTATTTTTCAAGGTGGAAGGATCAATTCGTTGAGCCTTCTTTATTCCAAGGTATATATAGCTATTACCTTCCTCCATGGATTCAATTGAAGTGCCATCGCTCATTTCGTAAGGTCCTTGCTGTATTATGCCTTTTATTATATTAATAATTCGGCATTTGTGTAGGCTACATTGCATCTAGATCATGCCGCTGTTGTTTCGTAGCTACCCCAGTTAATAGAGATTTTTAAGTGACATAAAATTCAACAGCAAAGCGCTTATGCCATCACATTAGTAATAGTTAATATACAATAACTGACCTGATTTTAACAGCGAATTCGAAGAAGTAAATTATTTAAACAATAAAAACCCATAAAATGTGATTTTCTTTTGTGTTTTGCTTTAGTGATGAAAACTTATGGAGGAATCGGAATACTCTCAATGGAAAATTTGTAAGGAATCGGAAAACCTTTAAAATGAGCGTTTACAAGTCCCGACCGGGGGATTTTTCGCTGAGAATATCTATAAAAACCGTAAAAATTACTTTTGTTTTAAATTATAACTGTGTTGTAATAAAAACTGCAATGTTAATGTTCCGCTCAATGATAGACTACAATGTTAGAATTAATTAAGCTCAATATGGATTTTGTCAGATAAGTAGTTTTTGCAGAATTGTAATTTAAACAATTAAGAGAGATATTTTGCGAACGGTACCGTATTAACTGGATCCGTCTGATGGGGATATACCAAATATATTTTAAAAGCTCGTATCGTGTACTTCAATGTGTATATCTCGGATTTTTGTTGAAATGCTCTAAAAATGCTTAAAAATGCTTGTGAATATTGCATTTTACGTGAGAGTTCGTGCCACAGGGAGAAATGAGAAAATGTGGTGGGGATTGCCAAGTTAATTTAGGAGAAGCGGACGCGATTGGTTGCTGACTATTCTATATTTTATTATCATATATGTCTTACACACTTATATATTTTATCGCTAAGATAGTAACCTCGAGTGTCTAGAATGGGATGTCCAGATAAATATTAGTCAGTTAAGTGGATCTTAATGTCATTATAATTTAATGAGCATTTTACATACTGAAATATGCAATATATGTAATTATTTTTAAAATACCCTAATCGGATTCTTTTAATGAATAAAAAGATTGCTCAGTACAAAAATATTATAATTCTTGATTTAAAAAAATATTAAAAATTCATATTTACTTACATTATAAAACATCTGGTCTCCTTTATTTATACAAGTGCACATCAATTAAATCTTAAAATGCTACATATCTCCGTTATTTGTTCTAATTCCCACTATTTTTTGGCATGCTCGACTATAACCTACAGAATCCAGAATCAAAAAAACAATTAGCTGTCATATATCATTAAATAAGTAAATTATATAAAGTCAAATTTTGAATAAACACAAAAAATTTTAAATATAAAATGAGATTTATTCATCGCTGTATAAATAACGCAATGAAATAAATACAAACTTATCGCATTCCAAACATTCTAGTAGCGAGCAAGTTCCCCTTAAACAGTCGTGGCAGCTTCCTAACAGAACGGCTTTTTGCATTAGTTGATAAAGATGTTGTTGACATATCAATTGGTACAGTTCGTGTGTTGTTCATGTCCCACTGTGTCTTTATTTGAAATTCCAAATCCCTGTATTTGGCTATTTTTTCAGCCTGCTTAATATTTATGTTATTGTTGTTGTCAATTAAGGAGGTTGTTTTCCTAGAGATTTTATCTACTAAAACTATATCTGGTCTATTGTGAGCAACAGTCCGATCGGTCAGTATCGTGCGGTCTCAGTACAGCTTGTAGATGTTATTTTCTAAAATAGATTCTGGTTTATATATATATATATATATATATATATATATATATATATATATATATAGGGTGTTCTTACCGATTGTGATAGCTCAAGTTTCAGCGCTAGTTCCTGGTGCAGTATTTTTGCCACAGCATCGTGTCGTTCTTTGTATTCAGTTGCAGCGAACGCTTGGCAACCTCCTGTAAAATGCTGGATAGATTCAGATGTTTGGCAACCATATCTGCATCTGTCGTTGTTGATAGAAGGGTCTTTGACGATGTACTTTAGATAGTTCTTAGTTGGAATTACTTGATCTTGGATTGCCAATATAAAGCCTTCCGTTTCAGGAAACATATGACTAGAGATCAACCAGTAGTTCGAGGCTGCACTGTCGACATAATCTTGGTTGCCGTCATTTATATGTCTTCCATGAAGGGGCTTCTCTTTCCATTTCAGCAGTTTCTGATCTGTGGTCTGGTGGTGTAATTGGACATGTTGTTGTGTCAGTCGCAGTGGTGTTGAGTCATCAACCTGGCTGACTCTGTGTAGATCAGAAAATTCTGCGAGTTTCTGGAATTGAGTACGCAAAATAGAAATTTGTTGATCTAATAGTTTACTTAGATCTGTCAATCCTCTTCCTCCTTCATACCGTGGCAAAGTTGTACGTTCGACAGAGCTCTATGGATGGTGATTTTGTGCTTTTGTTAGTAAAACTCGAACTTTTCGTCGTAATTGTTCAATGTCAGTCTTGCACCAATTAACTATACCGAAAGAGTAACTGAGCACTGAACACGCATAGGTGTTACGAGTAATAGCCTGAAACAGATTTTTACTGTTTAGTTGGTTTTCAACAGTCGTCTTACCCTTCTATAAAAGTCTGCTGTTAGGTCCTTTTTCATAATCATGTGATCAATACGTTGAGCCTGCTTTATTCCAAGGTATTTATAAGTATGACCTTCCCCCATAGATTCAATTGAGGTGCCATCTCCCATTTCGAAGAGCCCCTGCTGTATTTTCCCTTTAACTATATTAATAATTCGGCATTTGTCTAGGCCAAATTTCATATGGATGTCACTAGAGAACCTTTCTACTATCTTAAGCATATCAAGCAGCTGTTGTTTCGTAGCTGCCATCAACTTTAAGTCGTCCATATATAACAAATGGTTTATCTTTAATGCTTGTACGTTGTTGTGTTTGAGACTGAACCCAAAGTTAGTCGAGTTCAGTTTGTTTGAGAGAGGGTTCATCGCAAGGCAGAACCACTGCGGGCTAAGAGAGTCTCCCTGGAATATACCTCTTCTGATTGGAATGGGGTCAGTTTGTATCGAACAGTTGGCTTCATTCAGTGAGATTTTGGTTTGCCAGGTGGACATGGCATATTCTAAAAAGTTAATAATCCAATTATTCACTTTATAGAGTTTCAGTGCCTTGATGAGCCAATCATGTGGAACTGAATCAAAGGCCTTTTTGTAGTCCACATATGCCATGTAGAGATTTCGTCGTTTGGTGTGGGCTTGATTGCAGGCAACAGAATCAATTATCAGTTGTTCTTTGCAGCCCATCGAATTTTTCACGCATCACTTTTGTTGTTGAGTAATTATGTTGTTCAGCTCAGAATGTTTGAAAATGCGATGATTAATGCACGATGTTATGAGTTTGTATAAGGTTGGAAGGCAAGTGATTAGTCGGTACTTTACTGGGTCCTGTGCACATAGGTTGTCCTTTGGTAAGAGGTATGTAGCACCATGCGTTAGGAAACTAGGCATCTTATGTGGGTGGGTAATTACGTCATTTATAAGGGCTGTTAGTGTTTCGTGGGTTGCGTACAGTTTCTTTATCCAGTAATTTTGTACACCATCTGATCCTGGTGCTTTCCAGTTATGGAGGTGCTTCATTATATTGGATGTGTCTTCCGTTGTAAATGGTTGGTGTTGTATGCCCTCATAGTTCTGGGATGCAGCCTCCTCCTCATTAATCCAGCTGGCTCTGGAGTTATAGGAGATTGTTGTGGAAAGCTGTGTTTTCCAGAATTCCTCGATGTCTGTTTTACTGGGGTAACTAGGGGCTTCATTATTATTGTTGTTGTTAAGTTTTCTATAAAACCCTTTTTCTGATTGTCGAAAGAGTGTATTGTCTAGTTTCCGTTGGTTACTGGTTTTGTACCTTCTCAATCGACTTGTGTAGACGGAGAGTTTTTGTCGTAGACTGTCCAGACACTGCTGAGATGTGATGTTTTCTCCATCCCACTGGGAGTGTATTCGGTTATTGTCCAGGCCTTTCTATTCTGTTGTTCCTAACTCCTCGTTGATACTCGGTCAGTCTTCCAACGTCTTTCCGAAGAGAATTGATTTTTCCTTCAAGTCTTCTTTGCCAAGGTGGTATTCGAGGTGTTTGTCTAAATTGGGGAGGGTCTTGCTTTGGTCTTACTGCGACCCCAATTGTTCTGCAGATGGAAGTTGCAGAACAGTAGATGATTGTGTGTAGCGTACGTGTACGTATTAGCATCTAAAACATAGTTTGGCAAGATAACTTTGTTCATAGCCTGCAAGGCGATACCCAGTTTATTAGATGATCTTAGTTTGGGAAGAGCTGTCTAGTCAGTGGATCTGTTCCACTATACTCTCTAAGAGCTCCTTCCATTTCTGCTTGGATCATCTCAAGCAGGTCAGCGTTGGTTGGCTGTTCTTGTTGTAGTTCTTGAGTCTCGTCCGCTCTTTGTGCCAAAGGTGTTTCAGGCTCTGGATCGATTGTTTTTCGACCAAATAGTTCGCGCTCCACTTCGCTCTTTATTCTAGCCAGTTGTTCAGGCCAAATAAGGTCATTTCTCAAGATGACACGATATTGATCTGCGACTCTCTGTTCAGTAACTTGAAGCTCTGGGTACTCACGACAGAACTCTTGATGGAGTATTTGGCGATATCCAGTTTTGTCCTGGCCAAGGTTCGTAATTCTGTAAAACGTGCGCATTATAAATTCATTCATGGCGCCAGTCCATTTCATGCGCTGTCGTTTCAGTCCCGCTTGAGTGAGCGCTGGCTGTTGAGATCGTTTGACTCCGTTGGTGATGGTCACGATGTTATTGTGACTGCATTGGTGAGTGTTGTTGTGGTTCTTCTGGTTCTTCTCCTTCTTGCATTCCCGACTTGACCATACAATGTATGGTATCACACTCCCTCTAAGGCACGCTATGAGTGCCTTTAGGGGAAAATTCACTAAACCCCAGATATCCTAGATATCAAAAGGGTTTAGCTCTGTGGGAGCCCTTGCCAGGTTTTCGGCCCGTGGTTGGAGTCGTGGCGGCAGTTTCCCATGAATTTCCTGACCGTCCGGGCTGTCCCTAACAAGACGGCTTTTTGCATTTGTTTGTAAAGATGTTCGTCCAGACCGAGGTATTTTAGATTGTTTAATAGATGTTTTGGGACTAGTCCTGTCGTTGACATAACGATTGGTACAGTTCGTGTGTTGTTCATGTTCCACTGAGTCTTTATTTGAAATTCCAAAATAGATATTTTGGGACTAGTCCTGTCGTTGACATAACAATTGGTACAGTTCGTGTGTTGTTCATGGTCCACTGAGTCTTTATTTGAAATTCCAAATCTCTATATTTGGTTATTTTCTCAGCCTGCTTGATATTTATATTATTGTTGTTAGGAATTGCTATGTCAATTAAAGTTGTTTTCCGAGAGACTTTATCTACCAAAACTATATCTGGTCTATTGTGAGCAACAGACCGATCGGTCAGTATCGTGCGGTCCCAGTTCAGCTTGTAGTTGATATTTTCTAAAACAGATTCTGGTCTATATTTATAGTATAGGTAATCTTACCGACTGTGATAATTGATGTTTCAGTGCTAGTTCCTGGTGAAGTATTCTTGCCACGGCATCGTGTCGTTCTTTGTATTCAGTTGCAGCCAACGCTTGACAACTCTTGTGATATGCTGGATAGATTCAGATGTTTGGCAACCATACCTGCATCTATCGTTGTTAATAGAAGGGTCTTTAACGATGTACTTTAGGTAGTTCTTAGTTGGAATTACTTGATCTTGGATTGCCAATATAAAGCCTTCCGTTTCAGGGAACATATGACCAGAGATCAACCAGTAGTTCGACGCTGCACTGTCGACATAATCTTGGTTGACGTCATTTACATGTCTTCCATGAAGGGGCTTCTCTTTCCATTTCAGCATTTTCTGATCTGTGGTCTGGTGGTGTAATTGGACATGTTGTTGTGTCAGTCGCAGTGGTGTTGAGTCATCAACCTGGCACATGACTCTATGTAGATCAGAAAATTCTGCGAGTTTCTCGAAATAACTACGCAAAATAGAAATTTGTTGTTCTAATAATTTACTTAGATCTGTCAATCCTCTTCCTCCTTCATACCGTGGCAAAGTTGTACGTTCGACAGAGCTCTTTGGATGGTGATTTTGAGCTTTTGTTAGTAAAACTCACACTTTTCGTTGTAATTGTTCCATGTCAGTCTTGCACCAATTAACTATACCGAAAGAGTAACTGAGCACTGAACACGCATAGGTGTTAATAGTCTGAAACAGATTTTTACTGTTTAGTTTGGTTTTCAACAGTCGTCTTACCCTTCTATAAAACTCTGCTGTTGGGTCCTTTTTCATAGTCATGTGATCAATACGTTGAGCCTGCTTTATTCCAAGGTATTTATAAGTATGACCTTCCCCCATAGATTCAATTGAGGTGCCATCTCCCATTTCGAAGTGCCCCTGCTGTATTTTGCCTTTAACTATATTAATAATTCGGCATTTGTCATATGGATGTCACTAGAGAACCCTTCTACTATTTTAAGCATATTATGCAGCTGTTGTTTTGTAGCTGCCATCAACTTTAAGTCGTCCATGTATAACAAATGGTTTATCCTTAATGCTTGTACGTTGTTGTGTTTGAGACTGAACCCAAAATTAGTCGAGTTCAGTTTGTTTGAGAGAGGGTTCATGGCAAGGCAGAACCACAGCGGGCTAAGAGAATCTCCCTGGAATATACCCCTTCTGATTGGAATGGGGTCAGTTTGTATCCAACACTTGGCTTCATTCAGTGAGATTTTGGTTTGCCAGGTGGACATGGCATATTCTAAAAAGTTAATAATACAATTATTCACCTTATAGAGTTTCAGCACCTTAATGAGCCAATCATGTGGAACTGAATCAAAGGCCTTTTTGTAGTCCACATATGCCATGTAGAGATTTCGCCGTGTAGACGGAGAGCTTTTTTATTTTGGATTATTATTATTAAAGTCCAGATTTACTAGTACGAAAGCTATTTACATATGTTGGAGTTCTTCCCAAGTTATCAGGCCCATGGCTGTTGTAGTGACTGGAGGTTCACATGAATTTTTGATCGTCCGGCTTTTTGCATCAGTTGGTCAAATGTTCGTCCAAATCGTGATATTTTAAATTGTTAAATATGTGTTTTGAGCTACTCATGTTGTTGACATAACAAATGATATAATTCATAATAATTGTTTATGTCCCATTGTCTCTTTATTTGAAATTGCAGATCCCTCAATTTGGTTCTTCTTTCACCCTGTTTATTATTTATATTATTAGAGGGATTGCTGTATCAGTAAAAGTTGTATTACTAGAGACTATCTCCTTAAACTATGCCTAGTCTATTGTGAGCAATAATTTGATTTTTTAATATCGCGCGGTTCCAATACATCTTGTAGTTGTAATTTCATAAAACAGATTGGGGTTGGTATATAAATATAGCTAATAAGAAACTGCTTAAATGGAAAGAGAAGCCCCTTCATGTAAGACATATAAACGTCAACCAAAAATATGTCGATAGTTTAGCGCCCATTTACTGGTTGATCTCTGATCATATGTCTATAGAAACGGAAGGCATTTTACTGCCAATCAATTATCAGTCAAGTAATTCTATGTAAGAATCATCTGAAATACATCTTTAAAGATCCTTTTATAAACAACGACAGTGCACATATGGTCGTTCTTTATATTTAGTTGTCTGACGATCGCCTGTAATGTGCTAGATTCAGTCTGATGTTTGGGACCCTTATCTGCATCTGTCGTTGCCTATACAAGAATCCTTAACGATGTACCTCAGACAGTTCTTAGTAGGGTTTCGTAGGGCCCCGACACTGGCCAGCAAAATAATAAAACATATTGGGATTTTATTTGCAATATATGGTTTACAAACGTATTTTTGCTCGCGAACACGAATCCGTTCTGAAAAATGGAAAATTTTGAATGAGGGAGGAGGAGATCTATCCAATACACGACTTCCATTATTAGTCCAACTCCCTTCAATTCTCATCAAATCGCAGAAAACCATAAAAAAATCGCCGAAAATTTTCTAAAATTTAGAGAAATTTGAGTAGGGGAGCGATCTGCACATGGGGCACATCATTTCCGAAGTGTGTCTCCCTTCAGATTTGCTCCATCGTCCTATGATTTTCAGCAAATCGCCGAAACTAAAAAAATCGCTGAAAATCTTCTAAAATATAGAGAATTTTTAGAACTGGTGTGAATTACACATGCGATACATGATTTTCGAAATATTTTTGCCTCCAAAATACAAATCTGTTGTCAGATTTGCTTCATCGCCTTTCCGTTTTCAGGACAGCACTAGATTCTCATAAATTACATAACTAGTAGATGGTATTTTATTTTCACCCAATCAAGTCACTCATTCCATATAAGTTATTGCCTTATGATGGGGCAAATTTGACCCTGGTTCAGGAGACAAAAATACTATTATCAGAAGATTTTCCGCAATTTTTAGTGATTTTTCAGTGATTTGCTAATAATTGAAACGTGATGGATCAAATCTCTTCACAAATTGTGGACCAGGAAACAAACATACCTCAGATACCATGTGGTGCATTTGCATATCACTCCACTCCTCAAAATTACCATTTATTTAAATATACTAATCGTTTTTTGAAGGTTTTTTGCAATTTGCTGAAAATTGCAGAGTCATAGGGTAAACCTATTCAAAAATTTCCCATTAATTAGAATCTTTTCAGCGATTTGTTGAAAACTTAAGGGTGTAGAACAAATTCGACAACGGATTCGTGTTTAGGAGGCAAAAATACATCGGAAACAACTTTTTTGTTTTTGTTGTTGGTCTGTGTTATTTGTGGGCAGAGAAATTTCTCATGTCATAATAGACACTCTCATATCTTAAAACTCTTATGTATAAAACTCACATTAACAATGTGTAAGATTTAAGAGAACAAATACTTATCTCTTAATGGTCATTCGCAACAATTGTTATAAAGTAATAATACAATTATCGTTAAAGCAAAAATGGATTATAATTAGTGATTATTATGTTTTTTCAACTTCTAAGTACCTTTAACTGCTAATTGAGTAACGACATCTAGAAGTTTCTGGGAAGCGAGCTAAAAGGGACTCCGAAATCGAGTGACGTGTTAGTGATTTCTGTGCTAGAAAATACACTTAACTAATTATTTTACAGCAATTACTTACCAGCCTTTCGAAACTTTTCCGGTTTCTGAACGCAAACGATATATCGTTTCTAGTTGGAAACATTCATCAGTTGCGCTACCCTCAAAACACCGACATCTGGAAAAAATACTGATGTTCTTCACGCATATGATTGATATGGTTAACTATTTAAACACGAATTGTATGACATTTAAAACTTTCAGAGATATCAACCGATATCCTGGATCTTACAGGACCTCTTCGCCTAAATATTTTCATTGTAGGTTGTCTGTAACAAACCCTATCTTCCTTCGTTCCGCATGATGTCACTAGGTATCCTAGTTTGTGGGCTTTAATTGTGTTCAGTAGTTCCAAGTCTTTTTTCGTTATCCTCAAGACTTTGACGTTTGTCAGTATTGTCCTAAATAGCCACATCTCGAAAATGTCGAGCATTTGACATTGACGAGTTTAGGAGTCACTTCTTTATGTGATTAATTTTACAATCACATCGAGTGTTTCGATTGTAAGGGTTAAAACTATGAGTTTACATCAAAAATGGCATGACCAGAATCTCATAGTGTCCGATTTTTTCAGTATACATATCAAAATGTATATCATGCCAAGCTTCTTGGTTAGGGATTTGATCACTATATACAGGGCCGGATTTAGATAAGGACAGTCTGAGCACTGGGCCAGGGGCCCCAACCAATTTGGGGGCCTCATCAACAGTAGACCAAAATTGAAAATTATATATTTCAAGAAAAAAATCGAGCAAAACTTGTAAATGAAAATCAAAAACCAAAAAAGTTTACAATTAAAAAACCATAGTTCCAATTTTTATATTGTATGAATATTGATTTTGAAAACTTGTTAGTACATTTTCGTACGTTCAAACGTATATATAAATTAAATTAAGATTTTTTAAATAATATTGTAGGCAACCCTATTATTTAAAATCAAATTTAAGATTTTTTTAAATATGTGAGCAACCTTAACCGATTTAGTTGAAAATTTATCTACGTAACTTTTTAAATTTCATGTTTTTCACTTAATTTTTTGTTAAATGATGTACCCATTTGTTTGACGTATTTTAAATATATGTAAAAATTCATTTATATGACATTTTTTATTAAAAATAATAAATGTAAAATGAAAAGAAAATGACGGGCAATTTTTTAATCCCTTAACTAGGCCCCCACCAGTTTTGTGCCCAGGGGTCCCCACCAACTTAAATCCGGCCCTGACAATGTACAAAATTTAATTTTCATAAAAACATGAAACTTCTGGATTGCTAGAAATTGTCTTATTATCAACTTATTTCTCTATAATATACGCCGTTATGAAAAAGCATACTCACCAATTAGTATCATTTTACCAAGTTCACCGCTGCAGCTATTGATTGACTCTAAAAGTGGGGTGGATATAGTGTACTGATCTTAGCGAGGCTTTTGATAAACTGCATCACTCAACTATAATCAAAAAATGATCAGTCTTTCATTTTGGTGCCTCGCCGACGGATCATTTTAATGTAGTTTGTTGATTATAATGATTATTAGTAAAACATTTTTTCTATCACTTCTGCGGTTCCCCTAGAGCTCCAAACTTGGTTCTGTACTATTTTTGATCTTCTTTAAGGATTTACCAAGTACAATCTCTTCTAAAACTCGCAGACGATCTGAAAATCTATCGTAAAGTAAAGATATCAACGACAGCTCGCAGCTAACCTTCCACATTTACCACCTGCTGGAGCAAAAATGAACTCAAATTGAACATGTGACAACTATACCAACTTATGCTCTTATACTTTAGAATAAAATATGTAGTCTCCTGTTTATAAGAGTCACGCAACTAGGGCAGTACAAAGAAAGTTCTTAGAATTTCGTGTTGATGGTCCTCACGATGTTAAAAGTTATGGCACTACTGTATGTTACTAATACTTGACTGATTCGATATGATGTCTTTAAATTTGAATTGGAATACTATATATAATATTTCATTTTTATACAAATTATTTCACAATAAAATTGATTTGCCTAACGTTCTGTCATTGAGTCCAATACATTCTCATCGACTTGTCTCAAGAAATAGCACCTATTTTTATTTTCATGTAAACTAGATATCCTTGTTTATTATATAGGGGAAGTTATAATAAAATTGATAGAAATTGCGATATCAATGTTAATGCTTTTAAACAATTGCTCAGCCTATTTACAACTAATTATTGGGCAACTCTGTTTTCAGCTACTAATGTCCTCTTTTTCAGCTCATTGAATGTCATTCATAGTGGGTAATATACATATTACGCCAACTTTCTAATTTAAAGTGTTTACATTGTTATAACACATATTATCTTCTCGTATTACAAAATCAAACCCATGCATAGAACAATATTAAATCTAAATAGCCAATGGGCGTAACTAAGATCCCAAATTTAATTCGTTTAGTGCATCCTAAACGTCGTATCATTTCCCCCTCTTTGTTCTCAGCAATCATGTAGTACCAGATATTGAGATTAATAGGTAAAGTTCTAAGGTAAATCTTACCATATCGCACAAATGGGGGTGTGGGGTCCAATTTTAGAAATTTACCTCATGTAAGTAGTGAATATTATTAGGCGAATTGTCAGTTGCCAATAATTCGCAAATAAGAAGAATTATTTGCGAATCGAGACCACTGATTCGCGGATATATTTTCAAACCGTTGCAATTATATACAACTGCCTTCTACTAACAAACCTATTTTACGTTATTTTATGTGAATTTTATTATAATTTTTTATTTTTGAATATAAAAATTATTTTAACTGTGAACGTATTTTCACTCTTGTAATAAATTACCATAAACATAATTCCGTGATAGCGAGGTCTAGTTTGGACCTTGAAACGTTTTTTTGCTTCAGAAATATACAGATTTCTAACTATTTTGTTTAGTTGCAGCCATTTGATTACTGCTTGTATTACATTTCTTTTCTATAAACTGTTAACCTGATCTAAAATGAAATTCTAAAGCTTCTCTTATAATTATGTGACATCAATTACAATATAGCATAAAACAACTTACTTTTGACATTTTTAAGTGAGAGTAAGCTTAATTTCATATGTATCCTAAACGTAGCTTCCCTTTTGAATTTTGGCGTTGTGCCAATTGAAACGAACATGTTTTCTGGAAAGCATGAATCGACTAAAAACGTAAACTCATTCAGTATAAATTCCAGATTCAGTTGTTAAACACATTTAACAAGACCGTACAAAATCGATGTTTATCATGTAGTAATAAAACGCTTTATCATATACTACGCGAAAATACATTTAAGATTACGTTTACTGTATCAAACTGTCTTCGGTAAATAAGACTTAAGAGCCCGATTTTAAATGGAATTTACCGCACAGTTTCTATTTTCATTAAGATAATATTGAACTGTTGTCAGTCATACAAAGTATTATTTATATTTAGTCGTCGTTATCGCCTGACCCCCTGGTAAAACAAGATTGGTCATTGGGCAAGTTTGAGCAATAACAACATAATCACTAAGTGTGTTAGTGTGTGTGCTATACGAATGATTTGAGTATCACAAGATTTACTTGAAACAAAAGCTCGAGAATTGCGTTGTGACAACAGAAATGAGCAAAATAAGTGACGATTCTTCAAAAAATAATTTGAATATATTCGCGGCCAGCAGAAAAAGGGACAAATCTGAAAGTGACATGGATATCTTCACGAGTGGGATGCTACCGAATGTGGCTGGATTCAAACGAGAACTCGATCACAGGTGTGTTGTTCATGAATATTAATAAAATTAACACGATGAATGAAATTGATATGCACGTAACTTACATTTTCTAATTGTTTCCGCATTCCATAGTGGATTCAATTGTTTGTTTATAAGACACAACAAAATTGGTTAAAAAAATTAAAAGATTCTGCCGATGATACTAATTTCCTAATACATTTTATTTAAACAGTTTCCGAAAGACTGTTGGAATTATTTTATAGTGACAAATAGCAGATAGTTTGACAAAGGCAGATTCGTAATATTTCTACCCGGGTATACAGACTATTAATCTTCTGAATTCACCCGTCTTTATCTGATGACGATAGCAATCGAAAAGTTAAATTAATTTCAAGACAATGGAAGTTCAAGGAAATTCCGAGCACCAAATTACATTACTTACAACTTTTAAACTAACAAGCTTTTATCTTGACCAATTGTATTTAGCTTGGTTCCAAATTTATACTTTATTATAATTCAGATTATAATTCCATTGATAACGAGGTCAGGTTCAGACCTTGAAACGTTTCGATTTTAAATATACAGATTTTGGTCTCCATATGTGGTGTTATTTTCCCAAAAAACATAAAAATATCAAAAACTTTGTAACATTTATAGTATATACTATACGAAACAATTGTATTCTCTAGCGACCCGACGTTTAACAGAGGCGGGTCAGCTGATACCAATTTTTTTTATTAATAACAACCAAATAGGAAACTATTTAAAGTATTGCACTGTTTTCTCTTTGCCTGTTTTTATATATCGAGTGTTAAGGATTTCAAAAGATATTTTGTCACATGGTGATATAGTTTGTTACAAAATTTAATCTGGAGAATAATTTATAGCAATTTTCAAGACACCAAACTTTTGTTTTCAAGTATTTTTATTATTTTATAAAAATATACCATGTTATTCTTGAGCAGTTATATGAGTTATACATATATTTGGTTCACTAACACTATTTTAAGTACTAAGCTATAAAATCTTTCTCGAATTTTTGTTAGAGTCATTGTAGCAGTAACAATAACCAGAACGTAGAAGAAATTGGATGAATTATTAATAAATTAAAAAGCGAACCGGAGGTTATTACATTCGAACATTTCACACTGGAATTTTAAATCTAATTGGTAGTTTTCTGAGATAAAACTTGATTTAAGTTTTATCATAATGCCTATTAACAAGACTTGCTTACTTAAGAGATAAGAATTATCTCAATATGGTGTGCATATTTGAACGTCATTTATTTTTTTATGTAACTTAATTTGTAATAATTATCCAACTTTTCAATGTTGATACAAAAATTATTAGGCAGTTTTATTTAGTATACATGTTTTTACATTACTGAATATTCATCCGCTTTATTGATACCTCATTGCTTCAACATTCTTTGCTAAAGTGGCGATGTGTCTCTTCAGGCCTTTTCTCGTCGTCGTCTTATCCATCTACTTTTGTGTTAAACAGTCGTACATAGGAAGTTTTTAATTCTCCTGTGTTATTCGTCCTTGCCGCGTTAGTTTCCTCGTCAACCTTCGCTGATTGGTATTCGACTGTTGGTTCGTTACATGATGGGGTTGTATGGTGATTAATAAAATTTTTCAAGAATGCAGGTTTCTTGATGAGTATTTTGACTATGAGACCTTCTCGGGATATTAATTGCTTCTCTAATCAGCTTATTTTTCGGGTGTTTTCAAATTTGTGGATTTGTCAACACCGCGTTGATTTTTTTGGTGGTTCTGAAAATATTGTCAATGTTCTACGGGTTGATTTTATGTTCTTTAAACATATACCTGTACCCATGGATTGCGTCCCAAAAATTATAATATTGTAGTTAATTTAACCTCAGTTTTGACCTACATATTGTAAATGTTACACATTATTACTTACAACTTCTGGTGTTTCTAGTTATTGTAATTATTCTCATTTTCAACAAAGTTAGTTTTCTGAAACAAGGGCTTCCAAAGGCATATAAATTATTTTTGAACTTCTGTAGAGTATTCTATTTTTCTAGCCTCACTTCCCAATGAAGTTACTATTCTATTTTTCTTACCCCCAATGAAAATGCTGAAGATGCGCCCCTGATGTTTCTACCCAAGAATAATAGATCAGCCAGGAGCAAATTATCTTAAATAAATCTTTTTTAATGCCACCCTTGAAAAAATATGAGATAGAGAGATCAAATGTTTACGTTAAACAATAACTCAGTCTCTACTTGGGACTAGTGATGGGATCATTGGAATGAAATATAATCGATCATTCGATTATGAAAATCACTCGAGTATTCTGATTATGGAATCAAAGTATTCGAATGAAAAATAATCGATTATTTAACTCAAAACATTCACCGAATTGCGTGCTACAAGGTCGAGCGCTACCACAGATCGAGTGGTGCTGCATTCGAATTATAATCCGAGTGATTTCCTTGCGAATCGAGAAGTGATTTTTGCCATTCGGAGTTCATATACACTCATTTTCGTTCGTTCTCGGTTTTTGCTCTTATGCAGTAGCTTTTTTACGTCTTTTAATGGACAGAAGAAATATGTAAATACTGTTTTTTTAGGGTACGGTGCAATTATTGCAATTATACTGTTCTTTGAATTGTTAATAACAGTTCCTTCACAAATAAATTTTAAATTAAATGAATATTTAGGAAAAATTTAATAGCATAATTTTATCTAAATAAATGTTCACACACAGGACAGTCGCTGACACGTAGCAAAGGCTACGGATCTAAGAATAAAACAAGCGAGAATCGTTAAAATCATAAAATTACCATCCGAATGGATCATTCCAGCGATCATTCGATTATTAAAATCACTATATTTGTAATAATCGATTATTAATATCATTCGATCACTACTTGGGACATGGTTGAAAAACATTGTTCTAATAATTAAGGTTGAAAGTGTTCGTGGTAGCATGGCATTATGGATATGATCTCGTAGATGATAGTTTATCTGAGAGTGACACAAATATAAATCATCAGAGAGTATCCTAAAAACGAATAGTATATTTACCAAATGGTACAAAGATTTGGTGAAACAAGATTTTATTTAACATTTTCCAGCAAAAACACATTGCTGACTATGCCATCTCTTACCAACAAATTTAAGAGTTGGGTTAATCTTAGCAGCATTACCCAACATTTTGCTGGAACAAACCTAATATTGGAATATAAGCTCCAAGTCGCAATAAAATAATAATAATTATGTATGCTCACCAGTATAATGCATCCTGATCTACATAAATTCTTCAAAATTTTCAGCATTTAGTTTAGTTGAATGTATCCATGAATCGTTGCCTGCGTCAAAAATGTTTTAGTAGTACTTCTAAAGTATTTACTTTTCAATGGAGACAAAATAACTGTTTTAAACAGTTCCACAGAAAAAATCACAAATCGTTGGATCCGCCTTATCGGTCTATTAGGAAATTCATTATTTAAATGTTCGCGAACTTCTCGTCTACAATGTGGCTTAAGTTCGTCTTGTAGATTCTGTTTCATATTTGAAGTAACATGTTCTAATAAACCTGGTAGATCGTTTTGAGAAGTCTCAATAATTTGCACCTGTCAGTCTATTTGGTAAAAACCAAGGCCGACTAGGCATGCCATTTACTACGCCAACCCAAACATTTCCTGAAAATGAGCATTTCTAATGGGTTTTGTTGAAATTATTTACTTCATTTCTTGTAAATGTAGCCCTGTCGGCAACCAAAATAATTTGGTAAAATTGTCATTTATGTTGTATTCTTGCAAAAGTCCCACAAAATTCAACTCTAGGATAATCTTCGTGTAATAACGCTTGTTTGTAATGGTTGATATGGTAGCGATACCATTGTTCTTGTATTATTTTCTACAATTTGCAGTGAGCAACTTGTAGTTAAGCCGGGTGCTGGTTGTTGGTCGTTTTCGACAGTTTCTTCCTGGATCTGGATCTCTAGCTTTTCGCGTGTAGGAGGTCTTCTAGGGTCAATTTCTCATTATTTTTTTAAATACCCTGTGTTGCCAAGTCTTAACTAAATTCACACAATTATCCGCTACCACTGCGCTTAATATTATTGGAAAGCAAATTTTATTATTTGTAAGATATTTTCATTATCTTTAGGAATATAAATTGTGCATCTTGATGATAAAAATCGACATTTATCGCTGTAATAGTTTATTTTTGATAAGTGTATCTTTATTTTATTAGTACGACATATTTCACATACCATTTTATTACTTACGCGGATGATCAAATAAATATGAGATTTATCAAAACACATTTCGAAGCATGTTAGTATATATGAGGTATGTTCAAAAAATACCTTTAATGTTTACGTTTCGCGGGTGGAAGAGTCCGATTGTCAACATTTTTTATTATGTTGTTATACATGCCCCTGAAGTATGATACAATTTTCAGCTGTATTCATTGTTTACTTTGTCTGTGGCAACCGCTAAGGTTAGACGTGTTTTTATGAGCTCGGCGATTTTCGATTGTTTAAAAAAATTAATCAAAGAATTTGATGAAAAAATGAAATAGAGTGTAACGAAGTGTACGAAATGTTAACAAATGCCTATCGTGAGTCTCCTATGAAAAAACAAGTGTTTACGAGTGGTATAAGCGTTTCCAAGATGGCCGTGAAAACGTTGAAGATGACGAACGCCCCGGACGCTCCAGCACATCAATAACTGATGAAAACGTGAAAAAAAGTGAAAGATATGAACGATCGCCGAATCACAATCAGAGAAGTCGCTAATGAAGTTGACATATCTACTGGCTCATGCCATGACATTTTTGCGAACGTTTTCGGTATGAAACACGTGGCAGCAAAATTTGTCTCAAAATTGTTGAATTTTGAACAAAAACAGGGGCGTATGGAAGTTGCTCAGGAGTCAGATTTGCTCAAAAGAGTAATAACAGGTAACAAAGGCTCAATCGTCCCACTGGAGGCATTCTGGCTCTCCAAGGCCGAAAAAGGCTCGGTAAGTGAGGTTGAACGGCAAGGTTATTCTTACTGTGTTCTTTGATTTTAATGGCATAGTGCATCATCAATTCTTGCCACAAGGTCAAACGATCAATAAAGAGTACTATCTGCAAGTTCAACACCGGTTGCGTGAAGCACTGCGAAGAAAACTTCCGGATTTATGTAAAACAATTCATGGCTTTTGCATAGCGATAATGCACCTGCGCCCACATTGTTTCTTGTTCGTGAATTTTTGGCAAATAATAACACTGTAGTGATGCCCCAACCTCCATATTGGCCAGACATATCCCCTTGTGACTTTTTCCTGTTTCCAAAAATAAATAAAAAAACTTATAGGGTCGTCTTTTCACAAGCATAGATGACATTAAAAGTGCATCGCTGAAAGAGCTCAAGGCTATCCCAAAGATCGAGTTCCAGAAGTGTTTTGAGTATTGGAAAAAGCGCTGGCATAAGTGCATAATATCTAGTGGGGACTACTTTGAAGGGGACAACATGGATGTAGATAATAATTTTTTTTTAACGAAAATTCCTTGTATTTTTTGAAAACACCTCTTATACCGGTTAACTTTTTTTGTTTTGCTCCCTATATAAAATATATCAACATCCTTCAGGACAGTTTCCTGTGAAAATTCTGTAAGCCCTTATTTTCTACCACATTACACACACTACATATCCAATCTGATATTAGGTATAACTTTTTGTTTTGTACCGCAAAATGCACATCCTGGGCGAGTTGCCTTTATGTTTACAACAGCGTTGGAGCCAATGACTACTAATATTAGTAGTTATTTTTTGGAGCGATATAGTTTCTCAAAATATCCTTACTTCATTTGTAATTCCACTTTAAGTCAGATATTAGGACTGTTCTTACCCAACAAATACCCCATACCTAATCGGTTACTATGTACGCGATGACGCCATTGAAATGATAACTCTTCACTGCGTGCGTCTATAACCGGTTGTGTGTCGGTTATTCGTAGGGTTGGAACAAACATATTCTGGAACTACTAACATATTAATCATTTGGACTTCTCAGACGCTGGGTCAATTTTGGGTTTTTGTACCTTATGCATCTATTTTATTCTCCAACTGTGTTGTGAGCAAATTCAAAGAGTTGAAGGCATTTATCAAAATTTTGGATAAAAATCAAAATCTGACAAAATTGGTCCGAAAAGGCTGGAAAAATGGACCCCACCTTATATAGACTGTGGAAATTCTTCCTCTAGAAGATATAAGTGAATCGTCGTTCAGTTGCTTTTTTATAATTTATCCAAAATGGTCATGTAGGTCTAATGAAGTAGGTGTTCTAATCATCCCCATAGCTTAGAAACTGTTTCTCCCATTAGTGTGATTATAATTATTTATTAGTTTGTTATTATTGTTGTCCTGTTATCAGTGACCGTTATTCAACTTACGGACTTTTAAATACTATATGATCTAGCTTATTACAAAACGGTAAATGTTTCATAAGAATTTGTTGCTAATTTTGCTGACGCGAAAAACAATAATTCGATAATATGTAATTTTCTCTTTGGTGTCGTCATCATCCGGAAATATCATGTAAACAATAGCAAAAAATAACTAAAACGTGTTATTTATTTCAAATTTGCCCGATACCTTCGAACCATTATTAAAAATCAGCTCGATGAGCAGTAAAAAATGACGATCTTCTCCAATTTTGGTAAACAGTGTCGTTATTAGTGCAAAAATCTTAACTTGTTGGTAACATTATCGGAATCAATGTCTGTCAACAGTGTTATTGGCTCAAATTTCAAATTATGCCAGTTGTGCAGTACTACCTTAAAGGAACCATTACTGTATGTGCAGGTGGATCAACCAATTGTTTTGTAACCAGTATTGGATGAACCGCCCGGATAGGCTTTAAATCCGACATGGGAAGATTGTCATTTGGGGATTATGGGTTTGAGTTTGTCGTTCTTGATTTGAGCATTTAATCGGGATCGTATATTAAATTAATTTCATCTATTTTGGAGTTACTGTCCCGTTATACGGTTTCAACTTCCTTTGGACAGTACGAAACGTACTGATCTACCTACATTAATGATACTGTAGATACAATAAACTAAAATTTCATAACAAATCATATCATTCGGTCCACTACTGAATCGAATTCTGAGATAACCAATCCTCATATGATTTACTTACAATGACAGTCAATAGAAGAATTGTTACATAACAACTATTTTAGTTTTGAAGGTTGCATTAAGTATCAGCCGAACTGTATTTTCTGATGTTCAGTGAAACTATCAGTATGGGGATGAAAACTCGGAGATAGAGCAGTGGTTAAATTGGGAAAGATTTCGTTACTGCCCAATTTAATGACACTTTCGGATTTTTTAAAAAGTTCAAGATATTTTGAAAAAACGAAATTCTGTCGATTTACAAATCCCTTAGCTCTTTGTTTTTGATTTTTAAAAAAAGTGAATGAAGGGAAATCCCCATGACAGTTTTCTTTTCAACGATATAATACTCGATAAAGTTATTCATAAAAATAATTAATTTTCACTTTTAACGTAGTTAGTCATGAAATGAGGACATGACAATCATATTCGGGATACAATTCCCTTCAATTTTTATATTTACACTTTTTTATAAAATCAAAAACAAAGGAGCTAGAGGGATTTGACTAAATCGACAGAATTTTATTTTTTCAAAATATCTAGTAAGCCGTGACTTTTTACAAAAATCCGAAAGTGTCATTAAATTGGGCCAGTAAAACTGCAAATCTTTCCCAATTTAACCATTGCTCTATCTCCGCTAGTTTCCGAGATCTCCATACTGATCATCAAAAAAAAACTCACCCTGTATATCATAGGTACAAATACAGCATATCATCTAATCCTTTTTGATTCATTCGATACATTTTCAAGTTCAATTCACCAATTTAATGAATCGATTTTCCAATCGATTCATTAAATCTTATCCATGATCTGTCTCGAGAATGAAGGATAGTCTACAAAAATAATTTACGAGTAGACTGATGAAAGTTACATATATAGCACTGTTTCACAATTTTTAATTAACTTTTGCCGGTATAATTATTGTAAAGCCTCGTTTCCATTTGAATACCAAAACTGTCAACTATTCATTAAGTTTAATTTTGATCATACAATTAATTATATACCTCAATTGTTAACACAATGGTAAGCCATCTTATTACTATATATTAAACACATGTTTTGATATTGTACAATAAAAATATAATGTGAACTAAGCTGATGTATAACCATTTTAAAAAATTATCAAATTTAAAAACACGACACATATACGACACTAGTAAGAGCTCAAACGGAAATTCTGGCTATTTCAACGTTATTGATATTTTTAACCGACTTCCAAAAAGAAGGAGGTTACCAATTCGGCGCGTTTTTTTTGTGTGTTTGTTACCTGTTTTCTTCTCCTGTTGTGCACCGATTTGAATGAATATAGTCTACAAATTTGGGAAATAAATCTATGGGTAAAGTGATGAAATTTGTAAATGAACACATGCTTGCATGGAAATTGACCAATATACCGAACATATTGGTCGATTTTTATAGTTTTTAGGGTTCCATATATACTATTTACGGATACCCTTATAATATCACTCGGGATTTCTCTATTTTTCAAATATAAAAAAAACCCATTCCCCCCTAACGAAACTATAAGCCCTAAAATTTTGTAGAAAAAAAATTACTAGAGATATATGGCCTCACATGAATTTTACCGGAAAAATAATTAGAAACCTCGCCTATTAATTTTGGGGGGCAAATTACAGAATTAAATGGAAGATAAAATTAAAATTGCATCTAACGCATCATGTAATATATCAAATGAAAGGGCTCATTATGACGAAAACAAATATATTTTTTTTCATTTTTTTTAAATAAATTATTTAAAAGATATTAACAAAAATATAAAAAAATTTACCACATCCCCCACCTTATCTCCGAAACTATAAGCCGTAAAAATCTGAAAAATTTAGGGATATACGACCGCACCTGAACCTGAAAAATAAGCAGAAACCCTTAATATTAATTTTAAGGGACAAATTACATAAAATTAAAAATGGTTCTACTTATCATGTAATATATCAAATCAAAGGACTCAATAGTTTAAAAAGATATTAACAAAAATTACAAAATTATACGTTTATTTCCGAATCTAAGACCTAAAATTTTGAAAAAATTAGAGATATAGGGCCCCACTTGAACTTTACAAGAAAAATAAGGAGAAAACCCTGATATTAATTTTAGGGGTCAAATTATGGTATTAAATGGGTAATTAAAAATTTAACTTTTTTCAACCTCATTATGTAGATATCAAATAAAAGGGCTCATTATGAGGAATACAAATCTATTTTTTCATATTTTTAAAATAAATTGTTTAAAAGATATTAACAAAAATATTTTAAAATTTACTATTCCCCCTTTATTTCCGAAACTATAAGATATACATACATTAAAAAGGGTTCATTATGAGGAATACCAATATATATTTTTCATATTTTTAAAATTAATTATTTACAAAATATTAACAAAAATATATAAAAGTTCTCATTTCCCACTTTAATTCAGAAACCATTTGACCTAAAAGTTTGAAAATAATTACGGGTACTGGGGCTCACTCGAAATTTATAAGAAAAATTAGTAGAAAATCCCAATATTAATTGGGAACAAATTATAGAATTAAATGGAAATAAAATAATAAAATTTCAAACGCATCATGTAATATATCAAATAAAATGATCATTATGAGAATTACAAATATAATTTTTGTAGTTTTTCAATTATTTACTAAATTTCGACTTACTCCCCCGTTAGAAACTACACTATCTAAAATTTTGAAAAATATATTTTATTTGTATTTTTAAATAAGTTATCTAAAAGATTTGATAATTTATTATTTAAAACTTGACCTATTTTCCCCTTTATCTTGCAATCTACAGGCCCTAAAATTCAGACAATTGATTATATAAGGCTTCCCTGAAAGTTTATTAGTAAAATAAAACTAATGTTAATTTTCCGGGCCAAATTAGAAAATAAAATACATATTTTTATAAAAAGCAAGCGAATCATGTAGCAGATGAAATCATAAGTCTCTATTTAAAGTCTAAGTCTATGTGTGGAAAATAAAAGTGTATATATAAATCTAAAACGATTCCTTTAAAAGATATTAAGATATTAGGGTAAATATAAGAAAATGCACTCATTTCCTGCTTGTCTGAAACTGGAATATTGGAAAAAAGTATAATTTGATTCACCTACATTGTATCAAATTTTAAAGGTAGTACAGAACACTTAGTATACGAGTCCAACTCGCACTTGACCAAATTAAATGGTAATCTATTAAGGAAAATGCCTAAGTGGTCTCATGTACGTTTCAATGAGTTACAACATATGGTTTTGCAGAAACTCGCCGAAAAATCCAATAATATTCTTATCCAAAATACCATCGACGTGACAGATATTATTGACAGTTTCTGTTTGTTTTTTATATTTATAGTTTTATTGTAGACATATTTGATATTTTTGATAATTTTTATATTTTCATATTTTTGATATTTTACATTTTGAAATTTTTTACTTGCTTGCAACTTCTACATTTTATAATTTTGTGTATTTCTGAAATTTTTGTATATTTACCTGTCAAAACGATTTGAAGATCATCTTTCATGCGTGTTTGTACATACTAAAAACTTGAATACTACTACACCTTTCGACAGTCATTAATTCAGTTCTTTTAAAGAAAGGAATCTACCAAGTCTCATTCATGCCTTTGTTAATTGCGGTTCCCGAAAAGATTATTTTTTTCTGAAAATATTTTCTCACCATACCTCTTTCTATTCATGTGTCGAAAAAAGCATATATACCATTTTTCAGACCGATATCATTTTCTCTTATAGAAAGATTGAGTTTTCCGAAAAACAACAATATAAACATATTGCCCGTTACTGTAATTAAATATTCTTGTCAAAATAAAATATGTTACTCAAAGATAATACATTTTTCAATAAGAAATAAAATGTAGCGATTCTAGAGATACCCCTCTTTAAACAAACAAACAGTTTTATCCTTTTATATTTTTGTACTAATAAATGCATTCCTGGATACCTAAATGTATTGTCCATCCTACACAATTCAATCACTCTCCAATCTTTGTTCTTCGTATAGCCTTATATCTATTAACACGAATGCCTTATCTGTTGTTTATTAATTAATAATTACACAATTAAGTTTCACAAATATATATCAGTTTTAGGCGATTTTCATTGTACTGGTTAAATTCGGTAAATGTTTCAGAAATATACCTGGTATATTTGCTATAAGGGTTTTAATTTTTAAAATACCATTCAATTACAGGAGATGTTTAATAGGGAATTTCCGTTAGAAATCGTAAAAGTAGCTTCACACCACACATTTAAATGACGGCTTTAATTATTGGAAATTGCTTCAAAAACACCGGCTATGGTTGAAATTGTGTTGTAATTTTAATTCCTACAACAAAATTAGATAATAAAAGCCAAGTGAATTACACATCGTCTCCTTTTCACCCAGTCTACAACGAACTAGACAGTAGACGGTAGGTACTTCATATGAGAGAGCATTTGAAAAATTGAACCGTTCATTCATGAGTTAGACGGAACGCGATAATACTCGTCGAGCCGCCTGCTAGTGTTCTCGTTGTGAAGTGAGTGGTTTTCCATACGGAATTTTCTTCAATATGCCTAACGTCGATAATCATATTTGCCGCATTGTTAATGGCAATGCTAATGGCATTTCTGACATGCGGAATATCTGGCCTAATGAGTAAGTTATTGAAATATGTTTATTACTTTGAGCAAACATTAGTTGTTTTGTTGCATTGCTGTTTACAAACACGGAATTAATTGCTGAATTAATTATGAAATTGTTAAAGGTTATTTTTAACCTTCACTCTCTCAGTTTATACAGACAGTTTTGGAGATATGTAATTCATTTATGAAAATATACTCACTGCCAAAGAAATCTTAACACCCAGAAGGAGATGTTTAAATTTAATATTGTTTTGGTAAAACATAGATGTTATAGTAAGGAATAAATGATTAAAATTTGAATAAAAAATGCCAAGGAGTTTAAATATTTATATTAAGCTTGTTAATAATGTGTTTGTTCTCGGGGTTATCTATACACTCCCCAACACGTTTTGTCATTTATTCAGTAAGGTATCTTACAAAGTCCGTGGGGCTGGTTAAATTTCCAAGCCTTCTAGCCATCATATCCCAAACATGTTCTATGAGCGCAAGATCGGGAGATATGCGTGATCATGACAGCAGATTCGCACGGGTCTCTTCAAAAAATTTTAAACTAACTCGGCCAACATGAGGCCGAGCATTGTCTTGTAGAAATTTGGGATCCACTAGGAGCCGATTAAAGTAAGGTACTTCCTGAAAATAACGTTACTCTGTCTCGTTAACCGCGAGCAAACACTAAAGGTCAACATGAAATTGAAGTTGACATCTTTCTCCTCCATGTAGACGACGTCGACGTCGTCTAACCCTTCTTCGGCCATCATGTCCACCCAACCAGAATCGAAATTCATTAGTGAAGACCACCTGATGTCATTCCACATTCTAATGTTGTCGTTCTCTGCACCACTGTAGTAGTTGCCGTCGATGCTTAACGGTCAGAGGTAGCACAAAATCGACACTTACAAGATGCCTTTGTTCTCCTAACCACTCATCAGCCAAATTTTGGTCTCTAAAGGCCATAAGTCTTAGACGTCGATCTTGAACTACATCCGGTGCCTACTCTTCTCCAATTTTTGGTATTATCAAACCCCCCTTGACAATATCTCATAACAATAGTCGGATTTCTGTTCGTGCGGTTATGAAAAACCTGCCTCCCGTAAACCAGGTAATTCGACCTCTTTCAAATTCACTTAGCTGGCGATACATTCGGCGTACACGCACTCTAGGCATTTTAACATTACTAAAAATCGATTTTGGGTCCCATCAAACAGTTTGTTTTTTGGTACATTTATAAATAATAATAATATTAATTTACAAGTTCTCCAAATTTTAGTAACCTTACTATCATCAGTTTTCCTAAAACAATATTAAATTTAAACATCTACTTCTGGTTGTTGCGATTTCTTTGTCAGTGTGTTTATTTAAGGCTATCGACTTTAAGTTATGCGCCTTAAAAGATATTGCTACACCTTGTCTAATTATTATTTCCAGTTTTTAATATTTTTAATTTAATAATAATACTCCTGATCGATAGTTGTGGCATCTTTAATTAATGTTTAAGCACTTTTTGGGAATAATACTACAATAGTTGAACTTACTATATATTTCCAAACGTTCCAGTCTAAATAATAGAAATTAATTTGCAAATATTTTAAAATTGTGTTTTTTTCATATAGGTTTTTTGCTATTGACGCTTGGAAATATAGATTCGACAAACTCAATCTCCAGGATTTAATGTTGTAGGAGCTGCAAATAGTAGTGTATAAAATATAACCGTCATTGCAAAACCTTCCTTATAGCGTAGAAACTGTCCCCTCACTCTCTCTCTCTCTCTCTTAGAGCATATAGTTCTGAGGTAGATTGCAATGCACAAATATCGTGACAGGACTAGAAAGAGAGCAATAAAGAGAGCATCATGTTATCTCACTTCGGGGTTGGAGGCAGCCAATGAATTACAGGTGCTGAAAGTATATCATTGGCAGCCGCTCCCAATCGAGTGAAGTAGCCTCTTGCTTTCTGTACTACATTCTCTTTTTAGTCTTGTTACGATATTTTTGCATTGCGGGCGACCTACCAGATATATAAGCTCTAAGTTTTGGATAGACCGGTATTTTTATCTTTAAAGAAACAACCAGACTCTTTAAAAGGTGATCCTTTGCGATATTGTCGTTGCCTCCATTTTGGGAGGTACAGATACTCAATCGTGTTACGACGTGCAGCACTGTGCACACAATATAAAATTGTTAAGTTTTGAATCTATGGCTATGGTTGAATATTTTATAGTAACCCTGTATAAGTTTGGGTTTTGTGATTCATAATTAAAACATTATGTGCTAAATCTAAATTTATGGTCAATGTCAAATGTCACCACAATTTTGTCTATGTCAAGAAAAGATACCTCATTTGCCAACACAATGGTAAGCTATCTTATATTTATATAGTTAAATGTTAAAAACATGTTTTGATATTGTACTACAAAAAAATAATGTTAACTACGCTGATGTATAGCCATTTAAAGAATATATCAGATTTAGAAAAAAAACTTACAGGCGACACTGGTAAGACCTCAAAAGGAAATTCTGACTATTACAAAGTTCAGTAAGTGAAAAATCCTCATCTTGAAATTGGTGATATTTTAACAATCAGTATGTATAAGTGAATAACATATCTTTTTACATGGATTTTATGACTATAATATTGCAATTAATCGATAGGTTTCTATTCTCACCTCATAGTGTAAGTTTGCAAAATTCTGTACCATTGGTTGGAATACTTCTCTCATAATTTTTTTAAGTAGAGCAATTGTTATAAAATCTAATTATATTAGCACAATGGCAACTGTTTTTATCGCTGCAAAAATTCATTAAATAAATAATTAATTGATATTAACATTTCAACCTTAAATTAGTTATTTTAAGACCTACAAGAATTATTTATATTTGATGATCTGAAGTTACGTAATTTAAAATGTTCATATTCACCAAATAAAATTAATTATATCTCACTAGTCTTGCACCACTTTGTTTACTACTTGAGTGTTAGATTATTTTTAAAAATACACTTTGAACGATTAATTAATTGACTTTATTTGTACTTAACCTCAAAAATCACAACGTCATAATAAACAGTTCCGTAAAGCTGTCTATACTGTACTATCTACACTATCGCCCATGTGGGAAACACAAACTTGCGACACGAGTCTTCTAGTAACGAGGAGGTCAACAATATTATTATGCAATCCCTAGGTTCACTGCAATTTTTCCAAAAAATATATAATCTTTATTTCCACACCAAGAATTCACAATACATATTACACTACTTTTCTTAGACTATCATGACTTTGCTGAATCAATCGTACATCAACCGATTCATTATCGCTTGCTGCTGCTTAACGGCAGTTTTTATAATACATCTCAATTACTCTCGTTTACTCAGGTATAATACTGGAAATTTAGGTACTTCTTTATACCCGCAATCCTACATTCAAGGAAAATTTGTTTTTGCTAAACATTTGTTTATTCATTTTTATTAGGATGATTAATTTCTAGAGGATTTCTTTATTAGTAATGAAAAATTTAACATCGCATTATTTAATAACGTCATCAAATACGACCACTTACTTATTCGTGTCAATACAAACTCCTATAAATAAAGAAGAATGATTATAAAGAGATATGACTACTAACCCCTATAACTATCTAGACACAAAAATAATATAATAAAATCAGTCCAAAACGGAGAAGAAAAAAATAAAGAAACTATTAACAGAAATTATTGGTAGCTAACTCTACAATACAATCGAAAATAAAATTCAAATACCCGGAATTAACGAAAAACCAAGAAAATTGTCTAATTGTCAGATAATGAGGTAAATTAAAAGACACTGGCATGAATACATAAAATTGTTTAATTGCTGACCAATAACGACCCATCTTAAATATCTGTTACCTGGTGAAACATAAAACGCCTGGAAATAAAGTGTGGAATTTCAAGCCATTATTTTGGCTAGAATTCGATCCCAGGTACAAATTAGGAAAGTCTTTTACTGAGATTCGGAGAGTAGGTAGATGGGGACCCCGAGTTCGATCTAAAACCTGTACTTCAAAATCAGGAGTTTAGTGAGACTTGTAGAGTAGGCAGATGGAGACGCCAAGCTCGATCTAGAACCTGACATTTGTTATTTCCATTTTCTTTATTAATTTTTTCTTGATAATGGCTCCAAGGTGGGAGTCGAAACGTCGTTAGATTTGATTTTTAATAGTAATTATCATTAATATTTTTTATTCTTTTGAAGTACATTATCAGCTACAATGTGTAATGAAAATAGATGTGTATAATTCCATAATATATTAGAAGATAATACTTTAATAATTCTAAAATTCAAACTGCTCCTATTCTGTTTATTACATATAAATTTGATACTCGCCTCCAAAATGTACTGAACTTTTTTATCGAAATCGTTTTAATAACTAAGATTGCATTATGCAAATTATATGGATTCAGACCAACCAAAAATACATCAAGGTTATAACCTTACGCAGAAATGTTATTAGCAAAAGTTACTAATTAGTTTTTTTTATCCATCACTGTTTTAAACTATACAGTAAGTAATAAATTTTAAAGAGTACTTAAATGTTAACATATTTAAATGTGTAAAATCGCTGAATTTATTTTATTTAATAATTGTATTTTTGTTATTTTTGTATTATTTAAGTAATAGTTTGAAAATTAATTTTCATTATTCTCTGTTGTTATTTTCACAGTATAAGAACAAAATGTAACGATATTTTAAAATTCGAATTGTTATTAAACACAATATTTGCTTCAACTTTGATAAGTAAATTTATGGTGAATGATCTTAAACTATAGAAATGGTTTCTCGTTAGGTTTACTAATTTCCAAAATACTGGCGCTTTTTTTGTAGAGCATTTCTTATATAGGTACAAAGTTTCCCTAACACATTTGACTGGAAATGCTTGGGAGTTTTACAAAAACAGTCTCTTTGACATCTGTATATCTCTATACGCACCTTTGAACCCTGTTCGTATACCTATTTTTATGTCATCCAGTGACACTTTGACACCGTGATAGATTCTGACATACCGTCTACAATACAAGAACCCAACCAACCTCAAATAACGCTGCTGAAATGCCCGCTCCCACCGTCATCCTTTCTAAATGAAATTTGTAATGAAAATCTTATCCCAGATATTTCTATCGGACTAATTAGCATATTGATAAAAAATAGAAATTAAAACATATTCTTACACAAAACTATCCATTCTACCTACAATTCGTCAAGGTCTACAATAAGCAAATATACCACTTCCCTCAGAACATCTATACAGTAGAAAATGTTGCTCTTATTATGGCTGCTACACACAGGAGGGAGGAAACCACTATAGCAACTGTATTATTACCATACACTAAAGACTTGTCAGAAAAACTTAGACGTATTGGACACTTATGTGGAATCAAAATGATTTTCCAGAGTAGTAACACCTTGAGGCACATGATTACAAAAACAAACCCGGATACTCCTGCAATACCAAATAACTGCATTTACAGCATACCCTGTGAATTTGGCAGTCTCTACATTGGCCAGACAAACCGCCCACTGGACACCAGCATTAAGGAGCACCGCATGGGTACTTCAAGGGCCGAGCGAACGAAGTTTGGGGTAGCTAAAATCAACTGGGACCATGCCAGAGTAATTTACAAGGAAGATCATTATTATAAAGCCAATTTATAGAGAAGGCATATATAATCTCGAACGAAAATATAATTAGCAAGCCCATCGTCCAATTTAATAAATAACGTTTGGAGACCATTTCTTCAGCCACTGCAGCTGTGCATCACCGACAACCAACCGCCAAAACTTCGGTGCTGATTAGATTAGATGAGGCATTAAAGAACCTAATGAGCATGACCAGCGACGCGAACGGTTAAAGATATAAATACGAGGGATAATCTAAATTTCCCATCATTCACCTGATGATGATAGCAGATTCAAAGCTATTGAAACGTGAGATCAACCATTTCAAGACGATGAATGTTCAAGAAAACTTCGAGGATTGTGCATATCTCTTTTTGTTTTTATTGTTTGTTCTTTTTTTTGTCAGTGAATGAATGAAAATGAAAAATAATGAAACAGGTCAATTTTTATATATGAAATTACACTTTTTGAATAAAATTATTCACCTTCTCAGTCAACCCCCTCGTCTCCTAGGTACCTCTAAAAAATTTTAAAAAGGGGATAGCCTGTGATAGCCTGTGATACCGCCAATAAAAAGTTTTCAATTCTCTATTCAACAATAAAGGACTTTTTGATTTTTTGTCATGGATAAAAAGTAATTTTATTTAATACAAACAAGTAGCCATCGAGATAAATACTTGTCATGATTTACTAGTCTATTAGTTATTTTTGCCAATTTTGACATTTAGACGTATTCAAAATTTATTTTAGTTCGCTAGACATCGTTAATAATTTTTAGTTATTAATCGCTTATTTAGGAATTTCGTTGTGAGATTCAAAGGATTGTGATCTTAATATTAATTGGAGTGGAGAATAAAACAAGAACGCGTTCTAACGTTCTGAGGTATGGAGAATATTTAATGAGTATCATGACCGGCAAATTTCTATCTACGGTGAGTAGAAAAAACAAAAATTCCGTCAATTTGGAACTGTCTAGATCGTCCAAAACTAGGGAGATCAAAATTGAATGGTGAAAAGAAATTGGATATTTTGTTAAATGTTAATTAAACAAGTAGCTGGGGATAACAATGTATTGAAAATACCATCCGTATGAAATTAAACTGGTTCAGGAACTAAATAATGTTCATGATTCTAATCGTAGAATTTTGTGAAATGGTCACGAACAGACGCCAAGGGAATCCGATGTTTCCCAAGTATATTGTTTTCCCCGTACATGGAACGATCAACAAGCAAAACTGTCGGTTTTGGAGCACGCAAAATCCTTACTGGATCACGCAGTATCCTATTAAAGTGGATGTTTGGGCTGGCATAATAAAGAACATAATTATTCGACGAGGCATTGACTTGAGCGAGTTACTTGGTTTTTACAACTTTTTTCTAATACTGTTAACCCCACATGCATTAATGGCAACATATGGTTTCAACAAGATGGAACTACACTACATTATGCAACAGCAGTACGAGCTCATCTCGGTTATGTTTTATGGAGCCATAGAGAAATGATTCCTTTAAATGTAGGTTCACACTTTACTCCTTTTCATTAGAATTTTTGGGGGTAATTATTACTCTTGGGCGTTAAAGGGGCAGCTAAATATTTTCAAAAGGTGTTTTATATATAAAAATTGACCAGTTTCAGGAGTTTTCTTTACATTCATAATTACGTAGAAAATGAATTTCTAATATGTATAGTTACATAATGAAGATATGACAAATTGACAAACCTGAATCGAAACGTCATGTCACATTGAACAGATACGTATGTTAAAGTATATCACGCATATTACACAGGAAAAATAGTTGAGAATCCATGGACCCGGTTTCTCTCAGTTAATCCTGCGAGAGAGGTTTTCTATAAGAAGGCACATTTCCACATATTGCCCTTACTACACATTGATCTGTTTCAAAAATCATGGTGAGGAGAGAAAACCCAATTGAACTACCAAAATAGATCTTTCACTCCTCTATCATTTCGATATTACTTATGGTTTAGGTACCATTACTGGTAGGTACTGGTTTAGGTTCCATTAATGAAACGTTAGAAAATATTGTACTCCCACCTATATCGAAAATAGCATAGGTAAATTAAGATCATTTCCCGCTGTCATTTCACCAGGAAACAATCGGTACAGGCCAGCTTTATCTCCAGTAATGAATAAATTGAAAGAATTTTTGCCACCTAAGGCAGTGGGTGAGAAGATTTTCTTTGCATAGCTAATAATATAATTTTCTTCGTGTTCGTGATGATTCATTTTGATAGTCTGCAGGCAGAGCTGTGAAACCTCAGGATGTCTTATTAGAACGATTTGCCATCCAAATGTGACATACAAATAATGGACACAACAGAAGCAGGAACTCGTATATTTTCACAATGAAAAAATTCTGATAGAATTTGGCTTGCAGATGAAAAAATACCCAAAACCTGCCCAATCTGGTTGAGACTAAGTAAAACCAATCCAGAGATAAATTCAAAGGTTACATCAACAGAGTGAGACAATAATTCTATTACAGTCGGTAAGGTTCAAATTTGTTTATTAATTCATAATTTTTTAAGTTTAAAGGTCTGTGCTGCGATAAAACTTATCATAATTGAAAAAATAACTACAGAATTATATCTGTGAGAGTTATCGAACTGTACTCTTCTTTTATTATATGCGATTGATTGATAAGAGAATTCTTATATAACTAATCGAACTGCAACATTTACTATACGATGATGAGATTAATAAATTCGCGTTTTTGAACTTCGTTACTGTAGAACACGAGGAAATTCTAAAATAAATAATTGTTAATCATGATATGAAATAGTGACCTTGAATTTAAATCCACCCTGGTGATAATTAGGTACTTCAAATTGTGGATGAATCTTGAAGTAATAGATCTTTATCTCCTTAATAAAACTTTTAGGATATTCAAATTTGCGATAAAAAAAAGAAAATGAACGATATTCCTTTACATTATATCTGCTTTTTGGTAACAAGAAGAATAATTAGAGGTGTTTCTGGGCAGGTCATATGTACATGGAAAGTTTTTAATCGCATTTTTCCTTGTTTGTAATGATACCATTATAGAACTAGATAAAAAATTGTCGGAGGCGAGCCAGAATGTGGGGAGTGTTGTCGCCTAAACATAAAACTAGAGTTAGTACAAAATAGAATTGGGTTTGTCAATCATCAAGAACATTCAAAACACACTTGTTTGCCTAGACTTTTCTTATACCTAAAGGTACCGTTCAAACGACCATACAAATTACAGATTAGCTTCACGGGCTCCCATATTTTTTCTATTTGAGTCTGAATGAACTATGTGGATACCCAGCTAGTGGCCAAAGACGCGCTGTCTATTCTAAAAGCACTCCTCTAAGGATGTTTCCCACTTAAACGCGATTTGCGTGGTACGGGCGATGCGGTAAGTCAATGTGACAGCCTCAACCTATCAAACACATAAAAATAATTGATTTGTCCTTACAGGAATAAATTCGTACGATTTGAACAATATTAAGTTGTCGCATCACTCATTTGGTTTGTTTTCGCCTGCAGTTTCAGTTTTTAATAATGATTTTGACTTATCGCACCGCCCGCACTACGCAAATCGCGTTTACGTGGGACACAGCCTTAGACATTTAAGTTCTCAGATGAAATTAGACAACCGGAGTCGAATACCAAGACTACCTTGTTTCTACTCTACACGGGGATAATGTTTATTGTTCAATTTGATACAATACATAGATAACAATCCAAAAAGTCCCCAGCCATTATGCAGTACAGTGGGGTCAGAAAAATGACCATTTGCGTCATTTCCAATTAAAAGGATACATCCATAATATACAAAAGAGCAATAATGTTAACAATAAACAATTAAAAACAAACAACTAAGAATTAATACAATATGTTTTATTTACCTTTTATCTATAGGTGGGTACTCACGGCTCGAAGTCCGGCTCGTTAAGCTACCCAAGATGATTTTGTACCCTTTCTTGAAATGCAAGGAAATCCCAGGATGGTGTTCGGTTATTACTGCATATATCCTTTGTATTTTCTCCCATAGCGACTCATATTTCAGTTGATGGACAATAACGTTTACCAATATATACGACAAAAAATTTCGTAATTTATCCGAATAGAAATGAGGAATCTATTTTTATAGAGTTTCGACAGGTAGATTCACTGAGTGCGTCGAAACCAACACCAGAAGGTCTGGAAAGGACTCGTTGTGCTGCTTTGTGTTGTCATTTTTTGAATACAAAATCCACAATTTATAGAAAAAAAGACGTGTTCAAAACAAAATTATGGAGGTAATTTTAAAGGTGCTTACTTAGTCTGTAACCATAAAGTTAGGTTGTGAAGACATATACATCCTTTGTTTTCTCGAAAAAGGGAACAAAATCATATTGGGTAGCTTGACGAGACCCGTTTCGAACCGTGAGTACCTACCCTATCGACACGGATTCGTTTTGAGTTGACTGTTTGTACGGTCCGACCTCATTTTTAATAAATGTGTCACCGAGACGTTGTTAGAAGTAAGTATTTAGATAAGTTCCAATCAAAAACTTGTGCTAAACTCAGGATTAATCTTGAACGAAAATAGTACGATTTTAGACCCATTCTTACATTTTAGCCCAATATTACGGTGCGTATTTGATCTACGTTAGAAATGAATAGACGTTAATTTGTTCGCAATAAGTTTCCCATCAGAATATTTTGCAATTTGGAAAAATCAAATTAAAAAACCTACAATGAGATTTTGGAAAAATTACTCAACGGAATCCGAAGAAAATATTAGATGCATGTCAGCCAGAAAAACTTTGAGTCATTACAATTACAACATGGTGTAAGAGGGTACTCAAAATCTCTTTTCAGTTTTGCACAATAACCCATTTTGAAATATTTAAATTGGATAATTAGCAGAGCATGTAAAATTTTCGAAATCTGCTCTAATCAGCCTCATAGAAAAATTACAGAAAAATGTTATCGCTGGCTCACTAAAATTGGGGTCTCGTTTAACAGAAAGTCCAAATCTGGTAATTACAATGGTTCAATTGAATGATCTAAAAGTAGGTAGCATATTTTCACTTGTTCAAAATTTTTTTGTATTACTGAAATCTTCAGAAATGGAATGCAATTAAAAATGTAAATAAATTGGCTATTGTATTTATCAAAAGTTGAACACTCTGACAAATGAGACACAAAAAAATACCGTATTACCAGAAAAAAATTTTCCCCTGCAGGAACAAAACTTTTTGCAATTTTTGTATAACGCCGATTAGTACAAGTTTTAAATATTTTTAAAAATTCATACTCTACTAATTGGCTAATTTTTCAAAATAGTTTTAAAAATTTGAAAACTTCGTTAAAAAACGCTATTTATAGAATACTGTACTTGGTGCCCTGGAATAGAATTTTCACTATTGGGGGCCACTGAAAATTTGATTTTTCTAAATAGGCAAACATTCTGATAAGAAAATTGTATTGGGATCAAGTTGAATTTTATTGATTTTTAATGTAGATTTGATGTTTACCGAGATAATGTGTATTATTAAATAACCTATATTTTTTTTCACTTCACGGTTCAACCGAGACCAGCCAAACTACAGATCCTGCCTGGATAACAAGTACAAAAACAAGTTTATTTATTTTACACTCTCACTAGAAAAGAACTGAATACTCAAGTTAAGTTACAAAAGTACAAAACCTGAGGGTAATATTAAAAAAGTTGCATATTTCAGGGCAAGGGCGTTGCAGCACTGGTAGGTTCTGCCTTTTAGGGGGTGGGAAGTAGGGAAATATGCGGTTTATTGCAGTGTTAAAATCTCGGATTTTAATAAAAATATCGATATTTTTCCACTATCACAAAAAGCATTATATTTTGATTTTAAAAAAAATCGGTTGTGAAGTTGAGGTGTGGTGTTCGTTGATAAATGTTGTTCGTTTAGCAGTGTTATAGGTTATTCATTTACCACTACTACGATGTTAGTCTGAAGCTGGTAGACAATGTAACTCGTTCTTCAAAGTTTCCTTGGACTTCCATTGTCTTGAAATGGTTGATCGTACAACGTTTCAATAGCTTTGAATAATGATATATATGATTGCAAACTCCGATTATCCCTGATATTTATGCCCATAACCTTCATGCTCATTGGGTCGCTTAATCCCCCTGCCTTTTCCAATCAGCGTCGCCGCACTAGGTGATTGGTTGTCGGTGATGCCTAGCAGCAGTCGCTACTTATGTTCTCATTCGAGATCATATATGCAGTCTCTATGAATTTTTTTTATACCAGTGCTCTTCCATGTGAATTACCCTTACCTGGTCCCAGTTGATGTTATGGTATTCAGTCCATACGTAATAGCTAATCCAGACTTTGTTAGCTCCCCCTTTTGACTAGCTATGCGGTGCTCCTTAACCCTGGTGTTCAGTAGTCGCGTAGTCTGCAGGATTATCCGGCTTTGTTTTTGTTCTCCTGCTTCTCAAGGTGTTGTTGTTCTTGAAAACCATTTTGATTCCATATCCGTGTCCAATACGTCTAAGTGTTTCCGACTAGCCTTTAGTGTTATGATAGTAATACAGTTGCTATCGTGACTTCGTTTTCCTGCCTAGGTCCATTCGTCAATAGGTCTTCTCTAAGTTTCATTTGTTCTTCTTTGAGTGTGCTGCAGATATTTTTGGCTCTATCGAGTATTGTTTTATTGATGCCAGTGTTTGTTGTTGATGGGTAGTTAGAGTTGTAGTGTAGGTATAACCCTGTACGTGTAGCCTTTCTGTAGACTGTTGTTTCGGATCCGGTCCTAGTCCTTTGGCAGTTACATCAAGGAATGGTAGGTAGTTCTCTCTCTCCGTGTTGGCAAATAATGAAGGTGTCATCCGGCAAACCTTAACCAGAGTTTTGGTTGCTTCTCGCACCCCTTCAATGAATTATCTTTGAACCATTTCATGAAGATGTTGGCTATGGTTGGCGATAACGGGGAGCCCATAGGCAATCCATCCTTCTTGCATGAAGAACCGGTCCTTCTTCTGAAAGTTGCAATTCTTGAGGCAACATTGTAGTCAGTCCATGATTAAATCTATTGGCAGGTCCGTCCTCTCCATCAGGAGTTTCGCCCTCAGTAAGTTTCTTTCTCACTATGTCGAGAGATTTGTCGAATGGTACGTTCATGAAGAGGTTTTCAACGTCGAAACTTACTAAGCGAACTACATGGATTTCAGGAGCATCTAAACCCATCAGAACCATCCATCAGATTCACTACGGAAAGGAAATAGACTGGATGCCTACCATTCTTTGATGTGAAGTGCCAAAGGTCTAGGATCGCAATCGAAACAACAGTCTACAGAAACGCTGCACATACAGGGTTATACCTACATTACAACTCTAACCACCCATCAACAACAAACACTTGTATCTTCAAAATACTCCTCCATTGAGTCAAACATCTGTAGCACACCAGAGGCCTTTAAAGAAAACAAATGAAACATAGAGAAGACCTTTTGACGAATGGATATCTGGAAACCATCATTAACAAGGCGTTTGAATAATAGGATATACCATCTAGGCAGGAAGAGAAAACCACGACAGCAACTATAATAACTACAATACACTGAAGGCTTGTCGGAAAAACTTATTGATATATATTTTATATAGACGTATTGGACACGGATATGGAATCAAAATGGTTTTGAAGTGCAACAACACCATGAGGAGCATGATCACAAAAACAAAGCCCGAGAATCCTGCAGAACCAAAAAACTGTATATAGCATATCCTGTGAATGTGGCAATCTCTATATTGGGGAAAATAAGCCACCACTGGACACCAGGGTTAAGGAGCACCGCATTGCTACTCAAGGGGGATCTAATAAAGTCTGGATTAGCTAATCACACATGGACCGAACACCATAACATCAACTGGGACCAGGCAAGGGTAATTCAAAAGGAAGAGCACTGGTATAGAAGAAAATTCATTGAGACCGCATACATGATATAGAATGAGAATATAATTAGCTAACCCAGCGTCCAAATCAAAAAAGTTTATACACCTCTTCTTGAGCCATTGCTGCTACGCATCACCGACAACCAATAGCCTGGTACTGCGACGCTGATTGGAACAGACAGGGTATTAAGCGACCCCAAGAGCATGACCGGTTAAGGGTATAAATACGAGGGATAATCTGAATTTCTTATCATTCACCTAATGACGATAGCAGTTCCAAAGCTATTGAAACTTTGTGAGATTAACCATTTCAAGACGATGGAAGTCCAAGGAAACTTCGAGGAACCACTACTACGTTGGTGAATTTTAAGGTCTTAACCGAAAGTGACTCTTTACTTTTTGTTATTTCTGTTGCATAAACAGTGATGGCAACATAATACTTTTTTTTGCAATTTGTTCCCATCGAAAAAATACACTTTCAGTTTTTCTCGAATTTTCCAATTTTTTTTCCTCACAACCTTACTCGGATTACTATGACCATTTTTTTAAATAACCAAATTACGTTTTCATGCAGTTGTCAGCAAAACACCAACTCTATTTTTTATATAGATTTTTGAATATTCGCTTTTTGCTCTACTATCGTCTATTTTCGAATACCTAGTAAGTACTTTAAAGTAGCTGAGCGTTTATGTTCTCTATATGCTTATTAATAGCTACCTTAACCACTGTTTCACTAGACAGACTAGTTGAAGTTTGTATCATGTACAGTTTTAAGGCATTGAATAGTTTTTCTCATCTATGTTGAAATAAAACGACTCTTGGACATAAAACTAGACGTTTTTCAATACATTGGAACACATAACGTTCCTATTTCTTTTCTTTTTCAACTAATTATATACTGATTTTTAAACTTATATTCATGTTTAATTCATGACTATTTTTGTCACTTTTCATATTTTTAACATTTAGTTTTCAGTATTTTGGGTAAACAAATTATCAGTAAAAATAACTGCGTCGTTCGTGAGTGGCCTGGAAAGTTTTTAAATAAAAATGTAAGGTCATTTTTGTTTCAAATATTATTAAAAAGATAGGATAGTAGTCCTACTAAAGATTCATTATTATTGTGAAAAATTATTATATAACAAAAAATATTATTGAATTATAGTGATAGATATCATCCAAAAGATTAAAATGTTTTTGACTCCTTTTTTAATAAGAAATATTTTATGGACTTCCGGGGTATTAATTTTATTTTTAATTAGCTGTTTGACATTTATTTCAAACAATAAAGATCACATAAAATATTCAACTCGAATACACTTTAGCATTTCAGTAACACTATAGTCTAATTAAGTGATTACAGATGATAGTGAATAAAAATTGCAAGTTTTATTTCATCCAAAATCGAACTACTACTACTCTTTCAATTGAAAACTTTTAACAAAAGCGAAACCTTGTCTAATTCTGACGATTTCGATCATTTCCGTAGAATAATCGGTACCAAGGTGTTACTAACTCCATCAGTAAGAGCACCCAAAGTAAGAGAATTTTCAGGGAAGTATTGGAAATAATGAAAATTCAGTCAACCTCTCATGAATTAAACGGTTTCCGATGAAAGTGACTTCAACAAATAAGTCAACATAAAGGATAGTGATAAATAATGCGGTGTGACGTTTTATCATTATAAAGATTGATAGATTGCTTACTTATTATATGCATAGTAACATCCATTCAAAAAGCTGTTCTGCAGTTTGTGTCTTTCTATAACTGAATTAAAATCTAGTTTTCAAGAACTAATGTTGAGTGATAACAAACAAACATTTAATAGAGTAGTGATTAGAAATCAATTCTGAAATAACTAAATATTTGACATGAACAATATTGAATTCATTACAATAGAAAAGTTGTAGAAAATTTAACTGACTGAATTAAAAATTGGTATTTTATACACAGTGTGAGTTTCTTTTTTGATGATCAGTATGGGTATCTCGGAAACTAGCGGAGATAGAGCAATGGTTAAATTGGGAAAGATTTGGACTTTTACTGGCCCAATTTAATGACACTTTCGGATTTTTGTAAAAAGTCATGGCTTACTAGATATTTTGAAAAAATAAAATTCTGTCGATTTAGTCAAATTCCTCTAGCTCCTTTGTTTTTGATTTTATAAAAAAAGTGTAGATATCAAAATTGAAGGGAATTGTATCCCGAATATTATTGTCATGTCCTCGTTTGTATGACAGCTCTCGTTTTCGAGATATGACAAAAACTATCTTTTTTTGAATGGAAACCATAGTTGGCTATGACCTCAAAAAATCGGATATTTTTAGAGCTTTTCAACGACGTAATACTCGATATAGTTATTCATAAAAATAACGGAGTTATGGATGCTTTTCTGTCTTATTTTCACTTTTAACGTAGGTAGCCATGAAAAAGATTGTTTTCACTTTGACGTTTCCTCATTTGAGAGTAATTCCATTAGTAGTGCTGAACTGACAGTCGATATTGACAAGTTTTCGTGATAAAATGGAATATTCTAACGAAGAAAAACTGAATATGGTGGAATGTTATATCATATGCCATAAAAAATCAGTTCGTGCAGCTGAGGAATACTTTCATAGATATTTTAATCGTCGTCAACCTGCTCTATGTACATTTAAGAACGATAGATTACGCATATATGGATCTTTTACTAAACCACCAAAGGAACGTAATCAAATTAACGAAGCAGCACAAATAAATGTTTTGGCAATGGTAAATCAAAATCCATCTACATCAACTCGTGAGATTGGGGCAGAACATCTCAACGAACTGTAGTTAAGGTTCTGAAAGCGCACAAGTTCCACCCATACAAACTTTCAGTTTCTCAAATTTTGCATGCTGGTGACGAACATCGACGTATTTTGTTTGTTTTGTACATTTAGAGACATGTGCCTTGACAATCCACAGTTTCCATTAAAGGTGTTATGGTCAGATGAAACTAGATTCACTAACTGCGGTATGTTCAATAGACGCAATGAGCATATCTGGGCTAAAGAAAACCCCTTCCATGTAAAACAAAGACCACCCCAGATAAAATTTGGTTTTAATGTTTGGTGTGGTATCATAGGGTGTACTATTCTGGGGCCTTTTATCTATGACGAATCACTTACTGGGGAGCGCTACTTGCATTTCTTGTAATACGCTTTTCAAGACATGTTGTATAATTTGAATTTGAGAACTCGTTTAGAAATTGAGTGGTTCCAACATGATGGGGCACCTGCTCATAACTGGTTATTAATAAGACAACACTTAGATAATATCTATCCAAACTCTTGGATAGGAAGAAATGGCCCACGCGAATGGCCATCCCGGTCCCCCGATTTGGCAGTTATAGACTCCTATTTATGGGGTGCGCTAAATAACAAAGTATACAAAAGAAAGCATGAGACAGTTGATGACCTAAGGGAGGAGGTATTACAAGCAATTGAAGAAATTGATAGGCGATCTGTGAGGAAAGCGGTAATGTCAATCTTAAAATTTGCAATTTTTGTCTAAATAACAATGGTGGACTTTTCGAACATAAATTGTAACCATTATTATGTACTTTAATTTCTTAAGTTTTTAGTAATTACCTCCTTATTTAGTTTTTTCGTTATATCTTATATACCTAATAAAAAAATCGTTCAATGTTTTTTGGAATAGTTATTAATAAATCAATCTATTTCATTGCTAACTACGTTAAAAGTGAAAATAAGAGAGAATAGCATCCATAACTCCGTTATTTTTATGAATACCTATATCGAGTATTATATCGTTGAAAAGCTCTAAAAATGTCCGATTTTTTGAGGTCATAGCCAACTATGGTTTCCATTCAAAAAAAGATAAGTTGGTGTCATATCTCGAAAACGAGAGCTGTCACGTCAACGAGTACATGACAATCATATTCGAGATACAAATCCCTTCAATTTTGATACTTACACTTCTTTATAAAATCAAAAACAAAGGAACTAGAGGTATTTGACTAAATAAATATACAATTGTCCAAAAAATAATTATTTCGGTAAAAACTGAATTCACTGTGATGCATACTTCGTGAGTTATAGCCATTCAAAATCCATATACTTTACATGCACAGTAAGAATGACATTTTGTTGCTCTTGGGCTGCTTGAGCCAAACACGACTCCTGTGTGAAAGGATTAAAGCCATCTCAGCAAAAATGATATGACAAATGCATTTTGGCATTTAATTAAGTTTGGAAGAAAGAAAACATAAGGAGAATATGAATATTTAAAAATTATAAATAAAGTTACTTAACATATTTAATATTGCAATAGAATCTGTGGGTTCAATTTCACACATATTCACACTCACTTCAAACATCTTTATTTTTCTCCAAAATAATGGAATTTACAAAACACAATTACTAATAGCATCTGGTGTGCTACATGCTGCTTCCAACCCAAACTGCCTGGCCCCAAGCAACCGTATCTTATGTACAGTTCATTCGTTCGAAGATTTTACCTGTCGCCTCTTGTCTGCCAGACTAGATGGTATTCGAATTCGGAATCACCTTAATCTCAGTTTTTTTTGCATTAATCGACTTTTCTGGACCGCCGTTTTTATTTCGTATTCGCAATGTTTTTTATTTTTTATTAGTATGATTAACTTAGAAAGTTTCTTACTTTCTGGCGGCGTAAAATGAATTTTATAACAATATGTAAGAATTACTTGACCAAGCTGATGATTTTGAAAGTGCTAAAAGTCGAATGAAGAACCACATAAACTATCAATAAAGTTCAATAATAGATAAGAGTAAGTATTAATTCGCGAATTTATAGAGCGATATGTAATACCTAGTAGTAGTAGTACCTAATATTGATTAGCAATATTCTTTCTGCTAGGTAAAGCCTTATATATCTAATTAATATTATTTCCTACTTATACTATCACAATCCAAGAAACAAGCCAGTATAGTCTTCATTGAAAAAAAATAAAATAGTTTGAGAAAATTTTGTTTTTAAAATAAATAATACTCATCTACAGTGAAACTATTCTCATAACAAATTGACGGAATTTATACAGTAAATTTCATGTGAGAATACGTGTTTCTGAGAGCAATCTTAACCTTACGGTTTTCCAATATTAAAAAAGCAACCAAAAATTCAGTGTCCTGTGTAGTAATTTAAATAAGTATATATATATATATATATATATATATATATATATATATATATGTTTTAAGTGGTTTCCGGGAATTCATCCGCGTAGTTGATAACTGATCCCTGCCGGGATCGATGGTAAAATGACGACGTTTCGGCAGAGTCACATGTGCCCTCTTCAGGTCGGTTCGCATAATTCGCGTAGCCTTCTGCTTTCGCAGAGGGACCAGTTGTCAACTACGCGGATGAATTCCCAGAAACCACCTAAAACATTTAGTCCCCGCGAAACTTAAAAACATATATATATATATATATATATATATATATATATATATATATATATTACTCAAACGGGGCAGTATTGATACTCACTTTCATTACTGTTAAAAGATATTTAATATTTTACCACCTGCTTTGTTAGGAATGTCCGAATATGTACATAATGTATTTGAATTAATCGGGAAATCAAAATTTCATTTTTCATATTTATATTGGTCACACATAAAATATTCTATAATCTGCAACGGCCCCTCCCAGCTTTTCCATAAAATTTTAATATTTAAAAATATACCCTGATTTTTTATTATTGAAGAAAAGGTTAAGTTAATAATAGTTTATTCAATTTCCTGCTGTTTCAATTATCACAATAATTAGTTTTCTGATTTATGTGCATTTATTGCTATAAATATTAGAAACAATTTTTCCACTAGGACATTATAGTTTGTTAATAACAAGAACTGTTAGCAAATCTTAAAACTAATTAATGTGCAAATTTTAAGCAGTAGCTGGGTAAATTATTGAGTCTTTTTAATTTGTTTACTTATTTATAAATTATTTATAGATTTTAAATCATGTTCAGGGAATGAAAGTAAATTCTTTTAGTACTTAGCTGCTTCTACTTCGTTTTAATAATTGTGTTGGAGATTTGTGATAGGCATTTCGAGTAAACAACAGCATTTTGAAGTCGTTAAGTTAATCTTTTTTATAAATTTATCTTTTTTAAACTGCAAACTTGAAAATGTCAATAATACATAAAAGCTATCTAATGTTATTCGCTACAGATATTTTAGTATCTTAGTGGCATATATAGAAATCATTATTACATATCTCATATAATATAAATTATTATTTTTATTACATTTTTATAAAAATGTAAGTTTTTTAAATTTTAGTAATAGAGATCGTTCCTATGTGAAAATCATTTTACTTCCGACAAAAATATTCTCAAACATACACAAATTAAGCAATGATAATAAAAAAAAGAAAGAGAATAGTTTTGTTCAGTAATCCCAAAGGATTGATATTTAGCAAATGTCGATCGACACTTGTCATAATAGTCAATTGGTCGAAATGCCATGAGGCACGGTATATATTAAACAGTATTGACGAAAATTTCACAGTGGCATAGTCTTTGACTACAGACAAAAATAATTAACATTATAGAGATTGTATGCCATATTTTTTAAGTTACTAAAGTTGTTACCTATTTGTTCATTAAGCCAATAATATATTATTGAGACATTTAGTTTATTAAAATGGAAAGCAATTTCGGAGGTCTTTCCCACATAGCATTATAGGTACAGGGTGTCAATAAAGTCCCGGGGTGGCTTAATATTTGCGAAAGTACTTCATTTCTGGAAAGGGTCAATTCCTTTAGTAACTTTGACCAAGGAATCCGATGGTGACCTTCATTTCTGGAACTCAGCGACCCCCAAAATACCCGAGTAAGAAATTTCCAGCCAAAAATGTGCTCTATGATTTTCATCCGCCATCTTGAATTCGCCATTTTGGATGGGAAAAAATTAAAAATTTCGATAGTTGATTCGAACTCAGCGACCTCCAAAACCATTCATTATTTGACCTCAACTTCATAGCTCAATACATGCCTGGACGTAAAATTTCACACTCTTTCCGATTCCTCAATAAAAAATGGGAGTTTTCATTTAAAAAAATGAGGTCAAATCCAATGTCACCATCGGATTTCTTGGTCTGTTACTAAATGAATGACCATGACCTTTTCCAGAAATGAAGTCCCTACTTTAGCAAATATATTCAGCCGTCGCGGGACGTAATTGACACCCGGTATATTGCAACAATATCACGAGAATTAATTAATTAAATGCCCCCTCGTATTTTATCACAGTTATATTGCCAAGAATATTGCAGTAGTAGGGATTGCTACGATATTCCAACGATATTAAATATTACCGCAATACTGAAGAAATATTACTTATTTATATATCCCCAAGTAATATTTTTGCAATATATTTGGCTATGTACGTTGATTATGTTGCTGGTTCATTAGGGTTTTCTCTGCTAAGGTTTTTCCTGAAAAAGACAACTCTTTGAAATTGTATATGGGGAAGCAAGAGTAGTGAGGTAATTTTGAAAATATGTCCGTATTACTGGTTGTCTCTACATTCTAATGTCTACAATAAGATCAACCAGTATACATGTATGTATTCTTTTATATAAATTATAAATAGTGTTTTGTATATTATGTGATGTTTGTCACTCAAAATTTCATGACAAACAAGAAAAATTGTATCAAAGCGACAATTTGAGAATAAACCTCCAGCTACAACACACAGCGATTTACAGCGACTCCAGAGTTGGAGTTGAAAAGTCTCCAAACACAGATAAGTATCACACAATACACAAAACACTATTTATTTACAGGAATTCTGGTTGATCATATTATAGAATTTTTTTTCTCTCAGAATATCTGCGAGGAAAAATTTTTAATCAGACTTCCGGTAATCCGGGTAGCTTTTGGAAACTGCCTTACTATGCTATGTTCTCCATTTACAATTTTCAAATGCTTATCTATTCCAGGAAAAATCTGAGGACAGAAAACTCCAATTAATAGGCAAAATAATCCAATATCTCTTTTTGAAATTACTATATATAAATGATCTGCCACAAGTAGTATACAAAAAAATATTTATTTGATTTATTTAAACGGTAGAAGTGTACAAGATGTAATTGTGACTATAAAGTTAGAACTGGCTTCAGTGGGGGAATGACAGAGTAAAAATTTTTTGTGTTAATGCTGGTAAAACCTAATGTATGCTGATGGTAAAGTCAAGCTTTAAAGAGGAGGCAGAGTTGAGGCAATAAGTTAAACTTAGTGATTTACCAGTGGAGGGGCTTAACCGAATCAAATATCTAAATGTGAATTTCAGGGCTCATGTTTTCTATTTACTTGATGCATTTGTCCGTAATTTCTATGCATTTGTTTGCATTTGTCTCTTGTGGTTCCTTAATAAATGCTTCGTCTACCTCCATAATAATATGTTTATAGGTTTGCTTATTGCAACAGTAATATGGTAATTTTACTTGTTGAAAATATATAATTTAATTTACAACTGTTATTCGATTGTACTTAATGTATTAAAATTGTTTGATTGCCTTCTGTTTATTGAACTTTCTTGGTTATATCTCCTGTATTATTAAATATGTAGTCACCAATACCATTTATTACGGTTTTTGTGGGTGATACTTTTATAAAAAATTTCGTGCAGTTTTTTAGAATCATTTTAGAGTATAAATTCGAATGCTCTCGAAAATTGGCAAAAAAAACGAACATAAAATCAACTTGTACTAATGTATGAAGTAAATTAATACAGTTTTATTGAAGATATGTCCTAATTTAGCCATTCTCCTTATATAGGTACATATATTCTAAAACAGTAATTTCATGAATATTGCCTTTTGTCAAGGACAAAAAAAAATATCAGGAGAAAAGTAATTTGAACAATTTTACGCCTTATTCTTATAAACAAATGACACCTAATGCTTCATGGTGATGTATTTCAATTAACAATAATATAATAACTATTTTACGCTTTTGTAAAGAAACACCTACACTGTTTGGTCTCATATGTCCTTTGTTTTAATTATAAAACATCGAATGGAATTCACATAGAATTTACCTCAGTGAAGCGCTTATTTACCGTTTGGAGCTCCAATTTATATCGCTATTAAGATTACACAAATTTTCTAAATTCGCAATCAATTGTTCCTGATACGCTGTGTTCATAATAATGGCTCCCATAAAGCTCAAATTTGTTCTTTATATTAGATATTGTTTTTAGCTTTCCAGTAATTTTTACTCTTAAAGAGAAACATTAGAAATGTGAATGTTTTCATATGATATTTTATGGTAGATGAGGCACAGTATAACAACTGTAGAGCAATATAATTTCTTTAAGGGATATATTAGAATGCTAAGACCCACATGCACAGCAAGCAAACACTTCTCACAATAATATTGGGGGAGCCCACGATGCTAAATGGGGGTTTACTCGAGTGACATAGATACCTATTGGATTGCAAAGCTTAGATGAAAAAAGAAAAAAATGTTATATAGTGTTTACCTTTCCATCAGTTTTTTTTTCAAAAGTGAAAAAAAACTGTTACATGGACATACTCGAGCGCGTCAGATATTGATAACATCCATGTCCTACGTATTTTTGGTAAGGTACGTATGCTAGTCTGATCGATTGCATTATGGGGGTTGTCATACGTACCTAAGGGTTGAAATTGAAAAAAAAATTGAGCGCGTCAGATTTTCTAAGGGGATGTTAAGGGAACCTAAAAAAGCTCTCATTCAGTAATCTGACGGTTTCGATGTGACGCAAACTCAGGGCCATTTTTAGAATGTGCAAAAAAAATTCGCCATTTTGAAATGCTCAAGCGCCTCAGATTAAGATATATATGGTTCATTTTTATGTCCTAGACGCGCTGTCCCATAATCTGACGATTATCTGGAGGCATTCGCCTAATCTGACAATTACAAAAATAATATGACACGAACGAGTCTGTGTGATCAGCTGTCATGGCAACAGAAACCAGAGTGAGGACGGAGTGAGAGTGATACGTAGAGAAAGGGTGACAGAGGAGTAGAAACGCAGAATTTTATCGACGAATTTTTGTTACTTCGGCTTGTGGAAATCGTCAGATTATATATTTTTCGATATTCTTGAGTTATTTCCACGCTTAAGAATGTCGAGATGACGTTTTTTGTTTGTAACCCTCCCACTTCTTTACGTCACTCGCAAATTGTCAGATAAGTGGAATATACACTGTTTAGCATGTACTCTACTCATTCTAACTTAATCTGACGCGTTGGAGAATTTTTAATGATCAATTTTTTTACTAATCTGATCATTTATCCTTGACGGGCGGCCATAGATATATATCATATTTAGTGGAGGTACTTAACCGGCTACAAGGTATACCCCTGTATGTTAATCTGCCGCGCTTTGGTAAATCCCGCTTGGGCTTCCTTCGTATAAACTTGTCTCCAAACATCAGACTGAGATCAAAGCCAAACGCTTATAATGATTCAGTTATTATATTTAACAATAATTATTTAGAAATAATATGCTCTTTTTTTCGTAAAGTATCGTATTTAAATTATATGTATTATTTATTTCCAATTACCATTACTAGTTACCGACGGTGCTGTGACTTATCTTTGCCATCTGTGGAAATAGGCTGTAAAAGAAAAAATTTAGACATTGTATAGGATAAGTACCAGAAGAACGATCATATTGTACATACTGATTGATACAATAAAGAAAGAAGCAGAGAGAGTAGTAAAAAAAATGCAGTACCAGATACACTTATCGAAATTATTTAATGTACACATAAGGCAGGGAAAAGTAAGATTCACATTGCGGGTCAAAGATCGCAAGGATTAAATATGAGCAAATAGGTAGTAAAGAATGTAAGGAAAAAGAGGGGCAACTAAATACGATAACTGGATATAGAAAGCTAAATGAATAAACTACTTCATGTGAATAGAAAAATAAAATGAAGAGGTCGGTGTATTAACATAACAGGTGACAGTAAAACAGATGCATAATTCTTATTTTCCAATAAATTCTAAAGAGATTAAATACCTAATAAAGATCAAAAAATATATATAATAAGGGATGAAGTAAAATCGATGATATTAGACAAAAGTTGAAACAGAGACCAGCAATGGAAATAATTCACAATAAACAACTGAATTGGTTTGAACATCTTGTTAAAATAAACTCAAATAAAACGAATAATAGCGGACATAGGAAAACGAATAAACAAACAAAGGGATAAAAAATGAAAAAGAAATGGTTAGATGAATTCAAAGAAATGGCTAAAAGGAAGAGATGGCATTTGTTATTGAAAATCTAATTGAAGAGGATTACAATAACAAAACCTTCCGTTTGAAGAAACAACTCACTAAAGATAAACTCTCGACATATTCTTGATTGACCCCTTTTACAGGTTTGCCATAGAGAGGCTTTTATCTCCATTAGAGCAACTTGTAAAGATTCAGTCAACGGGACTGCTACTTGTGGAATATGGATTATATACAGAAAATGATAATTCAGTCAATATCTCGAAAATTTCAAGCTATGGTAATGGTTAAGATTTTTCAGAAACTTTCAAGCATTTTCGATGATATTCATATCAGGAGATATGCCTGGAAAGCGGAAAACTTAATTGTTTTTTGTGTTCAGACAGGCGTTCACATTTTTGACTTTATGGTAAGGAGCCTCAGCTTACATAAATATATGTTCTTCGTTATCAGAAAATAACTCATGTAATTGAGATATTAATTTTGTCTTTGGTACTTTTTTTACCTTACCTGATAGTTTTCTCCAGGAGGTCAGATATTTGGACAGCCATCATTATATAGCAAGTCACGGCCTTTTTCCAAGAGGAGTGCAAAATTTAAACACTTTATTTTATTAATATAGACAATAAAATCGCATCATTACCATCCGGTTACCATTATTATATATATATCTCGCTGCTAGGAGTTTCCTTGGACTTTCATCGTCTTGAATCTGAATGATTCCACAATGTTTCGATATCTTAGGATCTGCATCGTTCACTTGATGACTATAACTGATTTAAAGCTATCTAAAGGTTGTGACATCAACCAGGTTTTAAAGGACAAAGAGTTTTGGTCAACTTTTTGAATATGCATTTATCACCGAACGACTCGATCTTATAATAAGTAATGTTGCTACGGTTAAATATCTCAATATAATAATAATAAACTGCAAAAATTAAACTTCAAGTGGCAGGTACTAACTTCACTTATACGTTATTCTGAAATACAACTATTTTTTACTTGTCTAATAAGTTGGCATTCTACTGTACAGGGTATTATACAAAACACCTCAAAAGTTGTCGTTTCATTTTTGGTGGCGCTTCTCGTCCTAGATTCAAAATGTAGACGGCGGCATTCGAGAACCTGTCCACAGAAAAGCGATTCAAATACGTATTTGTTTTCGTCACGCCTCTCCATAGGTATGGAAAATTAAGGCATATCTGACATTATGAATGTACAATGTACAACCCGTCTTTCAAGTTGGAAACGTGCTGATAACAATCCAGAAATGTCTGAGAGCCAAACTAAGAAAAGCGCATCCTGTCATGTTATGTATAAAACCGTCAAACTATCAACATGTACCTTGAAACCAGGACGAAGTGTCCCCAAAAATTTATTGCTCAACTTTTGGAGGCGGCAAATACCATTTACATGTTACAGAATCACTAACATTTGCCGGTTATCAACTGAATTACAACTTTTATAAACACTTTTGTATATTGTAATGGAGATATCGTCTGTCAATAATTATTCACTGATATAAAGTGTTAAAGATATGGCTATTTATGAAGAAAAGTTACATGGCACCTCGATGACGTTTATGATTTATTGTTGTTTCCGATTTTCTGTTATGATTTACGACAATGAAAAATATTGGGACTGCTTCCAGATATACCTAAATATGGTACAGTTTAAACTATACAATTCAATTAAATTTAAAACAGGTCAGTTACAAATAAGTGTAATAATTTTGTTTAATATGTCCGAAAAAAATGAAATCGTGTAACTACTCGATAAATACTCTTCAATAAGAATAAGAAATGTAATGTGTTTTATTTTCACACTCCGGTTCAGTCTAGAACAGTGTTTGGATTTTTTTAAAAACACATTCCAACTAACAATAATTTATTTCCACTACTTTAATTTATATTCATAGAACTATTTACAATTTATCTTTACTATCCCGCAATTCAATACTGAGTGTATGCTTCCGTTGGCTCCTCGTAGTTATATATTTCTTCTCAGAATCCTCCAGAACGTCAAAGAGCAGCCGAGAGATTTTACTAATGGACTACAGTGCTTCCAGAACTTCATCAAAGCAAGCCACCGACCTCGATGCGCCAGACGAACATTTCGGATTCGCTGAAATATCGGATGAATGCCTCTTCCACGAATTATCCGATGAATTTCCGTCACAGAAATTTGGTACTTAATAATCTCTTCGAACAAAAGAATTTAGTCTTCAATATATTTTTAATTATTACATACTAATGTAAAGGAAATATGAACTACCTATATACAGAGAGTAGAAAGAATATAAATGTAATTTTGACCACGTTGAATAATAGATTCACAGTATATAACCCTAATATAGTAATCGTTATTCTAAAGTCTCACTTAAACTTGCCTCTGACGTTTGTAAGGATTAAATTGTTATTGTTCCTTATATGAAGTTCCCCTGTTCGTGATATTACCATTGCTACACGAACTGACTAACGGTTTAGCCGCTCTAAATCATTTATCAAATTTACAATTATACATGTATAAAATATGATACCATTGTACAATAGCATAGATGTTGGGTAATACATTTTAATTTTCACTGTGGATTATTTAACTTAAAGTATAATATTTTTTCAGGATATTCGTCAATCGCAGTCTGCATTTGGAAAATATCAAATTTTATGGTTTTGATATGGACTATACGTTAGCAGGTAAGTGCAAATTTTTATCTATGAATTTGTCTAGAGATTTGATTAAGCACATTTTAAAAATATTCTATATTTTCACTCATACATGTGTAAAATAAATGTATTTGGATGCTGCACTCCAATACTTTTGAGGGATAGTTCTTACATCATTTTACTGCAGTATCGAAATACTTACTAGCAGGTCAAATAATGCACAAATTTAAATATCATAGTCATCACTACTTCATTAATATGCGCAAATAATGACATGGTGAAATTATTTACCTTAACATATGGAGCTTTCTTGTTAGTAGGTTGTTACTGGAATATATTTATTCCAATTTTTTTAATACAATTTATATATTCACACTTTGTTTCATTTTTTTATCAACAGTGTCGTTAACTTAAAGTATATAATGTAATTAATATCAAACGTAATTAAAAGTAAAATAATTAGCATCATTTTAAAAATTAAAAAGCTCTTTAATAAACGAATGTTTCAGTAAATGCTTTTTTTCAATCTGATTTGCTTTGATAATCATAATAAATACTATCTGTCAAGACAGTTAGCATGAAAATGGTTTTCTATTATTCTGTTTGTTCAATGGAGTTTTATTTCCCCACTAACTTTCTTTAACAGATTATTGTTTTAAATTGAAAATGGAAACAATATAGAGTCACTTTCGGATTACTATTTTTCGTTTACAAACAATTTTTTGAGAGACATAAATCTCTACAATATTATTAACCAGTCGTGTGATGTACAAATATATGTATAAGATGTTGTTGTACATACAAGAATTGAATTGGCTGAAAGAATTTTACCAGTCACAAATGGCATGACGTTATTTTCGAAATTTATGCCCATCAATCATCCAATACTTTTTATAACGTAGAGGTAACTAAGTATAATCTGCGGAACTGAAATGATCCCAATCTATTAAGTATTCGTGAGATAACGACGCAGTAACTACAAAAGTTGCATGTTTGGCTGGCATTCTTGGTGACTAATCGCCCTTTTTTATTGAACATTATGCTTGTAATTCTGTAAACTCACATTATGCCAGTAGTTCAACAAGTCGTGGGGAATAACTCCTAGGAGGAGTTTCATGAAGGGTTGAGTAGTTAGAGTTTCAACATGATGGGGCACCGGGCACCACTCTAATATTTACAACCTTTGCGGGATTACTTGTCCCAATCGAGTTGACCTCACTTTATTTATAAGATTGTAGAAATATTCCATCTGATAATTTCAGATACGTTTGAAGTGCAATGATACAAAGGCTTTATTTCTGTCAGTTCGTACACTATAGTCACATTGGGCAAAATGTGGTGGAGCCGTATTCTAGTTTGAAACACCTTTCTATTGAGCTCATTTTGTAATAACGATTCTATTAAAAAAGGCGTCATTTAACGTTCAATTTATAGTTATAATATTATATTTCGAAAACGACTTAAAATATAGCCATAAAACTCCTCGAAGTTTCCTTGGATTTCCATCGTCTTGAAAAGGTTGATCAACCTGGAAGTCCAAGGAAACTTCGAGGAACAAGGGACATTGTCTACCAGATTCAGACTAACACAGCCATAAAACATCTATACGTTTTTTCTGTTAGATGCAATTACAGGGGGTAAAGAAAAATAAATATGGGTGCGTCTAATTCGAACTGGGCCCCTAGCACCCGTGGTGGTACCAATGATTTCACTTTTTAACCTTGAAAAATTATACTGTACACATTTCAATTCAATATATTCAACTGTTTTCCATCTTCTCAAAAATAATATTACACTTTAGCACCCTTAATCTTATTTAATATTAACATTTTTCTTATGCGTATTAATACATTCATCTTTCATCACTCCTATTATGGCCTGAATCTTTTATTGATAATTTAGCCAGTATACTCTTTATAATTTTTTAAAATTCACATTCGCACCACTACAGCATCCGCAGGCATCTGTGGGATTCGAACCCACCGTGAATGTGGACTTAGTTTATGAAGTGTACTCTTCAACCACTGAGCTACCGGACTCCTCAAGTATTAATACTAATTGTTCTATTTTTATAACCTCTTTATATAAGATGGAAGATTTGGCAGAGTCAATTGAAATTCGATTACCCCTGAAAATAGGTGAAAATACAAATTAAATGAAATCATACTTTTTAACAGACTTGAAACAGAAGGATCAATTCCTCTGTATCTATGTTTTTTATGTTAGTTCACCGATTTTTCGAAAACGGCTCCAGGAATTTCGACCGTTTATACTGGATCCTCTTCCGGGGGATTGCAAAGTGTTCCCATATTATTTTCATTAACATAGCTTGTACCGTTTCTTAGAAAATGGGGAAAAACTTTTTACCTATTTTCTTATACTCTTTGCCTTGGTGGAGTCGCCGGTATTAAAAAAATAAGGACATTTTTTTATTCGGAACATGGGACAAATTGAAAAAAATTTAATTAGTTCCGGGTTATCGCGAAGTGGTCCCATATTTTTTTCAATAATATGGCTTGTACCGTTTCTGAGAAAACCAGGAAAAAATTTTACCGACTTTCTTATACTGTAAACTTTGGTGGAGTCGCTCGTATTAAAATATAGACAAATTTTCGGTTCAGAGCATAGGGTATAATGAATTAAAAAGGAATTGGATGAGTTCCGGGGGAACCCGAAGTGATCCCATATTGTTTTTCAATCACATAGCTTGTACAATTTTTTAGAAAAATCGAGGAAAACTTTGTTAACTACATTTTTATACCGTAAGCTCTGACGGAGTTGCTGGTATTAACTGTTCCGAAATTGGGGTAAATAAGATGAATTAATCAAAATAAATGTCAGTTAATATGTATATACAGTGTGTATTCATAAATCAAACGACTTCTTTTTATTAATAATTTTAAGAGAAAATTAATTTTCACAAACAGATTTACATGGTCTAAACCGTAAACAGTAATCACTCCATATCGCTTTTTTAACTGTAGACAAGGTTTGTCAACAAAGACGACTTTTGATTACGAATTTAAGCATCTTCATTAAGATCTAAAATTGTTATCAAATAGAAGTAATTACAATTAAAAACTGCATCTACCTATGCCATTACACTAAAAATTCTGTAATAAGTATTTCTGTAACTTTTCCAACTATATATTAGGTTTCAAAATATATATCAATTTTGTTTAAAAGTGAGGTACCTTATATCTCAAATTGTAATCAAGCAAAGTTTATTAGAATTGAAAACTGCATCCAATTGTGCTGTATTATTAAAAATTATAATAAATTGAAAGTTGATTGGAAATAAATCCAACCAATCAGTTAATCAACTTCAAGGTGGAGGTTCTCAGTTCGTTTCTATATACAGTGTGTCTTCATAAGTTGAATTCAAACGGAAAACGTTCTTATGAATATTATTTAGAGAAAAAATTATTCTTCATAAAAATATTTGCATGGTCGGAAACATACTGTAATCATTAGGTGTCACTTTTTCAACTGTATACGAAGTTTGTCAGCAAATATGAATTTAGCTTAAAAGTAAAATGCCCTTATTTTTCATAATATATAATAATCTTATCAAACAGAGGTAACAAGAATTATAAAATGCATCTAATTATGCCACAACACTAAAAATTGTATAATAGATCTTCATTTCACTTTTCCAAATTGTGTACTAGGTTTGATAAAGAAAATAAATTATGTTTCAGTTAAGTACCTTTATTTTTAATAACAACTCAAATTGGTATTGAAGTCGGTGCCAGTTTGAACAGCGAATTTGTGAAGTACAACTGATCAATATAGGTACTTAACAAAAAAGTTTTGAAGTAGGTTTTTGTTTTTTTTAATGTATTAATTATATATTACTAAACTGAAGATAAAATACAAATAAATACAATACTTGATTTCGTTGATTACTGTTTATAAATCTTCATGTCTCTAACATCCAACAATAGCTGTCAATGACCTTTATATTTCCATTTCATCTCTCCTTTTGCTTCACTGTAGCCTTCTTTTTTTAGGTCAGTAGTCGCCGATTAACAAAGAGTGAAATAAAAATATATAAGAGACATGATCTATTTAGTAACTTTTTATTTTCCTGTAAATCGATTTGTAAGCTTATTTGCTTCTTTCTCTATGCTGTTAGAAAATGAAAGTAAAATATTTTTGAGTCTTCGAATAAGGAGGTATTTATGAGCTTTTAATTGATTATAGCCAAACAGTTCAAAAATTAATTCTAAGGGTTGCAAAAGAAATTGATTCTTAATAAGAGATTTAAAAAATTCTAAAATTGATATATTCTATGACTATGTTCGAAATAGTCGAAGAGGTGAAAATACCCTCTCATTTTTTTGATTTTCGAATTTTGAATAATAACCTATTTACTAATAACTCTTGAGTGGCAAACAACCATTGATACCCGACAAAATAAAGCTACTATTTACATTGTTTCTACGGATGTATAAAAATACTGCTTCCGAAACTGTCAAATTTTGTGGTTTTTGAATTCTGAAACATGAGTGATTTACAGGCAGCATAATTAACCTCTAAATATCCACATTATTCTAATTTGATTTGTGAAAACGTACACAATTAACCAGAAATTTCAGTTTTGTCTCGAATTCAAAATAATGTTACGGGTTTAAACATCCCTGTAAATATATACCTTGTTCAAATTGTATGATTTTTGATACTTTTCATGAAGTAAATTCTTCTAATAAAAGATTTAACCATTTTAGAGCTCGTAAATAGTAGAATAATATAAAAATTACAAAATCACAAATTTAAAAACTTAGCTTTTAGGAGTTGTTTGCATCCTTTAGGTTATTGTGAACATAGTGCTCATAACAACATAAACATATGTGAACATAGCTCATAAATTGTAGATCATTTTAGGAATCTTAAAAATTCTAAAATAACACAATTTAAAACAAATTAAATATTTAGACTAGTTGGAAAATCGTCTTGCAATTTAACAGTGCTCGTAAATTGTAAATTTTTGTGGTATTTTTCAAATTTCGAAAATTTCAAATAAACTAGATATTTAAGTGATTGTTTTTACTCATTACGCTATTTAAGAAATAGCCGTGCTATATATCACATAATGTTACCATTTTTCAAATTTCAAATATATATATTTTTTTCGAATGTGGTTTTCAAGTTTTAGAATTGTCCTTGTTTACGTCAATTAAAAACTCAGACATAAATATCTCCTAGCATTGGCGGCTTCAGAGGGGGGCACTAGGGGCACGTGCCCCCCTCCCCCGAGACCATCGAGTTTAAATAGGTCATTTTAGTTTATACATTACACGTATACACGATTTATTTTTATAGTGCCTCTTTCGAAATTGGGATACCTATATGGGTTCTTTCATTTATGGATACTCTGATGGCATTCACCCCCCCCCCCATAATAAATTAGTAAGCAACCCCTCGCTAAATATATATTTTTCAGGATTTTAGTGTACCGTCCGCTAAATTGCGATTAACAACTTCTTTCGATACTTGTTCATGATTTTGATACTCTGATGGCATTCACCCCGCTAAATTCATATATTTTTCCTGAATTTTAGTGTTCCCCTCCTCTGAATTTGTATTTAACACCACCTTTTTCGATACTTGTTCGTGATTTTGATACTATAATGGTATTCACCACCCGCTAAATTTATATATTTTTCTGGATATTAAGTTTTTTTTTTTTCTTTCGACACTTGTAACTTTTGTTTTGATACATGAGATTTTTGGCTGAAGCCGCCGCAGGCTCCTAGTCCGAAAACTTTCAAAATTATTTATTTTTCTCGGTTGGAAGTATTAACTTTACGTAAAGTTAGTACTGCCAATGTTTTTTTCATTTTTCCATAATAAAAATGAGATCATAAATCGAATTAATTATATTAATTTACTTTCTGCAAAATGACGATGCTACAGCCCTCTTTTTTTTGATGATCCATGTGCGAATTCAAAAATTGTACTGTCAGAATCATGTTACATCCTAACTACCTATATTTCATGTATAATTTTCATGATCATGATCTTCTCAAAACCAGCACCCTCGATTCGTTTCCTGATGTCAGATACTGTGAATGTATGAATATACCTTGCTTTAATTTTCTATCAGATAACCTAGGACAACATGAAGATAATTGAAAGTATTCCTTTGGTAATGGCTTTTCAAATTGTTTATCTAACCGATATACGTTGTTTATGGTATTTTGTTGTTACCAAAGTTTCACTTCATTAGCTGATTGTTGGTACAGCAATTGTCTTGTATAATATGGGCTGGGTGTCTTTTCCGGTTCTATTCTCAATTGTTTAGTTTATTGTGTCACATCTTTTTTTTTTAATCTTTACCAATTAGATTCAATTATAAATAGTAGATCTGCTCAATCTCCTGTTCTCTAACACAATTGTCTGAAAAGCAGTTGATGCACCATTCCCATATAGCATTCACCATAGCTCTATTGAATTTAATATAATCTTTAGGTGACTTTGAGAAAAAGGTAAGTTACGAAGAATATTTCTTTGATTTTAGAAATGGAAACTACTTAAAAGCCAACTACTTCCTAGCAAACATAGATTGATATTCATTATTTCTGGGGAGAGAAATAAACGAGCCTGTTGAAATTTTTATGGACATCTTGTACAGAGTTTTGAACTTGTTCATATTAAAAAATTTAAGACATCAACCTTTCCGTTGTGGTTCAGTGCAGAGCTTCGATCTCTAACTATAAAAAAATTGCTCATAAACAATATAAAAGCATAGGTAATATGCTTTATAATATCTTTGCTGAATTACGGGATAGATGTGCTATATTAGAGTCAAAATATCATACAGAACATATTAAAAGGATTGAGGGTAATTTAAGAAATAATCCGAGGTCATTCTGGTCATATGTTAATAATATTAAAAAATCACATGGTCTCCCACTAAGTATGACATACAATGGATCAGAAAGTCAGAACACTGACCAACTCTGTGAACTCTTTGCCTCATACTTTTCCACAGCTTACTCTGACAATCGTTCTGAAAATGTAAACTATGGCGATTTTCCAGTATCAATTGATGTCCAAAATTACATTGAGTTAGGGACGTTTATGAAGGTATAAAAAACTTGCCTTCAAAATTTACCACAGGTCCAGACAGTATACCATCATTTTTCCTGAAGAAATGTATTGGTACAGTATCAATACCTATTACAATAATCTTTAACTTATCTCTAAACACAGGTCAATTTCCCGATTTCTGGAAGCTAAGCCATCTTAAACCAATTTATAAAACTGGCCCTAGAACAGAGGTCAAAAACTACCGGGCAGTCTGCAATCAATCTGAGATCCCTAAACTTTTGGACAAGCTTGTATGCCAACGGTTCGCATGGGATGTCAATCAAATAATCAACCTAGAACAGTTTGGATTCGTCAAGGGAAGGTCGACTAAAACCAATCTAGTGTTATATCAAAATTTTATACTGAGTCAGGTGGAAAAGGGAAGACAGGTTGAGTCTGTCTATACTGACCTTTCTAAGGCATTTGACAGGGTTGACCATGATCTCCTCATCCTAAAATTGTAAGCCTTAGGTATTAGGGAACCCCAGCTATCTTGGTTTAAAACCTTTATTAAAGGCAGATCTCACATGGTGTCTGGAGTACCACAGGGGTCCCATTGTGGCCCTATTCTTTTCAGCCTCTTTGTGGTTGACCTTAAAACCTGTCTACCAAATAAGAGCCCTTTCCTGATGTTCTCTGATGACGTAAAGTTGTTCAGATCGGTTGATACCTTAGACGATGCTTTACTTCTCCAAGAAGATATAAATCACTTTTCTTATTGGTGCAAGGTTAATAAAATGGACCTAAACATACAAAATGTTGCCAAATATCATTTGGTAGACGACTAACCTTTCAGTTCCAAATAGAAAACAATAGTCTTAATAATTCTTCAGAAATCAAGGATCTGGGAATCACTTTTGATCGTACGCTATCTTTTCCCGTGTCCTAAAGATTCTGGGTTTCATTTCATAGGTCCTCCTCTGAATTTTATATAACAACATTTAAATTATTGTACTGCACTTTAGTAAGATCAATTTTAGAATATGGCTGCGTGGTCTGGTCACCATCATATCGGTCATATGTCGATCTTTTAGAGCAGGTGCACAACAAGTTTCTACATATTAGTGCATATAAAATGGGACTTCGTAAAGATGATTACTCATATGATCTCATTAGAACAGAGTTAGGATTGTTATCCTTGGAGAGCAGGAGAATTTGTGCAGATTTATGTTTTTTGCATGAACTAGTTAACTCATGTATAATATGCCCAGATCACTGAATTTGATTCATTTAAATGTGCCGGACAGGCGCAGTAGGCATACTGAGCTGTTTAAAGTGCCATTTCATATGACTTACTATGGGTCAAACGAATCACCAGCTAAAATCACAAGAACTTTTAACTTATTTCAGGACCGTATTGGTATTTTTGGAATCTCTTTTCAGAAATTTAAATGTGATATTAAAAAGCTGTTTTAACTTTGAGAAAATAATTGGGATGATTGGTTTGTAATTACTTTAGTGTTTTAGCGTGTTGTAATATTTCATGTATATATATATATTTGTTTTTAAGGCTACGAGAGAATTATGCGAACCGACATGAAGAGGGCAGATGTGACTCTGCCGAAACGTCGTCATTTTACCATCGATCCCGGCAGGGATCAGTTATCAACTACGCGGATTAATTCCCGGAAACCACCTGTACTCTGTGTAAATGGTCTTAACCGTAAATAAATAAATAAACATACCCTGGATAGGTTTATTTTAGTTCCACGTCATTGCTGTAATGGCAGGATATACAGCCTCCCAGATATCTGAAATTAAGTGATTTCAAAATGATTGTTGAGGCGGTTCATGCAAAGTGATTTTCGCTATTTTTTAAACTTTGCCATTATTGAGTAGGTCCTTGTAGGACCCCGCACTATTCTTATAATAAGTGATTATCGGCTAGTTTTTTGAAACTGCGCGATTTGTTAGTTCTAAAGTCCCTCAAAATTGCTTTTTTACTCCTTATGCGGCATAGTAGTGATTTTTGGATATGTCCAAACTTTGCCATTTGAAAGTTATAAACACCTAAATAAATCTGTAATTTCTTTATATGAAACTTTTCAAAGGCCGTGAATCACTACATCGTTAAATGACATCGTACCATGAAGGGCAGAGGTAAGAATGAATTCATTGAGGTTAAAGCGTAAAAGCTTCAATATTAAAGGATTGTATGTTGGAAACAAAAGACTTTCAGGGTGTGTGCATGGGGACTTTTATTCCAGAGTTTGTAATTAATGATGATTTTATTTTGTTAAAAAGTAAAAAAGTTCCATTGTTACTGTCATTTTTTCTTGTTATTCGGACGGTGTCTTTCCTATTACTATTCGTCCACTTAGAATGAAATCTAGGAAACGTTTCAATATTCATAACAATAAAAAAACTTTCCTTGGACTTCCACTGTCTTGAAGTGGTTGATCTCACAACGTTTCAATATCCTTGCATCTGCTATTGTCATCAGGTGAATGATAGAAAATTGAGATTAACCATCGTATTTATACCCTTAGCCGGTCATGCCTCGCCGGTCATGGTCATTGGGTTTTATCCGGTTGGTTGTCGGTGATGCGTAGGGGCAGAGGCAGAAGAAGAGCTTCCCAAATGTTTTTAATTTGGATGCTCTTCCTTAATTATATTTTTGTTCTAGATTATATCTGCTGACGGGATAAAACCCAATGACCATGACCGGCGACGCATGACCGGTTAAGGGTATAAATGCCAGGGTTAATCTGAATTTTCTATCATTCACCTGATGACAATAGCAGATACAAAGCTATTGAAACGTTGTGAGATCAACCTCTTCAAGACGATGGAAGTCCAAAGAAATTTCGAGGAACGAGTTACATTGTCTACCAGCTTCAAACTAGCAATAAAAAAGTGTTTAAAATACATAGGTCTTTTTAATAAATTCAACTTTCATTTTAAACATAATGCGCGAAGAATAAAATGACCAACAATAGACATTGTTTATCTATCTGAAAAAATTACTGAATTATTATATGCATTCAAGGATACAATTGTGATATTTTATTAAATAGAAAGTTTTATTCTTAATAAGTAGTTTCGCATGCATATTTTATATGATACGAATAATAAGTATAATATTTGAACGAAAGTTCTATAAATATGCCTCACGAAGATTGCAAATCTTGATGGGTCTCCCCTATTTATATATTTCTTCTCAGAAGGATCTAGAAGACCAAATGGCCGCTTTGATGATTTCTCGCACACTCGAGAACTTTAACAGCGCTAGCCGCAGACGTCGAGCGCCCAAGAGACTGCCTCTTTGATTCCACGAAATCTCGGATGAATGCCCGTCACATAACCACAAAATATATTTATGATTGTTTTCTGAATGTTATTTGTGGCATCATCTAGTTTATTTTAGATTTTCTTGGGAATAATACCACATCAGAGTTCAAACATGTATATTTTAAAACCAAACGTTTCAAAATCCTGTCGGATCTCGTTTTCAATGGATATAAATTTGTAAAGTAAAATTGAAATATATGACAATTCATTTTGACAAATACTCTTTACGTTACTATGGATAAATTTCTTTGATTTTAAATATACAGGGTCGCACAAGTTTCCAAAGATCATTATAAATCAAAAAAAAAAATTTTTTTCAAGTTGGAAGAACTTGAAAAATTGTCTTCAGAATTTATTTGTGGCGTTCCTAGGGACGACTTTCTTTTTAAGATAGTGCATTTGCCAAAATGCGATCAAAGAATTCTGATAATTCAGTGATCCCATTAAAGTCATAAGGGAAAACCTAGGAAAAACCTCATGAACTATCCCGATATAGGGTTGTTCAAAAGGATATGACCATTGTTAATTTCATCTTTAATTATCGGCAACCAGACATGACTGAAATCTACGGAAGTAGAAGCGATGCAGTCGTTTTCATTATAACAGAATTAAGGCAGATTCTTTTAATTTTCGTTTTGTGCAGTGTTCTTCTTTGTGTTATTGTTGTGTTTTGAAATTGTATTTTATGGCCTTGGGCATTTAATTTTTGATTAAATGTAATTTTGAGTTCATTTATTCGAACATTAAGATAGAGGTTTCTCCAAATAAAACTTATTAACATTACAAGCAATCTTTAAATAAGTTTTGCGTAGCGTTTTTTGGTTTTGTTTTTGTTATGACAGCTTAAGCGTATTTGTTGTTTTAAATGTAGTTTTGATAATTTGTTGCCATACTCTTCCAATCTCTCTCAGGCCCGATATCAGAATGGTATTGCTGTTGATGTGGTTTATACTTGTAGACAGTAATTAGGTGAAGTCTGGTGTTGATGTCAGTTCCTGTGCTCAATTTTATACTTCCTTTGTTGAAGAGGGTAAGTTTACAGATCTCAATTTTAACTCGAACCATAATTCACGGTAAAAAGAGTTATAAATAGGGCTTTATATGTACCAAAGACTAACTGCTCAGATACTCTAAATTCAACAATCATTTATATAAATGAAAGTTCTAACTGCAAAGTTGCTATGGGTTTGCTAACATTAAAATTATGAATTCAAAAATGTCCAAGTCAGCAATTCTGTATATTTAAATACGGGAACATTGTATATAAATATGAAGAATATACATAGTATTTAAATATTTCATTAATCGGAACTCTGTGGGTAAAAATTCATTCGCATACATAAAATAAGTATAATTACAAATTTTGATCACTTTCCGATTGACAACATGCTAAATTGATACTTTGAACAAGGTTAATTGATGGCTATTTTGGTTGGCTCTGTACTTGAAAATCTTTATAGTTGAATCATTCAATTTATGTCGTTTTATTTATAATTTTTGTAAAAATATCATTTTCGATTTATCATTCTGTTTACGGTCATACTTCTTAAACATCACTATATTTTCAAATCATTTCTGTTCATTATTTAATTAAAAATTAAGGGGTTAACTTAAAATGCAAAGTTGAGTATTAAGAATACCTTCACATACTATAAATGCATAGCATTTTTTATATTACTGTATGATTGTATTTGTACTATATATCGTCTACGTGTCACTGACGTGCTATATAAATCTAATTTTAACACCAAATTGTAGGCATGCAACAAAGTTAATTGAAAATTGAAAGTTAGTTAGGAATGAGTTTCTTATCGAATCGATAAAGCTCATCGAATTTTAACAACTTCCCTTTGAGTTTAATTGCTTTACAGCTTATTAGAAATTAAATTGATTGTAAATACTGTGTACATCGTGAAGTAAATTTACCCCAAACCATTTAGAGAATATACAATGATAAGTTGAAAAGTCATCATCAGGATCACGAACAGCAATGTCTTATTATTTTGGTCTATCAGATTTTGACCAGTAAATTCTCTTTAAATAAATTGCATTTCTCTCATAATGAATAAAAACAAAAATGCACAGATTTTACCTATTTTTTGAGTTCTAAGCGTGATTCCCCATTTTCAATTTCTTGTTTTGGTAGACGATATACCCCAGTTTTTTTTCTTTTTTTGTTTGTGCAACTTAAGTGCATCTAACCCAACAAAATATTTCAAACCACCCAAGTTCTACATATACATTTAAAAACTTTTTCGTGTATTGAGCTCAACAATATTCTTTTCATATTAGTTCTGGGATTCTCTTTCCCACTTCGTATGGGCCATCCCAAGCTGGTGTTAGCTTTGGAAACTTGCCTTTACTCCTCTGTGCGTTGTATAACCCAACCTTATCCCCTGTTGGGACCCGACTGAATTTGCGTTGAAATCGTAACGTGTATTTTTCCGATCGCTAGTTGCCATTCTCTGGTTTCGGGCTAGTTCGTGTGAGGCCAGGAGACCTCGTCGGAGTTGGTCTCAGCCCCTTTCCGAATAGTACTTTGTCTGAAGTCATCTGCTGTTGTACCTTCTGGAGATAGCCTGCTGTGCACAAATGTCGTGGTAAATACCATCAGCGTGTTGTTCATTGGCTGCTTCCACCCACCAAGTGAAATAGTCTGTTACTGTCTATATTGCACTCTCTTTCTAATCTTAACACGATTTTGTGCATTGCAGGCTATGTCCAGAGGGTACATGCTCTAAGCCTGCAGTGCATATATATCGTGCTAAGGCTAGAAATATAGAGAGGCTATTTCACTCGATTGGAAACTGCATCCAATGAGCCCATTGACTGCACCTAACAACCGAGTGAAATAGCCTCTTACTCTCTCTATTGCTCATTTTTTCTATTACTGGCACGACATTTGTGCATTGCAGGCTACTTCCAGAAGATGTATGATCTAAGGCTGTTGTGTACGGCTGAGCGATAGGACAACAGGAACACGCTCATCCCAATCACACTATTTTGAATTTTTCCATCATTTTGTTTGATTATGGATGTTAGAGGCGGTAGTCGCCTTCTTGATGCCTAACATCGTACAGAACGTCTGGAATACGTTAGCCTTGAAGTTCTGCCCTTGGTCCGAATTTGACTCGAACGGTACCCCACAAATACATCAATAGCAATTCTTTCAAATGGGACGCCCAGATGTATTGCTTCTTGGTCCGGGTCTTCGGGCCCTGATTATCTGCGCAAATGTAACATTTCCGGCATCAGGCTCTGACATCTTCAAAGTAATTTACCCATCAGGCTCTGACATTGTGTCTTCAATGGCTGGTACTTTTTTCTTTGCGTAATGAAACTTATTTTTCTGTCCCAGATTCAAAATTCCATTCTCTCTACAAGGAGTATTGAACCCATAAAGTGCCCAGATACCTCCTCCCATCGTGGCCTGGGTGTCCCTGGGTTGGCCTTCGTATATATATATATATATATATATATATATATATATATATATATATTTGTAAGTTTTCGCGGGCACTAAATGTATTAGATGGTTTCCGGGAATTGTGATCCCTGCCGGGATCTATGGTAAAATGACTTCGGTAACTAGAAGCGAAAGCAGAAGGCTACGAGAATTAGCAAACCGATGAAGAGGGCTGGACTCTGCCGAAACTTTTTTCTCGATTGGCAGGGATCGTTATCAACTACGGATGAATTGAAAACTTAATTCTTCTTTCACCTTACACGAACTTGTAGGATGTAAATCAGCGTTCACCACTTTTGTGATTGTATTATATTGTATGTTAACTCGTTGATATCAATTACATAAAACATTCGAAATCACAGCTTTCAAATACCCAGTTGTTTGAAGCAGTGCCGAAGTTAGAATAGTTAGGGATGAGCATAATGCCGTGTTTTGCTCTGTTATGTCCAAATTGAAAAAAATCATTTAAGGTTTTATGCTAAAACTTGTTTTCTGAAAATCATGTGTAGAGGCAGGACATTATTTTTATAGCTAAATTTAAAAATCTATACATTTTACAGCTATATTTTTATTAGGACAGAGATTATAATAAATACATTTAAAAAAACGACTTAAAAAAAACTTTAAAATAGCATGAATTTATTGCTACAACAATTAAATACTTTTTATGAAATCGGTGCCAAGCTAAAGTGAATGTATTTTGGGAAGTACATTTATAAGTCGTAGTTTGCAACTTCGCTGTTCAAATTCGAAAAAGTATTTAATTGTTGTAGCAAAAAATTATTTCATGTTTTTTGGTTAAGTTTTTTTGTCGGTTTTTGTTATTTTTAATGTATTTATTTTAACTTTAATATTGCCTAAAATTTAGGTATTTTACTTTTAAGCATCATTTATTATTTTGACCAACCTCCTTTACTGTTAAATAGAATAACCTGTTTTGTATGTGTATTATTAAGAATATGTTGTATATGATTGTAACTTAAGTGTATGGACTATATTGTAGACGATCTGAGTATTATCATTCTTTAGGTCTTTAAATTATGTTGACATTCATTTAATATTCTCCTCTCCGCGGAATCTTATAATAAGTCGTTACGTTATACAGTTTTAACTGAGATACCATAATAGGAAGTAGTTTTCTTACTTAACTTAAACAAAATTTATATTCTTTATCAAACCTAGTACACAACTTGGGAAAGTGACATGAAGATTTATTATACAAATAAGGTGCATTTTATAATTCTTATTACTCCTGTTTCATAAGAATTTTATATATTATAAAAAATAAATGTATTTTACTTTTAAGCAAAATTCATATTTGCTGACAAATCTCGTATACAGTTGAAAAAGTGACATCTTACTTTTTTTTGATTAATTCAATTTATCTACAATTTACCCCAAGTTTCGAACAGAAACATTTTCATATTTTTAATTCTAGCAACCCCATCAAAGCTGTATAAGAAAGTTGTTAAAAATTTTATTCCCGATTTTCTAAAAACGATACAAGCTATAGTTAACGGTGAAAGCCATTACTTTGTGATACACTATTATTATGTTGTAATTTATTTTTTTTTATTTATTTAATAAATAAATAAATTAGTGATATAAAACAAAGTAATTCGTTTTTCTGCAATCGATACAAGCTATGTTATTGAAAAAAATATGGGACTACTTCGTGATCCCCCGGAACAGGATTCAGTATAAACGATCGAAATTCCTTGAGCCGTTTGTGAGTAGCAGTAAAATTTAGGGACAGATTTCAAGTTCCAAATGTGATTGGGGAGTAGATGAGGCTTCTTAGGTTGCTGTTTTGCTATTGTTAAACTGAAACTGACAAAATACAATTTTATAAATGAAAGAAAGAGAAATTTTTAGGAATATGATGATTTAGTTACTTTTATGAATAAGCTAGCTAAAATAAGTATCTATCATTAATTTATATTGGAACATTTCATTCAATGTGTCTGCGTATAGTTAATATATTAAATTTGACTAACATCTAATTTATTTACAGATTACAAATCTCCACAGTATGAAAAACTGGGATTTGATCTAATAAAAAAACATATGGTATCAATAGGCTATCCCCAAGAAATTCTCGAATTTGAATATGATCCTACATTTGCTGTCAGGTAAGTGTGCATAAACATTAATTAAGATTTAACAAAATGGAAGAAAGTAAATTTATAAAATCAGAGTATAAAAAAGACTAAATATATTTATAATAAATCTCTAAACATCTCTAAAAATAACTAGGCACGCAAAATAATACTCGGTTTTGGGAACTTATACCACATCTAAGAATTCTAAATGTTATTAAAATATCATCATAGTGTTCACTCGTAAAGTGATGATAGGAAGTCTCATAAAAAATCCGTAAGATTAATCGTAATCTCTACTAGATTGCTCCGAAATATAAGAAACAAAAATAATGGTATTATTTTGTTTGTGAAGTTAAAATACCTAATTGAGGATTCTGTTCACTACCTTCATGCATTTTAGTTTTTTCTTAAAAGCGTAAATTATTATGGGATCCTTATCCTTTTTCATTTAAGAAAATCTTACAATATGACTTTCTTTTAGGAGGATCAGATTACAAAAGTTCCATGAGCAAACATAAAAAATCAATTATTTTGTCTGTTCATTGGGTTTTCTCTCCTCCAAATGTTTTCCTGTAACAGATAAGTATTTAAAAATTGTATATGTAGAACAAAGTGTAGTAATGGCAATTTCGTAAAATTGCCCGGATTACTGGCTGTCTGTACAGTTATTCTGAGAGAAAGAGATATCTATAAAATGATCAACCAGTATTCCTGTATATAAGTAATGTATTGTATATTGAGTAATACTTATCTGTGTATGGATACGTTTCAACTCCGAGTCTGGAGTCGTTGTCAATCGTTTAGTGTTGTTTTCGAGGTTTTTTCTAAAAAAAATTTCGCTTTGATCTTGAATTTGTTGTTTGTCAAAAAATTTGACACTGACAATTTGTCGTTTGGCGATCACTTGACTCTGAGATTACCGTTTTTTTTTCTGTTAGCAGTAAATTCCTCCAGTCCAAATGAAGGTTCGGCTGAAGGTGCTCCGATTTCAGTGTTGTTTATCATCATCATACAGCTGGCTTCTTTAAGTTTTCTCTTTTTTAAATTTTCTTCTTTCAACAAAATCTTTGTTTTATCCCAGTCTATCCTATGGCTGCCGGTGCTCGTTAATACATGATTGGCCAAATTTGATTTGTCCACATGTCTTCTGGAAATGTTATATTCTTTTTTCCTTACTTCTAAAGGTCTTGAAGTTTCACCGGTATAAGAATGGCCACAGTCACCATCCCTTAAATGTAAAGAAAGGTGTTGTAAAGTGCTTATATGATAGAGCAAAAAACATATCTTCATCCACCCAAATCTTTAACAAAGAAGTCAATATTATCAAAGAACATCTACTTCAAAATGAATATCCCCAAGACTTTATAAATAAAACTATAAATCAGCTAGAAAGAAAATCGCAACAACAAACCAGCACAAATAACCATCACACTAATACCAACCAAACACAAACAGACAACCAAATTATGAACATAATTGAAATACAGCGTTAAAACTGTTATTAAAACAAATAATACCTTGCGCTCTATCCTCACACATACCAAACCGTTTAACGCAACCCAGAGTCTAAAAATTGTTTGTACAGTGTTTTGTGTGACTGTGGCCATTCTTATAGCGGTGAAACTTCAAGACCTTTAGAAGTAAGGAAAAAAGAACATCAATATAACATTTCCAGAAGACATGTGGACAAATCAAATTTGGCCAATCATGTATTAACGAGCACCGGCAGCCATAGGATAGACTGGGATAAAACAAAGATTTTGTTGAAAGAAGAAAATTTAAAAAAGAGAAAACCTTAAAGAAGCCAGCTGTGTGATGATAAACAACACTGAAATCGGAGCACCTTCAGCCGACCTTCATTTGGACTGGAGAAATTTACTGCTAACAGAACAAAATAATTTGGTCAAGTGCGAGTTGGACTCGCATTGTAAGGGTTCCGTACCACCTTCAAGATTCGCTGTATTTAGTTTTCTAATTTGGCCCCCAAAAATTAACATTAGAGTTTTATTTTACTAATAAACTTTCAGGGAAGCCTTTTATAATCTATTGTCTGAATTTTGAGGCTCTATAGATTGGAAGATAAAGGGCACAGTAGGTCAAGTTTTAAATTATAAATTTTTCAAAATTTAAATAGTATAGTTTCTAAAATGAGAATTAAGTCGATGTTTAATATCTTTGCTAAACAAATGATTTAAAAATATGATATATTTGTAATTCACATAATGAGTCTTTTATTTGATATATTACATGATTCGTTTGAACATTGAATTTTTATTTTCCATTTAATTGTATAATTTGTCCCTAAAATTACCATGGAGGTTTTCTAATATTTTTTCTTATAAATTTCAAGTGAGCCCCAGTACCCCTAATGAGTTTCAAAATTTTAGGTTGTATGGTTTCGGAAATAAAGCGAGAAATGAGAATTTTTTAAATCTTTATGTTAATATCTTGTAAACAATTAATTTTAAAAATATATATTTGTATTTCTCATAACGATATATTGCATGACACGTTAAAAAAATATTTTTTATTTTCCGTTTATTTCTATAAATTGCCCCCCACTATTAATATTAAAGATTTCTTCCTATTTTTCCTGTAAATAAAAAAAATTAGGTCTTATAGTTTGGGGAATAAAGGGGGAATGGGTATTTTTTTAAATATTTTTTTAACATATTTTAAAATATTTATTAAAAAAAAAAAAATATATTTGTATTAGTCATAATGAGCCCTGTGATTTGATATATTACATGATACGTTAGAAACAAGTTTAATTTTTTATTTTCCATTTAATTCTATAATTTGCCCCCCAAAATGAATATTAGGGGTTTCTCCTTATTTTTCCAGTAAAGTTCAGGTGAGGCGCTATACCTATTTTTTTTTCAAAATTTTACAGCTTATGGTTTCGGAGATAAGGGGGGGGGATGGGTAAAAATTTTTATATTTTTGTTAATAACTTTTAATTAATTTATTTTAAAAATATGAAAAAAATATATTTGTTTTCGTCATAATGAGCCCTTTTATTTGATATATAACATGATGGGTTAGAAATAATTTTAATTTTATATTTTCCATTTAATTCTATAATTTGCCCCCCAAAATAAATATTAGGGGTTTCTCCTTAATTTTCCAGTAAAGTTCAGGTGAGGGGCTATAACTCAATTTTTTTTCAAAATTTTCTAGCTTATGGTTTCGGTGATAGGGGGGGGGTAAATTTTTTTATATTTTTGTTAATATCTTTTAATTTATTTATTTTAAAAATATGAAAAAAGTATGTTTATTTTCGTCGTAATGAGCCCTTTCATCTGATATATAACATGATGGGTTAGAAACAATTTTAATTTTATATTTTCCATTTAATTCCGTAATTTGCCCCCCAAAATGAAAACTAGATGTTTCTCCTTATTTTTCCAGTAAACTTCAGGTCAGAACCTATAAAAGTATTTTTTTTCAAAACTTTACGTTTTATAGTTTCGGAGATAAGGTGGGGGGAATGGGTAAATTTTGGTATATTTTCTTTAATATCTTTTTAATTAATTTTTATTTAAATATGAAAAAAATATATTTGTGTTCCTCAGAATGAGACCTTTCATTTGATATATTACATGATGAGTTTGAATTTTTTTTTATTTTTAAATTTTTATTTAATTCTATAATTTGCCCCCCAAAATTAATATTAATGGTTTCTCCTTATTTTTCCTGTAAAGTTCGGGCAACGTTCTATATTTTCTATTTTTTTCAAAATTTTAGGTTCAGTAGTTTCGGAGATCAGGGGGGGGAACGGTCGATTTTTTTAGTTTTTCCCCCCAGAAGTACCCCTTAAATCAAAATTTCTTCTTTTGCGATATGTGCTCCTGATCAAGTTACCAAACTATACCTTCATACCAAATTTCAACCTCTTCCGTCCAGTAGTTTAGGAGAAAATTGCTGTGATGTGACAGAGGCAGAAATCCTGAGTGATATTATAAGGGTATCCGTATACTGTATATACGGAACCCTAAAAACGGTAACCTCAGACTCAAGTGATCGCCAAACGACAAATTGTCAGTGTCAAATTTTTTGGACAAACAACAAATTCAAGATCAAAGCGAAAATTTTTTTAGAAAAAACCTCGAAAACAACACTAAACGATTGACAACGACTCCAGACTCGGAGTTGAAACGTATCCATACACAGATAAGTATTACTCAATATACAATACATTACTTATATACAGGAATACTGGTTGATCATTTTATAGATATCTCTTTCTCTCAGAATAACTGTGAGGAAGAATCTCTGTACAGACAGCCAGTAATCCGGGCAATTTTACGAAATTGCCTTACTACACTTTGTTCTACATATACAATTTTTAAATACTTATCTGTTACAGGAAAAAATTTGGAGGAGAGAAAACCCAATGAACAGACAAAATAATTCAAGACCTCCTCAACAATCTTTTCGAAATTACTTATAAAAAATCAATACCTACAGTTCAGTATTTATTGCGCTACATTTGCAAATCTTGTCAACCTTATTTGTTTAATTACTTGTTTATACTTCACTAGAAATAGTAGTTATTTTTATTGTAATAATAACGATTTATACTTGAAGAATTCTTGCTAAAAGGGCATCATATGTTTATATGCAGACTTGAGACAAATTAACAATAATGTAACACTTAACGTTCTTTTAAGTTCATTTAATCAATTTAAAATGCTATGAATGTAGTTAGTTTTATTACTAATAGGCATCTGCATTTATAGAGTTTGATTATAAATGAGTAGGTATATGTAACTTCTAAGTCCGATTTTCATTTCAAAATATCTACAGGGTTGTAATTGAAACACAAATCAGTGGTGCTTTTATTAGAAACTGAAATAGTCCACCATCCAATTCATTGTTACATATGTTATAAGAAATATTAAAATTGGTCGTATCTCTGTACATTTAGATTGATGTATGAAGCTGGCGGGGCTAAATGAGCGGAATCAAGTTTAATTTGTGCCATATTTGTAACTCAGTACCTATGAAGTTGTTTTACTAACCAAATTTGGATATTTATTCGGTTGCATAATTTTATTGTGCTTAATATTTTGTTCTGTTTGGTATTAGGTTACTCAAGGAATTGCGTTTAGCGAAAACTAGGTACGCGTACAATAAAATTTTATGATATATGTCTATAATATCAAAAAAAACTAGTGGGAAAGATATTTTACAAAATAAAATAATAAAACTAGATGAGTTGTTAAAAGAAGTTTATACTTAGTCATAATAAACTTGAAGTTTGATAGTCAAACGATTTTGTATATATTTAAGGTAAAAATAATGTATGTTTTTCTCAATTTTTTTTAAAGTACATTTCGTTACGAGTGTCTAAAGTCTAAAGTATTTTGTGAAACTAGTGCCTAACTATGACATTTCCAAGAGTTCAGAAAATGCTTAGTGACGTGTATAAACAAGAAGCAAATGACGCCATAGGTTAAAAAAATCCCATGTCATTTTTTTAGTCTCTTTCTTAAGATGCCTCGGAATAAGAATGGAGACTTACCCACAAATGGAATAAATTGCTTTTGTTCTGCCTTAGGCTCATCGTATACAAAAAAGATCGTTGCTAATTTTTTTATAAAATTGACTGTTTTTGGGTTATAAATTATTTACAGTTTGAAAAACAGGAAGAAACAATACGAAATTAAAATATTTACCACAGTTCTAAATAATTTTTATTGTATTTTGGAAACGATTGTATTAATTTCTATAAATCATTGAGGTTTTTTAGTACATATTTTAAATAGGTGTCCACATATATGTCGAGTATTATTTTATATTGTTTATATTGTTTGTAATCTCTGAAAGCTGTTTTTTATGTGAAACTTCAGAGAATACTTACTCAGAACTTTTTTGTTCGCGATGAATCAAAGAACCTAGATAAAAAAAATTGTGACCGAAGAAAACCAAATTTCCTCAATTTGTTATAAAATGACACAACTATGCACTCGTTTCATAAAATAGCTTGTAACAAAATGTACTTTATAAAAAATTCATTGATTAATAACACAAACTGTTACAGTTATAAATGGTCATTACAAAGTAGTAAATATGTACTACACATTACACATACTTTTAAAATTTTCTGTAGGTAGCACAACATGTCAATTAATGGCGTTTCAATTGCTAATAAATTTGTCACATTATTTGATTAGCTATTATATTTAGTTAATCCGTTTCTAGAAAAAACATTCTCATATTCAGTCATAGGACGTCGATGACAAATTTTCTGTATGTTTCTTTTTGAGCAGCCTTTTTATTGAGTTTTAAAAACATTAACATGCTGTTGTAAGATTGTGGATGTCAACAAAATATAAATGCACTGAGAAACTTTATAAATCTATGATGTTGACAACAGTCAATTTTTTCCTCAAGAATCTATAAAAAAATCAAACAAAAGTTCTCATATAGAGTTTAATAGGCTTAAACAAATATGTCATTGTCATGTGCGGATCCAGGGGGGGAGGGGGCGATGGGGGCGATCGCCCCCACCGAGAGCCTCAAAGTTAGTAAATTTAATATTAAAAGGAGGTAATCTTAACTCCTAGAGCCTAGAAAAAGGTCAATCCTATGGGTTTAACCACATAAAGACTATTAAGTAATAGACCAAGAATATGGGTTTAAAAATATGTTTTGGTAAATTTAGAACAGAATTATCCCACCCCTCCTTGAAGCATGAAATCACCCCTCCCCCGGAAGCACGTGTCTGGATCCGCCTCTGGTCATTGTAATGGGCATGACTTTTTGAATGCCAACTAAATGTTGTCCAGTGAATGAACGTTACTACGAACATTAGTAACATTCATTCCCTGAACTGAATTATTTCCAGTTGCGCCTTTTGAAAAAAGCAGCAAGTATAGTTTCTCTTTGAATAAGATATATTTTTTTGTTACTTACTTTTATTATTGCGATATATAGTGATATATAACGACTATAACATGAATTGTTTAAAACAAGTATCATGTGTTACGCAAACCTGACAACAGTCTTAGTAATAAATTCATCACAAGTTCTTTGATTGTGAAGTATGAAATTTATTACTGATATATTTGAGGGAACTTGATCTCATTTTTGAAGGGTAATAAATTAATTTTGTGATTGTACATATACGATATTGAATTAAATAATAAAATTTTTTGTATAGATTTAGAACTGGCTAAGATAACTCTGATAGTTCCTTTTTTTATTTTTTTATACGCAAAACAATATACATGGACACATTTATTGTGTGTTTAGTTTATTTTCGAAACATCACCTGTTTATTTTTCAGTTGTATAAGGTCCCCGAACATAACTTAAGCCAAAATAAAACAGCATATATATACAGGGTATAAATGGTGTGCGTGCAAATATTTTAAGGAATAATAGTTTCGGAGAAAAGAAAACGAGGCCTTATAACATTTGTTTAAATAGACCAATAGTTTTGTTTTCTGAATGATACTTGTGGCATATTTTTCAATGTCTAAGTGCTTCTTGGAAATTAACACCACAGTTTAAAGAAAGTTGCTGTATATTCCAAACATTTCGGGGTCTAGATCAGACTCCGTTGTCAATGGTTAAGAAACTACGGATTAAAAAGGCACAATTCTAAGATGTAAATTAAAATATTTGACAATGTGTATTATTTGATTTTTGACGTAACTAAGAGAATTTTATTTGTAATATACAGGGTAGCACAGAAATTTCTAAAGATCATATAAAGGAACTTTATGATTATATACTAATATATTACATATTGTCAAATATTTTAATTTACATCTTAGAATTGTGCCTTTTTAATCCGTAGTTTCTTAACCATTGACAACGGGGTCTGATCTAGACCCCGAAACGTTTGGAATATACAGCAACTTTCTTTAAACTGTGGTGTTATTTCCCAAGAAGCACTTAGACACCAATAGTTTTGTCAAAAATAATGAAAATATGAATTTCATACCCATTTTTATGTTACCATTTAAAATATATAAACACTAAACAGTTTATATGGCTTCACTAGCCATACTAACAATGATAAACCATTTTTAAATTTAATTATAATTCCTCCACAATTGATGTAAGTATTCTCATGTGTTACAACGAGGTCTGACTTAAACCCTGAAACGTTCAGAGATTTTGGAACATACAGACTTTTTACCACCAGTGTGGTATTATTCTAAAAAAAACATATGAACAAAGGATGGAGTATGGCCATTCTACATACGTCCAGATTGACAATGGTTAGATTATCACTATAGGGAATATCCAGCTAAATCATAAGATTTTTCTAAAAATCGACCAATTTCAAGAGAATGTTCGGAAAAATTCATGTCGAATTTCTTATCAGACATTTTATTGTTTAGAACGGTACTAAAACCAACAAATTTTGTGTAGGCTAATTTAAACAAAAAATCGTAATTTCTTGTTTCCTTCATTTTGCAACCTGCTATTACAAATACAGTTTTAATTAGTATCGTTGATTATAATTTCCAAAGATCACAAGTGGGACACTTGCGATACAACATTTATGATACAGGGTGGCTGAGCCTTAGAGGGTAGAAAGCGGTTGATTGATTGGTACACTTTCATTATTTTCGCCTCAAACCACCGAATCGTTTTTGAGATCTCCATTTTATTTATTTATTTTTTGTTTCGAGATATAGCCGATGACAACTTTTCAAATTGACACCGTGTCAGTTAAGGTCGAACGTGTCGTTCCCAAAAGCGTTAACTACTATATTGCATACAGTTTTTTTAATTTTTAAATCACCCGAGCACGAAATAGTTTTTACATCAAAATAATTGTTCGAGAACTAATGAAATAGGTTATAATGAAATAAGTTTTTTTACCGCGCTGTGTTTATTTATTTATTAGAACAGAATATTCATTTTTTAGTATTTTACTTACTGCAGATTGTAGTTCATATTCTTGTTTCATTTTTTTGTACAAATTTGTATATATGTAAAAATTATTTAAGAATTTTGTCTATAAATGATTGTTTTTGATCAATTACTCTTATTCTTTCTAATGTAAAATTCACAACATCTATTGATGTTTGCTTAATTACTTATTTTGCAGAGGTTTATGGTTTGATTCTTTATATGGGAATTTACTAAAAGTTGATGCCTATGGTAATATTTTAGTAGCCGTTCATGGATTTGAATTTTTAAAGCAGTAAGTATAAATACACTTTTGGTAATAGTTCTACATTGTTTTATTCAGTTCTAGAATATATGAACTCTACCAAAACAAATTTTTAACACTCGATGAATCAAGAGTTTACGTACTGAATACCTTATTTAATTTACCGGAAACGTATCTGTTAGCTTGCCTTGTAGATTTCTTTACAAATTCCAAAGAATACACAAAAACCGATACTGGCGTAAAATGTGGAGAACTGTTGATGTCATACAAATCTATATTCCAGGTAAGTGAAATGATTTTTAATATTGCAATGCACACAATAATTGGTATTTCACTATTTCCTCCTACCTTCTTTCCATTTAATTTACTTTCTCAACAAAATGAGAACCAAGTTGTTTCACATACATTTTTGCTCCCAAGTTCCTTAACTGTCCAATCACAACCGAACGGAGTTTTGGTAGTGTGTCACCAAAACATTTACAATTTAATAATTATTATCTAAAATGTCACCTTGTGCATGTGTTTTTATATAGAATATCGTAATTTTTATAATATGGTACTACAAATAGTTCATAGTTGCTGAGTATAAATTAGATTTATATTATTACGAACTGCGCATGCCATTGTTGGTAGAATTCAGAAACCATTTACGGTGGGCTGAAAACACTAGATTATTTTATTTCAAAATCCTAAGAATCACGAAGAATCTCAAATTTTCTAAGTAGGCATATTCTCATGTATAAATATAGTCGAACTTTGGGGTAAATGAAGGTTTACATTTTACTTAATATTAATAGGGGTTAAGTTGATTTTTACGCCGGCTCCACACATTGGCCCGAACGTTGGCGCCAACGTAGGCTGGTTAATTTGCTTGACATCCACACGTTGTGACTTCCATCAGTTTACTCTCGACATGACCAACGTGAGGATGTCTGACATCGAAATTGTTTTATGTATTTTTACACTGAGTACATTATTTCAATGGAAACCGAGCATAAATAATTTAATTCAAGAACCTTCAAGATATTTTGATGAATGTGGTCGCATATCATAGATCTATTATAATATCTTCTGCAATCTTCCACAGCCAACGTGTGGACGGATCACGAACGTTGGTGCATATTCCTTTGATAAAACCGACTCTCATCGGCCAACTGCCAACGTTCGCGCCAACGTTAGGGTCAATGCCATTTTCCAGGCCCACACGTTGGACGAGTGTCGTTGGCGCCAACGTTTGGGCCAACGTCTGGAGCTGGCGTTAAAGTGTATAAAAGAGTTAGGCAAAAAATTTGGCAATAAGTGAAAGAGAATAAAAATAAACGCAAAGAATAGTTAATAGAATCATGGTATGCAATACGGAAGATTAAATTACCAATTCTGATCATGTTAATAGAGAAAATACAACAAAACCATCAGATATGCGTTAAAAAAGAATTACACAACTTAATTTCATGAAATGAAGAATAACACCAAAATTTGAAAAACTTCAACAATAACAATTCCAGAAAATATTCGGGTTATTTAATAAAATAATTGAAGTGTACTTCAATTAAAACTTAGGTACTGTTCAGGCTTTTTTGTGAACCCACAGATTTCTGATGATAGTTCTTCCTTGTCCATGTATAAGTGGTAGATTTAAGTAGATGCATACAAATGGGGAAAATTCGCAGGGATTTGCATCTAAAGAAATTAGAGAGCAGTTTGCCAGTGGCATTCGAGACACCGAAATCCAGAAGACAATGCAACTCAGTGGCATAAAAACAGTGGAACAAAGCGTTCCTCGGCACTTTAAAGCCATTGTGGATATATACAAACCAAAGGTGAGATCTGTTTCGTTAGACATCCGAGATAAAGCCCTGGTGGCAGACGTTGAAGTTGATTTAGTTGCAATTATCGTCGAATCTTTTAGGCCCATAACCCGTCGTTCTTCTCTACGAGGCGAAGTGTACAAAATTTCTAAACTTGCGGTTAAAATCTTGATCTCCTTCCTTATCGTGATCCATATCTCTGTTTAGCTGATCTTCGTGTTCCCAATATGTCAATTACTCTGTCTCTTCTACAACGCGTATTTCTAGTGAGAACCATTCCTGAAGAATCTGCTACAATTTTCGGATTGCTGGTAGTTTTTGTTAATATAATTTTTCCTCCAGAAATGTCAGCACGTTCTACGTGTCTGCAGCTGCGATATCCAGTATTGCCGCATTTGTAATTATACCACAGAAAGAAAAATGAATTGACAGGAAATTGGAACTGCAGCATAAGAGAAGGTGATAGTCGCCGATCACCCAGGTGATCATATTTTTGGAGGACACTTCCTAAAAGAAACCCTGTTATGAAAACGAGAACCTTTTCTAAAAGACAACCGTTGTTGCAAACTAAGTAAAACAAAAGGTGTCCATTTGGATCGACTAGGTCTCTACGAAGGTGAAAATGTGAATTGGGTCGATTAGAATCAAGGGGATGCAGGGGGGGGGGTAGTTGGAGCAGTGATGTGAACTATGGCTTTGGATATTGCACCCTACTGCCAACATAATTCAAGATCGACAGAGGAAGAGAGTTAGAATAGCCGAAGCAGTTAGAATATTGAAATGAGAAATTCGGATAATCGGAAATTTTCTAGTTAAGCTTGTTGTGATGCATATATAAATACAATCGAATATTGTACATTTGGGTTACTCTAAAAAAGGAAAAATACCATTTAATGAAATGATTGAGATATTTGAACCCAGTGCAGTAATTTTATTGTATTAAAGTCACAAGTATATTTGTTATATTTAGTGATAAGTAAAGATTATAGAAGTGGTCAACTACTTAATTCTTACAAAACCACTGAGGTATCAATCCTGTAGGCAAACCGCACTACAAAGAAACACATGAAATTTGATTACGTTTAAATTGAAGGAGGGCTAAAGGGCCCGCCACATTACGATGATTCCCGTCGGTTTTCATCGTGGCGATGAAACACGTCGTGCCAAAAGATGCCATCCGTCGTGTTGTGTCGTCGGTCTAATCTAAACTGTTCATGCTTCAATTATGTCAGGACTTCGCAGTCAAAACCGATGTGTGAGGGTGAGACTTCCGGTGACGACGAATCATGTTTCATCGTTCAGTTTTGGCACAACGTGTTTCATCGCCGCGATGAAAACCGAAGCCTTAGCGAATATTTAGAGCTTATTCTTCTGCAGGGTTAGAGCTTATACTCCTGGAGGGAGCTTGCAATTCAGAAATATTGTACCAAGACTAGAAAGAAGGGCAATAGAGAGAGCAAGAGGCTATTTCACTCGATTGGGAGCGGCTTCCAATAAGAAACGCCCAGTATGTAATTCATTACCTGGATCCACCCGCCAAATGAGATAACGTGATACTCTCTTTATTACCCTCTCTTTCTAATCTTGTGAGGATATTTGTGAATTGGAAGTTACCTCCAGTAGTATACTCTCTAAGTGTGGAGATAGCCTGCAATGACAAATAAAGTGACAAGCCTAGAAAGAGATAACAATAGAGAAAGCAAAAGAGGCTATTTCGCTCGACTGGAATCTGTGTCCAATGAACTAAGTCCACTATGTAGTTCATTGGCTAGTTCCACCCACCAAGTGAGATACAATGATGCTCTCGTTAATGCCCTGTCTCTTTCTAGTCTTGTCACGACGTACCTCCAGAAGTATATGCCGTAAAAACGAATCGAAGTATGCACAGTGAAAATGAAACGAGTGTGTTTCATTGAGTAAATGTGTGTTTCATACACTTAAATCATTTTTATGGCATGAAACATTGTTGAAACGTGTTTCATGAAATAGATTACTATCGATTTTTTCAGTTTCATTGTTTGGTATATAAATAATAACTAGCTCACATTCTAAATTAATATCTTTACCTTTAAAATAGGAACCACATTAAAACATAATGCTATAAATTTTTATATGTTCTATAAAATAAAATTTGGTGAGATAATTGTTTTTAATTTCCTTGTATAATTAAGATTTATATCATTACACAGGTCAACATTTGATCTAAGTCGGAACACGGCATGCCGTGTAAGGTACTAGGGGTTTTGACCTTCATTACGTTAGATTCAAGGGCATTTGAAGGTCAAATCGAAAGAATTCAACCAAAAAATCTGAAAAAATTGTTGCTTATGTTTTTGAAGTCTCTGTCACTTGAAGGTCAAATCGAGAGTTCTACCAAAAAATGTGAAAAAATGCATGCTAATGTTTTTGAGGTCTCTGAATCCGAATCCGTAGTTTGTTTGACCTTGGGCTTTTTCCCAGAGGTTATTTCAAGGTCATTTGAAGGTCAAATCTAGAGAGGTCTACCAAAAAATCTAAAAAAATTTTGTTTATGTTTTTGAGGTCTCTGAGTTCGAATCCATAGTTTCTTTGACCTTGCACTTTTTCCCAGAGGTCATTTGAAGCTCAAATCGAGAGAATTCTACAAAAACTCTGGCGATTTGACCTTCAAAAGCGCTTGAACCTGACGTGATGAAGGTCAACCGACCCTCTCATCGCAATCAGCGACCCGAAAAACCACTAGTACACTATAAGGTATGCCGTGTTCCCGCTTAGTTCAAATGTTCTTCTGTGTTATCGTTGTTTCTCTTTTTTACTACTGGTCGTTCATGAAATTGTAAAAAGTATATTTTCATAAGAAACATAGATGAGGAGAAATCGGAGAAGTAGGTGTAATGACCAAAATTGTTCACTCATATTGAGAAATCTATTGAAATAAAAAGAAAATAAAAATTTAATCAAATATTGATATTCGAAATAATTTTGACAAATGAGTGACCCCCCAAATTTTTGTGTGGAACTGCTCCTGGTAAAATGTTCGATATAATAATTGGAAGATTGTTCTTTGCAACCTAAAAGTTTCCATCATTTGCGGTTTCAATCGAGTTCATGAATATTAAAGAAAAGATATGACCAACAACCCTATGAGAACTTCAATATTTAATATATTCTCTATTGTCCACTCACTGGCAATTTTTAACACCCCTTCGGGAAGATTGTGATAATAATATATTAATCAAATAATTAAATTCACATTAAAAACAATTATTTAATGTGAGAAAGTTACTGCAACTCGTCCGAAAAATCAATACTGATCTACTACATTTACTATTTTACCACTAAACAATAACAACGATTTATGCTGAACTATCCAAGATAGTCTGAAGGAGCCTGTCACTGTCAACCAATCTAACCATAGAGATTGTACTTCCTGGCGGTAGCCAGCAATGAACAAATATCGTTCCTAAGCTAGAAAGAGAGGGGAAAAGGCTATTTCCCTCTTTTTTACTCTTGGTACGACATTTTTATATGCATGCTACTTCCAGAAGTACATGCTCTAAGAATCTAACAGCATCTAACGCTCGCTCCCTCCATGTATAATTATTCAATGTTTGTCCGTCAAGGCCAGCTATGCAAGATTTCGAAGGAAAAAAATGTTGAATGAAAAAATACATTTTATGCTCGAATAGATGTGTAGGTACCTAACGTACCATAACAAATCAGTAGATGCATTGCATTTCTTTATATTTTAAATAATAGACATTTTAAAATGTCAATATAACATGTTTATTTTACGTAAAAGTCAGTCCCTTGTAATAAAAGCCAGGGTTTTTTCAGGAATTGGCCCATTTAACATAAAACAAACTATCTATGAGATAAAATACATGGACATAAAACAGTAAAAAGATTCGGCCTTTAAACATATTTAAATATGTAGTTATATCTTTCTACATAAAGATATCAATTCCCTAAAAAATTATTAATATTTAATATATTGCAATAAACTCCGTGGGTTCAAAGTTAATTAATTTAAAATACTGATATTCACTTCATTTTCTAGAACTTTTATTGACACGTAAACATCAAATATTTTCAACAGCTGATTCTAATACAATATCGAAATCATAACAATAGGTAAGCTCTACTAACTAACTACTGAAATTAATATTGCTTTATATGGTCGTTCTACCTTTGTTCGCACAGCGTCCAGATAAGCAGTTTTTGCCCCATTCGAAAATTTCAGTTCTCTTGTTTTTACTATCCCAGCGATTGATGTTTAATTGGGATGAATAATGCTTTACGTTGCTTTAGTCAGGGACGGCGTAGATAAATTTTATAACAATATGCTAAATTAATATTAATTATTATATTTTTAAACATTATTTAATATATAATTTTGAGATGAGACTGAAAAATTTTAATAGCCTTAAATTGAGTAACAAAACCAATTATAATCGTTATTCTAACATTTCAGTTAACGATTTCAACTCGTAAGCACAAAATTCTAGCAACCAGTTCACAAGTTAGTGTTACAAAATAACTACAAAACATAAGAACATATTAATAAACCAGATATCTTAAGATTCAATATAATTTTCGTTAATTTTAACGAAACACACATAGTATTCAATGAAGATTTCTATTTTGTATGAAAAATATAAAGAAATACTTTGAGAACCTGCTGTTAATTACTGTTAAATAATATCTTTTTTTGTTGGAAACTTTCCTCAGTGAATGCAATTCAAATCTTTACCTTTACTGATTGAATTAAAAACGTACCTTTACCACAGTGCTATAATAACCTAACGGCGAACAATATTGTGAAATGTTAAAACATAAATGAAAGTCCTTACAACAAAGATGGCCATGATATCAGGGCTGCCAGATCTAACTGTTTATCTTGAATCTTACGGTCTGTGTTTAAATTCAGGATTTTTATAATCTTCGATTATATGAAAATGTATATAAAACTAAAAAGAATCTAAATTAAAAGTATAATATTCAACTTAATAAAATATTATCAGCAATAAATTGATCAAATAACATAATTCTGATTTTAGTTGACAAACCATATTTACAATGCAATGAAAGTGCAAACTTGCGAAAGACTAATAAATGGCGATTATTAATATATTTTTTTCTGGGTTCTATTTCAATAACATGAAGATGTGCAATAACTCATATTCGAGTCAATACATCTTATGATTTTCTCTCCACGCAATCTGGCGGCACTGTCAGTGTTATTTGTTTGGCACTGACACTATGGACGTAAATAATGATTTTTTTATTATATTTTATTTAATGAATGAACCAATATTATAAATTAATATTAGCATTCTGCACTGAAGGTCGTCAGTAGCTACTAAACAACACAAAAATAAAGAAAATCGGTTGAGGAACAGATGAGAAAATGGTACCGAACCGTTTTGACTTTGCCTATATAGATTTCCCTTTTTACAAGAATAGAACCATTTACAAATTTTTATTTTGATATCAGATGAACTTGACTCTTCATTAGATTGATGTATTGATGATTCTATAAAACAATATTACTTATATCTACGTTTGCGACAAATCTATTGACCGGATCAAATGTTATATCTTCACTGACGTGTTCTTGATTCAATGATACGTTGGGTAATTGAGACGAAATCATATTCTTCTTCACTCGATGAGACATCAACTTTGAGCCTCATTGTTATTTCTCAAAACAAACAGAATATCGACGTATTTTTTTTAATTATAAGGAGGAGTAAGGACTGTCCGGTATGAATGTATCAAGAAAATTTGCAACAGGCTGACTCAACGAGTCAATGATAAGATTTGTTTATATGCAATATACGACAATGCACAAAATATTTATTTTATCCTTATTTTTCTAAACATAGGACTTTCATTCGATGGTTATCATTTTCTTTAAAAAATATATTTGAATTTTTAGGATGTCAGAAATGCAGTGGATTATGTACATATACAGGGTGATATGAAGAAGAAGACAATAGAGAATTTGGAAAAGTATGTGCGAAAAGATGAACGTCTTCCAATGTTTTTAACACGACTGAGGGAAAGTGGAGCGAAAACATTTTTATTAACAAACAGCGATTATAACTTCACAAATAAAATCATGACATATTTATTTGATTTTCCTCATGGAGCACGGGTAAGTTGAGTATTCAATAATTGGTTGTACTATAAATTTGTGTATAAAATAGTTTCCCTAAGAATAAATATCACTATATTAAACTCCGAAAATAATGAACAAGGCATAATATTTGTACTGTTTTACTGAATAGTTTCAGTATGTAGGTATATGTGTAAAGTAAATAATTTGTAGACTGCATAAAAATGGTAATTAGAAAGATGAGAATGTTCATTTATAAAGTATTTGTTTGTCACTGTTTCCGAACTGAACTATGAAAAAAAATGAATAAGGAATGAAATATAATATATGTAAAATGGGTTTAGTAATAAATACAATTTAGAAGCAAACAATTACTGGACAGTTATCTAAAATAAAGTATGCAGTTCTATTATAAAACATCTTCGTCTTCTTCGGATGTTTAGATAATATTCGTTTAGCTCACATAAACTATTTTATTCCCATTAACCCATTTAATGGTTACATGATCTTGCTAGGTATCTTTGCAAAATTATTTGTTGTTTTTCGAATTGCTTTCAGGCTAAACATATTTGTGTGAAATGTAAATGATTCCACTTCTGGATTTTTAGGATGTAGAGCTTAATATTCTTGGAAACCGAGATATAGATTGTTCAAAGGGTAGGAGTTCTACAAATAACATCGCACATTCCTTATGAAAAGTGGCCACGATGGATCTGGCTGAAAGATTGAAATTTTGTAGATCTTAAGAAAATGAACAAATGTCTTCATTGCGGCAAAGTCCGATGACCGATGGTTTTCGAGTACGGTCAATTTTATGTTCATGGTACGTTATTTTATGAAAATTCCCAATTAAAGTTTTAATATGTAAAACAAGCAATTTTTAATAGTTCTATGGTTCTTTCTGTTTATATCTTAACTGGAAATTATTTTTCGTCACCTGCAAATAGTTTAAGAAAGCTAGTTACCACGATTTGCCACGAGGGGGGAAGTGTGACTTTAAATTTAAATCATCTCACTAATTGATGGTCTGATTGCCTTAGCATACTCATTTATTTAAGATTAGATTCTACTCGTGTATGACTCCTATATTGATACCAATTGTCTTGATCTCTATGAGCTGCATGCATCGCTGTATTAAGAAGACTTCCATCAGGATACTTGATATTTATATCCAAGATACCACAATACACTTGCAACTTATGCACCCATACTAAGTGTCCTTGCTCCAGTTTTGCAATTATAATAATAACCGTTAATGGGATTATCTTGATCTTCGTCAGCTAGATTTCCTTCAGTGGAGATACGCACACTTGATGCTTGGTAGTAGTAGTTAGAACTCTATTAAACTGATATTGCGGTAAGGAAACATCGATTTGAAATTCATTATCTCCATCTCTTTGCATTTTGTCTTGAATATATGATGGATATAGAGACGTACTTGGTAAATTCCAACTGTTAAGTCTTGTAAATAATTTAGATTAAGTATTGGAAAATCAGGCCCTTATTTATGTAACCGATGCCATAGACCATTTCTGGTTCGCAAATTGTGGACTACTCGCGCAGCATTACGTTGAAATATTGAGTACGTTACAATATATTTCGAGCAACTTCTACCGTTGCTCCCACCATATGAATTATATGATAATATTTGTTAATACTTTCTCCAGCAATTCTATAATAGTCACCGATTCTTTTTGCATGTTGAAGACGTGTTCAAAGATTTTGAATATCGTACGAAAGTGGCCATTTCGAGCTTCGACCATCGAACTACTTTTAGTTAGCAAAAGAGAGTTATTTGTTATTTCTATAGAAAGTTATCGCTTAACCCGTTGAATTAATGCCAATATCGCTGTAGTTCCTATCTACAAATAATATATCTCGATTCTGCAACTAGTTTCTCAGTGACCTAAAGGAATAAAATGTTAGGCTTAACGGAGAGTAGTTTCAGGAGAAGCAAGGCGACTTACCTAAATAAAAAAGTCAAATATGGCTCACAATAATTACTTCCATCGTAAATATAATTTAAAATCACACTCTAACCTCCTCGTGGTAAATCATGGAATGTATTTATAACAGGCGTCTAATAATTTTTTCAATCCAAACTGAAAAATACACTTTTAAAAAGATCAATTTCGAATTTTCTTAAAATAAAATAGCCATGAATGTAAAATTAACAACTTTAAAACCATCAGTCATCATTTTGATGAGATGTATAAAATATCAAACTTTCAGCTAAATCCGCCAAGGGCCACTTTCCTTAAAGAATGTGCGGTGCCCTTTAGTAATAGCCAAGTATTTATTCATTGAATGAGTTTTAAAAAGCGAAATGTGTATCTTAGATTGGAAATATACATACAATTCATCTTTTGTGTTTGGCATAATTGAGATTGTCATAATTTTTCAACAAAATGGTTCAAGATTACATGTCGTGAATTGTTTCAATCATTTTTAAAACTACACTTTCTTAATTATTGTCAGTAAAATTTATAATCTTACTTTATTATATCGTGCTAACCCGTCCCGGCTTTGCTAGAGCAGACAAATTTCTCTTTTAATTATGACATTTTTGAACAATTTTGTCATTTGACATTTTCCATATATCTATATTTATTAGATTTTCTTGTGAACAGTTTTTTAACATCATTTTTCATGAACCAGATTTATACAGCAACCTGTTGCATGCGACGGGATCTAAAAATACAGTATTTAGTTTTTTTAGAAATTTTGTTCTAAAATAACTGCAATATTTAGTAATTTTAGACTTCAGAAAAGTACTTCTCATTTTTTGACATTTATGACAATGCTATTAAATTTTTGTCATTTTTCACATATTTGACAATTTGACATTTTTGTCCATTAATGGACAAAAATTGAACAGGTACTTCAATGTCTAAAAATTGTTTTTCCCAAAATTTCCGAAAAAGAATCTTTGTGGATGTTCCTGGTACGTACTGATGGAGGTCCATACTTAAATTTCCATATTGAGACGGTAGAGGACATCTTCAGGATGTCCGATTAAGGTGTAGGAGTGGTCTAGGACATTCGAATCTGAATAGGATCAAAAACGGACGTCATGGGGAAGACCTGATCTTTGTGGGAAGGAGCATTAATGGTGTAGAAACTTGCACTCATCGACATACACAGTATGATGACTTTAATTTGATATCAGTTATACGTAAAAGGATGACTTGTAAGTGACGTTTGAGTATGATGGCCTCCTTATATCAATTTTACGTAAAGCTCAGACTTATTTCTTACATAAGGTTATGACGGCATTATTATATCACTTTTACCTTACATCATGACGTGCAACTTATGTAACTGTATGATTTACTTGTTACGTAAATAATATATAAATATATGACTTTGAAGTGATGTCACAATACGATGAAAATATTATATATTATTTATGTAATATTTAAATCATAATCATGACGTCATATTAAAGTCAGATTTTGTGTCAGTATCATGTCATAATGATGTCATACTAGATAACATCAAATAAAAGTCATCAATAGGGTCACTATTATGTCATATCTATGTAAAAATTGTATGATCTCTATATGATCTATCTATGACGTCATATGAATGTCATGTGTTCACTGGGTTGACATTTTTTATATGTCCCAGATTTTCTAAATATTTCTGCTAGTTCACCGTCCATTAATTAACCCTTACCACCTCATAATTTAAATATTCGAAAATGCAATGAAAAAATACTCCGCTTGTCCCCTATCGAATACGTAATTTTTTTCTCAGTTCAAGTCAGTTGACAAGAAGTGTACATATACCAATTTTTACGCCTACATCACTTTGTTTCCGCGAAATTGATTTTCCCAAAAAATAATTGAAACTCTAATAGCGTATTCAATAATAGAATTTTCGCAAAATGATGACTAACGACTACCCCCGTCCCAAAAATCGATTTTAGGACAGTGACAAATTACGTATTTAATCATTTAACTAAAGGAGTCAACGTTTCATTTCTCGTGCCTGCATTATTTTGTGTCCTGAGAAATCATTTTTCTCCACCTGCACCCCACGATAGATTTTTTTTTGTTCAGAATGATTAAACTCGTATTGATTTATTTGGGAAGAAAAGTAAATATGCCAATTTTCACGCCTGTATCACTTTATAAGTTCCGAGATATTGTAATTCTTTAATAACAATAGAAATGTTATTTGTGGCATATTCTTGATTATTTTTATGTTTTCTTGAGAAATAACACCACAATCGAAACAAAAAGCTGTATATTGAAAGAAAGTACCAAACGTTTCAAAGTCGATTCTGACTTCGTTGTCAATGGCTTTAAAATATGTATTGAAAATGTAAATTGCAAATTGAAAGTTTGATTTAAGTTGACATAAGAAAAATTTGGTTGTTTTTAAATGTACAGGTAGCACAAAAAAATCTAAAGATCATGTATTAAGTTAAACAGCTTTCAAGTTGGAAGAATTTGAAAGATGTGTCTTTAGAATTTATATTTTATATGTCAAAAGAAAATAAACCTTTAGTTTGGTGGCGTTACGTTGACGACATTTTTGTAATTTGGGAACACAATCTTGAAGAACTAGATAAATTATTAAATGGTATAAATAACAAAGAGCCAACTATAAAATTTACCCTAGAAATTGAAGAAAATAACTAACTGTCCTTCCTAGACATATTAATAACAAAAATAAAATCTTCATTCGAAACAAAAGTTTATAGAAAACTCATACCAACAGATACCTAAATTTCAATTTAAATCATCTGAATACAGTAATGAAAGGTGTTATTAAGTCATTATATGATAGAGCCAATACCAACTGTTCTGATGATAATAAATTCAACAAAGAAAAAACAATTATAAAAAATGTTCTCACTGGAAACAATTACCCTACAAAATTTATCAACAAACAGTTAAACAGACTTGAACAGAGAACAAACTTTCTGAAGCAACTCATAACTTCTGTTATGAACACTGCTACTCAGGATAACCACATTACAGTTACAACTATACCATATATACAGGGTCTGTCAGAAAGACTGAAAAGAGTGGACAACAGATTTAATGTTAAAACGACATTCCAAACAGGAAATACACTGAAATCACTATTATCGAAAACCAACCAAAAAAACTCAGAACTCAAAAAACTGCATATACAAGATTCCTTGCGAATGCAATAAATTTTATATTGCAGAAACATCGAAACCAGTAAACGTACGAATAAAGGAACACGCGTGGGACCTAGGCCATAAAATACAATTTGACAATTCAAAAAAAACCTCCCAAAAAAACAATTCTTTTGAATGAAGACGATTGTATCGCTTCTACTTGTGTAGAACTCATTCGTGTCTGGTTACCGACAATTAAGGAAGAAATTATTAATGATCATCTCCTTTTGAACAACCCAGTATCGGGATAGTTCATAAAGTTTTTCCTAGGTTTTCCCTTATGACATTAATGGGATCACTGAAACAGCAGAATTCTTTGATCGCATTTTTGGCGAATCTTATAACAAAGTCGTACCTGGGAACGCCACTTATAAATTCTAAAGACAATTCTTTTAAATTCTTCCAACTTGAAAGCTGTTTAACTTAATACATGATCTGTAGAATGTTTTGTGCTACCTGTATATTTAAAAACATCAAAATTTTTCTTATGTCAACTTAAATGTCATAAATCAAACTTTCAATTTGCAATTTACATTTTCAATACATATTTTAAAGCCAATGACAACGAAGTCAGAATGGACTTTGAAACGTCTGATATTTTCTTTCAATATACAGCTTTTTATTTCGATTGTGGTGTTATTTCTCAAGAAAACATAAAAATAACCAATAGAAACTCCCCAGCCCCTCCCCCAGTCCGTAATTAAACAAATATAGTTTACGTTATGTTATATTCTATTATTTAAGTTCAAGTATCATAAAACAGTTACAATGGAGAGCAACAGTAGAAGCGTCTAGAAGCAGAGGACGGCCACACACAAGATGGAGTCATGATGAAAAGACACTCGCTGGAAATTGGTTACTATTTGCCCGATATCGGAAAAGATGACGAAATATGAGACAGGTTTCTGTCCAGCAAAATAGCCTAGTTACAATTAATGCTATAGAATGGAAAATATTTATAATCCTTCCATGTACTAAACAACATATCACATAAAAATTTAACTTTTATAAAATAAGGTTTTGTTAGGGTTTTTTATATAATTAATTTTTTCAGGTATCTCTAAAATTTGTATGGATATTTATTAATTTTTACTTAGACAACAAATTAGAAGAAAATTTCACTGCGTGGTACATTTTTGACAAGTAGCAGAACCCTTTAAGAAATGAGATAATAAAACAACAGGTTGATTTTGTATTTTTTTTTTTTCGTTTTCTAAAACGCTATGCTTTAATGGCTGTAACAAGGACCACTCTTGTGGACAGTATGTGGGGTTAATCTACTTAACCTAGATTTAGACAAGTATGTTTTTAAATAATTTACCTACATTAAAAACCTAACAAACTGAACACTTATTTCGTTGACATAGTAATATCGGTATTATTTGAATAGGTACATTAGTTTTGTTAATTTAAATTCATTTCTAAACCAGACTTTGTAATTCACTGGCTACAAAGATTTACAAAGAATGTACGTTATATACTGACGTGAAGGATAATTTATGTTCCCAAGTGCATATTTTAGAATATTTAATATAAAATTATTGATTTATCATAAACAACAAATTATCATCACATATTTAATTCATTCACTTATTATGGATTTAGTTATTAATTTGTTCTAAAATTTGTTGGAGTAGTGGTTAATTATACATTTCGAATGTTTTAGAATTCCGAAGCCTTTATCAAAATTCAGTTCAGGTTTGTTCATTGATAGACATTAAACTGCTTTTTTAAAGAAGCTACCAATCCAACTTCTTTATTATTGTTTTCTTACATTCCTAATATTTACTTTTTGTACATTTCGTAAATTCATGTTTAGTATGTTTTTACAATAAATTCTTTGAAATTAGAAACCATATTCCTGTTTGTCAGTATCCACATATGTTGAATGATTAAATTATTCCAAAAAAATAATTTGTTCTTTATCTGCTTTTTCCACGCGAATTTTAACTCGTACATTATTTTCCACAATTTCTATCTTCAAGTTTTAGATTATAAGTTCATTGTAAATATCTTCTACATACTTACGTTATTTGTTATTTAAAATTATTGCAAACGTTAAGACAAGAAAAGATATTGGTAAATGTGTTAAAATGTTATATAAAATGCAAAAATTTTAGTTTAGAAATGTTACGTTATGTCCCGTAAAAACTGTGCTTTCATTCATTTTCAAATATTTTTTGTAATCTTTACTATTATACAAAGTATTGCATATTATAAATATTATTTGGTTTAACGGATGACAGATTCTTGTTATTCCTTTGTACCACATATCCAGTTTGTTATATTCAATTGTTTCTTCAATTACATATTTATATTATTCTTCTTTCAGATAGGCATCTCTGTGCGTGTTTTTCTTTAGTGTCCCTGTTATTACAGGGTATATTACCATTAATTTTATTATGAAAGTAGCGTCTGCATTACTGCAATTCTTCATATCTCGGCCACGTCTTAACTTTCTTCTACCTTATATTTTTAATTGAAACCATAATATTTACTACGGTCAGTCGATCGACATTACTGAATTTTTTCTAGGCCTTCGGGATTTTTTGCAACTATAACCACCTTTGTTAGTTCTTATGGCCGCCATATTGGATTTAAACATCATTGAAGAGCTTTTCAACAATATACAACAGGCCCATCTTAGGATAACAGAAAATGTAAATTATTAAAAAAACTGTTTTTCACTTTGTTAGCTGTGAAACAAAATGTCGTAATTATGTTTTCTTAAAATTTTCCGAAAAAATTATCAAATAAAAGTACTAACTTATTTATGACACTAAAGTAAACAACTGAACAAAATAAAACGAAACTAAAAACCGATGATAAAGCCTTGAATTAGATCAAATTAAATTAAATGTTTGAAAATTCCACCATTATTATTAATTCACGTTTTGCATCGATTAATTAGAGATATACATGAACCTATAACCATTTGTCTAGCCATGTCTTCAAGGGCTCGAACAACGGCTGCCTCAATTTCCTCTACCGTATTATAAGAAATAAACTTTATTCTTTAAATATCCCCAAATTCAAAAATTAAGAGGCGTAAGGTTCAGCGAACGAGCAGCAGACCAGGCTACCGGAGCTCGATTTTCGATTCGGTTATTTCCATATTGCTGATTCAAAAAGTCAGTTAAGATTCTTGCATTATTGGGAAGTGCTCCATACTGCAAGTTTAGTCGAGGTAATTTTGTAATATCTCAAGATATCGAGGAGCAGTCAAATTATCATAAAAAATGTAAAATGAACGTTTGTGAATACACGTTATTGTGTCTGTTAAATACCTCGCAATTTTTAAATCTGTTTTCATCAGACCACAGAACCTTAGGCGGAAAGTGAGGATTTTCTTGACATTTTTCTACGAACCAACGCGAAGTACTCGGTTAATATGGTCTGAACTATACTTGTACCTTGTACTGTTTACTATCTTGAGCTCGTTCAGTATTCCTGTGGCACAAAAATAACGTTGGGGCGATTTTATGCTTCAGGAGGGCGATCCTGTACTAAAATAGTCGTTATGAGGTTTAAACCCATGGAAGTGACCTTATTCTAGGCTCTTGGAGCTAAGATTACCTCGTTTTAATATTAAATTTTCTAACTTAGAGGTTCTCGGGGGGTCCCCCCCTTGGAGTCAATATTTAAACACACATTGTCTGTTAGTCTGTAGATTTAAATCTCCTCATATTTTCTCCTGAATCCATGGAATACAATAACTTAGTAAGTTATATTATGAAACTACTGATTTTTCTTTCACAGTTATTGGTACTCAATCAGACTTATCTTCGGCTCTAAGCAATTTGAAAAATAGTGCCCAATAGTTTGGTAGCCGTGTTGGAAGTTTAGTCTCTTTTGATCGGCGGCTGGTAGTTAAATTTACAGCTAGTTCATGATCTAGCTGGATTAAACTAGTAACGACACTACCATATGCGCCAACGGGGAGATGAAAACCACATGATTTTTTTTTTATTCTTGATGCGCATTTCGTACTCTGTGATACAAAAATTTACATTCATTTTCAAAATACACATCATTTTCAGTATAGATAATTTTCTACTAATTTAATTTTCTATCCCAGCCTGAAGATCCACACAGAAATTGGAAAACTTATTTTGACATAATTGTAGTCGACGCAAGAAAACCACTATTCTTTGGAGAAGGAACCATTCTTCGTCAAGTCGATACGAATACTGGTGGTTTGAGAGTAGGTGTGCATACCGGTCCTCTTCAATCCGATCATGTTTACTCAGGAGGATCATGTGATGTATTCACAAAGTTTATTGGAGCCAAAGGAAAAGACGTCCTCTACATTGGAGACCATATCTTTGGTGACATTTTGAAGAGTAAAAAAATTAGGGGATGGCGCACATTCCTTATTATACCAGAATTAGTTCGTGAATTGCACGTCTGGACTGATAAATGTCAATTGTTTAACGAACTGCAATCATTGGATGTTAAACTAGGAGAAATGTATAAGTAAGCACATTTTTTTGAGATCATAATCTTATAGTCATATGCAATTACTTTTTGGTAAATTTTAAATAAATTAATTTATAGTCATCACCTAAAGTTTTATAAGAAACAAGTAAATTATATATCTCAGAAACATTGTGTACATATGGGTACTCCGAGCGGATTAAAACATTCAAAACGATTTTGAAGGCAACTTGAGAACTGGATCTATGTTCTAGACAACATATATAATAAATAAGTGTATTTATGTACGCCATTTTAGAAAGTTATGCAAAAATCTTTATAAACGTGGAAAATTCGACTTGTGTGTTTCTTCTCTGCAACTTTATTGCTTTATAGAAAAACTTTCTTAGAGAAAATTGTTTGTAATAGAATTTTATATGAGGTGGATGTCATGAGATATTCGAAAATTCACATATTTTCTCGAAAAAGAAGATTTATTCCAATTCATACTGCTGGTTTACTTGACCTCCTTCTGCATTTGTCAGTCAGAACTGGTGTTATTATCTTCTTGATATCTCACTTTGTTTTTAGTATTGTTAAAGTTAATCGTCCATGAGGTTCCTCTTAAACAGTTTTTAACTTTTGTCACATAATTTTGTATTTTTGCATTTGTTATAAGATTTCTTTGACCTTTAGTTCCGTTCCAACTCAACTCCAACGATATTAACTTAATTGTATTATCTTATATTACATTTTTGTTATTCCATTATGGTCATAATATTCTTATGTTTAATTATGTATAGGGGCTTTTTGAAGGATGGGAAAAAAACAAATGGTACTTACCTTGCGGCGACTCCATTCATTTAGTCTTTTTCTCACAAACAGACTTTGAAACTTCACTTTATTAAACTTGCCACACTGACGCACAAATTGTAAATGACTAATAGGTACTTTGGATCTAGCCAACGAAGAAATAATAATTGGCCTCCCGAACTTTCAGGTAAAAGAAGGGTAGGAAGCATTTAATGTGATTATTTTGGATTTTTTTATGGTTGTGATATTTTTATATAGGTTCCTCGAATTTTATTAGTAAGTAAAGTAAAAGGCTCTTCAATTGTTCTTTAACGACGTTAATACCTAACATTGAAATATCAAATTCAGGATGGAAATTAAGTTCGATGGATCCCTGCCCTTCCTGGACGTGTTGGTTTCACGGTTGCCAAATGGTCATCTGGGCCACTCTGTATACAGAAAACCAACATCATCCATCTCAGAAACGGTCAGTCGTGAACTCCCTGGTGCATCGAGCTATATCAATTTCCAAACCCAAAAGTTTGAGAAGGGAATTAGCTTGAGTAGAGGGTAACCTACTAAACAACCGATACAGTAAACAAGAGATTCGCAATTCCATTTCTCGTCACCAAAATCCCCTTCCTAAGAAAAAAATGTTACCTAGTAAATCAGTAGCGTATTTGCCATATATCAGCAAGTTCACGGATAGGATTGTGAAACTTCTCCATAGGCACGAGATGAAAACAGTCTACAAACCACTATCCAAAATCTCACAAATGTTACCCTCTCCAAAGGATAAACAAAATCATCTTTCCTCCAAGGGTGTTTATTCCATTCCATGGTCGTGTGGGGCAGTATACATCGGTGAAACAGGTCGATCTATAAACACTCGTCTATGTGAGCACAAACGTTGTTTGAAAACTTCGTTCAAACTCTGCAGCAGCTGAACGTCATCACGAAACGGGCCACCAAATCCTCTTCGACAGCTCCTCTGTCGTGGCCAAATCTCCGTATTATTTCACCAGAAAATTACGTGAAGCCGTTGGAATTGTCAATCCAAAGTAATCACAGTAAGTGCGTCAGTGTGACAAGTTTAATAAAATGAAGGTTCAAAGTGCGTTTGTGAGAAAAAGAGTAAATGAATGGAGTAACATTTGTCTTGTTTTTCTCATCCTTGAAAAAGTCCCTTATAAGTGTGGGCGAAACGTCGGAAAACTTTGCTTATATGCTGGTTCAGATATATAAATGATTTATTTCGAAAAAATGAAGCTGTACAAATCCAGTAAAAGCAGAATCATATATGAATTACTATCTAAATATTTATGTCGATTTATATAGAGAATACTTTCACATTAATTCCGATTTCTTGACATTTAAATCCTCATTTTTTACAGAAATTTGGACAGCAGTACCAAGGAAAAGCCTGATATATCAAAACTTAGGGCAGCAATAAGAGATGTAACTCATAAAATGGATATGTCTTATGGCATGATGGGTAGTTTATTCCGTTCTGGAAGCAGGCAGACATTTTTCTCATCTCAGGTTAGTAACTAACAATTAATACTAATTTCGTTTCATACAAATTTACTTTTGCTCAATTTTAAATATCTTGAAGAACTCTGTTTAGTATGGATATTTTCGATCATATCTTTGTATATTACATGGTATCTTCAGTATTACCTTTCCATTAAGGAGTTCGGTCTATAGTTTACAGTTACTCATACTAAACAAACTACTAACCTCGCGTTTGTTGACTATAATAAAGCCTTTGACTCTCTCAGTAAAGTTAGAGTGTACTCGCCATATATACAATTTATAAGTAAGAGACCAACACAATAAGACTCCATAAAGATAATTAAGACTAGGCACAGGTGTACGGCAAAGGGACACAATGTCGCCAAGATTGTTCAGTTACCATCAAAGATATAATTTAGATGTTGAACTGGGAGAACCGGGCGTATATAAAAACGGATAATGACTTAACAACCTGCATTATGCCGATGACGTCATTCTAATCGCAGATAATCTAACAGACCTATAAGACATGCTAAATGATCTGAAACAAGCATCTGACGAGGTAGAACTGAATAAGCCAAAAAATAATGTGTAGAACCGAAAATGACAACCCACAAAATATCAAAAAAAGAGATGGTCAACCATTAGAACAACTACAAAATTTTATCTGGGACAATCAATTCAGATAAAGAACTTCAAACGGCGTACCTGTAAAGAAGGATCGTATAGGCTTGGAGTGCTTTTCACACAAAAAGACGAAATACGACCAAATGAAATTAAAACTATTAAGAGAATGTGTTTTAACTTATGCCATAGAAACATTAACAAGAAAATGCATAAATAAACTGCACGTAACCCTAATAAATATGGAAAAACCTATATGGGGTATTACGTTAAAAAATAGAAAAACGATAGAATGCATAAGTAGACAAACACGAATAGAAGTTGCTGGTGAAATAGTTATGAAAGTAAAATGGAGATAGGCAAGACACATAGCTGGAATGGGTGAATCTCATTTAAACGGAAAAACAACAGAGTGAAAGCCATGGGAAGAAAAAAGAAGTAGAGTTCACTCTTTAACTCGAAGATGTGATGGCAAAAAAAGGATGAGATGGGTAACAACAGTCCAGGACCGTACAGCGTGGGAAGAGTTGGAAGAGATGTATTCTCATAAATGGACGAGACCTACTGATTAACGAAGAAGAAGACACAGTTTGGTGACCCGATCAGGAGTACGTAGCGGAAATGAAGGAATTTTGATTTTGGAAAGGTACTTTCGAGGAGAAAATCGACCATTTCCCCCCTTATTTCCGAAACTATCAAATCTGAAATTTTGAAAAAATGGGATCTTGCCCAAAGTTTACGGAGAAAATAAAGCAAAAGTCGTAATATTCATTTTGAGGGACACATTATAAAATATAATCCACCTAATTTGTTTGTCTATTCTAGGTTGTCAGATATGCGGATCTTTATGCTGCGACACATCTAAATATGTTGTATTATCCGTTCTCTTATATGTTCAGAGCACCAGCCATGCTACTGCCACATGAGTCTACTGTAGCGCACGAGCAACATTTCGTAACTGACATAAACTCCACAACAGATGATGGGTTCTTAGATGAAATCTCACGGAAAAAAGTAAGTCTATTTAAATCTGCTTTTACAAAACTAATAACTATTATTAACCAGTCTTCATCTTCTTTCTTTCCTTTAATGGCCTTAATCTTGGCAGCCAACTAACTCTGTGCAAAGCGGCACAGTCTTGCACTTGGCAATAGCCTCCCTTCCTGTATTAATTTTCTTGTGCGAGATTATTACAACACTTCTTCTTTTAGTTCAAGTCAAATGATAAACTAAAATATTACTACATTTCATTTTATTGTCGTTCTTTATTCGGCCTGACCATTGGTCCCCACATTCCTACTGGTGTTAAACTACTCAGCAATAAAATGTAAATTTTACCTACTTTTCACCACTTGGCCTTAGGAATGTTTTGTTTTTTTAGAAGCTGTTCTTTTTTTAATAAATTCATTTAGATTCATTAATGAAGCTAAACCTTCTTAACGGAGGCCCTGGATGTAGAGAACAAATTTTTATATCTGGCAGATCCATGTTTCTATAGTAAATTCACGTATACTTTGAATGCAGCAGCGGATAAATACATCCCTTATTGAAAATATGATTTTAGTAAAAAGTTTGTTATATGGTGGGACCTAGAATGTACAGTGCATCCCATTTTGGTTGAGATTGCCAGGTTACTCGGTTGTTATTGAAGATAGAGTCTTGCGGTTTTCACATACCTGTTCTACTTTTTTGTGAAACTCAGGATGGCCATATCAGATTTTGCATAAGTGTTTCCATTTATAAGATACAGGGCGATTTTGATAATTTATACTTTTTGGATCCCTTCTATATCTACGAAGTTATTAGAAATACTCTTGCGCTAAGAACTACGTCTAATAGAAAATAGTGCATAGAATCCAGTGGAGTACTCTTTTTTTTTCGAGTATGGTTTTGAAGATACTACACAACATTATATATTTTTAAATGGAACACCCTGTATTTTATTATTTCATTGAATTCGTTATTTTTTCCCTTTAAAATAATGTATAATACAATACACATGGTATTATAAGAAATGCTAAAAAACACTAAAAAGCTGAGTTTTTTGCTAGTAGGCCATGTATTTTCCATTTAAAAGGAGAATCAAACAAATAATTCCATTTGAGATTTTTTATAGGAGTTTATCAGCAAAGAAAAATAATGTTAACAATAATTCAATAACATGAAACACGAAATTTAGGTACCTAAAAGCAACTAATAAATAGTTATACATCGTTCATTATGTATAACAAACAGAACAAGTATTACAAATCAAATCTATCTTAAAATTAAGTTTGGACATTATTTATTACCTTATTGATTTAACCGTTCAAATTGTTGTCCATTTTCCCTAACACATAATTGGCAAACCTTTTCAATACGCCTGAGTGCATTTAAAATTATAACAGGTCGCCTTTGTAAATCCCGAAAAGCTGCCTCCGTTGCGGCACGAAGTTCTTCGCGATTGTTGTGCCTGTTGGTATATATTTTTCAAAAAACCCCACAAAAAAAGTCCAATATAGATAAATCGGGTGATCTTGGAGGCCACCTAATTGGTCCATGTGTTCCTATCCAACATTCTTGAAAATTATTTTCTAAAAAGCGCCCAATTAATCTAGAATTGTGGGCAGGGGCGCCATCTTGTTGAAAGTGTATAGAATTGCGAAAGGCGAGAGGAACATCTTCCAATATTTCGGGTAATAAGTCTTCTAGGATTGTCAATTACCTATTGGCGGTAAGGGTTCCTTCAAAAAAAGCGGTACTTTATTTTTGTCCCCAGTATGAAACAGGCTACATTAAAACCAAATCGACCCTGCTGTTGTCGCTCAATAATTAAGTGCGGGTTCTCATCATACCAGTATCTTGTATTCTGCCTGTTAAATATACCGGCACTGCTTATATGAGATTCGTCTGACCAAATAACTTTCCTTACAAAATCATTGTCCCTTCGGGTTTGGTCTAAAAACCAATTGCAAAAATTTAACCGTCTTGCTGCATCACCAGGATATAAGTGCTGGGCGATATTGACTTTGTAAGGTTTAAATTTATATATATATATATATATATATATATATATTAATTTTCTAATTTCGCAAAAGAAGTCTGGGGATAGGCATGAACGCTAGCTAACACATTTATTTCATTCATTTCTCGATTTTCTTTGTTATACACCTTTGATCGAGGTTTAGAATTGTAAACTCAAACACGATAAAACACAATAGTTACTAACAATGACAGCTTGATCAGATTTGCGTTTTTCTCTCCAGCGCTCACTAGATAAAATATTTTTCCGAAAGGCGGAATTCTATAATGATTTTAAATGGATTCATGCGAGATGGAAAGGTTTGCCAATTATGTGTTAGGGAAAATGTACAACAATTTAAACAGTTAAATCAATAAGGTAATAAATAATGTCCAAAATTAATTTTAAGATAGATATTTGATTTGTAATACTTGTTCTGTTTGTTATACATAATGAACGATGTATAACTATTTATTAGTTGCTTTTAGGTACCTAAATTTCGTGTTTCATGTTATTGAATTATTGTTAACATTATTTTTCTTTGCTGATAAACTCCTATAAAAAATCTCTAATGGAATTATTTGTTTGATTCTCCTTTTAAATGGAAAATACATGGCCTACTAGCAAAAAACTCAGCTTTTTAGTGTTTTTTAGCATTTCTAATAATACCACGTGTATTGTATTATACATTATTTTAAAGGGAAAAAAATAACGAATTCAATGAAATAATAAAATACAGGGTGTATCTTCAAAACCATACTTTGAAAAAAAAATTGAGTACTCCACTGGATTTCTATTAGACGTAGTTCTTAGCGCAAGAGTATTTCTAATAACTTCGTAGATATAGAAGGGGTCCAAAAAGTATAAATTATCAAAATCGCCTTGTATCTTGTAAATGGAAACACTTATGCAAAATGTGATATGGCCATCCTGAGTTTCACAAAAAAGTAGAACAGGTATGTGAAAACCGCAAGACTCTATCTTCAATAACAACCGAGTAACCTGGGAATCTCAACCAAAATGGGATGCACTGTACATCACTAGTTAAAACACGTAAAAATGATTTTAACATTTTTTATAGAAAGGTGAATTGAAGCCTATATCTTGGCATAGAATATTAATTCATACATAAAAAGAAAACTAAAAATTAAAAAGAAAATTTCTTTTGTTAAATCTACATCAAATTTAAACAGATATCAAGATCCCACTAAAATATGGTCTTAAATCAAAGCTTTTGTTAAACCGGTATCCACCAGCCATTCGGGAGGTTATAATTCTAATTTTACTTGGAAATCAATATACTTATCTGGTCCCGTCTTCCTGTACATTAGAACCTCCTATATTTGACCTTAGGTCGGATAATCCCAACGCTGGTTTTGATAACCTATTCGCATTAAGAATATTAAACTACTTCCCAGCTAAGGCTACAAATTCAGCACCAGGTAGAGACAAAATATCATACAAGATACTATATAATCTTCCTAACACTGCTAAACAATTATTTTTTTTTATGTTATTTGGGTGGGTAACGTTCTCAATTTTGCCTTAGGATTTTCCTTGAAAATAATCTCATCCGAGTAGTGGTCGTTCTTAGGAATAATTTTGGATAATAAACTAAACTGGAAACTGCATATAGACAAATTAATTAATTCTTGTGGTAAATATTTAAATATTTTGAAATACCTAACTAGAGTTTTGTGGGGTGGGGATCCCAAAATTCTCTTTTTAATATATAAAAGTCTGATTCGCTCTAGGATGGATCAAGGAAGTATCCTATATGGAACTTGTAACAAAAAATATTTAATAAATTTAAATACATTACAATATGCAGCCATTAGAACTTGCATAGGGGCTATGAAATGCTCTCCTACTAATGCTTTACTTATTGAAGCAGGAGAACCTCCTGTTTATTTGAGGAGACAATATTTAGCTGACAGATTTATCTGTAAAGCTTTATTATTTGGTAACATTACCTGGTCCAAAATAAACCTGATCTCCTCGATGGACAAATTTAGAGATCAGTTCAAATTCATTAGTGATCCAATTCACAAATCATTCTCTAAGGAATACGGCTTGTATCTCACCCAATTTAATACTTTTGAGAATTTAAATATACCCAGAAAACATTATTATCACTCCTCTCTTATCAATTCTATCTTTACTGAAGAAGCTAACAAATTATTCCCGAGCTTCACACATATATTTATTGACGGTTCCATGAAAAAATCAGAAAATGCAGTATCTTTGGCGATTTTCATTCCAGAGTTGAAAATTGAAAGGTCATATAAACTTTATAAGCAAGCTTCAATATATACAGCAGAACTTTTAACAATTTGCAAGATCCTAAACATGGCAATCTCTTTGGATATTGAAAAATCTGTTATCTCTACGGACTCAAAATCTAGTATAAATAGCATTAAAAACTATTATTTATCAAATAACCTGAATCCGATATTAATGAATATAGCAGAAATTTATAAACAAATTTCGCAAAGAGGTTTTTTGAATGCCTTATGTTGGATCCCTTCTCACACGGAATTATTGGCAATGAGAAAGTCGATGTTTTGGCTAAAGAAGCATGGAATAAAGACACAGAATCTTATAAAATCTCTGCCTAAGATTTTATGAATTTAGCCTCTCATTCTATGGATTCAGATTGGAGAAGGGATTGGGAGGAATCATCAAAAATAAATGGAGCAAATTATTATTCTTTAATTCAAAAAAGGGTATGGAAAATACCTTGGTTTAACGACCTTAAGTATGTTAATACAGAAAGCATTACAACCTTAGTCAGAATTAGACTGGAACATTGTTCGTCTCCTCAAAACCTAAAAAATTGGTATGCTTCCGACCCCTTTTTATTCATGTGGCAAAATTGGAGACGTTGTCTTTGAATATATCAACTGTTCAAATCACAGAAAGGCTCTTTCCAATACTTTGATGAAATTAGGCCTTCAACAACATTTTTCAATTAAAAGCATTTTTTGAGATTTTAAACTAGAATCCCATTGGGAGCTATATGAATTTCTAAAAAATAATAACTTAAAACTATAAAATATTTAGTTAAATAGAGAGTTTCAGAAGTGTTTATATGTAAATTTAATATAGTTATTAATCCCTTTCCAGTCCAAGTTTTCCCTATACATTTTTCCCAATTCCTGCAATTGTATAATATTAATTAAAATAAAATCCAACCACTTACTCGACTACAAACACATAAACTAACTCTAGTAATACATGCTTTAATTTGTACTAGTGGTCGAAATTCGACCCTATTTCATGAAATTGTAAAAAGTATATTTTTATAAGAAACAGAGTTGTGGAGAAATCGGAGAAGTAGATGTAATGACCAAAATTGTTCACTCATATTGACAAATATATTGCAATAAAAAAAATAAAAATGTAATCAAATATCGGTATTCGAAATATTTTTGAAAATATTCGATATAATAATTGGAAGATTGTTCTTTGCAAGCTAAATGTTTTCGTCATTTGCGGTTTCAATCAAGTTCAGGAATATTAAAGAAAAGAGAGGACCAACAACCCTAGGAGAACTTAAATATTAAATATTCTCTATTGTCCGCTGACTGACAATTTTTTCACAACACCTTCGGGAAGGTTGTGATAATATATTAATCAAATAATTAAATTCACATTAAAAACAGAACATTTAATATGAAACTTACTGCAACGCGTCCGAAAAATCAATACTGATCTACTACATTGACTATTTTACCACTAAACACTAACAACGCTTATATGCCACTTCCAGAAGTACATGCTCTAAGAATATGACAGCATCTAACGATCACTCTCTCCATATATAATTACTCAATGTTTTTGGCCGCCTGGCGCGTTGAAAGTATGGACATAAATAATAAATCTTTATTCTATTTTATTTAATGTATGAACTAATACTACTTAACAAAACAAAAATGAAGAAAATCGGTTGAGGACAAAGGAGAAAGTGGTACCTAATCGTTTTGTCTTCGCCTATTTATATATAGATACTGCTAACCGGTCAATAAGGACAACGGTCCTTATTGACCGGTTACCAGTATCTATAAAATGCAAAAATGATCTTAAACCTAACGGGTTCAAGACCATTTTTGCCTGCGCATCAGGGGCCCTATTCTCGAACCACTCGACAGCTCTTCTATACGACTTTCGACGTAAGTCGCATGAAAAGTTGAGGTAAATTAAGTTTATTTAACCCATATATTAAACTTCATTTATGTCAGATTTCATACGACATACGTCCGAAGTCGAGTGATAGAGCAGTCGAATGTTTTTAAGAATTGGGGCCCTGGTATCTTAAAAAGAAGAAGAAGAAGAAGATATACAATAACAGCACAAAACTTGCTTTTCATTCTAATAAACAGTCCCATTCTCTCGATATATTAAATTAGAGATTTACATACATTAGAACTCATAAGAAGGGCAACGTTTGTGGATGGTAGAGACAAGGATGATAAAGTAAAATTCCACAAAAAAGGTCAAGTTTATGGATGCTAAAAACAAACTTATATGGGGAATTAAACAAAAAAAAGTGCCAAGCTGAAAGCATTTAATAAGAAATTCAAGAAGTAACCAGAATGGCGTTAGTGTAAAAAGAGGGTATGATGTGAATTGCTAAATATGAAATGATATTACTGTTACGCCACCAGTTTTGTCTTTTTTTCAGCCAAGGGTGTGTTATATATATATATATATATATATATATATATATATATATATATATATATATATATATATATCCTAAATATCTGAGATATTTTAAAAACTTTTTTAGTATTAATTAGATTAAACTATGTTACAACAGCTATTTGAGGAGTAGTATGGAGATGCTTTGATATTTAAAAATTATGTTCTTTAATAATGTTCCACAATTTAATAATAAGTGAGCATATACTACCAGAATATTAAATAGGTGGAGTATGTGTGGATCATTATATTTCAACTCATTGTATTTTTTAATTCAAAATCTTCTTGCACGTCGTATGTTCCTTTGCAATTATATTTAAATTAAGAACTAATTTACACATTAGGATTAATACCTGAATCGTAACAAACTTGTGACAATTATTTTAATTCGCCTGACACAAAGAAAGAGAAACAGAGACAGGGAAGTAACGTCGTTCAGTCTAAAATGACTGGCTCTTTTTTTAATATGTAATTTTTTTCTTCAGCTATAGGTACTTGTGAACAGTTTGTCACGATTCAAAAAGTTATTTATTGATTTCACCTGAACCAAATTAAGTTGTTGTTTATGAATGTGTCATTTTATAACAATTCTGATAATTTAAACCGTTCATAACATATTCAATATAATAATAACCTTCCATATATCATTTGAATATGGCCTGTTATACCGAAGTAATTAGGTTTAGGTCTTTTAAATGCATAGATTACTTTAAAACACTTCTGATAAACCATGTTAATTTTCTGTTTTTATTTTATTTTAAGATGTTGGAAAGAACTCATAGTCTAGTTCCACATGTAAGGCCTGCTACACCTCAAACTGTGACACATACACATGATGAAGACTTTTCTGATGAAGACAGTGAGGAAAAATCAAACAAGAACAGTAGCGAACAATCAGATGGATGAAGAACGGTTAATTCATTTTTAAAATCAAACTTTAAAGCCTGCCAGTTTTTAAATTTTATTCATGAACATTTTCAGGGGCAAAAGTAATGTTGGAATCATTGTAGTTTAAAATGCACAAACGAGATTATTGCGTGATCTGATTTCATTTTTGATAGCAGTTTGGTTTACGCTATGTATAAATAAATATATTTGATAATAATAATGTTGCTCAGAAACTGTGTTATAAGCCATTTCAAAGAAAAATTGTAATCTTGTGTGAGACTTTTCTAATTGTAATTTTTAGCAATAATGCATAATAATGTTAGTTTAGTAGATTGTTTGAATATTGTAATATATTAACTTGTTAAATAAAAATGAATATTAAAATTCTTATACCCAACTAAAATTTCAATCCTATTAACATCATTTAACAATGAGGTAAAATTGACCGCAGTTATTGACTGAGTTAAACAAGATAGGTTTTGTCGAAAGTAAATAATATGGAAATGATTAAAGTATTTAAGACATTTGGTTAAATGAATTTCGATCAACTCCACGGGCTTTCCAAGGAAATGGGTCTAGGGCGAACATTGAAGTAGCGCCCCTTCATCAACATCAAATAAACGGAAACGAAATGTTGTTGATCTGGCGACCCGAAGTCGGTGGGTAGCGCTATGGAAATTAAACGAATTATCGAGAAACCTAGAGAATTCCGAGAAGAAATATATAAATACGGTGAGCTGACGGAAGGATTCATTCAGTATTTAGTCGAAGTTTAGTTAACATTAGGTGTTCAAGATAAATTGTAAATAGTTGTATTAATATAAAAGTAGTGGAAATGAATTATAGTGAGTTCGACTGTGTTTTTAAATAAAACTAAGAGCCCGAAGACTAAATAAAAACATTACAGTGTTGTCAGGTGTGAGTATATTTCTGGCACTTTAAAAGTGAAAAATAAGTATACTAACAATGTTTAAGCGGTAAGTTTGGACCAATTGAAAGTGAGCGATTTTAAAAAAGAATTATTTGTTTGAAATTGCTGATAATGGGGACATGAGTATACTATTAAAAAAGTTGAAGAAAATTATAAAACCTTAGACAAATTGCTAGAAAATTCTAAGTCTTTACAAGATAAGCTACAAGCATTACAAGAAAATTCTAAAACTCTAGAAGACAGATTACTGGAAAATTCTAAAATACTATCTATTCATTACTATGCTATATTTCGAACTGCTCGACTGATGGTTCGCGGTTGACATCAATTATCAAAAGCGCTCCATCAGGTCGATTGTTGTGCAATTACAAATATTTGGTGTATTGGTGTAGGGATGTCGGAAAAATATCGATATATCGATATTTTTTGTTTTATATATCGATACTTTTACACGATATAATTTTATTCGATATATCGATATAAAAACCAAGTATCGAAAACGATATTTTTCCGTATGTTTGTTACGTGTTATATAAAATAAATACTAGCTGTTTTCCAATTACTAGAGCACAAAGTGTTTTTGTGTCGCTCTGTGTTGTAATTTTCGGGCGTTAATTGGAACATACTTCATTCTTTATGATAAAGTTTTATGTTTACTTAGTACTTACATAAAACATCCCAAAGGCACAGTTATTTCTTGTGCCCATTTGTGCGAGCCAGTGCTGTAATTGGAAGACTTAGTGCTCAGCACTGTGCGCAATTGTGCGGTAATTGGAAAACAAGTTGAGATACATGATCTTTGTACACAAAGATTAGCAGAATTCTTTCAAGTATAATTAATTTATTATATTTATGCTATATGTTGCCTAAGTGCTTGAAGTTAAAATTAATTTTAAATATGTTTCTGATGCATGAGGTAGAGGGGAGATATATATGAGAGTGTATAAATGATCATTAGAACGACATCTAAATTTTCAGAAAATATGAGAAGTAGTAGTATATAGTTAATTTCACAATATATTACTACCTTAAGCTGTGAAAAAGTCTCAAAATAAAATATTTTTAAATTTTGTAATCCAGTCTACCTACCACCTATCTATAAATTGTTTGCATATAACTTTATCAGATACACTAGTTAAACAAATTACTAAGTATATATGTATATATATATATATATATATATATATATATATATATATATATATATATATATAGACTACTGATGTAAAATAGTACCGATATATCGATATTTTTTTCTCGATATATCAATATCGATATTGATACTTTTAAAAAATATCGATACAATATATATCGATACTTTTTGACAGTTCCGACATCCCTATATTGGTGTACGTGATAAATTAAAGCGACGTGCTGTATTTAATGGGGTTTATTAATATTTCCTAAGAGTATCATGGTGAATTTCCGTTACAGACCAATTAATGGAAGAGTCTAAATCGTTAGAAAAATGCTGGATGAAAAAATAATTGAGAATGAAGCTTGAATCGAAGAGCTGAAGCAGACGACAGTCAAAAATGGTAATGCTGATAGAAGAGCTAAAAGAGTTAATGGAGGGTAAAATCAGCAAAATGAAAGAACAGGTAGTCACAATACAAAGGCCAGAAATTTCACCAAAGAACAAAAGCAAAAACAGCTCGAAAGTAGTGGATTTGAAAATTTCATAGGAATTTGTCATGGACTGATTATCGGCGCCAATTCGAGACTGCAGCAAAGCTAAATGGGTGGTCGGCAGAGGAGGAGGCAATAGCATTAACCCTCTACAGATATTTTGCAAGCTTTGAATACCTCGGAGGAACAACTGGTCCAACATTCAGAATTGAGGTATGGACCGACACATTTGGAGCACGTTTACCACTCTCAATAATAGCCACCAGAAATATCGACCCACTCGGTGGAAGCCCTGGCTCTAGCTCTGGAATTCGAGGCTGCGAAAAATACCTGTAGAGGTCAGGTCAGAATCCGAACCATTGAAGGAGTATCAGCAGATGGCGGAAATGATAAAGCCTATGCAACAAAAATAGTAGAGGGAGTCCTTACCGAAAAAAGCAACTGAGATATCGGAAGTGTCGTAAGGTAGGACATATACAGAGTCGTTGCAAGGATAACAACGGTGTACCGACTTCCTAGTCGGCGAAACTAAAAAAGGTCGATGTGAAGGGGCAATCAATCGTCGACATGTAGACAACACACCCCAACTATCAACGCATATGTTATAACTTATAAGGTTATAAGGCCCAACATTGTCTTAGACCAGATGATGATAAAACCAACGAAATGGCAACTGCGAACAGCAACAGGAGAAGCAGCTAAGGTGCATGGTGAAATAGAGGTTGAAATTATCTGTCATGAGCTTCAAGGGAATGGAGTTAAAGTTCAATTATGGAATTCTGTGGATGAATGACAAAGAAGTGGTGCTTCATGGGACGACATAATAGAAGAGGCATAGGCTGAAGAATCGCTCTGGTGAAGAGTATGTTTCGTGCCAAGTAGATTGTTCCAATCAGAGTAATGAATGAGATTGTGCCAGTATAGTAATGAACCTGAACCATTACTCGGAGTTAAAGAAAGGAACAATTTTGGGACACTGTTCAACAGTTGCCTCTGTGGTCAGAAGCACGCAACATACAGCAATACCACCAGGTAAACTATCTGAGGTACTAGAAAGACTCATCACAGACTCTTCCAGGCATTTAAAACTAATCCAGAAAACAAAGTTGAGGAACATATCGTCACAAATTACCAGGATCTATTCGACGTAGGGAAAGGACAAAGAGAACGGACGTATCTGGTGAAACATAAAATTAAAACCGGGGGTACTCAGCCTATTCGTCAGTCGGCGAGAAAACTACCCCGCTAAAAAAGAAGGAGTCGACATTATAGTCCAGGAAATGGAAGAAGAAGGTGTTATTGGACCTTCGGCTTTTTCAGAAGTCTTGGTTAACAAGAAAGATGGTTCGACCCGATTTTGCGTGGACTGTCGACAACTATACCACGCTACAAAGAAGACAGTTACCCTCTCCCAAGATTAGATGATACCATAGATACGTTGGCTGGATCGAAGATTTTTTCCACCTTGGACTTGAAGAGCAGTTATTGGCAGATGAAACTAGCTAAAGAAAACCGAGAAAAGAGTGCTTATACCATCGGCTCAGGACTTTAGCAATTCACGGTAATGCCGTTTGGGTTGTGTAATGCTCCAGCGACGTTTGAAAGATTGATGGACACAGAGTTAAAAGGGCTTAATGGAAAACATGCCCGGTGTATCTTGACGACATTGTCGTGGTTGGAACATCATTTAAGTATCAGGTGAAGAACCTGGAGGAGGTATTTCGGCGAAGTTCCGGACTAAAGTTAAGCCCGAAGAAGTGTCAACTGTTCCAAGAAGAGGTGCAATGTATTGTACATGTGGTTTCCGCAGAGGGAGTAGTTGTAGATAAACGAAAATCAAAGCGGTCCAAAAAAAGCCGATACCTAATGATATTCACCAGCTAAGAAGTTTCCTAGGGTTATGCACTATGCACATACTATAGTTGGCATGTAGCAGGATTGGCCAATATCGCCAAGCAACTCACTTGACCCAAAGAAGGGAAGGTGCGGTACCCGTGGGACAAGGAATGACAGCGATTATTCGAGACACTGAAAAAAGCATTGACCAATGCCCCCATTTTAAATGATCCTTTACCAGATGGGAACTTCATCTTGGAAACTGACGCAAGCAATATCGGAATTGGTCCGGTGCTTTCGCAGATCCAAGAGGATCAGGAGAAAGTCATCGGATATTTCAGCAAGATTCTTGGCTCTAGTAAAGGGGGTTTATCAATTCTACAAATACCTCTATGGTAAAAAAGTCCTTCTGAAGAGTGATCACGCAGCACTGAAGGGGCTCCTGCAGTTTAAAAAACCGAAAGGACAAGTGACCAGGTGGATTGAGCGGTTGCAAGAATTCGACTTCAATACTGATCATCGCGCTGGAACAAGCCATAAAAATAAAGATGCCTTATCGAGGAGGCCATGATGATTGTAAACATTGTCAGCGAACTGAAGAAAAAGAGACTGTTCTCTGTAAAACTACCAGCGTCGATGACCATTGGCAATCTGAGGAGATCCAGAAAGACCAAAAATTAGATCCAGAGCTAAATGAGGTTATCAGGTGGGAGGAAGAATACCGCAAACCTATGAAGCAGGAGATTTCCCGATACTCACTAACCAGAAGTCATACTTGGCTCAGTGGAACCCCCTCATCCTGGAGAATGGACTTCTGAAGCGCGTCCTGGAAACTCTAGAGGAAGGCAAGGACAGAAAATAAGTAGGTATATTGTGGTGGTGATGGACTGTTTCAGTAAATGGGCAGAAACTTATGTCTTGTCGAATCAAGAAGGAAGGATCAGCCGTTTTAGTTTCCCTTTCCCGGAGAGAAGACTGCGTGTGAAGACTATGTCAGCCAGTTACGTCAAAAAATGAACGACATCCATCAACGAGTCCGTTCAAAAATGCCAGTGCCCGAATGAAGGAAGTGTATGACATCAAAGCCGAGGGCGGGGAATTCCAAGTTGATGATCTTGTTTGGTTGTATAACCCGCAACGTCGTCGTGGATATTCCCCAAGCCACAATGATCTTGGAATTGTAAAGAGAACCAACGATGTTGTCTACAGAATAAGGAAACTACCTGGTGGAATACAGGTTGGCCCCTTATGCCGGAAGTCATGACGGCGAAGTTGATCAAGCCCAAGTCCGCAGCATTCAACCACCCGATGACAAGTTAACATACGAACAGTATATGGCACTGTACTCGGATGGGGAGAAAGTGACCTGAGAGGAACCCCGAGACCTGTTTGAGATGCCTGTAGAGTATTCCCTGGCTTATTGGGTGGCTCGAGATCTCCGGATGTCTACAGGAATAGGCAACGTGTTTGCAAAGAAGTACGGTCAGTTCCAGAAGCTAAGGGAGCAAAGTCCAGTGGTGGGGAAGATCCTTCATTTCGAAAACAACCAGTGGGTACCAGAGACATATTCTATTTGGTAAAGTAAACATTCTCTCAGGACATGCCAACAGATAGCGATCTTTGGAAAACTCTGGTAGAGTTGAATACTATAATGGAGATGAAAAGATAGCCTGTGGGTTGGATGGGCTGAATTGGAGGGTGGTGAGAAGTATGATATAAACTATTTTTGGATTCAGTGGCACGACATCGTTGTATGCTATATTAATACTTGCAACCCAGATTCGAAGACCCTTGACTGTTACTTCTACCGAACGTCTCGTTGTCGTTGTCCTGCAAATATCGCCATACGATAAAGGATTCTGGGACATTTCGGGGCGAAATAGTCTTAAGTAGAGGACAAATTGACGGGCATTCATCAAATATTTCATCGAATCAGAATTCATCCAACATTTCTTGAAATCCAAGAGGGTGTTTGTCTAACGCTTCGAGGTCAGTGGTTAGCCTTTAAAAGTCCTTTAGAATTCGAGGATCCATGAAGGTAATCTCTCGGCGGCATTTTGACCTTCTAGAGAAATATATAAATACGGGACACCGATGAAAGAATTCATTCAGTATTCAATGGCCGTATTGTAAAAAAACAGGTGTTTAAGTTCAGCTAAGTGTTTAAATAAATCGGAGAACCCAGAGTGTAAAATGAAAACAATACAATTATAGGATAGAGAAGAAATGCGCCGAAATCATCAGAATCAAAAAAGGAATGATTATTTATTAAACATGTATTCTCTACAAATAATCAGTCAAAAAAAACATTTATATTGAGTTCGTCAGAATTTAGTAAACCTTCATTATTACGACGATTCATTATTCGACACCTATTGATTACTGTATGAAGAATAATCGGATTTTTACTCAAGAAAATGTAACTCGGTTTATCAAACAATGTATAATTTGTAGAAGTACAAACCTTTACCCAAATACAAAATACTTAATTATTAAAAAAAACGTAGTTACAAAATAGCGTTTATATAATTCGTTTTAGGTTTTTGAAACATATCTCTAATAAAGAAACTTTAAACGTATTTAATTCAGTTTAGTTTCTCAGAAACAAAAGATTTGGCTGTATTCTTCCATCGTTTCAAAAGATCATCTTCAGGTACATTCCAAAGGTGTTCAAGTAACTCCCATCCGTTCTCGGCAGTAATTAGAACATATTTATTGGAAGGGTCCAAATGAGCTGAGTAGGCCCCTAGAACAAGTGACTGACAGAACCGAGCTGCAACACATACCTGAAATAATTACAAAAAATATTGAAACAATTTTTTTACCATTAAAATACATACATACTACCAATAGTAATTGAGTTACATACGCCCAATGAAAATATCTATCTATCTATCTATACTATTATAAAATTGTAAGTTTGTCTGTCTGTTTGTTTGTTTGTTTGTTCGGGCATCACGTAAGAACTACTTGTCTGATTTTGCTGAATCCTTTTTTGTTGCGAAGCCTATAGTTTGACTTAAAATCTGGTAGACATCTTATCTCTTTAAATTGACAGAAACGGTAGATATAGCGAAAAAACTTCTACCATGTTGGGTATTTCATTTACTCAATTAGTTCCACTGCACGCACAAAATATTAGATACTGGCATCAGCTTAGCTTTTATTTAAAATTCGGAATGTGCAAATGTGACATGTTTCGATTTAACAATAATCAACATATATCAAGCGTAATTTTACAGGGTGTTCTGTATATAGGAAACTTAGAGCGGAGTAGAATTACATGGATTTAAAAAATGTAAAAAAAATATATTTGGTGTCCTATAAGCAGCTGGATATATACGAGGTGGTAGAAATAAGGGGGAGTTGAATTAGTTATAGGAGGTTGTCCAAAAAAGTTATATGAGTGGGCCATAAACAGTTCCTTATACCAAGTGGTTGAAAAGGGTAGAATATTTATACAGTGAATAAAAAAACTTTAAAAAATGTCTTAGGTAAGCAGTTACGATCTTTGAATTATGTTCATAAGATACTATAGTTATATAAAGGGGTTAAAGAAATGGTAGATGGAAATATAAGATGGAGTGGAATTATAGTTTATGTTGTGGTTAAAAACTTGTTTTATATTCACAAGTAGTTACATATATAGGATGGTTGAAATATGTAGCGGAGTATAATTACAGCTATACAGGTGGGTTTAAAAATATTTTACAGTAATGGTATGCTCTCCAAGCTGTTCCATTTACCGGATGGTTGAAATATAGGGTGGAGTGGGATTCTAAGGATATAGGGTCGTACAAAAATGTTATATTTGGTGGCAAATAAGTAGTTTCATATAAAAGGTTGTTGAAATATAGGGTGGCTTACAGTTAGAATTATACAGAGTGGGTAAAAAATGCTAGAAAAATTTTGATATAGCACTTGCATATATAGAGTACCTGAAGTATGGTGGGCATTAAAGCTATAGTTATACGTGTCATTCAAACAAGGTTAGAAAAAGTTGTAAATGAAGGGTGGTTTAAATGAAGTGTGGGGAGAAATTATACTTTAATATATCTTGAAAAAATATATGGAAAATGTGAAATAGCGTAGTTCATAATAAGTTGCAAAGATAGGATAGTTGAAACATAAGGTGAAGAAGTGTTATGATAATTATTTAAAAAACGTTATATTGGTTTATCAATAAGCACTAGCGTATACAGGGTAGTTGTAATACATACAAGGTGATTCAAAAACATGTAGAACAAAATTGTTATTTTCGGTGCCCCATAAGCAGTAGCGGTTTTGGTGAAATATATTTGGCATTGATGTATTTTTAGTTATAGAGGGTAGTAAAAGATGTTATACTGGGTGGCCGATAAGTAGTTGCAAATACTAAGTGGTTGAAATAGCGGGTGAAGTAGATTTATTGTCAAACATATATGCAATATCTGAAACATGGATCGGAGTAAAATTATAGTTCATACAGTGTGATTAGAAGTATTTAAATTTATATTTGGTTGCCCCTAAGCAGATTGAAATATTTTGTAGAGTAAAATTATGGTTATACAGGGTGGTTCAAAAATAAGTTATAATGATTGACAAATTGGCAGCGGTGTATACAGGATGGTTTTAATGTAGGTGGAAGTAGAGTTAGTTATACAAAGCGGTTAATTTTTTTTAATAAAATTGTTATATAGGGTGGCCAATAAGCAGTTGCAGTTTGGGTGAGGGTTTAAATAAAAGTTTGGTATTAGGATGCAAAACTGTGTTTTTATATTTGGGACTCACATCATTTCTGTTCGGATGGATCAAAAAAGTTTTAAAAAATGTTATATAGGGTAGACCATAAACAGTTGCATTCTACTATATGGAATATCTGAAATATGGGGAGAAGCAAGATTATAGTTTTAGAGTGTGTTAAACACAATGTGAGAAAAAGCTTCATATAAAGGTTGATTAAATTATAAAGTAAAGAGAAAGTTTATTTTAAACGGTCGTTCAAAAAATATCAGGAATAATTGCATATAGCGTAGACCATTAGCATAGCTGAAACATAGGCCCATAAGTACTTGCAATTTGGGTGAAATATATTCGGGATTGGTGGATTTATGGTTAAGTAGGTGGTTCAAACAAGTTAAAAAATTTTGATCTAGGATAACCCATATGTTTCATAAGTTATTTTTTTGCGAAGGCTTGAACACTCCGTACGCGGGTAAAACCGCGGGTAACGGCTAGTATATATATAAGATAAGATGATTTTTTTATACCCCGAAATCCTCCAACTTACTAAATAGTTTAATTTAGAAATAGGAATAGTACCTTATTTTATGGTAATATCTAAAATTGTGATTTAGATAGTAGATCTAAAGTTGAAATCTTATTTCCGAAAGTCTTATGATGCCCTATTTTATCTTATCGAGTTCTTTTTCCTGTTTATACAGTCTTCAGCTTCAGCTTCAGTTCGTATGTTTACAATTCCTATTTGCCAATGTTGTTTTTCTCTGTTTTTATCTAACTACCTGACGGTTTTTTTCCTAACAACTAATTTGGTAAGGAAATAATAAACCACTGCGGACTTAAGTTCCGTTCTTCATGACTTTCATTTACGTGAGGAGGAGGAGGAGTGAGGCGGCTTGATAAGGGTTAGTGGAAGGGATATTTGGTCGTTGAAATGATGTACGTTAGGTATACGGCTCTTTTCTGGTATCAGGATATAGGAAACACGACTGAGACGATCGAGGCTAGGTTGTTTCCCTAACTCAGGTCTATCCTTTGTAACGTATAGAAAAAATTAAAGCCGACCTGTCCGCCGTCTTAGTTTCTTTAACGCAAGTCATGGTGTCGCCCTTTAATTATCATCTTCGTAGGGAGAATTTTTCACGTTCGAGTTGAACGCGTGGTAGACCGTTCTTTCTTCTCATTTTGGTGACATTAAGCAAAGGCCTTAACGCCGTGTGCGATTTTTTTGGTAATGGTGGCGTTCTGCTAGAGAGCAGCTACCGTACAATATTTTGAAAGGTACGGAGAAGACGATTGTGGTCCATGGCGTTTAAAGTAATTTGGAAGATATAACGATGGTTCAGAAATTTTTAGATTAAAAGCCAATCACTTTCACGAAAAGGTAAGCACGGCCAGTTTGTGTCGAAATAAAGTCGTCATGTGCAATATTATATTTTAGGGTTTTACGTTGGGATCCTTCTTTCACGTTTTACGTTGGGATTTTCGTTTATATATTGGAACCGCTCCCTACGATGGAACGTTTGTTTGGAATGTTCTTTTACTAGAGTTGGTCCCATTTATTTAGAAGTATTTCGGTGCAGCATAATGTGGCCGGAAGTTATACATTTGGAGTTTAACTGGTAGCTTTATGGAGAAGTTTATGTTATGGTAGAGCCGTTTTTTTTAAATATTATGTCACGAAAGGACCTGTGAAATTTACATTTTTACCGTCTACATCTTGGATTTTTGGAAAGTTTAGCTGTTCATCAAATGGGTATTTCGCAGTCTACCTCAGGGGATTCGTTTACTGTACAGCTATAGGTGGACCAAGTACAGTCTCTTTGGTGGCAGACGATTTGTGAAATATTTGGCTATGAGTTTACGAGTACACTATATCAAGAAATACAGTCCAAATAGTAGTCTTAATGCATTTAATAAGAATTTTCTGATCAAGATTATAAAAGGTAAGGTAAATCTGTTGACAGTTTATACCTGTACCTTTTTTTAAACAGATCACTTTGATTATAGAATCATAGTTGAGCACATTTTCAATTTCACTTTTGTAACATTAGTAAATATATCAATGTTTCACTATTACAGATGTAATAGATTTTCAATATTGAATCATTATAAAGAATGTTGCATTTCGTTTGGTCTTTTTTTTGTGCACCATATTTTATTATATTTTTTATTATAATCTCCTTTGTTTGCATTTTGCATATTTTATTATTATGCCTATCAATTCGTTAAAGAGTTTTTTTTAAGTCATTTGAACACAGATATTTTTCTTTTTGAGAACACAAAATAGTTCATTCAGAAGGAACATATACAGTATCAATATAGCCGGTGTGAAATAACATCACAACCTCATACTGTTTTTTGGTTTTTAAGGTATGTTCACTTACAGGTTTTAACCAAATAGCGCACTTAATAAAAATATATTTTGTGTTTTAATATCTTACCCACACCCCTTATTGTAAACGATGAAAAGCAGCCGCCTACCAATTGTGAGCAGGTCAATGTAGGTTTTATGTTAAATTTTAAGTTTTCCCATTCTTATAAATACCAGGTCAGTGTCACACCTTTAACTGATTACCTACCCCGTACCCGCATGACTAAAATTACTTGCCTTTAAAACTGAATATTCTTCTTCTGGTATACTCGTATTACTCATGAATCCCCCCAAAACGTATCCACCAACATCCAAGTTTTTTGCAATCAAAATCATGTATGTGATGGCTATTGCGATTTCAAACACATAATAACCTACATGGGCATCCCCAAAATCTAATATGGCTTTTAATTTCCAATCTCCATTAATATTCTCTACTAGAATGTTTTGTTCATTTATGTCTCCATGTATAAGACCTTTTTTGAATTTACTGGATAAACAAAGAACTCTCTTTTCGAATTCTTTTATGACCTCCAGAACTAACTCTTTTCTTTTTTCTGAGTCCACCGCATATATGTACTCTGGTAGAATAGTAGCAGAATTTAGCATCCAAAGCGTCTTATGGTTGTCATAGGCGGTGTGATAAAAATCCTAAAACACGAAAAATAATAAACATGAAATGATGTTTACACACAACAGTTATAATGTAACTCACAAAATATATCTATACTTATAAATAAAGAGGTACAATTTGTTTTTAATTTTAAAAATCCATTTACTAATAAAAAGTCACAATATCGGTAAGTAAATTACGCTGTATTTTTTATGCTGAATGGATGGAGGCAACGAGGGTTCCTATTATTCTTCCTATTTCAATTTTCAGTTCTTCTAAACTTCACCTCTAACGTAGCGGCAAAAATAAAAAGCCACGAGGGTTAAGTCTAGGAATTAAGTAGTCAACGAATTGGGCTATTTGTGGTAATCGAGATCCTGTGCCCTTATAAAATACGGGGCAATTCTCACTTATTCCAGAAACTCTCAACATCGATTTAATGTGAAAGTTTGGTGTAATATGATAGACAGCAAAATAATTGGACCTATATATCTATTAATAATGTTCTTTGATAGGAAAACAACTGAATTGCCTCAAATGACCCAATTCGTTGGGCACCTGATCTCTAGACTTATCCTCCTTCAATTTCTACTATTGGGCTACGTTAAAGAGGAAGTTTACAAGAAAAAATACGCTAATTTAGAAGAACTGAAAAAGTATCCAAAAATGCCTATTTTCCGTCACTGTTATATCTCCAAGAAACCAATCAAAGACATCCCCCTTCCTTGTCAACCGCCAACTATAAATATACTAATCAGAGTAGATTCACACTCAATTCAGTTATCCAATGAGACTTGTCGAATAGGCGGATTGAGATCCTGAGTTCGATCTAGATTCTGAAACTCTTTTAAATCAGCCTTTTATGAGAGTGGGAGTGGGCAGATTGAGAACCCTAGTTCGACCTAAAACATTTGCTTCTAAATTAGTCCTTTAGTGAGACTTGGGGAGTAGGCAGACTGAGACATTTAATATGGCCTCCAATTTATAATATGTGTAAAGAAAAGTCGCATTTGATACTTCGAAAAAAAAAATTAAAAGCTATTGTCCTGACTATAACTAAGTATAGATTTGTAGAGACTAATATATGTTTTATTAGAAAGCGGTTTATTATTTTATTTTAAGAAAATTTAACCATAATAATACCACCAGTTTATGGAAGGTGCGTTTAGTAGGTAACTGGTAAAAATCTGTATTCTTTTGCACGAATAACCGGCATTCTTTTATTTTCAAGAAGTGAAGATTTGGACACGTTAGGTGGCGTCTAATTTTCTTCTGAATACAATTTGAGGTTAACTTTTATTTTTCTTATAGAAGTAGCTTGCATTTTTTTATCAACATCCCTTCCTAACAGGGATATGTTCATACCTACTCGTTGGTTCTTGCCGTGCAATAACATAGTTTATTAATTTTAATCACGTTCTCACAGTAAACTGTGTTCATTTTTGTTTATGAGAGTTTTCTCTTCAGTAAACGAAATGTCTTAATCATCTTTTTGGCTAATCAGTACTTAAATAATAAACTTGCTCTGTACTATTTACAATGTGTCCAATGTCAATTAGTACAAAGAGGTACCGATAAATTAAGTTAATAAAAACTTTAATTGAATTTGAAAATATTATAGTTGTGTGATGATTAGGTAGAAGCATATAAATCATCTTCATATTGGAGAAATATCTGCACAAAAGTTCTTGGGAAGTTCATTTTGGAATTTCGGGTATCATGATTCAATTTCAACCAATTAATCATCTTTTCATAATAAATTTTATATTTATACAATTTTATATATCCTGGAAATACATGAACAAAAATATAAATTTTACAATCTAAATCGGCCATCACCGATCAAAAAAATTATAATTTCACTCAAGATTTCTCCTTATTTCGCATAATAGTAATTTTCTCAGAAACTACAGGACGGAAAAGGTTGAAATTTGGTATCAGTGTATAGTTTGCTGACCCGATCAGAAGTACCTATATCTAGTAAATGAAGAAATTTTTATTTTAGGGATTCCCTCCCCTTATCTCCGAAACTACTGAGCTCAAAATTGTGAAAAAATAGGGAATATAGAACGTTTTCCGAAGTTTACAGGAAAAATAAGGAGAAAGCACTAATTTTAATTTTGAGGAACATATAATAATAACATAATAAAACATCTAAAGACATTTTTCTCAAAGCCCGATCATCGCCACAGATCGACACCTTAAGAAGAAGAAGAAATGTGTGGTACCCCTTCTGAATGTTTGTAAATACAATACGTTTAAATTACCGAAATTGTTTTAGTCGTTTTCGAACCTTCTCCTTTTTTGAAGTGGGTTAATAAAAATTTACAAATAAGTCTCATACATTTAATTGTTAGGACCTTGGAATTCTTTTACCAATTCCAACATATTGATCCTGGACGCGAAAATGTTAAAATTTAATTAGAATAATTCTATATTATATTATTATATATTACCTTCATTGTTTCATCTAACTTGGCAACTAACTCACCAACTTCATAATATAATTTTGGAGTAGCTGGAACCTTGTTTAAAATTGTGCCGCTCGTGAATTCCAACAGTCTTATAATATGGACGCCACTCTTTAATTTTACTACTTCTAAGTATTTTCCGTTTTTAGAAACAACAGGTTTTGGACATATAATACCTTTATTTGCTAAAATTAAAAATAAAAATTAAACTTTTAAAATTTTTATGATTTTTTGATTTATGATTCTCTAGTTTTTTGTTCTTGTATTTGAGTATAATTACGGTTGTATAATGAAGCAAACAGCTGTTTAAAAATTAATCTTTATATTTTAAAATATAATAAACCACTGTACTATTATACTTCAAATAAATAAAAATAAAATCAGTTGCAAACAATCTGTGAGATTAATAATAATTTTCTGCCCTATGTTGACAGTTTTGTTAAAGAAGTTTGTGACATTACGATTTATTGCATTTATTTCTCCGATTAATAAAATATCACAGACACAAGAATAAACTATTGTAGCACTGTAAATATGAATGTAATGGCTTAAACAAATTATTTCAATAACAATATCTATACAAACTAAAGTGTATAAAAAACATATGTTATATTAAAATATAATTTCAGTGTAGAATGATTGTTTCAAAATCTCTGCCATGTAATGGTGCCGATACACACGTCCCTCGTCCGTAAGATGCCAGGTATAATTCGGGGATACTTTACAACCTTCCACTTACATAAAAAATGTATCGCTAGCACCATCTTTAACACACTCAAACAGGTTTCTATACTTCCGTCGTCCGAAAAGACGATTAGGATTCAATCTACCAGTGACAAGAGAAAATTTAAGGCCATTTCAATATACAAATTTTAACAGTTGTTAAGTGTTATATCACTTAAAAACCTCCACTAACTGAACTATGTCGTAAGCTTTCTTTCTTTCGGCATTTGCAGATTTACATTTTATTACTTCTTATTGCACTCTGAATATTTTGGTACCTGGACAAAAATTTCCTACTAGAAGACCCGCAATATCCCTTGCATCGACATTTGTAGTTACCGACCTTTATAGGACTGACGGAAAAAATTCATAATATGCGGATAGTACAATTGGAAATATCTTTCATCTTCACAAAATGTGAGTTTAGTTTTCATTTGCATTTTTCGACCCAAGGTAGATTGCGGACGAGGGCTCGGCGCATAAGGATGTAAGACGCGGAAAACCAACAATTATCCTGCTGGTCATACTTTCCTGATGCTTAAAGGCGATTGCCCGAGGTCGGCCTGTTTCGGTGAAGGACTGTCCCCCAGGTTTTTTGATGGTATCAATCGATTGTCTTTAAAAATGGTCAAAACAATGAGGTAGCGATCATATTAGGTGCAGTTATGGTCGTACATGGGCGAACGTGCTAAAATGCAAAATTATGTATATTCCGGTAAATATATACCGATTTATTGCATCAATAAATTCATATTTTATAGCTTATTTTATTGCATTCGACAGGTAATTGGCTCGGCGCGTGGAAACCAACTAATGTCGGAAGATAGAAGGCTTCGGCTTCTTTGTCCCGTATGGTATACGACAAGACTAAATTAAATGGTCAAACGGTAGCAAATAAATCATTGGGCACATGCTAAAACAAAATTATGATATTTAAATATGAATTTAACTATTTATTACAGAAATAAACCATACCGGGATCTGTTTTTGATTCACCATATTAAATTGGAATAATACTTCTACTGAATTACTATACAGTTATTTAAAAAGACCCCAATAATATACTTTAAGTTATACACTTAAAATAAAGGTATTTATGCAAAGATTGTATCCCGAATGGAGGATAATCACATAATGGTCAGCAACATCATATTATTAACTTAGAATATTTTAATGACATGGTAATTATACTGAACTAATCCTCATAAAATGATTTTAATACCCATAATAAATAAATTTTACAAATCTATACCAACCCAGAACAAAAAAGAATAATATTGAATTTAATGCAGGTATGGAACCTTCATAAAACACTTTGGGCAGGGCAATATAATCCTATCTCAGTAATGCATTATAAATCTTAGGAAATATTAAATATTATTCAGTAGGAAACAGGGTTGCTCTCTACGTTTATCATTTATTTGTTCAAAGTTATTGTCAATATCTAGTGCGCGTTAGTCGATAGTGAAAGATGGAGTGGTCCAATGATTTAATTTTTGCATTCTTAAGTTTTTACGAAAACGAACCTACGCTTTGGAACCCCAAAAATGTTAATTATAAAAACCGAAATGAGCAGCCAGACGCATGGGGTAGGATAGAAGCTGGTTTAATGCACAGTACTGGGAGGAAAACTTCAACAAATGAATTAAAAAAGAAAAGGGATTCATTAATGGCTACCTACAGAAAATTAAGGAATAGAGTAAAACAATCAATGACGACAGGCAGTGGAGCAAGCGACGTTTATAAACCCGATTGGGAATTTTATGACACCATGTCAATATTTTTAGATGATGTGTATAAACCAAGAACTACCATGGATTCTGATGTAAGTATACATATTTTGCATTAATACATCTACTGATAACCTGACAACTGATGTAAAATAAATGGTGGAGTTTGACTAATTAAAAAATTTGTAATTTAGTTTTACTTTCAAATATTTTTTACACAGTATTTTAGTGATGTTTATTTTAATACTAATTCTTATATCCAAGTACCAATTTGTTCAATTAACCAATTTCCATCATTTCGTGGGATTCCAGAATGTAGGAAAAACCTCTTATAAAGAGATATCTACTGACGTCTCTGAAACTTAATCAATTTAAATATTTTCAATTTTAATATAATAAGATACATTGACAGCTAATTACATATATGTTTTCATTAGTTAAACGGTTCAATGATTTTGCAAGCTTCAGATTTAACCTGTGTACGTTTCTAATTTATAAAAATTGTTCAATTAGTAAAGCACATAAAGGGTTGCCCTGTCTATGTAGTTCTGTTGAGTACACCTTTAGCTTAGGTCATTTACGGAGAAAATGACCTTTAGGTGACAAAATTAAAAGTAGAACAAAACCAACATCAAACTGGGTATGAGACGATCTATCAGTTGAGTTAATAAGAATGTTTTAGCTATAAAATTAAAAAATATATAAACGACTTTTTTTTGAATTTTGGGTAAATGTTCCATTATCTAAAAAACCAGTTAACAAAATTAAGCGTACAGTAGCTCATTTTGTAGGTTTTTCATTTCTCTTCAACATTGCCCATAGTAGCAAATACGGTTTTATCGATGGAATTTGTGTAAAAGGTAAGAAACTAAATTGTTACCGATTTTTCGCGATTTGTTTGTTAAAAAAACGAATCGATATAAAAATTTCAATTTTATGTCAATTGGACAAGTTTTATCATTAGAACAGGTTGATGTCGGTTTTGATTTACTATTAGTTTTGTCTCTTATTTTCGTAAATGGCCTGGGCTACTTATCTTAATGAGGGCATCATGCTCTACTACAATAAAATAAAAATGTAATTTTTTATAAACTTTTAAATTATAAAATATTTTATGCCTTTGTTTCATTTGGTTCTTTATTCACTAATATTTGTTTTATGGGTTACAAACACTATATCAAAATGTGAATCTTTTATATTAAAAAATTATAATAATTCTTGACAGTAATTATATCGCAAATATGTTCTGAACATCTAAAAGTTTGGTGAAAATTTAATTCACTTTCTTAAATAAACAGCTTCTGATAAAACCATGTAATCCGATTCAAAACTATTAAAGGGTACAGTTTTTTTTGTTTTTTACTTTGCCGAGAAACAGCAGAATCACATTTTACAAAACATCTATTTTGCTTGATACAATTATTTAATATGGTGTCAAACCCTAAGAATTGTGTTTTAGAAACCTACTCTATTTCATGATTTTATAGGTTCACTTTATAAGGACGTACAGATTATGACATAACTGTAATTATTAACTTACTAATAGGAATACTCTAATTTTAAAAAGATCTCTATAACTTAAATAATAATGATAAATTAATGTAATTGTCAAACTTGCCATATAAATAATAACAACTTAACACTTGCGGCAGCGGCAACAATCCTTTTGTCGCAAGGCAGATTCAGACGACCCATATGTTTGGATACCCAAATATTTTGAAAGGAAAGCTTCAAAGGTGCCTACTAGTCCAGGTGGGTTGTAGGGTCAAGCCGATAACTGCACCTTTAACTCGAAGTTCGGCTCGTGACCCTTTTTTTTACAACCCACCTTTGTGATTACCGACTAGTAGGCACCTTTGAAGTTTTCATTTCATTCGTTCAGATTCGATATTTGGGTATCCAAACATATGGGTCGTCTCTTTGTCGCAAATCTGCCTTGCGACAAAAAGGATTGTTGCCGCTGCCGCATTTGTAGTGTTAAGTTGTTATTATTTATATCGCAAGTTTGAAAAAATATTTTTAGAATGGTAATTAAAATTCAATTAAATTAATTTATCATTATTATTTAAGTTATAGAGATCTTTTTAAAATTAGACGCGTTCTAGTATGGCTATTAGTAAGTTAATAATTATAGTTATGTCATAATCTGTACGTCCTTATAAAGTAAACCTATAAAATCATGAAATAGAGTAGGTTTCTAAAACACAATTCTTAGGGTTTGACACCTATATTAAATAATTGTATCAAGCAAAATCGAAATTAGATAGATGTTTTGTAAAATGTGATTCTGCTGTTTCTCGGCAAAATAAAAAACAAAAAAAACTGTACCCTTTAATAGGTTTGAATCAGATTACATTGCCTTATCAGAAGCTGTTTATTTAAGAAGGTGATTACATTTTAACCAAACTTTTAGATATTCAGAACATATTTGCTATATAATTTCATTCAGAAGGTTATTAATGATTGTAGTGACATGCCAGCTGACTTAGTGACTCAAGGGAAAAAATTACTGTCAAGAATTATTATAATTTTTTAATATAAAAGATTAACATTTAGATATAATGTTTGTAACCCATAAAACAAATATTAGTGAATAAAGAATCAAATGAAACAAAGCCATAAAATATTTTATAATTTAAATTACATTTTTATTTTATTGTAGTGGAGCATGATGCCCTCATTAAGATAAGTAGCCCAGGTCATTATGAAAATATGTGACAAAACTAATAGTAAACCAAAACCGACATCAACCTGTTCTAACGATAAAACTTGTCTAATTGACATAAAATTGAAATTTTTTTATCGATGCGTTTTACAAAAAAAAAAAACGCGAAAAATCAGTAACAATTTAGTTTTTTAACTTTTACACAAAATCGATCAATAAAACCGTGTTTGCTACTATGGGCAATGTTGAAGAGAAATGAAAAACCTACAAAATGAGCTACTGTACGCTCAATTTTGTTAACTGGTTTTTTAGATAATGGCACATTTACCCAAAATTCAAAAAAAGTCGTTTATATATTTTTTTAATTTTATAGCTAAAACATTCTTATTAACTCAAGTGATAGATCGTCTCATACCCAGTTTGATGTTGGTTTTGTTCTACTATTAATTTTATCACCTTAAAGTCATTTTCTCCGTAAATGACCTGAGCTAAAGGTGTACTCAACAGAAATACATAAACAAGGCAACCCTTTGTGTGCTTTACTAATTGAACAATTTTTATAAATTAAAAACGTACACAGGTTAAATTTGAAGCTTGCAAAATCATTGAACCGTTTACGTAATGAAAACATGTATGTAATTAGCTGTCAGTATATCTTATTATATTAAAATTGAAAATATTTAAATTGATTAAGTTTCAGAGTCGTCAGTTTTTCTACTTTCTGGAATCCAACGAAATGATGGAAATTGGTTAATTGAACAAATTGATACTTGGATATGGGAATTAGTATTAAAATAAACATCACTAAAATACTGTGTAAAAAATATTTGAAAGTAAAACTAAATTACAAATTTATTAATTAGTTAAACACCACCATTTATTTTCAGTTGTTAGGTTATCAGTAGATGTAAGTAGAATAGATATGAGAGTTTTGGACCACTTATGCAAGTAGGCAGATATATCAGTATTTGAGCCCCCGTAGGCCGCCGGCACTGGTTGTGTGGGTTGTTGGGTATGTTAGGTGTCTATTGAGTAGTTGTGTGAGTTTCATAAATTTGGTGGCAGTGTTAAGGGAGAAAAATGCGAAAACGTTAATTTTCTTTGAATAAAATTTAATAGTGTGTGAAATTTCCATCCGTCCGCCACTGGTAATGCGAAATAATTAAAATAGCTTAGTGGCTTGAGTCGCGTTTCGCGATTTTTACGAGTACAGACTTGTTTCCCGACATTAAGGCGACGGTATGAAGTTCAACCATACTGCGATCATTTTGAAGGTCAACTAGTACCGCTGCCGATATGATGTAGAAAAATTCGCATTAATTTGAGGATCAGATAAGGATATGTAAATTATAAACACATCCGCGATTTTTTTATGGACTTGTTTCTATATATCAAGGTGACGAAGATGGCTCATCGATACGGACTTTTCGTGGAGGTCAGCTAGTAAAGCGCAAACGACCTGATGTGGAAAAATACGCTGGATATCCTGGTAGGTGGGTTGTGACGCAATCTTGAAATTGAAAATACAGGGTAGATTAATATGCTGAAATAGGTTTCAAGTAATCTTGCACATAGTTTTATGGTAACTAGGTAAATTGCTGAATAGAATAAAAGAGGGTTTAAATTATAAATTTGAAGCACTGAAAATTCAGTTTTATTTAATCATTCAAAGAGAACAGAAGCAAAAATAATGTTACTGGGAATTTATATAGCCTGCTATTTTTCACTGGTAACGGGTGAAGTGAATGTTGAGGACTATTTAAAGCGATATGGATTTTTAACGGAACCTAATGGAACATCTATAGCAGACGTAAAAGAGGGGTTGATTGATTGATTAATTTTCAAGAACTATATAATTTGAAAGTCGACGGTACTGCTAATGAAGAAACTTTAAATTTAATGAATAAACCACGTTGCGGTTTACCTGATTTCCCTTTGAGTTTTCGTACAACCTCCCAAAAATGGCAAAAGACTAAATTAAAGTGGTACTTTGTGTTTGCTGATTCGGAAAAGAAATTAGTGGCAGAAAAAGCTTTTGAAGTATGGCAAAATGTGTCAAACTTACAATTCACTTATTCACCTACTGCACCGGACATAGTTATTTCCTATGCCGACGGACAGTTCCAACACTCAAACAACAGAAGGTGTCAAGATGCGTGAAATTGTTATTATCTATTTGACGGACCGTCTGGTGCTTTGGGGCATGCATATCTCCCAAATAATGATACATGTCGTGAGATTCATTTAGACAGAAGTGAGATGTGGTATTTAGGGTTGGATAAAATAGAAGATATTCCAGCAAACCAGACAAGTTTGCTTTCTGTTTTGATTCATGAGGTCGGTCACAGTATTGGAAATAGTTATGATTGGAGATAAGAAAAGATTATTCTACATCTCAGATGAGAACTTTAAACTACTGAAAACTTTAAGCATTAGCGATTTCAAGCTCTCAATACCAGCAGATGAAATCATTGCTACGGTTACCAGTTATACAGGACAAACTATTTTTTTCTTCTCAAATAATATGTACGCCGAGATCAACGAGTGTTCCTATGAAGGGAAAAATTACGGTTATATAAGCAGAGACTTTAGCGGTATACCAGAAAGTATTAGAAGTGCTTTTCGGTATACTAACGGAAGAATTTATTTTTTTGAAAATAATAGGTATTTCCAATATAATGAATTTGCAAATATTCTTGTAGACACTAATAAGTTAACATTAAGTTTGTTTAATATCCCTTGTCCAAATCTGACGCTTTACGAACAACTGAAAGAATTGTTGAATAGGATTTTAGCTATAGAAAATAAAAATTAATATCAAATTACTATGTGTATTATTTTCACAGCATTTGTTTGAGATGAGTATTTTCTTGAAATACAAATTACTAAGTAATATCACCCTGTAAATTCTCGAGAACTACTCCCAAGAAGCGGATCTTGCTGGAATGTGGTCATCACGGTCGTTGGGAGAGTGAGAGAGGACTTGTTTTGCGTACATTCGTACCCCGCGAAATGGTTTAAATACAGCGTTCTGATTGCGTTGAAATCAATTGCAAACAGTCTTGCATCGTGAAACTAAGTGTTTGTGCAGTGAAAACTATTTCTGGTAAGTTATCTTTTTTCTATTATTTTTATTATAATTTTTTAATTTTTTAAATGTTTTGCTGTCTTGAAAGAAATTTCTAGACGCTAGACATTATTTTGTGTGTATTTTTGAGGTGATTTTTTGTGTCTTAAATGGTAAATATGTTCTGAGTATTTCTTTATAAATGTTTTTCTCTTGATGTGACTTTATTGAGAGAAAATGTCTGTTTAGAATACATTATTTTACAACATTTTTGAGCTGAATATTCTCTGTGTGAGAAAAAGGCTTGTGTTCGTGTTAGCTTTATCTGAATATTTCTTTATAAATATTTTTTCTCTTGATGTTGTTGCATTGAGAGAAAATGTCTAGCCAGAAGACATTATTTTCTAAGAAAATGTTGTGGTCTTGGAATGCAAAGTTTCTGTAGCGAGAAAATTTTCTTAGGTAAATAGTTATAGTAGAAAAGTATTCAGGTACATTACTAATCGATATATTATGTTATAGCATTTTTGGGGTAAATGTTTTCTCTGTGCGAAAAGGATTTTTGGTCTTGCTCGCTTTATCTGTATGAAAAATTGTCTTGGATTGAATAGTTTCTGTAGGAAGAAAGTTTCTTAGTTAAATATTTATTTTAGAAAATTAATCAGGGTATTTTACTAATCGATATATTTCTGACCAGAATTACATCGCACAGAGCAGACCAAAACGCCACGCTCAATAGCAGAAGTCAGCAGATATTTCTGACCAGAATTACATCGCACGCTCAATAGCAGAAGTCAGCAGATATTTCTGACTAGAATTACATCGCACAGAGCACGCACAGAGCAGACCAGAACGCCACGCTCAATAGCAGAAATCAGCAGAAGCTACAAGATAGAAAAACTAACAAAAGTGAGTTTACTATTATTTTTCATAAAGTTATTATAGAAGGATATTTTTATTATTATTTCAGATGAGTTTTTTAAGAGAAATTAATGAAGTTTCCTCCGCAGAGTGGGTCCACAAACCAACAAAAAAAGTTCAGGATCTGCAGTTGTTCCACAAGTACCAGATTCTGGACGCTAAACTAGTAAAATCTCGATACGGTGAAACGGTGCGTTTGGAGCTAGAGGAAGTGGTAGTGTTTCTACCCAAGCGAGTCACTGCAGTATTTAAGAACCACTTAAATAAATTTGCTGGGGGAAGCTACACGTTAACGTATACCGGACTCCAAAACGTGGGAACAAGTCATCCTAGAACTCTTTTCCTGATCGAGGACGGAACGTGGGAAACCGCAGCAACACAACATCAACAACAACAACAGCAACAACAGATTAAGCGAGGTGGGAAACCGCAACAACAACAACAACAGAATAATTGTAAGTGTTTAATTTTTGTAACTTTCTGGTGTTGGTAATCTTGTAAAGAGAGAGAACGAAAAATGAATTCAGATCAAATTGCTTGTCTTAGCGATGAAATTATCTTAAAACTGAGGGAAGTAGAAAGTATTTTGAGTAAAAAGTCAAGACCATTGTCGCAAAGGGATGTGGAAACTTGGTTACAACATACCAAAAAACACATTCTTCTGTGCAACAAGGCTATTCGGAAAGCGGATTTATCGGTGGGAACGTTACGGAAATTGCAAACCAATATTGGACATCTGAAAAGATTCAAAATTATATTAGAAAATTTTAATAAATTGGGAATGGGTATTTCAGCACGTAACAGGAACAGAAATCATCGCGTTAAATGGGAAGAGGTAGCTTCCGCTTTCAAAAGTCGCGTTAGAACGGGTGTCATAATCAATAAAAGCCATAAAGATGTTTTAGAGTTTTTGGGGGATGCTAGCAAAGTTTTTCAGGTTCGCATAAAAAATGTTTTGAAAAAAATCCTATGTTAAAGGTAAATTGTAGTTTGTGTGGAGAATTTGTTAAACTATCAGGAGATACAGAGATTTCAGACAAAAAGTATTTTACAACAAAAAATGAAGTCATTGATTTAGGGACCGATTTGCAATATTGGTTTGACTTGTACGTAAAAGATCGCATTTTAAATGCGCTTTCTGAATTTGCAACCATCGGATCGGGTTGGTCGATAAATGAAGTTATTTCCTGAAGTTAATATAAATAAGTTCGAGCTTAGTAAGGGCGCCTCATCCTACATTGAGCTACCAGAAAAAATTAAGTCCACTAAAGCTTGCATCAATGTTAAGAATCGCGATCAGGACTGCTTTTCTGGAGTATTGTTTCCGCTTTATTTCCTGTCGCCAGACATTCTGATAGGCCTTCTTCATATCCACATTACAGCACAGTTTTGAATTTAACCGGTTTAAGTGCCCCAGTCAAAATTAATGAAATTTCAGTTTTTGAGAAGCATAATCAGTCAATCTCTGTAAATGTCTTCGGTTTGGAAATGGATGCACGTTCCAAGTTCACCGTCGTTCCAGTACGTTTGTGTAAAGAAAAGCGAGAGCAACATGTCAATTTGTTACTTGTTCAAGACAAGTATTTTCCGAAAAAAAGTGATATGGATGTAGAGGGTGTTGATGATGAGAGTGATAATGATGCTTATGAAATCCAATATCATTATTGTTTTATAAAAAATCTGTCACGCCTTATATCGAGTGAAGTTTCCAAGCATTTAGGAAAAAAATATATTTGCGATAGATGTCTAAATTATTTTTATTCAGAGGGAAAGTTAAAGGAGCATTCTGAATACTGCGAAAAGTTGAATGAATGTAAAATAGAATTTCCAAAGTTTTCCATCGTTTACGCTGATTTTGAATCTCTTTTGGAACCGGTTATTGGTGGCAAGAAACCATCAACTAATAGTTTGCCATATCAAAAACATACCGCTTACAGTGCTGGGTACTATTTTCAATGTAGTTATAATAATGATTATTCATTCTACAAAATATAGAGGGGTTGATTGTATGTCTTGGTTCGCTGAAGATATGGCTAATGTGGCAAAATTTGTGCAGTCTAAACTGATTAACGTAGAGCCTATGAACACCGTGGTAGACTTGAAGGATGCTACGGGGGTGTGCCATATTTGTGAAAAACCTTTTAGCCCTCAGGATAGGGTAGTTCGCGACCATGACCACCTGTCTGGGAAATTTAGAGGCTTTTCACACAATAAGTGCAACCTTTTATATCGGAAATCCTTTGTTGTACCCATTGTTTTTCACAATTTGAGTGGATACGACTCACATTTTATTATTCGCGACTTGGCTAAACGAAATCACATAACTTTGCTGCCGGTTAATAAGGAAAAATATATTAGTTTCACCGTCCACGATAACGATACCAAAATTAAATTTCGCTACATAGATTCCTTCAGGTTTATGGGGTGTTCGTTAGACACTTTGGTGTCCACGTTAAAAGATACCGACTTTGAGATTCTAAATAATCAGTTTAGACATGTACCAAATGAGAGCCTACGATTGCTCTATAGAAAAGATGTATTTTTCTATGATTATCTTGACAAAATTGAGAGATTGCAAGAAACCGAATTACCCGCGAAAAAGAAATTTTATAATCGCTTGAACGATGAACACATACAAGATGAGGATTATATACATGCACAGGTAATTTGGGAGAAATTTGGATTGAAAACACTTCGGTGAGTACAGCGATCTGTATATGAAAACTGATATCTTGTTGTTAGCTTGCGCATTTGAGACCTGCCACAAGACATACGGCTTAGACGCAGCAAGCTATTATACAATCCCTGGATTCACATGGGATTGCATGTTGAAATACACGCAATGTAGACTCGAAACGATTCAAGATGTTGACATGTTGCTATTTATGGAACGCGGAATACGAGGAGGTATCTCGATGTGCTGCAACAGGTACGGCGAAGCAAACAATAAGTATGTAGAGGGTTATGATTCCTCTAAACCCTCAAAATACCTTTTTTACTGTGATGTTAATAACATGTACGGATGGGGGATGATGCAACCCCTGCCTTATGGTGGGTTCAATTGGGTTGACCCGAACATCGACATAACATCCATCCCCGATGATTCGCCAAAGGGATACATTTTAGAAGTAGACTTGGAGTACCCCGAGTGCTTACACGATCTTCACAAGGACCTACCCTTCTGTGCCGATCACAAAACACCCCCAAATTCTAAAAATAAAAAGTTATTAACCACCCTCGATGATAAAGAAAAATACATAATTCATTACAGGAATCTAAAGCAAGCTTTGGCGCATGGTTTAGTCTTGAAAAAAATTCACCGAGTATTGCAGTTCGATCAGTCCGCCTGGCTGAAACCCTACATCGACTTCAACACTCAACTGCGAAGTCAGGCGAAACATGAATTTGAGAAAAACCTCTATAAATTGATGGTAAACGCAGTGTTTGGGAAAACCATGCAAAACGTGAGAAAACATCGAATTGTGAAACTGGTTAGAAAATGGAACGGTAGGATGGGCGCGAAAAACTTAATTGCCAGCCCTAATTTTCAAAGTAGAACTATTTTCGATGAAGATCTGATGGCTGTTGAATTAAAAAAGCACAGTATTCTATTCGATAAACCTCTATACATTGGGATGTGCATTCTTGATATTTCCAAACTTTGCATTTATGAGTTTCACTATGATTACATGCTCAAAAAGTTTCCGGTGGAGCGGTGCAAACTTTTGTATTCGGACACTGATAGCCTGGTCTATGAGATACAGTGTGAGGACCTCTATGAAGAGCTAATAAAGGCGGATATTCAACGTTTTGACACGAGCGATTATCCTTCAGATAATCGCTGGAATATTCCCTTAGTTAATAGTAAAATACCAGGTCTAATGAAGGATGAGGTGAAAGGTAAAATTATGTTATTTTTTATTATATTGCGTTCGATGCAATACACATTTAAGATTCAAGGAGGTAACAACATTAAGAAAGCCAAGGGGGTAAAGAAGAGTGTGGTGAAGCGCAAAATAAAGTATGAAGATTACTTGGAATGTCTGCAGCAATTTACAGTCGAGACGACAAACGCTTTCTTATTCCCCACAGTTATGATACTTTGCCTTGGGGCCATTACAAGATCAGGCAATTCTAATTTGAATTCTTTTTCTTTCTCTTTTGAAGATAAAGGTCTTTCACATCATCATCATCAGCAACACTACTACAAGTCATCTACAACATTCCACCTGGATCATCAACCACACTGAAACAACTTGCAATTGAAGCGATCTGCCGCAGTGATCTTGCGGATTTCATCACCTCGACACCGCTTCCTTGGTCCATGGTGGAACAATTTCCTATCATCAAATACCGACTGATGAAATATATTCAAACATGCAGGTAGATCACAAGACTCTCGTAGATGGCTTTGATGATGAAGCAGACCAAAATTGTCACTCGACAAGAGAATCAGTCTGCTGTTTTATGGGGGGTTAGAATCTCACGCCAGATATAAAAAGTATTCTGCAGCTTTTAAAATCAATAGAATTGTCGCTGAGTCTCGAGACCGTATGAAATTTGATAATTTGCCCTTGTGCAACGAATGTTGCGAGAAACTTAAAATTTGTTTCGAAACAAGGAAACAATTTCATACGTATCGAGACTATGTGAGAACATACAGATATCGGTCATATCAACTCTTCATTTTATACGGATATCGAGGAAACTGGTGTGGCTCATGTTGGATGCCTTTGTTCACGATACATAAGCATGAACCAGAAGTTCCAAGATATTGGTATCAAGAGCTGTTAGATATGCCTGATATTGTATCAGAAACTTTCAACCCCTCCGACTGAAACTAAATAGTAGTTGATGCTGATGATGATGTGAAAAGCAGTAACATTACAAATTAGATTAGCTTTTGTATAATTTTTTTCTTTTACAGACACAACAACAACAAAAACAACGGCAACAACGACAACAACACGAATTCCAGATCTCAATTTAAAAAGAAAAGTCACCATTCTTAGTAGCAAATTTTTTATTCTACACAATGGCGACCCCAAACACTCTTAAAGAGCATTGCATCAAGACCATCTGTCACAGTATTTCAAACTTAGCCAATTTCGTTGTCTGGGCACCTCTCCCCTGGTCAGTAATCGATGATGTGATGCACAGTTTTCCGAAACACAAATATGGACAACTTGTTCAGCTTTCTTCAAATACCCATCTAGACACTGATGCCATTTTAGATGGGTTTGAATATGAAACAAATTTATCACTACATCAGAGGCTTATTTTCTTGAATTTCGCCTACGATCTTGAAAAATTCTGCTCATATGATAGATATCAGGCATCATTCCAATATTTTACAATTTTTGCTATTGAATTTGGTGACTTTAGGTTATGCAACTCATGTGGGGAGACACTGAAAAGTGTTTTCCAACAGAGAATAAGATTTTATAAGTTTAGGCCGCACTTTGATACCTTTAATTACTGTAGTAGAGATCTATACATTGTGTATCAATACAAAAAACATTGGTGTAGTTCTTGTTGGATGCCGCTGTTTAAGATATGTAATGCAGATGAGTACCTTTTGCATGATATGGAAAGGTATTTTTCTGCAGCAAAAAAAAACAAAACAGTATTGATTTTTTGTTGTTGTTGTGTATGTATTGTTGTATTGTATAACTAGTAATTAGTTTTTCTTTTGTAAAATATATAATTAATTTTATTTGGTGTTGTTGTTGTTTACTCTAGTGTATAATTATATAGTTTTAGTAATTAGGTATTGTATTTTATTAAAAAATATATATAGAGTAGTAAGTTCGTGTAAGATTCGGTGCTGGTTGTGGTGGTGGTGGTATATTGTATACGGTATTTAATGATAAGTTAAATAAAAAAATATTCTGAAAACAGTTTTTTATTTTAAGAAATAAAGACCTTTAAATACCCAACTGTCTCACCTCTGCAGATACAACATTTATCAATATCTATAAAACAACTTGAGCAGCAGGCTAAATGTCTACATGGAAGAAGTACAACAGATATTTCATTAGTTAAACAAATTTTGCAAGATAAGTTAGTGGCTTTTGAATCTTCTATTGTTTTTTGAATCATTAAGCAGTTGTTGGATATCATCAAGTGCCGTTCAGTAACATCATCGTTTGGCAGCAAGTTTGAAATCTGTATGCCACAACAATAACATATGATTCTATCTCCTGAACCACTATAAAAGAATCCAAGTTTTGCTAAATCATTAGGTCTCTGCTTTAGACCTATAGGCCAATTGCCAAACGTAGAAAATCTGCTGGCAACACTTATTTTATCTTTATGAACAACAGGTTTTTTTCTATTTATTAAGTATACGCTATCTGTATCGAAGAAGGAACAATTTGGATTCCAATCTAAATGGTCAGCTACAGGATCGTCTGTCATTTGCCAGTTGAATCCTTCAGTCCCACAAAATGCACATCTTACTACATCATTTTGACCAAAATAAATAAAGTCAGCCCTTGCTAGTCTGGAAGCTGGGAATTCTGATGGCCAGTTTTCAAAGGTACGTAATCTGTGTTCGTATACTTGATACCAATCTCTACACTCCATGATTGTAATATATCAACTGAGGGAAAATTAAAAAACTGGATGATTTTATACATTTTATTGAGGTTTTCTCGCTACAATGTCGGCTACAATTTTTTCTCTGTAATAATAAAGATACTCTCTTAAATCAATACTCAGTTGAGATGTATTATCAAAACAAAAAGATGATAGTAGTCGTTCAACTGGTTGCGAACAAATTAAATGTTTCCATGAACAAACTTCATTTAAAACTTTGAAATAATATTTACAAAAGTTCATTTCTAAATATGCTTCTACTCGACTAGAAATTATATGTTCAATTCTAAAAAGTTCCACTACATCACTATGAGAGAAATATAACGCAATAATATTTTGCATCAACAAGATTAGTTTCTCGTCATCCTCAGATCTTGTTTGGGTTATATGTAGAAATTCTCCACAGGAAATTGGTGCTGCAACCTCGTGACTGCTAATATTTGGGTTTTCTAAATAATTCTGATTCATCAACTTCAGAACGCACAAAACATCCGCCCATTCGAAGCTGTTCAAGACAATTTTCACATTATTTTTTTGTAGAATAATTACTGGTGCAAACGTTCGAGCTGGACTTAATGCACATTGGATTTCCAACTCAGAATTGATGAGAGGAAATTTGGTGTGTAACAGGTAAAACGCTTCTGTTTTAACTGCTTCTTCGTACATGTTTAAGATTCTATCTAGGTCGGCGTTGTAGTCAATTTCATCAAAACTTGTATCACTCATACTGCTGCTCACCAAATTGAACTGCTCTTACTGAAGGTAATGGGAAACTCAGAAGGTTTTATAACGTCTACATCGTTGTCTTCCCTCCTACTCCTGTTTTACAAGTTATAGCCTGTTGCTGGAATCAATCCAGCTGTCGTGACTTTTATCAAAACCCAACCATCGAACTTAGACTTTATTGCCTTTTTTCTGCAACACTTTTTCCACGAGATAAACGTCAGGGTTTGCGGTTTTTTGCCTTCTTCCTCATAAAATCCCCCTTGAATTGGTCTGCCACTCATGTCTTCCAACAGGTAGGTAATGGGATTCGTTAACTGATATTGACGTACCTTGAATAGCTCTGTAGTCCAATTCCTGGTGTGTCCTTTTTCAAAGACGTGTTTCACTTTACTTATTCGCACCACATCACCCACCTTTAGTTTCCTGGGTCCGGTGATTTTCAATCTATTGAATACTTTAATGTCCTTAGCATTAGCAGCAGTTACGTCGCTAGGGCGCATTTTCGTCGTCTGATGTTTTTGATTGTTGTAAGACTGAACGATATCAGGTAAAATGTCAATCCACTTGTAACTGCCATTTAAACTGAAATACTTGAATAATTTCTCCTTTAGCGTCCTTATCACGCGCTCACATATGGCTGCTTTCATCCCACTAAATGTACTATAGTGGTTAATCGAATATTTTTGCATTAGTTTCGTAAAGTGACTATTGTAGTATTCCTTTCCGTGGTCTGTTTGCAAATTTTTCGGACGGCGCCCACCATTAGCAGTGAGAATACTCTCGAAAGCCTTTGTCACCTCCTCTTCTGATGTTGATTTCAGCGCCCTCGTCCACACGTACTTGGAAAAACAATCAATTACCACTAAGATATACTTAAAATTTCTATTAGTTCCCGCATAAAGATCTAATTGTCCTAAATCAGACTGCCATAAATCATCGAAACCCTTAATGACGGTGTGACGTCGTGGAAATTTTTTTCTCACAGGTCGATGCAGCTCCTTTACAACTTGAACTTTTTCCTTGGAATAATTCATGATGACTGCTATAATTTAGCATGGCTGATGCCTTTTTATTTAGTCTTTAGAGCAGATTGCTGTTCCTGCTGCTGTTGCTGTTGAATGGCTACAATTTTTGGATTAATCATCTTTAGTTGATTGTTGATTTGCGGAGACTTCGTTTTTGTGAGATCGCAGTTCGCTCTTGACGCCATCTGATAATTTTTTCATCTCTAAGTTCATCTTATTAACTTTATCACTCATTTCATCGTGTAATTTTTGCATATCCACATATAGTTCGGGTACAACTTTTCGCATTTTCTCTTTGATGGCCTTCACTTCATCAATATCGTTTTTCAATTGCGAAATTTCATCACTTATAGTCTGTTTTAGATTCTCTTCAATTTGCTGTGGCAATTTCGTAAGCTGGTTAAGCTGGACGTTGGTATTCGACTGAAATTCCAGAAAGGTCTGTTGATTAACCCTTAAGCTGCTATCAATAGTATGTTGATTTTTCTCAAGTTTTCGCATACTGTTGTAAACCTTATCGCTGAAATCATTGAATGCCACTTGAAAGTCCTTTTTAATTTGAGACAACTTGTCGCGTACTCTGTCATCGACATAGAGTTTATTGGCGGCATCCATATCCGCTTTGGGATCTGCAACATTTGAAATTATCACTTTCTCTACATCTATATTTCCATCGGCTGTGAAGGAAAATTGTATTTTTGCGCGCTCATAATCACTCGGTTGCTGTTGCTGAACAGCACTTCGACCAAATTTATCGAGAGACATTTTACTAATGACTACTTTGGTTATTTGTCACGTATAATATTGGCTTCTTTGAGCTCATTTATTATCGCTACAATTGCGTTGTCGTGGGATGTGTTGCCGGCCTCTTTCGATGCAACAAGTAACCTTAAACGATCTACCAATTCATTGGGATCGTCCCAGTAGACGTATTCCATAGGCTTTGTATTATATTTCAACTTCATACCTCTTCCTTCGCTGCTGCTGCTTGGTTTAATTGGTTTTATAAACATAGGTTTAATGACATCCTTGTATTTAGATATTCCTGAGGGTTTCAAATGTCCTTTTACATTCCGGTGTACTAATGCCCGCTCCAGAACTTTTTGGTACACGATTTTGTCATCTGGAGTGTATGCGGGGTCCTTGTAGAATATTAGTTGGTAAAGACCAGGTGATCCTCGAAACACAGCGTCTCCAACAGTAAGACGTCCTGTCCTCGAATCGAAGTTGATTTCTTTGTTACCGAGATACCACTTGGAGGTTTTCAAATTGTATGAGGGTCCATAAATGTTGTCAATTTTATCACTCTTGTGGAAATATTCGGTTACGTACGTTTGCACCATTGCTGGATACTGCTCCATATAGGACTCAAAGGTTTTGTCAGAGTAATTAGTCGGATCATCATTCTCTTCTTCCGTTTCCTCGGCTTCAGCATCGGTATAAAAACTAGTCTCTGCCACTGGTTCTTCTTCGAGGAATAGACTGGATTTTGGTGTTAACGGCTCTAGTTTTTCTTTTTTCACAATTGTTTCTCGTTTTATAGATGGGAACACCGGAGGTGAATGTGTTGACGGTGGTGGTATCTTGGTGAGAACTTTGGATGTAGTCGAAACTATTTGTTTCAAAGGTCCGACTACCGGTTCAAAGAGCTTATTGAGGGTCTCATCGTTTTCCGATTTACCCAGTTTCAGACTGAGGTACTTCTTGCGAATGGACCGTGCTAGTTGTTTGATTTTTTTCTTGCGGAAAGCTTCGGCAATGCTGTTGCTGCTCACTGAAGACATTTTTGTTGACTGACTGATTATTTTTCGCTTTGTAGTCTTATATATTTATCGAAACCTTGGCGATATCGCCCTTCATTTAAATTGAATTATGTAACAATAACCACGAACCCGTAGCGATCCTGCCAACACTTTGAACACAAGTCTTTAAACTGTTCGAATGACATATCCGGAGATACGTGTTCATCATAGGCGTGCTTTAAATTGATTTCATCTTGTTTGAATAGCACAATCACATTACAATTGTCTCGTATTAGTTGCTTGGGCATTTTACTATACGTCTGCAACAAATAAATTGAATCGATGTGTCGGTGTCGTCCCATGGAAAAGAAATTCTGAATCTTTTTCTGTTTATCACCAGCCACATCATCAAAAATAAACACTGAATACTCACAGGCGTCTGATGGATCAATTACATTTTCGTTTTCGCTGAAAGGGAAATATGACACACCTTTAACGCTCTTGAGAACCTCTTGTAGTAGTTGGTATTTTGGTTGGTACAAAGATTTCGAGTAGACGTAGACATTTTTAAATCGCAATCCGTTTTCGTTGAACAAAAGCGAGAGCAGCGCATTGGTTTTCCCGCAGCCGCTGGGGCCGCAGAACGCCGCCCGGACGGAATTTGGCCATAGTTTCCCATTTTTCGATGGCACACTATCATTGTCACCCCCTTCCGCCACAAAATCTAGATTTTGTATAGGCAATTGAATATCTTGCTGCTTTATGTGCATCTCAAAGTAAACTGATGTACATGTGTTTTGGGTGGACGTTTAAATATAAAATTTACTTTCTGAACGTCAGTCAGTCAGTATTATGTTAACCGCTGAAGGTAGTGGAAGTGTAGTGAACACTCTAATCAACAAGTTACCCTTTGAAATTCACCTTCCTGGCTATCAATTTTGTGGACCGGGTACGAAACTCGAAAAACGCTTAGCTCTAGGACAGCGAGGTATAAACAAAACTGACGCAGCTTGTCGGGATCACGATATTGCTTACAGTAAAAGCACTTCTCTAGCAGACCGTCATAAGGCAGATTTTGAGTTGGAGAATAGGGCTTGGGAGAGATTCAAATCTAAGGACGCTTCACTCGGTGAAAAAGCAGCTGCTTGGCTCATAACAACGACTATGAAAACCAAACAGAAACTCGGTCTTGGCATGAAATCTCAAAAGCGAAAGAGGAGTAGAGGTGTGAAAAAATCTTCCCGTAAGCGAAAATCTTCAACACGCAAAACCCTTTTACCATTTCGAAAGCATGTCATGCTACCTACGAATAAAGCTATCGCTAACTCTCCTGCAGGACAAAGTCTACGACAGTCATCGCTGATGGCTTTGAGAGCGGCTAGGATGGCAATTAAGAAAGCTGGAGGTCGTAAGAAAATTCGGGTTCCTCGTGTGATACCTTTCGAGTCAAAAGTCGGTGGAATTCTCCCATTACTCCCGCTATTTGCAGGACTCTCAGCTCTTGGAACCCTTACTGGAGGAGCTGCAACTTTGGGTAAAACACTAATAGACGCAAAAAATGCTAAAAAAAACTCGAAGACGACAGACGACACAATCAAGCTATGGAGGAGATTGGAAAGAAAGGGTCCGGGCTTTACTTGAAAAAGTCCCGCAAAGGAGGCTTCGGTCTCTATTTGAAGAAACAACAAAAAAACTCCCGATAAAGCTACCCAATCGAGCACTTTACACCAGTGAGCTTGTTGAATACGCCAAAAAATTGAAAATACCAAATTTTAAAGGTGTATTTATGCGTGATGCCTTACCTAAAAACAAACAACCATCAAGAACCGAGTCGGCAATCATCAACTTGGATTCTAGTCGCAACAAAGGCACACACTGGGTAGCTTACATTAAAAATGGAAACGTTGCGCAATATTTCGATAGTTTTGGTAATTTGAAACCGCCTCGTGAATTGGCTGAGTATTTAGGAAGTAATGTATCGATACTCTACAACAACGACTCCTACCAAAATTATAATCAATCTAATTGCGGTCATTTGTGTCTGCAATTTCTCTATAATAACACCTAACAGTGAGGGAAATCTTCAGTCATGTCTTTGATATTAACGCTGAAAGGACGCAGTTCAATACTGTCCATTGATTTTCAACCACCTATTCAACTACATCCTGACTACAATTACGGTCTAGCCTTGCTGAGTTTCCACTCCTACAACAGCATCCCGAACATTGAGAAGGGTAGCAAAGTGCATTTAATCGACTCGAAAAAGAAACCAACCACCATCGAATTACCTGAAGGCAGCTACGAAATTGGTGATATTGAAGCGCACATTAGAAAAGTCTTGGGTGTGCAGCATTCGAAGGATGTGGATGAGATTTTCTCATTGAAACCCAACAATAATACACTTAAATGTGAAATATACAGCAGTAAATACGCAATAGACTTTCAAAAGGAAAACAGCATCGGTGCCATACTGGGTTTTTCCAAGAGACTGCTCACACCTCTTCAAGTGCACAGCTCTGATTTACCAGTGAATATTATAAAAGTGCCAACAATCCATCTCGATAGTAACATCACATCGGGAGCATTCTACAACGACAGACCGTCACATACCATATACGAGTTTGCCATTGGAGTTGATCCTGGTTTCGCTATTGACGAAACACCTCAACATCTTATCTACCTACCTATCAACCGAAGAGAAATACACAACATAACTTTGAGAATTCTTAATCAGGAATCTGAACTCGTCAATTTCCGAGGGGAGGAAATCATTGTGAGACTGGAACTGAAACAGCTATTGCAGCAATAATGGGACGCTTACTCATATATGAGCATCCTCATAAAAGTACAAACATGCCACAGCCAAAGTCAGTATCAACGAAACCTTTGAAGAGATCACTTACGTCTCCAATAAACTATTTCTACAATCGCTAGGCTATCATGTCAACTCAAGCATTCGATATCTTCCGAAAGCCCAGTTTCGATGACAGCATTCGCAGGATGGAGGTCAGAACCTACTATCCCTATGTAAAGTCATTTGGGAACAACGACATAGTAGAGATTACTGTGAACCAAGCCGATTCCTGGTTATCCATGGCGGACTCGTATATCGCCGTTAAGGGTCAAATTAATGTAACGGCAGGTGCAGGTGAAGTTTCCCTATCCCCTAATGCAGGAGCATTTTTCTTCGATAATATGGTTTACGAACAGTGTGGTAAAGAAATGGAATCGGTTCGCGATCCCGGTCGCGTCAGTGCCATACGAGGTTATCTGTGCTATGATCCTACCAGTTCAAGAGAATTAGCTATTGCTGGCTGGAATTTACCCGGTAAACCAATTGTGAATGCAGCAGACAGATCTTTCCGAATGTACATCCCGCTCAAGCATTTGTTTTCCCTCTTCAACGACTACCAGCGAGTAACCTGTGGAAAGCAAACAATACGTTTAGTGCGAGCAAGAAATGATGATGATTGTCTTATTATTACTGATAAATCTACAAAAGCAAGCGTGACGATTGACAGCATTGAACTCAAAGTCCAGCATATTTTCCCCAACGATGATATGAAACTTGAACTGCTGAAAGCCGTTAAACAGGATACCGGCATTATTATTCTCTTTCGTAAATGGGAACTTCATGAGTTGCCTGCTCTGAAGACAGGCGCCACACGAGAAATTTGGGCTGTGAAAACTTGTGCTGCTGTAGAGAGTCCTCGATACGTCATCATTGCCTTCCAGACCAATAAGCACAGCAACATAGCGGCTGATGTTGCTGACCCTTATGTGATTATCCTCCATTCGGGATACAATCTTTGCATAAATACCTTTATTTTAAGTGTATAACTTAAAGTATATTATTGGGTTTTTTTAAATAACTGTATAGTAATTCAGTAGAAGTATTACTCCAATTTAATATGGTGAATCAAAAACAGATCCCGGTATGGTTTATTTCTGTAATAAATTGTTAAGTTCATGTTTAAATATCATAATTTGTTTTAACACGTGCCCAATGCCGTTTTTCTAATTTAGTCTTGTCGTATATATTGTAAGTAAGCCGAAGTTCTATCTTCTTAGTTTTATTTGTGAATTAAAATAGGATAAGGTATGGTTTATTGATGCAATAAATTCATATTTAAATATCATAATTTTGTTTTAGCACGTGCCCAACGATTTATTTGCTACCATTTGACCATTTTTTATTGATACCATCACGGGACAAAGAAGGCCAACGAGCCTTTAATGTGGAGCGACATTTGTTGGTTTCCACGCGCCGAGCCAATCTACCTGTCGAAATGCAATGAAAATAAACTCACCCTTGCTATCCGCATAAATTATGGATTTTTTGTCCTATAAATCGGTAAGCAGTATTGCTCTTCAAATGAAATTTTTGTCGACACCGGGGAATATACAAAGGATATATCCCGGATTTTTTTTGCATTTCTAGAAAGGGTCACGAGCCGAGCTTCGAGCCATGTAACTGCACCTTTAGACGGGGGTGTACAATTTGGAAAAACGTACCTGCCACAGCTGCAACTATTACTCAACTGTGACATTGAAATTTTGTGTCTAGTGAAGTGATGACTAGCTGCTAGAACCAGGTTTTTGTCTTTTCAGGTCTCTGAATAAAGAAATGGTTAAGAATTTAGCAGTCTATGTATGTTGGTATTAATGCAATTTTTACTCTCGCGCCTACTCATCCGATTGTGATGAATGAGGTGTCAACAGATTCGTTATTATGTTGACATTTTATAAGATCTATATGTTGACGTGAAATGTAATGTATGACTCCTAGGCCTTGCCTACAAAAGAATGGCACCTTTAAGGGAGTATTAAACATTTAAATAACGGGACATTAAAAAAAGTGAGGGTCTCTGCATTTTTTTGGTAGGTTAAATAAAAGAGGAGGATATTTTGAGTTCATAAGTGACAAAAAACATTTTACTATATTTTGGCGTTTGTAGATACTGCCAGCACTCTCTATTATACCATCAGCTGGGGACGGATTTTGGTAAAAATTTTGTCGCTTCTTTCATGAAGGGGTTTGAAAAGTATATTCACGTTGTATACAATGAAGCGAGATTTGCCAGAGAATGGCGTGACTAACATAGGAAAGATTGGTTTTCCATTTTCCGAAAAAACGATGTTTTTCTCGCCTCTGCCATGTCGACTAACTGAATTATATGATGCAACGAAGAATCAAAATACTATAGGGATAAGTATCGCATGTGGCCAACCAGTTGATATGAGTACGTGATCCTGTAAAGAAACATAACACTATGCCACGATTTTCTCACTTCTGCCAAACGGAAGAATGCAAGTTGATATCGAGAGTAGTCCACAAGAGAATAAGGGTTACGAATGCCCAAGAAAAATTAAGAACCATAAAATATGGTGAAAACTTGAACGATTGTACTATTCCAACAAACCATATGCCAATTTCTTTGTGGACTACACTCGATATTAGCTTTCATTCTTCCACTTGGCATGACCATAGTGCCATATTTGTTACGTTGTTCTGACAAGATCACTTTCTTATCTCAACTCTTTAATACATATGACATTTATGCCTATCATTCATTTGGTCAACACGTCAGAAGCGAGAAAATCGGAGCAAACATTTTTTTTCGGAAAATGGAAAACGAGTTTTTCGTATGTTAACCATGCGGTTCTCTCCCAAACTTCGCCTCATTATATTCAACGATAACACACTTTCCAACCCCCCCATTGACACAGAAGCGAGAAAATGGTAAACGAAATTCTGTCACCACCTGAAGATCTATATCACTTGTTTCATGTTTTAGGTAGACATTAATTTTAAAAGTTTTCTGAATTAAAATTGTGGGAAAGACTGACCATTTCAAATTTTACAAACGTTTCAGAATCTAACATAGACCCTGTTCTCAATGGCAATAGTAACACAATAATATTTAAAAAAATGAAAAAGTGTCAATTATAGAAAGTGTATAATGTGGCATTAAAATGTTTGACAATATTAACTGACATAAATAAGAGAATACTATTTGATATATACAGGGTAGCACAAAAACTTCTAAAGAGCATCTAAAAATATAAAGTTTATTTCAAGTTTTCTGAAAGAGTTATCTTCACAATGTTATGTGATTCTCCTTGGTACAACTTTGTTATGAAATAGTGCGTTTGCTAAAAATTTAATCTCACTTCACTAACTGCTTCAGAGGGGGACCCGACACTTTTATTTGTAAGAAATCGAATATACTATATGGAGAAGTTTTTGGCTGAAGCCGCCCCTGTCGCTCCAAATTCTGGGTCAACGATCGTCACTGAAATAGCAGAACCGGTTGTCCTTATAAAGGCTAATTCAGACTACGCTAGTAGTTTAGTCGAGTGGCGAGTTATTCCAATGATAACTGCCCCAAAAACGTTCGTACTGCAGTCGAGTGCAGTACACAAGATTAGTGTAATCTGCAAGTGGAAAAACCTGCAACTTAATATTCCATACGCCCTCATATTCTAGATATTTGAAAACAAATTTTAAAATTGTTTCTTCATTCCAAAGAAACATTTTTACAATACCTAACCAACAAAACGATAGCTAATAACTCTACAGCTCAAACAGTAGTTGAATGTTCGGACTTGTTTAGACGATGAACCAGTGAGCAATGACGCGTGGTGGGGGACGCTACTCGACCGAAAAATAGAACAAAATGGATCGGCTCGACTAAATTGCTTGCTAAACTACTCGACTAAATTTTCGTTATTCAGACATGGATAGTTACTAAATTACTCGCCACTTGACTAAATTACTAGCACAGTCAGAACTAGGCTTAATAGCAACATATTAGCTTATATTTTAGATATATGTTCATCTACTGTTACTAAACCTATATTCATGCAGTATATTCATACACAATTATTATCTTCAGTTCTGATTATTAAAAGTTTTTATTGTCTTATTTCTATATAAATACTTCAAATAATTATATTTCAGTTTCCTACTTTTTTGTTTGAGTTATTTTCTTATTCTGTATATTACATATATATACAGGGTGAGTTTTTTTTTTGATGATCAGTATGGGGATCTCGGAAACTAGCGGAGATAGAGCAATGGTTAAATTGCAATTGCAAGATTTGCAGTTTTACTGGCCCAATTTAATGACACTTTCGGATTTTTGTAAAAAGTCATGGCTTACTAGATATTTACTTAAATCCCTCTAGCTCCTTTGTTTTTGATTTTATAAAAAATTGAAGGGAATTGTATCCCGAATATGATTGTCATGTCCTTGTTTGCGTGACAGCTCTCGTTTTCAAGATATGACACAAACTTATCTTTTTTTGAATGGAAACCATAGTTGGCTATGACCTCAAAAAATCGGACATTTTTAGAGCTTTTCAACGATATAATACTCGATATAGTTATTCATAAAAATAACGGAGTTATGGATGCTTTTCTTTCTTATTTTCACTTTTAACGTAGGTAGCCATGAAAAAGATTTTTTCACTTTGACTTTTGCTCATTTGAGAGTAATTCCATTAGTAGTGCTGAACTCAAACTCGACAAGTTTTCGTGATAAAATGGAATATTCTAACGAAGAAAAACTGAATATGGTGGAATGTTATATCATATGCCATAAAAATTCAGTTCGTGCAGCTGAGGAATACTTTCATAGATATTTTAATCGTCGTCAACCTGCTCTATGTACATTTAAGAGGCGTTACGATAGTTTTCGCAGATATGGATCTTCTACTAAACCACCAAAGGAACGTAATCAAATTAACGAAGCAGCACAATTAAATGTTTTGGAAATGGTAAGTCAAAATCCATCTCAACGAACTGTAGTTAAGGTACTGAAAACGCACAAGTTCCACCCGTACAAACTTTCAGTTTCTCAAACTTTGCATGCTGGAGACGAACATCGACGTATTTTGTTTTGTACATGGTTTAGAGACATGTGCCTTGACAATCCACAGTTTCCATTAAAGGTGTTATGGTCAGATGAAACTAGATTTACTAACTGCGGTATGTTCAATGGACACAATGAGCATATCTGGGCTAAAGAAAACCCTTTCCATGTAGAACAAAAACGACCCCAGATAAAATTTGTTTTTAATGTTTGGTGTGGTATCATAGGGTCTACTATTCTGGGGCCTTTTACCTATGACGAATCTCCTACTCGGGAGCGCTACTTGCATAATGTTGCATAATTTGAATTTGAGAACTCGTTTTAGAAATTGAGTGGTTCCAACATGATGAAGCACCTGCTCGTAACTCGTTATTAGTAAGACAACACTTAGATAATATCTATCCAAACTCTTGGATAGGAGTCTCCCGATTTGGCAGTTATACATAGACTTCTATTTATGGGGTGCGCTAAAAAACAAAGTATGCAAAAGAAAGTATGAGACAGTTGGTGACCTAAGGCAGGCGGTATTACAAGCAATTGAAGAAATTGATAGGCGGTCTGTGAGGAAAGCGGTAATGTCAATCTTAAAAAGATGCAATTTTTGTCTAAATAACAATGGTGGACTTTTCGAACATAAATTGTAACCATTATTATGTACTATAATTTCTTAAGTTTTTAGTAAGTACCTACTTATTTAGTTTTTTCGTTATATCTGATATACCTAATAGAAAAATCGATCAATGTTTTTTGGAATAGTTATTAATAAATTAATCTATTTCATGGCTAACAACGTTAAAAGTGAAAATAAGAGAGAACAGCATCCATAACTCCGTTATTTTTATGAATAACTATATCGAGTATTATATCGTTGAAAAGCTCTAAAAATGTCCGATTTTTTGAGGTCATAGCCAACTATGGTTTCCATTCAAAAAAGATAAGTTTGTGTCATATCTCGAAAACGAGAGCTGTCACGCAAACGAGGACATGACAATCATATTCGGGATAAATTCGCTTCAATTTTGATATCAACACTTTTTTTATAAAATCAAAAACAAAGGAGCTAGAAGGATTTGCCTAAATCGACAGAATTTCGTTTTTTCAAAATATCTAGTAAGCCATGACTTTTTACAAAAATCCGAAATCCGAAAATGTCATTAAATTGGGCCAGTAAAACTGCAAATCTTTCCCAATTTAACCATTGCTTTATCTCCGCTAGTTTCCGAGATCCCCATACTGATCATCAAAAAAAACTCACCCTGTATGTATATATGTATATATATATATATATATATATATATATATATATATATATTTGTTTGTTTTTAAGTTTTCGCGGGCACTAAATGTGTTAGGTGGTTTCCGGGAATTCATCCGCGTAGTTGATAACTGATCCCTGCCGGGATCGTTGGTAAAATGACGACGTTTCGGCAGAGTCACATCTGCCCTCTTCAGGTCGGTTCGCATAATTCTCGTAGCCTTCTGCTTTCGCTTCTAGTTACTCAAATACTAAGAGAGAAACATCGTCATTTTACCAACGATCCCGGCAGGGATCAGTTATCAACTACGCGGATGAATTCCCGGAAACCACCTAACATATATGTATATATATATATATGTATGTATATATATATATATGTATATATATATATATATATATATATATATATATATATATATATATATATATATATATATGTTAGGTGGTTATATGTAGGTGAAAATGGATCCGTTCCATATTAAAAAATTTACACCTGTACAAAACAACAAAACAATGTTCCTAGATTGTATGTCCTAAAAATCCATAAATCAGATAATTTCTTGGAGATGCCGATTAGACCTGTAGTTTCATTTACATTTTCACCTACATATAACTTGGCGAAATGGTTAAACCAGAACTTGAATCAATTGTATACTGACAAACTTACCTTCACCATAAAGAACAGTTACCAACTCATTGACATATAACGGTAGATAACAATGATATCCTAATTTCCCTAGATGTTTCTAATTTGTTCACAAATATACCAGTTCCTGAAGTTTTGGAATTAGTTTATAAGGAACTAAAAACGTCATTTTCTACAGTACAACTATCAGAATATATGGAACTTATAAAGATTTGTCTACTTCAAAATTTTTTCTGCTTTGATAGTAAAATATATGGACTAACACTTGGCCTTGCGATGGGCTCACCAGTTTCTCCTATTTTGACCGACATTTTTATGAATAACTTTGAAAACAACAATTATTTTGAATGTATTTTCTGAACTATTTGAATTCACTCCATTCTAGCATTAAATTTACGCTAGAAATACAACAAAATAATGCATTACATTTCCTTGATCTTACTATAACGTTAGAAAATGACAATATATGCTACAATATTTACAGGAAACCTTCCCATACAGGTATTATCATTCATAACGATTCCAACCATCCTCTACAACATAAACTAGCGGCATTACACAGTTACATAAATAGGCTGATAAAATGTCCGTTAAGTGAATCCAACTACAATCGTGAACTTGATACAATAAAACAAATCGCTACTCTGAATGGGTTTTGTACTTCAATTGTGGACAAATTGTTGAATAGAAAAATAAATAGAATGGTTGAATGCTCAGTTTACCTACCAGAATCACATGACAATAATAACTTCCAGCAACAGAAACCTTATAGATCATTAACATTCCATGGCAATATTTCTTACAGAATAGCCAACCTTTTCGAACCACACATAAGCATTTCCTTCAAGGCCAAAAATACCCTAGGGAACTTCATATTGAACAACAAAGACCCAACTGATGTTATGACTCGCAATGGTGTTTATCAACTTACATGCAATACATGTGGATCATTTTACATCGGCAGAACCTACAGATGCTTTAAAATACGTTTAAAAGAACATCTTAGATGTCTAAACCATAACTCTTCGGATTTCTCACATTTTGTCAAGCATCTCTTAGATAACAACCATAAATTTAATGAGACATATGATATTAAGATTCTACACCGAGCGAATAAGGGATTGTACCTTAATAATTTAGAACAACAGAAAATTTTGAAATCACACAAAAATCATAGTACAGCCATTTTGAATGCACAACTCAATCTTGATTTTTCGCCCATATATTCAATTACAATTTAAAACGTGATAGGCCATCTCTGTGCGATGTACATGATTATTAAATACTGTCTAAGTAAACCTATAGTTATGTTTATACAACTTTTAAGATTATAATAGAGATGTCAGTGTTAACCTGACGTTTAACAAAAAAAATCTATTTGTAGTTTCTTTGGTTTTTTAATTTATTTTTTTAATAAAATAAAAAATAATTTCTATTCCGGCTAAAATAATTGTAAATTATTTGAAGCCATACCTTTCGAGAACTGATTGTAGTTTCAACTATTAACGTGTATTAGTTTTAATAATTATTCATTGTGACTTGAATGTATATGTGAGAATATGTTACTTTGTTAGTCCTATATGTAAGTTATCATATCTATGTTTGTCTTATTTCGATGGTTAAATGACGACGTTTCGGCAGAGTCACATCTGCCCTCTTCAGGTCGGTTCGCATAATTCTCGTAGCCTTCTGCTTTCGCTTCTAGTTACTCGAGTACTAAGATTTTCAGAAGCGCTCGCGCTGTTATATAGTCGCGGCTCGCCGCCTATTGGTTGACACCGTGAACGGCTGCGTGTGATTGGCCCTGGGCGCTCAGTGGGCACGCCTCCCGTCTGCTGATTTGTTATTTCCGGTTGAGTTGTTATTGGACGGGTCCGGGCCGGTACGGTGTTTAATAGAATTTTCCAACAATTCGATAAGTTCTGAATTTCATTGCGTGCGTTTAGACTGTGATGCCTCTTCGCTATTTCAATTGCTTCGTCAAATATGGGTTTAAAAAATTTTTCAAGAACTAAGGTTTAGGATTTTTCCAAGGCAATGCGATGCTTAGTATGGCTACGCAACGAAGTTGTTCTTGACCTTGACTTGACCTTTACTGACCACCAGAAGTCAAGTTTTAAAAATGGTCAAGGATATATTTGAACGTAAAAAAATTTCCGATCTTTCCATTTCCGAGGTCAGAAATATGTTGTCCCATTTGAAAAAATCGACTTGACCTTTAAATGAGCTTGAAGGTCAAGGTCAAATTCAAGGTCACAATTCGATAGCCAGGGACGAATCCTATAAGTTTTGTTTGAAACATTTTTCTCTAAAATGCCGTTCCGGGACTTTTGGGACACCCTGTATAGATATATATATGTTATATCACACTTTTCAAAATTGAGTTTTTAAAAAAAGATTTATTTAACTTGTACAAAATGTATAACGTTTGAAATATAAAATGAAAAATAACAATATAAACTAACTACAGACAGAGTAATAATGAATACAACATTAGAGCAGTTTTACAATTTATAACATATAATATGCCGAATAAGCAAAGTCGACGCTGCGATTCCCACGGATGTTGGCGGCGCCGTAATATGACACCACACGTGTCGCTGAGTCAGCTGGGAGTGTTGAACTATCGTTGCGATATAAGTTCGTACTAAGTTCATGGTATAAACTTATATAACAACTCCCATCCATATAAAAAAGTTGATGGTACAGCATCAACTTTTACGTCAAGTTCTGGAGTTCTGTATCGTCGGTTGGATTCAGGAGGCTGTGTAGCTTTCCTTTGGGCTTAGGGTTTGGTGGTGCTGTCGGTGGCGTGTGCTGGACAGCGGAGCTTGGTGTAGTGGTATCCTTGAACCTCTTCTGGATTGACTTCATTATGAGCAGGATAATCACAATTACTACTAAGGTGGTCGTTGTGATTGTGAGCCAGGACGTATGCTTTTCTAAGGGTGGTTGTTCCATCAGCTTTTCCAGTTCCTTAGAATATTGGGAGAGCTTATGGTTGGCAACATCTAGGTCTTGTACATCTAATTCTTGTAGCTGTAGGGGTGTCAGGTTTGGCATCTCATTGGCGGCTGGCATGCCGTTGCAGCAGTTGAAAGGAATGTCCACTGGGTGGTTTCTGTATGTGATGTTTTGGACATTTTTAGAAGTTCTTGTAGCATGGACCCTTGTGTTGTCGATAAAGGCATTGCAGTCGGGTTGGATTTGCAACACTGAATTTGTCGATATGGTTTGTGTCACGACATCTTGCCCTTTGCATTTGATGGTGATGGCCAGTGGTCTTGAAATCGAGATCAACCAAAAGTTTACGTCAATCTCTTGGATATTATAGTCTGCTGCATATAATATCAAACTTTTGCAGGTGTCTGGAAGTGTGACTGGCTGTCTGAGAAGCTGACCTTCGCAGATGGCATCTTTGTCTATTGGATGTGATATAGCTTTGGAACAAATCTTATGATGTTTAGTTAAGGGCTTGCAGTCACCCAAGTCTTCGAAGGATGTGTATAATAACGAATCGTCATCTCTCGCGATAAATTTTGTCTTTATTGAAAGTATATGATGAAACCCTGTTCGATCATCCAAAATTGGGATCGGATAAAGGTGGTAAAGGGTGTAAATCTCAGGATCAACTAAAGGGATTTTGAGTACAAAAATGATTTTGGTGTTGATTTGAAAAGCTTCCAATTCTATCAAATCAATGTACTGAGCAACATTTGAACTGTAAATAGGAAGTGGTAAATTATTTTCGTGTAGTGACTGAGAAATCTTTTGAAGGGAATCGACCAAATCTACTGGGGTTATGATCGAACTATGTAAAATTTTTAAGCGGGCGAAAGAGACTGCAGTTAAAACATCATCGAGAGTGTTTTCGATAAATATGTAACTCTCCATTAGGCTTTCACACAGATCCAAGATATTGATTTGAAATTCATGAAAATCAAGATCATTTGAAATGTATAAAATTGACTGCCTTATTTTTTCGATGTTATTCGAGAATAGTTTCTCCTCGGATTGAAATTTTTGTAAAGTGTTGTTGAGGCTCGTAATGACTGAGGTTGTTACAGATATTTGTTTCTTTACTAAGTCCTGAATTTGGTGTTGGTCTTTAGTAATTTTAGTTATACAGTCATTTATGTATTCACCATCTGTTGCGTCTAAGTTTCCTGAAATAGCTTTCCAAACTGATCCCAGTCCGTTAATAAGTCCGCGTTTTCTTCTGTTAGTAGGGTAAGTTTGAGTGTCAGCGAAGATGTCTGTATATTTAGAGTTAACGGATTTAGAAATTTGTTTCAAGAGGCTAACGTGTGTTTGTATTTTTGGTTTAAATGATTTCGTATTAGTTGTGTTTTCGTTAATTGTCTCTAAAATTCGGTTTAGTATGGCGTCGTTATTTGAAATAGCATCTCTGAAAGGGCTGAGGTCTTTGAAGACAAGAAGTGACCATTTGTCGTTTGAAATTTTAAGTGTGCCTTCTTCATGGAAGAAAACTCCTATTGTATTGTTAACGGGTGTAAGAGAGTATTGTTGGAGGTTCACGACTGAAAACAGTCCACAGAATCTGAAAAGAAGGGATTCATTCAAAATATGGTTTTAGTCTGTCAAAGTTAATTTTACTAATTTGGTTAGTCTATAAGTTTATAACTGTGGCAGAGTTTTTTCTAATCGCGGTGATTTCAAAAGGTCCATTGAATTTGTTTTCAGATTTGCTTTTAATCTGAGACTCTTTCACGTAAACTTTGTCGCCTACTTTGTATTCTGGTTGGTTAGTCGAAACATGTTTGTCAAATCTAACTTTAGATTTTTGTTTTTGTTGGTCGGTTTTTGCGCGGGCAAGTCTATAATAGTAGTTCATTCTGTTGTTAAGGTCCCTAACATATTTGGAAATGAGTTTTTCCTGATCGTATATTGTTTCGGGGGGTCTACTAGAAGTGTGCCCAAAGATGAGTTCGTAGGGCGTGAAACCAGTAGTCTTGTTTTTAGTGTTGTTGTAGCAGATAACTGCGTAAGGGAGGACGTTGAATGGATGCTCGTCCGGATGTTCAGATGTATTTGCCCTTATCATTTCCGCTAAAGTCGCGTGAAACCTTTCGATAGAACCGTTTGATTCGGGATGGTGGACGCTTGAAAAGGATAACTTTATGTCATATAGTTCGCACAGGTCCCTTATTAGAGTATTGTCAAATTCACGTCCATAGTCGCAATGGATGCGAAGAGGGGTACCGTAATGTTGGAAAAATACTAAGAGGGTGTTTACGACTGTTTTAGCTGTTTTGTCACCAATAGGGTAAGCTTGAGTAAATTTGGTGAGTTCATCCCTAATAGTCAGTGCGTAGTTTCTCGTTGGATATTCGAAAATATCAATGTTGATACGTTCGAAGGGTGTTTTTGGTGTTTCGGTTATGACAAAAGGAGCACTTAAGTTTTTCCTACAAAACTTTACCTTTTGGCAAGTTTCGCAAGACTTGATAAATTGCTCTACGCTTTTGATTAGTCCAGTCCAGTTATACTTTTCCCTAATACGTCGAATAGTCTCATTAATTCCACGGTGTAGGTTATTTTTGCCGCAGTGGTACTGTTGCAGTATAATGGGAATTTCGTCTTGAGAAGGGGTTGTTACAATGTTTTGACAAATCTTTAGTTTTATGTCTTTGTCTGCGAGTATGAAAGATAGTGTTTCGAGGATAGGTAGTTCGACGTTGTTTTCAATGCAGAAGGTTTCTGATTCGTCGAACTGATCTTGGTTATTATAGAGGATGTTAAAAAGATGCGAGACAACAGTTTCGGGATCGAATGGTAAAGGGACAATTAAATATTTTCTATGCCGGACAGATTTGCTGGCTAGAATGTTTAATGTGTCGGTAGTGAAATTTGGGTCTTCTTCGAAAATGTCTTCGATGATTTTGTCATGCAAGTCATTGAGTTTATTTTGCCAGAAGAAAGTGACTATTCGTTTGTGAGATTTGTCTAGGAGTTGGGCGTTAGAAATTTCTATTTTTGAGTAATAGATTATCGACTCGGTTTTATATAATTGAACAAATCGATTAAATTCTCTTGTCATTCGTTCGTCATGATCATCGGGTTCTTGATCATTATCGGAATCTGGTTGTTCTGGGTCGGTTTCGTTATTTGCAAAGATGTTGATTTTAGAAATAAAGTCGGTGCATTGTTTGAAGTGATTAATTTTGATACGGGAGAGAGCGTCTGCGTTCAAGTTTACCTTGCCGGGCTTGTATTCGATTTTATAGTTATACTCCTCTAGTTTGAGGCGCCATCTGGCTAGACGACTGCCAGGGTCTTTGATCGAAAAGAGCCAAGTAAGCGGACGGTGATCACACAGGAGTGTAAACTTTCTCCCAAAAAGATACGGTCTGTAGTGCTTGACCGCCCAAACAATGGCTAGCAGTTCCCGTTCGATAGTGGAATATCGAGTTTCTGCACCGCAGAGTGTACGGGAAGCATATGCTATAGGAAGATCTTTTCCTACGGGGCCTTGTGAGAGAACCGCTCCAATTGCAAAAGCACTAGCATCAGTAGTGAGCAGGAATGGTTCTTCGAAATTTGGGTAGATCAAGATAGGGTCAGATACAAGGGCTTGCTTCAGTTCGTTGAAGGAAGACTTGCAATCTGCGTCGAAGATGAATTTGACGTCTTTCTGCAGGAGTTTCGTTAGGGGCTTTGAGATCTTGGCGAAATTGGGAATAAAACGTCGGTAATATCCGGCGAGACCAAGAAAAGATTTAACATCTTTAGGAGTTTGGGGTTGAGGGAAATTCTGAATGCATTCAACCTTTGAAGGGTTTGGTTTTACTCCTTCTTGGGTGATCAGATGACCTAGGTAAGCAACTTCCTTACGGAGAAACTCACACTTGTCAGGTTGAATTTTCAAGTTTGACTGTCTAAGACGCTTAAAGACTTCTGTCAAACGGGACATATGCTCATGGATGGTTGGTGAGTAAACGATAATGTCATCCATGTAAACAAGGCAACGTTCATTCTGGATGCCCAGAAGAATGTTGTCCATGACCCTCTGAAAAGTAGAAGGTGCATTTTTCAAACCAAATGGCATACGAACGAATTCGTAATGGCCATTGTCAACAGAGAAACCGGTCTTGGGAATGTCTTCCTCAAGGATTTCCAACTGGTGGAACCCGGAAGCGAGATCCAGTGTCGAAAAGTATTGACACTTACCGAGTTGATCGAGGAGATCAGAAATGTTGGGCAGAGGATATTTATCGTCTACAGTTAGTTCGTTTAACTTCCTATAGTCGATAACAACTCGCCACTTTTGCTTGCCAGAAGCATCGAGTTTCTTGGGGACGACCCATACGGGGGAGGACCAAGGAGAAGAAGAGTGCCTGATAATGCCTTGATCAAGCATTTTGGAAATTTGGGTTTTTACTTCCTCCTTATGCACTTGAGGATATCTGTACGATTTCGTGAAAACGGGCTTGGCATTATTGGTGTCAATAGAGTGTTTGACGGCGTTAGTAAACGTCAAAACATCGCCTTCGAGATAGAAAATATCTTCGAATTCTAAGCAGAGATTCGTGATAAGTTCTCGCTCTTCGTCGTTAAGATGTTCTGTCCGAATTTGTTCCCTGATAGTAAAGTTTCTGTCTAAGTTTGTAGATTCACAGTAATCGTGTGTATTCAGATTTAAGAGAGGGTGTGTATGGTCAAGGGGTTCTAAATGAAGATTGGAAAAGTTAACAGTTTTCGGCATTGCGTTCGCCTTTAATATCGAAGTCAGAAATTCTCCCTTTGAATCAACACGTACAACCGCGTTGGGAAGTCGTACTTTGTCAATTACTTGTGTCGGTAAAATTGCGTCAGTATTTCTAAGTTCACATTTAAGTTGGAAAATTTGTTCGGTTCGTGCCTGGATTGTTATTTGATTGTTATAAATATGAGTGTGTGCGTTAGTACTGGGGGTGTCTGTTGGTTGTGTATTAGATTGGTCGTGATCGGGCACTTTATGTAGGGGGATAGTTTTAAAGTTAGTAATTAATTGTTTGGATTTTAAGTCGACGATACATTCATAATGCTCAAGAAAATCAAGACCTAATATCCCATCAAACTCAATATCTAGATCGTAGATAAAGACCTTGTGTGGATTGCCTAGAGCGAAAGGAATGAGGGTGGATTGTGAGATCGGGATTTTCTCATGAGTAATGCCTTGAATTGTTACTCTTTCGGGAGATCGTTGTGAGAAGTTTTTGACAGTGTTTTCTTTGAAAATGGAGATACCAGCTCCGGTATCAATTAGTAGTTTAAATTTTCCAGAAGCGTCGTTGATATAATAGAGGTTCTTGGAATTTACTGTCAGAAGGGGACTTAAAGAAATGTTTGTTCTGGGAAGTTCAGATCGGGATTGAAGTCTTCCAAATTCAAGTTCTGTATTTGAGTTTGGACTTCTGAGAGGGTAGTTGTCGAATCGGGGGCTGATCTAGGCTCGGAAGCGCTAGAAAATCCTGGTATTCGTGAGGACTGAAAGGTTCGACAGGGGTATCATCTACTATTTGGTCGAACTCAGGGCTTTCATAGTTTTGGTCGTTATAATCGAAATTCTGCTGGTTATTATCAGTATAATAATCATAGTCATTTGCAGAATATTCGGGATAGTTGACATTATGATGGTTGTTAAAATGGTGGGTTCTTTCGGAACGATAATTTGGGTTTGTCTGTATTACAGACGGTCGAAAGTTGTTAGGCTTGAAAGGAGGTCTTTGAAAATTATTTGGTCGGAATTGTTGACCTTGATGATTGTTATTATTATTGATTGGATTTGGCCTCGAAGATTGATTCGGCCCAACGAAATTTGGTCTGTTATTTTGATTGAAAGGCTGAGGGTTATTTTGATATCTCAGGCGACAATCCGCAGCAATGTGACCTAATCGCCCACAATTTAAGCATTTAGGAGGTGGAGTTGGTTTTCTAGCCTGAAAAGATGGCTTAGGTGGAACAGATTTATGTACCTTTTGTTCCTCAAAATAGGATAGTTGAAGTTCTCTTCTTATCCGTGAATGTGCCTCAAGAAGATCCTTCGGATTACTGGCACGGATAATTTGGCCTAATCGAGGTTCTAAACCGGTAAGTAGGGTGTTTAGGACCATTGTGTCAACAAGAGTGGTTTGAGCATCTTTCTGCTCGTTGCTTAGACTAGGGGCTTTTTGGATACAAGAGTGCATTTTCGCACTCAAAACCTGAAGTCTGTTATAGAATGTCAAGGGGGATTCGTTTGATAGTTGTTTCAAACGTTGGAGATCGTCAATTAAAGAAGACAGATCCCTAGAGTCTCCAAAGTGTAGTGTTAGAAGCTGCTTTATTTCGAGGTACGACGCGGGGTTCCTAGAGTTAATTAACTGCGCCGCTTTGCCTCTTAATTTATTTTTAATGTGGATCACTAATAGGTATTTTTGATCCGCGGTAGACATGTTGTAAGCACAGTTACAAGCATGTATGAAGGTGGCCAAGGAGATTTGGTCTCCCTCAAATTCGGGAATGATTGAAAATATTTCCGATAACCGGTATTTTTCGGTTTCATCGGAAACAACGTTGTTTGTTGCTTGTGCCATTGTGATTTGTTAGATTTAAAATATGTACACAAGTTGAAAGAAAAAAAAACAATAAAACAAACGAGGGATTGTATAAAAATTAAAAAATTATTAATAGAGTGTATGTAAATTGGGAATAAACGGTATTTTGGATAATAGAACAGTAAAGAATGAAGTAATAAAATAAATGTAAACGTAAATAAAAATATCAAATAAATGTTTCAATTCAAATAATCAAATAATAAATCAATTCAAAATAGTGTATCAATATTATCAAATAAATAAAATAATCAATCAAATAAAAATCAAATTATCGAATATATCAATCAAATTAATCAAGTAAATTATTAAAATCTTAAACGTTAGACGATTCACTACTACTCACATCAACAGGATCATTGGAAGATCCGTGTTCTCCTTTTTATCGCAGTTGGGACTTCTTCCAGGTTCTTTGCTCCGTTGAGGGATAGGAATCCGCCGCTACCAGTTAGAAGTAAGCTCGTGTTCTAGTAACGTTGACGGATCCTACTGACTGCGCCAATTTGTTATATCACACTTTTCAAAATTGAGTTTTTAAAAAAAGATTTATTTAACTTGTACAAAATGTATAACGTTTGAAATATAAAATGAAAAATAACAATATAAACTAACTACAGACAGAGTAATAATGAATACAACATTAGAGCAGTTTTACAATTTATAACATATAATATGCCGAATAAGCAAAGTCGACGCTGCGATTCCCACGGATGTTGGCGGCGCCGTAATATGACACCACACGTGTCGCTGAGTCAGCTGGGAGTGTTGAACTATCGTTGCGATATAAGTTCGTACTAAGTTCATGGTATAAACTTATATAACATATATATACACACACACACATATATATATATATATATATATATATATATATATATATATATATATATATATATATATATATATAATTATGTTTATTTTCAAAGATTCCAAAGATTGACCGGTGATATATAGTATTAGTTTAAATTAAATTCTTGGTTTTTGGTCAATAAGTGTTTATTTTAGATGAACGTTTCGGACCTACGTGTGTCCTTTTTCAACAAATATTGTCATGAACAACTAGACATTCACTTGTATATCACAAAACAATTATTACTAAATTGTCGCGTTTATAGTACATCACAGTTCAACATTACAACATTTTAAAATCGAATCGAATCCCGGAATTCATCCACGTAGTTGATAACTAATCCCTGTCGGTATCGATGGTATGATGTCATTATGTCGACATTCGAGTATTTGAGTAACTAGATGCTTAAGCAGAACGATACGAGAATTATGCGAACCGACCTGAAGAGGGCAGATGTGACTCTGCCGAAACGTCCATCGATCCCCGACAGGGATCAGTTATCAAGTACGCGGATGAATTCCCGGAAACAATTTAACACACACACACACACACACACACACACACACAGGTCCGCTGGGACCTCATTTTGGAGGCTCTTACCAGGATGGAGGTTCCTCAGTACTTGCGCAGAATGGTTTCAGCGTATTTCAAGGACCGCATCTTATTGTACCAAACTGAAAATGGGCAAGTAGACTATAAGATCACAGGAGGTGTACCTCAGGGCTCTGTTCTTGGCCCCCTCTTATGGAACGTAATGTACAACGACCTGCTCCTGCTCGGTCTGCCTGAGGGCGTCAGGCTAGTGGCATTCGCCGATGATGTGGCATTGATCATAGTGCGCAAGCACATAGAGGAGATACAAACAACCTTCTCATTCGCTATAGCCACAATTCAGCATTGGATGCTCTCAGCGGACTTGAGTTTAGCAGAGCAAAAGACCGAAACACTTCTTGTTAGCAGTCGAAAGGCAAGGGAAACCATCACCTTCAAAATAGGCGACACCTACATACAGTCGCAGCCCTTCATCAGCTATTTGGGGGTGCTCCTGGACACACGGCTCAACTTCAAAGAGCACATAATCGCGGCCAGCAAGAAAGCAGCTGGGGTACAGGGGGCATTATCTAGAATAATGCCGAATGTCGGAGGCCCTAGACAGATAAGAAGACAGCTACTGGCAACAGTGACTACTTCTGTTTTGTTGTACGGGGCACCGGTATAGGAGAAATCGCTCGAGCTACCATCGTACCGCCGGAAAATGAAATCATTCCAGCGGCTCTCAGCGATTCGAGTGGCATCATCCTACCGCACTGTGTCTTACGAGGCGGTGAGTGTGATTGCCTCTACCCTACCAATCGACATCCTGGCTGCAGAAAGGGGACGGCTTTATCGCAGAAAGTTAGAGAAAGACCAACCGACAGGAAACAGCGATGAAAGAGCCATGAGTCTAGGGCAATGGCAGGAGAGGTGGGACATATCGATTGATACCTAACATCAGTCGTTGGGTCAACCGCCAGCATGGGGAGGTTGGGTTCTACATCACTCAACTCCTGACTGGACATGGATGCTTTCGAGCATACCTGCACAGGTTCAAGAGGGCAAACTCCCCAAACTGCCCACACTGTACGGACGTGGTAGAGGACGCGGAACACGTGTTCTTCTCCTGCCCCCGGTTTCAAGATCAACGTGCTGAAGTGGAGAGGATTCTGGAGACTAATATCGTTCCAGAACAATTAGTAGAAGCCATGCTGAAGAGCCCCCAAGCCTGGAACTTGGTATCAGATTACGCGGAGACTATCCTCAAAGAACTCCGCAATACGTTCGAGGAGTAGGCTTTAGAGGCTTTCAATGTACGAGCAGTAAACATCTGCAATGAACCACCCTTGCGAAGTAGTATTGACTAAGAGTGCCGCAGGGGATCATGGTTGTAGGAGAAAGAGGTTAGGGTTTTAGCGGGTATACGGTATACTGGTTTCAATGCAACGATTTACTCTTGCTTTGAAGTCATTGCATCGGGAGTCCCGCACGACGGCCAGAGATCAAAAGACAAGAACTACGAAGAGCCATTCTCTCAAGCAAGAGATCCTACTGGAAGGAGTTGTGTGACGAAGTTGACCAAGATCCATGGGGAAAACCGTATAAAATCGTGATGCATAAAATCAAGGCCACCCCCATGACATCAACGAACTGCCCCGAATCATTGCACCGCATTGTCACTCACTTGTTTCCTGCGAAGCCTGAGCTACCCGCTTATCCTTCGTGGCAGGTGAGGGACGAAGATATACCATCAGTGACTATGAATGAGCTGATGGGCGCGTGCAACCGGCTCCAAAACGGTAAGGCTCCCGGTTCAGATGGCATACCTAACATCGCGCTAAAATGCGCCATAGCCAATAGGCCTGACATGTTTCTACACATGTATGAGACCTGCCTAAAGCAGGGGGTTTTCCCGACTAAGTGGAAAAAGCAGAGGCTTGTGCTCCTCCCTAAAGGGGGAAAGAAACCTCCCGACGAACCGTCATCATATCGTCCCCTCTGTATGTTGGACTCTGCGGGAAAACTCCTTGAAAGGATAATAGCAGATAGGCTGGAGCCCTACGTTGAGCCGAAACTTTCCACCAACCAATTCGGGTTCAGAAAGGGGAGATCAACCATCGATGCCGTGAAACTCGTTACCAACATCGCCAGAGAGGCTATCTCGGGAAGAGATGGAGAAGAGGTGGAAAAAAAGTACTGTCTAATAGCCACCCTGGATATCAAGAACGCCTTTAACTCGGCCCGCTGGGACCGCAATTTGGAGGCTCTTGCCAGGATGGAAGTTCCGCAGTACTTGCGCAGAATGGTTTCAGCGTATTTCAAGGACCGCATCTTGTTGTACCAAACTGAAAATGGGCAAGTAGACTATAAGATCACAGGAGGTGTACCTCAGGGCTCTGTTCTTGGCCCCCTCTTATGGAACGTAATGTACAACGACCTGCTCCTGCTCGGTCTGCCTGAGGGCGTCAGGATAGTGGCATTCGCCGATGATGTGGCATTGATCATAGTGCGCAAGCACATAGAGGAGATACAAACAACCTTCTCATTCGCTATAGCCACAATTCAGCATTGGATGCTCGCAGCGGACTTGAGTTTAGCAGAGCAAAAGACCGAAACACTTCTTGTTAGCAGTCGGAAGGCAAGGGAAACCATCACCCTCAAAATAGGCGACACCTACATACAGTCGCAGCCCTTCATCAGCTATTTGGGGGTGCTCCTGGACACACGGCTCAACTTCAAAGAGCACATAATCGCGGCCAGCAAGAAAGCAGCTGGGGTACAGGGGGCATTATCTAGAATAATGCCGAATGTCGGAGGCCCTAGACAGATAAGAAGACAGCTACTGGCAACAGTAACTACTTCTGTTTTGTTGTACGGGGCACCGGTATGGGAGAAATCGCTCGAGCTACCATCGTACCGCCGGAAAATGAAATCAGTCCAGCGGCTCTCAGCGATTCGAGTGGCATCATCCTACCGCACTGTGTCTTACGAGGCGGTGAGTGTGATTGCCTCTACCCTACCAATCGACATCCTGGCTGCAGAAAGGGGACGGCTTTATCGCAGAAAGTTAGAAAAAGACCAGCCGACAGGAAAGGGCCATGAGTCTAGGGCAATGGCAGGAGAGGTGGGACAGCTCTACTAAAGGCCGGTGGACATATCGATTGATACCTAACATCAGTCGTTGGGTCAACCGCCAGCATGGAGAGGTTGGGTTTTACATCACTCAACTCCTGACTGGACATGGATGCTTTCGAGCATACCTGCACAGGTTCAGGAGGGCAAACTCCCCAAACTGCCCGCACTGTACGGACGTGATAGAGGACGCGGAACACATGTTCTTCTCCTGCCCCCGTTTCAGGATCAACGTGCTGAAGTGGAGAGGATTCTGGAGACTAATATCGTTCCAGAACAATTAGTAGAAGCCATGCTGAAGGGCCCCCAAGCCTGGAACTTGGTATCAGATTACGCGGAGACGATCCTCAAAGAACTCCGCAATACGTTCGAGGAGTAGGCTTTAGAGGCTTCCAAAGTAAGAGCAGTAAACATCTGCAATGAACCACCCTTGCGAAGTAGTATTGACTAAGAGTGCCGCAGGGGACCATGGTTGTAGGAGAAAGAGGTTAGGGTTTTTTAGCGGGTATACGGTATACTGGTTTCAATGCAACGATTTACTCTTGCTTTGAAGTCATTGTATCGGGAGTCCCGCACGACGGCCAGCACGTGCTAGCTAAGTACGGAATGTATTTCCCCCTCTTCGGATAAAAAAAAAAACATATATATATATATATATATATATATATATATATATATATATATATATACAGGGTATTCCATCTCAAACGAACCACCTTGAATATCTTGGTAATTTTCAAAACTATTGCAATAAGAAAAAACGGGTCGATTTTTGTTTCGAGGGGGAAATTTTTTGAGGTGAATTAGCGCTTTCGCGCATTCAACATAAACAGGCCAATTCAATGACCTTGAGATTTGAGATAGGGAAAATAGGTGTTGTCGTATATAATATTTGAAAGCCCTTTTTAAAATTTCTCTACATGTAATAATAAAAGAGTATAAAAAACGAATTTACATTACAATACAATGCCTTTAAAGTAAATGTTCAAAGTGTCTTCCATTGAGTTCCATACAATAGTACAACCTTGACTAAAAGGCGTCTCTGACATGGTTCAGCATAGTCGGTAATTCGTCCAAATCAGGCTGAGTCATAAAAATTTTGGATTTAACATGTTCCCACAAAAAAATCTAAAGGGTTCAGATCAGGTGATCGGGCAGGCCATTCTATAGGACCTCTTCTTCCAATCCAGCGACCAGGGTATTCCAAATCGATGTATTGACGAACTGGTGTGGCGTAGTTAGGAGGAGCTCCATCTTGTTGGAAATACAATTGCTCTTCATGTAGTAGAGGATCATTTTCTAATTTTCCTATTATCAATGCATTAATTTCATTTTCCAATATATTGTAATATATTTCATCATTTAAATTACCAGGAATAAACAAGGGTCCAATTAGATGAATTCCCAAAATCCCTGCCCAAACGTTTTGTTTTACCGGATGTTGACTATGCGCTTCTCGAAATAAATGAGTACTTGTATCGCTCCAAAATTTACAGTTGTGTTGCTTAACCTCACCATGAAGTGAAATAGTGCAGTCATCCGAAAAGCAAACATTGTACAAGAAATTTAGGTTTTCGATCATACGCTGGGTCATAATTTCGCAAAACCAATCATCCTCTTCATCCCAATCATCCTCTTTCAATTCATAAAGTATTTTAATTTAGTAATTTAATTTTGTACGGATGGAATTTGTACTTATGCAAAATTCTAAAAACGTTAGTTTTGCTAATACCGGAAGCTGCAGAGATTTTCTGGACAGACTGCGTGTTTGGTATAAGTTGGACATGGCCCAATGTAGCCAGAGCCACCCCTTCATCATTTACAATTCCAATGGGACCACTTTTTTATTCATTACTGAGCCCGTCTCAACAAATTTTAAAATCAATTCCAATACGTATTTATGACGAACGTTACGTTCGGGATGGTTTTGATTAAAAACACTTGCAGCAGATCGAGCATAATTTTGAGTTTGGTAATAAAGACTTACCAGCTCAACACGTTCTTGCAATGTGTATACCATAATTATCTATCGACTAAAGGTCAGAACAGAGTAGCTCTAAATATCATCAAAAAAATAATGTAAAATAAGTGAATGTTTACATTTAATGTTTTTCTTGTATTGTGTGTTATTACAGGGTGTGGCAGTGAAACAGGATAATTTAAGAGCGTACTATAAGAGAACTCCTTTTTAATAATTTTCCATGCAGTTAAAACTTTTAATTTAATAATCTGGTTTTACTACTAGATCCGTTAGGTTTACATGAACAGGAATTGCAATAATAAATTTTATTATGACGGTATAGTCCGTAAAAAGAGCTTTCAAATGATATGTGACAAAACTTATTTTTTCTTACCTCAAATCTCAAAGTCATTGAATTTACCTGTTTATGTTGAATGCGCTCAAGCGCTAATTCACCTCAAAAAATTTCCCCCTCCAGACAAAAATAGACCTAATTTTTCTGATTGCCATAGTTTTGAAAATAACCAAGATATTCAAGGTGGCTCTTTTGAGATGGGATACCCTGTATATAAGAAAATATAGTGGCTTTTTGAAATTAAAGTGATTTTGTTTCGGGCAAGAAAAATTAGTTTTTCTTTATGTCATTTTTTAATTAATGATCTAGGTTGTTATCGAAAATGAGTTCAATTTTGCTCTATAAACTGATGTAATAAGAACTACAATTATAACGATCCTAATTTAGAGTATCAACTAAATTAGGATCGTTATAATTGTAGTTCTTATTATATCAGTTTTAGAGCAAAATTGAACTCATTTTCGGACATAAAATTCAACAGCAATTCTCTTATATCATCACGTCAGTAAGAGTTTATAGATAATTATTGCTAAGATTTTAATAGCATACTGGTAGAAGTAAACGATTTAAATAATAAAACCTGCAAAATTACGAATTTATTTTGCTTTTTGCTTATACAATTAAAAGTAATGGACGAATCGTAATGCCGTGTACAGGAAAGTTGTAGAGAATAAGAAATCCTTCTTAATGAAGGTTCATACATCCTGATTGGATCATTTTTTACCGAATAAACTCAGAAAAACTGGTCAAAAGTGATTTTTTTCAAAAATTTATGCTTTCTGGTAACTAATACTGGAATATTAGTCATCGTCAAAACAATAGTTGATGATGGTTAATATGTGCTCACGATGGATACTATTGAATAAGTAGATATTAAACAATTCGAATTTAAATAATTTAGAGAGCTATTTTGCACATTCCATCGTATTAACGAGACTAGTCCGACCGGGATATACTAAAGATATCTTGAAAGGTCATAAATTCCACTTCAATTTGTCTTTCTGATTCTCTAGAATTTTTCTATTGACGGGATTATGAACAGGTCATTACTTTTTACAATATAAGCAAAAAACGAAAATACCCCATATTTTTTGGGGTTTTTAAGGCTCAAATAATTTACTTCTACGAGTTTGCTGTTAAAATTATGTTAGTTATGACTTTTATAAACTATTATTTTCTAGACGGCTTATACGGTTTGCTGTTTTATGTCACCTAAAAATTTCTATTGACTGGTGTAATGTAAACACATGCTTCCAAAACTTCATAAACAAAATTTATAAATACTCACCTATACAACCTTTATACTGCACAACAACAGTTCTGTTGCATCAACTGTAATGCATGGTTCTAAATGTGTAAGGCATGCTAATTACAAAAATTATTTTCATTTTTTGTTGTAGCTCTAGTATTAAAATTATGAGGCAATTTTTGAGAAACGAACTTCTCTTAATAGCAGTATAAACTGCGAATTACAAGCAGAATTCAAAATGGTCCAATTATAGTCTACCATCATATTATTATTCCAATGACCTTGATATCGATCGACTATAGTGTAAATATCCTAGTGAAATCGTTCACCTTGTTTTTCAGGAAACCAATCTGGGTGGCTGTACAGGTACTGTCGTTTAATACTCATATTGCTTTCCAGACTTTGAAAGTTCAGCATTAGTTGTACAATAATTTATTACCAACTATACGAACTTCTTCTATGAGCTTTTCTTATTGCTTATTATAAAACCCAAGTTTATAATAATTTTATAATTTCCTGATCTGAGCGCCATAAGACATTTCCGCTTTTAACTTTTCAGTGTTCACTCTCAGGAATGTTTTTGAAAAATACCTACTGAAAATATGTTCTGGATACAAATTGAGCTTTTACCACATTCAACGTCTTTGGACTCAAAGCCTGTCTAGTGGACCAGTCTTTCTAAACTACTCATCCGATTTTGATGAATCAAATCAATCGACTCTTTATTATGGGCCGGTATTTTATACTCAATAAATCTATGATAATCAACTTGTACTTTAAATTTCTTCAGTCATATTTTTCAACATGTTACAAAGACCACGATACGGAAAGCCAATATGAAGTCGGCTTCCTCATGGATAAAAACGATATCTTAGACAGAGTCGCCTACATAACAATAAAAATCTCAGACAAACAAAAGACGAATCCGAGTATACGAATATATAAAAAAAGCAAGGCAAGAAAACAAAAGAACCCAATACATCATTGTGGGAGATTCCAATGTTATAGTAGGATAACAATAAGACCCAAAAGAAAAGTATGTTGGAAAAAATGGTTAAGCCAGAGAAATACAAGAAGGGATATGTTGGCAAACTTCTTAGAAGAGCAAGAACTATATGCGTTGAAAACCGTTTTTAAGAAAAAACCCAAAGACACTGGACATGGATCAGCTCAGATGGGAAGACAAAAAATCAAATTGACTTCATTTTAACACCTGCACACGAGCTTATACAAGAGGTAATGTCTAAACACATTTAATACAGGAAGTTACCATAGGATCGTAAGAGCAAAGACAAACAGCAATATCGCGAAAAGTAGAAACAAATACAGAAAAAAAGACTGAAAAAGTTACAGACCAAATTCAGAACAACAAAGAAATATATCTATATATAAATAGGCAAAGACAAAACGATTAGGTACCATTTTCTCCTCTGTCTCTCAACCGATTTTCTTCATTTTTGTTTTGTTTAGTAGCTACTGACGACCTTCAGTGCAGAATGCTAATATTAGTTTTATATATGGTTCATTCATTAAATAAAATATAATAAAAATTAATTATTTACGTCATAATGTCAACGCCAAACAACTGAATGTGCCGTGTGCCGACGCCGCCAGACTCAAAACATTGAGTAATTATATATAGAGGGACCAATGCTTAGAGCATGTACCACTGGAAGTGGCATGCAAGCGTTGTTATTGTTTAGTGGTAAAGTAATCGTTGTATATTATAATTATACAGGGCGATTCCAGATATGTTCAAAATCGTTTTTTTCGTGGGTGGCACATAAGCAGTTGCATATATAGGGTGTTTAAAATACAGAGTGCAATTATAACTAATAAAATAATTATATAGGGAAGCCCATTAGCGGTTGAATTTACAGGGTTCTTGGAATAGAAGGTGCAGTAGAATTACAGTTATACAGGGTGGTGCAAAGAATATTATACAGAGATGCATATACAGGGTGGCGGAAATGGAAATACAACATTTCGTAACCCATAAGCAGTTGTATATATAGGGAAGATGAAATATAGGGGAGAGGAATTATAGATATACAGGATGATGATAAAAAAATGTTAGAAACGGAAATGATTTATAGAGTAGCCCACGAAGACTTCCATATATATGATGATTGAAATATAGGTCACAGTAGAATTATAGTTACAGAATATAGTTAAAAAATTTCATAATATCTACATATACAGAATGGTTTACCGGGTGGTTAAAAATGCTAAAAAATATTATGCGTGATCCATGAGCAGTTGCATATACAGGGTGGTGGAAATATATAATGAGATGGAATTATTATAATGAGGATTTTAATAAATGTTTGAGAATTGAGTGCAATTATAGCTATACAGGGAGGTTAGAAAAAATAAATAGGTATGTAGGGTAGCCCATTAGCGGTTGCTTTGTTGTCATATTAAATTAAGAATTACGAAATTGAACACAAATAAAGTCCTATGAATTATATCTGAAAAAAAACTTGAATTTGTTTACTTATTTGTAGAAGCGAGATAAAAAGCCGACATCTAGGATTTTCGAGGAAACTATCACACAGAGGTTCCGAATCTGGATCCGTTCCGGTAATTGCTGTTCTCCCTAAAGTCCTAGGATAGAATGTCACGATAAGATCTTCAGATTACTTAACCTGCCAGAGATATCGACACAATTGGTCGAATTTCGACCACTGGGCGACAGCTAGTATATAGTAAAAGTACAAAAATACACAGAGAATATGTAAGACTCCGACGATCCAAATAAATTACTTGAAAATGTAACAGCCGCAATGATAACAGATAAAGGAGGTGTCAACAGAAAAAAACTAAAAAGAAAAACAAGTTATTAGACGAAGTGAAGAAAAAAATTGACAAAAGAAGACAACTGTACCAAGAAGGACAATATGCTCTGACCATTACAGTCAAATCAAAAGAGAAACGCCAGTAATGATAAAACAATACTTTGAAGAAAACTACACAAAAATAGCAAGCACTGTCAAAAAAAGAACAAGAACCCTGAATGTGTGAGAAGAAAAGAAGAGGGGCACCAAATCATAGAAGAGTGAGATCTTATTAGCAACACAAAAAGACCTATATACATCACATCTTTACGAAAAGTAGAAAAGAAAATAATGAACCTAGAATCAGAAAACATACCAGAGATAACTACAGAAGATATTCTTTTTGCTCTAAAATTCGTAAGAAACTATAAAGCATCCGGGCAAGATGAGATTGTAGCTGAAATGTTAAAAGAAGCGCAGAGCATAATACCAAGGTTAAAACAACTATTTAGTACCTGCTGAGAACAACAAACCATACATGAGGCAGTGAATAACGCAATAATAACAATTCTATTAAATATTTATTATTTATAACTGCTTGCACCTGAAAAAAATTCTTTTGTATACGCTAATGGAATATTTTGTGCCATTTCACCCGACTGCAAAACCGTTACAAACACTGTACGATAATACTTTCATGGCATATCTATTTATGATGAAAATTTGACATTAACATTGATGTTTACCGATTTATTGCAAATATTTTTATGATTTGCAGAAAAACGGTAAACCATAAATCTCAGGTTATAGAAAATTATGTGGTACCCCTCCGTAGTATTCCTTAATACAATGCGGTTTAAGTCATCGCAATTACCCAAGCCGTTGTTGAATAATCACTGAGCATACATAAAAAAAACGTGCTGACGAATTGATAACCTCCTTTCTGGAAGTGGGTTAAAAAGGTGAACACTTCTCAATAACTATCGCCCTTTAAGTTTGCTATGGCTATTTACAGAGATAACAACAAACAATATAAAAGAAATTAAACTACTATTAACTTGTTGAACAGGCGTCATTTCGGAAAGGATATGGCACAATTGACCATCTACTCACAATGAGAATACATATGGAGAAATAAATAGAATATAATCTTCGTGTGCACATAGTCTTTGTAGACTAATAGAGTTAGAAAAGGAATAGGCAAGGTGATACAACATCTCTCAAACTGTTTCCCCTAGCCCTAGAAGGAGGCTTCAGGAAATTGAACTAGACGAATGTAGGAGTTAATATTCACGGATTCTAATGGCCGAAGAAGAAAACCTTACACAAACGTTACTAGAACTAGAAAATGAGTTGACAAATACAGAACTAAAGCTGAATGCAGATAAAATGAAAATAATGAACTCAGAAAAGATACGGATTACAATAAATGGAAAACAGATAGAAAACTTATCTTAGAACCAAAACATTTGACCACTGCATTCCCTGTCATTACCTATGAAGCACATACATGGACCCTCACACAAGACACAACACTGAGAGATCAATATAAGTCATGATTGGATTAAACAAAAAACCAAAGTCAGCGATATCATTGGGAGAATTACCAATCTGAAATAGGAGTACGTTGGTCACGTTGAGAGGCATGGGCGAATCTAAAGGGGGGGGCTCAAAGTTAGTAAATTTAATATTAAAACGAGGCAATCTTAACTCCAAGCGCCTAGAAAGAGGTAACTTTTATGGGTTTAAACCTCACAAATGCTCTTTTTAATATAGTAGGCTAAGAAATCTGGGTATAAAATTATATTTAGGTAACTTTAGTACAGGATCGCCCCCCCCTGAAGCATGAAATCGCCACCCCTGAGACAGAAATCCCCCGGAAGCAAGTAACGGGATTCGCCCCTGAGAGACTATAAATGCCCGATAGAATAATAGAATTTTCAGATGTGATCGTGGGAAGGAAAAAGAGAAAGAAAAAGACCGCCTACGAATTGGTATGACGATAGCAAAAAAGTGATAGGTCTAAAGTAGATCGAAGAAGCGCAGAACAGGGAGAGCTGGAGCTGAAAGATGGAAGCCTATGCTCAATACCAATAGAATCCATTAAAACCATTAAAAAAGTATACGGGAACATAATATGGTTTGTCACTGTCAATCCACATAACTATATGCCCATACAAGTTTCCAAACGAAAAATAAATATTATAATTCTTGTAAAAATATCTATATTTTTGACTTGACTGTTACAAATATAAAACATTTAACTTACTGCTTATGGAAAGCCATTAAAACCACTATTAAGTATTACGAAAAATGCATGAGCACCATAATTTTAAATGGACAACAATAGAAACAGATACATACCCATAGGTTACGTCCGTATACAATCTATACAAATGCGAGATACAGTAAAATTCCATTCATTCCAATAACGAAGTCACTATATTGGAAATTATCTTTATCTGGCAAATTTTCTTTTCGGCTAGACTGCATACAAACTATTACAGTTTCTGTAGTTATGTATGGAACTTTATACCCTATTGGATATTTTCAACAGAGTCAACTTAGATTCTATATTTATGTGACTTTTAGGTACCTAGTGTTTTGTTTTTAGAAAATTAAACTGTTATAAATAATAATATATATAATTATTTCTTCTATTTTTCAGTTAAGCGAAATTTCGTGGTTTCCCACTTTTAATGAAAAACAGCGACCTCAAAAATATTTAAAAAAAGCTGCACATGCGGTAGATCACAGTGTTCCCATATTACAATTTCAAATTGATTTTTCTGTCCAGCTGGATTAAAATCGATAATCAAAACAAAGTGAATATTTTCTTACCCACATGTAATAGTAGCTGTGTTTGGGCAACGAAAATGTCCGGTTTTGCAGAATCCAAAATATTGATTATTTTGAGTACATAACCTTCACCACAACGATATTTATTGTTTTCTTCCACTCGAAGATGATAGTTTTTGTCGTCATATCCATTAAGTTCCACAGCAGTTTCAACAGTTAAACAGTAGTATTCAGTCAAAAGTTTTTTTACATTTTCTATGTCTACAATAGGTCTAATGGATGTTCCTGGATGGAATGATTGCATATCTGTGTTATTCACTTTGCTAATAATACTTTACACAATTTATACACATAAATCTGTTATCTATGCTCAAGACTTATTCTCGTTTGATTAGTTAATAGCCTCTTGACTTCGTTTTTCAGATCCGTATTTAGAAAGTAATGCCGACGTTAAATAAATATTCTGTGTTTATTTTATTACTATTAGTGTAAATGTATAGATAAAATGTAAAGTTTTTGAAATGCCCTATAATGCAACAACATCCCTCGGAAATTATTTAAATTACATATCATGCAGCAACATCTCTCGGAAATTTGATAATATTGATTGAAATTTTAATTTAGTTGAATTGTGGAACATATCGGAGATTAGTTCAGAACATTTTTTTTTAAGAAGCGAGATGTATCAAATACATAAAGAAGTGTTCGAGAGCCCATTCAGTTGTGGGAAGCGCAACTCATGAAGGTTCCCTAACCAGAAACAATATATATTATATATATTGTCTTGCGTACAAAAGAATGACACTTCGAAGAGAGTATACAATTTTTTTAACCAGAAAGAAAAAGTTCATAAAATAAGTCACACAAAATATTGTGTTTTGGACCCCCTCCCCCCGTTATCCCGCTGCGTTACACGATCTGTAACCCCCTATAAATATTACGTCACAAACGCTAGGGACCTCCTACTGTATATGATACATGGAGATTCATAATATACAAATATGGATATGTTTAAAAATTTATTATTTTCACAATAATTTTAAATAAATGAGTATAACATCCAAAATAATGATCAAATAGATTATTAGCTTCTTTAAATATCCTGTACATAAAGTATTCAATAATTTGTGCTGGTAGCTGTCCAGCCCAACGATTTGATTCTATATGAGGAGGCAGTTCCTCTGTTTCTTTAGTTAAATGACGAAAGAAAGAAATATATAAAACTACTAGCCGTTACCCGCGGTTTCACCTGCGTACGGAATGTTCAAGCCTTCGCAAAAAGAAATAACCTGTTTGAACCACCCTACTTAACCATAAATCCACCAATCCCGAATATATTACACCCAAACAGCAAGTACTTATGGGCCACCCAATATAACAATTTTATTCCACATTTTTTGAATCACCTTGAATAACTGTAACTCTATTTCACCCTAGATTGTAACCATCCTGTATGCTGTTGTTTATTTGTCACTCTATATAACTTTTTGATCATCTGACTATAACTCTTTTCTACCCTATATTTCAGCTATGCAACTGCTTATGGTCTACGCTGTATAAAATTTCTGTATAATTTCATCAAACTTTATATGCAGCTTTTTCTAACATTGTGTTAAACACACTCTAAAACTATAAACTTGCTTCTCCCCATATGTCAGATATTCCACATAGTAGAATGCAACTGTTTATGGTCTACCCTATATAACATTTTTTTAAACTTTTTTGATCCATCCTAATGGAAATGATGTGGAACCCTTCGTGAGTCACAAATATAAAAATGCAGTTTTGCACACCAAACTTTTATTTAAACCCTCACCGAAACTGCAACTGCTTATTGGCCACCCTATATAACAATTTTATTCAAACAATTTTTTAACCGCTTTGTATAACTTCCATCTACATTAAAACCATCCTGTATACACCACTGCCAATTTGTCAAAAATAACAACTTATTTTTTAACCACCCTGTATATCCATAATTTTACTCTACAAAATATTTCAACCACTCTGTATGTGCATCTGCTTAGGGGCAACCAAATATAAAAAATTTAAATACTTCTAATCACACTGTATAAACTACAATTTTACTTCGATCCATGTTTCAGATATTGCATATATGCAACAGCTCATCGTCTATCCTACAAAAAAATTGTCCAACCTGTTTGGCTATAATTCTACTCCACCCGCTATTTCAACCACCTTGTATTTGCAACTACTTATCGGCCACCTAGTATAATTTTTTTTCTACCACCCTGTATAATTATAAAGCCATCAATGCCAAATATATTTCACCAAAACCGCAACTGCTTATGGGGCACCGAAAATAACAATTTTGTTCTACATGTTTTTGAATCACCAATATAACATTTTTTAAATAATTTCATAATTATCATAAAACTTCTTCACCCTATGATTCAACAATCTTTGCAACTTATTATAAACTACGCTATGTCACATTTTTTCCTTATATTTTTTCAAGATATATTAAAGTATAATTTCTCTCCACACTTCATTTAAACCACCCTTCATTTACAACTGTTTCTAACCTTGTTTGAATGACACTGTATAACCGTAACTTTAATGCGCACTATACTTCAGGTACTCTATATATGCAAGTGCTATATAACAAAAAATTTTTTTACCCACCCTGTATAATTCTAACTGTAAGCTGGCCTATATTTCAACAACCTTTTATATACAACTACTTATTTGCCACCAAATTTAACACATTCTGTACGACCGTGTATCCTTAGAATCCTACCCCTGCCTATATTTCAACCATCCGGAACAGCTTGTAGATCATACCATTACTTTAAAATACTTTTAGACCCACCTGTATAGCTGTAATTGTACTCCGCTACATATTTCAACCATCATATATATGTAACTACTTGTGGATATCAAACAAGTTGTTAACCACAACATAAACTATATTTCCACTCCACCTTATATTTCAAACATCCTGCATAAACAACCCATTTCATAACTATAGTATCTTATGAACATAATTCAAAGATCATAACTGCTTACCTAACACATTTTTTAGTTTTTTTATTCACTGTTTAAATATTCTACCCTTTTTTAACCACTTAGTATATGGAACTGTTTATAGCCCACTCAATATAACTCTTTTGGACCACCCCGTATAACTAATTCCACTCCCCCTTATTTCCACCACATCGTTTATAACCAGCTGCTTATAGGACACCAAATATTTTTTAGATTTCTTAAATCCATGTAATTCTACTCCGCCCTAAGTTTCCTACATACAGAACACCCTGTAAAATTACGCTTGATATATGTTAATTTTTCTTAAATCGAAACATGTTATGTTTGCACATTCCGAAATTTAAATAAAAGCTAAGCTGATGCCAGTATCTAATATTTTGTGCGTGCGGTGGAACAAATTGAGTAACTGAATTACCCAACATGGTAGAAGTTTTTTCGCTATATCTACCGTTTCTGTCAATTTAGAGAGATAAAATGTCTACCAGATTTTAAGTCAAACTATAGGCTTCGCAACAAAAAAAGATTCTGCAAAATCAGTAAAGTAGTTCTCACGTGATGCCCGAACAAACAAACAAACAAACAATAAACAAACAAACAGACAAACTTACAATTTTATAATAGTATAGATGTTCCTATGCAAGACAAAATTGTAATAGTAAAAACATTTGTGTATCCCGAAATATCCCTCCCCCAATCATCTGAATGGTGAATGGTATGCTTTTTTAGTGTTTATTGTACTAAAATGAACCTTCAATGACGTCAAGCCCCCCCTCTCAACGAGATCAAACCCCCCCTAAATAACGATCCTGGATGCGCCGTTGGTATAAGTTAATAAGTAACCAATTTATAAGTTCTTCCATAGAATAAGACAAGTACTGCCGTGGGACTCTGATGAATAGAAAAATATTGTAGAATCGAAAAGTAAAGTCATTTTGTCGTTCTAAGGCATAACCGTGGTATAACAATGAAACGAGTGATGAGTACAAATATTTCTAAAGTCCCTCGGCAGTTCAGAAAGCAATGGATTTAGATATATTATGGACTTTATCATAGTATTGCTGTTTATGGTATTTCAAGCTGGCTTGATCTCTATGATACTTCCCATAGGCATCTGCTATGACTTCATTGTGGATTATTGAAGATAATTGGTGTTAATGAATTTGATTAATTTGTGATTGATGATTCGTATTGTATTGTATAACTATTTCTGAATGCTGTATAGTTATTATAAAAATCTATAGATATTTTTAATGATTTTCATGGTCCCTTAATGTATGATTTTTTCTAACTTTGTTTTAGATATTGTGACGGGAATTCCTCCGATAATTCGTGGAATCGGCATTCATCCGATATTTCGGGAAACCCGAAATATTGTTAGGCTGGCGCGTCGAGGTCGGCGGCTTGCTTTGATGTAGTTCTCGAAGAATCTAGTCTAGTCTCGGCCGCTCTTTGACGTTCTGGAGAATTCCGAGAAGAAAAATATAAATACGGAGCGCTGAGGAATCATTAATTCAGTATTCGACTGGCGTATAGTTAAGATAAATGGTAAATAGTTCTGTGACTATAAATTAAAGTAGTGGAAATAAATTAGAGTGAGTTGGACTGTGTTTATAAATAAATCCAAGAACCCGATTGTGAAAATAAAAACATTACAGTGGTGACAGGTGTAGGTGTATTTGTGGAACTTTTAGAAGTGGAAAATAAATAGACTAACAATGTTTAAAGCAGTGAATTTGGACCAGTTGAATTTTGGCGGAGTTAAAAAAGAACTGAAGGAAAGGGATTTAGAAATTAGTGGGAAGAAAAGTGAATTAATACAACGACAACGAGACGCCCTAATAAGGTAATAATCCCGATACTGATTTGTTTGAAGATTGCTATTAAAATATTTGAAAAATGTAAGAGAAACATTATAAGAAAATTCTTAATCCCTGGAAGATAGATTACAAGATAAATTGCTAGAAAATTCTAAAACTTTAGAAGATAAGCTACAGAAATTACATGAAAATTCGCAAACCCTAGAAGATAAATTGGTAGAATAATTACAAGAAAATGCTAAAGCCCTAGAAGACAAATTACTAGAAAATTCGAGGTCTTTGCAAGATAAGCTACAGAAATTACACAAAAATCTAAATCGTAAGAAGAAAATTTGAATAGCATGGTTCAGGAAAATTGAGAAATGGTGGAAGAGAAAATAGTCCAGAATGAGGCTCGGGTGGAAGAGCTAAAACAAACAATGGTCGAAAAGTCCGTTAAAAATGAAACGCAGATAGAAGAGCTAAAACAGATAATGGAGGGTGAGATCAGCAAAATAGTAGCAATACAAAGCGGAAAAACACAATCAAAAACCGAAAGCAGAAACAGTTCAGAAGTAGTGGATTCGAAAATTCGAGGGGACAAGACACGAAATGAAACCTCCACAATTTGATGGAAAATGGTCATGGGCTAATTATAGACGCCAATTCGTAGGTCAGGCAAAGTTAAACGGATGATCGGCAGAGGAAAGGCAATAGCTCTAACCCTCGCCTTAAGAGGGGATGCTACAGATATTTTGCAATCTTTAAATGCCTCTGAGCAAGAACAGCTGGTCAAACATTTAGTACTGAGGAATGCACAAACCCATTTGGCGCACGTTTATCACTCCCAACTGAGAAATCGCCACCAGAGATCACATGAATCCCTACAAGAGTGTGAAGCTAATATTGCCCGTCTGGTTCGCCTTGCTTATTCAGCCTCACCGGAAAATGTAATTGAAAGGTTAGCAGTGCAAGCGTTTTTGGATGGACTTCGGGACCATGAAGCCAGACAAGCATTGACACTAGCTCGACCCACTCAATTAGTGAATGCACTGGCTCGAGCTCTGGAATTAGAGGCTGCGAAAAATACCTGCAGAGGTCAAGTCAGAGCCCGAATCATAGACGGGGAATCAGAAGATGGCGAAAATGAGGAAGAGTCTGTAAGGAGAATAGTAGAGGTAGTCCTCAACAAAAAAAAAAGACTATTGAGATGTCGGAAGTCTCGTAAGGTAGAATATATCCAGAGATGTTGCAAGGAGAGCAACGGAGTACCGACTTCCTCGTCGAGGAAACTAAAGAAAGCCATCGTCAACCTGTAGCCAACAAGCCCCAACTACCAACGCATATGTCGCTACGCTCCGTAACCACGTTAACAGTGTCTTTGTAGATGGCCTTATTAATAAGAAGCAATGTGCAATGCTACTGGATACTGGTGCGACGAAAACAGTTATAAGGCCCAACATTGTTTTAGACGTCACAATGATAAAGATAAAACCAACTAAGTGGCAATTGCGAACAGCGACAGGAGAAGCAGCTAAGGTCCATGGTGGAAATACAACATTCCATATCCGGCACTAGTGACGGACATCGACGACCAAGTCACCATCGAAATGGATATCATGAGCTCCAAGGGATTCGAGTTAACTTTAAAGATGGAATTTTGCGAGTGAATGACGAAGAAGTGGTACTTCATGGTAAAGACGACATAATGCTTCGAGCAATCTAAGCAGAGGTTGTAAATGCTCCTCAAAGAGCTGAAATCATCATCATCATGCTTGCCTAAAGGGCTAAAGCTGGAACAGTGATGATGTTTGATCCCGAACTTAACGACGGAAATGTAGGCAGAGAAATCGAAAATTTTGGGACACTGTTCAACAGTTTCCTTTGTAGGAAGGAGCACACAACATACAGCAATACCAGGTGAACTATCTTTGGAATTGGAGAAACTCATAACAAATTCGTCCAGGAATTTAAAACCAATCCAGAAAGCAAAATTGCAGGACATCGTTAGAAACTACCAGGATATTCTCGATGTAAGGAAACGAAAAAGAGGACAGCTGACCTGATGAAATATAAAATTAATATCGGGAATGCTTAACCTATTCGACAGTTGGCGAGAAGACTACCTCTATCTACAAGAGAAGAAGCCGACAGGATAGTCCGCGAAATGTTATTAAAACACCCAATAGCCCTTGGACTTCTCCAGTTGTCTTGGTTAAAAAGAAAGATTGTTCGACCCGATTTTGCATGGACTATTGACAATTAAACAATGCTACAAAGAAAAACAGCTATTCTCTCCCAAGAATAAACGATACCCTAGATACGTTGGCTTGATCGAAGATGTTTTCCACGGTAGACTTGAAGAGCGGTTATTGGCAAGTAGAACTTGCTAAAGAAGACTTTTCTCGGTCTTCTTTAGCATCGGCTCAGGATTTTACCAATTTACAGTGATGTCGTTTGGGTTGTCTAATGCTCCAGCTACATTTGAAAGATTGATAGAAACAGTGTTAAAAGAGCTTTCATGGAAACCTTGCCTGGTGTATCCTGACAACATTTTAAGTTAAGTCCTGGATACCGACCCAAGCAATGTCGGAATTGGTGCTGTGCTTTAGCAGATCCAAGACGGTCAGGAGAAAGTGGTGGGTTATTTTAGCAAGACCTTGAGCAAGCCTGAACAAGCCTGAACGGAATTACTGCGTTACTCGCAGAGAACTCTTGGCTGTGGTAAAGGGGGTAGAACATTTCTATAAGTACCTCTATGGTAAAAGATTCCTTCTGAGGACTGATCATGCAGCACTGAAGTGGCTCTTGCAGTTTAAAAACCCCGAAGGACAAGTGGCCAGGTGGATGCGGTTGCAAGAATTCGACTTTGAGACTGAACATCTAGCTGGAACAAGCCATAAGAATACTGATGCGCTATCGAGGAGACCATGCCCTGACGACTGCAAACATTGTCAGCGAGCTGAAGAAAAAGGGGCTGTTCTCTGTAGAACTACCGCCGTCGATGACCATGGCCAATCTGAGGTGATCTAGAAAGACCAGAAATTAGATCCGGAGTTAAAAGAGGTTATCCGGTGGAAGGAAGAAGACCGCAAACCTACGTGGCAGGAGATTTCCCGATACTCACCAACCATAAAGTTATACTGGGCTCAGTGGAACGCCTTCATCCTGGAGAATGGACTTCTGAAGCGCGTCCTGGAAACTCCAGAGGAGGGCAAGGACAGGAAACAGATTGTAGTTCTCAGAAATAGGAGAACAGAAGTTTTACGAGAACTACATAATGGTACAACTGGAGGACATTTGTGCAGCAAGTAATTGGCCTCAGAAGCGAGCAAAAGCCCCCATGAGGCAATATAATGTTGGCAGCCTATTGGAAAGAGTAGGCATTGTTGTTGCCAGTCCATTTCCTGAATCTGACTCACGCAATAAGTACATTGTGGTGATGATGGACTATTTCAGTAAATGGGCAGAAGCTTATGTCTTGCATCCTTGACCGTTGCTGATGTCCTTGTCAAAGAATGGATCAGCCGTTTTGGTGTTTCTTTGGTGTTGCACTTAGACCAAGGTAAAAATTTCGAGTCGAACGAACTATGGAACAGACAACGATTTCCTGAAACCTGGAGGAGAGGGAAAACTGTCCTGATCCCGAAAGGTCAAGGGGAAGGGGGCGTTACGAAATAAAGACCGATTACCCTGTTAGATGTAATCGGCAAGATAAAGGGAGTTGTTAGATAGGTATTTAAACAGACTTTATATTAAATTTACTTCTAATCATAAGGTCAAATACCGTCATTATTCTCACATTGTAAGATGATACTTAGTAATTTTAATCACGTTCAACGTTTTACATTTATACTTGGTAACCAAAACTGTACAAACGCCAACCAAAATGCTATGACTGCAATTTCTTAGATGACCTTTCATATAATAAAAATTGCCAGGAAGTCCGTCACAGGAGAAAGGAAGGTAGTTTTAAGCTACATAAATAACGGGTGTTTTTTTAGAGATATAAAACTTTGAAATGGAATAAAACAAGGATATATATTTTTTTAAATTGACATGAAATTTACTTTATTCGAAAGATAATCTTCTGGCATAATTTAAATATGACTTCTGGCATATGACCGGTACGGCTGGCTCGGACGTAGTTTAATCTGGAGGTCCAATTTTCGATGACTTTTTCCAATATTTGTGGCCGTATATCGGCAATAACGCGGCGAATGTTGTCCTGCAAGTGGTCAATCGTTTCGGGCTTATCGGCGTAGACTAGCAACTTCACGTATCCCCACAGAAAATAGTCAAGCGGCGTTAAATCGCACGATCTTGGAGACCAATCCACCAGCCCATAAAGCACACCAAACAGTAAGTTTTTCTGGATGTAACGGTGCCTCAACATAAACTAGAGCATTATCATCACTCCAAATACAGCAGTTTTGTTTATTGACGTATCCATTCAACCAAAAGTTAGCTTCATCGCTAAGCAAAATTCGCTTATGAAAATAGGAATCAACGGCAATCTTGTTTTGGGCCTATTCACCGAATGTACGCCTTGCTAGGTGATCGTGTGGCTTCAATTCTTGCACGAGTTGAATTTGGTAAGCACGCAAACCAAGATCTTTCCGCAAAATCTTCCTTAAAGTGGATGGACACATATCCAATTCTGATTGATGACGGATTCGGGTTTTCCTCTACGCTACGCTCTACAGCAGCAATGGATTCTTCTTATGTACTGTACGACATCTCTGTGGATGCTTATTATCAATTAAAGTAAACGTAAACGATTATGTTGATCGTAAAATGGATGTAGTGCGAGTTATATGAATTAAATTGTTTATTGCTTATTAATGTTTGCGTCACGTTGAAATAAACGCTGACGCCTTTTGTATTCTTTATGCGAAAGATTGTATTTGAGATCATTCTAAGCTTAACCGTTGTTCGATGTTCACGTAATTTTGTTTGTTGTTTTTTGGAAAATAAAGTTTTTGAAATTTTTTAAACACTAATTTTAAACAAGAAATAGCTTAACTTGCGCGATACGTATTTCGAACAAAACCATGATTTTCTAAATAAATTTGCACAATTTGGAAGCGTTGTTCAGGCGTCAGTCTATTCATGATGAAATGCCAAACCAAACTAAACATAAATCACTTGACAGCTGACAAGATGGCCGCCGCTTAAAAGAGTGTTGCCAACTTAAAGTTCTATACCTCAAAAAAAAACACCCTTTACTTGATGTTATATTGTTCCCTATAGCTAATCTTAGATCATTTACCATCTAGATATAGCCTGTCAAGCATAAAATCGTGGCAACGCTAGAAAGAGAGGGCAATAGAGACAGTAAGAGGCTGTTTCACTTAGCGGGTGGAAGCAGCCAATGAACAACATGCTGAACGTATTTGATTGGAAGCAGCTCCCAACCGAGTGAAATATCCTCTTGCCCTCTCTATTGCTTTCTCTCTCCTTAGTCTTACCACGACATTTGTACACCGTAGGCTATCTCTAGAAAGTAAGTGCTCTAAGTAGTTTCATCATAATAGTGCTAGAAAAAAATTAAGGTATAATCCCAATTTATCGAAGACAAAAAAATATTGAAACCGACACAATCCGCTTGTAAAAAAATAGTCATCTTTGAGCATTAAAACATTTTTTTATATAGATAGAAATTTCAATTCTTAGCTTCATGATGTTGACTATTGGATAACGATAACAACAATCTAAGACGAAACTAACTACAATATTGGAATTTATCGTGAAATATTTCGGTGCAGATAAACACGATTATAGTTGATAATGTAAAAAAAAGAATCATAAAAAAAATAACGTAAGCATCGTTCCTGGAGATCCCTTGACCGCACAATTTTTTATATATTAATTTATGCTTGGCATGAATTATGGTGTCTAGTTGGCTACCAGGAGCGGAGAGGGGGCGCATTTTTAAAAAATATTTAGAATGCTTATTTTTGATTTAGTTTTCGTTATTTTTATTTACATTATTCTAAAATATTTTTTGAGCAATTAACGATTAAACAAGTTTGAAAATTGTGCATAGAATGTATGCAGCAGTTAATTGCAATAGATTGGTTGCATATAAACACTTCCACAGAAATTGTTTCGAACCCATGCAAGTTCAAAGTCGAATCAAAACAAATGACCGTTTTAGAAAAATTATAACGTTGTGGACAGAACGAATAATGTGAGTCTTTCAAGCAACTTTTAATCAGCTAGCGAATCTCCATGGAAAAACAAGCAAACACACAGAGGATTATCAACTTTATTTAATAGAATCACAGTTTTATTTTACAAACAGTTCGGTCAAAATAAATTATATTAAACACAATAGGCAGTGTAAACTGTAAACGTTATCAGTACATACAAATCTTCCTAAGAATAATTACAAAATACAAGTCATTAACAAAGAATAAAATAATAAAAAAAGATGGTCGATTATTTATTAAGTGTCAGAAATCGCATTGTGCAATATACAAATTCTTACAGGGCAAAATTATTTAAAACAATGTACAAGAATCGAATACAAAAATTTATTCTAATTTTTCAGTTAATTGACAACATTTTTTTACATACACATCCTAATTGATAAACTATAATAATTACTAAAAATTCAAAAAAGTTAAGTATATAAAAAACGAATATGTTCTTTCTGGTCGCAACATTTACTGACAAATAAATATTAGAACAGAAAATTAAAGTTAAAAAAAACATTTTCCTACAATCCAAATTACTCTAAACAATAGAAAAAAGTACTTTAAAAGGTTAAAACAAAAGAAAACTGATTACCGTACTTTAAATCTTAACCTTTCAGTTATATTGAAAAATTCTCCTACTATAATTGCACTGAGATGATTGCCAATACGAATTGCCTAGTTTAAAAAGATATTTGATAGAATTGAGCACAGATTCTTTAAATTATTCTAATATATATAAATTTGTGGGTGCTTAAGTGTTTTTAATACTTTGCAATTGGTGGGTTTTTCACATTGAACTATTTTACTTTATTATAAAGAGGGTTTTATCACAATCCTCGCGAGCGCGTTGTACACCAAAAACACTTTCGTGTAAAGATACTTAGGCTACATACAGATATGGAATTTTGATTGCTACCAATATCATGAACAGAGACGGGTTTAATTCTAAAGTATTTATTTTGAGGACCCGGACCTTGGTTGTAGTAGTTCAGTCAGTGTGGTCACTAATTAGCAGTGGCGGATCTTTTCAGGGGGCGCGGGGGCGCTCCCCTGAGGCTTTGTAAAATGGAAAAACTATTATTAATAGTACACACTAGACTGTCGATTTATAAGCTGAAAGGGTCAAGTTACATGATCACAAACAGTAGACAGGAAAGGAATAACTTGTTAAACTGAAGGAGTATAGGTCCAAGTAATAAGCCTTGGTGACGCGTCTTATTATCGCAATTTTCATTTTGCCCCCCCCCCCCAGGATAATTCTAGATCCACCCCTGCAAAATAGGAGGAATATAATAAAGAATTAAATACCAAAAACTACATAGGTTATTTCCAAATGATGAAAAGAGTACCAAATAATTAAAAATAAAAAATATTAAATAAACCAAATTAGAATTAATAATAAAAAATGAAATAATAAGTGTCTTAGTTGACAAAAAAATAGTGATACACATTATAAATTGTTTACAGCCAATACATATTATTTATAAACTTTCCAAAAACTTGCCTTGAATATCGCAAAATGGAATTAAATAATCAAGTAAATAAAGATGTGAGTTATGAGTGCAAAAATGTGACAGAGGTTATCGCTCCATTGATGATACATATATTTAGCATTTTATAATATTTTTTACACAATGTATCGTTTACATCAGCATTATCAAGATCATGTGATTAAAATTGTCATTATTAATAATATTGCTGATCAAGTAACCAATTTCTCTGTCAATTTAAAAGTTTTTACACATGCTAATAAAATGAATTTAACTGACCTAAACCCCGAAACGTTTGAAAATATTCAGCATTTTTTAGTATTGTGGAGTTATTCCCAAGTACATAAACATTAAGTAAAGATGCTACAATTATCAATCCGGAAACAATGATCGATTTGTTCCTAGAAATATTGATTTTACAATCATTATTGCTAAAACCTTACTAATCTTAAATATCGGCCTTTCAACATGGCGGCTGCGCTTGGCTTATCACATCATGAAAACGCCTATACTAATTCATTGTATATCAATATCACCTATCATCAAGAGTCAATATATTTTTTGCCCATAAGAACACTAAGAAATCATAGGAGGAATTTGAAGATGAAATTATGAAAATCATTGATTTGACGCGATTATTGTATCAATATTTTGAATACTGAAAAACAGGTTTTTACCAGGAACATTAAAATGCATCCAGGCCCTAGAGACAAAGCACTAATTGCGAATGAAACCTGAAAGTTTTAATTGCTCATAGCCAGTCATATTGTTATTCTGCAGCAATTATCCAACTATGTGGATATATGCATATATTGTTCCCAAAATTCTTTACACTGTGCTAATCAGAACACATTTTAGATATATCTAAGTATCTTTACACTGGACGAATACATTTTTTTTTTGTAAACAATGCAAATCAAAAGTAGTACCTATTTTATATGGCGTTATGTCAGATATATTTACAAGATATTCAATTTTCTTCTAGCCGCATACAGACTGTTAACAATACCATTTATAGAGAAAATTTTCGTATGTACAAGTTTTCATAACAACTATTTTTATATAATCAAGTCTTCTAGAGCAAAATCTTATCAATAAACTAAGAAAATTTGATAATAACGTGTTAAAACCCATACAAAACATGCGCGACATTATTTACATACTAAAACTTTAAATGCCTATATTTGGTCCGAATATTACATGAAAAATGACTGTCGCATAGATTCAGTCCTGTATTCGTGATTTTCTCCCTTCTCTTTGGATTTCATTTTTATTTACAAAAAGTATTTCGACACATATTAATATACTCTTAAAGATACTCACTCATACTTTATCATCATTTATTATCAAATTTTCGAATAGACAATTGAAGGGCAACTTCAAAATCAATCTAAAATTACATATAAAAACATAGAAAGTCCTTGGATAATTTTACTCCTGAAATAACACCGCATATATGTATATTTGAAATGAAAATCGTATTTGCATATAAACATAATCAAAAATATGAATAATGTGTTTTTTTAATTGAAATGCATTCCAATGCCTATAGAATCGAATACTGTAAGTAATCGAGTAACTAGAAGCGAAAGCAGAAGACTACGAGAATTATGCGAACCGACCTGAAGAGGGCAGATGTGTCTCTACCGAAACGTCGTCATTTTACCATCGATCCCGGCAGGGATCAGTTATAAACTACGCGGTTGATTTCCCGGAAACCACCTAACACACACACACACACACACACACACACACATATATATATATATATATATATATATATATATATATATGTATATATATATATATATATATATATATATATATATATATATATATATATATATACATACAAAGTTTGTTGGTACGTTTATGCATGCATATTTTATATAAAAAACTTTCAACAATTTCCTTTATATCGTAAAGTTATAGGCAGCAATATGTATGTGTAATTGGAAAAAAAAGTGAAGTGACAAGTTAAATAGGGTTTGCCTTGGGATACCATTTTAGGTCTGCTGTTATTTTTAATTTGTGCTAATGATTTACTTTCAATATTGCCTCATAACAACATAATTGATTATGCTGACGACATTGATGTCGTAATATCATAAAATTCATGGAAACAATAAATGTTAAAAAACATTGTATATATTTGTTACGAAAGAAAAATAAACATAATAATGTTTACATTGAAGGGATATTTGCCGTTTTTCTCCTGCCAACTTTGTCTTCCTCTTAATCGTATTCTATTATATTGAGAAAAATCTATCAATTTGTATAGGATTCATTAAAATTCGCCATGAACTACGTTTTTAACGAAAGAAACGCATTTCTCTATTAATAAACATCTATTAACATGGCATTTCAATTAAAAAAATAAAATTTACAATGTCACTATGTAATGCGACAAAAAATTAACCAGATTGAATAAAACTCTCAATTGGCATAGATCAGACATCTTTTTAAATTGTAATTTATTGTCACAAATGAAATATCTAGAAAACAGCAACCTTCACCTACATTTAACAAATCCCCCAAGTTGCCCTTCAGTCGATCGAGTAAACTATAACATAAATAATTCTATGACACGATAAATATTTTTTACACGAACGACGAGAAACCAGGCAAAGGCGCTCTTGACCTTGCCATATTGTTCAATATTATCTGTCCGCCGTTAAGGCTAACCACTGCACTACCTTCGGGTTCAGAGTCCGTATAACTCGAATAATTCCTAACAGGTTTCTGTCGTTTCCACGATTGCCGCAAGGTGTCGTTCACGTTTGCGTAATGATTTACGAACGAGTGCGGGTCAGAACGTACGCTTTCGTTCTCGCTCTCCGAAGCCTGAAAAAGAATAATGCAATTAGTATTCAAGGAGTAGTTAGTTTATCCCAAATTCGTATTCAGTTAACTTTTTACCTTTTACGACGTCACAATCTAGTGTTACTATTTATAAAGGGTGTTTAAAAAAAGGCTTAAATAAAACATGGTTCTCTGTGGCAAAGGATTGAATTTATTAATTTTATTAATTATCAATAGTTACCTGTTTAATTTACATACGATACAGTTTCATATATTTAATAATAACGGTGACTGGTTAGGATAGTTTGAGTACATCACTTCTCCACAAAGCATTCTGTTTAACCAAAAATATACAGTGAGGACGCGTGGGTTGGAACAAATTCATTTAAAATTCAGGTGTTGTTTTTTTGGAAAAACGATTGGACACGTCGGTTTTTTTTTGATTGCGGTTTTTGTGATGATAAACTCATTTATACAGGGTGGGCCAGATATAAATTGCGACCACCAACTTAATTTTTTCAAATGGAAACATTTGTTATTTGTTTTATTTTTGAATTCTGCATTGAATTCTAAGTATTTTTCATGTACAATGTCCTATATCGAAAATTAACAGTTATTAAAAAAATTACATTTCTTTCTAAAGTTAAGAAAACAACGGTAAAAATAAGGTGTTTGTTGGTTTGAACCTATTTATTTACGTTTGGTTTTTATAATTGTTGGCGATGCTTTAGTCGTATGAATGGAAACCCTTTTTTAATGCTGGAGTTTTTAACACTTGTTTATTTCCATAGAAACTGTACTATAATTTTATTTCAAATAAGTAGTTGTCAAGTGCAGTTGCAAAGTTTCAAATTATGGCGCGTTTAACTGAAAATCAGCAAATAGAAATTTTGACGATGGTATGATATGGCGACAGAACTCGAACACAAGCTGAAGTTTGCGAATTGTTTAATATGAAGTACCCGGAACGGCCTATTACACGATCGGTAGTTAGTAAAATAGAAAAAAAGTTTCTAGAGTGTGGCCAATTACAAAACCAAATATCTTCCAGAAGATACACAATTAAATATTTTCCTCGATTTACAAGAAAATCCTCACAAATCCACTAGACAAATAGCCGCAGAACAGTCAATAAGTAAATCTTCTGTTCTAAAATGCTTGCATAGAAATAAATCGCACACAAACAAAGTTTATTTAGTTCAGGAACTTATGGAAGACGATTTGGACCGGAGAGTAGAATTTTGCGAGATAATGATGGATTGATACAATGCCAACCCGGGCATCAGAAAACCCACATTGGATTATAAAAAGTCATACACAATTTTCCAAGAAAGTTAACGTATGGACCGGAATTGTGGGTACTTTTTTTATTGAGGGAACACTTAACTTGGAAAAGTATTTAGACCTATTACAAAATGAAATAAGACCCTGTTTAACCCCCAGAACTTTACCCGAATGGTGAAAACTCCAATATACTGTCAGATTCGATATGGTTTCAACAGGATGAACCGCCCCCGCGAACAGTGCGAGATTATCTTGACAATATTTTCCCAAATAGATGGATCGGAAGAAGAGGTAATATCGAATGCCCAGCTAGGTCTCCAGATCTAAGCCCGTTAGATTTTTATCTTCGGGGTTACGTGAAATCGAAAGTCTACTTCAATAAGCCGGAAAATATCGAGGAATTAAAGATAGAATTAAGACCGAAATACAACGAATCCTGCCACAAACACTAAATGAAGTGTTACGAGAATTTGAAAACCGTCTTAGGTATTGTAAGGAGGTTAATGGTCAACATTTTGAACATTTAATTTGATATGTTCTTCAATTTTGAAATAAATGTAATTTTTTAATAACTGTTAATTTTCGATATAGGACACTGTACAGGAAAAATACTTAGAATGCAATGCAGAATTCAAAAATAAAATAAAAAACAATGTTTCCATTTGAAAAAATTAAGTTGATGGTAGCAATTTATTTCTGGCCCACCCTGTATAAATGAGTTTGTCATCACAAAAACCGCAGTCCAAAAAAAACTGACGTGTCCAAGCGTTTTTCCAACACCTGAATTTTAAATGAATTTGTTCCAACGCACGCGTCCTCACTGTATATTGTAATGTTCTATTTTCTCTTCGAGTGCTTGGATTTATTTAAAAACACAGTCGAACTCACCATAATGTATTTCCACTACTTTAATTTATATTCACACAATTATATACAACTTATTTTGAACATTTCTTGTTTACTATACCACAATCGAATACTGAATGAATCCTTCCGTCAGCACTCCGTTATTACATATTACATGATGATGAATAAATTTCCATGGCGCCAGACCAACAACATTTCGGATTCCAGGAAATATCGGATAAATGCCGATTCGAAGAAATACCGGATGGCTTCACGTCACATTGCCTCCACCTTAAGACTATTTCGTCCGGGAATGTCTCATTATCATTCTTGGTATGGCGATATTTGCAGGACTCTCCATTTCGACAACGGGACGTTCGATGGAAGTAACAGTCGACGGTCTTCGAAACTGGATGTTAATGCCACTGAATCGACCACCGTTTAATACAGTCCATCCAACCCACAGGCTATCTTTGGAACCGCCAATTTCATCAGGTTCTTCTCCATCATCCAGTCATCGATTCTACCAGAGTGTTTCAACGATTCTGAGAGAATGTTTTCGTTACAAAATAGAAGATGTCTCTGGTACCCACTGGTTGTTTATCTTCGAGATGAAGGATCTTGCCCAGCACTGGATCTTGCTCCCTTATCTTCTGGAACAGGTCGTACCTCTTTGCAAACACATTGGCTATTCCACTTAGACATCCGTAGATCTCGAGCCACGGGGTTCCTCTCTGGTCACGTCGTGCTGCACTTTCTGCCCATTTGCGTACAATGACCTAAACTGTTCGAAGGTCATCTCTTCATCGGATAGTTGGATGCTATGGATTTGGGCTTTCTCAACGTCGCTGTCATGACTTCCGAAATAAGGGGCTAACCTGTTGAAATTCTGTAGACAATATTTCCTGTTGCTGTTCGCAGTTGCCATTTTGTTGGTTTTATCATCGTCTGGTCTAAAACAATGTTGGCCTTTATAACTGTTTTCGTCGCACCCGTATCCAGCACCATTGCACATTGCTTTTTGTTAATAAGCCCATCTACAAATACACTGTTAATGCGGTGTCGAAGCGACATATGTGTTGATAGTTGGGGCTTGTTGGATCGACCCTCTTTAGTTATCCTTGCAATGACTCCGTGTCCTACCTTACCACACTTCCAACATCTGTTGTTTTTTTTTTGTTTTTTTTTTTTTTTTCGGTAAGGACTTCCTCTACTATCTTCCTTACATATGCCTTATCGTTTTCGCCATCTTCTGATTCTCCTTCAATGATCCGGACCCTGACCTGACCTCTATAGGTTTTTTAGCAGCCTTGAATTCCAGAGCTCGAACCAGTGCCTCCACTAATTCTCCACTAATTGAGTCGGTAGAGCTAGTACCAATGCTTACCTGGTTTCGTGGTTCCGGGTCCATCCAAAAACGCTTGCACCGGCTAACCTGTCTATTGCATGTGGCTGGATAGGCAAGGCGCACCCGACGGACAATATCAGCTTCACACTCTTGTAGGATTTCTGATGGTAATTTTTCAGTTGGGAGTGGTAAACATGCTCCAAATGAGTTTGTCCATACCTCAGTTCTGAGAGTTTGACCAGTTGTTCGTAGCCTTCTTGCGAGGTTTGATGTTACTGCCTTCTGTTCTGCCGACCATCGGTTTTCCATCAAATTGTGGAGGTTTTATTTTGTCTTGTTCCCTCGAAGCCAATTTTCGAATCCGGAGTGTTTCTGCTTTTATTTTACTCACCAAACTCAGCGCTTTAAACATTGTTAGTCTATTTACTTTCCACTTCAAAAGTTTCAGAAATACACTCTCATCTGACAACACTGTAATGCTTTTATTTTCTCTTCAGGTTCTTGGATTTATTTAAAAACACAGTCGAAGTCACTATAATTTATATTCACACAAATATATACAACTTAACTTGAACACTTCTTGTTTACTATACGAATCGAAGACTGAATGAATCATTCGATGAGATTCGATAATTTCCATAGCGTCACCCTATTTTTTCATGTAAAGTGAGGTTATATATGTCTAATTTATTGTTTAAAAAATTTTGTTGTATGGCTTCGAGGAAAGAGGGGGGGGGCAATCGGTCGATGTTTCTCTATTCTTGTTAAAATCTTTTAAAGAAATTATTTTAAATATGAATATATATATAAATAATATAAATTTGTATACCCCATATTGAGCACGCTCATTTGATATATCATATTATGCGTTTGAAAACATTTAATTTTTTTATTTTTAATTTGATTCTTTAATTTGCCCCCCCAAAATTAATATTGGGGGTTAATCCATATTTTTTCAAAATTTTAGGTTCTTTACTTTCAGAAGTACCCCCAAATTCAGAATTTCTTTATATACGACATGTACTCCTGAACGGGTCACGGATACCAAATTTCAACCCTTTCTGTCCAGTAGTTTCGGAGAAAATTGGCTGTGATGTGACAGACGGGCAGATCAGGAATGATTTAATAAGGGTTTCCGTATATTGAATGTACAGAACCTTACAATTGGAGAAACACCATCTAGAAACACATGTAAGTGGTATTTATTATCAGAAAATTTTAATTAATACTGGGAAAGAAAAAGTCGGTATCAGCTACTTTATTTGACATATACCGTGCTGCAACTCATTGGAAGAAAAAAATAAACGTTGACTTACAAAAGAATGAAATCTTGAAGAGAGTAGAAAAACAATAAACCCTGAAATGAATTCATATAATTCAAAAGTCGGCTAAAATTAAAAATTATTGTTTACTGTATCATGCAAAGCTTTTATATCAGCACATTTAAAATTACTATTAAATAAATTTTAGAAATGTGCACTGAAATCCAATCCAAGTGTAGGAAATGAAAATAGTTTTTAAATTCGCTAGTATATTTAAATAATTGGTCTATATAAAATAAGTAATTTGAATAAAGTATTATACAAATTTGGGATAAGACAGAACCTTAACTAACCTAATGAGAATATCGAGTCATAAAGATGTGCAATTTTCATGCAGCAATGTCTCATTGCCTTGAAACAACATAATGATTAGGAGTATCGTGTGGCAACATAAAAATTTATGTCGAATTCCAAATGTAACAATAAAAAATAAAATAAATCAAATGTTTTTAAAATTCTTGTGTTCTTTTCTACAAGTCAATTATGGAGAAATTAAACTGTAAAACAAAACAAAATGTGCAAATTTCTAACTCCTATTTTTTTGAAGATACAAACCAATTCCAATAAATTATTTGCGTGACTGAAAAGAAATGCAAAATTTTTCCATGAATTTCAATCAATATGACGTAAGAAAGTTGCAAATCTTTTTCCACAATAAAAAATTTGCCAGACAATTTTGTTTCCATTCTCGCGAATTACCTACAACTTACCTCAAACATATATAGAAACAAAAGTATTTCCAACAAAGTTACATGATAAACATATCTACATTATCAATATAATTGAGAAATAACTCAGCACAAATTTACATCAAATGATCTATTTTAACCGTTAAATAATTCAGAAACATATACATTAATGAATTCATATATTTCGACAAAAAACTATTTAAATATAATTTAGAAATAAGTCGTCACCAATTAACTTCAAGTGATTATAACCGTTAAAGAATTTAGAAACATATCAATTATTGAATGTATGTACACAATAAATGATCTGCAATTATTATTTTCAACACAAAAACTGTACCAAACTGTACAGCTAAATTCAATTTTTGTAAACATTTAACATTGTTTACTGTAAATACACCTTTCATCCTGACAACACAGCGAATCATGAAATTAGTAGATAAGGCAAACAAAACATTGTAAGTACGGTGGTTAGTGAAGCTGTATAAACTATTTAGTATTTACATGTGGAGCTTATCAAGTGTTTTGAAAATTATCTGTTTTTTGCTGCACGAAGTTTTCAAAGTATGTCTCCTACTGATTTATTTGTATAGTTCGCACAATGAGGTGGTTTTTGCAATTTCTCACTACTTTATCCACTTAGGTTAAATTCTGACAGAAGTTGATTGATATCTAATGAACCCAACCAAATCGCCTGGCAAATTTTACTGACACGAAAAAAAAATAATGTAAACTGAATTACCTGAGAATCTGATGAACTCATTTCTGATGGCTTCTCCGTCACGCTACTATCGTCTGGGTTCTCGTCGTAACCCTTGAGACTCTCCTCGTCGGAATTGTAAGGTACCGATGCCGGAGAAGGCCTCGGTGGTGACTTGCTGAGTATGGCAGGCGGTGGATGCTGAGGTGGTTTCCTAGACAACGTGCTCTTCTTACTGATGTTGCCGTTCGAACTCATGTTCGCTGCACCGTTCCTAGAATGGTAATAGTCCATAGGTAGGTCTTGGTGATCGCCCATAGACATTGCCATGGATTCTTCCAATGTTTTTTGTGCTTCTTCTGAAAAACACAATACATATCCTCGATGAAGTATACTCGTTGATTGTGGAAACAGAATAGCTATTACGAAAATATATGTAGCATCTGCTAACCGATTTCAATAGATATCCGGAAATCTAGTGACCTCAATTAATGGAATACAATAGATTAAGTATCTTGGTGTTTTATTGATACTAAGAATACAGTATCTAATTTATGTTATTGCTAGACTGAAATATATATTGCAAAAAATACAGTCTATATCAATAAATGTATTATGCTTTATTCCAGAATAAATGTAATTTATAGAATAATTATTTGTGGAGGTGAGTATGAATTGTATAATCTACTGGAAAAAATTAAGGAATCAAAGAAGACATTCCTGTATTATCGAATTCTTTTGAATATTTTCCTAGTGATTGTAAAGTCATAACACGCTTGTTGAAGTCGTGTCCAAAGCTGGTCGCAAGCTTGTAATGACATATATATACTAATGATTCGAGGTTCGCAAGAATTTAAATCGGGAAACATTGCTGGTCATGCAACTGGGCACCCTCTTCCACTTCAAATTCATTTCTGCCTATATGGAGAAACCACATGTTGAGCTAAAAGCCAAAGGTATGTCATCTAGGAAATTTGGTAAAATGTCCGCCAAATGTAAATGATTTTCTCCATTTAGAGGATTAGGAACAAATCCTAATAGATTACTTCCAATAATATTCCTATCCAAACATTTATGCTTAGTCTAGCTTGATATTTCGTCTTTTTGATAGCTTGGGGATTAATTTTCATAAAGATATTTTCGTTGTTGTTTTCTGAATGTTATTTGTGGCATCTTCTAGTTTATTTTAGATTTTCTTGGGAATAATACCAAGAAAATAATTCCCAAGAAAATCTAAAATAAATATTTTCGTTGTTTTCTGAAGGATAGTTGTTGCCTCTCTGGTTTTTATTTTTTCTGAGTTTCTTTGGAAATAACACAACATATGCAGACTTTCAAGTTAATGTGGTGTTAATACCCAAAGAACTCAGAAAAATTATTTCCGTTGCTGAATAAAATATGAGGAAAAAGTAGGGTTTTGAATTCTTTGGTTTTGGAACTAGTTACAAAATTCAATACCATGTAGAAGAATCATTGTGCAAAATAACTCACAGAGTATTTTTTGAATTATTAGGATAAATTGCAGCCCAAGATTGTAACACTAATTGTCGTCTTTTCTTTCACTTCCTAGAATATGTCTTCCTTACGTTTTTCATTTATATCAGTATGCCTCCCGCGTCATATTTTTAGGCATCCAGTTTCTATACACCTTAGGTTCAGGGCCTTAAAAGGGTCATGAAAGAGGTGTTTTCTATTAGGAAATTTCTTAAGTATTAAATTGCGTGTCGCCAAACACAGAAGTAAACATTTTCAAATAAGTTTTCTTTAGGAGATGACTAAATAATTTACTTGAGAATTGAGAAACAAAAATTGACTGAAAACGAATTGACAATGGCAAATTTAATTTAAACCAATCTAATATTGAGAGTATTATTTACAAAGTCAACTATTAAATTTAGCAAAGATTCTGTAATTTTGTAACACAACATTTTACACCGATTTTTCTCGCTTACTGTTCGCCGTAAGCGTGACTAGAGCACCTACATAATCTAGATTGATGTAATCTCCCTGGAGACAAATATCCAAAAAAATCCATAACCATTTTTTTCAAATTTCCCCGACTACATATATTTTTATGGAAGTTAAAGTATAATATAATACTTTGAACATATGGTTTAAATTTTACAGTATTTTTTTATTCGTCAAAAGAAAGTACATAAAATAGACAATTTTCGCTCTTCTTTTTCAAAAATTATCTTAAATACAGTGATATTTCGTGATTTAAACATATGACTCTTTTGTTATTCCCAATGAAGAATTTAAGGCGATATTGTTGTCGGGGAACATTTGTTTAAATTCTATTTTTTGATACTCTGATATTTGATATTTTTGACTGTCTGGATTAAAAATCTATGTGAAAAGTCTTTGTGTTCAATGTGCATTGTTACACGTCATAGCAAGAAATTGGCTTTTGGTTATTTTATCTCTGCTGTTTGATATTTATGAAAGTCATTTGTTTTGACTTCATAAGCCCTTGAATTATTTAATTTTTAAACTATGCCATCTGATCGGGGTTGGTGCACGGAGCGCAAAAGTGACAATGATCACAAAGCCTGAACTTTGTTTTCAATCTACAGCCTCGCAATGTTGAATTTTTGTTCCCCCTTCACTGCATAGTTAGAATACAGCAATGATGATGTAAAGGGTTAAAATTCAAGGACTTTGTGCCCAGTAAGACTTTTAATCCGCAGGTTGAAAATTATCCAAAAAAAGTTTTCAATAATAGTAGCTGAAAAGCATTTTCTTGATGCAATTCTATGGGTAAAAGTATTAGAAACCAAGGACTTTTAGAGTTAGTGCCAATCTAGATCTTTAATCCAGAACTATCAAATATCTAGAAGTCCAAGAAATTATTCAGAAAGTCTTTGTTTTGCAGGGTGCACACAGTGTAAAATCTGAATTTTCCCTGACTTTCCAGGTAGCTTTTCAATTTCACTGACTTTCCAGAATGTGGACACCCTTGTTGTATAATTAATACTGCAATTAAATAAATTTCAAAGTACATCTTGAATTTGTAATTATAAAAGAAAACTATTAAATTTAAATGTAATTTTTTCCCTATTTTGTAGTTTTATGAGTAATAAATTTGATTCAGTCCAAACTTACGCTTATATTTGTAGCTTTTACTTTTGACACATAATATGGCAATGATGGTAATGATGATGATTATGGAGGTAGCTGCTAGCGCCACCATGAACCAAGTTTCTCGATAGAAGGGCTTGTGCTGCAAAAATCCGTACTCCAAATGCAATTTCGACGGTGTCGTCAATGACTTATCCGAAATGGCTGGATAGCTGATCCCGAATTTGTTGTAAGGCATTACGCGAAACTTATACGAAGTTGATGGCAGCAGACTTTGGTAAGACACCGTGAATTCTTGCAGTGGACCATTGGTCGTTTTCGTCACTGTTTGCCATCTCGTGTCATCTGAAATTGTTCAAATATATAGGGTCAATAAATATATATTCTAATATATAAAAGGGTCGGGTAAGGTAAAGTGAGAATTTTTACTGAAAATGAAAAAAAAAACAAAAAGAATATGTGACAATCACAAGTCAAACAGGATACCACAAGAGTAATGATTTTAAATTTCTCTGATAATTCCAGGATTTTTACTTGTATCATATGTATCTGTCCATTAATTGAAACTTTTTAATTGTATAATCAAGTATTTCAAGTTTTGGTTTACGTTATTTTTTCTACTGTATAAAATTTGAGGATAAAAAAATCTTATCCTAAATTACTGAAAGGCTCATAGTAGATTTTCAAAAAAAAACACCTTTCTTTGCTGTTGAAAATAAAAAATATCTTTTCACTCAATCCCCGATATTTTAGCGACAAATGGTGATACTTTTTTTATTCATGAAGTAACATTCAACAATCGTTATTAGAGTTGTTTTTGAGCATATCTGGAGATACATACAAACAAAAATTGCTGTTTAAAAACGCTGGTTGCGTTGCTCAAAGGTCGAAATTCGATTGTGATTAGTTTGAACACCATTAAGGTTCTTTTATCAAACTGTATGGATCAAAGTTGTCCTTTAGAGACCAGAATTTTTTAACAGAGTAACAGTTTACAAAGTTTTCTATTGTTAACACTAAAGGAAGTTAATAGATTTTGAGTGATATTTCCAGGTTTTTTTAAATTTCCGTAAGGTTTAGTTTATTTCAAGAAGTTTCCAAATGTGAAAAACTATTCAAATGGCCAAGTAAACATAACCGCTACAATTGTACTCCACCAGACAAGTATGTTAAATGTTTATAATGTAAAAATAACGGTATATGTTTACACGTACACATTTATTTAACATAAAAACATAAACAACACTTTTAATATTAACTGCCAGCTGATAATCAGAATATAAAAGTTATACCTACATCTAGGTGCTGTCAAAATTCAAGGTTAAGTTTACATCAATGCAGAAATAACATTTTTTTAAAGAATTTTCGATATTTAATTGCCATTTTTATGTACGACTACAAATAGAGTACATATATCTATATTTAAGTAATTCTTATTTCTTTAATTTTAATATTCATAAGAAATTTCATGCGCATTTTTGTGGATGTATAATCATTACCAACTTCTATCCTCTAAGACCAAACCTTTTTATACACTTAATGTGTTTTCAACAGTAAAGCTGTCATCGTGGAGTAAACCAATACTGAAAAAATATAGTTTTTGTGTTATGGTACAAAACGTGTTTATACATCTGTTACTCACCAAAGGTTCCACAGTTTTACCCGTATTATTGTTGATAACCTATTTATAACTTTAACGTTTTAATGTACAAAATATTAGCAAACTGTCTTGTATCCTAATGGTAACGTAAGTTACATTTTTTACTTCTCACATAATAATTTATTGAGCCACAACGAATGCCCGAAAAACAATAAAATTTTACTAACAAATTTACTTGCATTTATGATGAGAATTATTTGTACATACTTTGAAATAAAATGATTTGAATGTTAAAAATATTACGAAATATTTTGAAGGTTCTTTAAAAAATGAATAAATAAACAACAGATCACATGGTATAGCGTTATATTTATGTCGCAATTATGCCATTTATTACTGCGAAGATCACTTTGACGTTAAGTTTTTATCTTATACTGTAGATTCCAAAATATTTTGTAAATAATATTTCTTATTTAAAGTCTAAATTCAATCCATTTTAAGGTTAAATTGTATTCTTGAATGTTAAGATTGTCTGTGTAAATTATATTTACCATCAAGTTAGGTCATACGGCAAATTCGTTCATTGCGGTAAATGTTTGAATTTTATAGTTTTATTGTATCAAAAACAATATCAACCTCGCTCAAAATATAAAAAAAAAATATTTTTCCTTATGCCATTATAATTAATTATTTAGATAGATGCATAATTTTAGTGATTTTCGATCCCTGATTAAATAAAGTTCTGCCATAAATTTCAATACAAGAAATAGTTTTCCTACCTTTCCTTAAAGATTCAATATAATAACCCAGAATTGGTCCTTTTCCAGTTGCCCCGTTCAACCATCGAAGTTCTATGCTAGACAACGTCTTCTCGATATTCAGTTCTTTGGGTGTGCTGGGAGAACCTTCCTGAGGACCAGTCGTAACATTACAAGATATAGGAGGCCCATAATCGATCTTTGTTTGGGCTTTCACCGTAAACGTGTACGTCACTTCTTCTTCCAGACTTTGAACTTGCAACAAGGTGGTTTTCACTTTCTGCTTCACTTGCTTACTGAATCCTACAAATACAAAGTCAAAATGAAAAAAAAGTAAACCTTACCAGGAATGAAACAATATACTAACGTTCATTTTCTTCGGTAGTTTCGTAAGTGACGATGTACCCGGTTATCTCCCCGTTGCGTTTCTTCGGTGGATCCCAAGTGACTACGAGACTGTTCATGGTAATGTTTAAGAATCTCAGATTCACAGGTGCACTCGGTAGTCCTTCCTGCGTTTTCACTCTAATAGGTTGCGATCTAGGACCGTCACCGGCGGGATTGAAAGCCAACATTTGTATTCGGTATTCCGTGTATTTGTCCAGGAAGACCAAGCTGTGCGATGTGGTCGATGCTGGGACGACTTCGATTTCTTCCTCCCATTTGTCCCCTTCTTCAATTTCTTGAGGGGAGTTTAGGACCAAGTAGAAAATCTAAAACAACGTACTCATCAATGTAGTGAAACGATCATTTTTAGTAAAAAATTAAAAATAACAAAAAGAATAGTATTACTACTACTAATAATAATAAATACTACCAAATTCGAAAACAAATTTGAGAATATTCGAGGCGCTTACGCCACATCCTATATGGAGAGACTGCTTCAAGATCAGTTTAGAGTAAAAAATTATTATTTGGTGAATTTGGGACTCACTTTCATCATTAGGTCATAAAACTAATCCAAAAATTCTTTAATAGTTCATTATTATCTACTTTTTTACATTTTAACTGATTAACAACTCTAGTTTTGTAATGAAATGCAAAAATTACATTTGTTTCTAGTCTTCGTTCCAACAATCATGATAGTTATTTGACCTTTAAATATCCATACAACTCAGTTCTCTATGTAAGGAATAAGGACCAGGTTATATATTTTCTATTATAAATTATAGTAAAGAAATAAATATAACATCTAATTAATATACAATACCACAATACCAGCACAAAATTAGCTTTTTGTTATAATAAACATTCAATTTTTCTTGACATGTTTAAGTCAGAAAACCTTAAAAACGGCAGCTCTACCAAGTTTCTGGATGGTAGAGATAGGACTGGCAAACTTATATGAGGAATAAACTGAAAAAGTGTCCTGCAAAAAGTATTAAATAACTTCAAGAAGTGACCAGATTGGCGCTGGTGTAGGAAGAGGGTATAATGTGAATTGCTAAATATAAATAACTCCAGTTTTGCCGTTTTTAACGAAGGATACATAAGATGTTCTAAGACTTTTGGCGTGCTGTTTAAAACCCCCTTCTTGCTACATCAGTGCCACCCTAAATTACTGCATTTTAACAGACACGTTTTTTATTATGTATTAGATTCAACTATACTACAACAGCTATTATGAAGAATAGCCTGGAGATGCTTTGATATTTAGAAAATATCTAATTAAATGTTCCCATAATAAAAATAAACAAAGAAATTTAATTTGTTATAATTAATATTAAATAGATGATGTAGGTTTGAATTATTATAATTCAACAATATTTATATTTAGTTAAAAAATTAATTGACGTCATATGTTGCATTGCAGTTATTTTAAAAATAAGATATAAATTACACATTATGGGTAATACTTGAATAATAAAAAGTAAATAGTGACTAATGTATTTTTTAAAATTTAAATATTTCTGAAATTTATATCTATTACTAAGAATGACACAAAGAAGAGACAGGGAGATAACGAGTGACGGGAAGTAGATTTCGTAAATAGTTTTCGCTTCTATCGTTCAGTCTCAAATAACTGCCGCTCAAATAACCGATTCAAAATTGAATGTTTTTTAATATTGATAGAATATTTCTTTTGGTTAAAATGATTATTTGCAATGGTTTCAGGGGGTTTTCAAAATCCCTAGTACCCCATACTATATTACCAGAATATTATTTCGAAAACACCTTATCAATTTATTAGCTGAAATAATCTTGGTCAGTTTAAGAAAGATAAAAATTAAATATTTCATCTCATGTATAGAATAGAGAATATAAAACTTCATTGCAACTTTCTTATACCTGAGTTTTTATGTCTATCTACATCTTTATATTATTATTGAACAAAATTATTACAAGATAAACTATAAATATAATATCCGAACACTACACAAAATTGCCTTCTATAAGTTTAGAGAAAATTTGTTTAAACCCAGTCATTTCACTATTCTTCAAAAAAAGTTTTCATGGTGGTTTAATTTTTTTTAAGCCATCGTCTAAGGGACATTTGTATTATATCAGCATTAGAAAGGTTTCTTGTTTAATACCAGTTTCAGATAATTAAATTACCTGATAGATTGGATTAAATAATTATCATCACCTTAAGGTACACCTGCATTAATCCTGACTTATCACTTAACATGCCATTTAATTTAACTCTGCAATCTATACAATTAGCTGTAGATTAAATGTATTCAATATATTCAATAAAACATTTAATCACAACCTTACCTTGTAACCCAAAAGTTCTCCATTCTGCATATGATGTTGGGGAGGTTTCCAGCTCAATCTAACTTCCGTTGAAGATACGGGGAAACCTCTCAACTCTCTCGGTTCACCAGTAGGTACTGCCTCTCCAACGTAAACTGTAATAGGAGGACTTGCCGGACCTTCTCCTTGAGCATTGAACGGAACCACGATAATTTCGTAATTCCTGTCTTGAAGTAGATCACTCAAAACCATTTTGCTACCCTAAAAATTCAAAATTTTAATACCTATCAATATATGGTATATTTATAGTGCAACATGTGACTGAATAGCACAGAATATTTATTTAAGAGACAGATATCAGTTAAATAGATATAGAAAAAGCATTAAACAACCTAAATAGAAGCCTGTATCACAACATGAAATTACTGATCAATATAAACAGAACAGAAACAGCAGAAATAATAACAAACGAATGTGTCAGACAAGGATGCAGTATTATTTAACATACATAAGGTGTTCAAAACCATCCATAGACCCCCAATAAGATGCCACCAACCTATTTATTTTAAAAACTGACGTTTTCATAGATACAAGGGGTATGTTTTGTCGACTGGTTTAAACAGAAAGTGGCTTAAACAGACCGCAGATTCTACGTTGAAAAATAGATGTCTTTTGTTATTTATTTTTTTTTGAAAAAATGCATTTTTAGTCCTCTGAAGTACTTAAGAAATGAAGATCGGAATAAAACAGCTTTATAGGCAAAACAAAATACGACTTTTACCAAAAGTATGCACTCTTCGTCCGAGAATACTTGAATTAAAGCAATAATAGCTTCCGGTTCCTTCAGAAGGTGGAAAATTTTAACCGGAAGTACGTTTTTCTTGAGCGAGATATTTACATTCCAAACTTGGATTCGGATGTAGAAGTAAGCGTAGCAAGGCAGACAACTCACTTTCGGTACTAACCGTAAGTGGAAAATTGGTCATGGGAGTTCGTTTTCTAAAACTCAAGAAACATATGAGGTATTCTGCCTTACCACGATTACTTTTAAATAGTCTGAATCCAAGTTTGGAATGTACCTTTATTGCTCCAAAAAACGTACCCTCTGATTAGAATTTCCCACTTCCGGACGGAATCGGAAGTTATTATTGCTTTATTTCAGATATTCTCAGCTGAAGAGTTCATACTACTGGTTAAAGTTGTATACTGTTTGTTTTGCAAATAAAGCTGTCTCATTAGGAGGGATACAAATGCATTTAAAAAAACCTAACAAAATGTCTATTTTTCAACGTAAAATCTGAAGCCGCTATAAAAACGCGCATGTAGCATTTTGGTCTGTTTACGCCACTTCCAGTTTATTTTGCGTCTAATCGATAGAGCATATACCTTTTACCTATGGATACATATCATTTCTTTAAATCTTTAAAATAATAAGTTGGTGGCTTCTTATTGGGGTGTACAAGTGTTTTTTAGTAAAAATACCCTATAACAGAGATCACATTTTAAATATCTAGGTTGCGATATATGATATATTATATGATCGAGATGAAGAAATTGAAGAAAAACTTAATGAATATGCATTTATGTGTGGACAATGACCAAGAATGATGAAAACAAATTCTTAAGAAAGGTTAAAGGTTGCACACATATGGACAGAATAAGAAATGATAGTATAAAAAGTAAACTGAACATTTTTAGCAGAAAAGAAATAATTACCGAAAATAGGAGAAAATGAAAAGAGCATGTAGATAGAATACAGTATAATGGAATCCCTAAGAAATTACTGAACTATAAATGTAGAGGCAGAGGAAGTATTGGTAGACCAACAAAAAGATAGGGGCCGGCACAGGCAGAAGCGTAATACCTGAAATGGAGAAGAATAAGACTAACAAAATTCACCTTTGTATCATAACTTACGTTTATGCCCATCAGTTCCTCGTTCGGTGTGGCCTGAAGAGCCGTCGGAAAATCCGACACAGGTTGGAACACCACTCTGTACCCTCCGGTTTTCGTATCGCCACTCCAATATTGCTGCTCTACTGGTTCCCAAAACACTTCCACGCTCGTTGTCGTTATAGGAACCGCCTTGAGGCCCGTTATGCCTTTACTGGGTGCATCCGGATAGGTGCGAACTTCAATCGACTCGGGACTAAAACGACTAGGCCCTATGTCGTTGGTAGCTTGTATGCGGAATCTGTACAAAGTGTAAGGTTTCAAATTCGAAACCGTATAAGAAGTCACTTGAGGATCCACTCTTTCGGACAAAGATTGCCAAGGTCCGCCATTCTCCATCTTCTGCACGGTGTAGTACCTCAACGGGGCGAAACCGTCACGTCCTGGTGTCCAGCTGAACGTGATGTGCTTACTTTGCACTTGACTGCGACTGATTTGCGGCAAAGAGGGCGGTTGCGGTATCTCCCTGTTGTTGGTCGTGAAAACGAGAGCGTGTGCCGTCTTACCCCAACCTAGTCTCGTTTGAGCCGTCACCGAAAACAAATAGTACTGCTCAGCCTCCAGTTGCGTGGCTCTAAACGTTCGATCGGACGGCGCGAACTCCTTCGAGTATTTGCTGGTGGTTTTTATGTTGTTGACGTGGTAGTGAACTTTGTACGCTAAAATTTCACCGTTTGGTTCTTCGGGAACGTCCCAGATGATGCGAGCCGAGGTAAACGACACGTCTGGGAATGACACATTAGATGGAGCTCCAGGAACTAAAACAGAAAAATCAAATGACATTTGTTGATGAGAAATATTATTTTCGACATCTACATCTTTCAGGGAAACAAGGGCAGAGAGGTTACCAGTTGGAAGCCATAGGCCTTTTCATAATTTTTTTTCGGACACGTTGTACGTGTTGAACCTGAGAATGCGATACTTTAAATATACTTTATTAATTTACTATTAGTAGTGTAATTTTAACATGTACAAACTTAAAGTAAAATAATACTACAACGTTTTTAAATAATATCTAGAGACTGTTACATAATGTAGTGCAGAAATATTGGTAGATGATAGAACTGATCAGTATAAATAAAAAAGACCTATGTCAAAAAGTTTATGGTTTATGAGCAAAAATGTTCAAAATTGTTAACCAAAGTAAGTACTTAAGTGTGATATAATCATTTATCACATAATAGTACAATAAACACAATACGCTGCCATTCTGATCAAATGAAGGGATATTTAAGGCAAAATAAAATATATTTTCAACAGAGTGAATAAATCAGAAATCATGTCAACATTGGATTAAATTTACTTTCATTCATTAAGCAAAGAATGTAATTATTGCGGAATGTTCTGGTTTCATATTGCAAAAAAATAACGTGATATTTATTTGTTTTGAATGTAATACTTTGAAGTGGTTGGTTTAGCTAAGAGAGTTAATTATATTTCAATATTAAATTGTACAATTTGGTGTGGCCTTTTTCAATAGTAAAGTTTTAAATTATATTAAATAAATAGAATGTCCTTACCGTCTTCGAAAGTCCTTACGCTAACTGCTGGTTTGCTCGGTTCTCCATCGCCTAGCCTGGTATAGGCGAGCACCTGGATGTGGTAAGTAACAAATTTCCTTAGCTCCGTTAATGTTGTAGTGAAGGTCGAATTGCTGGGAATTTGTTTGTATTGTGCTGCGGATTTCGATTCAGCAGCATAGAAAACTTTGTAGCCTTCAATTAATCCGTTTTGGTGTTCTTTAGGTACGTCACCCCATTTTACTACGATTGTGGTTGATGACGTGGCGTTCGCAACTACGTTCAAAGGTCCAAATGAGGGAACTATGAAGAATTAACAAATATTACTCATTCTATTAAAAACATATGAAATTTTTATGATATATCCTTGGGAGCATATATTAAAACATTTAAAAAATAGAAATTCAAAATTGTTTTTAATTTGCGACTTTTATTTTTTTACATTAGTATAGATCAGTGGTTCTCAACCGCCGTTCCGCGGAACACTGGTGTTCCGCGAAGCTGTCCCAGGAGTTCCGCGAAAATTTTGAATATAATATAATAAGAAACAGTAAATTTTTTTATTACTATAAAATAAATACTACATAGTTTTGTTAATTATTTGAAATTTAGCAAAAATATTCAATATTATTCTATATTTTCGCGGAACAGTCAATAATATTAACAGTGTTATTATCGAACGACGCAGTTACGTCGTTTGGAGTTACTCCGGGGAATACCACTAAATTTCTAGTGTACTCGATAACGCAGGGAGCGCTACGTAGTGTTGATTTCGTGCTGTTTCTCTTTCTTCGTACGTAAATAACAAAAGCGCAATTTCGATCTGCGGTTCAGCCATAATTTAATATAAATATCTAGTTTTCGTGAGTGTGTTTTTTATTGTATATACATATATTTTATATTGTTAGAAATTGGTAAGATGAAATGCAAGTTGTGTAGTTTTAACAGTATTCTTATCTTTTTTAGTTGCTTATTTTAGCATTTATACAAGACTTTTAAATCTGAAATATGGACAAATTTTTGAAAAGAAAGACTGAAAGTGAGGTTAATGTTGGGGCGAGTACAAGCAGGTCTTCTTCAATTGAAGGAGATATGCAAGGCAACAAAAATGCCGAAAATAAACGTAAAAAGATATCCGAATCAGTTCGGCATTATTCGGAAGAATATCTGAAGTTTGGTTTTACATGGAGCGGTAGTCAAGATGTTCCTATTCCGAGATGTATTGTATGTGGTGAAAAATTGGCTAACAGTGCAATGGTCCCAGCTAAGTTACAGCGACACCTTTCAACAAAACATTCTTGTCTAACTTCGAAAGGTAAAGATTATTTCGAAAGATTGCTGAAAAATCAAGAAGTGCAAGCAACATGCTTTCGAAAGAGCGTTACAATTTCGGATAAAGCGCAAATCGCTTCTTATAAACTAATTGCATTGAAGCAAAAGCCGCATGATATCGCAGAATCGCTAATTTTGCCCGCATGTTTAGAAATTGTTAAGGTTATGTTTGGCAATGAAGCGCAGCGAGATGTCCTAAAAATTCCCGTTTCGGACGATACGATAAAAAGAAGAATTATAGATATGTCAGGTTTTATAGAGAACGCAGTGACGGCGAAATTAAGTACAAAAAATTTTGCGCTGCAAATTGACGAATCCACTGACATAAGTGGCAAAGCCCAATTAATCGGATTTATTCGCTTTGTTGACGACACTGAAATAATAAATCAGTTTTTATTCTGCAAGGAACTTATTGGTCACGCAACTGGAGAAGACATATTTAATTCAGTATCATCTTATTTGGAAGAATGGAAATTATCCTGGGAAAATTGCGCAGGAATCTGTACTGATGGAGCTCCAGCCATGCGTGGCAGTATTAAGGGATTTTGTAGTCGAGTTAAAGCAATAAATTCAAATATAGTCTCTACTCACTGCTTTCTACACAGGGAATCTTTGATTTCGAAGAGTCTACCAGCAAACTTAAAGTCTGTTTTGGAACAAGTCGTACATATGGTGAATTATATTAAATCGAGACCATTAAAAACACGTATGTTCAAACAACTTTGTAACACCATGGAATCCAAATATGAATGTTTGCTTTTGCACTCTGAAGTGAGGTGGCTCTCAAGAGGAAAAGTGCTAACCCGAGTTCATGAGTTGAAACAGGAATTGCTAGTTTTTTTAGACAAGAGGGTAATGATGTATACGTAAAATATTTGGAAAATGATGCATGGTGTACTAAGCTAGCATATTTAGCCGATATCTTCAGCTACTTAAATTCAGTCAATACATCTCTTCAAGGAAAAAATGAAAATATTCTGACATCCACAGACAAATTGCTAGCTTTCCAGAAAAAGCTTTTGCTTTGGAAAAATCGTATTGCTCAAAATCGCAAATTTGATATGTTTCCGTTATTAGCAACGGAAAATATTGTTAACATTAACGAAATGATTTCAAATGTGGCAGAGCATTTGTCAATATTGCAAGACAAAATAACTCATTACTTTCCATCTCTTAATATTGAAGACTTTGATTGGGCGCGAAATCCATTTGGTGAATTTGATATAATGAACCAAGATTTTTCTATTCAGGAAGCAGATGAGTTTATTAATATATCAACGGATCGAACGTTACAACTAAAATTCAAAGAAGAAGGAGTGGAAAGGTTTTGGATTTCCATCGAGAATGAACATCCATTTATTGCAAAACGAGCGTTGAATATCTTGTTGCTCTTTTCGACGTCCTATCTGTGCGAACTTGGATTTTCAACTCTAACAAATATTAAAAGCAAAAAAAGAGAAAGACTTACCAATTTAGAAGAAGAAATGAGAGTAGCGCTCTCTTACATAAGACCCAACCTTGAGGAAATTTGTAAAGGTCGTCAAGCGCAAATTTCTCATTAAAATAAGTTACCATGTAATATATATCTTTATTTCAATTAAATATTAATCTTCCAATTATTTTGTGTGATTTACATTAGATTTACAAATTTTATGATAATGGTGTTCCGCCAAAATCGAGACCACTTAAAAGTGTTCCGTGATCCCAAAAAGGTTGAGAGCCACTGGTATAGATCAATCCATCATATTACTATAAACTATTAATACGAAAACATCAACGTCATCTTCAAAGACTGCTGATCTTATTCAAAATGTGTGCCATGCTGACATATTTCAACAACTATGTAATCGCATTTGTCCAATAATTCTATCAAATTTTGTACATTATACATCTCATTTTCATTGAAAATATGCCGTTTTTCAATAGGAATCTGTTGAACAAAGCAAGAATTATATACAGGAAAATTATGGGAAATTTGGAACAAGAACTGGAGGTAGGTACAAAAGGCAGGAACAGACGCGACGCGATGCCCGGTAAGAGGGGGTATGACCTCACGATTAAGAGGGTGTAAAATATTTCAATAAATAATCAACAAATCTTCTGCAATTTGTTCATGCTTACATATACCATGCTAATGCCAAAAAATAAGGAAATGTGAATGTATAGTGGCAGTCAAACCTCCCCTCCACCCCTCGTATCTTTTGAACGGATATACTTACACTAATGGAAACACAAGACTACACAATAGTAGATGACAACATAGGACTACTGAATCCACTATTTTTTATGTTAGTGATAGCACATTCAAAAGGTATTAACAATACCTACTCAACCATATTAATTTTGTCTGGTTTATGATAATTTTGATGGATAAATTAAATAAATATTAAAATTATGAAATTTAAGTAGGGAAAGTGGTACATACTCAAGCCAACAAAGTAGCAGCTGTTTTATAAATTAGTGAATGTAGAACGAATCTCCTTGAGGCGGAACGTTTATTTAATGAGAGGTAGCCAGATAGTACTATATCGAAAACTTACTTGAGGAAGCTGCTTCAGAAGTTTGAAGCAACAAGTAGTATTAAAATACCAAACGAACTGGTCGATCAACAGATAGAGTAAGGTGTTGTTAAAAAAAATCATCCATGCAAGTTAAAATTCTGCACTAACTTTCAGATGACGACCCTGATAGAAGACTGAAATTCTGTGAATTATAACAAATAAAATCAATCGAAACCAACACTATACAAAAAAAAACATTTGTTAGTGATGAAAGTACTTCATCCCTCAATGGAAATGTGAACATATAAAATGAAGTAAATTCGTACATCTTTTGTGAAAACTAAAGTGAATGTTTGGGCAGCCATTCTGGGAAAAAACATAGTTTGACCTGTTTTTTTCAATACAAACTTAACCATCTGGAGATATTACAAAATCAAATTGAGTCGCTATTTCCTAAAATTCTGGAAGATAATCCAGATGAATTTGGCAATTTCGAAATAACATTTTAACAAAATGATGTTCCTGCGCATGCTTTTGGTGCGGTAAAATGTTGCCCGGATGAAGAATATCGTGATAGATGGATTGAACGGCGAGTTCCATTAGAAGGGCCAGCTCGGTCACCGAACCTGACACCATTAGATTTTTTTCTCTGGGGGAATACAAAGTTTACGGAACACTACAATATTAACATTTTAAAACAACGGATTATTGAAGAATGCAGGGCAGTTTCAGATGACATATTCAAAGAGTATAACAAGAATTTTCTAATTGGATGCATTTATGTGAACAAGTTGTCGGAGCACATTCACTTGCTGTAAGAATTCGTTTAATTAATTACTTCGTAAATGTGAAATAATAATATTAATATTTAATTTATCCTTCAAAATTGGCCTCATCCAAAACAACATTAATATGGCTGAGTAGGTACTTCAGTACATTTCAAATGAGCTGCAGCTTGCCACACTGTTTCGTTATGTGGTACCACTAGTAGAGAAGTTTACAACCGTTTATTTTCACCCTCCAAATTTTATTAGTGCAAGTATAACTGTTTAAAAGATACGAGAGGAAGGGGGGACTTTTGACTGACACTGTATAACACAATGTACTATAAATGTTAGATACATGAAAAACAAAAATTTCTGTCTAAAGTATAGATTACAGAAAAATACCAATTTTTATACCGTTTCATGTAGTTCTGTTGAGCTTCAATACATTCAAAAAATCATGCATTTTAACAAAAATTGTTAACGCAATGTTGACGATGGCATGAATTAAGAGTTGTATAATTATTAAGGGTTTTGTAAAAATGTTAATAATTACTTTCAAGTAATTTTATGTGAAAAACTGTAAACATATTAGTGAATTATTACCTACAAATTATAATAAAGAGATCACAATTTTCCTTTTTAATTTTACATTTTAAAATTGTGCCGTTTTTCATAGTTTGTTTGCCATTGACAACGGGGTCTGACCTAGATCCCGAAACGTTTGGAGATATACTGTAATTTCAATGCTGGGAAATGCTATAAACTTTATTCGGCAAAAATATAGCTACTTGCTGATCAACTAAATCCTTTAAATGATAAATTTTAATTTTGAATTAATAACTAATTCTTAACTCACCTGATTCTCTGGTTCTTTCGATGGCCGTCGGCCCTGTCGGCGAACAACCCACGTCGTTGCAGGCTTGCATTTTGACTTCATACAGAGCGTATTCCTCCAGTCCTATGACGACGTGGGAATTCGCAGTGTGATCTTCTATAGTAGCGCTCTGGGCGTAACCGGTTCTTAATTCAGTGTAAGTAATGTTGTATCCTCTTGGATTGCCAAACCATTCTGTTTGCTGAAGAGGCTGCAACATCATCAGTATTAGTATGGAAATAAATGGGTCGGAAGAAGGAGTAACATTAGCACTGCATTAAAATATGAAAAGAACATGCAAGACAGTCCCAATATTAATCATCAAATACGAAAACATAAGTTATTAAACAAAATATAGATATAAAACTGTACCTCAGAATAATAAACTATAACAATAACAAAAAGAGTTTTATAATCAGCTCTAAAGTAATGCAAAATTGATAATAAATAGATTTCTGTTTGATTAATGGATTAAGGGACAACACTATCTATGACCATAAACCTTAACATCCACACATTTTCGGAAACAAATGAAGATCACAGTCAAGAATGGATTACATCTAGCTGTAAGGACTTCATTAAAAAATTAAAAAGCCAAAATGTGTAACTAATGAAGAGAGTGTGTTGGGAAAATAAATAATAATAAAAAAAATAAAGAAAAATTCGGAAAATCAGTTAAAAGGGCAGTGTTGAACCAAACAGAAGAAGAAAATTTGACAAAAAACCTAAAAAAATGAATTAAAACACCATGAATCTTTATATAGTGATTAAATAACAATGCAAAAAGTAGACATACTTAAGAGTCTAGATAAAAAAATATTACTAGATGAGGAAAATGAAACAATTCATGTTAAACTAAGCTACTAGTTAAATAAATCAAAAATGTAAACTGAGTAATTTTGAGAAAATAAAAGGAATGTGATTTCAGGAGAATACAACAAAACATACATAAAGATTGAATAGAAAGAAATGAGTAGAAGGAAAGAAGCTATAAAAAACTATAAAAACTATAAAAGGAAAAAGATATTTAAAAAACTATATCAAACATGAATCGTTATAGAGCACACCTGAAATAGTCATTAATGAAAGGAAAGTGAAACTGGTACTCCTGAAAACTCTCAAAACAGAATAAAATACACAGGCCAACAATGAAAACTTTTTGGTGTACTGATTTCGAAAAATAAATACCAATTTCTCATATTTCACGTAAAAGTTATTTCCATGCTTCTTGGTCAACAAAAAGGCTTTACAAAATTTCTATGTTTTATAAATATGTGAGTGGGACATTTAAATTTTTGTGTAACAATTTCCTAAGAAGCGATTTTCGTTGGACCTGATATTCGTAAATTAATGTTCGATTCCAACTTCGAATTCGAAGCAACGGTGAATAAAACGGAAATGAGGCTTGTAAGCTTTTGGGTTCTGTGAAAGCAACAAACTATAAAATTATTGTAGCTAATATGTTTAAAAAAATTCTTGGTTGTCTGATGAGTCTTAAAATCCACTTCTTGGACAATCATCTTGCAAAAAACTTACGTGATGTGGGTGAAGAGCAAGGGAAATGGTTGCATCAGGAAAAGAGATGGAGCAACGACGGAATATCAAAATGATGGATGATTACTGTTGGTTACTTCACAGAGAACAACAAACGCATCTCATTGGCGACAAAGCTATTCTTGAAACTTTACAGAGTAAAGAAAGAGGAAATTCAGAAAAATGAGCACATAATATTCACATTTTAGTAATTAAACATTACTGTAAGAGAAAATTCTAACTAAATAGAAGAAATTATTATTATTTTTTATTTCATAGGTAAAATGTTTCCTACTGATTAAATGAAACTGCTATCAAATATGGTTTTAGCATCCAAAAATATATTAGATTTAAGTAAATTTGTTCAAAAAAGTGTTTACTTTTTTTTTGTTGGACCGTGTATTCAATGTTAATATAAATGTAATATAAAAATATAATACAATTTACTTAACATATTTAAATATATTCTTTAGTTTTGATTGCATACTTTGTTCATATCCCATGTGCATGTTAAAGAAACAACTTTAAACACTAAAAATAATAACAGTTAATGTGGTAAATAGATGTCGATTGGTTACTATGGATGCTAATAACAGCTTGAGTGGTAAAAAAAGTATAGAACCCAAGTCATTGCTGCGTCACTTTCACTTTTGGGCTTTAGCAAATTTAATATTCAATAGCTGAATTCAGTCTATTGATAATTATTCAATTACTACTAATGAGCATAATATAGAAGCACCAGAAGCGAGACAAGGAACAAAAATCTCTTTATATACCTCAAAACAGATAGAATTGAAACATAGAACGAATTTTGTAGAAAACGAAAACTACTTACGATCCATCTAACTCTTAGTTCCGTAGCGCTCATTGCCCTCACAGTGACGTTCTTCGGTGGATAGGCGGGAGGTGCTTGAATTGTCTGGAACTCTTTCGTCGCTTCTGACGGTACAGACGCCCCCACTACGTTATTAGCTATCAGCCTCAGCCTGTATATGGTGAAAGGCACCAGCCCCGTCACGGTGATTGTCGTGGCATCTGGATCGTTGATCTCGTAAACCACAACCCAAGATAGATTTCTAGTAGTCTGCGCTTCGACGGTCCATTTGGTTATCGAAGAGTTCCCATCGAAGCCCGGAGTGAACTGCAGGACGACTGAAAACGCCTCGATATTGGACAGCGCCAATTTAGACGGTGGATGCGGCAACACCGGCTCGACACCTGACTGAATGATGGCCACTTTAGAAGGCCCAGCTCCGACGTCGGTCGATGCAGATACTTCGAATCGGTAATGAGTAGTAGCTTGCAAATCGTTCACTTTGGTGCTGAGGATGTCCGCGGAGAAATTCTTCACGCGAAGCGTGTCCGGATCGTCTTTTATTTGGTACGTTAGCTGGTATCCGATGAGGATGCCGTTTGTCTTCTTTGGCGGTTGCCAGATCACTTTTACTGCTCGATCGCTGATCTCGTCAAACTGGAGACTAGCAACCTCGTCAGGAACTAAAATTCAAAAATATATACATTAGCGAATTGAAATGTCCAAGTTATTTAATAGTTATTTATTTTTAATTACATAGTAACGCAGCGCCATCTTGGGAATTAACGTTTGTGAAAAAAAGAATTTTCACACTCAAGCTTATACTAAAGTCTTGTTGAATGTACCCCAAAGCTTCAATTTTGGGAATGTTAATTTTAAACAACAACAAGAATGTCGTCGACTTACTGATACAAAATCCAGTGTTTATTTATACAATCGTTACATTTGTAGAACTTTAATATGTCACTTACATTATTAATTTGTTGATAACTTCCATAATCCTTAAATGATTGTAGGCCGGCGTTTATGGCCGATTGCAAGTTCTTTTCTGCAACACTAGTATTTTTACAGTACCTAGTAGTTTTCTTAGACAAAAACTGTTGGTATGTTATCTTCTTGTAGTATAGGAATAATTCGGTCAAATTCTTTTATTTCATTATTTCTTCGAACTTTGTCTACCATTATGATGTACTTTTCTTTAAAATATGCAAATTTTTGGATTTTTCAGTAAACCCAATTCTATAGAGATATTTCCAAGCCACTAGTGTAAAATTTTTACTCAAACAAAGAGTTGTTACTTGTTTTTAACCTTTTGCTGATTTATAATTTCAATTACAGCCTGACACTACACTGATAAGGCATATTTTATCAAAATATACAACTTTTATTAATTTAAAAGTAACATATCGAAATATAAGTTACATTTTACAATGGTTGATTTTTGTATTAACAAGTTGTGTTCTATTAAAAGTGAGTCTGAAGATATGAATGTATTAGAAGGTCAGAGTAAATGCTATTACCTAACATTTATAATAGAACAATTGCATAAAGTAAAACCCTATTCTCGTAGGTACAGTGGAGATACCATGTTAATTAATGTGTCATCATTGATTCAGTATTCAGCTGCTTATGTCTGTTTATATCAAAAATATTAAAAAATTAATATGCAAAATTTCTGTAACTGATACAGATTCTTCAGGTAGTATTAAAATACTTTAAAAACAGTTAGTACTGATAAAATTCCACGAATTTTTAGTTAATTTACACATAGATGAGGTGTACATAAAGCGTCAGTATAAAGGCGATAGAATTTTTGGAAAGAGTGAAAATTCTGAAAATTAGTTCAAAATAGCTAAAAGTCTTCAAGTATTTATGATTTCGAGCTTTTACTCCAAATATACGGATGTTGTGTGTACTGTACCAATGTGTAATATGACTGCTAATCAGCTTAAAAAATATTTGTTACATGTAATAATAGTTCAAGTTTAGACAAAAGGATTTAAAATCAGTTCTGTCATATCAGATAATGGGGCTATAAATAGAAAAGCTTACCTAATTGATAAAAGAGATACTAAAATTGTTTCAACGATTATATTAAAAAAATATGTAGCCAAAATGCTTATAAAAAGATAATTTAATCCTTAGCGAGCTACTAATTCTTGCAGCCTTCTGTTGTCATGTTACTTTGAAGGTTATTTGCATATTAGTGGGCTGTGCACAGAATTTAGTAAAAATTCGAGAAAAAGTATAAAAATTAGTTTCAGCTGGGTTGTTGTTTATTCGCAACTGACGTCACACTTACAGTATAAACATCGTCACTACAGCAACCACCTTTAATTAAAACCTTTAAAGTGATTTTAACTGAAAAGACAGCCAAACTTCGGAAAATATAAATACGGGTGATTATAATATAATAAACAGTTTAAAATTATTTCCTAATAGTCAAATTGCCTATGGAACACTTACCATCTTCTTTGGTTTTAACATATTCATAGTCGCTCATCACACCGTCCCCGGGATTCGTAAAACAAAGTATCGTGATATTGTATTCGGTGAATTTCTCCAGATGCGTCATGACGGCGGTCTGTTCGGCATACGGATCCAACAAATTGGGATGCACCGTCATCATGCTGGCCTCGACGTACCCCCTGTGCGAACTCCACCGCCAAGCTTGGATCTTGTAACCCTGATTGATGCCGTTGATTTTCTGCGGGTTCGGCGGCCTCCACCAGATCTGAATCGACGTGGAATTGACGGCTTCCACTTTGTTGATCACCGGCGGGGCTTCGGGAACACCTTCTTTGGTTTTAATTTTCGCACCTTCGGTGAAAACGCCGACACCTTTGTTGTTGTAAGCGGCGATCTGGACGACGTAGTCCTTCCACGTAATAAGGTCAGTGATCAGGTAATTCCTTTGGGCCTCGTTCGTGATGTTTCTGATGGTCCACGGGCTGTCGTTGTAGCCGTAAAGGCGATATCGGATTATGTAGCCCAAGATTTGACCGTTTCTATGCTCCTCCAATGGCGGTTGCCACTGAGTTATTATCTCGGAAGAGCTTCTTGGAGAACCGACGAATCCTACTGGAGGACCAGAGGGAGCTGTAACAGAAAAATACGAATTTTTAATATCCAAACGGAGCAATGATTTTAAAATGGTTTTCAATAGAAACGAAGCAAGCCCTAAAACCCAAAACAATTGACAATGTAGAAACAAAATCATTATTAATATAAAGTGTGCGCCTAAGATATGGAAATTTGAAAATGTCTTGGACACTTCTGCAACTAAATTTTGAATGGGCAGATCACGTCAACTTGATAATCCAAGTGTTGTATATGCGATGTTATCAATTTTTACATTTGGGATATAGAAACAACATTTTTATGTTATTAATTAATGTAATGTAATAGCAGACATTTTTTAAATTTTCTATTGCAGTTTTATACCGTCAATCTAATGATACTAAGTAATGGTTAGCATTAAATATTAATCCGCAAAAATTAGAAAACAGAATTTTATTGAAGGATATGTTCCTATAATAAAATCGCCTGAAAACTCAATTGGAAGTATTTTGACACTCACATTTTTACAGGGCAGTTTAATAACAATTTCAAAAACAGAACTCTTACAGCATGTAATATTGTCTCCATTCAATTCTAGAAAGAGTAGCTTCAACAGAAAATGGCATTAATTAAATATCTATAAACAAAAAAACGGCATAAAATTGGTACAAGAACTAAAAAGAAGACAATCATAGAGAAGACTTCAGTTGTTTCGAAAGAAAGCTAACAAGTGAACACTGAATATTTTGAGAATTAAATCAAGAGAATAATTCCGTAACTAATTAGACTCTTGCCTAGCGTTATAAATCTTCACCTTTGAATACATCTATTTGTTATCAGCAAGACGGAAGGTCTCCCCGTTAATTCACGGATCGTTCTTGATCTGTGTTTCCAAGTCGTTTGATTGGAAGAGCTATCTTTCGATCTCCGGATTTTAAACTGCTTCATTACTTTTAAAGGGTTATTTGAAAAGCAAAGTATATGCAAAATTCAATTCAAAAATTAAATGATACAATTACAAAATAAATATTCTGTATCTGAGAAACTGGAAAATTGACAACATTGCAAATATAAAATTTGAAGTAGCATGTTGTATGAAACTACACATCACAAAATCTTGTTCCCGTATTTTATGGGGAGTCGAAAACATCTTCCAGTTTACATACTCTACACGCACACTGTATACATTTTTAAATATCAAATAAAATAAAAGTTAACTTAAAATGTCGTGAAATCATTTGTTGCAAGAAAAAAATCGATTTTTTGGTATGGCAGTTGCTTTTAGAACTCTACCAATGAATTTGTGACATATCATGCTAGGTAATGCTGTAAAAAAAGGCTTCTTTGCTAAAAAAAAGGTTATAAACAACTGGTTTCAGTGAAGTTGTAAACGGCACAAGACGAAATGATAGAGACGACATGCAATATCTGTAAAAAGATATCCCACCTTTGAGAACAAATGTTAATGAGCTGCCTGGTGTGGTTGAAAAGATAAAAACAAAACAATTTACTGTATCAATAAACGAAAAATAAAGATGATACGTGTATCATAATATATTTCGGTGAGCATGAATATATGAAATATTTGTAATAAATTACTTCCAGCTAGCGCTTTTGCCGTCAAAATGTGAATCATTAATTGAATAAGAATTAAATGCTATTAATCAATAAACACATACTTTTGTACTCTAACACTAAACCTTTAGTTATTAAAATCCACACCGTTTCAACAGCGCCTGTTTTGGTTTACTCCACTTCAAAACTATTGTAGTAAACCAAAAAAAAATACCACCCTAATAAACATAGTTGTGTATGATTGGTATTTGAGATAGGTAGTTGTTATCTTTCAAGTATTGATGCACATTTTGACCAAGAGAGGCGTTCGTGCTAGATAGGGACAAGTCAAAAATGCAAATATAACATTTAAAGTGGAATAATTTTTAACAACTTTGTGTACCCAATTTCTGATAGATGAGTGAATCAAATATTTGAGATAGCGACTTTTTATTTAAACAATTGGTTTAATATGACGTTTTTTGTAGTGGAGAAAACACATCATAAAGTATATAGATCCACATTGTATATGTTATATTGTATTGTATATAAACTTCAGACACAAATAACTCCATTTATTCAAATGACACCATATTGTTATTATTGCTAACTAAAAAAATGTACCCTCATGTGAAGAATCCTGTATATATTTCAAATGCATTAATTCTTCTTCAAAGGATCAAACATGTATAACTTAGCAGTATTGTAATACAGACAAATTGTATCTGAGTCTATGATCCCTTAGTTTCAGACTCAAATCTGATTTTATGAATAGCTGACTCATATTTAAAAAAGTTCTAGCTTGATCAATTCATCTTAGTACAGTTGTGCAAAGTATAGTCCAAATCAAAAGTTAAGTAGAATAAATAAAATCTAAAATATTGATAAAATACATTTAGTTCACTCATTTGCAAGAACACAATATTTGCTTCTGTAAAAAAATAAAAGGTTTCTCCCTGTATGTTTAGAAAAACAATTTGATAAAAAAAAACAAGCCCCAAATTCTTTTTTTTTCACAATACACCAAAAGCTACATACCTTCCTGTGGCAACATGACTTGATTACTGGGCTCCGACGGGGGGCCCTCCCCCACGCTGTTCACGGCGCTCACTCTGAACTGGTAAGAGGCCGCAGCTTTGAGATTCGTGAGCAGAACCCATCTGCGATCGACTGAGACGTTGCTCAGCTCGGTGACCCAGTTCAGAAGCGGATCAGGAATCGGACCTGGAATCGGAGGCACTAATGGAAAGCAAATAGAAACTGTTTCTCGGACAGGTCGGAAAACAAAACATTGCACCCTTAATGAGCATGCGCCGCTTGTACAAAACATTATGAACATATATATGAAAAAGCAATTGTTGCTCCCAAAAGCGTATTTAAAAAAATGTAAATTTGAGTCACATGCTCATGCATCCCAACATTGTTTTTGTGTTAATTTTGTAAAAGTGTTAGTAATGGGATAGTTTACACCTTACACTACAGGTTTTACAATAACTGTCTAAATTCATAAATAATTATTTATATAAATACTATAAACTAGTGAACACAGTTCTTCATAACTACTTAATCAAATTTCAATTTCAAAACTGAGTAATAAAGACTATTAAATATAAACTACATTTTCCACAAAAATGTGCCAAACATAATACTCTTCAGAAATTATACTAATTTATTGGTTGAAACTAAACTTTAGTTATGTGAGAGCTATTGTCTGGTTATGGGCTGGTCACAGGAGGTAATAACTTATTATTAAAGTGAAAACATAGTACATTGTGCTGGAGTTAGAATATCAACAAAATAACTGAATTTTCATGTTATAAAAAAGAAGAATGCAGATGATAAAGGCGCCGAGTTCGTAAGTGTTGAAAGTATATAGCAAAACTTAATTTACACAAATGTTTACATAAAATTGTTATATGTTATATAGAGATGGCGCTATTGGGCACATTTCATTATATTATAGATCTTTATTGTTAGGCATATGTATATTGTTTAATCGTTAAGCTAGAATGTGCATAACAATGATTAAATTTATCTTTTCTTCAGTTAAATTTTCTTATTACTATTATTGATACTAGATGTTGGATTCATTGTAATAAAATAAACAATCCAAATAAATATTTCGAGCTTTCACATTTACATCCACAGACTTATTTGTATCCACACTTTTTTGTATTATATTTTAGCTTTTATATTTGTCTCCTAATTTAAAACTTTTATAAATGATTCTTCAATTTTTGCCTTTTATATGATGTTATATAACTTGTAAATACATACATATGGGATATAAAAAAACATAAATTTAGTTTTTTAAAAACAGCTGTAACAGATATTCTCAATTTAATAGGAGCTTTGACGAATTTTACATAATTTTTAGTACAATATTCTTTGTAGCCATTTGTAGGTGAGTATAATAGAAGTTTTTAACATTGTTTTTTTTTGTATGTGTTATGTAATGTATGTATCAGTGATTACTGAAAAAACTCATTTCTAGTTAGTAATCTCTATTATTAGATTAAAATTGAAAATAATTTTTTTTTTGCAATATCATATTGCGGGAATTCTTCAATTTTGTCATGTTAGGACTATAGTTCTATACTGTAATATCAACTTTGATATATATTCTTATTAATATTTACCCCTATTACTTCCAACTTATATCTAGGCGTTATATTCCTAATATAATTCAATTTTTTCAGCCCTACTGTTAACTATATTAAACAAGCATTTTCTGTGGTTTTTATTCGATTATAATTTTGATTCTTATTAGAGTGATAAGATATCATTATGGGAAAAAATACCTGAAGTTTCAAGAAATATAATTTTATTCTGTAGTGTGTTTTTAATAAATGATAGGAATGCAACTATTTCCTTGCTTGCAACTAAGTGATCTATGGCAATAGTTAATATTTTTGTTATAAATATTTGACTGATCTCAAAATAATAAAGTTGGAGATTTTTACTCTTGAATCTATGTCAACTATATTGAATATTTCTTTTAGTGCTTATCAACATTAAAATAATATAGCTCAAAGTTACATATTATCTATGCATACTAAAAAATAAATATTACATACCTACATTAATAAAAGAAAACATTGACAATAGAGGAAAGTGTAAGCATTAATCCAAAAGTTTATTTAAAACTAAAAAGATCAAAACCAACTCAATATACCAGAACTATACCCAACGTTTTACAATTAAAATCTACCCAATACCAAATATTAATTATCATTCTACTTATAGAAGCAATACCATTATAAATGCATGATAAAGAAACTACGAGAAATGTTAGTCAACAAAACTTAACACAAAAACATTGTTGAAAATGCACAAACAAAAATCTATGTACTCACCCAATTCAGGAACCTCTCTTTTTTGTATTATATATTTTTTTATAGGACTATTTCCATCAAAACCTGGAGTCCAACTGACATTGACAGCTCTTTGATTTTCTACATTCAACCTTTCGGCTTTAACATTGGTAGGTGAAAATGGTAGTTCAATAACAGATAGTTTTGCTGACCTAGTCTCGTTACCACCAGGCGAATGAACTGCACAGGTGTAGTGTCCGACATCTGAAGCTCGAACTGCTTCGATTTCCAATGTTCCATCATTCTGAATCCTTATTCTTTGGGTGCCTCTAGGATTTATTAATCTACAAAAAATAGTGTACTAATTGTTCATGAACTACCATACTTGAACTTACTGCTTGTTTAGAAACCAATCAAGTTGAAACGGTACTGTAGGATCTGATGAAACTTTACACTGTAAAGTTGCAGTTTGTCCAAGAAGAACTCTGGTATCAACAGGTGGTTGGATAATTTGTGTTCGAACTGTTAAAAAAAAGAAACGGAATTTTAATTGAAGTATACACAACGTCAAACTACTGAAAATCAAGTTACATGGAATACTTAAATACCTGAAATTAGTATAAAATCCTCCTAAAATTTAATTCAGTACAAGTTCCCAACACCAGCAATTTTACTCATCTACATTTCTAAAAAAATCTATTTTAATTTGCAAAACCAAACATTTAAAGGAAATCATACCAAATGTCGAAAGTAAAACATAAAAGAATAAACACTTCATTATCAAAATAAAAGTCCGTGTCTAATATATGACCACCAAATTAGAAAACTAATGAGAATTTCATCGTAGTTGCCGGGGTTAGAGACGGTTAAAATCGAAATCTAACCTAACCTCATTTGTTTTTGTTTGTATTGAAATTTTATAAACACGCCACAGCTGTAGCTTCCTTCTTGTCAGATACTTTTCATTTACACATAAGTATTCACGATTCACGCCATCTGGTCTGGACAGTCATTACCAACATGATTACCAACACAATTAATGAAAGCTCAATATTTGACTAGTTAAGCGATGGGTGGCGTCACCGGCACGCCACGCTTGGTTTTTACTTATTACACCGTGGTTTTGACTTTGACTAGTTTTGAAAAATACACTGGTTTGCAAAAAGTCGATTGATATTTACATTGATAATATAATCAAATTAAAGAGATAATTATTGTTTATAATTGTAGTAATGTAAAATTGCATTATTACTGCCCTATATAAGTAAATCTCAACTAATCGCCAGCAGTCGAATGATTATTTTTACGGACAAAAATATTTTTCAATCAACGATCGCGTGGTTCCGGCCGTCGCTTAACAGGTCGAATTAAAATGTGTGACTTATTAAATGTTTTCTATTGATTTGAATTTCCAATTTTGGCCTTGAAGAAAATTTGTATAATGTTTAAATAAGAGTTGTTTTAAAATACCCCCTATCAATTTCAATATTTTCGAAACCACAAGTCTTGTCCATTCGCTTATAATCTTAGACCTTACACTTCTGTAGGTTGTCTGCAATCCATAAATATCGTGACAAAACTAGAAAGAGAGCAATAGAGATGGTAACAGGCTATTTCACTTGGTGGGTGGAAGCAGCTCTTAACGAGTGAAATAGTCTGTTACTGTATCTATTGTCCTCTGTTTCTAGTCTAATCACGATATTTGTGCATTGCAAGCTACCTCCAGAAGTATACGTTCTAAATATTCTTTTTGGGGTTTACCGCCAAAAACGGAAACACGGTTGCCAACATTTGTTTGCAATTTTTGTTGGCAACAGAAGGTAATTAAAGAAACTTTTGCCACAAACATTTATTAACAACACAAATGTTGGCAACAACTGTTCAGTGGATACGCCCCTTTACTTTCTGAATAACATGAATTTTTTGCGTGATTTTTTCAAAAGCTTTCTAAATGGAATTTCGAATCGAATAGGTAACATTTTGATAACAATTTTCACAAAACAAGATCTGCAGTTCGATCAAATGGGACATGTCTACTGTACAATAAAAATATATGTAATTTTAAAAACTATACTATGAATCAAACACACTATACGAGTTTAGTATTTTCAAAGTGCCAGATATGAAACTACATCAAAAAGCAGTTCTCAGAAATTAAGCTCCAGCCTGTTAGATTCTAAAAGCACTGGATGCACATTGCTTTACCTACCCAAAACTTGTAAGTGGGCAGATCCTCGAACTTCCCCCGCTTCGTTAGCTCGTACACAAGTATACTGCCCGGCGTCAGTTTCTTTCACGGCCGCAATCAGCAGATCTCCGGTATCCAAGATCTGTACCCTGCTGGACACCTCGACTTCCTTCTCACCTGAAAAAATTAGTAGCACAATGCGAAATGATACACACATGCGGCATTCCGAAGGCCGGCGCTCATTGATATCTTATTAGGGTCGAGTTATAAAGCGTTAGAATTCGTAATGTGACAGAGCACCGAATATTCAGTAACTTTATCCTTACCGTTGTGAATCCAAGTTGTGTTAGGCAAGGGAGCTCCGGCGGCCCTGCAACTCAATGTTGCGTCTTTTCCATCTAGTACTGTCAAATTTCTCGGACCTAGTTCCATGACCGGTTGGGAGGCTGTACAAAAAATATTTTAGAAAATTGCATGAATTAAATTTACATAGGGCATGCGAATAAAAGATGTCACTTTCGTCTTGAAAACAGAAATATATTCAGTGACATTAAATAATCAAACTAACAACTTACTAAAATGCCTCGGGCAACACACAAATATAAATGAAGGTTTTCTTGTGATAACTGCACTGAATTTATAATTAAACAAGAAATATTTTACGAAATCTGAATCATTTCAAAAGTGTATTTATTAGGGCGGCCTTAATGTATCGTCATTCCATTCAATACGAGCCACCAACGATATTACTCCAGTCCAGGTTTGGGTATGTGTACTTCAGTCCAGAGTTGCCTGAACTTATTTGCAGAAGTCCCGCCACCTGTGACCAAAAGGAGCGCAATACTTACAAACTTAGGGCATATAGTTCTAGACAACAACTTTATCTTCAAACTTAGAGCATGTATTTCTAGAGGTAGCCTGCAATGCTAAAATATCGTGCCAAGAGTAAAAAGAGAAAGCAAGAGGCTGTTTCACTCGACTTTAAGGTGCAGCCAATGAACTATATACTGAACATAGCTCATTGAATGAATGAATATTGAATGCTCCCAATTAAGTGAACTAGCCTCTTGTTCTCTCTCGCCTTCGCACGATATTTGTGTATAGCAGGCTACCTCCAGAAGTACAAGATCTACGTCTTCAAATTACAACTATTTAGGACTCAGTGATTACAACAGAAAACACAACTTGCAATCTGACGTTTACTGCCAACCATAAAACTGAACTAAATGCGCTACTGCACTATTGATAGTTATTTACTCACTGTCTTAGAGCATCTACTTCCTAGAGATAGCCTGCAGTGCATAAATATCGTGCCAAGATTAGAAAGAGAGGATAAGAGGGCAAGAGGCTATTTCACTCGATTATGAACTGCATCCAATGAGCTCATTGGCTGCACCTACCAAACGAGTGAAATAGCGTCTTGCTTTCTCTATGGCCCTATCTTTCTATCCTTGGCACGATATGTGCATTGCAGGTTACCTACAGAAGCTTAGAGAATGTACCTTTTGGAGATAGCCAGCCATGCACAAAATCGCGGCAACGCTAGAAACAGAAGACAATAGAGACAGTAACAGGCTATTTGACTTTTGGAGCAGCCATTGAACAACATGCTGCATGTATTTCATTGGAAACAGCTCCCAACGGAGTGAAATAGCCTCTTACCTTCTCTATTGCCCTCTATTTTTTAGTCCTACCACGATATTTGTACACTGCAGGCTATTTCCAGAAGGTACAAGCTCTAAGTCCAGAAGGTGTATACTCTAAGCCTCACTGTAGTCAACTCAACTTAACTTCATATACTCTCACAGAACACTTATTTATATACTATTTGACGTTCAAGAGTTTTCGAGATTGCTCTATGGAACTAATGTAGAAATGTGTTTCCCGAATTTGTCAATTACCATCAAAGACGTTAATACTGTAGAGCACGTGAAGTAGCGAAATTCATGTAATATCAATAGAAAGAGAGAGAGAGAATAAGCGTGTCGTTCCTGATTGGTCAGTGTTAGTGGTGACGCGTACTATTGGTAGGGTAGAGACATAGCAAGCGCTCCCTGATATTTTCTTTCTCTTTCTATTGTTATTACACTGCCACTTACAGTAACGCCCATACCTAATTCACTCTACGTATTAAGCTCTTTGATTACCATGTGCTGACAGTGCCATCTAGTTTGTATATGTAATTGAGTTCTGGAAAAGGGAACAATTTTGATGAAATTTATGAATTTCGGGGTTTCGATGTCTGGAAATCGACTGGAGAGGGTCTCAACTTTTAGACAGACCTTGTACATCAGTTCGTATACATGGTGATTAAATATATGTACACAATTTATATATGAAAGATTGTGAATTCATGAGCGAAGCTTGGTCGTCCAGGTAATATATCATAAACTGAGAAAATACCTTAATTTACCGACTTTATTTAAAATACGTTATTTACACTGCTAATGCATAGTTTTCTTTTATTCATTCTTAATTGGTTTATGTTTCCTGTTCAGTAGTTTATTTTTTATGTTCAGATTATTGTTTTCTTTATATTTCAAAATGGTTGTGCTTTTTTTCAAATAAAATAAAACATTCTTCTTCCAAACGCGTCAAATTCACAATCAAAGAAACCTTCATTTTCATTCGTAATATCAAAATTGAGACAACTGCAAATATTCAAGTGCATTCATTTAAATACTAAACCAAAAAATACGCACACGTCTAAATAATATCAAAGCTACATTCGGTGCATGAATTTAACATGTGTGTCAAAAACAAAACGAACAACAAACAATAGAAAAGCGCATTCCATGTAAAAAGATTTAATTTTCGTTCGAAATGAATGAATAAATATCTTACGTGGCGCTATATAATAGAAACTCTTTTTGCTATGCCGTTCTCCGTTATTTCTGTATCGGACGATTTTCGCAGCTAAGCTCCGTACGTTTCTGTGCTCTGCATTTTTATAAGATGACTCGAATTAGAAATGAACACAGAGAGAAAGAGAGAGGGCAACATTAAAATGAAAAACACACCACTTGCGAAATTTGAGGATTATGCATTTGCAAATTTTATTTATTTCCATCGCATTTGTGGGATGATTTTTAAGACGCGAAAAAATTGTGTAGAGGTAACATTAAACGTTAAGATGATTATTTCAATAAGTAACAAAAATATTAAGTTATGAATATCGTTTACTTACTTTTTACTTTCAGCCAAGTGGATGAAGAACTCTCGCCAGCCTCGTTTCTAGCAAAACACTGGTACATGCCGCTATCTCCGATGAGCAGTTTTTTAATTAAAAGAGAATTGTCTTCTTGTACTAAATATCTGAAAAGCAAGAGGATTCAAATAAAAGAACGTATGCAGAATCTGCTGATGATGAAGTGGGGCAGTAAATTGAGTGTTTTCCTTATCATGATTGAATTAATCAAGATTCAAGACTTTCAACCATTACTGACACTCAATGGATATCCAGCTAAAAAAAGGCGCTGAAAAATCCAAGAAATATTCTATTATGACTCCAGACTATGAGTTGGAAAATATAAATCTACAAATTTCAATTAAAAAAGTAAAAATTGAGTCAATTAGTAGAACAGCCAGAATGGTTCTACTTCTATAACGTGTTTCTCTCGAGATTGTATAGCTTTGGTCTCTAGACCTTATTAGCCAGATGCAAGTAATTCTAATGTATGTAAATATGATGAATAAAGATTATTTATTTAATTTAATCGTAGTGTTCTAACACTTTAGTTCTACTTACTAACCTTTTCAGGACCGCCAATTACGACTATAACATAACTAAAATTGTAATTACTTCTAGAGTATCGTATACTTTTACTTATTTATCACTTTTCACCTGTCTTTACATACAAAAAATTATAAATTCAATTAATAGCTGTACATGTGTGGATGTCCCGACATCTTAACCGAATTTAGTTCGATATCTTTAAGTAAATGGCATATTTATATACCACTTAGGAAATACCTACTATTGGAAATTTTTTACTATACCAATGTTTTAATTCTAATATCATAATAATTATACAGACAAGGCAACAATACATTACATATATTGCCTTACAGATGGACACGCAATGGTAGCCAGACCAATTGATGAGGAAAGAGATCTTAAATATGTTTTTGTCAGATAGCAGAACTCTTTCGAATATTTATCTCCATGTTAGTAAAAATGGTCGTTTTTGAAGCGGTTCTTCAAAGCTAGACCTAAAAGAAATGTAAAAAAATCGACAATGTTCCTTGCAAAACATCGAGGATGGTCGTTAGAGTCCTGAATATCTATAACTAAAATGGTTGGTAAACACTGTTTTTTTTTTGTTATATCCGTACCATATTTTAGAAGTTGATGTATGATTTGCTAGCAACTGCAATAAGCAGCAACTGTATTTTCTGTTCTTTATTATTTACTAGGTGACCCGCTCCCTATTCTCACACGGTAGGTAAACCTGCCTATTTCTGGTTTATTAATAACACCTATGATATGATAGTGTTACATTGTTGAATTGACGGTACTAACAGGGGAATTCTCTGGAAATTATCCTCAGCAGTAAAAACTAATTCACCGGTAAAGAAAGCGTCTAGCAAAAACGTATTCTGGTCTTTTACCGAAAATATCATTCCTTTCGAAAGCTAGTCGTCAGGCATGTAGACAATGGTGCTACAAGAATAATGGAGAGTAACGGGGGCAGGTTATAAATCCGGTCACACGACAGGAGCAGTTCAGTAGTGGAAAAGCTGATATAGGTTTGACTCATCGTTGTAATATTTATTGAAAGTATTAGTCCAGTAGTGATTGTGAATTCTCGTGAAAATAAAGAAAATTTATTTTCAGGGTAAATTAATTGTTTTATAACCCCCAGTGAGTTCGTAATAATAGTTTTGAAATCGCTAATATTTTTGAGATTCATTTTGATGTTTTCCGTATTTTGGACAATTTTATCAATTTTCACATTTGTGGAGTTTTTGACGTTTTTTTGATATTTTTTATGTTTTATTTTAAGATATTAGATCGGTATTACCAACTTCCAACTATCATTTAATTCGGTAAAATTGTGCACAAAATTCCAAAAAAGGTGTTGTATGTTCTAAATTGGGGATTATTACTACGAAAACTTTCAACAATATTTCTAATACAGACACGGTTTCTTTACCTTTTTACTATAAGTATAAATTTGTATGGATTTAATTGTTATTTTTATCATTATTCATTATTAAACTGGTCTTACAATTAGTCAGTTATTATTTTGATAAAATTTACTTAAGTAAACAAAGTATTCTAAATTATTTTAATAATTAGGTTAGGTTATTTTGCTAACTCAGAATAATTGAAAAACAATATATTCACGGATTAAAATTATTCTATTAATTTTTTAAAAAGATAGTCGTTTGATATAAAAATATTTTTTCTTACCGTTTATCACCCAAATCTAATTCTTCGGCGTTTCGATACCATGTAACGTTCGGTTTGGGTATTCCCAGGACATCACATGGTAAATTGACTGACGAAGAATAATCCCCCAAAGTTTCCGGCTTAGCATTACTGAAGAACCTCGGTTTCTCCAGAACATCGACTTTGGCTGACGCCTTAGCTGTGGGGAATCCCCCAGATCTCAAATTCACCTGACATTCGTATTCCCCGCTGTACGTCGTATTGAGTGAAGCTAAGATCAGGCTTCTGTTCCAGATATCGTTGTAGGAGAACAGAATGCCTGTGCCATCGATGGGTATACCGTCTTTGAACCATAAGGTTTCCAGTTCATAAAGTGGTTTGGCATTGGCTATGCAGTCCAGAGTAGTCTGTGGTGTTCCTTTTACGATTTGCGAGTCTTTTGGTGGAATTATGATCGATGGAGCTATTTCTTTAATATTGTTCGTTTCTTCTACTATCAGTCTTATGAACGCGCTGTTTTCTTCCTTTCCTTCTTGAGAATTAATAGCGCGGGCTCTGAAATATTAAGACAATAACATTTCGTTAGAATGATGAAACAAATTTAATAGGTCAATAAATACATTTTAAAACAACTAAAACCGACTTAAAAAATAGTAGCTTAATTAAAAAGAAAAAATAATTATTATCTGCATTTAATACTTTTTATGAAGTCGATGCCAAGTTGAACAGCAAAGTTGCAGAGTATAACTCATAGATGTACTTCCCAAATTAATTTCAATTTAACTTGGCACCGACTTACATTGTTTTGTAAAGAGGAAAATAAAATGAAGGTAAAGAAAAACGATAAATAAAAAATGATTTGAAAATCGATATAATTTTGAAGAAGAATAAAAAGCATATAAAATAACAAAAAATATGGATGTATGAGGAGGTGAAAAGTGGTAGACAGATGTAAACGGATATAGTTGCTTGGGAAACAACTGAGGACTAAAACGCAAAATCAGGATTACTTTCTGGATCTTATATAATTTAAACACTGATTACCTGTATGATTTTTGATCGGATTTTTCAGTTGACAAAATAACGAGTTGATTATCACTGGAATAAGCGTATTTCGGTCCGTACGGAGTGATCAATTCATCAGTTTGCCACGTCACGTCTGGTGGTGGTACAGAATCTATTTCAGGTAAATCTAATATCGCAGCTTCGCCTTCTTTCACGACTAGCGTTTTTTCAGTTTGGTCTTCGAAAATTCCCATGTCTGAAAAAAAAATCATAAAAAAATATTGCCCAATGTCGGATAGTTGATAACTCTTAATATTTTTTAACGTAAATTGTATTCCTTTTGCAGTCATAAAATTACAAGTAAAACAATAATTTAGTGTATTAGTTAAAATGTTTTTTAAGTTCGACTAAAAGATTAATAACAGTTAATAAAAGTATCACACTGTAAGATATTTCTGAAAATTATAATCATATAAACAATTATTCTCGTAAAACCAAGTGTTACAATAAAGAGCTGGAATTACTGGTAAGGTTTTTGTGACTGTGAAAAATAAATAATAAACATTGGGATACCTTATGTGTAAAAACTGTTAATTGTAATTAATTTTAATATATTGTCACTGATACAGGTTTGAAAATGTGCATAAGAATAGAGCTAGTTTGTTATTATAATTCTCATTGATCTTGAAATTGGCACAGTCAGTTTTAGTAGTTGAAAACAAAAATACGCCTATAGGTTAAGTTAAACAAATGTGTTTCTTTTTCGCTGACGTAGACTTCCTTCAATGATTAATGACGCCCGATCGAGAGAGATCCATTAAAGAACGCACGCAAACAACTAAAAATTTTTTGAAGTAGCTAAATGTTCATATTTTAACTAACGACTGGTTAACTGAAAACGCAGGATCTGGAAAAACAGTGTACACATGAAAAATGTGTCAATGTTATGAACACAATTCTCCACTCACATGAAGAAAAAACAATTGAGAGAGTTTTTTAGCGGAAAATTTAAGACCTATGGTTGAAGTAAAAAATTAAAACAGCACTTACATGCAACGATGACTCTAATTTCTTCACTAAGAATAGATCCAATTTTGTTCGCAGCTATGCACCTGTAGCTGCCGCCGTCTTCCAGCTTGGCCGAAATAATTTTATAAAAGGGATCCGTCGACAGTTCAGTGAGCGGGACGCCATCTTTGAGCCACCTAAATTGCGGCGACGGATTACCTGCAAACAAAAAACGAAAATTACATATATAAAGGAAAAACATGTTTTTCATCAAATATTGTGATAAATTAAACAAAAATATATATATTATAGGTGAAAAGTGTATTTTCATTAGAAATCCACGCACTAGCATATGGAGAGTTTTTATTCAGCAACCTCGATCGATTTTGCATGAAAGCAAATTGAAAACTTTTTCTCGGAATCGTAATTGAAGAGGAAAAGTCCGGATATTAACGCTTCGACTGCAAAATTTGCAATTGAAAATTGAACAGAAATTACTAAGTAGCGTGAAAAATCGATTCAATTTCTGTTCGTGGTTTAAATATATACCTATAACTTAAGGAAAATGCGGGTTGTTATAAATCAGGAATTTTAATATACCTCTAAAAATATGCGAGCAGTATATAAACCGATGTTAACATAATATGTCCGTTTGTAACACTTAGAATTATATATTTTGAAATTGGTAAATGTAAGGGCTTCAGTGCCCTTCATGTCTTGTCAGAAATATGTAATAAAATGGAATGGAGTGAAAATGATCTTATCACATACTTTTGAACAGGCTATAACATAAGATAGTTCCAGCTTTTACGGCTTGACAGCAGATGAGTGTAGATTTATACACTCTATCAGAAAAGGGATTGTTCGGATGAAATAGAGAACGAAATAAAAGAACTCCTATTATGAATCTCCACTGCCAAAGAAAATCTTTTTTACAAACAAAACAAAAATAGTATGATTGGTAAACAGTGTGAATGACAAAACTATTTTAAATATTTAATAGGAATTTAATTAATAAAAATATTTTAATTCAAAAAATATTTGTATACTTTTGCGTTTGTTTAAGAAAATAGTACCAGATCGTTTTTTGAGATGCTTCAATGAAATTGAAAGTTATACTTATGTAAACAGTCTTATTTTACGATTTAAAATTTTGAAAAGATTTTTTTTGTTTTCTTGAGGTGAAAACTTCTACTGATTGTTGGATGGGAAACATTACTTATTGCATCACCCATAAGCTAAGGTTCCCAGTAGGTAAATCTGTAACTATAAGTAATTATAGTCCAATTAGTAACCGTAAAGAATATATCCGATTTTATATAAAGGATAAAACATTTACAAATTAAGTGAAACTATGGCCTACAGGAGACATACTTTTTCGCATAATGTAGTAAGGGGATGTTTGTTTTGTATTTAACCTAAAAAGTGTAGCTTACCTTTCGTTTTTAAGTTGTATATTTTCATAAATCATGCCTTGTAAGTGAAGTAATTCAAATTACAAATCAGAAAAAGGTGTAATCAAGTGACTACTTTTTGTTTGCGTAAACTAAAACAACAGTAGCTTCCAAATATCTCTACAGAATTGGGTTTACTAAAAAATCCAATTTGCATTAAGCATTTTGTAAAAAAGCGCATCTTAAGGGTAGAATTAATCCTAAACTACAAGAAGATGCCATATAAACAGTTTTTGAACGCTTGCCAGGTTATTTGTCTAAGAATACTAGGTGCTACTGTAAAAATACTTGCTACTGTTGAAGAAAATAACTTGGAATCGGCCATAAAGGCCAGCCTCGAAGCATTTCACGAGTATGAAAGCTACAAATTAAAAATGTAAGTGATATATTAAAGTTCTACGAATGAAGCAATTGTATAAATAAACACTGGATTTTGTATCATGAAGACGACTACATTTTTTTGTTACTTAAAAATCAGTGATGACAATCCCAAGATTGTAGCATCGGTGTGCATTCGTCAAGACATCCATTCAAGATCGAGTGTAAAAAAGGGAAGGTTGTGTAACAGGTGAATTGCCGTTCTCCCCGTTACATTGATATTCATTAATATTTGTCGCATTAATAAATTACCTTTTATACTTTTCAAATCACTTTTCTAATTATATCGTTTTCTGAACTGAGTTCTACCGTAATAAAACAGTGTCTTTACCTTAATAAATAAACACGTAAGTAAATACTCCTACTTTATTCGCTTATGCAATCGCTTTTTTCGCTTTTAATTGATAAATCAAAGTTAATTCGTTTGGAAGGTATTCTAAGTCCAACTCTGTCCTTTGATTTGGCGCGAAGATGTCTTGACAGAACGAACATCACGTGCTATTTTGATGTAACCTCCCTCCAAACTGGAGATATTAAATTAATATAATTTTGTTGGGAAGAAGGAAACTGACATTATTATATTTTTATCTACGATTTAATTAGTAAAATTTTACTTTATTCTTTTATCGAAATTATCTTGTATTATTTCCTGTATTGACCAACTATTGATTAATATTCCTGCTTTCGCGCTCAATAAAATTTGAAATTTAACATGTCATTTCCTTTCCCCACCTTTATCATTGGACAAGTGGGATAAACACTTGTCGAAGGAAGTAAGATTTTTGCTTTCTCTTCTGTTTCGACCGCCGGGAAAGACGGTATGTAGGAGAATTTCGCTCTGAGTTTAATTTTTTATTGGGAAAATTCTTTATCTTTATCGTGAAAATATCTGCTAGAATTTGCTTAATTTATCGTTTTTCCTTATTACCGTACCTTTGATTCTCATTAAGCAAATTCAACTTATCGTTATAGTTTGATTTATCGAAAGAATTTTTTATAGTTTTTTATCGGCTATAGTGCATATTTTATCGTATCTATTAATAATTTTGGAAAGAATTTTTGGGTGAATCTGGTTTCATATTCATCTTAATATCGATATACCGCGTTTTCTTGCAACGATAAATATTTGGTGGCTTAACTGCGTAGTTCATTATTTTTTTGTATTTTTTTTGCTTTGCATTTGCGACGTAGTTGGCATCGATAAGCAATCGTTAGTTGCTAGAGATTTCACACGTAGCGTGATAAACAAAATAAAGGAAAAAGAGAACAATTATTGCCGGCCTCTTTTGCATTTTTAGATATTGGTGAATCTGGAGAGTTTGATTGACGATATCTGCCAAGGATCAGGAAAGGACAAATTGATCCACTAGACGAGGTCTCCTGTGAGCCTGAATTTAGTAGTTGACGAAGCTTCCCAATTGGGTTGGACTGTAACTGGGAATGATCATGTGAGTGACTTAAAATTTCTATTTTTTTTTTGCATTTCGTTCAGTATTTCATATATATATTTCTATTTTATTGAATTTGATTTACATATAGATATACCAGTAAATATATTAATTTTTTTTAAGTCACTCGCTGATCTTTCATTATTCATTGGCCCAGATTGGTTGCTTGTCTGCTTAGTTATAAATAAATCACATTTTAATTTCTCCTTTCTCTGAGTTTGCAGTAGAGAGCCAAGCAGGTTCTGAGCTAAAGCATTTTGCTACGCCTAGTTTTCTTTATTTTAATTGTTTAACTTGGGGAAATGTTTATGACCAGATTTCACATCTGATTTTTTTATTATATTTATGAATATAGATGCAATAATCATTTTTATCGTTTAATACCTTATCATTTTTAAAGTACCGTACATTGACATAAATTTAGAGTACTGAATTTTCCCATTATCTCGGAGGAAATTCGCTTTCATTCAGTCGTCGAACGGTTTGTCGGATTAGAAGGCACATTAGATCTTGAATATAATTTTTTTTATATCGTTATCTTTAAATACATTATTAGCTCTCAAACATAATTGTTTATATATCGGATTTACCGTTAAATTTTACCTGTAATTAATAATTGATTTGTTATTTAAATCTAAATTAATTTGAAACTATAACTAGCAGTTGCAATTTACCTTAAGTCTTATCGTTATCTATTTTTACCTAGAATTTGAAGCATTTCAAATTTACCTTTATTAGTTAAAGTATTTTTCATTTATTTTTGGTAGTATTCAAATAGTAAATTTAGGGTGAAGAAGTTAGGGAAAACTAAGGTAGGGTGCCTCACCTCATACACGTGCCGAACCGATCCTATAGAGCATATATACGCCTATACTAGTCAGGGGGAAAATTCAGTATCGATACTCTAAGGGCTATAACTAATTGGCCAATAAATTTTTCATGTATGCCATCAACTGGGGCTAAGAGTGCCCAGATACGTAACCACTAGCCTCATATCCAGGGAGCAGAACACTGGCAGTACTACCTGATTCGATTTGTCCTCTGGTAGGACAGTGGCAACTCCTGGCCGCCCTGAGTTATTGGAACCCCAGCTGCTGGTTGGCATATAGCTCCAGGATCAGGACCTTGGACAGCAGACCCACCAACGAAAAGGCATTCCTACCGAGGACATTGTAAGGCAAGAATTTATAGATTGTTTTGTTTGTAACTTCACTCTAACAGTTTTTATATACCTCGATTGTTCAAAAGTTTGTTCTCTGTTACCAATTTAACTAATAGTAAACTTGGTTAATTTGTAATTGAAAAAGAATAAATTGTAAATTTTCGCTATCTTATCGTTTTCTTGTGAACTGTGTGTATCCATTGGCCTGGCGCCCTTGCATAGTCCTTCTGCCAATTGAACAACGAACTCACGCCACCGGATACTATCTGAGCAGCCTATCGGCACAATATCGCCAAGACCGTTGAGAGAGAGGTGCATTGTCTAACCAACAAGATATCTCTCTCGACGGGTTGCGTGCTACAGTTGTTTCAAGAAGTTGTGAGTGGTGTGTACTGTTTCTATTTTACAGGACCTTTTAAAGTTATTGGACCTCTTGCTGTCTTCTATGGTCACGTGACTTTCAATATGGCTTGGTGCAATAGGACCATTTGTTTATTGGTGGGCGTGTTTTTTACAGTAATTGTAGTCTAGTAAACACCAAAAATTCACTAAATAATGTAGCAAACCATTTTTCAATTTTGGCACTAGAATTAATTTGAAACTTCAATAGCTTTAAGTTTTTAATTCCGTCCTCAGTGCCTATTAATTGTTTCTACATTGTATAATTATTTTAGTTGGAAATATTACAACCTCTAGAATATTTTTATGCACAACTATATTTCATTCAATCTCACTGTTCTTATTCTTTCATTCTTCATAAATTTATCTAACGAGCATTTAATAATCTAGAAAATATAAGAAAAGATAAATCCTTCATTTTTGACATAGGATATGCACATCATTCACGGTGATTTTCTACAGAATTGCATTGCCAATGATGTAATTTACGAGCTTAGCACTAACGGACATAAAAATAAGAAATATTTCTGTATAAAAACTAAAAACAAATTTAAATGTTTGGAAATATTTATATTCGAAAAATTTAAACCGAATTCGACAGATATGCAGTAAACTTTGGAGTAAACTACCGATAACACAAAAATTCTGTAACACAGGGTTTACTCAATAATTCAAAAATTTTAATTGGCATGTTAGCCTTCTACTTTCAGTTCAGTTATAGTTAAATGTTGAACTCCACAATAATACGAACATGGAGAAGACCAAATTTGTATTGTTTTATCTACATTTAAACTTGTCACTTTTTCATGAGACACACTAAATGTTTGATAAAATAATTAATTTTGGAAATGTTAATAATTATGAAAATATATATTTTTTATCCTGAATATACCACAACATTTTTTTATTTAGAACTCTTACTACATCGGAAAAAGACAAAATACGAATCCGGATCTTGTAATGAAATCCCAAAAACAGCATCATGGATCTCCATCATTCGTGTCATTTAATTCGAATCTTGGATGAGAACCAAACAAAAGGCAGTACTGAAAGTTGTGAGTGTAGCAGTAGCAATACAGCAGCAGAATTCTTTAGATTTACTGCCACTCATTCCCGACGACACAGGCTTATTCTCATTTCGCTAAAATCGTCGGTAGTAAATCAGAAAAACTTAATTAAAAACTTTCAAATAATTTACATATTCATTTTGGAGATATAATGAATATGCGGTGGTTGGTCTCTTTTTAAACGTATACGTTGTTTGTGGGGATTCCGAGTTATTCGTAAAGCTAGAGCGACTCTCTAGCTCTTCGTGTCGCAGTATTCGTATTACAAATGGTAGTGTGACGCTTGTGGTTGGATTTTATATCTGCACGGTTTTTATTTTAGCGGATTTATTTCGATAATTTTACAGTTGGATCCGTGCTTAACTAAAATTGGACCACTTCAACCACCACGACTTCGAATGGGATATGAAAAATGTAGTTTTTTAGAGTTTGGAAACGATATAGATTCAACCTCTAGCAGGTGAAACCTACTACACGAGCTTGAATTTATTTTATATTTTGTTATTGTACAAATAACAAATTTGTCAAAAGTTCGATTTGTCATAATTGTTATGAACTGTAATTTATATTTAAATCAGTTGGAGGAACGATTAGTTAGACAAGTCAATAATTGTAAGAAAATGTAGTCGTACGAAAGCATAATGTTATATAAAAATAATAACCTTATGAATTTCGACAAAGGCCCAATTCCAAATATCCCATTGTATAATTTATTACATAAGTATCTTAAGAACCGAATTACCATATTTTGTTGAAGGATCAAGTATTTAAGGATTAGTGAATTAGCATGTTGGGTTTTCCCCACAAATTTACCGATAGTTTTTAAGTTTTATATATTAAGGTATAATTGCAAATATTCTCAATTTTGGTTTACTCCATGATGATGAGAGCTTCGCTGTTAAAACGTGCGTCGAGTGCAAAAATACAAGTTTGGTGTTAGGGTACAAAACTTTGTGTATTTATACATCTGAATATGGTCTGTCAAAAAGGTCAAATTTAAAATTGTTACTGAATTTGCTCACCTTAACATCTAATTAATTTCTTGTTATTTGCTACTACAAACATCTGTATATAACATTCACTTTTGTTCATTTAACTAAACTAGCTGTCGCCCAGTAGTCGAAATTCGACCAATTGTGTCAATATCTCTGGCAGGTTAAGTAACATGAAAATTTTATCGTGACATTCTATCCTAGGACTTTAAGGAGAACAGCAATTACACGGAACGGATCCAGATTCGGAACCTCTGTGTGATAGTTTCCTCGGAAATCCTAGATGTCGGTCTTACATCTCGCTTCTACAAATAAGTAACGAAATTCAAGTTTTTTTCAGATATAATTCATAGAACTTTATTTGTGTTCAAATTCGTAATTCTTAATTTAATATGACAACAAAGCAACCGCTAATGGGCTACCCTACATATTTATTTTTTCTAACACCCCTGTATAGCTATAATTGCACTCAATTCTCTAACATTTATTAAAATCCTCATTATAATAATTCCATCTCATTATATATTTCCACCACCCTGTATATGCAACTGCTTATAGACCACGCATAATATTTTTTAACATTTTTCAACCACCGGGTAAACCATTCTGTATATGCCACTGCCTATGACCCACCATATTTACTCTTTTTGTTTATGAAATTTTTAATTATATTCTGTAACTATAATTCTACTCCGACCTATATTTCAATCATTATATATATGGAACTCTTCGTGGTCTACTCTATACATCAATTCCTATTCTAACATTTTTTATCACCATCCTGTATATCTATAATTCCTCTTACCCTATATTTCATCTTAACTATATATACAACTGCTTATGGGTTACGAAATGTTGCATTTCCATTTCCGCCACCCTGTATATGCATCTATGTATAACATTTTTTGCACCACCCTGTATAACTGTAATTTTACTGCACCTTCTATTCCAAGAACCCTGTAAATTCAACCGCTAATGGGCTTCCCTATATAATTATTTTATTAGTTATAATTGCACTCTACTCTATATTTTAAACACCCTAAATATGCAACTGCTTATGTGCCACCCATTAAAAAAAATATTTCTAACATATCTGGAATCGCCCTGTATAATTATGATATTCAACGATTACTTTACCCACTAAACAATAACAACGCTTGCATGCCACCTCCAGAAGTACATGCTCTAAGTATATAATAGCATTGGTCTGTCTAATATAATTACTCAATGGTTTGAGTCTGGCGGCAGCGGCACGCCGCACATTCATTTGTTTGGCATTGACATTATTGACGTAAATAATGAATTTTTAATATATTTTATTTAATGAATGAACCAATATTATAAATTAAGATTAGCATTCTGCACTGAAGGTCGTCAGAAGCTACTAAACAAAACAAAAATGAAGAAAATCGGTTGAGAAACAGAGGAGAAAATGGTACCTAATTGTTTTGTCTTAGCCTATTTATATATAGATAAATGTTTTAAAATACTCTGAACTCTATCCCAAATACAGAAAACGTCACTAACATTCCTTCTGGAGTATCTCAAGGTTCACGTCTTGGACCTCTTTTATTTAACGAATTCACAAACGAAATATATTTAGCTGATTTCAAAATGCTAATTACTTATGTTTTGAAAATGACCTCAAATGTTATCTAGTCATCTTTTCCGAGAAGAGTACCTTTCGCTGCAGTCTGACTTAGACAGACTTAATGCTGGGTGTTTCACTAAGAAAATGGAATTTAATCCTGATTATGAATTGTGTGAGACTACTTTGCATTCCGTTCCACAAATTACAGATATTGGTGTCTTACTGGACTCTTGTTTATCGTTTCTTTCACAATTCACGTTAGAATATTAACTTCTATGTTGAGGATATATTTATAAACGCATTAGAAAATATTGGCTAAAGTTTCAAAATCATTTTTGAGTTTATTAAAACATGCATAAATTAACGGGAAGAGGTTTCAAATTAAGACAAAAACCCTATAAATAAGAAAAGCCAAGTACCCAAATTATCAACAATATAGATTCATTTAATAACATGAGAAATACGATTACAGATAAAGTGCTATTTACATATCTTTCTTAAAAATTACTAACAATATGCTATGTATTCTTAGTCATGCTAACCTAAACTCTAATGAAAAACCGATTATTTTGAACTAATCACAATTGATCTCATGCTTAAAACTGGAAACGTATTAAATCACATAAAACAATCATCTAAGGTATGTATTAAATTGAAAAAGATCTTTGACAAAAAACTTTTATAAGAGATTTTGACAAATCTATGAATATCAAAACAAATTTCATTAAATGACATATATATTATACTACATCAAATATTTTTCTGTTGTCTAAATAGGGAATGTACAGTTTAATGGCGATGCTATTAAGTATTATTTTTTATTGTTACAGTTTGTTTTAATTAAAAACGAAAAAGTATTGGGCGCTTAGAAAGGTAGATCAGCAAAATTGCATTTTAACAGAATTAAACAAAATATTAATTCTCCTTTTTTGTGTTTCATTTTAGTTTATACTAGCCGTTACCCGCGGTTTCAACCGCGTATGGAAAGTAGAATTCTTTGCAAAAAGAAATAGCCTGTGAAACATATGAGCTATCCAATATAAAATTTCTTTTAACTTTGTTGAACCACTTAACATAACTATAAATCTACCAATCCCGAATATATTTCATCCAAACTGCAAGTGCTTATGGGCCACATTATAGAACAACTTTTTTCAATTTTTTTTTTTTTTGGAACCACTTTGTATAGTTGTAACTCTACTTCACCCTATAGTGCAACTCTCCTGTATATGCTATTGTTTATTTGTCACCCAATATAACATTTTTTAATTACCTAATCATAGTTCTACTCCACCCTATACGCTATATATCAATTATTTCTGATAATTTTTGAGTCACTTCGTAAATTATAATTTTAACCGGTCTTTATATGCAACTTTTTTAAAATTGTGTTAAACACAATATATAAATAAAATTTTGCTTCGCTCCATATTTCAGGTATTTAATATGGCAGAATGCAACTGTTCCTGGTCTACCTTATACAACAATTTTTTTAAATATTTTTTAATGCACCCTGTAAAACTATAATTCTACTAAGGCCCGATTTTAACCACCATATATTTACAACCACTTATGGGCCACCCAATATAATATTTTTTGTACCACTCTATATAACTAAATTCTCCAATCCCAACCCATTTCACCCAAACCGCAACTATTGATGGCCACCCTATATAACAATTTTGTTCAATATTTTTAAGAACTGCCTTCTATAGCTATAACTTCCATCTATATTTAAAATATCTTGTATATACTACTGCCAATTAGTCACCCATTAACTTACTGGTATATCGGTTTTTGAAGCATCCTGTATAAATACGCTAAATAACCATTTTTGAGATATTTTTTAACCAACCTGGAAAATATAATTTCTCTCCACCTTATATGTCAACTACCCCATATATGCAACTTTTTCTAACATGTTTTAATCACACTGTATAACTATAATTTTACTTGGCCCCATGTTTCAGATATTGCAATTTATTTCACCAAAACTGCAACTGCTTATGGAGCACCCGATTTAACATTTTTAGAGATTAAATTACTTAATTCTACTCCTCCCATATATTTCAAATATCATATCTGTGCAACTTATTATGAGCTATGCTATTTCACATTTTTTCCTCATATTTTTTTAAGCACAGTATGAAATATAATTTCTCTTCATTTAATCCATCCTTCATTTGCAACTGTTTCTAACCTTGTTTGAATCCCACTGTGTAACGATAACTTGACTTCGCCCTATATTTGAGGTACTCCATATATGCAACAGCTCATGCTCTACCCTACATAACAAAATTCTTCCAACTTTTTTACCCACACTGTAGAATTATTATTATACTCCACGCTATATTTCAACAACCTTGTATATGCAACTACTTATGGGCCAGCCAAAATAACATTACTTCACCACTCTGTATACTTAGAATTCTAGTCCACCCTATATTTCATCTATCCAGCATATGAAACAGCTTGTGGATCATAATATTCCTTTATAATATTTTTAAACCTTCCTGTATAGCTGTAATCATACTTTGCTACATATTTCAACCTTCCTATAATATGCTACTTGAAAACTTGTGAACTACTGTGGATATAAAACAATTTTTTAATCACTCTATAAACTATAATTCCCCTCCATCTTATATTTCAACCAACCAGAATAAACTACTGGTTCTAACATTTTTTCCAACTCATTTCATCACTTTAATAATAGCTCAAGAAAATTCAAATATCCTATCTGCTTACATAGCATATTTTTTTATCCACTCTGTATAAATATAGTTCTATTTTATCCTTATTTCACCTACATTGTATATGCAACTACTTATGACCCTAACAATATAACATTTTGTTATCCAACCTGCATAAATATAATTCAACTCCACCCATTTTTCAACTACCTGGTATATACAAATGTTTAAGTCCACTCAATATATCTTTTTCGAACCACCCCGTAAAAATTCCCCCTTATTTCAACCACATTGTATATATGCAGCTACTTACAGGCCACCTGTATACCTTTTTTTTTAAGAATTCTTAAATAGGTAATTCTACTCCGCTGTAAGTTTTACCTATCCTTTATATGGAACACCCTGTAAAATTACATTTGATATATCAGTTGAATTTTTTTTAAAGCCCAACATGTTACATTGGCATATTCCGAATTATGAATAAAAGCTAAGCTGATTCAAGTATATAATATTTGGTGCATGCCCTGGAACCAATTGACTAATTGCGTATTACCGAACATGGTATTAGTGTTTTGGCTATATCTACCGTTTCTGTCAATGTAGGGATAAATGTATACCAGATTTTAAGTCAAACTATTAGCTTTCCAACAAAAAAAGATTCAGCAAAAACAGTTCAGTAGTTGTTACGTGATTAGGTAACAAACAAACAAACAAACAGACAACTACAATTTTATAATAGTATAGAAGATAGATTGATGAAAAGTTATAAGGTATTATAAATTAAAAATTTTTTTACACTTATATTTTATTGGATAAACTACAGTTTAATGGACTCTTAGAATAGAAAAGTGGCCGACAACTAGCAATGGCCAGAAAACCGGCACAAATAGGTTTTCTACACCTGAACTGAGCTAAGACAAGAAAGCAAAAATGACAAAAGAATAGATGCATTATTAGTGCTATAGTGCTATACAAATGCCAACATTTTATTAGTATAGAGGAAGCATCTAGTCTAGTACAACTTTGTGCTTTACCTTCTATATAGAAATGTTATGTGATTTATAGCTCACTATTTAACAGCAAAAAAATATTTTTTTTTTCAGCATATTTATGGACTTTTTGATCCGTTAAGTTTTTTCTTGCACAGTCTTTGTACTTCCGGCCGCATTAATACGTACTAATAATTTTCATTGTGAATAATTAACCTTTTGTTTCTATTTTATATATAACATTATATAAAATCAATGGTCGTCATACTCAAAAATGAAGATTTTGAGGTACAATTCTAAAACAAACTTCGCAGGACTTTTACTATCCTATATACCTACTATCAAATTTCTTTGACGTAGATGTTTTCTCAATAATATTTTATAAAAGTTCTGACAATGAAATTGGGGCCTAACAAAATGTGAAAAAATACGCACTACATAATATAAAATTAACGATAAAATCGAAACACAAAACGAATGATAATTTTAACTATATTGACAGAGTCGTAAAAATTTATTTCTATATGCTTCCAACTCGAAATGCCTTCTTGAACCACCTATATATATATATATATATATATATATATATATATATATGTTTTAGTGTAAAAATATATATATATATATATATATATATATATATATATATAAGAAGTTCGTAATTTTCTTTTCGACTTTTTACACTAAAACATTTTACTCTTAAAATTCCTTAATTCGTATTGTGCCTTTACAGCACATTCTTAAGCATTTTCGAAAGACAAGCCACGACCGCCATTTTAGTCTTCACGAAGACAAGTCGGAATTCACACGTACATTCTTGTTGTTTACAAAATATCTTTGAAAACATTTTCTTGCTAAATTAAAAATAGCTGCATGTTACTGCTACTAGCAGTTGCACCTTCTAAATCGGACTCGGTGAAATTTGTCTGAAAGACAAATGCATCAACTAAAAACTTGGTGGGAAATATTTAGGGTTATGCTTTCTTTCGTTAATTTTTTGCAAGTTATTTTGTCTATAAATTCCTGCACAATATCTGAAGAAAATTAAATTAAATTAAGTTACTTTTAGATTAAGAGTAAGGAAATTGAATACGTTCTTTGTGCCAATATTAAAATTGATCAGCTATCATTGATATTGTTACGAGAATTCATCCGACAGCTGGTGCAATCGGCCATCAACCAATTCGTGGACATTATTCCGATAAATTCTGGGAATCCGAAATGTTTGTCTCTCAACAGGCGGACCGCTGCCATTACTGGGAATTCCCTTAAAGCTTCCAGAATATGAAAGAGTTTCCCGATGGTTCGTGGACGTACCAGACAATTCCAAGATAAATATATAAATAAGAATAGCTGGCGATAGGAGGCATTCAGTTTTCGACGGTCGTATTGAACAGTTAAGATAAAATGTAAATAGTAGTTTCTGTGAATATAAATTGTGTAAAAGTAGTGGAAATAAATTAGAGTGAGTTGGACTGTGTTTTTAAATAAATCCAAGGACTGAACAGAACCCGTGTGTGTGAAAATAAAAACATTACAATAGTAAACATCATGTGACGCCCTATATATTTTTCAAAAGTTTAGGTCCTACAGTTTCGGAGAGCGAGGGGGGACTAGGTCAATTCTTTTATCTTTTTGTCAATATCTTTTAAATAAATTATTTAAAAAATATAGGTTTTCCTCACAATGAGCCCTTTTATTTGATATATTACATTATCCGTTTGAAAAGTTATATATTTTTTAATTTTCGTTTAATTCTCTTTATTCTGCTTTCTCTTTATTTTTCCTGAAAAGTTCAAGTGAGGCCGTATACCTCTATTTTTTTAATGTATATCTTATAGTTTCGGAAATAAAGGGGGAACAGTAAATTTTAAAATATTTTTGTTAATATCTTTTAAACAATTTATTTTTAAAATATGAAAAAATAGATTTGTATTCCTCATAATGAGCCCTTTTATTTGATATACTACATAATGAAGTTGAATCAAGTTGAACTGAACTGAACTGAACCCGAGTTTGAAAATAAAAACATTACAATATTAATCCACTTCAAAAAGAAAAGGTTCTCAGTTCTCAATTCGTCTGTACATATGTTTTTTATGTGTCTTTACCGATGACTCGAAACTGGCTCTAGAAATTTGGATAGTTTGAACTGGTTTGTATTCTGTTCCGGGGGTCACGCACATATCACTTTTTCAACTGTATACGAGGTTTGTCAGCAAATATGAATTTTGTTTAAAAGTGGAGTACCTTTATTCTTGATATCTAAAATTGTTATCAAATAGAAGTAATCAGAATTAACAATTACGTCTAATTATGCCATGTCACTAAAAGTTATTTAATAAATATTTGTGCACGTTTTTCAACTACCTTTGATAAAAAATATTAATTTCGCTTAAAAGTGAAGTACCTACTTTTATTTTTTATAATATCCCAAATTGTTATCAAAGTTTGTCAGAATTGAAAACTGCATCCAATTATATCATATCACTAAAAGTTGTAAAATGAATAAAAAATTTTATTAAAAAAACTGATTTATTATAAAATCTCGTGGATACAATACATTGGGTCCACCTAAGGGAATCATATACAAAACTTTTCTTAGTATCATATTCAAAACTTTATTAATCCATATAAATATTTTCAAAACAAGTTACTCTATTCAATTCAACAGTAAACGAGATTGGTCAAAATAATGTATGTTACTTAAAAGCCTTATTTTTGGCACTGTAGAAAAAGTTAATTAGATTTGAAAACTACATCCAATTAATTTACCACATCACTAAAAATTGTAAAAACTAAATACATTACGAAAGACAAAAATTGACTTCAAAAAAAAGGAAACAACTAAAAAGCAAACAATATTTTTATCTGCAATTAAATAATTTTTTTGACTAAATATTTATGGGTATGTATTAAGAAAGCATGTAATTCCAACTTAGGTGAACATACTGTATTGTAGAGTTATAGACGATTTGAGAATCTTCAACTTACTAGATCTGTTCATTCATTTACTAGTCTCTCCTTCGCGATATTATGTAATAAATCAGGTTTTTTTTTTCATTAAAAAAGAATTATTCATAAAACCATTTTTGGTGGTATAGCATAATTGGAAGAAGTTTTCAGTTTTAATTACCTTTGTTTGATAACAATTAGAAATATTATAGAAAATAGAGATACCTCACTTTTAAGAAAAATTGATATTTTTTTGTGAAACCTCGTATAGTGTTGAAAAATTGGCATGAATACTTATTATACAATTTATAGTGATATGGCATAATTAGATGCATTTTTAAATTTTCATTTTGTGTTTGATAACAAATTCAAATATTATCAAAAATAACTGTTAAGCGGAAATCGTATTAGCTGACACACCTCGTATACAGTGAAAAAAGTGTCACATAATGATTATAGTATACGTATTGGATCACGCAAGTCTTTTTATGAACAATAACTTTATCTCTTGACTTTAACTTATGAAGATACATTGTTTATGTAGACCAACTGAGAGCATTCATTTTGAAGTTGACTAACTGACATTTAATTTGATTTAATGCCAATATATTTTCAATTTACTACACCCCACCTTACGAACAGAGACCAAGGTTATTATATGGGAAAGTCGGTTCAAAAGTTTTTGCTGTTGTTCTAAAAAACGGTATATGCTATGTCATTCAAAAAAAAATATATAAGAACACTTCGGGATCCCCGTTAACAGAATTTAGTTTAAACGATCCGAAATCCTTCAGCCGGTTTCGAGTAATCGCTGAACACACACAAAAAAACATATATACAAACGAATTGATGACCTCCTTCTTTTTGAACTCTGTTAAAATCGGGGATTCGGTTTTTCCTGATATATGTCCCTCAAAATTAATTTAAAAATTTCTAAAAAATAAACTGATTTTTTACACATTATCTTGTTTCTGCTAACATTTACAATGCAATAAGTCCACTGGGTACAGTTCTCACGAATTTTAAATTATATCAAGTCAAAACAAATTCTTCTCTTGGGTTTTTAATTGCGATAGTGAAAAAATACAGGAGTTTTGAAGTGATTTTTTAAACATAATAGTTTTGACGCGAGCACCGAAGCACTGATGGCTGAAATTAGTTATTACAATTTTCTGTCAGAAAAGTTGCGAAGGCCATTGAGAAGATATTTTGTTTCATACATAACTCCTAAATGTAGACATTATAAATCAGTTAATATTTCAATCATTTGCTACAGAAAACTATGTTATATTGAACCATAAAATCTTGCGCTTTTATTGCAACACCTGTTACATAAGTTAATATTTTTGCTATACTTAATTAACAGTTGTGTTTTGTTCATATTAAATTAAAGCTTACTTTAACAAAAATATGTATATTTTTAAATCTCGAAACTATTTCGGTAAGTTTTCAACGTATCCAACAGGTGACCGAAATTCCGGTTAATTAAATCTGAAAACGTTTCCCAAATGAAACGGCTGTTGTTATTTTTCACTCTCGATCTGTTATAGTTGTATTTTACAAGAGTACTGAATTTTTTTGATAGTTATAGAGGGTGTATTTATGTCAAGCGGCATTGCGCCGGCATGCAATCCAGCCATCATTTTTATCGACATTATATTGTCGTTTGTTCGGCTGAAAGTGCGATAGAGCTGAAAGCCCCGCGCCACGTCAAATCGCGTGGCATCTATGCTAAAATAAATCGTCCGGGAAAATGGTATACGTTGGAGAATTATCGTTCGTAAGGCCCGACTATTCACTTTCCTTCGAACACAAAAATGATTTTATATACCCTGATATCTTTTGTACACCACCCTGGACAAGAATGCTTAATGTACATATGTATATCGTATGATACATCGTATCTTTTGAATGGTTATACTTACAGTAATAAAATTTTTGGAGGGTGAAAATAAATGGTTGTAAACTTCTCTACTAGTGGTAACAGATCAAGTAACAGTAATAGTTAACGTCACACGGCCACTGCGGCCACTAATTTTAAATAGGAACTTACAGCAAGTGAGAGTTTATTTGAAAGGTATTGAAAATACCTACTCAGCCATATTCATTTCGTTTGGGTTCAGGTCAATTTTGATGGATAAATTAAATAAATACTGAAATTATTATTGCATATATAATTAATGAAGATTAAAGTTGACGTTTTTTAATTTTGTAGAAATTTGAGTGTTTGTAACAAAACTTTATAACTTAAATATTTAATTTAATTATTGATTAACGAGACAGTAGGAGTTTACATGGGCAAAATGGTACGTTTATTTAATGAGAGGTACCCATATGTTACGTTATTGAGGACTTACTTGAGGGAGCTTCTTCAGAAGTTTGAAGCAACAGGTGATGTTAAAGACGCCAAACGATTTGATCGACCAACAGTTAGTGACGAGAAAAAAATGGACATAATTGAACGAATGGTAGTAAACCCTATTTCCTATACAGCTAAAGTTGCGTCTGTCTGTGAAGTTAGTCAAAGTGCAATATATAGGGTGCTGGTAAAAAAATAAATTTTATTCATACATCAGTCAGATCACGATCCCCAAAAAAAGAATGGAATTTTGTGAAAGTATGACAAATAAAATTAATTGAAACCAATACTCGACAAAAAACATTTGTTATAGGGATGAAAGTACATTTTGCCTCAATGGAAATGTGAGAACACAAAATGTATGGTATTGGAGTGACACTAATCTTGATAATCTTGATTGGGCATTTTTTAAAAATAAATAAATAATTAATTCACTATTCCTTTATATTTTTTAATGTATTTGTAATGTAAAAAATAAGGTCTCAACATTAATTCGAAAAATTGGTGAAATTATTCCTAGTTTGGAACAGACAAGTTAAAACTTGAAGCTATCTTTATAAAAAATAAACAGAGCAATAAAAAAATTATATAAAACATGTGCGGTGAATAGCGTGAGTGTAAATACGATCACTCGGGTTTGGTGATGTTAACTTTTTTTTTATCAAAAATTGAGAAAAATCAATGATGTCACGGTATAAAGGCAGATATATATTTGTCTGACGTGTCGTGTCGCGATGACGTCATAATTGGTGTTCATATTTATATGTCGTGTTCTGACAAAACCTCCCAACCATAGAGATAATACTTAAATATAGATTACGTTAGTTTACGACTAGAATGAAACGCATGTTAAAAAAACTCAAACTTAAGTGGTTTTTACGACAGTCAAATGACGTGTAGGTTTTGCTTACAGCTTCATACAGACGTCTACCTGGTTTTCTTTTTCTCTCATCCAGCCTTATGATTCCAATTGTACATACAGCCGCACATACCTTACGCGCTCTATCTTTAGGTATTATCTCTATGCACAACAATCACTATGCACAACTATGGAGGGTTGAAAGAAGGAGGACAAACTTATATGGGAATAAAACTGAAAAAGTGTCCAGCGGACGCTTTCAAATAAGATGTTCAAGAATTGGCCAGAATGGCTCAATTGTGACGACAGGGTATGTTAGGAAGTTAGCAATTGTCAACGGATTAAAATGCACAAATCCTACATTTAGAAGTGAAGTGGCTGAAAAAGTGAGAATGATGTAATTATTCGTAAAAATCGTAAATATAACGTAGAAAATCTGTTATGTGAACTTCTCTTTGTAAATGTTTGTCTCCGTTTTTTGTAATCTCTGCAAGTGATATAAGTTTATAGCGTGTTTATTGTGATATAAATTAATAAGTGTGTGCCCCAGTTTTAACTTTTTATAAAACTCATTGATTTTATAGTTGTTATTTTGTTATAAAAATTTTTGAATAGACAAAATTTGTATATTTATAACATTTTTATACTTGTTAACAAATAGATGTTGGTGAATTGATGTAAATAAAAATTATTTATTTTTACATTCTTATGTTGGTATTACATATATTTATTTTGAAAAGTATCCCTGACAAAGTTGGTGTTTTTACTTCCTTCTTCACTTCTCTCTGGATAAAAGTAATTAACAATTCTTTTCAGCACTGAACAAACTGCTATAATTAAATTATCTCTTCTGTTATCATTATAGAACCAATAAATTTCACTTGCATTTTAGTCTAGAATAGTTTCTTTTTCAAGGATTCTAACATTTTCACACACTGGTTTTCCATATATTGTTTCTTGTCTAGTTGGACAAAAAGCTCGATTACCTACGATTAAATGACTATTTTTGGCATCTTTCTGCTGTAGTTGTATTTTAAATATTTCCAAAGATACGCCTGGTGAATGCCCCTGGTAAAATATCTTCAGAAGTTTGTTGAAGTTCTCGAGTTTGTGGATAATGCCATAATCAGCTTAGTAATTATGTAATAATGGGTTCTACCGAGTTTAATTTATGTAGGATATTTATCTTGAATCCTAAAAAAATGTGCAAATAAAGTTTTGCTTGTAAGTCCTTTTTATCTATGTATAAGGTATTTCATTAACTTAACACTTAATTAATGTTAAATATACATTTGGTTGTTGAACAGTGATGGTTAATTTGGCATTTTTTGGATTTGAATTCTTCACATTAACCTAATTTTATTCACGTAGGTTTGTTCGTTGAAAACTGATTTCTACGAACAAATTATCCGGTCATACTAGTGACTCCCCCAAATTGAAACCATTTTGTGGACACTTTTTCTTACACAGAGTGTGTCCTCCTTTTACTCAACCCTCCATATGCACAACTGAATATTTTGTGTTCTATGTCCGATGCAGATCGGGATCGCGTCTGACATCACGACACATCGCATATTACTAATATAACCAGGATACTAAAAAATACATGATACTGATACCCTTCTGACGCTTCGACGCTTCACGCACGACACGTCAGACAAATATAAATCCGCCTTAAAACTTTCGTATAGAAATTTCATTTATATCTGTTAGTATAAAACAAAACTCATATATTTAAATTATCCAAAAAAACAGTGCAGACATTTCATGCTGGTCATTGTAATACGATATCAGGGCAGCGCTTGTAAAAGTAATCCCTTGGATTACCATGAAAACCGCGAGACCGGATACTTTTGTTCTTATATTGAGGGAGAGACAGAGAGCGGAAAAAACCTCAACGGAAATATCTTGTTTCAATGATGTTCTTGCTCAGTGCACGAGTGCCACTTGAAAGGTTTCTCTTTTTTTTCAATAGTTCGCGTTCGTAAATCGAAGTGGGAGCAAACTTTTCACGTCACACTGAATCATCGTTCACAACGAAATACTGTATGTAGCCGATTTATCGAGTTGCGATCATTAAAGATAGCTTCCAAAAGCTTCTTATTACGATTTGGTGCGTGTAGTTGGTATCTATTTGCTGTGAATATTAATTTGCAGAAAAATGTACAATAAAATTGTAGAAACTTTCTAGTAAAAATTAATTTTTCGCACACTTGGACTATAACTAAAGTTATGGAACCTATATTAAATAATACTCATTCTTATTTTTATTGCAATAATTACTTTGCAGTTTGAATTTTTGCTCTAATTTTTGTATATTGAAAAAACAATATAATTGCAAACGAGAAATAAGTATACTTTCTCCATTTTATTTTACATTGGACAGTAGGTATTTAAACCTAGACAAAGTAAAAAAAATGGCTTTTCATTTATTCACTCGACTTCAGTGTAAGGTAGGTGGTAAGTATATCCGTCTTTTTTGTCCTCATAATATTCATGTAAAAAATAATATATGTTATAATGAAATATAAAATATGAACAAATTTGATTTTAAATTTATTTGATACTAGCTGGCCCGCCCCCTTCACATGGAGTAGACAAAATGTTGTTTTATTTTAATGTAGATATTCTTTTAAATCTAAATCATTCCAGAAAACCATTCAAACTCACATAAAAAGTTTATTCTATCTCGGCCCAACTTTAAGGAATTAAACAAAGCATCAACAAACCGAATACAGTGACTCTTGACGGCTCAAATTGTTATAGACCGAGAGATCTAAATTAGAAGTTCAATCACGATTTTTTTTTTGAGTCCTGCCTTCTGGAGTACTGAAAGGTTCTATGAGGTACTTACAATTCATGGAAAAATCCTAGAGGGGCTTTTCCTGTGAAAATTAGATTCTCCAAACAAAAAAAGTAGGTGCTGCGACGATTTTCTGAGTACTGCTATGTTAATAAAACGGTAGGTTACCATCGGTTTTGTCACGAACATTTTTTTGACAGGAGGGTAGTAATGAGTCTAAGTGTTGAAATGTAGGAAAAATGTTTAATTCTTGAATGATTTTCTGAGTCCTGCCAACTATAATAATCCCAAATTTTTATCTTAAAATGATCATAAAAAATTGGCATGACGCCTGCTGGGACATTTCTGGAAAAACAGAATAAAGATGAAAATTTTCCGCAAAATTATTCAAGTGAAAAATCATTTATCCCCTAGGAACGTCATCCCAATTTTTTTGGTCATTTCGATATAAATATGTTTGATTCATTTAGTTGGCAGGACTCAGAAAATCATCCAAAATTAATATTTTTTCTTACATGTCTATATATCGATTTCAACCCTTAGACCCATTACTACCCTCCTGCCAAAAAAATTTCTTGGTAAAATCGATGTATCGTGTTAACATGATACTCAGAAAATCGTCGCAGCACCTACTTTTTTTTGTTTGGAAAATCTATTTTAATAGAAAAATCCCCTAGGAAAATCTACGATTTTTCCATGAATTGTAAGTACCTCATAGAACCTTACAGTACTCCAGAGGGCAGGACTCAGAAAATCGTGGTTGAACTTCTAATTCAGATACAACCTTAGACACAAATAAAAAGTTTCATTAAAATCCGTCCATCTAATTTAATTTTAAAGAAATCGTTAGAACCCGATAGTACAGTTCATTGCAATTATGTGCGAAATAAAATATTGGTCAAATGCTCGCCACGGCTTCGTCGGCACACCTTTTGATGGTCTATGTTTCGATGAAGCTGAGGCATAATTGAGATTCAATATCGTGAATGTGCCGAATTAGGTTATTCTCTAGCTCTTGCAGTATTATAGGTTTTTCGGCGTACACCTTTTCTCTCAAATAACCCCAAAGAAACGAATCCAATGGTGTCAAATCGCATAATCTTGGGGGCCAATTGAGATAACACGGCCACTGTTTTTTCCGCGTAAAAGAGCCACTATTTCCTTAGCTGTGTGGCACGTGATACCTTCTTGTTAGAACCAGATATCGTCTATTTCTATATCTTCCAATTCCGATCTTCCAATTTCGGCCACCAAAAGTTTGTTAGCATTCACGATAACTGCTTGACCGACCTCTTTGGTAGATTGGCTTTTCTAGAAGCATGCTTAGATTTTCATTTGTCCAAATGCTGCGATTCTGCTTGTCGACGAATCCACTGAGATGAAAGTGTGGCTCATCGCAAAAGATGATCTTCTTCATAACGTCAGCATCCGTTTTAGTGTATTCTAAACAACCATTCGGCATACTGACCATGCTTCAAATGGTCCGTAAGCTTTAGTTCTTTAGTTCTTAAGATAATTGAACCTTAGAAGCGTATAAATTCAATTTTTTTCTCAAAATTCGCACCAACGAGGTCTATGAGTTGTGCAATTGTTGAACTTGACGGTCGAGGTTGACGGCATTTCTGTCACACTTTCGCCAACAGCAGCAATGTTTTCCGTAATACAAACTCTGAATATGTTTTTTACATCTCCTACAGACCCGGATTTGCTAATATTCATGATTAGGTTTCCCCACTGTACGCACAGTTGGTTGATAATGCTGCCAAAAAAAATCAGGATAGCATTTTGATTTGAACGCCTATTTTCATAAAATGCTTCAACCACCTTATCGCGCCTACCCATTGTGACATCTGCCAACAATGAATGTTAGAAACATCACAAGAAATGTCAAACCGAACTTGATGTTTAAGTATTGTTCACAATTGAGATCGGCCCTTAAGGCTGGTTCATCCGTTACTTACATATTTATAAAAATCCCAAAAGTCGTCTATTTTAGATTTAGAATTGACATCTCGCAAGAAAAAAAGTTAATTCCCACATTAAACACCTTTCCAAAAATTCTGTTCAATCATTGAGTATCACCAATTCCGTTACAACTATTGTTTTAATCAGCCCAAAGATTTTGCTGTGTATAAAAAATTCGAGCAACGTAAATCCTATAAATTCATCCGAATGAGATGGTATGCTTAATTCCAGAGAACTATCTCTGATGTGAAATTTATTTCATCGTTATTTCTATCAGCAAAACAATCTCATTTTTGTAAAGCTTTAGAGTGGAACATAAAAGCACAGAATATCACGAGATAATCGCGACATTCTATCCATCTTATCCGCAATGTAATCTGCACAACGACACTACGTCATATTAAAGTGACGATTCGGGGCTTAGAGGTACCGAAAAAGCAATAACAACAACGACCGAGACCACAATGACGCAGGCAGGACACAAAACTGAAATCTCGCGCGTCTTCCCTTTCTGCTTTTCCGGTTCATCAAAATGTAATTATTGTAAGTGGTGCCGTTTCAGTTTCCCCATGTTTACACCGCCGTATTTTCAATCCTGTTCCATCCACATATCTATGTGATTCTTTAGACGCGTGATTTACATTTACATGTCGTTTGTTTTGTTAAACTGATCTGATTATGCCTCTTATAGCATTATAATTTTCATATTAAGCAGTGTGGGAAAAACAAGAGAAACAGTCACTTTTAAGCATTATTGGAACATATTGAAAGATTTAAACTATGAAAAAAATATATTGATATAAATTCTCTTGGGGTTCAAAACAGTGTCTCAAAAATTCACCAAAAATATTTCACCATCAATATTCTTAGGCTATATTCACTCGGTGACTCATATCTTCGCCCTCCACTAAGTAACTGCTGCTTTTTCATTCTCACCGAAAGCAGGATTCTTGGTACCCGGATTACGGCAAAAATGCGATAGACAACATGGATGAAAGAGGGTAGTTTTCAGTGTCTTAAAATCGTGCCTTTTGGAATACGTTCGACTCAATTCCTGCCCCTGGTCCGAATGCAATCCAACCAATACACCAAAGTTGCTAAAAAACTGCTCCACCTACATCGTTGCCACAGCGGTTACCTCCCGATTGGGGTATGGCATATGCTTCAGGCAATTTATTAAAATAATCTCTCGCCATCAGAATGTATTTGTTACCCCTCTCGGATTCGGGGAATGGAACGTCGACATCAATAGCAATTCTTTCCAATGTACATCCACATTGCATTGTTGCCTGCCTGGGTGCCTCCTCTTCTTGAATGAAAGGATTGGTTCAATATCTGGGCCGGTAGGCCAATTGGTTATGATACATTGTTGCGTGGTCCATGACTTATTGATAAGCGGGGGAGTAGTCAGCATTCGCCCCCTTATAATGACTGACTGACGGTTCACTGGTGGTGGTATAGTTGCGTTGGCCAATTCTGACTTGCGATCTGTACGGTAGCCTCTCTCTGAAGTCACGTTGGGAATGCCCTGTACGTTTACAACGATAACATACAGCCCTGGCTCTCCATTTCTGTCTTATCTCGATTATTTTGTTTATTCCTGACAGCACTTCCTGAAGGGATGACTCTGATCCTTCCCACTTAAAGGAAACTGCTTGTACATTTGATTTAGATATGTTCCTAATAGCCAGTACTTCCAAAGCACATCGCAGAGCTTCATTGTTATTGTCTATACCACTAAGTTTTAGATTTCGTTGAACTGCGACATCTCTAATACCATTTATTAAACTTTGTGTAGCCAATTGGTCTTGAACGTCTTCTGGTAGGCCTGAGTATGCTAACTGAGTTAAACGGCTAATATCTGTTTCGAATGCTTGTAGACTTTCACTACATTTTTGTATTTTTCCACTTAGTTGCACCTGATATATTTGACTCAGTGATTGGCTGTCATATCTTTTATCAAAGCCTGGAACGATCTTCTCACAGTTACCTTGTTCATTCACGGCAAAGCTAATGAGGAGTTCTTATACTGAATCTCTTACAGAAATTATAAGATAGATACTTAGTTATCCTATCCATTAACTGCGTGCACTGCTTCAAATTGTGTGTGTACGTACATACACCAAGATAAACTACACTCACTCGGTTTTATAATGGAATATTTGGTATTTACAGTTTTCGGGTATTTTCCTCTTTGCAAATGTTTTTAGTCCCCCTTTCCACTTGTTTTTGGGTAGTGCTAAGTTCACAGTTTACTTTGCTTTGGGTTGAATTGATGTCAGATTTGACCTTATTTTTTCAAGATTAACCATAATCTGTTTGCATTTAGGCAAAAGATTCGTCCTGGTTAAAATTATATATCTTTTAGATTCATTTTATTTCACTTTCCATTAGTGTTTTAAACGTGAGAATCCTCGTCTACTCAACACTAACTCACGCAACACAGGAATCTCCTTTGGATTGTGTAGGTCATCAAAAATGCAATGACGAGGGTCAAATTCAATCTGAAAATGTCTCCCTTAACTCCCTTTATATACATACGTACCCACCGCACTAATTCTAACGTCCTTTGGACGTTGCCTGGCTGACACTCTGCTTATCCATCATTTTAACGACACCCTATCTTAACAAGTTTCTGTGCTCTGCCACTCTGCTTAATATTGAATAATACGGTAATTAGCGTGCGGTGTACCACGTCCAATTCGCCACGATTAATAATAATAACAACGGCGGCCAAACTGTAATAGCAATTTTAATAAATCAAATTTACGTTAATGAAGTGCGTTCAATGAATTTACCATATACGACCAACTAACCTACAGAGATCGCTTGAAGGTCCTTAGCCAGTGAACCTGATGTTTACCTTACGCAAGATGTGACTCCAGAACATTCAAATCAAAATATGCCGGATTATTGTAGGTTAAATTATAAAAAGTTATCTGTTAAATTACTGAACTAACTCGACTGATACTTAATTTAAATTAATTAATGTTTTATTTGTCTTTCGAATATAAAATCCTAAATTTATTATTATAGTATTTTTTCGAGATTTTACAATCCATTGAACTCATGAAGGTTCTCAGCTAGAAACAATATATTGTCTTGCCTACGGTGTATTATAAAATTGGTGGATTGTAAAAAAAAAACATAATTTCTTTAATAGATTTTAATTTTCAAATTCTTTTATGTGATTTTATTCCTAGGAATTACAGGGACACGGCGTTACACACAATACCACTCCCGATGAGGAGTATCTGTGGGCTAGTTTTTCCTAAAACTCATCTTGACCCATGTATAAACGGCAATTTGAAGCTGTGGCTACAGGTAATGGATAGGACTACCAAGGAAAATCTACTTCTCTGGTAATTTGGTTAAGAGGTCCGGCATTAGAGCTCCACCAAACCCTTCCAATCGATGAACAAGGTAATTTCGACAAGAACATCGCCATTTTAGACAAGCGATACGACAATCAATCCTTGAGTCAGGTATACCAAGCCCAACTCACCAGAAAAAAGCAAAAATCCGGTGAAGCCTTCAAGAATTCGAAGCAGAGATTAGACGGTTAGTACACTTGTCCTACCCAGACCTGCCAGAGGAAACGAAAGACCAGTTGGCCACACAGGATTTCATAAAAGGTATCAGAGATGTGAAAGTCCAAAGAAATATAAGACTTAATGGCATTAAGAAGAGTAATGAAGCTCTACTTCGGGCTTTGGAAGTAGAGGTCGTCATGAACATGTCCAAGCCGAGGGACCGAACAGTTTCCTTCCACCAGGAAGAGCCAGAGTCACCATTTCAAGCACTGTTGACTGGTATGAACAAACTATTACAACGGTCACAAAGAACTGGCACCAGAGGAGCATGTTACCGTTGGGGACAAACAGGACACCTCCAACGTGTTTGTCGAGTGAGGCTACCTGAACGATCACGGACCAAGGGTAACCAACAGAACAGCCACATGTCCAGGGACCGTCAGCCAGTCAGCATAAGGAGGCGATGCTGACTAACCCTCCACCAGCCCCCAAAACGTTATCCATCCGGGGATTATGCCGAGATAGCAGCAACCTACTCATTAGGGGCACCATCAATGGCCGAACAATTACCACCACCATCGACACCGGCGCCGATGTGTCCATTGCCAAGTCCAGGGTCTTGAGGTCATCGGAAATGCGGCCAGCTAACAACATCATCCAGCTCAGAACAGTCACCGGCGAGTCCATGTCAATATAGGGTGAGGCAGATGTAGTACTACAGATAGGGGACAACAGAATCCGGCATAGAGTCCTGTTAGCTGATATTGAGGTCGATTTCATACTGTGTATGGACCTAATCAGCCAGCATGGATTTATGTTCGACCCGAGGTATGATGTTCTTCGTTCCTAAATGAGGAATTTGTATTGACACGGCCCGTGAACAGCTCAGCGACCTCCATAAAAATTGAAGCAAATTCCCGGTCGAACGGAACAGATTATTCATGGGCAGCTAGAAAGCAGTCCTGGGAGCTGCGTTGGAATGGTGGAGCCAGTACACTCAGCTTATGACTACTTAGTTGGACGGGCTATAGTTAAAACCGGACGAGATATACCAATCAGAGTCCTGAATTTGTCCAACAACGACATCAGAATTGCCAATGGTCAAGAGATAGCTTCTTTCGAGCCAGTCGAGACCATCATCAATTGCGAAGAAGGGTACCAGACACCGGTGAAGGAGGCCCAGTAAAAGAATCCCTACAGTTTGCTGACCATTTGACACACCTTTCACCAGAGGAACAGAAGAAAGCCAAGCAATTTATCGCAAAGCATTGGCAAATTTTTAACAGGCAAGATGGAACCACCGGTCGCACCATCATCATTCAGCACCGAATAGACACCGGAAAGGCTCAGGTGTAAGATGGTGAAGAGAGGGTGATCGAGTACTACAGCCGTGGATTCTCGAAGCCGGAAAGAAATTATTGCGTCACCAGAAAAGAACTTCTGGCAATAATAAGGGCTGTAGACCATTTCCACAAATACCTCTATGGTCGTCATTTCCTAATCCGATCAGGCCGATCTCAAATGGCTGCTGGACATAAAGACACCGGAAGGACAACTGGCCAGGTGGATGGAGAAATTACAGCAATACGATTTTATGGTTGAACATCGTGGTTGTCGTTTGCATAATAATGCCGATGCCCTATCAAGAAGACCCTGTAGGGCAGAATGCGGACATTGTCTGAAGACGGAACAGGAGAGTGTATCTTCATCGGACAGATCCGAGTGCAGGCTAATGAAGACTGGACAACGGAACTGTGCATTCAGGACCAAATGGCTGATCCAGACATCGAACCAATCTTGTCACTCAAAAAGAGAGGGGCACTGAGATCATGAGGGGACGAGGTAGCTAGATACTCGGGTGTCCTGAAATCGTTATGGGCCCAATGGGACTCTCTAAGAGTAGAGAATGGAATACTCAAGCGAGTTTGGGAAAGCATGGCCGAGGAAACAATTCCCAACTGGTAGTTCCGAAGAAAAAGGTACCAACCATCCTGACCGAAGTACATGATAAGATTACCGGAGGCCATCTGGGCATGAATAAAACCCTAGACAAAGTTCGCCAGCGGTACTACTGGGTAAATTACTTCGAAGACGTCAGAGCTTGGTGCAGGAAATATGACAACTGTGCAGCCAGTAAGAGCCCGAAGACCCGGACCAAAGCCAAAATGCAGCAATACAATGTGGGCGTCGCATTTGAGAGTCTGAGAGGGGGAACAAATACATTCTGGTCGCAATGGATTACTACAGCAAATGGTCTGAGGCATATGCGATACCCAATCAAGAGGCAACCACGGTAGCGACGGTGCTGGTGAAACAGCTATTCAGCCGGTTTGGAGTCCCGATGGAACTACATTTAGACCAGGGGCGTAACTTCGAATGGAATGCATTCCAGAAGGTCTGCACGATGTTGGGGATCAGGAAAACGAGAACAACACCATTGCACCCCCAGTCAGACGAAATGGTGGAAAGATTCAACAGGACCTTGGAACAACACCTATCCAAGGTCGCCAGCAACAACCAGCGTGATTGGGATGAGCATATTCCCCTATTCCTGTTGGCATATCGCTCAGCCATACATAATAGTACAGGCCTGACTCCAGCCAGGGTCCTATTCGGAAAAGGGTTGCGATTACCCTGCGATTTGGCTTTTGGCTCCCCCGAAGAAACTTCCCAAGACATCAACGATTATGCCGACCAGCTCCGACATAACATGCTGGCAATACATGAATCAGCTTGAACGCATATGTTGGCCACCAGTAACCGGCTGGCAATACAGGAATCAGCCCGAACGTATATGTTGGCCACGAGTGACCGGATGAAGACGCGATGTGACCTCAAGGCCAATTCAGTCGGGTTCCAAGAGAGGGACAAAAGTCTGGCTATACAACCCCCAGAGGACAAGGGTAAATCTCCAAAGCTTGCACCCGGCTGGGATGGTCCATACGAGGTGATCAAGAGAATCAATGACGTTGTCTAATGTATCCGTCGAAACCCCAGGGCTAAGTTGAAGGTGGTTCATTTAGATCGACTCGTCCCCTACCATGGAGAGGATGTTTCTGATAGGGAGGATCAGAATTAAAGGGGGGGGGGCGTGTTGTAAAAATCTACCTACGCCGTCCCTGGCTTCATTTCGATGAGACATCAATCGCTGGATTAATAAAAAGTTAGAACTGGAATTTTAGAAATGGCGCCAAACAGTAATTTCGACGCTGTGCAGAAAAATGTAGTACCATCGAGAACGACAATTTACGCTATATAGAGACATTAATTTCAGGAGTTAGTTAGTTTGGTGCGTTCAGTTAATCTATTATTGTGGTTTCGATGTTATTGTATTAGAATCAGCTGTTGAGATTATTTGATGTTTACGTGTGAATAACATTTCTAGAAAGTTTATTAGTATATTAGTTTTTAATTAATTGAACCCACGGAGTTTATAACAATACGTTTGTTATCGTTGTCTCTAACATTTACAAACTTGGTAACGTTGCTCTTTTTGTGGTGTTCTGACTTCTGACGTATGTCTCAGAATATTCGATTGTTTATTAGAATAAGAAGCAAATTTTATGTTGGCATTGTATATTAATTCAATATTATATTTGTCCATTTACTATAATTTATTGATTCTTCTATGAAATAAAGTGCAAATCTCGAAGTGTATTTTCGTTTTTTGTGTTTCTTATGAACAAAGAGAGACTCTTAATATATAACCTAGTCCCTGTCCCTTACACAGAGAACTGAGTTATATGGGTATTTCAAGCTCAAAGAAGTGTCGTGTAGGTCGCTCGGAATGAAGTCTAAAAACAAATGCAATTTTTGCATTTCACTACAATACTTACCTATTTTCGTATATCTAACTGTGAGCCTCCGGTTCAAATATTAGTAAGAGACATGAACGTATGTTAATATCTACACATTCTTTCTTGAGGAAAACTTTTATCATAATTACTTTTACTGTTCTCCAACCAAAAAGCATACAAATAAAAAATCAGTGAGAAATCATGATCCTGTCAAATATGACATATATGTTGTCCAAAGAGGAGAGATTATAAATATACAGAAAAAAAAACGAAATAAAATCTAAATATGTTTCTAATTGAAATAATATTCATGTAGTTAGATTTGTTAAAAATATCCTAAATACTACATATCACTTTTAATTTTCTATAAAAACAAACTTGTTGGTATAGATCAAAAGCCTTCGATATGGTAATTGGTTTATATTTTGATTTTCATGAACTCTTTCTGTGGCGTTTGTTTATTTTTCCGTAAACATTTTAAATAAAATTGACGTGCATGTGTTTGGTTTATGCAGATGTACAGTTTTAGGATTCATCACAAGCCCCCGATAGAACGTGTCTGGTATAAAATAATGCCAGTTTGCGATCGACATGTGCACAACATCAAACAAAATATTCCAGTTTGGTATCAAAAAGCCAACAATTCGTTTCATACGTCTTTTGGCTTTACGTGAATTTTCGTTTATTAGTTTGCGAAAAATGCAGATGAAATTTGATGGAGCAAATAAATGTATACCACACCTGTCATTTATATTTCGAAACTAAATTCTGTATTTTTGAAAAATTTTGTATTGTTTTTCTAAATATTTGCTAATCACTTTGAATCCCGAATGGTGGTACCTCCAAAACATGCAATTTGACTGGAAGAAGCGTCTCCATGAACATCAAATAACGTTGTCCACGTAACTTATTTTTGAAGTGCGGTTATAAAATAGAGTTACGCGGTGTCAAATCAAGACTATAAGGCGGATTGCCCGTCAATTTGCTGTTCCGAATGGAGTTATAAGTGTTTGATGACACTCAAATGAGAGAGCTCGCATTGTGATGATGAATAATGACCTCTTATTGTAACTTTTGCTTAATTCACTGAAGACTTCGGCCAAAAAAAAGAATAGTGTATCATTCGAAATTGTCCAGTGTTGTTCTAAAGATACAGTTAGTCAGGTAGGCGACAAGTTGATTTTTAATGAACACTTGAGGAGAACGCTCAAAAGATTGAAAATATCAGGTTCACTTTGAAAAACATCTTACTTAACATAGGGGATCCAAACTCAGGAAAAAATGGGTAACTGTATATGTATGCCATTTTTGATGTCTGGGTTGGCGCTCCACTGTAGGACATGTGAAGAAATATTCGCCAAAATTAAATATCTTCAAAAGGAAGTACTAAACTTGTTTGTATAGAGAGATAGAGATGCCATACACCATTCAAATAAAATAGCCTCAATGAACGATTTAATGACCAACACAGGTGCCCAGGCCTCTAAGTGCGCCAAATGGTATGAACAATATTGTATAAGTTAACAAATTTATATTTGGCACTAAAATTATCTAATGCGGTTTATTGACCTTTTCTTGAATTTTGTAGCTCCTCTATGCTCCTTCGAAAGTAGCCTGGTTCCTAAAATTATGGTTAAGAGTGAATTGGAAAACCATGGAAATATATGTTATATAATTGTTAATTGTTTATTTTTGTAGTTTGTTAAGTAATATAATAATAGTATTGTTACGAGAATTCACCCGACAGCTGGTGCAATCGGCCATAAACCAATTCATGGAAGGGACATGATTCCCATAAATTCTGGGAACCCGAAATGTTTATCTCTCAACAGCTGGCAAGAGGGGGGATTCAGTTTTCGTCGTCGTACTGTACAGTTGAGATAAAATGTAAATAGTAGTTTCTCTGAATATAAATTGTGTAGTGGAAATAAATTAGAGTGAGTTGGACTGTGTTTTTAAATAAATCCAAGAACTGTACCCGAGTGTGAAAATAAAAACATTACAGTGGTGTCAGGTGTGGGGTGTATTTGTGGAACTTTAGAAGTGAAAAATAAATTGACTGAAAATGTTTAAAACAGTGAAATTGGACCAATTGAAAGTGACGGACTTAAAAAAAGAACTAGACGAAAGGGATTTAGAAATTAGTGGGAAGAAAAATGAATTAATACAACGGCTACGAGATGCCCTAGCCCTAGTAAATGAAGGTAACGATCCCGATACTTTTTTGTTTGAAGTTTCTGGCAATGGAGACATGAGTATGTTGTTAAAAAAATGGAAGAAAGTTTAAAACAAACATTACAAGACAAAATGCTAGAAAATTCTAAGTCCCTAGAAGATAAACTACAAACATTACAAGATAATTCTAAAATCATGAAAGAGTCATTAGAAGATGAATTGTTAGAAAATGCTAAGTCCTTAGAAGATAAATTACTAGAAAATACTAAGACCCTAGAAGATAAGCAAACATTACAAGAAAGTTCTGAATCCCTAGAAGAAAAATTAGTAAAAAGATTACAAGAAAATTCTAAAGCGCTAGAAGACAAACTGCTAGAAAATTCAAAGTCTTTAGAAGACAGGCTACAAAAATTACACGAAAATGCGCAATCCTTAGAAGAAAATTTGAAAAGCTTGGTACAGGAAAGTTCAGAAATGCTAGAAGAGAAAATAGTCGAAAATGAAGCCCGAATTGAAGATCTGAAGCAGACATCGGTCAAATGTGAAACCCGGATGGAAGAACTAAAGCAAACAATAGTTGAAGAGCTGAGTCAGACGACAGTTAAAAACGAAACGCGCATAGAAGAGTTAAAACAGATAATGGAAGGCGAGATCACCAAAATAAAAGAACAGGTAGTGGCAAAACAAAGGCGAGAAACACCATCAAAGACCGAAAGCAGAAGCAGCCTGGAAATAGTGGATTCGAAAATTGGCCTCGAGGGGACAAGACACAAAATGAAACTTCCCCAATTTGATGGGAAATCGTCATGGACTAATTATAGGCGCCATTTCGAAGCTGCAGCAAAGTTAAACGGATGGTCGGCAGAGGAGAAGGCAATAGCACTAACACTCGCCTTAAGAGGGGACGCTACAGATATTTTGCAAACATTGAATACCTCTGAGCAAGAAGACTACGATCAACTGGTCAAACATTTAGAGTTGAGGTATGGCCAGACACATTTGGAGCACGTCTACCACTCACAATTGAAAAATCGGCACCAGAAATCAAATGAATCCTTACAAGAGTTTGGAGCTGATATTGCCCGTCTGGTTCGCCTTGCCTATCCAGCCACACCGGAAAATGTGATAGAAAGCAATTTGCAATGCTGCTGGATACTGGTGCGACGAAAACAGTAATAAGTCCCAACATTGTTTTAGAGACAATGATAAAACCAACAAAATGGCAACTGCGAACAGCGACAGGAGAAGCAGCGAAAATCCATGGTGAAATAGAGGTTGAAGTGACCTTGGAAAACACAACCTTCCTACATCGGGCATTAGTGGCAGATATCGAAGACGAAGTAATCATTGAAATGGATGTCATGAGCTCCAAGGGATTCCAGTTAAACTTCAAAGATGGAATTTTGCGAGTGAATGACGAAGAAGTGGTGCTTTTCAGCAAGACCTTGAGCAAGCCGGAACGGAATTACTGCGTAACTCGCAGGGAACTCTTGGCTGTGGTAAAGGGGGTAGAACACTTCTACAAGTACCTCTATGGTAAAAGATCCCCCCTGAGGACTGATCATGCAGCACTGAAGTGGCTCTTGCAGTTTAAAAACTCCGAAGGACGAGTGGCCAGGTGGATTGAGCGGTTGCAAGAATTCCACTTCCAGATTGAACATCGAGCAGGAACAAGCTATAAGAATGCTAATGCCCTATCGAGGAGACCATGCCCTGATTACTGCAAACATTGTCAGCGAGCAGAAGAAAAAGGGGCTGTTCTCTGTAGAACTACCGCCATCGATGACCATTGGCAATCTGCGGAGATCCAAAAAGACCAGAAATTAGATCCAGATTTGAAAGAAGTTATCCGGTGGAAGGAAGAAGACCGCAAACCTACGTGGCAGGAGATTTCCCGATACTCACCAACCATAAAGTCGTACTGGGCTCAGTGGAACTCCCTCATCCTGGAAAATGGACTTCTTAAGCGCGATTTGGAAACTCCAGAAGAGGGAAACAACAGAAAACAGATTGTAGTTCCCAAAAATAGGAGACCAGGGGTTTTACGAGAACTACATGATGGTACAATTGGAGGACATCTGGGAGTAACGAAAACCCTGGGGAAGTTGAGAGATCGCTTCTATTGGGTAAACTGCCAAGTGGATGTCAAGGACTGGTGCCGGAAATGTACTGTTTGTGCAGCAAGTAATGGGCCTCAGAAGCGTCCAAAAGCTCCCATGAAGCAATATAACGTGGGCAGTCCATTCGAAAGAATAGCCATTGATGTGGCCGGTCCATTTCCTGAAACCGACTCTGGAAACAAGTATATTGTGGTGGTGATAGACTATTTTGGTAAATGGACCGAAGCGTTTGCCTTGCCGAATGAAGAAGCCTTGACCGTTGCTGATGTTCTTGTCAAGGAATGGATCAGTCGTTTTGGTGTTCCCTTAGAGTTGCACTCAGACCAAGGTGAGAAACTTCAAGTCTACCCTTTTCCAAGACGTCTGCAAACTCTTAAAGATCAATAAAACACGGACGACGGCATTACACCCGCAATCCGATGGAATGGTAGAACGGATGAATAGAACCATTAACCGCCATTTGTCAAAGGTAGTCTCTGACCACCAAAGAGACTGGGACCAGTATCTGCACTTGTTTCTAATGGCATATCGTTCGACTGTGCACGAGTCCACGGGTCAGACCCCGGCCAGTATTATTATGGGACGAGAGTTACGAATACCATGCGACTTGAAGTTTGGATGTCCACCAGGAGTAGAGGCTGCCGGTGAAGACTATGTCAGCCAGTTACGTCGAAAGATGGACGACATACACCAACAAGTCCTGTCAAATATCGAGAATGCCAGTGCCCGAATGAAGGAAGCCTACGACATCAAAGCCGAGAGCGGATAAATCCAAGTTGATGATCTTGTTTGGTTGTATAACCCGCAACGTCGTCGTAGATATTCGCCCAGGCTACAGAGATCTTGGGAGGGGCCATACCAAATCGTGAAGAAAATCAACGATGTTGTCTACAGAATAAGGAAGCTGCCTCGAGGAAAGCCAAAGGTGGTACATTTCAACAGGTTAGCCCCTTATGCCGGAAGTCATGACAGCGAAGTTGACCAAGCTCAAGTCCGCAGCATTCAACCACCCGATGACGAGATGACCTTCGAACAGTTTATGGCACTCTACCCTAATGGGCAGAAAGTGCAGCACGACGTGACCACAGAGGAACCCCGAGACCTGTTTGAGGTGACCATAGAATATGCCCTGGCTCATTGTGTGGCTCGAGACCTCCGGATGTCCAGAGGAATAGCCAAGGTGTTTGCCAAGAAGTACGGCCAGTTCCAGAAGCTACGGGAACAAGATCCAGTGGTAGGGAAGGTCCTTTATCTCGAAGATAAACAACCAGTGGGTACCAGAGACATTTTTTATTTGGTAACGAAAACATTCTCGCAAGACAAGCCAACATATAGCGATCTTTGGAACACTCTGGTAGAATTGAGGAATCTGATGATGGAGAAGAATCTGACGAAATTGGCGGTCCCAAAGATAGCCTGCGGGTAGGATGGACTGAATTGGAGGGTGGTGAGAAGTATGATGGAAACAATCTTTCGATTCAGTGGCATCAACATCCTGGTTGCTGTCTCAATATTCCCAGCCCAGGTTCGAAGACCGTTGACTGCTACTTCCACCAAACTTCCCGTTGTCGAAATGGAGAGTCCTGCAAATATCGTCACACCAGGAAGGATTCTAGGACATTCCGGGACGAAATGGTCTTAAGGAGGGGGCAATGTTACGAGAATTCATCCGACAGCTGGTGCAATCGGCCATCAACCAATTCATGGACGGGACATTATTCCGATAAATTCTGGGAACCCGAAATGTTTGTCTCTCAACAGGCGGACCGCTGCCGTTACTGGGAATTCCCTTAAAGCTTCCAGAACATGAAAGAGTTTCCCGATGGTTCGTGGACGTACCAGACAATTCCAAGATAAATATATAAATATGAACAGCTGGTAAGAAGGGGGATTCAGTTTTCGTCGGTCGTATTGTACAGTTGAGATAAAATGTAAATAGTAGTTTCTCTGAATATAAATTATGTTAAAGTAGTGGAAATAAATTAGAGTGAGTTGGACTGTATTTTTAAATAAATCCAAGAACTGAACCCGAGTGTGAAAATAATAACATTACAGTATCATTATACTGTGGTATTTTTAATTTATGAATTCATAACGCAGAAAAATACGCTCAATAGTTTCACGTTATTAAAGTATTTTCATAATGCATTATGTGTTGTACTTTAAATTCTTATTCGTGGTTTTATTTTTTATCCAGACTTATCCTCTTACTATTATTGGATTTAGCTGAAATGAAATTCATTCGATATGTTTTCATTGCAATATGCAATAGCGGGCTTATGTACATAGGGTTGGCCACAGCATAGAAATGACTTTGTATAAATGAATTGTACAACCGTTCGGACTCTTATATTGGATTAGATGTAATAAACAGTTTAAATAAAATAGAAGTCGTGCTACATGTTAAAGTCACCATGCAAATTCGGCTTTGAAGAGGGGAAAATATTATATTGCAATAGATTCTGTGGGTTTGATTTCACAAATATTCACACTCATATTAAACGTCTTTATTTTTATCAAAATAAACTTATTTACAAAACATAACGATTAATTCTATCAGCTGGTTTACTATACGCTACTTTCAAACAACGCCTTCTCTCAGTCGCGTCTTATATACACTTCATTCGTTTGAAGATTAATCTCTGGTCTGAAGGTCTAGATGGTATTCGGCTTCGGTGGATTCCGATTTTTTTCATCAATCGAATTTTCGGGGCTACCATTGTTGATGCTTTTTTATATACAGTCGTTTTTATTTCTTATTTGCAATGTTTTTATAAGAATGATTTCCCTGGAAGGTTTCTTAATTTTTGGCTGGGTAAAATGAATTTTATAACAATATCTACAAATGTAGAGAAATAAAATAAACAAAGCTAGTCTCTAAATTTAACATAGTTCTTTTTTGACTGAACAAAAAACTACTAGGTAACACAATCAACATTCTTCTAAGCTACATTAAACATAGGAAAGGGATCAAGAACCAGCTTATCAAATTAAAAATACGTTATTTTAAGTTCCACTTTGGAAAATGAAACATGAATATTTTTATTCCACAGTTTGTTAACAAAACATTTTTCTGTTAACTTACAGCTATTAAAAACTAAAAAAACATGGAAATCAATGTATCAGCCAAACTTTAGTCACCTAACACAGGTGTCAAATAGAGCAGTGTTTTGTTCAGTGAAGTATACATAGATACTACTATCCACTGTTGAAAAAGAGTAAGTAGAAACTTCTATTACTTTTTGAACATACTTTGATATTTGGGTTTGAGAGGTGTCGTCCCTATATCTGAATAGAAAATTTTACAGGGCCGGTTAAGGATGTTCAGTGTCGGAATAAAATTTCTGGACTAAATCTTTAAGGGGCCCCTCTTAAGAGCAGGGAAAAAAACAAGTAAAATAAATATTTGAAATTTATTTTAATTTTAGAGTGTGCTGCCCTGAATTAAAGTTTCAGTAAGTTCCTTGTTTAAAAAAGAAAGAAGTTTAGAGAAGCTAAGGAAGCGAAACAAGTTCCTTGCTGTCTCTAGCAAAGTGTTGATGTTCCTTTCAATTTGTCAATGATGGGAGAGAATGGTAAGCTGTAATTTACCCGAATAATAACAGTATAAAGGGACAACAGAAGAAAAGAACAATTAAGTGATGAATAGTTATATCCGGAAGGAAAAGAACTAGATTCATCTAACGAAGAAGAAACAATGTGCAATAAGTGATAGAACGTTACGAGGGACTGTATAAAAAGAAAGATATAACGCAATAGTTTGCAAGGTGGAGCATCTTGTTGTCGTTGACTATGGAGGACAAATATTTTCCGGAATTATAACACAAATGTGCAAAGAGCAGGTGAATAGATCCTCCAATATCCATAAAAAATTGAGGATTTATTCGAGTTCCCCGAGTTTCTTTACGCGAGTTGGGGACGCGTTGGGACATATTGACTACTTATATTCCGAATTATAGGCAAGTAATGTTTAAAAGCACTTTATAGTTGTGATAGTACTAGATCTGAGATGGTAATTTTTATTCAATTTACTTTATAAAAGTTATTTTATTCAGTGTTGATTATTCTGTCTTTATTTTGTTGTGAACTATCTATCAATTTTAAGTTAGAACTGTTAATAAACGACTGTAAATCAACTCAACTGTCAAATAGAAATAGATTGAAAGCAATGATGGAGCAATCTCAGGAGTTTAGAGGATGACATTACTCCAGAAAGAATTAAACAATCAAGTTACAAACTTGTGTTGGGATGGCTTTTGATACATATTTGTATAGTAGTATGTCAAAGTATCTGTTCTAATCACACATTTATAGATTAATAAAAGTTCGAAAATTGCAGATTAATAAATGCATGCGTTTTTGCGCAATTACTTATTTTATGTTAGCAAAATCTTGTAATGTCATTATGCGACAAAATAAAGTGCACTTCTGCAGCAATGATAATAAATAAAGCAATGCTTAAACTAACCATAAATAAAAAATTTCAGGTATAGCTTAAACCTCATCTTTGAGCTTTGCACGATGTGGGCCCAGTTTATAAACGAAAGATTCTTGTCGATTTTTCACTTCAATAGCCGAGGAAATGACGTGGAGTTAATTTTAATAAATCATTTTAATATGCTATAACAGTGTGTTAACCCTTTTTCCCTCTCTTGTAGCCTAAACATAAATAAAAATTAACGGAAACGTCCCCTCTAAAATGTGTTCACGTTCTGGAGTGCACCATTAATAAAATTTCCGTTGAATATAAACAATATTTTGAAAACACGGGTGTTTCTCGTTTGTGTTAGGTTATTCTTGTGGCAAGCAAACCAATCAGTTTCTCCCGAAGAATAACACAGAAAGAAAAACAAAAGACGGGGGATGTGTAACGATAAGCGAAAGGCAATCTCATAAAAAAAATGTACTAAACGGATTAAATTTCGAGAGATGATCGCTGTTGTGAATTGTTTATGCGAAGTACGGGATTGATGTATCGGATGATGTTTTTTTCCAGTAGAAAAGTAAAATATACACATTTCATAGAAATGAGAATTTGGGGAATAATTTAATGATGTAAGATAAACATTATTCCAAAACTAGCTATGATAATACATTTTTGTTCATTGTACATTTTGTCAAGCACATATGACCAACACGCATACCAGGGTGTATTAAGGAGGTGGACCAACAAGGCTTTTAAAAGTGAACACTAATTGTGACGGGTTCCGTAAACGACTAAAAGATGACGCTCCGAATACGGTAATAACGGTCGAGGGTTGATTTAAATTAATATTATAAAGGAGTACGAAGTGAATGGTATAAAAAGTGTCAAAGGAAGATTTGAGACATTATATTTATAATAATGATTATCTATTTGGTAGGATAACTTTATGTAATTCGCGCTCGCTGCTCAGAACCCAAAAAAATTACATTTATTAAATTAACAATTTCACGGAAATCGTTGCCTGTCGGCTGACTTTAACGTCGTAGTAAACGTAAGATACGCCGGTATTGAGCTTGTAAATTTCTCTCCGTTAATTCACTAGAAATGATTGAACAGATCTGTGGGTTCCAGTGAATTATTGTTAAACAAGTTTTATTTTATGTGTTAAACAAATTATAATGACTGTATTCGCAGGAGAAGAAAAAATACTGGCAAGCACAACATATTGAGAATCAGTGTCATAATGTCTTTACATGTTAATATTATCGGACATATTTGGTGTTAACAGGCAGTTTATATGTAAAAAAATCTGCTGTTAACTAGAAAATACATCAATACAGGTTCAGAAAAAATAGGCAAGTTAAATAATCACCAAATAATTACAAAGGTTGTGATTGTTTATAATTTTAGGTTGAACATGCCCAAATAATGACTGAAATTGTGGGAAGCTTCAAGCCACAGCGGTGTATTACATTACATTAGATACAGCTCAACAGAATTAAAAAAAGCTTAAATATTTAGAACATAGAGATGTATTTTATTGTAAAAAACTCTTAGTTTATTGAGATATAGAAATTTACAATGAATCAGTCTAAAAGGTTTAAATCTAATATATTTTAATTCGTAACAAATACTATAGATATAATTGATAGAGGAAAAGGAAATGTAATAAATAAGTACAAGGTTTGTGTTCATATATACAACTTAATAAGACATTAATTACAGGGGGTTATACAATTTTAAACAAGTTACTATACTTTTACACTATGTAATTAAAATTAAGCAACTTAAATTTAATTCGTTCTTTTTTGTGATAATCCATTGCATTTTAGATTTGTGGTGTAAAACAATTTTATTCAAGGGCAGTGTAGCATGATTTTCAAGAGTAGCGATCAATGTTAGCTACAGGTAAATGTTCCTAATGGGGCAGGTGGTCAGCTGAGTAGCCACAAGAGCTGTCGTTTCTACTAATTATATGACACTCACTAGATTTTTAAGGGATGTATGTCTGTATTATAATATACATGTAGTAACATATATTAATTGCTTTCAATTTCACTAAAACAAATGTGATTTTCATTTATTCATGAAAAATTAATAATATTTATATTTTAATAAAATTAAATAAATTTTCAAGCAAGTAGATACAGATCACGATGTACACCCTGGTACAGATTGAAATGACATCAGTAATTGTCTTTTATTACTCAAGCTAGTTATAAACCTCAGCAGTTTTTAGTATTGATTGTATATATGTACATAACTTTTAAAATAAATGACTCACCACTTGATAGTTTCATTCTCTGGTGGATAAATCAGAGTTTTCAGCGGCAATAATGAAATGAAATTGATTTTGATAATTTTTGATAAAACTATTAGTCATACGTATTTATGTCATCAACCGATTGGCGAAACATTGAAATCATGAGCGAAGCTTGGTCGCCCAGCTACTTCTTGGATAAACAAATGTTTGAGATTTAAAATTTTTTGTTAAGAGTGTTTTCCAGAATGCTCTTTTTTACTAAATTAATTTCAAACAGTTGGCCACTTCCAGTTATCTAGTGGTTGACAACATTGTTATTGTAAATTGAAATGCACAATTTTTTAATGAATTCGTTTAAAACTAACAAATATAAGGTATGTTTTATAACGACTTCGAATGTCTATAACTCACAGTTTACCTACCTGATTAAAGTCCGGACAAAGATTTTTTGTGCTTGCGCATAACGCTATGTTCAAACAACAATAAGTCCTAAAGTAATAAACATACAGTTGTGAATTTAATGTTGTATTGTAGCTTAACTCAAAAACTTTCGATTTAGTGAAAAAAAATTAAAGGTTATCGGGACTACTTTTGCATTGATTTGCAATAGTTTGTTGATTTGCATAATTCTTTTACCCTTTTTTTTTGCATTTCATCTTTTTTTCAAAAGTTAAGAAAACGTTAACACTTTGTTTTGAAATGTTGTTGATAGACAGTTTTATTGTCCGTCGAATAAGCCTATTTTTATCTCAGTAAGACCAAAACTTTAAGAGATATAAAGGTTTTTGTTCACACGTAGAGAATGGGTCATCAAAAAAACAAAATGGCTGCCATACGACGGGGTGGGGTATTGAGCCCTAGTATATAGTGTATTTGTGTATTAAAATAGTTGCTTTACATGTATTTAGATTATCGCTAGTCCATAACCGGACACACTGTACTCTTTAAGAACTGGGGTAAATTAGGATTGCTTATTTTAGGAATAAACTTTAGCCTCAGCTTCGTTGAACTTAGTGCACTAACTTTTCAATCCTCGTATTAACGTTCTCGAGACAAGAACTACTTCTCACACTAATCAGCTTCTTATCAACATATTGTTTTTTTCTAGAAGTGTGATGAATATCAATTCTGTGAGACACTTTCCATCCACCCTTAGGTGATTTCAAAAATCATCGGATTTACGTTGTCTTAGTTGACCAGTTTAACTTTTCTGGCGTTTGTAATCAATATTTCACCCACAACATTCTTTCTTTGTGTAGCACACCAAACAATCAACTTTGGTAATTTGGTCAATATGGTAGTTATTTGAAATACTACAACTGTCAATGTCAGAATGGCCGAAGCCAAGCCTATGATCAGAATTGGTAGAGCCGGTATAATTAGATCGTTTAATCCCTTAGACCATATACTTCTGGAGGTATCCTGTAATGCACAAATATCCTGCCAAGAGTAAAAAGGGAGGGCAATAGAGACAGCAAGAGGTTATTTCACTCAATTGGGAGGTGCAGCCAATGAACTACACACTGAACATGGCTCATTGGATGCAGCTCTCAATCGAGTGAAAAAGCCTCTTGCTCTCTCTATTGCCATCTCTTTCTAGCCTTGGCATGATATTTGTGCATTGCAGGCTATCTCAAGAAGTATAAGTTCTATGTTTAATCCTGACCGTTCGTAGGAGGCAAGAACTATGGAGGAACTATGGAGGAGATCTTCGAATAGAGAGCTTCAAGCAACGGCAAAGATTTATTAACAGAATTTACAAATAACTTAAACACTGAAAGTAATGGACAGCTGACTATTCTAAATGTTTTAATTTTGTAGAAAAGTATTCACCGACAGGCTGGACTAACACAACGATGACGATGATGACCAGGAATGAAAGACACGCTACAAGGATCAAAAACCCAGATGTTTCTCCAATGAAATCAGATCAAGTATATCAAGAAACTAAAGACGCCAACCACGACGATATACCCAGCGGGATGAACAAACGTCAGGACAGCAGTAGTGTAGTGATAATCATCATCAATTCAACTCTAAGAATTCAATAGAACCTGAAGATAAAGAAGTACGCTACTACAATCAAACTGCCAAACGCCATTAAGAACGGAACGTTCATCACAACTATCGGCGGTCATTAGTATTCTGTCCGCCGTGTGGAAAGCAGGCAGAGAATGTTCGCACTTTGACCAGAAAATATCGTCGGTGAGCTGAATGTGAGGCCATGTATAACACATGAGACACTAACGCTATTATGGTTTACCAAGAGAAGGTGTCACAGACTCTTCCTCAAAACGATTTCCCTGCTAACACCATATTAAGATCGTGCAAACTCATTTGGTAATAGTCTGAACCAAATTTAATTACAATCATCAGAAGGGTCTGAACATTATAGAAAAAATAGTAAAATGAACTAAGCTATGTAACAACCAAGCTAAAAAACTTGGGGGAAGTATAGTTTAAACGACTTATTCAAAATACTCTGGTAGCTCCCGAAATCGTGGGACAATCTGTAAAGTGGCTGCGTTGGTATACTTATTTGTAACAATGCGTATTTAATTTAATTCAGTTAATGTTCAATAATACGAAGGTAAATCTAAAAACACTTCATAAGTGTCGGATAAATTTTCAAAAGTGTCAGAATAAAGTAGTGTACCGAAATTTATATTGAAAAACACTAATTCAGACGACTTTTTTTAAAAGTATCGAAAATTTGAATAGGATCACATCTGAACGTGTACAATTCTTTTAAGAAAACATTCCTGTTTAAAACTTATTGTGGCGAACGATTCGGCAAAATTACAAGTGCGATTCTGATTTCGTATTCGTAATCGACACTGAACGTCTAATATCTGGTTCGATATTGCTTCAACAGCTGCTCTGTTGATTTACAATAAGTGGCTGTTCTTTGTTATGTTTTATGAGCACGGCATTTATCGCTCTGCATTTTTAACTGTTAACATTCAAGTTCGGTTAGACCGAGAAAGTCACGTAATCTTCGCTTTGTTTACTGCATACACCCCAAAATACGGAAACCGGGCGCAATTCCACTTAAATGCTCACAACAGTCAAAGCAGAGTTGTTTCAAGAGGTATAAGACCTACCAAGTGCATGCACAAATTACAATAACAAAATATATATTTAAATATATCTAATCTGTACTGTGTAATATTCATTCAAAGTCTCATACCTCGATCAGAAGAAGCCATAAATGATTAAAATATATATGTTACCCATCTTCAGAGTATAATTTAAAAAGTTGAAAATATTTAATACTATACATTAAATAGCACATCCACTGTTGTTTAGTACCCACACACAGAAAGTAAAGAACGTAAGCAAAAGGTGCTCATTCCGTACAAATTAATTACCTACCTCTCTATATGTTTGAAGCTGAAACTAAGCAAACATAAAATCCTGCATTTGCTTGCATATCTACAACTTGATTGTTGCTTGGCATCGACTTTAAAAATATATTAAATGGGTAGGTAATTAATATATGTACAGAATGAGCACCTTTTATTGTTTACATTCTTTTGTGTGTGTATGTGTGTGTGTGTAGGTATTAGGTAGTAGGTATCTAACAACAGTGATTGTGCTATTTACTGTACAGTTTTATGTTTTGTTAATTATTTTCAATTTTTAGTTCGACTTTGAAGTCAGTTAATATTTATATTTTTAATATATTTTTAAATATTTTAATTTCTACTTTTTAGTTGTTTTGTAAGCCTGTTAAATTTTTAAAATATTGTCTTTTTAGAAATTGTAAATAGTTACTACTTAATGATTAATATGCATATATCTAATGTGATACATAAGTACAAATAGAAATAAGATACAGCAATAATCAGGTAAACATATTCAACTCAATCAGGTAGAAAAAAAAAAAATATATATTTCATCAGATGATTACAGTGGATGTCATAGCTTGAGGGAATTAAAATTTCGGCACATATAGACCGGGAGATCTGAATTAGAAGTTCAACCACGATTTTTTTACTCCTGCCTTCTGGAGTACTGAAAGGTTCTTTGAGACTTACAATTCATGGAAAAATCCTAGAGTTTCCTAGGGGATTTTCCTGTGAAAATTAGATTTTCCAAACAAAAAACAGTAGGTGCTGCGACGATTTCTGGACACTGCCATGTTAATAAAACGATAGGTTACCATCGATTTTTATCATTTTTTTGGCAGGAGGATAGTAATGGGTTGAAATCGATAGATAAACATGTAAGAAAAATTATTAATTTTGAATGTGTTTCTGAGTCCTGACAACTAAATTAATCAAACATGTTTATATTGAAGTGACAAAAAAAATTGGCATGACGCCTCCTAGAGAATAAATGAATTTTCACTTGTTTGTCCAGAACTGTCCCTAGCAGGCGTCATGCTATTTATTTTTGTTTTTCGTAGCTCCTCGTTTACACGAGCAAAACTGCTTGATAAAGGCATCTTTTTTTAGTTTTTAGTAAACTCTTTCTTAAGTAACTAGTGTACTGTGTCAAAATATTCTTTTCTTGCCTAACAGGCGTACAAAAAACAGTTAAAATTATCAGCAATTTAACCTTCAATTTATTTCTCAACATAAACAGTTAAACGAAGTGATTCCTTTTTGTGTGACTAAAAACTACGACATGGCACCAGCTGTTTGTTGTTTTTGCAAGAGCGCCTCTTCGAGGCATTCCCCATCGGTGACCTGTTCTGGATGTAAAAAAGTGTATCATAATAAATGTGAAATGTACCGAGTTGGCCAGAAAATTTTCCGGGCTGTCCTGGAAATCCGTCGACTGTATGGCTGGCGAGAATAATGAGTCAACTGATATGAATACTATAATATCTAAGTTAGATGACTTGCAGTCAATGATAAGTACTTTAAAAAAGCAGCAGGAATTATTTGTTGAATCATTACATTTCTATGGAAATAAAATTGATGATTTTAACCACAAAATATTAAGTTTTAAGGAGAGAATTAGTGGACAAAATGAAGCCGATCAAGTAGCGAAATGAAAGAATTAAGGAGAGAATGCAGCAACAAATAGTGAACAACATTGAAATAAGTTCCCGAGACATGATGTCGCTGAATCAGCAACAGCTGATTTTCAGCATTTGTGCGAAACTTAAAATTTCTAATTGCAGCAATATTATTGAATCATGCCACAGAATTCCGTCTGCGAACAAGGATGTCAATGATTAATTAAATAGCTATAATAACGATTCGCAATGAAAGGTTTGAATTAGCGAGAAGTGGCTGCAAACAAAGATTTTAACATCTATATTAATGACCATCTCACTCCCAAAAACAAAAAGTTCAAAGAAGTTCGTACCAGTCAAAAGACTGCAGCAACAATTTTTATACGAAAACCGGTCTCTGGGATGTTATAACTAACATGTGTAAACTGTGCCGTGTCGCATTGACTTTCCCATGTGTCATGTGTGCTAAGCACCAATAACACAGGCACACAATTCCGTTGTGTTATGTCGAGTTGTGGACATGTGTGTGTCTCAGATGTGTCGAATGTCAGATGGAGCTAGACAAGGACGGGAGACGATATAAGAGATTTCAGCAACAGCTGATATTTTCAGCAACATTTGTGCGAAACTTAAAACGCGTCCTTTCTGTTTTCTAAGAAATAATAAGCAGTGCAGTTTAACGATATATAATATTATTGAATTTGCTTTTCTAAAAAGTATACTCTTGTTCTGCCTGTTTAAATTAGACAGATTAATCAATTCCGGTATTTAATTTTTTGGATATGATATAACAAATTATCGAAGGGTTGCGAATTTTTTTTTTCAATTTAAGTTAACCTAAACGACTTGACAACAACAAAATTATTTAAACAAAAAATATTCTTCAATAATACATATCACACCATCCTAAACCTTAAATAAATTGAAAAATATTATTGTAAATTATAATTTAAAAATATTATTCAAAATGTATTATTGTAGTTATGTTATTATGAAATAAGTTCATAATATTAACAATTAATTAAACAAGCATTTTCTGAAGACCATGATATTATGAATAAAATTGAGTTATAAAGCTATCAACTCATTTATGCTACGCAAAAATGTGCGGCTTCGGCTAATGACACAACTGCGGGAGTGTCGACACATTCGCGTGTGTTATATCGTTATAGAAAAGGTTCTTAATAATTTCAGAAAGCAAGAGCAAGGAAGAAGGTTAGCGAGTAGGAGATTGACACAGAAAGAACAATTTATATTGAGTGAATATCTCATTGCAGAAAATAAGTTTAAAGATAATTAATGCAAACATACCACAACGAAGTATTTAAATAAACAATTTTAACATCTTAGTGTATATTGACAAAATGAAAACAATTATAACAAAAATATTTTGTAGGCTTTAATAAATTTTAATCTTGTTTTTCACTAGGTATTTCCCAGGATTTTATTATAAAAAACAAAAAGCATTTAACAACCTATTTATTCGAATTGGAAAGACATATAAAAAGACTAAATTCCATTCTTGTGTTGTAAAATTAAATATTACTGGATGTAAGTAATTCGGTAATTAAAGTATTGTAGGTTCCCTGTAGTCATTTAATGTATTTAAAAAACTTTTGGACTAGAATATAATTTATTGTAGATGTTTTTGGCATTTGTATATAAGGCTATAGGGCGAATGGAATTTTTTGTTAAGGTTAACGATGTGCCTAGAAAACAAATGCATAATAAAGCTGGTTTATTTTTACTCTTTTATTGTGCTATATGACACAATTGTGTCGTAACACTGTGTTGACTCACTGTCTCTGGTAGTACTCGTGTACCCATATAACTAGTCAAACCAATCTACATAATTTCAAATAATTTACCCTCAGTTTTTAAAAATCTCACAAGTTATCTTCCATTTTTTTTCTTTTATGGTTCTCTCTATCTATTATCAAAATGTGAACGGTCTCAGAACTAAACTTAAAGATTTTTTTCATTTCATCAGCTGCGTCCTTCTAATATTACTGTAGTTAGTGTAGATGATTGTCATAACTTGCAAGTTGATTTAACTAGACTTGAGCATTATTGTGTCTGTAATAGATTAGTATTAAATCTGGAAAAATGTAAACATATCACATTTTCAAGATTAAGATATAATATTCCTTTTGACTACTCACTTGGCACTCATATTGTACAGCATGTAACAAACATCAAAGACCTTGGTATAATATTGGATTCCAAATTTTTATTTGATTTGCATGTGTTGAGAATATTGTTAACAGGGCCTTTCGTAACCTAGGATTTATTTTAAGAATGACTAAAGACTTCTCATCTGAAGAAAGCCTTATTATTCTTTATAACTCTTTCGTTAGAAGTACAGTAGAATATGCTTCCTTGGTCGGGAATCCACAATACGTAAAATACGTGGAAAGGATAGAAAGAATACAAATTAAATTCATTAACAATTTAAATTATCGGTTTCACAGAGAATATTGTTATAACACATATGAATGTAATTTGCCAAAATACAAATTGTCTAAACTTTCCACTCGTCGTGATATATTTTATGTAATATTTCTATATAAATTAGTTCAAAATAAAATAGAATGTATTGATATCATAAATAACTTCAATTTTAACTGTGGCATTAGCTATACTTTAAGAACTAAATATTTATTTTACAGTCTTAGGTGTGATAATAATTCCTCCTACAACTCCTGTTTGTACAGGATGCTGAGAACGTACAACTTACATTTCTTGCATATTGACATTTTCAGCATTTCCTTATATGCTCTAAAAAAAGCGGCCTCTTTGGTTTTCAAAATTTAAGCACACATGTATGTAAGTAGCTTCTTAGTAGTAGTTTTTCGTATCTTTATTGTTCTCTTTCTTTTTTATTGTAATTGCGTTAAATATTTGTGTGACTGTGACTAATTGTTTAACATGTGGTTTCCTATAATTGGGTAGTCCAGGCTACCTGTTGGAAACCCAAATTGTAAATAAGTAAATAAATAAATAAATAAATATAAAAATTTTTGATTATTAAAGTTGGCAGGACTCAGAAAATCATTCAAGAATTAAACATTTTCCCTACATATTCATATATCGATATCAATCCTTAGATCCATTACTACCCTCCGGCTAAATTTTTTTTTGATAAAACGACCTAACCTATAGTTTTATTAACACAGTAGTACTCAGAAAATCGTCGTAGCACCTACTTTTTTTGTTTGGAAAATCTAATTTTCACAGGAAAATCCCTTAGAAAACTCTAGGATTTTTCCATGAATTGTAAGTATCCCATAGAACCTTTCAGTACTGCAGAAGACGGGACACAGAAAATCGTGGTTGAACTTCTAATTCAGATCTCTCGGTCTAATATTATGGATAGCTAAATGGAACAAAAGATCTACCCTGAATTGACGACTTTTTCACATCTGAGTAGTACGAGCAAACTTTGCGTTTTGATATGTTCAAGAATGACATGTTTGATATATGCATTTAATTTATTTAATTGTGTTTTTAAAAACTGACAATCAACGACAGAATCAATTGCTAAATATAACTTTAAATCATCTGCGAAAGCTAATCTCTAAGCGCGCACAATCTACTGCGAAAACCAACATGTCGTTGTTTTGTAATATTTTGTAGAAGTTGTAGATATACAGTGCTTTCGAGAAGTAACGAATGAATTCATTATTTCTGAAAGTGCGAGATTTAAACAAAGACACTTTTTGACATTCTACGTACGAATCGTCAAAAATTAAATTACATTAGCTAGGTTAGATAAAAAATTAAAAAAAAAAAACATTATTTTAAATTTACGTAAAATTAAAGATCATGATTAAAGTAAATGTTGAAATTGTGCACCGTTGGCTACCTAACACTAACCTAGACGATTAATAATTTCTTGTTGAACATGGTCAATAACTAATTTCCTGACGAATTCTCGCTTGTAATTCTTTTAAATTCGCCGGTCTAGTAACGTATACTTTGCGTTTTAAGTAGCCTCACAAAAAGTAATCTAGGGGTGGCTATTTGGCTGGCCATTCGATCGGCTCCCTTTTCCCTATCCAACGATTCGGGAACATCTCATCTAAATAAGCACGGACAGGTGCTGCATAATGTAGAGGTGCACCATCTTGTTGGAAGAAAATGTCATATATCGGATGATCGCGTTCTTCATTTGCATATAAATTTATTAGTACAGGAATTCATCCTTTGGACTATGCCGCACCACAGTTTCACTTCCTGAGGATGTTATGTGCGATACTCTATCATCCATAGGGGATTGTCGATAGCCCAAATAGCGGCAGTTTTGCCTGTTTATAAGGCCGTTCAAAAAAGTCATCTCGCTAGAAAAAAAAAAAAAGTGAAGAAATTATTATCATTTGTGCATCATTTTTGCATTTGTCCGTAGAATTGAATTTCCCAATCAAAGTCGTCTTCAGATAGCTGATGAACAAGGCATACTTTATAAGGATAATACTTTGCTTTCTTTACAATTTTGTGAACTGTGGACGTTGCCATATTGAAATTAGAAGCCACTTGGATAAGTGTTGGGTGATGATTGTCTTGTATTGCAAACAAAAGTTAAGTTGATATTCTTCTGAATTTGAGGATCGACTATACCTAGATAAATCACGAACTGTCTAAAGTTAGTTAAAGTTAGTTAAGTTATTTCAACTCCATATTGCTTACCATACGTTGGCGAATGGGACGCCGACCAGGAAGAGTTTCACTGATCAATTCTTCTACTTCTTGGTGGGTGGGCATCCTATCTCCAAATCCGATCAAGCAAAGAATTAGAATTCCTTCTAGTTCTGTTAATTTCAGCATTTTTAAAAATGACAAAGTCACGACTCAATAGACAATTCAAAAACACTGCAAGTGATCGACAAGAAATATAAAAAAAAAAATAGGATTTCAAGAAATAAAAAACATTCTAGCTCCCTAAGGTTACTTTTGAATTAGCACAGTCGAAAGTGGGTGAACGCCATTTATAAAAAATATCGGTGACGTCATATCTCGAATAACGATTACCTACGTCACAATGTCACAAATAAGTGTGGTATGTCAAAAATTGTCTTTGTTTAAAACAGACTCGACCTGTGAAAGAATTTTTTAGAAAAACTGCAACTTTCAGAGAATTATTAGTTACTTTTCGCAAGCACTGTATAATGTTTGGTAAACAAATATAAATTTCCTAGAAATAATGAAAGCAAACACAGCCAACAACAGCATGAACATTAAGTAATTACCAAAAAACAAATCAAAGCGAAACTTTCATCTGCGTCGCCCCAGACTAATTCGATGTAGTACATATACATTATGTGAGTCTGAACGTCTACGCGTCCACATTAGTTCGCTCCCAATATTGCAAAGAGTTCACAGTGTGTTTTCATCCTGTCAACCGGATTAGCGAATTTTCCAGGAGTTATTAACCTAACAACTCCGGAAAACTTTTTAGAAAACTGTACTGTGTACGTACCTCTACCCGTTCGTATTGCTTTTGCATTGAATTGCGGCTGGCAGTCAGTCTTCCGACTAACGTTGATTGATTATTTTGTTGGCTGAAAGTTATTAAATATTCGTGTGCGCTTTTCGAAAACTTCCCGAACTTCGGCAAATAAGTTGATCGTACGTTTTACCATCAAAACTAGCTGTACGGGTTTCGAGATATGTTGACGTGTAAAGTTTTCGATTTTGAGAAAATTTTCAGATAGAAAATGAACAAGATTCAACTCAAACTTCAGCTTCAACCGACGAAGTGTGTCCTTATATAGGCAATGCGGTAAAACGTCGAGAGTTTACTTAACTATTACTTGACGAAAAACATCAGGCGGTAAGACCTGATTGAAAAGTTTCGGAATTTCGAATGAGATTGAACCACATTTGTGAATTTCTGTTATGAGTATTGATTAACTATGTACATTACTTTCATTTAATTATATATATAGTGCGGGTCAAAAGTTCAATATACACTGTAATTAATTCTTACAGCAAGTGTTCAAAATGTGCACCGTCTACTTTTTTGGATTTAAAATAATATTCAACTGATATATCAAGCGTAATTTTGTAGTGTGAACCATATGTATATGATAGTTGGAACATACAGCGGAATAGAATTACATGATCTTAAAAAAACTTAAAAGTTACATTACGTAGCCATAAATAGCTGCATATATACAATTTATTTGAAATAAGGGTGGAGTAGAATTAGTTATACTAGTTATATTAGTTGGTCGTATATACCAAGTTGTTGAAAAACGAGTGGAGGAAAATTATATTTATACAGGGTGGATAGCAAAATATTATACTGTTTGGCTCATAAGTAGTTGGATATACAAAGTGGTTGGAAATAAGGGTAGTGCAGAACTCTAGCTATACCTACATGGTAGATCAAATTTTTTTAAAAAGAAATGTTACAGTGGGTGGACAAAAAGCTACTGCATGGCTGAAATATAACTTGTAGTAAAATTATAGTAATACCAGGTGGATAAAAAAAATGTAGGATAGCCCGTAAGCACTTTAGATATTTGAATTAATCATAGGGTGGACTAGAATTATAAGTATACAGAGTGGTACAAAAATTTTAAATTTGGTGGCTAATAAATAGTTTCATATACAAAGTGATCTAAATATAGGGTGGAATAGAATTATAGTTATACGGAGTTATACAGTTGCATATATGGAATACCTGAAATATGGAGCGAAGGAAATTGTAGTTACACAGTGTGATTCAAGCAATGTTAGAAAAAGTGTCACATAAAGTGTGGTTTTAATATAGGGTGTAGAGAAATTATACTTTACACTGTGGTTCAAAATGTATGAGGAAAAATAAGCAGTTGAATATACGAGATGCTTGAAATATTTTGTACAAAAAATCACAGAGAAATAATTTATATTTTATATTTATTATAACAAGCCGCAGTAAATAAAGGATGAGTTGAAGGAGTGTTATACAAGGCGATTCGAAAAAAAATACATAAAATTGTTGATTAAAACAAGGTTAGAAAACGTGGCATAAAGGCATAAAGGGTGGCTGAATTGTAAGGTGGAGAGAAATTATACTTGTCAGGATGGTTCACTAAATATCTGAAAAAATTGGTTATATAGCTCAGCCCTTAAGCAGTAGCATAGATAAGATAGTTGAAGGTGGAATACAGTTACAGTTAAGTCGGGTAGCCCATAAGCAGATTCATATACAGGGTGGTTGAAATATTTTGTGGAGTAAAATTATGGTTATACAGGATGGTTCAAAATTATGGTTATACAATGGTTGACTAATTGGGAGCAGCATATACAGGATGGTTAAAATTTAGATGGAATTAGAGTTATAGCTATATAAAGTGGTTCAGATAAATGTTGAATAAAATTGTTATATAAGGTGGCCAATAAGCAGTAGCATTAGGGATTGAGGAATTTATAGTTATTCAGGGTGGTACAAATTTTTTTATATTGGGTGGCCCATAAGTAGTCGAATATACTGCACGCAGGCAGTTATTTACGTCTTCTGAGGACGTGCTTAAATTTTTGATTTCAGATGTTCTTATCGAAGGGTACAAATCAGGGGATCAAGCGGGTCGTTTGCAAAGCACCCCCTCCCTATCCATCTACTAAACTTATAACTAATTTTCTGTATTAATTTCGACTGAACTGAACGAAACGTCTTTTTAAAGAAAATTTAACACTTTGATACACAATCCACAAGGAATAGAAATTACAGCGAGAGATAGATACCGTAACTGTATATACCCAACAAAAGTATATTATGCAATGAAAGTACATACAATTCAAAATTTTAGTCATATTTATTTAATATCTAAGAGCATATAAAATTATCATAATGTAGTACAACAAATGGTGGTATACCACATTATTGCGGTCAATGTATCAACGAATATTCACAATGAACTATATGTTCAACAAATAAAAATGTTTATAATGAACTTATTAGAATGCTTCAACATAAAAAAAGAGAAAAAATTTGCACTATGTTCATACGATGATCAAATACAAAACTTCTTACCTCGTTTTTATTAATGAATTGAATTAACACGTCAATACGCAATTATAGTTTTGACAAAGATGGTATCATATTTCAAGTAACCGCTTCTTCCATCGAATTCTATACTAAAATGATAATAACCACGAAAAAATATCGATGTTCCCAAAATAATGATAAATTCATTTAGTGATTTTAAAGTTCAACTTAACAGCTCTTTAGGATAATATTATTACAGGATAATTTAGATACCCTATGTAAATACAAACTTTCTGAGGGTTATCTGTTTTCATAATATTTGGGTTATTGAAGTAACCGATTGATATTAATCAGTTGTGGAGATCAGGTGTACATATATACATATTGAATGTTTTCTTATGTTTTCGTTGTTTTACAAGCGACGTAATGTGTGTTAATCAGAAAATAAATAAAATATAAGTAGAAATTGTTAATTTGTAATAGTCAGTCACGATGATTAAATAAATTCATTTACCACTGAGTAAAATAGGTACGACAAATACGTGTGTACCAATCCTGCAATGTATGCACCAGAAAAATAATTTGGTCAAGTGCGAGTTGGACTCGCATACTTAGGGTCCGTACCACCTTCAAGATTAGAATATTCAAGTTTCAGACAAGCAGGGAATAAGTGCATTTTCTTATTTACCCTTATATCTTTTAAAGGAAGCGTTTTAAATTTATAAAAAAATATAGACTTTGATTTCCCACACATAGACTTTTTATTAAATCTGCTTTAGGATTCGCTTGATTTTTATCACAATACATATGTATTTAATTTTCTAATTTGGCCCCCAAAAAGTAACATTAGAGTTTTATTTTACTAATAAACTTTCAGAAATACCTTTTATAATCTACTGTCTGAGTTTTGAGGCTCTGTAGATTGGAAGAAAAACGGCAAAATAGGTTAAAGTTTAAATTATAAATTATTAAATCTGTTATTCAGATTATTTAAAAATATAAATAAAATATATTTTTCAAATTTTAAATAGTGTAGTTTCTAAAATGGGAATTAAGTCGATGTTTAATATTTTTAATATCTTTTAAACAAATGATTTAAAAATATGATATATTTGTAATTCACATTTCTTTTATCTAATATATTACATGATGCGTTTGAAAATTGAATCTTTATTTTCCATTTAATTGTATAATTTGTCCCTAAAATTACTATGGGGGTTTTCTAGTAATTTATTTTCCATTTAATTCTATTATTTGGAGGCCAAATAATAGAATTAGGTATTTTTTTCATATTTTTCCTATAAACAAAAAAATGAGGTCTTAGAGTTTGGGAAATAACGGGGAGAATGGGTAATTCTAAATATTTTTTTAATATATTTTAAAATATTCATTTAAAAAAAATTAAAAAAAATATATTTGTACCTATTCGTCATAATGAGCCCTGGGATTTGATATATTATATGACCCGTTAGAAACAATTATAATTTTGTATTTTCCATTTAATTCTATAATTTGCCCCCCAAAATGAATATTAGGGTTTTTTTCTTATTTTTCCAGTAAAGTTCAGGTGAGGGGCTATACTTCCAGTTCTTCAAAATTTTTCAGCTTATAGTTTCGGAGATAAAGGGGGGGAATGGGTAAAATTTTTTATATTCTTGTTAATATCTTTTAATTAATTTATTTTATAAATATGGAAAAAATATATTTGTTTTCTTCATCATGAGCCCTTTTATTTGATATATAACATGCTGGGTTAGAAACAATTTTAATTTTATATTTTCCATTTAATTCTATAATTTGCCCCCCAAAAAAAATTAGGGTTTTTTTCTTATTTTTCCAGTAAAGTTCAGGTGAGGGGCTATACCTCTATTGTTTTTTCAAAATTTTCCAGCTTATGGTTTCGGAGATAGGGGGGGGGGTAAATTTTTTTATATTTTTGTTAATATCTTTTAATTAATTTATTTTAAAAATATGAAAAAAATATATTTGTTTTCGTCATAATGAGCCCTTTCATTTGATATATAACATGATGGGTTAGAAACAATTTTAATTTTCCATTTAATTCTATAATTTGCCCCCCGAAGTAAATATTAGGGGTTTCTCGTTAATTTTCCAGTAAAGTTCAGGTGAGGGGCTATACCTCCATTTTTTTTTCAAAATTTTCCAGCTTATGGTTTTGGACATAAGGGGGAATGGGTAATTTTTTTATATTTTTGTTAATATCTTTTAATTAATTTATTTTAAAAATATGAAAAAAATATATTTGTTTTCGTCATAATTAGCCCTTTCCTTTGATATATAACATGATGGGTTAGAAACAATTTTAATTTTCCATTTAATTCTATAATTTGCCCCCCCAAAATAAATATTAGGGGTTTCTCCTTAATTTTCCAGTAAAGTAAAGGTGAGGGGCTATACATACATTTTTTTTCAAAATTTTCCAGCTAATGGTTTCGGAGATAAGGGGGAGGGGAATGGGTAATTTTTTTATATTTTTGTTAATATCTTTTAATTAATTTATTTTAAAAATATGAAAAAAATACATTTGTTTTCGTCGTAATGAGCCCTTTCATTTGATATATAACATGAAGGGTTAGAAACAATTTTAATTTTATATTTTCCATTTAATTCTGTAATTGCCCCCCAAAATTAAAAGTAGAGGTTTCTCCTTATTTTTGCAGTAAACTTCAGGTCAGAACCTATAAATCTATTTTTTTCAATACTTTACGTTTTATAGTTTCGGAGATAAGGGGGGGGAATGGGTAAATTTTGGTATATTTTCGTTAATATCTTTTTAAATATATTTTTTTTAAATATGAAAAAAATATATTTGTGTTCCTCAGAATGAGACCTTTCATTTGATATATTACATGATGCGTTTGAAATTTTTTTTATTTTTAAATTTTTATTTAATTCTATAATTTGCCCCCCAAAATTAACATTAATGGTTTCTCCTTAATTTTCCTGTAAAGTTCGGGCAACGCTCTATATTTCCTATTTTTTCAAAATTTTAGCCTCAGTAGTTTCAGAGATCAGGGGGGGGATGGGTAAATTTTGGTATATTTTTTTAATATCTTTTTAAATAATTTTTTTTAAAATATGAAAAAAATATATTTGTGTTCCTCAGAATGAGACCTTTCATTTGATATAACAAATGATGCGTTTGAAAAAAATTTTATTTTTAAATTTTTATTTAATTCTATAATTTGCCCCCCAAAATTAACATTAATGGTTTCTCCTTAATTTTCCTGTAAAGTTCGGGCAACGCTCTATATTTCCTATTTTTTTCAAAATTTTAGGCTCAGTAGTTTCGGAGATCAGGGGGGGAACGGTCGATTTTTTTAGTTTTTCCCCCCAAAAGTACCCCTAAAATCAATTTTTTTTCTTTTACGATATGTACTCCTGATCGGGTCACCAAACTATACATTGATACCAAATTTCAACCTCTTCCGTCCAGTAGTTTAGGACAAAATCGCTGTGATGTGACAGAGGCAGAAATCCTGAGTGATATTATAAGGGTATCCGTATATTGTATATACGGAACCCTAAAAAATCATGTTACAAGAATGTAAAATAAATACAGATTATATAAGGTTTAAACCAATGGATCGTCGGTAAGAACAGGTGATTGAATGACAGTCAATTTGAACCAAAGAGCGGCAGGGAACGTGGCTTGACGACGTCACAAACAATGGGGGAAATGGTCTATACAGTCTCACCCTCCCATCAATATATCAACAGGCGTCACTGAATTTAGAATGGAATAAAAGATTTACTGAAGTTAAATATTGATGTTCTAAAAATTATTTTAAAATTGGAAGAAACCATACCCAAAACTACTGAAAGCTGTGTTATAGAAATAGTTGAAGTAAAAACTAAACGACCATCTTAGAGATGCAGTCTAAAATTCCAATGTACGTAGATTAAGATAACGCAGACCAAAATTATGGCCTCATTTCTCCCGAAGGAATTAACCAATTTTTCCACGGGGCAATATCGAAAGTTCACTGCCTTTCAATCCAGTTGCCGCGTGTGTCAATTCAATTCGCGAATCGAATTGATCATCCGCCGACCGGCTAGTCTGTTCTATAAGAGAGAGAAAGAATACGGAAAAGTGAATCCTAGAAACTTCAATCTCGACAACAAACAGAAATTATTCAATTTTTGATTAAGAGCGACTGACTACCGGTGGAAAACTGAAATTGGCGGGAGACTTATCGTGATCGAATTGTACCGTTCGTTTATTTCCCACAGGATATCGAGACTTTTACGCGAAGAGAACGGAAAAGATTCTTTGTTAGATGGTAATGGGTATTTGAGAATAACAGAATCGAATTTCGAAAATAACACAAATCGAAAATTTTGGAATTTTAGACGAAACATTCCGAACATAATTGTTTTAACAAACTTATCTGGAAATGAAAGATTTTTCTAAAAATGCGATTCTCAGACGTAAGTTCAAAATTTAAAATTTAAATGTTTCAAAGAAACAAGTTAGCCAAGAATTTTAATTGTATGTTCGCATCAAAATAGTCTTGGTTAAAAGAAAATTCCATAGGCTTTTGATGCAGCCGATTCTAGAAGTTGTTTCACCTTCAACAAATTTTTAACTGGGCTGAAATATTTGAAAATTTTGAAATATACACAATTTGCTTCAATGCTTGAGAATAATATTACACGTATTATTCTCAAAAAAAACATAAATACAATTCTAAAGAAGATCTATTAAGGGAAAAACAACATGTACAAACGAATTAACGAAACAAGCATATAATTGACAGGGTCCCACAAAAAATTTTGACGATTTTATAATGAATCCTCAATTGTGCTAAACAGTCAAATTATTATACTTATGTGTGGTTGCATAACCGTTTGAATGAATGTATGATCCGTTAAGTTGAAGTAAAACCTTCCTCTGATTTCTTACTATCGCACCATCTAAAACATTTAGTACGGTAAGGCTGGTTTAAGTAAACAGATTCATTTTTCTTTCAACTATAATAAACGAGAATGAAAACAATGAACATTACAGGTAATTAGAGCGACAGCTCTATCTTTAAATTATGATAAATTGCGGTTTTCATAAACCTTGAATTTAGTGAACATCGATTGTACCGTACAGACCCTTTTGTGTGCTTCGCTGTAAGAAATTCAACATCAACAAAATCCGCTTGACACAATTAAATTACCCTATACAAAGAAATCAGATATAAGTTATGTAATTTTTCATTCGATAATAATATTTTACACACATACAATGTGGCATGATATATGCGAATATTCGTATAACCTTTGACCTACAAATGTAGCATTGAAGAAAAACTTCTCATGATACGAAAATATAGCTCCTGACGTTTTTGAGGTGAAACGTCTTAAACTAATACAGAAATATAGGGGTACCAGTTTAGAAAAGTGGACCCTAATAACAATTAAAATACTATTATTATATTAGTATTAGAAACATGAATCCAGTGTGATTATTTAGCTTATATAGTCAGCACGCTGTTTTGACCTTAAGTTTGTGTCGGTGTGTAGAATAACCCAATCTTCTTCTATTCCGTGTAGCTCAGGATTTACAATTGATACAGAAGTGATTTGTTCGTGGGTTTAAAGTATATAGACTATTGACTGAACGATGGAAGCGAAGATTTACGAAATATACTTCCCGTCTCTCGTTATGTCCCTGTCACTGTTTCTATTTCTTTCTGTAATTCTTAAAAAGGAACAAAAATATCAGAAAATATAAAATAATTATCATTTTGTTACGAGTAAAGTATTAATCCTAATGTGTAATGTAGTTCTTAATTTAAATATATCTGCAAAGTAACATATGACGTGTAGATTAATTTTTAATTAAAATATAAAATTTGTTAAATTATAATTATTGAAATCTACTTTACCTATTTAATATTTTGGCAATAGATAACGAGGTCACTTTGTCTATAACAAATTAAATTACAGGAACAATATTTGTGTAGATATTTTTTAAATATCAAAGGACCTACAGACTATTTTTCAAAATAACTGTTGTAATATAGTTTAATACATATTAAAAATAGTCTCCGTCAAAATGCCTTAAATTAGGGCGGCGCTGTTGTAACAAGAGGGTGGATGTTAAACAGCACATCAAAAGTTTTTAAAACATCTCAGATATATAGGAAAAAATATTTTACATATTCTTGGTTAGAAAAAAGACAACAACGGGGCTTAACATTAATATTATTTTATATTTAGCATTCACATAATACCCTCCTTCTACATCAGCGCCAATCTGGTCACTTCTTGAATTTGTTATTTAATGCTTTCAGCTGGACACTTTTTTAAATTAATTTCCATATAAGCGTGTCATCCTGGTCTCTACCATATACATATTTGTTGTGTTCTGACTTGACATATGTCAAGTCTCTAATTTAGACCAGGGGGTGGTAACTCAGATAGGTAATGTTGGTCCAGCTGTCGGTGAACTGTAATGGTGTTTGATCGTAGCCCTCTTAACAAATTCTTCAAGTACTATTTTTGACAGTTAGCCCAAGTGACAGGAGACAGACACAATGTGATCTTTTTTATCGTCCATTATCTTTATTGTATGATTAGGCTTGAATAAACATTTTTGTCGGCCATTGCTTATGAGATTTATGTCTGTGAAAGCTAAAGCCATCAGCCATCAATCGCTCTCTATTTTTTCTAATTTGTGCTGGTATTTTGTATACAATTCCGTTCTTGGTGTATTTATACATTGTTTTAAGGTACAGTATAAATTTTAACAATAAATATAATTTACTGATTGTTGAATAAATCAACATTTTGATGTATTTGGTACTTTTTCCTCATATACTGACTTGTATTTCATTTATGGTTTCATTTAAGGTTATGAGAGAACTGCAGGAGACAGTTTTATAGACTTTGCTGAAGAAAAACAAGCTACATATTATGTGAGTGAACAGGCATGTAGCAGTACCAGGACATTTGAGGATGATCATTTGTATTGCACTAAGATGCAACCTGCAGTAGAGTCACAGAGTCAAGTACACAAGAGTAAGTATTTTTTAGTGGTTCTTGAATAAATCATAACATTTTGATGTATTTGACAGCATACCAAAAAAGAGTGGTGGTAAGAACTTCTTCAAATCCAAGTAGCCAGAACCTTAGAAAATAACTGTATAAGTGGAAGAGAATAACCAGAAGAGCTAGCAAACTGAACACCAAACATCGTTTACAGCTACTGCATCAGAAGCAATGTGACTTAAGGTATTTGAAAAATGTTAATAGTACAACCATAAATATCTTTTTGAGTTAAATGAGGAATCAAAAGTTAAAACCGAAGGGAAGACGCTTTTCATTAGATGATAAAATATTTGCATTATCACTGTATAAACAAAGTGCCAAAAGCTATAGATTTCTTTCAAAAGTTTTTAGTTTACCATCTCCTAAGAATCTCAGTAATCTTGTTAATATTGTTCCCTTCAAATGTGGCTATAATGCACATATCTTTAAAAATTTAAATAAAATTGTTGAAAAATTAACATAAAAAGAGAAATATTGTATATTAATGTTTGATGAAGTATCTTTAAGTTATGGCCTTACTTATAATTTTTCAAAAGATCATATGGTTAAAATTGTAGATTTTGGTAGTGGTGATCGACGCATACACTTTGCAGACCATGCGTTAGTTTTTACGTTTCAAGGCATTTATAGGAAATGGAAGCAACCAATTTGTTTTTTTTTTTGTGAAAATAGTACCCCTACAGTCGATTTAGTAAGAATATTTGTACAGTTTTTGTTATGAATTATTTTAATGTATAAATAAATAGTGTCATTTTTAACTGTATTTGTTAATTTATCTTTTGTAAATAAATAAATATAATTTCAATATTAGTTTCATTTATTTTGATGGTACATTGTCTTCTAAATGTTATATTTATTATATTCTTGATTATTTTTATGTGTTCTTGGGAAATAACACCACAATCGCAACAAAAATTTGTATATTCAAGGAAAATTTAGTTTTTCCTTGAATATACAGATTTTTGTTTCGATTGTGGTGTTATTTCCCAAGAACACAAAAATAAATCGATGGTACAGCCCCCTATTGGTGACATTTGGGACCAGAAACTGCAGATTCCTTCTTTTAGTATGGTGATGTCAAATTCAACAAACGTCAAATTTAGTACTTGAAGAATTTGTTAAGATGCTTTTGATGCTAAACCTAACCTGTCATGGGACAAAATGCGACACATTTTTTAACATTGAGTTGCTCATCTATCTTTATTGTATGATCTGTGACTTAGACGATGACAAACAGAACATTGGAATGTTCATTAGAACGAAAAGCAAATGTTGTCCTCGTATTGTTTATTAATTTAATGTTATATTTGTTTATTTACTATAATTTATTGATTTTCAATAAACGAAGAGGCTCCTAATATATAACCTGGTCCTCGTTCTTACACAGAGATCTGATTTGTAGAAGGTCAAAGATGTGTTTAGCCGGCGCCAGCGCCGTGTCGGTCAGAATGAAGTCTAGAAACAAATGTGATTTTTGCATTTCACAACCATACTAGTCTATTTTCCATATGTTAGGCAGTTTTCGATTCAGTCAAGAATGTAAAAAAATAAAAATTCAATATGACTGCCCAGTGCAAGAACCACTAATAAATACGAGCATAAATGACAGCTGTCATTGGACAAAGAAGAACGTCTCAAAAGCGCCAAAATATATGTACAAACTCTTTGGTGTCAATATTTATTAAAATATTTACAAAAAAGTTGTCATTTCAATCAAAGACTGAAAGCGACTAGCTGACATTGACTTTCCCGTAAAAACTAACGGCCGCGTACCCCAAGATAGCTCCACTCGATTTTTTGTGATTGTTGTATTCGAAAAGTGCCCAAACAAATGTTCTCGAAAACTTCAGAAAATTAAAATGAAACGCTGATCAGTACTGTCTTTGCACTCTGTGGCATTAATTGTCTATGGGTTCAACCAATTACTTACTCCAAAAATAAATCTAATATTTCACATTAAAACCACGAATTTAAAGAGTCACTCTTCGTTTCTCAACTAATTTGCTGATATATATATATATATATATATATATATATATATATATATATATATATATAATTTATAATTTATAATGGTTTTGCCCGATTTATGTTTATTTATTTTTAATTTTCTTTTCAATATTTTTAATATATTAATTTCATAGTGTTATTTTTATTCTAATTATACAGATTTATGAGTTTTATGGGTTCAAAAGGGTTACTATCAATTTTTATTAATCATCCGGCTAATGTTTTTGGAAAGACAGGCTTTGTGTTTTGTTTATTAATTTTTAACATAATTTAAACAGCATTTTTTAAATGAAAATTTATCTACATTAATTTAAATTCATCAAATCAATCAACTCAAACAATCATTGTACTTACATTTCATTGCTAACTTGGTTCCTGCAGCTCCTTCCTTTGAAGACCCTTGCATTACCTTACCTGGTTCACTATTTCTTTATAATTTTTTTTATTTTGATTCACTTTAACCTTATTCTCTTTTATTTAATTTTTATTTTAATTAGATTCTTTACTTTAAATATTTCTTATTAAATTTTATTTATTTCTTTGATATTAATTATCATGTTCTATGTATTTTACTTTAGTTAAAAAAATTCATTTAATTTAAATTAAGTACAAATATGCTTTATTTATAAAATTTAAAAATTCAACAAATCTCTTATTCATTTTAAAATGTAACATTATCTTAACTTTTTTTTTTTCAAATTTACTATCTACTATTATTATCTAATTAAATGTACATAAAGAATAATCATAATTTTCAAATTGAATATACACAAGTTAACATTACAAAATTATTTAACTTAATAACATGAGTTCATTGTCTTTCCTTATTTGGCAATTTTTTTTACTATTCTTCCTCAAATTTCCATTATTTATTTATTTAACCATTTGTTTATATCTTTTGCATTTCATATTATATTTCAAACTTCAAATTTAATTTTACCATTTGTTGAAAATTAGTTTTCTTATTTGAAGAAATTATGCATTTCTTTTTAAGATTGTTTTGTGTTGCATAACACTTCACTTTACTTTTATTTGTAAAATTTGCCAAATTGAACCTTACTGATTTATTTCCCGCTCTACCATAACCTTTATTTTAGGTTATGGCTTCTGTCAAGCATCACTTTGTTCTACTAACAACATTTCATGGCAACTAGATTTTAACAAGAAATTATCAAATTGAATGATATGTTTACCACGACTGAAAAATGCAGACTCTCTCGAATTTTGCGTGCAGCTTGTATTTATCACCTCGGACAATTGAACATCGATAAAGCGACGCTAACCATCAAACAGCTGCCTAGATGTTTGAAAATTTTAAGTAATTATTTTAATAAATTTTGAATTTTCACTATATGTTTTGAAACTAGTCTCATTTTAAAGAGAATTTAATTTTGATTAAATTATCTTCCATCCACTATAGCTCTTTTTTGTTTTGTAATTGAGATTTTGACCTTCGTAGTTTTCCTCAATCTGATACTTTCTTTTCGATTTTCCAAACTAACTATTCACTAAATCTTAAATCTAATATACAATTTCTATTCTATAAACTTCCTAATTTCCTAAATATATGGAGTTTTCACTGGCACAGTGTTTATTTTATTTCCTGGAGAATGTTTGTCTTTTGGCTAGGTTATATCACATTAGGTTCACATAAAATTGTCTCAGTTCACCTTTTTCACTTCTTATATAAGTGTTTTTATATTATTTACACACTAAACTTCCCTAATTATTATATGTACAAACTATTATAACATTATTTTGTCTGGTTAAGTGAATTTCTTTATGGAGCTTCCTCCTACATTCTATTTTTTTCAAAATTTACCTATTTGCTTGTCTTTTTATCTTGTGTATTGTAATTTTTTATGATTTATGAATTCTATTTTACCTTTTTAGCAATGTCATCACATCAGCAAAGTGTTCAGAAGAAATTTGGGAATCCTTATTTATTGATGATCTGCTGTATGTTTATTTATGCAGATAGTTATTGAAATGTGCATTATTATTACTAAATTTTGCCTAAATATTGGTAAGTTTTTATCCTAATTTATACTTTTCTACTTAAATTGCATGATATCTTTAAATTATGCCTGGCATTAGATAGTTTTGTAATTGCAACTTTTGACAAGGTACGATAATACATTTGAAGACGCATAAAGAAGTGTTCGAGAGGACATTCAATTGTGGGAAGCGCAACTGATGAAGGTTCCCGACCAGAAACAATATATATTATATTTATATATAATATATATTGTCTTGCGTACAAAGGAATGACACCTCGAAGAGAGTATACGATAATACACTTCCTTCCTCAAAGAAACTTTCTTATTTGGTGCATTTCTGCCCCATAAGTACGCAATTCTTGCCAAGTTAAATGATTTGATTCATTAGCTTTCTATTTTACTCTACTTATTTTTGATTCTAACTAGTTTTGCCTGATTTTCCTGTGTCTTATTTAAATAACTCTGAACAATGTTTTATTCTATTCATTTTCTCTAGCTGAGGGCTAATTTCATTACAATATATTGGCAATTGGCAAACAGAATCAGACACAAAACTTAAACTGGAGATGCTTTCCAAGAAATATACCCAAAAATCGATAAACGAACAAAATCCAAGTAATGATACAGACAAAGTAGTGTATAATTTCTCAGACTTTCTCAACGAATCTGAAAAAAAAGGTTCTAAACAAAGGTTTCAACTTCGCCGTAGCTCAAAAAACAATTCCACCGAAGAAATTATTACAGCTGTTGAAGCTTCCCTACACTCGCCGATTGAAGAAATTCGATAAGAAGTGTACAGAATATTACGAACAAGCAAACCGCCAAATTCCAAACTCACTCCATGCGAACAGAAAGCACTGTTTCAACTTCGTAGAAATAAGATATCTTAATCCTACCAGCTGATAAAGGCAACGCTACCGTGGTGATGAATAAGGAAAAATACAATCAAAAGATGACTGACATCCTACAAGACACTTGCTACAAACCAACAACACGGAACCGGACAACGAATCCTGCATAAGTTACAAAAACCTAAACACAGGAATCTCCTATAGACAACGAAATCAAGAAACAGTTGATACCACGCGAGAAGTCATCCAGATGCCCAAGACTTTACGAACTCCCAAAAATACACAAAGAAGGAGTTCTCATAAGCCCCATTGTAAGTGCTGTAAACTCAAAAACTGGAAAAATACATAGACAAGTTTATTCAGCCTAAAGTGGAGGAAGGGGATTCCTATCTGAGAAACTCTGAACATTTCATTAGGAAAATACAACACCTAAATACGAATATCACCGACATCAATGCTAGCCTAGATGTTAAGTCACTATACCCAAACATTCCAGTCAACGAAGCTATAGAGAAGATATCCAAGAAGGAAAAATTTCCCAACCTACATCATTGAACTCGCCAGACACTGCCTAAATAACACATATTTTACATACAATGGGTAAATATACAAACAAACAGAGGGTGCTCCTATAGGCTCATCGCTGTCACCAATAATTTCGAAGAAGCTCTCCAGAATGCTAAGCTTAAACCAACGTTATGGGTTCGATACGTAGATGATATTTTCATCATCTGGCGACATGGAGAAGCCGAATTGGAAAATTTTCTGACATATATCAATACCTTACATCCTAAAATATAGTTTACTTCAGAATTAGAACAAGAGGTTTCAAGTTACAGTTTACAGAGAACCAACACACACCAATAGATACCTGAACGCCACGTCACACCATCACCCAGCGCAGATCCAAGCAGTCACCAACATCCTTACTTCCAGATCATTTAGATTAACACCAAAAACGAAGAAATTGAAATTATAACAGAACAACTAAAGAAAAACGGATACAAAAATCATACAATAAAACAAGCAATTAACCGAAACACACGACAAGAAGACAAAAAAGACATAGAGGAGAACAAACATACAGCTATCCTACCTTATATTAGAGGTACTACCGACAGAATAGGTACTTTCTGTAATAGTCCTTACTACAATGCCGTTTAAATCATCAAAATTACCCAAGCCGTTTTTGAATAATCACTGAGCATACATAAAAAAAAACGTGCCGACGAATTGATAACTTCGTCCTTTTTGGAAGTCGGTTAGAAATGAAATGTTATAAGAATATCTATACTTAATATAAACTAAAGATATTCCCTATGTATGTTTGTTGTCCTGTCTGCTTGTACACATACAAATCTCAGAGAATACGGTAGGGCTTTTGATACGATTTTTACTAATGGATAGGTTCCCATATACAATTTACAACAACAAAATCACAATAAAATGAAATCAGCTATATTGCAGCTGGAATATTCACTCGAGAGTGATCTCACATGCCTATGTATATGAGTAGGGTATCTGAATTAATTTTGTGGTTCGACTTCTAATTTGAAGTTTCATATTTGGTTTTTGTAAATGAACAGTATAGTTGTCAAATTGTTGTACATAAAAAAGTTGTATGTTTAATATTTAACTCAAAAAGGTTTTCTGTAAATTTTATATTAAAAATGTCTTATTTTTAAATCATGTTAATTATTTATGGTTAAAAAAATGATAAAGATAATAAAAAAAGTATTATGACAAGGAAACTTGTGAGAGTATTCATACACCTCATCTAAATTATTGCAAATTCAAGGTCTAGTCATCTTTTCTCCTCATTGTGTTTATTTATTCAGTCTAGCAGATTTCGACAGATTTTCACAAGACATTACACGACTTCATAAATTATGACATTAAGAAATGCTACGTCAGAAATAATGTGCAATCAATCTCGAGTTAAAGGGGTTCAATTATTAATAGCTTCATTACTTAATCGATATCGACTAATAAGTGATTGCTTTCATTAATTTCGTGCCCCCATACTGTTCGCTCCTTGTTACTAATTTAATCGTTTGTCTGGAAGATTAAATAGCGTTTCTGGATCCCTTCACGTCGTTGCAGCTTATTTTGAAAAGGTTATAGTCGAAAATGAAAGGCTATATAAAGCACTGAAAGGGGTGGAAAAGCATAATATCAAATTTATTTATTTAATTAAATTTTTGAACCTACAATGGATATCAGAAAGTAGTGTGTATTCTGTCATCGACAATTAATGACAACAAAATTATAGAAAGGCAGATATTTCGACTGTTGTGTATAATTAGTTTTTAGTGGACGATAGTGAATTTACTAATTTACACGTTTGCATGTTGATTATTAAACGTCATTGCAATTACTTAAGTCTGTATTTCCGATGAAGCTAACATTCGTTCTGGTGTTGCTTATGTCTGAACTACAAAGAAGGCTACACAAGCATAAATGTGCTAAAAGGATACAAAAATGATAATTGTCTTTTGTCACCAAAACTCAATGAACACATTACAGTAAAGTAGTGTTAGTCGTACCTTTGATCAAGGCAAACACAAAGTTTCTTCACAAAGCAATTAAGCTCGAAATTTAATCAAAAACGTGAGCAGACAGATCGAGAGCAATGCGAAGAGACGTGATGAGAACAGATTTAATTCCATCGAAACGTCGCTATTTTATGAATGATGCCAGTACTCTCCAAAACTTAAGAACCAGTATATGGATTTTATATTCACTTTAATTCAATTCACTTTTTAAAAAAAATTATTTATTTAGCAACATACAAAATTAAAACTGAACAATTAAAATAGTTAAAGTACTTGAATAACTTAATACTATAAATGATATTATTTGAATGACAACACGAGAACGTTTCCAGTTGCTTTTATAACATTAACAAAAGTGCTGATGCAAGTCAGCGTTTTTACTGGGTAAACGGACTCGTGTAGGTTTCCGGGAAGTTGTTTGCATATAATTCAAGATGAAATTTGATATCCCTGAGAAGTCACGTACGCTTTAAATTCCGTTGACTTCTCGACTGTGTGAACTAAGTGCTGATATATTTTGCATATAACAACTCCCCTTACATATCAAAAGTTGATGCTATAACATCAACTTTTAGGAACAGAAACATAAAATAATATAAATATGATGTTTGAATGGTATGAAAAATAATAAGTAATAAGTGTATAAAATATGAATAAAATAAAGTAATAGGTAAAAATCAAATTGATATTTGTAAAATAAAATCAAAATATGTTAAAATAAATGAGCAATAAAATAATACGAGTAATAATTAAATGCTTAACCTAAACATATCAAAATAAAATATAAAGTAAAAGGAAATGTGAATAAAAATAATGTGTAGAAAAATAAAAGGTTAATGATATAAATCAATATTAAAAATGGTGTTTTAGAGAACATAAAGGGTATACCTAAACTTGCGTCTCTAAGCTTTGTTCTGTTTTCAAAACAGGCCTAAGCTTGGGAAAGAATTTGAGTCTTGGCTGAGGCACTGAAGTCTGGTCAGGATTGCGGTCCTTTGGAGGTTTTACCATCCTATTTTTGACAGCTTGGAAGGTGATGAGTGCTGCTATGATCATGAGAGCAGCTATGGTTGTATAGGTAAACCAAGAGATATTTTTGGTTACAAACGGCTGGTTTATGAGACCATCGAGGTCTCTGGAATATTGTTCCAATTTGTGATTTGCTACGTCTAATTCTTCTACGTTAAGCGTGTTCAGCTTCAGGGGCTGAAGTTCAGGAATTATAATTTTTTCTGGCACTGCGTCGCAACAGTTGAACGGCACTGTTACTGGTTGGAAGGTTTCTAGAACATCGGTTTGTTTACCAGATTCGGCTTGAACTTTTGTAATTCCTATAAACGCACTACACTCTGATTGAAGAGTCAATATGGAGTTGAGGGAGATTGTAAGAGTTTTTGGGTTTGTATGAGCGCAATTCACTGTAACACTTATGGGTTCAGAAGTAATTATGAGCCATGTATTGGGTTCTAGTTTTTGAACGTTGTATCCTTGAGTGAATATTAGTGAGCTTTTACAGTTGTCGGGTACCTTCTGGACATTCTTTAGAAGTTGAGCTTCACATAACGCGTTTGTGTCAATAGGATATGCGTAAAGTTCAGAACACAGTTTCTTACGAGTGGATAACGGTTTACACGCACTTAAGTCTTTGATCGGAATAAACATTAAAGAATCATCATTCTTTGCAAGATATTTTTGAGTGAAGGATAGCATATGATGTAAACCGGTTCTTTCATCGTATATAGGGATAGGATATAAATGAAAGACTGTGTAAGGATGTTGTTCGACTAAAGGGATTCTTAACACAAATATAAGATCGGTATATGTTTGAAATGCCTCTAGTTCAATGATTTCTAGATATTGTGCGATGCTCGAGTACTTTACAGCCAATGGAAGGTTACTTTTGACTAAATTTTGCGATATTTCCTGTAATGAGGTAATAAGATGTTCTGGTGTTAAAATTGAAGAGTGAATTATTTTCAGACGCGCGAATGTGATAGAATTTAAAACATCATTTAAATTATCTTCTAAGTAGAGATAATTCTCCATAAGTTTTTCACACATTTCAAGTAGTGCGAGTTTTGATTCGACGTAGGCGACCTTATCATTAATTTTTCCGATAGTGTTTTCCAGCTTCATCATGTTATCGTTAAATAGTTTCACGTCAATTCTAAGATTTTGGATAGTTTCGTTGAAGTTTTTAATTACGGATGTGGTGACACTTATTTGGTTTTTTTTTTAAGTTCTCAATTTGAAGTTGGCCTTGATTTAAGCGGTTTATGCTTTCGGTAAAGTATTTTCCGTCGGCGGCGTCTAAATTGCCGGTGATTGCCTTAAAAAGGGTATCTGCCCCATCAAGTATACCTCGTTTGTGTCTTTTAGTGTCCATGTGAATGTCAGTAAATTTCTGTTTGATTGAGTTAGAAATTTGATTGAGAAGGTTAATGTGGGTTTGTACGTCTGCGCGAAAGTAGTTCATAGCAAAAGAATTGAAGTTAACAGTTTTTACAAGAGTTTGTAATATTCTGTTATTTGTTGTAAATACTTGTTCTAGTGTAGAAATGTTTCTGTGTACTAAAAGTGTCCATTTATCATTGGATACAGTTATTTCTGCTTCGTTATGGAAGTAGATACCTAAAGTATTGTTTATTGGTTGTATTTGAAATTGGGGTACTGCTGACCCGAACAGCAGGAAAAACCTGAAACAGAAATTAACTTTCTGAGAATGGTTTCATTCGGTCGAAATTTACTTTTGATTTTTGGTTAGTTTTAGGGTTTAGTACTGTTGCGGAGTTTCTGTGAATCTCCAGGATTTCGAAAGGACCATTGAATTTATTTTGGAGTTTATCCTTGATCTGGGATTCTTTAATATAGACTTTATCGCCTATTTGATAGTTAGGGAGATTTTCAGAAACGTGTTCATCAAATCTGACTTTCGCTTTATGTTTTTGGATTTCCGTTCTTTCGCGAGCAATTTTATAATAGTGAGAGATACGATTATTGAGATCTCTGATGTACTTAGTTATCAGGGCTTGTTGGTTGTAGAGAGTTTCTGGAGTCCTACTCGAAGTATGTCCATAAACAAGTTCGTAAGGGGTGAATCCATGAGTTTTGTTTACAGAATTGTTATATGCAATGATTGCATAAGGGAGGATGTTAAAAGGGTGTTCGTCAGGATTTTCTAGTTTATGGATTCTAATCATCTCTAATAAGGTCGAGTGGAATCGTTCTAATGAACCATTTGACTGGGGATGTCCCACACTAGAATAAGATAGTTTGATGTCAAATAGTTTACACAAATCTCTCATTAGCGTGTTGTCGAATTCCCTGCCATAATCACAATGTATCCGTAATGGAGTACCGAAGTGTTGGAAATAGAATAGTAAGGTACTAACAACGGTTTTTGCGGATTTGTCGGTTATGGGGTAGGCCTGAGAGAATTTTGTTAGTTCGTCCCGGATAGTTAATGCGTAGTTTTTTGTCGGGACTTCTAGAATATCGATGTTGACGCGTTCAAAGGGTGTCCCTGGGGTTTCAGTAATGACAAGTGGGCTGTCGAGATTTTTCCGGTAAACTTTTGCTCTCTGGCAAGATTGACAGTTTTTGATAAAATTGTCAACGTCCTTAGTCAGTCCTTGCCAATTGTATTTTTCTTTTATTCTGCGGATAGTTTCATTGATACCTCGGTGTATATTATTTTTGCCGTTATGGAATTGGTCGAGAATGATGGGTATTTGGTCTTTCTCAACCGTTTGGATGATATTTTGGCAAACTTTCCATTTGATATCGATTTCGGAAAAGATAAACGAAAGCATTTCCAAAATGGGCAGTTCAATGTTATTCTCAACACAGAATACTTCATTTTCAGTAAACACATCTCTACTATTATACAGAGATGCGAAAAGAAACTCGTTGACTATTTCTGGGTCAGAAGGGAGAGGGACGATGTAATAGCGTCTTTTTCTGACACTTTTGCTTGCAAAGACATTTACTCTAGGGGTACGGAAATCAGCATTTTCCTCAAAAATGTCTTCGATGATGTCATGGTGAAAATTTTTCATGAGAGAGCCTTGGGGAAATACTAGGATGTTTTTGTTTCCTCGGTCTAGGAGTTGGCAATTAGAAAATTGAATTTTGTCGTAATCTATGAGAGAGACGGTTTGATATCGATCGACAAAAGTTTTAAATTCTTTGGAGATTTGTTGGAGATTAATGGGACTTCTCGTCTGGGGTTCTTGTGAGTCATCGTCAGTTTCGTTTGTTGGGAGTACTGTAAATGGTGTTAGATGATGGTTTGCTTGAAATGATATGTATTCATTAAAGTTGTTAACTTTAATGCGAGAGAGAGCGTCGGCGTTTTTATTTACTTTGCCGGGTTTGTAAATTATTTGATAGTCGTACTCCTCGAGCTTAAGGCGCCATCTTGCAAGTCTACTTCCAGGGTCGTTTATAGAAAACAGCCAAGTTAACGGGCGGTGATCGGTCAGAAGTAAAAACTTACGGCCAAAAATTATCGGACGAAAGTGTTTAACCGCCCACACTATTGCAAGGAGTTCTCGTTCTATGGTTGAATACTTAGTTTCAGCATTGCAGAGAGTTCTGGAGGCATAGGCTACGGGTAAATCTTTACCTACGGGGCCTTGAGAGAGCACTGCGCCGATAGCAAATGAACTGGCGTCGGTTGTAAGAATAAATGGCTCTTCAAAATTAGGGTATATGAGTATGGGAGTAGAAGTAAGGGCTCTTTTTAATTCGTCAAAAGATTTGACACATTCTGAATCAAACTGGAAAGGTGTGTCTTTTTGAAGTAATCTTGTCAAAGGTTTTGAAATCTTGGCGAAATTGGGGATGAATCGCCTGTAATAACCAGCTAACCCTAAGAAGGACTTGATATCTTTTGGGTCTCGCATTTGTCGGGTTGGATTTTTAGATTGGCTTTTCGCAATCGTTTGAAAACTTCAGAAAGTCGGGCTATGTGCTCATGTATAGTCGGAGAATAAACGATAATGTCGTCCATATAGACTAAACATCTCTCGTTTTGAACACCTAAAAGAATATTATCCATTACCCTTTGGAAGGTGGATGGAGCGTTTTTAAGACCGAAGGGCATTCTAACAAATTCGAAATGACCATTATCAACTGTGAATTCTGTTTTTTGGATGTCTTTAGTATCGATTTCGATTTGGTGAAACCGGGAAGCTAAGTCGAGGGTGGTGAAGTATTGGTATTTGCCAAGTTGGTCAAGTAAATCCGAAATGTTCGGTAGGGGATATTTGTCGTCAACAGTAAGTTCATTTAATTTACGATAATCGACGACGACACGCCATTTTTGGGTACCAGATGCGTCTAGTTTTTTGGGAACTACCCAAACCGGGGATGACCATGGCGAATTAGACGGACGTATAATGCCTTGGTCAAGCGTCTTTGATATTTGACTTTTTACTTCTTGTTTGTGTATTTGGGGGTACCGATATGACTTTGTGAAAGAGGGTTTTGCGTTATTAGTGTCTATCGAATGTTTGATTTCGTTTGTAAAGGTCAGTTGGTTACCTTCTAAATAGAATATGTCGGAATATTCGAGGCAAAGTTGAGAAATAAGTTCGGCTTCCTCCTCGTTCAGATGTTCTAACCGAAGTTGTTCCATAATTGTAGTTTGTCTATCAGGCTGGGTCAAGTTTTGAGAGTAATTTTCAGAAAGAATGTTTACGGAAAAATTGTTTATCGGTTCGAGTTCCAAATTGTCGAAATTAACAGTCTTGGGGATAAATAAAATAAATAAATATTCCTTTATTCAACATTTAAAATCACTGCATTTACAAAAAAAATAAATAATCTTACAAATACAAATGATTTATTTGCCTTGTCAAAACAACCACCACCCGCGTCACTCAGCATCTTTCAAAAATTCATCATACGAGTAGTATGCTTTTCTGGACAGGTATGTATAGGCTCCTTTCCAAACTTCACTATACTTTTCTCATTCCCTCTAGCTCGCGTATATTTATTAAAACTTATAGTCCCCCTATAGATATGGGAATAGCCTTTGCATTTAAAACTGAAGTAAGGAATTCGCCTTTTTCATTAATTTTAACAAGGGCACGGGGAAGATAAACTTTTTCTATTTCGGCAGATGATAGGAAAGCATCAGTATTAGTGAGGTTACATTTTAATTTACATATTTGTTCTGTTCGGGGTTCTAAACAGATTGTATTAACCGGGATGCAGTTATTGAAAGTTGAAGGGTTCTGAGTACGCATGACAGTATCATCCGTAACTTTGTAGAGAGGTAAAGTTTTAAAATTAGTGACAAGTTGTTTGCTGTTAAAGTCTATAACGCAGTTATAGTGTTCAAGGAAATCTGAACACAGTAATCCGTCGAATTCAATGTCGATGTTGCAAATATATACCTTGTGTGGGTCGGCGACATTGAAAGGTACAAGGGTGGATTCGTTGATTAAGATTTTCTGATCGGTGATTCCTTGGATGACTACGTTTTCGGGAAATCGTTGTTTGAAGCGTTGGCAGGTTTCAGGTTTAAAAATTGAAAGTCCTGCACCCGTATCGATAAGAAGTTTATAGGTGTTTGAAGAGTCAGTAATATAATAAAGATTCTTTGAGTTGACGGAAAGAAGGGGTCTTACAGAAAGTTCTGTTCTGGGAAGTTGACATTGGGGCTGAAGTCGTCCAGATTCATTGTCTAAATTTGGGTTTGAATTTCTGAAATTTCTTGGTCTGGGGGTTCTGACTGAGTGGGGGTCAAATGAAAATTTACTTGAGAAGAATCAGGTTCGTCAGAATAAAATTCGTATAACTGTTCAGTATTGAAATATTCTGGTTCATTGTTTTGTTCGAAATTATTAGGGTGATAATCTTGTACGTTTCCGTACTCATCGGGTAAAGAGGTGTAATGATTTTCGTTTTGAGAGTAGTTATAGTCATTGTGATATGGTCCGAATTGCAGATTGTTCAAGTGATGAGTCTTTGGTTGTTGACGTTGTTGATGTTTAAAGAAACTCGGGTTCGGTCTGTAATTGCCAGACATTTGGGGTTGTCTACTGGTAGATGGACGAAATTGTTGCTGTGAAAATTGTTGACTGGGATTAACATTTATAGATTGATTAGCAGGTTGATTGGGAAAATGAGGGCGGTAATTCGAATAGTTCTGATTAGAATTCGGGTTGTGTTGAAATTGTCTCATTCTCAATAAGCATTCGTTGCTTAAATGGCCCATGCGTTTACAAAAAGAGCATTGTTTTGGAGGTGGACCGTTATTTGGTTTACGAGGGGGTTGTTGGAAACTTCTATTACCTGAAAATTTCTGGGTTTCTAAATATGATAGTTGTAGTTCTCGTTTAATTCTGGAAATGGCAGTGAGAATACTGCACGGGTAGCTAGCGCGAACGAGTTGACCAATTTTGGGCTCTAAACCCGTGAGGAGGCTATTAAGAGCCATTGACTCTATTAAGTCAATCTGCGCTTGCTTTTCTTTGATGGTTAAATTTTGTTTGTTTATAGCTGCTAGCATTTTCGCTTGGTGCGTCTGGAGTCTAGCAGAGAAAGTCAGGGGGGATTCATTAGGAGTTTGCCGCATTCGTTACAAGTCCTGTATGAGAGCCGAGAGATCTCTAGGATCTCCAAAATGATTTTCTAGGAGGGTTTGAATTTCAGCTAATTGACTAGGGTTTCGCGAATTAATTAATTCAGCCGCTCTACCGCGTAACTTATTTTTGATGTGGAGAATTAGCAATACTTGCTGATTATCCGTTGCCATGCTGTAAGCAGTATTACAGGAGCATATGAAAGTATTCAAAAATATCGGATTACAATCATACTCAGGAATTATGGCAAATATTTCCGAAAGCTTATAGGGTTCAAGGGTTGGTGTAGCTGCTTGTCTAGTGGTGGCCATTTTTATAAATGTATAAATTCGCACAATAAATAAAAATTAAATGTTGAGGTTTTAAATGTAAATGGTAAATATCTAGTTTATCAAAATCCAATATTGAGCAAGGTTTAATAGAGTAATAACAAATTTGAAATAGGAATGTATAAATGGTAGATTAATAATAAACTTGAAATAATGTTTCAAATACTTCGAAATATGTAAGTCAAAGTAATGGAAATAAAATAATATGATTATGTAAAATATATAGTTTCAAAATTATTTAGGAATGTAAGGTTATGATATTGCAGTATACTTCGTGGGTTCAATTAAAAATTATAAAACTAATATTTACTTTCACTTTTCTAGAACTTTATTTACATTCAAACAGCTGATTCAAAAATACAATAATAATCCGATATAAGCTAGTCGTCGCGGTATCACTCCTTGGCGATCGTGGTGTGCTTCTTTTATAATCCCCGTGGAATTCTCCAGTAGAAAATAATCATCGCTCCTTCCGCTGTCGAGTCTTTTCGAGAATCCTATTTTTTATTGAAGCGTCCCGATCAGAAACATCCCTTCCATGGTAGGGAGCGAGTCGATCTAAATGAACCACCTTCAATTTAGCCTTGGGGTTTCGACGGATCCGGTAGACGACGTCATTAAGCCTCTTCACCACTTCGTATGGACCATCCCAGGCGGGTGTAAGCTTTGGGGATTTACCCTTGCTCCGTTGGGGGTTGTACAGCCAGACTTTGTCCCTCTCCTGGAACCCGACTGAATTGGCCTTGAGGTTGTATCGCGTCTTCATCCGGTCGCTGGTGGCCAACATCTGCGTTCGGGCTAATTCGTGTATTGCCAGCATGTTATGTCGGAGCTGGTCGGCATAATCGTCGATGTCTTGGGGAGGTTCTTCGGGGGAGCCAAATGCCAAGTCGCATGGTAGTCGCAGCTCCTTTCCGAATAAGACCCTGGCTGGGGTCAGGCCTGTACTATTATGTACAGCAGAGCGATATGACAACAGGAATAGGGGAATATGCTCATCCCAATCACGCTGGTTATTGCTGACGACCTTGGATAGGTGTTGTTCCAAGGTCCTGTTGAATCTTTCCACCATTCCGTCTGACTGTGGGTGTAATGGTGTTGTTCTCGTTTTCCTGATCCCCAACATCGTGCAGACCTTCTGGAATACATTCGATTCGAAGTTACGCCCCTGGTCTGAATGTAATTCCATCGGGACACCAAACCTGCTGAATAGTTGTTCTACTAGCACCGTCGCTACCGTGGTTGCCTCTTGGTTGGGTATCGCATATGCCTCAGGCCATTTGCTGAAGTAATCCATTGCGACCAGAATGTATTTGTTCCCCCTCTCAGACTCGGGAAACGGACCGGCGACATCGATGGCAATTCTCTCAAATGGGACGCCCACATTGTACTGCTGCATTCTGCCCTTGGTTCGGGTTTTCGGGCCCTTACTGGCGGCACATGTGGCACATTTGCGACACCAGGCTCTGACGTCTTCGAAGTAATTCACCCAGTAGTACCGCTGGCGAACTTTGTCTAGGGTTTTATTCATGCCCAGGTGGCCTCCGGTAATTCCATCATGTACTTCGGTCAGGATGGCTGGTACCTTTTTCTTCGGAACTACCAGTTGGGACTTGGTTTCTCGTCCATCAGCGCTTTCCCAAACTCGCTTGAGCATTCCATTGTCTACTCTTAGAGAGTCCCACTGAGCCCATAACGATTTCAGCACGCCGGAGTATCTAGCTACCTCTTCCCATCGTGGCCTGGGTGCCCCTCTCATTTTGAGTGACAAGATTGGTTCGATGTCTGGATCAGCCATTTGGTCCTGGATGCACTGTTCCGTTGTCCAGTCTTCATTGACATGTACTCGGATCTGCCTGATGGAGATACCCTCTCGCTGTTCCGTCTTCAGACAATGCTTGCATTCCGCTCTACAGGGTCTTCTGGATAGGGCATCGGCATTATTGTGCAACCGGCCGGCACGGTGTTCCACCTTGAAGTCGTATTGCTGTAATTTCTCCATCCATCTGGCCAGTTGTCCTTCCGGTGTCTTCATGTCCAGCAGCCATTTGAGTGCGGCATGATCTGTTCGGATTAAGAAATGGCGACCATACAGGTATTTGTGGAAATGGTCCACAGCCCTTATTATTGCAAGAAGTTCTTTTCTGGTGACGCAATAATTTCTTTCTGGCTTCGAGAATCCACGGCTGTAGTACTCGATCACCCTCTCTTCACCATCTTGCACCTGGGATAGGACGGCCCCCAAACCTGTGTTGCTGGCGTCGGTGTCTAAGATGAACTTGCCGGACTGTGTAGGAAAGGCTAGGATTGGGCTGGAACATAGGGCTGCCTTCAGTCGCCTGAATGATGTTCCGCAATCCTGATTCCAACGAAAGGTCTCCTTCTCTGTGGTCTGCCGATGTAGAGAGGCGGCAATGGTGGCAAATCCCTCAACAAAACGCCGGTAGTATGAACAGAGGCCCAAGAAGCTTCGGAGTTCATGCTTGTCCCTCGGGACTGGCCAATCACGGATCGCTTCTATCTTGTCTTCGTTGGTGCGGATTCCTGACTCGGACACTACGTGACCCAAAAACTCTACTTCTTTTTGGAACAAGGAACACTTCTTCGGATTGAGTCTCAGGTTGGCATTATTAATTCTGGAGAATACTTCGTCCAGGTTCTTCAGATGGTCGTCGAATGTCTGACCCATGACTAGAATGTCGTCGAGGTACACTAAGCACGTCCTCCATGTTAACCCGCTCAGTACATACTCCATTAGCCTCTCAAATGTAGCGGGTGCATTACATAACCCAAAGGGCATGACCGTGAACTGAAACAGCCCTTTACTGGTGGAGAACGCTGTCTTCTCTCTGTCGTTTGCGTGCAGACCAACCTGCCAATATCCACTTTTTAGGTCTAGTGTGGAGAACCAACGGGAGCCTGCTAGTGTGGTCAAAGTGTCATCGATTCGGGGTAGTGGATAGCTGTCTTTCTTCGTGACGTCATTCAGCTTTCTGTAATCCACACAAAATCGGGTGGTTCCATCCTTCTTTTTAACTAGCACGACGGGAGCAGACCATGGACTGATGGATGGCTCAATAACTCCATTTTGTAACATGGACTCGATGTTTTCCTCGACTGCCTGTTGTTGCCCCAATGGTAGTCGTCTAGGTGGTATTCTGATGGGTTGAGCCTTTCCGGTATCTATTCGATGCTGGATGATGTTGGTGCGACCGGTGGTTCCATTTTTACTGTTAAAAATTTGCCAGTGTTTTGTGATAAATTGCTTGGCTTTCTTCTGGTTCTCTGGCGTCAAGTGTGTCAAATGGTCAGCAAACTGTTGTAGGAACTCTTTATCGGGCCCTGGTTCCTTCACCGACGTCTGGTACTCTTCTTCGCAATTGATGATGGTCTCTACTGGCTCGAAACAAGCTATCTCTTGACCATTGGTAATTCTGATGTCGTTGTCTGACAGATTCAAAACTCTGATTGGTATATCTCGTCCGGTTTTCACTATAGCCCGTCCAACCAAGTAGTCATGAGCTAAGTGTACGGGCTCCACCATTCCAACGCAGCTCCCAGGATTGCTGTCTAGCTGCCCATGAATAATCTGTTCCGTTCGACCGGTAATTCTAGCTGAAGACTTTGCCACAATTTTTATGGGCGTGACTGATGTGTTGACGGGCCGTGTCAATACAAATTCCTCATTCAGGAACCGAAGAACATCATATATCGGGTCGAACATAAATCCATGCTGGCTAATTAGGTCCATTCCCAGTATAAAATCGTCCTCAATATTCGCTACCAGGACCCTATGCCGGATCATGTTGTCCCCTATCTGTAGCACGACATCTGCCTCACCCTGTATCGACATGGACTCGCCGGTGACTGTTCTGAGCTGGATGTTATTGGTAACTGGCCGAATTTCTGATGCTCTCAAAACCCTGGACTTGGCAATGGACACAGCGGCGCCGGTATCGATGGTGATGGTAACTGCTCGCCCGTTGATGGTGCCTCTGATGACTAGGCTGCCGCTATCTCGGCAAAATCCCCGGATGGATAACGTTTTGGGGGCTGGTGGAGGGACAGTCAGCATTCGCCCCTCTATGCTGACTGACTGACGGTCCCTGGTCATGTATGTGGCTGTTCTGTTGGTTACCCCTGGTCGGTGATCGCTCAGGTGGCCTCACTCGACAATTACGTTGGAAGTGCCCTGTCCGTCCGCAGCTGTAACATGCCCCTCTGGTACCAGTTCTTGGTGACCGGTCTAATATTTTGTTCAGACCAGCCAGCAGCGCTTGAAATGGTGATTCTGACTCTTCCTGGTTGAAGGAAACTGCTCGGACCCTCGGCTTTATGAAACTCTGTGTGGCCAACTGGTCTTTCGTTTCCTCTGGCAGGTCTGGGTAGGACAAGTGTACTAACCGTCTAATCTCTGCTTCGAATTCTTGAAGGCTTTCACCGGATTTTTGCGTTTTTCCACTGAGTTGGACTTGGTATACCTGGCTCAAGGATTGATTGTCGTAGCGTTTGTCTAGGATGGCGATGATCTTGTCGAAATTGACTTGTTCATCGACTGGAATGCTTTGGAGGAGTTCTAGGGCCGGACCTCTTAACGAAATTACCAGAGAAGTAGATTTTTCTTGATTATCCCATCCATTAGCTGTAGCCACAGCCTCAAATTGCCGTTTATACATAGGCCAAGATGAACTGCCATCAAATGTGGGTGGTTTACTAATGGAACCTCTGGTACTCACGGTGTTCTGGTATTTTCCTCGCTGTAAGTCCTGTTGCATTTTTTTAATTTCTGTTTCTACCTTGTCTTGGATGGCACTGATTTGGTCTTGAACTGTGTTTTGAATTGAACTGATTTCAACTTTTACCTGGCTTTGAATGGAATCGAGGTCGTCTACTTTTGTTTGAAGGGTGTCCACGGTATTTTTTATGGTCTTAATGTCATCATTTATCTCTTTTATATCAGACTCAACTATTTGCATTCTTTCATTAACTGTTTCATTAACTTGTCTTACTATTTGCATTAGTTGTTCAAATTGCATTTGTCTTTTTTCTTCAGTTATTTTAAATTCATGTTGTCGTTTTAATTCAGTTTGATCTTGTTTTTCTACAAATTTCGAGAATAATCCTTCCATTAAATTTTGTTGTTTTTCATCGATATTAGTGACAAGATTTCCTAATTCAACTTTAAGTTTATCATCAAAAGATTTCACTAACCTTTGTTGAATTTCTTCTTGATGTTGTTTCTCCTTCTTGTCACGTTTTTCTAGAATCTGTGCTATTTTTTCGTCTAGTCCCTCTGTAACCTGTTTGATAATTTTTCTGGTAGTTTCGTCGGTTTTTTCCATACTTCGAGTTTCCATAACTGCACTAATCCTTTACTTCTGACACCAAATTGCAGTATACTTCGTGGGTTCAATTAAAAATTATAAAACTAATATTTACTTTCACTTTTCTAGAACTTTATTTACATTCAAACAGCTGATTCAAAAATACAATAATAATCCGATATAAGCTAGTCGTCGCGGTATCACTCCTTGGCGATCGTGGTGTGCTTCTTTTATAATCCCCGTGGAATTCTCCAGTAGAAAATAATCATCGCTCCTTCCGCTGTCGAGTCTTTTCGAGAATCCTATTTTTTATTGAAGCGTTTGTTGTCGTGCTGAAATGACACAGGGTCGGCTTTGGGTAAATTTCGTAACAATATTATATAAATGAAAGAACTGGTGGTCATTCAAAAATAAAAAATAGTTACTTTATGTGATTCTTACGTTATTATTCCTCGCATCGGACTGTTCTCCGCGTCACTTAGCACTGGTTAGCCTGGTTGCGTGTTCCCTTGCTAGTACTTGGTAATTGTTGTCCTTTTCAAGTAGGTTTTGTCCACAATGATTTAGAAATCTCCACAGTCAGTTAGTATTCACGTGTTCTAACTGTGTTGGACAATCTACTGACTGCGCCAATTTTATATTCACTTTAATTCAATTCACTTTTTAAAAAAATATATTTATTTAGCAACATACAACATTAAAATTGAACAATTAAAATAGTTAAAGTACTTGAATAACTTAATACTATAAATGATATTATTTGAATGACAACACGAGAACGTTTCCAGTTGCTTTTATAACATTGACAAAAGTGCTGATGCAAGTCAGCGTTTTTACTGGGTAAACGGACTCGTGTAGGTTTCCGGAGAGTTGTTTGCATATAATTCAAGATGAAATTTGATATCCCTGAGAAGTCACGTACGCTTTAAATTCCGTTGACTTCTCGACTGTGTGAACTAAGTGCTGATATATTTTGCATATAACATGGATATATTACAAAATTAATGTTTCTTCTTATGTAGAAATTGTGTAAACTGTTTGAATTACAATTTAGAATAGGTTCATTCTCCTTCGTAATCTGAGATTAGCTCTGGATAACAAAATTTCCTATAACTATAAACCCTTGACAGCTTGGTATAAACTATTTTCTTTTAAGATATCCATCGCTCAGCAGATTACAAATTGTACCACAAGTTGGTTCAACGTTAAATCCTTATGACTGTTCATGTAGCAAATGAATTAATGCCTTCCATTACTAACGTACTGTTAATAAATGTTTGACATTAAATAATTTACAGTGTGGTTTGAAGTGGAGAAAGATAAAGTTAAATGGCAAATGTTTGATCAAGACAGTGCTATAGTCGTCAAAGTTGTATTACTCCAAGTTTTAGAGACTAAGTTGAGGAATATTCTTGTGAGAGTTAGTATGAGTTAAGTACATTGCTCCCCGACAATTTTGACTAAGCTTCCTGTTGCATTTAATACTTTGGTCTGTTTAGGGTTAGCTATTCGCCTAAACATCAATTGAAATAGCTTGGTTAGAATTCCGTGAAGTAAAATCAAGCTGCCTTTGGAAAAATACTAGGGGTGTTTAAAAATTAGAATTCAAATTACAAAAACCCATCAGTCATAAAAACTAGTCAGGGTCCAATCACATTATTTGAATAAGTAACAGGAGAACCAGCCTTAAGGGACATATTTTTTGACGTGTCTAACATTGGGTTGTTGGCAAATGTAAAAATGGATAGGTACACCATTGAGCAATGCGTTAAGATGGCTGAAGCCTTTTATGAAAATGAGCGTTTAAAGCAAAATGCTCGTCGTGCACTTAGTGATTTTATTGCTCACCATAATCGACTAAATGTGAGTTGAAACGTCTCCATACACAGATAAGTATTACACAATATACAATACATTACTTATATACAGGAATACTGGTTGATCATTTTATAGACATCTCTTTCTCTCAGAAAAACTGTGAGGAAGAATCTCTGTACAGACAACCAGTAATCCGGGCAATTTTACGAAATTGCCTTACTACACTTTGTTCTACATATACAATTTTTTAAATACTTATCTGTTACAGGAAAAAATTTGGAGGAGAGAAAACCCATGAATAGACAAAATAATTCAAGACCTCCTCAACAATCTTTTCGAAATTACTTACAATAGAGCAAGTTATGCTTCAATTTCATAACACCGGATCTGTAGGAGATGTGTTTGCAGCCGTCGTAATGCGCAAAACATTGTTGCTGTTCGTGAAAGTGTGACAGAAGAGCCGTCAACCTCGACTCGCCGTCGTACTCAAGTGGATGTTGATTTTATAAAGAAAATCATCTTTAGCGATAAGGCACACTTTCATCTCAACGGATTCGTCAACAAGCAGAATTGCAGCATTTGGACAAATGAGAATCCAAGAGTGCTTGTGGTTTGGTCCGGCGTATGGGCTAGCAGCATCTTCGGGCAGTACTTCTTCGAAAACAAGGTCGACCAAGCAGTTATCAATATTCAGATGATAACAAACTTTTTGTGCAGGAATGGGAAGATATAGAACTGGACGATATGTTCTTCCAACAAGATGGTGCCACTTGCCACACAGCTAACGAATCAATGGCTCTTTTGCGCAAAAAAGTCAATGGCTGAGTTATCTCAAGGAGTTGTGATGTGAATTGGCCGCTATTTGCCGCGATTTGCCGAAAATATAGACCATTGAATGGAGGTGTGCCGCCGAAGCCGTGGCTAGCATTTGACCAATAATTTGTTTCTCAGATAATTGTCATGAACTATACTATATTATATTTACAGTTCACATTGGCCCTTATTAATAGTTCACTGTTTACTTTTACAGAAAACCTTTAACATTTTGAATTTGTGATATTTTGCATTGCATACTACTTACCAAAGGCTTGGCACTGAATAATTTTCGAAGTTGATATCCGAATTATGCTACTGCTTGGAGATGAGGTCGTAAACCGTGGTGCTTGCAACTGATTCTCTGAAACGAAAAAACCATCGATTAGTATCAATTGGTCAAAGTACAGGGTGATGCATATAATCATCGATCTTGTAGACTTCTATAAAGCATTTGAATTAATATCGAACAATAAAGGAAATCATTGTTGGCAAAGGGATTGGACAAAATGACTGTGTCTCCAAAATTTTTCAATTCAGCCGTGGAAAAAGTTTTTCAGCACCTACTAAGGATAGGTATCCTAATAATTAAATATATAAATATTGGCAGAATATGTAATTATTATGGGCGAAAAGAAAGAGGTGCTATAACTTATACTAACAGAATTACAACAGAGCGACAGTAGACAAAAACTCTTCAATCGATTTTCTTAAATAGTAACCTTTAGTGAAGGGAGCAGTATTAAAAAAGAGCTAATGTCTTTTTGAAACCAGGAGTGTAATAAATTGAAAATATATTGGAAATAAATCAACAAGGTGGTTCTCAATTGGTCTCTATATGCAGTGTGTCTTCAAAAGTTGCAATCAAATGGACATTTTTTTATAAATAATATTTAGACCCGTTGTCAATGGTTAAGAAATTACGATAAAACGGCACAATTCTAGGATGTAAAATCAAAATATTTGACAATATGTATTATTTACGTGAGATATCTGACCTAGAACGTTTGTAATATACAGCAACTGTGGTGATATTTCCCAAGAAACACTTAAGCATTAAATAATTAATGTTGCTTAAAAGTAAAATACCTTAATTAGATTTGAATATTGAAAATTGAAAAAAAAGACTTCAAAAAAAGGAATTTAACTAAAATGTGAAAAATATTGTTTATGCAACAATTAAATACATTTTTTCTATATTTTGTTGGTGACAGGTTAAAATGAAAATAATCTGGGGAGTACATATATGAGTTCTATTTTGCAACTTTGCTGTTCAACTTGGCACCAACTTCAGAAAGAGTTTTTAATTGTTTTATGACGAAATGAATTCCGACATCCAGGATAAAATATTATATTCAGTTACTACGTACTATATACATAAATAATTATTCGAGAATTCAATCAGTTAAGGGGAGCGCAACTGATGAAGGTTCTCGACTAGAAACAATATATTTTCTTGCGTTCATTTGGATTTAAAAATCTCGAAAAGTTAATATTTAACTGTTGCAACAAAAGTTTTTTGGTTTTTAGTTAAGTTAATTGTTAACAGTAGTTCCAAAAACTCATCGTTAATCACGTAAGCCGTATATCTAAATTGTTTGATTTTTGCAACATTAACGATGTGATATTAGCACGCATCCCCTATAGCCAAATATTTAATGTACCCATAAATTCCCACCGTGTAGTAACAACAGTTCATCAGTAGATGTGCAGAGTACCAAAGCTCTCACCGAAAACGCAAACGAAATGACTGCGCGACGTTGATTTATAAATAAACTTGTATGTCGTATAATTTATTCACAAATTAACAATGATTTGTTGTCGGCCAGGCTGCAAATGAAATTTATTTTCGGTGGTATTAGTTTGTGTTATCCAGTTGCGTTAACGAATTAATTAATTGATAACGGAAATCACTATGATTACCTCCAGAATGCAAAGACTGGCGTCGTTCAACTTTTGGTATTGAAGCACCATCAGAAAAGACATTTGGAATTTATAAGTAGAATTTAGACATAAATAGCAATATTTTTTAACTCGAATGAAACATATTCTCAATTCCAATAGCATTGTAATTTTAACGCTCACGGTTTCGATGTTGGCTCAATGCACACAACGACTAACGATAATACCCACTTCACCACTGGTTCTATAGTAATATTTCTATATAATTGGTCGTCATACAATAAGATATTTAAGCAAAATTTGCATTACGAAAAGGATAATGGGTGTAAGACAACGGTCAAATAATTCGACGAAGAAGCTGCAAAAAGTTTACATAACCGCAAACTTTGGATATATTAAGATGTATATACTCTCGCAAATATATGGTTACCTCAGGGGTACACCAGGGTAGTATCTTGGTCCTCTTGATGATTTACCTGAGAGCCTGAGGTTCTGCTGACTTAGTTAAATCTATTAATGAAATAAATGATGCAATTTTTAGTTAAGTTACTATTTCTTAAGTGGGTTTTTGATTTTTAAATGTATTTATTTACTTTTTAGTAAATTTACTTTATTTTGAAGTCGGTCTTGTTTTTTAAAAATGTATTTATTTTACATTTTTAGTGAAATAAAGGCTTAATTGGATGTACTTTTCGAGCCAAAATAACTTTTTCGATATTGCGAAAAACACGATATTTTTATTTTAAGCAACATTCATTAATTTTATCAGTCTCGTTACCATTACCATTATTGAATAGATTAGAGTATCTTGTTTTCTAATTATTTGTATGTATTAAGAAAGTTTTGCATATGATTCCAACTTAGATGGGCCCAATGTGTTGTAGACGATTTGAGATTCTTCAACTTTTTTAGGTGTGTTAATTATCAGACACTCATTTAACAGTCTCTCCCCCGCGACAGTAGTTTCACTTAAAAAAAATCATTATAAAATTTTTGATGATATAGCACAACTGGATGCAGTTTTCAATTCTAATAAACTTTGATAAGAATTTGTAATATTACAAAAAATAAAGGTAAGCAAAACTTATATTTGCTGACAAACAGTTGAAAAAGTTACATGTAATGATTACATTATATGCTTATACGTTTTTAAGGTAAATACCTTTTTCCAATCTATTTTAATTTATTACACCCTAGGTTCCAAACAAACATTTCCTTTATTAATACTATCGCCTCCACCAAAGGTTACTATATAAGAAGATTGGTTAAAAAGTTCTTGTCAATTTTCTAAAAAAAAAAAAGGTATAAGTTATGTCCTTGAAAAAATAAGGGACCACTTCGGGATCCCACTTAACAGACTCCAGTTTAAACGATCCAAATTCCTTGAGTCGGCTTTGAGTAATCGCTGAACAAACAAAAAAATATGTATGCAGACGAATTGAGCATCTCCTTTTTGAAGTCGGTTAAAAAGTTAATTTGATCAACAATAAAAAGTTTTTCACAATTAATTTTCAATAACTAGATTCAAATTCTGACATACATTTCTTATTTAACCTGTCATTACTCATGTCGGTATTATTTTATCAGCAGAAGACTCTACCGTTCCTCGTTAAACGGCAGGCTACAAACAAACTACAGTTCAAATATTTACATGACAAATATTAGCTTGAAGGGTGGATTATTTTAGCAGTTCTTGTATGAAAAATTGAATTTTCTGATGCAAAATGTACACATGTACGGTTCGTGTATATCTTCTTTATTAATTAATTGAAAGTCAGTCGTTTTGTATGCAAATCCTTTTAAGACATTTTATCTAATACAAAAAGGAATGTTTGTTATTATGTAAACAAGTTTAATGGTAGCTTCTATATAATATAGCTTCATTAGAATGAAAAGTATGAGATATTAAACTTCTTGTTATTATCAAAAATCGTATTTATTGGAATATAAAAGATAACCACCACTATATTTTCTTAGGAATAGCACAGGAAAGCGATAACCACACAAGAACTGACCTATTTGGTTAGGAAACTATAGGAACAATATACGAAAAGTGGCCTAGAACTCAATTTAAGAAAAGTCTGATAACTTAGTGACAAAACACGAGACAACATACCCTAGAATTGAACTTATAAATCTATATCTTAGAACGCCACTAAAGAGGAAGAAACAAAATGGGGCAAGTACAAAATAATTACACTAAATCTTGGGAGATGGAAAAATAATTCAAATTAATTAAATAAGTATTTTGAACTCAACAGTGCCGAGCATAACATGCGCGGCCGAATTGTTGGTTGGTTGTAGACAAACCGAATGAAGTGAAGTTCACAGATCTCAGATGGATTTTTTATTAACAATATTGGAGCTCGCTGCAAAAATTGAAGAACAAATCATGAAATCAATAAGATGGAGGTGAAAACAGATGTCACAAATCTCAATAAACATTATTACAAAGTCTCATTTAACGCTGCCTCGTTACACAAAGGCAAAACTGTGATTAAGATTAACTTCGTAGTTGTTTTTGTTTCAAAATATTTATCAGCTTCTAAGCGTTATTTACTAAAGTTGACACTCAATCGTTTACATAATGTATCAACGACCTGTCGCAACTTTTCAATTTGAAATTTACAAAACTAGTTGGCGATTCTAGTGACGAGTCAACTTTGTTAATGTTTCATTCGAGTAAATTCGTGTCAACTGACGTATTGTGTTGAGTAAAGCGAACAGTAGTGTGTGTGAAGGTGGATTGCATTTGGATTGTTGTTAATGTCCAATGCTACTGAATAATAGGTTATCGGTTTTATTTTCTTCGATAGTCGATGAATTGGAAATACTGTTACAACGAACTCTTGCCCTCGGCGGTTAGTTAAAAAATTAATGAGTTGACTGTTTGAAAAGGTTAATGCTGTTAATTCTGAAAGGGTATCAGCAAACATACTGGAATTATTTCCCATTCGTGACTGTTTTCCATGGAAATTACATTAAATGTGACAAATTAATAGAAACTCCTTTCAGGTAAAAATTATATGGGAAGAAAGGTCAATTCATAAAAGTTCGTATGTGCTGAACAGAATGAGAAGAGGAGCAACAAGTACGGCTATATTATGTTGCTGGCTCAGCAAATAAAAAAGCATTAAAGTATTTTGAATTGAATGTGAATTATTGCCATAGTGAAGATGTTGTTTCCGCTTGAATAACTTTTAATATTTAATGATATTAGGTAGAAGTAATAACTAAAAGTGGCAATTGAAATATTTTAGTTGATGTGGTAAACCAGCTATCAGATTTACAACTAAAATTCTTTAATGAGTTTTAAACTTCTCGATAGAAAATCTATTGTTTACTTATCTTGGGGTACCTTTACCTAATTGGAAAGATGAAATTAAGTCGAAATAAGCTAAGTATAGCGATTATTTAGTCAGACAAATATTTACTTTCTATATTTCCGTCCAAAGGGAACGAGTCAAAGCAAGACAAATATGTCTGCTATTTTTTTATAGTCCCAACGACTTGACTGTACAATATATAGCACTCTTACTCTCTCTCAGTTAGAATACCTTTAGGATAAACCATATATCAAAATGATTTAGTTCTCTGTCTGTGGGAGTCATGCTGTGTATTCTAACCTAGAAGGACGGCATCTTATGTTCTGTGTAAATGATATTTTGGGACTACCTTCTTGTAAATTTAACAATTTGTATAGATAATGTGAAAAATTCGGATAGAAGTATGAGATGAGCACTTATAATGACGTTATAACTCCATAAAATTATGATGGTGGCTCAGCCAGGGAGTTAATACAAAATTATTTTTATTCTTTTTTGTTCTTTGTGCTAAAGTGACCTAAAATTTTACGAAATAGAAATAGTGAAGACACATGTTGTGAATATGGGATGGGTAGAGATTGGAATTACATGCGTTCATGCCAGAGGTTTATAGAAAAATACAAAGTTTTACATTTACATTTAAATCTGCAAGTAATCTTCTTAGTTCATTTTCATTTAACAGCTAGATCGGTGGTAAGCTCTCTAATTTGTGATATACCGATCAGTTGATTGTTAAAAGTCACAGTCTCCAAGAGTAAGGAAATAGATAAGTTTTAGTAGTTGGTTAGTTAGGACTTGAAGCAGAGCAAAAACATTAATGGTTATAATTTACATACCCTAGATGTACTTACTTATAGAAGTACTATTCATCCAACCCTTATTCAGTACTTGAGACTGACCAAATGGTGAAAAAGGAAGAAACGAAGGAAATCAAAATTATTATAAACATAGGAAAAATAAATTTCAATTAAATAGGAAAATATGTTACTCTAAAAATTGAAGATTAAAAGGAATTTATCACTTAAATAACCAAAAAATTATTATGTTTATTATTAAGTTTTGGTTTAAAACTAGATTTTGAGGATATTTTTAACACAAAATTAGCGATTGGTTTGTCAGTGTCACTATCACGTCATTTAACTGGCAATTGCACTCGCTTAAGAAGTTAGACATTACCCGTCGTATTTATGGATTTCTTGGGAATTAGTATACACTTGAGGAAAAGTCTGTATATTTCAAAGTTCCGATACTTTTCTAAGTTCTAAATTAGACCACATTCTCAATAGCAATTCCAAAAGAACCAAAAATTAAAATATATTACAATCCCAATTATTAGATCAGAATTTATAGATTATTTTCTGGCATATATTTATTTAACAAAGATGATTAAACTTACGTAAATCTATTGGTTTTTGTGATCTCAATTTACTGTTGTAACTTATAACATATAGTATCGTTACAGTTCTATTAAATTTGTTTACTGTTATTCGATAGGCAAGATCTATACAAGAATATCAGACTTGTTTTGCTTGGGCAAGGTTGTTCCATAAATTTTCCAAATTCCTTGATTATTGTAACCCCATGCCTACTTTCAAATATAATTTGAAAATTTCAAATTGTAGATTGTCTTATAACTGCCATTGAGAACGGAATCTGACCTTGAAACGTTTAGAAACTTTGAAATATTCAGGCTTTTCCTCAAGTATAGTGTTATTGCTTGAACACAAAATAAATATGTCACAGTTATCATGCAAAAACAGTAAATTAATTGGTTAAATCAATCTGTCAAATTGATAGTAATACTAGCTACTTCAATTCTTTGAACACAATTCATCGAACTGTTTCATTTGAGGTAGCACAACTGAAGACAAGTCCTGCACAAGTATGGAATGATAAAATACTGTCACGAAAAACAGCATTTCATGAGATATAAGTTGTACTTGATATGTGTGTATTCAAACTATAATCATTTTCGCATTTTTTGTGTTAGTCAATCTCTCCTACAATTCAGACAGATACGCGAAATGGTAAAAATGACTTGTGCGTTCAATAAATCCAAACTGATAACTGGACATTGGACAGCCGATGGGCAAATCATTGACATGCCCACGGACATCGCACGAATGGATAAATGCAGCGGTGTTTTGGTTGTCACGGTCAAATATTTATGGATCACCTAATTTTCAGGTATCTCAGAACTATATGTTCGGATGAATGTTGGTTTGGAAATATGTTGAAAAATGAGTGATATTCACGACGGCTAGTGGTATTTTCGTCTATAGTTTCTACTGGAGTTTGAACAGGTTGTTTATGAAATATTGTATGACCCAGAAAAATATGAAATGATTTATCTCGAGTGTCTTGAATAAAATACTGAAACATTTAAAAGAGACGTTTCTTCTTTAATATTTTAGTATTATAGAAAGACTACAACCTACGTGTTGAATGTTTTGTTCAATTTCTTAATCAAACTTGGGGAAAAGAACAATGTTTCCTATTACTGTCTGTATTTTTATTTATAAGTGTTTTATTGTTCATGCCTCTTCATCTTCTTTAGCAACTTTGTCCTTTAAAAATAGGCGCCGTTCATATTGGTCTTGCTGCTCGATTGTGAGGCTTTGGTACCAGTTGCCCCAGTATGTTAATTTTTGTTCCACGTTAGCTAGGCTCAACATCAATTTTGGTTGCAAAAAATTCCATCAACATCATGTCTAAAAGTCATCATAAAAAGTCACTGTCAAAAAGCAAAAGCTCTAACACTCAGCATGCTGGTCCTACTCAATTGAAGGGTGTTAGTAATTCAGACACAATATACAAAAGCACAACAGTAGCATGAAGAAACTTTAGTACAACAGAACCAGCCTAAGTTCCAACCGCTCCGTCAAACGATGGATTAAATTAGAAATAGCTTCTACTTGGCACCCAGTGATTCTCATACCAATTGAAAAACTCCTAGAAACATCCCTAATTAAAAAAACAATATTTTTATATATAATTTTAAAATTTGTTATTCAAAGGGCCGTTGCTTTTGTTGGATATTCTCATTGTGTGATATTTCGTAACTTTGTGGATTAAATCGTTGGTTTGAATATTTAGTCTCTGTGCATCATCTGGAATAAAACCAAAGATTGCAAAAAAAGTACGCTGGTTCATGTCCATATGCTATCAACAATGTTTGAGAAGTCTTACTAAACGAAGGACATCATAAACTTTGATCTCTTCTTAAGGCAAGTGCGTAGTATATCATAATCTTTCTCATTCTCATATTGCTTTATTTTAATTGCTGTAAACTGCTCACTGTTTCTAAATTATGGCTTATTCTGTCAAATGTTGCTTGAATAGCTACTCAGATGTTAACAAATGCCATTTACAACACAAAAATAGTAGAAATTATCTCATCAAAAATTATTATTTAATGAACATTATGGCGTGACACGTGTTGGAGATATAATCTTGAAGATATAATTTTTATACACTTAGTGAAATCGTACTCAGACTTTTTTGTTGGTATTGGTGTACGTTTGTTAACGCTGATTTCCAAAAAGGCCGAATTAATTTAGATGTGAGATAATCTTGGGCGATTTTGGCGATTCTTTTGTTTGAACCTGCATATATCTCAACTATCCAAGAAAAAAATAAAAATCAGGAGCATGTCTAGATCCACGACATTAAAGTTAATTGCAACTAAATATACAGAATGATATGATGCAGTGGCAAAAATAGTGTATCAGGATTTAGCACGAAAGGTTAAAGTTTCAAGGCCATAAAATAACTTACTTTAACTACGAACCTAAATCTGTTTTAGAAATAAATTATTACAGGTAGTGTTGGGACATAGCGAGACTTACCAATCGAACTGTCGCTCACAATAGGCTTGACGTAGTTTTTTCAGGAACAATCTTAATTGATATAGCAATCTCAAATAACAATAACATAAATATTGAACACGCTGAAAAACTAGCCTTTAATTTCAAATTCAGAGACAATGAGACTTGAAAAACACCCGAACTATACCATCAGGTATATCAATAAGACTAATGGTTAGCAAAAAATTATTAAACTCTTGACGAACATCTGAATCAACTGATTCATGAAACCCGGACGGTTAGAAAGTTCACGAACAATTAGAAAAACGACAACCATAGGCCCGGTAAAGGGCAAAAATTCCCACAGAGCTTTTTTTTTTCTGATACATTGTTAGTGAATTTTCTCCTCAAAGTGTGTTGCTTGTACGTATGTTAAGTAAGTGCTACATTGTGGATTCATTCATTCAACGATATAGCTACAATAAAGGGCATTTGTTCACAAAATAAAAATGAACCTAGTGCGAAGTTCGTGATGTTAGTTGTCTGATGTAGCTTAATAGAAATATCATTACATATTACAAAGTCCTCCGCCGCGTCAGTCTGTTTGAATGTTCGCGATAAACTCAAAAACTACTAAAGGGATTTTCAAGCGGTTTTCACTTATAGATAGATTCATTTATGAGGAAGGTTTAGATATATAATTTGGAACGGTTTTGTGTACATTGGTTGAAGTATAACGATAATTGTAGGAAGTGTCGGAAAAGTCAAGCTGCCTCCTGGGAGCTTTTATGGAAAACGCTGCTTAATAATTTTGACTTGATGGGATATTCCTCTTTTATATATTTACAAAAAAGTCCGCGATCCGTCTTTTAGGGACAGCTGACTATACCTGTTTAGATGGTTACATACATAGTATAAAACAAAGTCGTTTCTCACATATTGTCCGTCTGATCTTTTAAACTACGCAACGGATTCCATTGCCGTTTTCATCAAGAGATAGTATTTCAAGAGGAAGTTCTCTTTTGTGTTAATTTGTTTAAATATGATGACAATTCTGGTGTCGCTGATATACTCGCTCGGCGACCGTCACATGCGAGAGCATATTGGTTCAGTTGGCTGGAACGTACTGTTAACAATGCCATCGTCTCGGGTTAGATCCCCATGATTCATTGAATTTTTTGTGGGTCATTGAGTGGATCCCTGGAATGTTTAAAGTCACACTGGGACCCGGTAAGTGGCGCTGCGATCAGGTTGTAGGAAACTCCTTAACGGTCAGGCCGATTGTGATGAAATTTTTTGTGTGCATTTGAGTATGAGATTTATAATTTAATTCTATAGGTGACGTTAAGATCCGGTTGTAGGAATTTTTTTAATACCTCCTAAACGGCCGATTGTGATGAAACTTTTTGTTTGATTGGGTTACATTTCAATTTAACCCGGTAGGTGGTGATGCTATCGGGTTGTTGATTGTTTAAAACTTCTCATATACGGTTGGACCGATTTTAATGAACCTTTTTGTGTGTGTTTGAGTGGGATTGCTTACAATTTAGGTTGCGCTGCCATTGGGTTGTTGGAAAATTTTTTGAACGGTTTGGCCGATTTTGATGAAACTTTGTGTGTATTTGAGATGGCTAGATTTACTAGTTGACCCGGTAGAGGGCGCTGCAATCAGCATGTAGATTTTTTTTTTAATCCTAAATGGTTTACACGATTTTAAGGCAAGTTTTTATGTGAGTTTGAATAGTTAACTGGAAGTTTTAGATTCACAATTGTACCCGGTATTTGTATTTAAATTAAATACCAATTCTTCTGCCGGGAAGGGCCAGCTAGTTCGGAATAATGCCAAGAGAATTTTAAAGGCAATAACTTCAGATGTGTCTAAAGGCTGGATAACAATCTGGGAATTACCTACATGGAACTGCGAGGTGATTACTGTGAATGAATCAATCTTCAAATTTTTGAAGACAATAAAAACAAAACCATCATGATATGTACCTAGTTAACTACTACTAACACTAGATTTTCGCACCACTATTAATATCCCTGAATCACTAGTCATCGAGAAGTCAAGCTCTCCCCACAGAGATTTTGTGAAATAGTTTATTTCTACTAAGGAAATATGCATTAAAACTTCTGTAAATCAAGTCACGTACAAATTTTACTCAAAAGCCAATTAAAATCTTTCTCGACTTTTAATTGACACCCGATGCAAATAATAAAAGTGACTATAAAATCCGGACGCGATATTGAGAAATCTGTCTGAGCAATCAATCGTTTAGCTAATAAACTTTTTAAAATTATATTCCATGAAATACGGTCGGTGGTGCAATGCATCTAACCAATACAACATGTATAAATCATCTTTAAAACATGTGCGCTGGCATTTCGTGTGCACTGAAATCCAGTGAGATGCAATTTGAAGCGTTGTTACGGAAACATTTATGTTTGCTCGGATAGAATAAAAGACGTGATTTTCTTTCGTAGAGGGAGGAAACACTACATTCTTCTTCGTTTACTACGTTCAAAATTAATTTAATTTCTTACAGACTGGCAATTTTGTTGGAATGTTATATAAATTGCTTAAATAAAAATGTCGAACAAATGCGGTTTTGCAGAATATTATGTAATTTAAAAAGGGGTTACCTTAAGGAATGAAATTTACAAAACTTACCACTTTACCGAAACAATAAATTAACAGATTACCTTGTTATATTACACTATGAGGAAGCTATAGAGTCTTCATCAAAAATTACCGCACCAATTGTCTCACTTACCAAATTTACTGTTAGTTGGGAGTTTAAAATGTTAGAAATCAACGAGCATATTAATCACTCCTCCCAAATCTGCGAACTTATTTAAACACCAATATCGAAAACCATGAAATAAGATCAGAGAGAAGTCATTAGAGTCGCGGTCAACGAGACGTAGAAAGCTGTCTTTTTTGGCTAAAAGAAAACATGTATTTAGAAACACAAAATGATTATACAGGAACTGTATGGTGGGTAAACAATTGTACCACGTTTTTTTGCCAAGAAGTAAAAGCAAATAAATACATAAATAATTTGGTCAAGTGCGAGTTCTAATATTCCAGTTTCAGACAAGCAGGGAATGAGTGCATTTTCTTATATTTACCCTAATATCTTTTAAAGGAAGCGTTTTAAATTTATAAAAAATATACACATTGATTTTCCACATATAGACTTTTTATTTTATCTGCTTTAGGATTCGCTTGATTTTTATAAGAATATATATGTATTTATTTTTCTAATTTGGCCCCCAAAAAATAACATTAGAGTTTTATTTTACTAATAAACTTTCAGGGAAGCCTTTCATAATCTACCGTCTGAATTTTGAGGGTCTGTAGATTGGAAGATATGGGGCAAAACAGGTCAAGTTTTAAATTATAAATTATTAAATCTGTTATTCAAATTATTTAAAAATACAAATAAAATATATCTTTCAAACTTAAATAGTGTAGTTTCTAAAGTGGGAATTAAGTCGATGTTTAATATTTTTGTTAATATCTTTTAAACAAATGATTTAAAAATATAATATATTTGTAATTCACATAATGAGCCTTTTATCTGATATGATGCGTTTGAAAATTGAATATTTATTTTCCACTTTATTGTATAATTTGTCCCCTAAAATTACTATGGGGGTTTTCTAATAATTTTTCTTATAAATTTCAAGTGAGCATCAGTACACCTAATTATTTTCAAAATTTTAGGTAGTATGCTTTCGAAAATAAAGCGAGAAATGAGAATATTTTATTTATATCTTTATATTAATATATTGTAAAAAGTTTTTTTAAAATTCCTGTTAATATCTTTTAATTAATTTATTTTAAAAATATGGAAAAAATATATTTCTTTTCGTTATAATGAGCACTTTCATTTGATATATAACAAGATGCGTTAGAAACAATTTTAATTTTATACTTTCCATTTAATTCTGTAATTTGCCCCCCAAAATTAAAAGTAGAGGTTTCTTTTTATTTTTCCAGTAAACTTCAGGTCAGACCCTATACCTCTATTTTTTTTCAACACTTTACGTTTTATAGTTTCGGAGATAAGGGGAGGGGAATAGGTAAATTTTGGTATATTTTCGTTAATATATTCATTTTTTTTAATATAAAAAAAATATATATTTGTGTTCCTCAGAATGGGAATGGAATGGGATTTTTATTTAATTCTATAATTAATGGTTTCTCCTTATTTTTCCTGTAAAGTTCGCGCAACAATATTTCCTACTTTTTTCAAAATTTTTGGCACAGTGGTTTCGGACGTCAGGGGGGGAGAACGGTCGATATTTTTTTCAGTTTTCCCCCCAGAAGTACCCCTAAAATCAAAATTTCTTCTCCTGATAGGGTCACCAAACTATACATTGATACCAAATTTCCACCTCTTCCGTCCAGTAGTTTAGGAGAAAATTGCTGTGATGTGACAGAGGCAGAAATCTGGAGTGATATTATAAGGATATCCGTATATTGTATATACGGAACTCTAAAAAACGAAAAGCGATCTCAGAAAAAGGAACTTAACTAAAAAGCAACAATTAAATACTTTTTCTTCAGTCCGTGCTAAGTTGGACAGCAAAGTTGCAAAATAGAACTGATAATAATTTCAACAAATTTCTACAAAAAAAATCATAAACGTAAACCTTCCTCATTAATATCTATTGGCGAAAACCGCATGAAAATCCTTTCATCAGTTTTTGAGTTTATCGCGAACAGACAAATAGACGCAGTGGATGACATTGATTTCTAATATGTAGTGATAAGTACAATAAAGTATTACAAAATTAGTGTGACAAAAATAGTTTTGACTGGTCAGTTGTGAAATGTAAAGTTCATTTAGAATTGTTACACAGTCATCCTCTTTATTATCATTATTATTTTCCTATTGTATCTGCTGTTGGAAATAGCCTCCTCTCAAATTTTGCTAAATTTCCGATCATAGACAGCTAGTAGCTACTTCCAGCGAGTCATTCTGTTTTTCTACTTATGGGACCAGCCCATTTATATTTCATAGAATAACTTCGATGTGGACCCGTATTTCTGTATCCTGTCCAAAGGTCCTATTAAAGATTTTGTTTCGAATGACTTGAAATTACTTGCTGCTGCTTTTATTTATTGTCAGTATCCTTGCGCCATATGTTAGCACAGAATCAATGTATTTGTGTCTTTTTACGCACATTGAAGGAAGTATTGATTTTAATTTTCCAGAAGCTGTTAAGGACAATCCTATTCTACGTTTTATTTCGTATATTTGATTGTCCCTCCCAATCAATATTTCGTATCAATATCCATAGATATTTCTACAGACTTGTTTGTTCTACGTTTTTGTAGTTTATTTTTATGAGCTCACTTCGTATTAGGATTCTAAATATTTGTGGTTATGTCATTTTTTTTTGTTTGTTTGTGGCCTTCGCCGATCAGCATTTAGCCAGCCTCGAGTTAGCAGAGGTGCATATTTAAATGCGTCTGGGATAACCCATCCCTCCACTATATTAGCAATTTCAAACGTATCGCAGAGCGCTTATAGACAACCACAAATACCCATAGGCGTGAGCCTGACTCGAACCAGCTAGGCCAAAGCGAACTTAGTTTCGAAGCAAGCGCTTCTTCCGCTAAGCCACTGACCCCCCTTGCGGTTATGTCATGGAGATACAAACTTTTGACTATTTTCTGAATATTCGTAAAACATAAGAATTCTCTATATCATATTCATACTCGTTCTTTGCTAAGCAACTTAAAATATCTGATTACGAATGTGCGATTGATAGAATAGTAAATGTAAAAGATATCAACAAAACTAAATGATTATGGATTTCAATCCAATTTCTTTAGATTTCATATGCAAAAGTACTTCATTCCTTCTGCACCGCTATTATTAAAAACAAAATAGACACAAACTGAGAATGAATCTATGTTCCGTCCTGGAATGGACAATCCCTAGTTCTTCCCGTTTATTTATACAGGAGTGGAGGTGATTCAGAATATCCGCATATATGGAGAAGTTACACTTTATGTCTGTTGAAAAACTACCTTTTTCAATAGAATGAAATATTAAAAGCTTTCTATACACTTCTGAGAAAAGTTGTTCATTTAAAGCAGTTCGATTCAAAAACGATTGAATGCACTTATAAAGAGAAAATTCTCTTTGAATGCATAACCTGGAACTACCTACGTACATTAAAATTGTAATACCTGTATCTTTTTTAATAAACCTTTTGATGTTGAATTGAAAGAAAGCGAAACACAAAAATTGTATATCTTTTAGAAATGCAATCCCCATCATGTCTGTTAATCTCGACGAACAAAATCTCTTTCATTAACTATATTAAGTTCCATTTTATTTCAGTTCTTTGTTGCCGGCCCACTTTTAATGCGGAGGCGTGCTGTATTACGTATTTTTGAAGTAAGGATTAAAGGGAGTATTGATGTAAACGAATCCTAAAAACGAATAAACATCATTAACACCCGGGATTTGTTTCACGCGAAGGTGTCGCGTAGGATTTGCATATCTAGCGGGTGTTAAAATTTGAAAGAAACTAACTAAATACACGTGTAGAGCATACATGCCTAACTAAAATGGATGGTTTTGTTATAAAATCGAAAACAATAAAACTTATTCTTCTTGAAATGTTCTGTGCACTAAGGTAAAACCACGAATTGAAATACCTTAGGTTGTTAAATATAATCCCAAATGAAAAAGAAAAGTGTCTACTTTAAAAAAATTGAAAAAGTAGCAAAATAATTTTTGTTTTTTGCAGTTAACTAAAAAACACAAAAAAATATATAAAAACATAGGATCTCTATATAAAAAAATAAAGGTGATTTTTGTGCAATTCTAAAATACTTATCATCAAATGGGTGACGAAAATTAGAAAGTTCGGAAAATTGTTTTTTAAGATAAAGTGGAAAAAACAACAAAATATTGTCCAAACACAACATCAAAGTCAGTTTTAAGTCACAATACAAACTTTGTAATATTTTATTTAATGCCTAAGAGAGAATAGTTAACAAATACCTAGATTCTGGAGTTTATAAGTTCGGAATGCAATAGTTTCTATTTTGGTATATAACCTGCAGAAATTTTACCACCCGCTACGATGGACATTTTTGATCCTTCAGATTTAACCAAAACAAATTCAACATTCTCAATTCACTGTTTACAAACAGGCTATTCCTTAGCTAAATTAACATATAGTGGAAATTTTCAAAAGTATTATTGAATCTTCATCCTCGAATTAGAGTTTAAATGATTGGCTAGATTTGCAAAAGAGTGTCTGTCCTCTTTGATGTATTCAAATAGTACCCTTGTGGGTTTATCCCAAACTTTCATGATATTATAATATTATCCACCATTATACTTAACTAATACTATAGTATGTTAGTGTCTATAATGTAAAATTGCAGTAGTGTTTCGTCCATCAGTTTGTTTCTGTCTGATAATGGTATAGCGTTTTTTGCCGAAACTGGACACATCAAAGTGAAAATATAAGTGATATTCAACATCATGTCGGGAATGGTAGTGCAATGTACCCATGATGGGATTCCATCTTGTAAAAACCCATTGGCATTATATGGGTTTCACTTTGTAGATTACATCTATCAACTTGGTCTTATTTGTTTTCCACACTATTTTCGGTCTGTCCTTCCCTGATATTCCTACAAAGCATCTCCCCTACATAAGCCTTTGTGTAACTCCTAATGCTTTGCATAATTTCGGTTTTTGCATCCAGGTTTCACAATTGGATGTTACATTGATCAAATACTTTTTTCTTGATATTAACTGACACTCTAAACTCGCGGACTATTGAGTTCTTCCTGAATATCAGCCATGCAAGTTTCGTTCTTGTTTTTTTTTAATACCCCTAGGTATATAATTATATTCTTCCAATACTGGTTGTATTATTTAAGAAGTCTTGAATATCTATTAGATCGTTTTACATCCGTTTACTTCATATTTATTTTTAGGCCAAAAATATCAGATAATTGAGATATTGGCTGTCTACATTAAAATCCTTAGTTGGTCCAAGTTTTCTTAAGAAACTTTCTACAGCTACAGCTTTTGTGAGATTAAGTCTATTTGTGGGAAATTCTGGGCTGCCTTCAAATAGTCTGATTTTGGCTTCCTTATTGTGTCGAAGGATTTTTTTTCGCATAGTATTTGCCGAAGGTTTTTACGAAACATATTTAAACAATTTTTATTTGAAATCTCAGTCAAGAGTAGCGTTCACAGCGATATTATTATGGGTTTCCAGTTATGGGCATCACATTTGCTTCACTCACAAACTGATGAATTTTAAGGTAACATTTGACATTTTATAGAAATGTTGACTGCAAAGGTTCAACGAAGAATTTTAACAAATACATACGGATTAAGGAACTATATTCTCTATATAATGAATTAGCCTAAGTAATTAAAAAAAATCTGATAGCATCAAATTGGCCTGATTAATATTCCATAAGTGTACGTTCCAACAAGTCATTACAGATTGTCGAAACACCACATTCGCGTGTCCTCTATCACACTTGACAACAGAGAGCCGTGACATGCTGTTCCTATTGTTAATTATCTGTGTGTAGAATTATCGTCTGTGTCGAACAATGAATGGGTTTGACATGGATTTTATCGATACCTAACATACCTCCTGATGTAATTTGGACTCAGAAAACGACATTGACAAAGTATTCTGATAAAAAGAGAGAGACGGAGTATTGTGTATAAAATTGGATGAAAGTTTAGCCGCGAACAATTTCCTTTAAAGTCTGATAGAAGTTGAAGTCTTTTCAGCTAAAGGGAAAAAACATATATATTGCACGAAGTGAATAATAGCATTTTCAAGATTGTTATTATTTTCCTTCATCGTACAATTCGCTTAAAAGTAAAATGTTAATACAAATTTGACAACAGGTTACTCAAAAAATACAGAGTGCAACTCTTCTGGTGTAGAATTAAAATTCAACATAAGAAACACTGAATACCAGTCGAGTTCATAAGTTTTCCGTATCTAAAGGTTATAATTTTACGATCATATCATTAACAGAAATTTAAAACTTTATAGAATAGGTAACTTTTTTAAATTTAACTTTAGGATAGTGCTTATTCGTTTCAATTGTAATATTTTTCATGTGGTTTTAATGGATCGTTAGTTACGTAACCCTGTGAATAATATCAGTAAACTAAACCAAAATTACCAGTTAATAAATACATACAGAAGTACAGAACACCCTGGATCTCGAAAACTAGTAATAGGATCTGTTTGAGCCCCGGAACTTTTTTTGTCAGAACGACAACTCCTACAACATACCGTAAACAGTCCAGGCTTAAAGAAGTACCTAACGATTGAAAGTAGAAGTTGTTCTGTTTTGACGGATAAAACAAATAGCAGATAGTAGTGGTTTTGATACTAATCGTTTCTGTTCGTGGCTGTCCTTGTAAAACGTAAGCTGAATAGCAAAAGCTGAAAAGTAGTGAACGAGCTGAACGGCCAACCAGAAAAGGTTTATTGAAAAACTTGACAGTAGTTTGTTTGATCTTGCAAATAATGTACGTTTAGGTTGCCGTTTAGATATACTTTCGTTCACCGTTGTCATTGTTAAAACCTTCACAATTTAGTTATAAATGACGGAATTGGTAATAACTAATGATTGCTATGTATTATAAACTTTATTATGCGTGTATATATTACTATTATTTAATGGTGTATGTTCTTGAAAAAAAAAATTTATTTAAATTGTTTCTACAATATTAACATATAAGTCAATTAATATTTTACATTAATCCTTAGTATTTATAAGTAATACATACATCATTAAACATAATAGAATAGAATTGCAAAAAATTGCAAATACGAATATTCACATAAGACATAAATAAGAGCATTCTTTATATTGATCAGGGTATGAAAATATATGTAGCAATCGTTATTTAAATATTAGTGTTAACTAAGAAGTAAGTTATTATGTATGTTGCAAAAACATATTTTTTTGTACTTTATCATTAGATAAGTTTTCCAGTTATAGAGAAAAGCTTCTTGCAAGACACTGACAGTGCCAAACAATCTCTTTAATTTGTATAATTATATGAATTAATATAATTGAAATAAACGCCATAAATAAATATATAATATGTCCATAACAACACTGTATCACGTATTACACATAAAAAATAAAACCTTAGAATACTGTTTTTCAATTATTGTTTCTTATCGTACTGTTTAATATTAATCTCAAATATACAACATTGCAGGAGTAAGGAATCTATACATATACATATATATATATATATATATATATATATATATATATATATATATATATTCTAATATATAAATGGGAAGATCTCTTATTAAGTAGCCAATAAATATTGTAATAATTGTAACAATATGAATTTATTTCAAAGACAACATTTTTGACCGTAAAAATATAACTGTTATCTGTTATTTTCAGTTCTTATATGCAATAAATAACATTAGCAACTCTTAATTAAAATATAAGCTTTACCCATCTCTAATGTAGAGACCAATTGAGAACCTCCATGTTGAAGTTGGTTATCTGACATTTATTTTGGATTAATTCCAATCTATTTTCTATTTTTTACGTCCCATGTTCCAAACAGACACTTCCTCTTTTTAATACTACCGGCTCCACCAAAGGTTACTTACTTATATAAGAACATCAGCTAAAAAGTTTTTGCCGATTTGCTAAAACCGGTACTATATGCCCTTGAAAAAAATATGGAACCACTTCGGAATCCTTCTTAACAGAATCCAGTTTAAACAATCTAAATTCCTTGAACCGTTTTCGAGTAATCGTTGAACACACATATGAAAAAATTTATATACAGATGAATTGAGGACCTTCTTTTTGAAGTCGATTAAAAAAAGACCGAAGGCTTTCAAATTTATAAGACTGACATCATAAGACCCGCTTGAGGCTTCAACATATAATTGAAAGGGTAATTTCCACCAATTATTGTACCTACTAAGAAAATATTTAAATTTTCTTATTTTGAACTCGAAGTTAATATTCTGTTTCATTTCATTTACTTACCATTGGACCGTGTATTCGTAATACGTGCGGTTGTCAAATTACGAGGAGAAGCTACAATTAGATGTCTCTGTGGGATCCATACATATGCAAATAGTTATGAAGCAGAAACTGAAAAGGCTACTGGGACGTTCCCGCAGACAGCTGGATTACTAATTTACAATGTGAACACGGATTAAAATATTACATCCGACAGAACTATTTTGATAGAGAGACAGTGTGAATATGTTCGGGCATTATTGTTGAATTTGAAAGGTTTCACTATGTGGGCGTAAATGACGAATGACATATCGTTGTTCTTGTAGGTGCAGGAAACTGGAATTATTTGGTCTGTTGATAACAATTTCATAGATTTTTAGAGGTAACTGGATTGCTACAAAAATACATATTACAGTACAATTTGAATTCAAAAAATTATTAAACTAATAATAGCATAATGTATTATGGTAAGTCATCACTGCTTCGTGTCATTCAATTTATTAGGTCCACCAAGGTGGGTGGTGTGTTCCTATTGGTCTGCTTGTTTCAGCCAATCAGAGGTTTCACTTTCTGGCGGGTCATCGGTCCACTAGTCATTGCGGTATTGCTCTTTGTCGTGAGTGTGTTCTCGATGTTTCGTTGTACACTGGACTCTTGTGTGAGATGTACCGTCTCGCCAGTGCTACTCTCCAGTTGGCTAGGAATCGTTAGGTGTAGTCTAGTTTAGTCAGATTCATTTTTGTTTTTCTATCTTGATGTCCTGTATTGATTGGATGGCCTGTGCAGATGTTTTCGTATTTTCATACTTACGCTCATTCTTATGTGGACTTGCTTTTTGTTTTGCTTGGCAAACGTTCGACAGGCTGCAGTCTATGAATATAATTTCATAGCCACCATACATATTATATTACAATGAGAAATAAATAAACACTGTTTAAATTTTTCCGTGATTTTTATTGATGAATTTACAAAAAAATCTTGGTTAAGTTTACAAATTTTTCTCTTGGCCGATACACTTGTATTAACATTAATTTATAAATTTTATATCAACATTTAATTCGTTTAATATACTATTACTTTTGAAATTAGTGTAGAATGCAGCTTTGATTAATTATGTAATAAATTAGTATCATTAAACCAATATTGCTAAATTTACAGATCATATCATATCATATACTTACTATTATTAATAAGCAAATACGGAAACCCACTACCCCTTTTTCGGCCTTTATTTTGAAAGGAGGGTAATAAAACGTATACCATTCGAAAGGTACTGTATATAATATATAAATTATTGATAAAAATCCAAGTGAGATGGCGCCGCCTTAAAATCTAATGTTCGAAATTTGACAACAGTCGACAAAACCCCAATCGTCTAGCGAAGTATTAATATTGCTTAAATAATCGACTTTTACTTACTATGATGTATGCTCTAAAAACCTTCTTTTCTATTCATTTATGACGTTACTTTTTTACAAAAACGTTGACTTCAGAAACTATTGTGTTGAGATCAAATTGAATGTATTTTTAAGAAGTTTGCGCATTTACCGAAGAATCCACATGAAAAGTTTTACGTAACTATTTAGAGATTTTAAAGCTAATTGATAAATTTTATTTCCGATACTGACCAAGTTGAGTATATAAATTTCTTCAGTCATGAATTTATGACAAATTTAATAACAATTTATTAATATTTTGGTGTATCCATTACTGCGTTCAAAGGCAATCTTTTAAATATAAATTTTAAGATGTCAGCTAAAATAGTAGTCAGTCAAACAATGTTTAATGTTCTTTTAACGAGATGTGATATATATGCTGCAAATATATTTTTACTATATAATAATATAATACATATAATGTTCATTTTGTCGAAATTTCATTATGAGGTTTTGGCATCTACAAATTGATTGCTCGGGAAAAATTGTTTTACCGAGAAAGAACGAGACTGTTACAATTATGACAGCTTTATTTAATACACGGTGATTCGGTGATCTACTTGAGAATAAAACTGCTATGAAAAATTATTTGAGTGTAAATTGATGTGTAGGATCTTACTGTTTTTCTAGCATTACATTTTTATAGCTGAACTTTTCAAGATTTTAAAGTAAAAAGTGCTGGTTAGGCCATTTTTGGACGAGTTTTTATATTAATTTATGACACACAATAAAGTTGTCTTGGGAGTCGTTACATATGTTTATTGAGATATAAGGCGCTGTAGACTACAATTATACAGGGTGATTCCAGATATGTTAGAAACCAAATGTTTTATTGGGTGGCCCAGTTGCATGTTTAGACTGTTTAGAATATTGAGCGGAGTGCAATTACAGTTATACAGGGTGATTAGAAATAATAATTATATAAGTAGCCTATTAGCGGTTGCATTTACAGGGTACTTGGAATAGAGGGCGCAGTAGAATTATAGTTAAACAGGGTGGTACAAAAAATATTATATAGGGATACATATACAGGTATGGTGGAAATATGTTCTGGAGAAGAATTATAGTAATATAGTGTGGTTTAAAAAAAATTAGAACAAAAATGCAACATTTTGTAGCCCATAAGGAGTTGCATATATAGGATAGATGCAATATAGGGTGAGAGGAATTATGGTTATACAGGGTGATTATAAAAAATATTAGAAAAAGAAATGATTTATAGGGCAGCCACCACGAGTTATATATATTTAATGATTAAAATATAGGGCGCACTAAAATTATAGGTACAGAAGGTAGTTAAAAAATTTAGAAACTAAAAGAGTTAATATAGCCCATTAGTGATTGAAATTACAGGGTTCATGGAAAAAAGGGAGCAGTAGAATTACAATTATACAGGGTGTGTAAAATAAATATATAAATAATAGAATAAAAAGCAACTATTCGTACCCCACAAGCAGTTGTATATATAGGGGAGATGCAATATAAAGTGAGAGGAGTTATACAGGGTCATTACAAAAAAAGTTACAAAAGGAAATGGTATATTGGGTAGCCCACCATGAGTTGCATATATATGATGATTGAATTATAGTTATAGAAGATAGTTTTAAAAAATTAGAAACAAAAAGAGTAAATATGGTGGCTCATAGGCAGTCGCATATATAGAATGGTTGGAGTGGAATTATAGTTTTACCGGGTGGCACACAAAATGTTAAAAAAATATGATGCGTGGTCCATGAGCAGTTGTATATACAAGGTAGTCAAAATATACTTCAGAGTAGAATTATTATAGTTACATAGGGTGGTTAGAAAAATGTTAGTAAACAGTTTTATATTGGGTAGCCCATTAGCAGTTAATATAAAGGATGGTGGAAATATATTATGAAGTGGAATTATTATAATGAGTTGTTTAATAAATGTGAGAGAATGGAAATTAAACTGAAACATTTCATCTTGAGAAAAAATAGTTTATACAGCAAATGTCCGATTAAATGGATATATGTACCAACATTTTTGATGAATCCTTGAATTCAGGAGTAAAGTTCGGTCACCCATGTACTATTTATTAACTGTAAAAATTAAAATTGAATAAGTATTAGTAATAAATTAAAACAGATTATTTTGCAATTTTTAGATATATGATTTCTACTTCATAACTATTCAATACTTTCAAATGGAATTGTCAATTACCTTTATTCTATTTTCTATATTATTCTACCGGTTGAAAGCTGAATTAGTTAATTCTAAGAAATTTCGTCTTACTCTATTTCCACATACTGTCTCTTAGTCATATTAAATTCAGAATTACCAAATTCAACACAAATAAAGTCCCCTATTAATTATATATGAACAAGAAGTTGAATTTCATTACTCGTTGACACAACTGGTCGAAATCCGACCATAGGCGATTCTACTTGCAATAAACACACAAACATTAAAAAATATTATTTGTCCTGGAGTTTGTATCAGCTTTGCCAACATTTTTCCCGTTTTTATTTTGTTTCGCATTTTTGTTGTTATTGTTTTGTTGTTTTTTCGGAGCTGCTGCTAAGCGGCTATCTATTTTGCTGGTGCTTTTTTGGGACATCTTTTCGATTTCAGGCGCCACATCTAAATAAGAATCCTGTTTCATTTCGAATAGTCTTAAATTTTCCTTAAGGGCCTCTAAGATGTGTGTCATATTTTCTGCAATTTGTTCTAAGGCTACACCAGATTCACTATCTGCAACTGTTAAAAATGGACTGGATTCATTTTTGGGAGAACTTTCAGTATTTTCTTTCATTTCACACAAATGTAACCCAAATTCTTCGTTCTAATGGATGTTGTAAATTACCTTCGAAATTTTCGGTGAAAAACGGTTACATTCTGTCCATCATCAACAGCTGTATGATATATCAATGTCTGAAGGTGTTCAAGAAGCCACTGCAAAGATCGAAGGTACCCCATCAATCGTGAAGTCACAATAATAAATCGGTGAAGAAGTTACCGATTCTACATCACAAAATTTTAACGAAAATCGGCAAAATACTGAAAGTTCTCCCAAAAATGAATTCAGTCCATTTTCAACAGTTGCAGATAGTGAATCTGGTGTAGCCTTAGAACAAATTGCAGAAAATATGACACACATCTTAGAAGCCCTTAAGGAAAATCTAAGACTATTCGAAATGAACCAGGATTCTTATTCAGATGTGGCGCCTGAAATCGAAAAGATGTTCCAAAAACGCACCAGCAAAATAGATAGCAGCTTAATAGCAGCTCCGAAAAAACAACAGAACAATAACATTAAAAAATATATCTTAAACCCCTTGGTAATAAAGACTGAACCTAGTTGTAGTTATTGGCTGCTTATAAACTCAAATTCTAAGGTTGTCGTCACCATTCCAAACTTTTCTCTAGTTTTCTGGTTTTTATTGAATTTTTTGTATCAACATAAACAACGCATTGTACTAAAATCCCATTTTAAAGACTTTGCTAAAACTGCATCCAACTCAATGGTATTCCGGAAATGCTAAGAATGGTAGTTACGTTGTTTATAAATTCATATATCACATAGCAAATAATTGATGAGCGGATATTAAAAAAAACTGTCGTAACAATTTCAATCAAACTGGTATTTTTATGCATAAATTGAAACAGACACGTATATTCGACTATATACCTATATGAAAAATAAATGGCATGACAATCACCAGATAATTATTGACTGGACAAAAGGCAAACGAACGCGAGCAAAATATCATTGAAAAATTCTGAAATAAAGGAAATCATTGGACGAACCATTAAAATATCATGAACGCAACAAACATTTTTGTTTTTTACATCCATAAATAAAATAACAAATGAAAATTGTTTGCAGAGATCACTTTTATTATTTATAGTTTTTAAATCTGCATAGAGTAATTCCAGGAGTGGTATGCGGATATTTGACGTTTTCCTATTTAATATTAGAACTTTTATGAAAATGTTACTCCTCTGTCCATTTTGATATGGATGAAAGAAAAACTAATGTTTACATTATAATGATTGTTCCTAGTCATAAATTATTTGAAGTTATGGTGAGCAGAGATGCAAAGCAGAGCATTACAAAAATATGATGGAAAAATGACTACTTGTGAATGAGTTAGATTACAACACATACCTACTTATTTAAAATTATTAAATGTATTATGACTTAAAATACCTCTTTGCGTTATAATGACATATAGTATGTTAAGTAAAGACTACTTCGAATAATTCCAACGGTTTGAAAACTTCTTCTCGAATCAGCGATTTCGACAGTGCCAACACTCGATTGGGGGATAATTTTTCAAACCGTTGGAATTATTGGCAACTGGTTTCTACCAACAAACTTCAATTCCGTTTCGACCATAGCGAGTTACAAAATCCCACTCCTGTAGTCGAAATTCCACAAATTGAGTAACGAAATTGCAAATTTATTCAGTATATTTAATTCAATATATCATATAAACGATATATTTTGTAAAAACTCCTTCCTCATTGACGAAATTGACAAATATAAAATATCGAACCACCAAAAGTTGCAACTCTACTTGATGTAATGCACAACTGAATATTTCTAAAAATTGATTGGCTTAGTGAAATCCTAACTTTATCGAATGTTTGTCCGTGAGGCTTATTAATTGTAATTGCAAACGCATGAATGCAGCCATAATAGGAAATTGTTTTCTTTGAAACCCAGATGATAAATAAAATAGTACTGGATTAAGTCATCTTTATATGCACAATGAATAGTCACTATTCCAGTTTAAACGTCTCAGTCAACAGTGTTAATTATGTAGACACTTCACAAATATTCTTGTTCCAGTAACAAATGCTTCTCTTTTTTCTAAATTTGTAATGATAATTGTTATGATCTTTTTGTGTCGTATGTTAATAATTAGAGGACAATATACCATGTAAAGATTATCTTATATCAAATAAAACTTCCGTTATTTTATTTTATTACTATTACTAATTCGATTTCCATTTGTACATGTAATATCAATTGATAAAATGGTATTTGAAGTATGTCACTAGTTAAAAGGTAAACGTTTTAGATGACAACAGCAACAATTCTTCATCCTAGTCAAAAACATATCCGCATTTGCCTTCAGCCCCAAAATTGCATATGTTCTTGGAATAGATTACATTACCGTGTACATAGTGAGGACCTGAAATCCAATTTATGAATTCACTTTCGAATCTCTGAATAATTAATGTTTGAATAACTTACGTAAAAGTTTTCATCAGTATTCTCCTGTAGATGCGCAAAACTTCCCAAAAATCTGGCTGTTGTTATATTAAATAGATATAAAAAAAAACAAAAACTGACTTCAAAAAAGGAACAATATTTTTTCTGAAGTCGGTGCCAACTTGAACAGCAAAGTTGCAAAGCACAACTCATAAATGTATTTCCCAAACTAATTTGACTTTAACTTGGCACCGACTTCACAAAAAGTATATAATTGTGGCAAGAAAAAATTAGTGATTGCTTTTTAGATCAGTTCCTTTTTTTCAAGTCCGTATTTGTTTTCATAAAATATATTTATTTTAAAATTTTAGCTTCATTAGATGCAGTTTTAAAATCTTTAACTTTTTGGATATTGCCAAAAATAAGATATTTTACTTTTAAGCAACACTCATTATTTTCACCAGTCTAATTTACTGTTGAATAGAATAGAGTAACTTGTCTAAATATTTATACGTATTGAGAAAGTTTTGCGAATTGAGAATTGTCAGTTTTTTAGGCCTGCTAATTATCAGGCATTGTGATTTAATTCCCATTACATTAATTTAATATCCTCGGCGAAATTAATAATAAATCAGTTTTTTCATTAAAAAATATTCACAATTTTTAGTGATATAGCAAAATTAGATGCAGTTTTCAATTCTAAGACACTTTGATTGACAACAATTGGTGATATAAAAAATAAAGGAATTTCACTTTTAAACAAAACTGATATTTTTTGTCAAATCTATTATTTCTATTTGAAAGCAATTTTAGAAATTATCAAAAATAAAAGGTTTTTCACTTTTATGCAAAATTCATATTGGCTGACTCGTATACAGTTGAAAAAGTGACATGAAATGTTTTCAGTATACGTCTCAGGCCATGCAAATCTCTTTATGAAGAATAATTTTTTAAGTCGATAAACTGACATTTATTTTTTCAATTCGGTTAAAAAGTAATGGAATTTATCAATAGAAAAAAGCGGACTAGAAAGAAATTAGGTATTGTTTAGTAAACTATATGCTAATTATAAATTGATGTTGCTATGAGTACAGACATCAAAAATGTTAAAAGGACACATTCTTCGCCAAATGTAGGTACTTCACTTAATATGATTTAATTATGTTTCGAAAATGTTTTCCAACCCTTTAGAGACTGTAGCTAGTAAATGTCATGTCTATTCACAAATGGTAAACTGGTTTTCCGTCTATTTTTCTAAATTTTTCTTTAATAATATTTTGAACTGAAGTGCTTAATGCTGATTACTTTTTCTATATTTTCTCTAGTGCCAATTATCTTATTTTATAATCTGTTTTGGAAACTCTACAAATGTATTATTCGTTTGCAGTAGTTATAATATAATCAGCGTTGCATGAGAGTGGTTTTAAAAATTCATCCCAGTCATAACAAGCTCCATGTATGACTGCATTAAGTACAATTACTGGATACGACGAAATAGGATTATATTAAGCGAAAGTTTTCCACAGGTTATGGATACGATGATTTTATCAAAACTATATCATACCTTTCGTATATTATTAAAATTGTAATTACACTCGACACTAGATATTTTGTTAATTACTAAACTCCTAATATTTCAGTGGCATTAAAAAATGCCCATTTTACGACGCAATACATAAATTTTATAATCAATTAATTAGATGAATAATTTTATACTTTTAGTCGTTACATTTCCTAACAGAAATTTGTTTTTATCAAAGTTGGTATGTTTTCATAGCCGGTGTCAATGGTTCATCAATTAGTATTCTTATCCGACTTTTTCATGTTTGTAGCTTCATATATTGGTATGAAATAAATCTTTAAAATTATTTTTGAAGTATCAATGAATCAACACCATTATTCCGTTGAGTATTTTATTCTCAAAGTAAGTATTAAGTACACAAGAAACATTATTACAAAATGTCATATGGTTGATTATTCAGTGAAAAGAAGATTTGTGGGTTTTCTTCTTGATGCCAAAAGTAACTTATAAAGTGCGATTGGCTAAAAAAATATTAGAATCGCAAGACTTTCTGTAACAGAAACTGGACCAGATATAACCAATATAAAGGGGTTATCAGGTATTTCAAAATTCGTAACCATATTCCTGTTAAGTATTTGAGAATTTGCCAGCTGAACCTGCTTTCCTAAAAAAATATTAGACATCGTGGTTCACTCACCCGAATCTTCTTGGTCATTTTTTGTTTAAGTGCTAATGGAAACTGAGTAATAAACGTAATAATGAGTATAAAATTTCTTTTTAATTTATTTATTAATGACATTGGCAAAATTATTAATCATTGTAATATCTTAATGTATGCTGACGATTTCAAACTGTTTAAAGAAATTGCAACTTGTAATGATGCTACGTTACTCCAATCCGTTATGCCTGGTGTATTAGCCATGTATTTCAAAATTCGTAACCATATTACAGCTGTTAAGTACTTTTCGTAGATTGATCTTTGCAAGAGTTACAAGCTGACACCTGCTTTCTATTCTGGAGTACCTTGTTTATATGTTCAAAATAAATTTCTTCGTATAGTAGCATTTATTTTCTTTGTACAATTGTGCAAAATCGGCGTAAAATGCTGAATGCACCACTTGCTTTAGACAGAATATCTACTATGAGATCTCGCCGTGGTCATTTCATAGAACTAACTTGGACTGACAGGCTATTACCGCAATCATACTCCTCTTCGATATGTCCATCAGGGTTCAAGCGATGGTTGTTTAAGTGCTATTTTGTATGTTTAAACTTAGAAACTGTTTTTAGATTTAGTCTTAGTTTTAAACGTACTTTATGTAAAATAGATGTGAATAAATAAATAAATAAATAAATAAAATAAATAGTATAAAGAGTATTTGTAATTAAAAATATAACAATAAATACAGTAGAACCTTTAAGATATGTGCTTTTGTAAGAAAATATTGGAGTAATAAAAACCATTGTATATCTCGAAATAATCGATAGCATAACAACTCATTTATTCGAAATTCAAGATAATCTGGTTCTATTGTATGCGAGATATTATGTGTCTATAATAACACTATTATAGATACACCTTTATTTTACCAGCGGCTGTGTAAAGTCTTGCGAGAATTATTTTCATTTGTTATTGAAAGAGATCGCAGAATACGTGGAAGCGCTATTTTATGAAGTTGGATGTAGAGCGAAACCAATAGTGACGGACGTCAACGCTAGCTCCGACATAAGTAAATATAACAAGTAATAAGCTGTATACACAAACAGCTTATATTGTGACAAAAACATTTACGTAAAACTATTTGCATTTACAACAGCTTATATTGTGACAAAAATATATACGTAAAACTATTTATAAATATTTATATATTTACTAAGTTAAGAAGAAATGTTTGATCAACTGCGAACGTAACATTTGCCTAGACTCCCCCAACCCCCATGTCACATGCCACCACGCTAACTGATATCCCCCCACCATCCTGTATGCGAAGCTCTGTCTTTGAAAAAAAAAATGAGACCATTCGGATACTCCATTAAAAAATGGGCTAGGTATTAACCGACATCAAAAAGGACTGGGTTCTCCATTCGGCTGCGTATGTTTTTGATTGTGTATTTGGTGATTACTCAAAACCGGCTCAAGGAATTTGGATCGTTTAAACTGGATCATGTTAAGGAGGATCCAAATGGTCTTTTTTTTTCAAAGACAGAGGTTCGCATACAGGGTAGTGGGGGGATATCAGTTAGCATGATGACATGTGACATGGGGGTTGGGGGAGTCTAGGGAAATGTTACGTTCACAGTTGATCAAACATTTCTTAACTTGGCAAATATATGATTATTTATAAATAGTTTTACGTATATATTTTTGTCACAATATAAGCTGTTGTATGTACAGCTCATTACTTGTTATATTTACTTATGTCGGAGCTAGCGTTGACGTCCGTCACAATTGGTTTTGCTCTACATCCAACTTCATAAAATAGCTCTTCCACTTATTCTACGATCTCTTTCAATAAAAAATGAAAATAATTCTCGCAAGACTTTACACAGTCGCTGGGAAAATAAAGGTGTATCATCTATCTATAATAGTGTTATTATAGACACATTATTTCTCGCATACAATAGAGCCAGATTATCTTGAATTTCGAATAAATGAGTTGTTATCGTATCGATTATTTCGAGATATACAATAGTTTTTATTACTCCAATATTTTCTTACAAAAGTACATATCTTAAAGGTTCTACTGTATTTGTTGTTATATTTTTTATTACAAATACTCTTTATACTATTTATTTTATTTATTATTACGTTTACTACTAAGTTACCATTAGCATTTTGTAGAAATTGTAGTTAAGATTAAAAAAAGGATGTGTGATTCTACGAAAACTTATTTAGCACTTAAACAAAAAATGTTATCCAGTAAAAAGCAATTATACAACCAAGGCGGTTATAATCTATATATGTTCCTTCATTTACTTATTATTAAAATATTAGATATTTAAAAATACAAATATTTGTGTCATATTTGTCACGATATATCATATTATCATATTCTGGGGGGGGGGGAGGGGGGGTCCTAACTTTTGTAACGAAATACTTAAGAGGGGTCACACAAAATGTGACGCAGCGTGACGAAGGTGAAGGGAGGGGTCCAAAAAGTCAAAATTTAGTGTGATGTATTTTATGAATGGCCCCTTATACAGTTTTTTAGAAAATCGGCAAAAACTTGTACATATATATTAACCTTTGGTGGAGGCGGTAAAATTAAAGAACCGAATTGTCGCTGTTCGAAACCTGGGGTGTATTAAATTGAAGATATATTGGAATTAAAACATAATAAATGTTAAATACTCTCTTCGAGGTGTCATTCTTTTAATAATAAATGTTAGTTTTATTTAATAATTTTAAAAAGGAGGTTCTTAGTTCATCTCTATATGCACTGTGTCTTCATAAGTTGGATACAAATGGAATATTTTCTGAAGAGTAATATTTAGAGACAAAGTTATTCTTCATAGCCACTTTTTCAACTGTTTACGAGGTTTCTCAGCTAATATAAATTTTGCTTAAAGTGAACTACCTTTATTTTTAACAGTATTTAAAATTGATATGAAACAGAAGTAATTAGAATTAAAAACTGTATCCAATTATGCTGCATCACTAAAAGTTCTATAACAATTTATTTTAATGAAAAAACTGTTTTATTACACAGTTTTGTGGAGAAGAGACCATTAAATGAATATAATTGGAATTACATTAAAATGTCTGATAATGAACAGGTCTAAAAAGATTGATTCTTAATTCTACTACAATACAGTGGGTCCACCTAAGTCGGAATCATATGCAAAACTTTTTTAATAGATATGAATATTTAGAAAACAAGTTACTGTATTCTGTTCAACAGTAAACGAAGTTTCAATATAATTAATGTGGCTTAAAACTAAAATAACTACTTTTTGGCAATATCGAAAAGGTTAATTATATTTAAAAACTTCCATTGTATCACTAAAAATTGTAAAATAAATACATTAAAAAACAAAAACCGATTTCAAAACAACACAAAAGCAACTTAACTAAATAGAAAAAGTAATATTTTTCTGCAACAACTAAATACTTTTTCTGAAGTCGGTGCCAAGTTAAAGTGAAAATAATTTGGTAAGTACAGTCATAAGTTCTACTTTCCTACTTTGGTGTTCAACTTGGCATCAACATTAGATAAAGTATTTTATTGATACAGAAAAATATTATGTTTTGCTTTTTAGTTAGTTTTGTCATTTGTTGAAGTCGCTTTTTGTTTTTTTAATGTACCTATTTATGTAATTATTTTTCTGTTGTGATATTTATAGCTATTATGAATCCTAGATAATTGAATTTATGCGTTCTCGTTATTTGATGGTTATTATTTAGTTATAAATTAGTTATCTTTTCTTGTGTTATTGTTTGGTATCTTGACTTTTCTAAATAGATTTTTTTTCTAGCGTTATTTCTTTGGCTCTTACAAGAATTGTTCATTGAGTTTATAGGGATATTACATGTTAAAAATAAAGTAAGTCCTATTAGTCTTGTGGTTGTCGTCCCCTGCAGGTGAGGACAGTCACTGGGTTTACGAACAATGTTTAACATATCGTACATAAAAACACTATTGAAACTGTTCGGCAATAATGACAAAATAGTGTTAAATTCAACTTAATTTCGATTTTGACTACTGTAAGTCCAAATATTAAGCTGATTCCAACGAACGATGATTCATGGAAATGTGTCTCGACATTTGTACTTGATAAATTTACCAATACGGATATTGTATCCATTCGATTTAATTTCATCAAACCTTAGTAAGTAATTTTATTCAAACCGTATTCATTCAAAAAAGTAATTAATACAAATCGAATAGTAATACAAGCTTAAATTTCAATTAAACCGTCGTCCCTTTTGGAAAGAACCGAAGGAGAATGAAATCTCGGTGGGTCGTCTTTTCATCAAATTGTCGTCACGTTAATGATGAGTCTTCATATCATTAATTCAGAACGAACAGGCTGCCTTTGACGAGAATCTACATTGGAAGTAAACGAAAAAAATTTTTTTTTGTGATTAAATGCATGAATTGAACTGGTAACATCTTAATTAAGGGTACTATATATTGACGGAGAGTAAATTGAAACAGTATTTGGCAATGTGAAGTTTTTCTCGTTAAATCAAAGTTGAATCCAATAAAAGACAACGTAAATGTATCTAAAACAAAAGAGATAAAAACAGAAGTAAATCTTTATTTAGAAGAATAGAATGACATATATATGTGGTGGTGGGTAGAAAATTGGTCAAAATTGAAACTGTGACTGAAATGAATGTTGGTTTATTCGGTCTTTACATTCTGTAAAATATATTAGAATTGACACCAGAATCAAAGTTTAGGACAGTTTAGAAAAATTGCATGGTTTTTTTTTTCGTTTGATTTTTCCATTACAAGTTTAGTGGGTTGTTTTCAGTGTATTCGGTCTGCGCTTCGAGTCTGTCTTGCCGATGCTTTGAGCATGGTGTACTTTTTTCTTCCAGGAGAGTTGCTGGCCCGGCCTGTGACCATCGTCGTTTCCCTGAACTTCGCTTGTGTCTGCCAATCCACTCAGCGTAGAGGAGCCTAAACAATTCCACAAGAAAATTAAAGATCAACATCTACCATTTTTAAGTCAGGTATAAAAATCCGCAATGCGATCATGTGATTTGTTGAAATATTCAGATTAACAGCAAACACCCAGAAGACGTGGGAGAATACCACAAAACATCGGCTAGTGACAGAGACGATCATCAGGAGCCTCAGTTGATCTCAACATGCCCAAGAGGTAGAGAAAAACTAGTAGAGGTGTTTTCCAGCATGTTTATTTCTCACGCAGCGCTACTGTAAATTCCAAATGTTCCACAGTTTCAGCTAAGAGGTCGAATAAAGCAGCTCGAAATCCAAAAATAAATACATTAAAATATTCAAGTGACTTCCATCGATCAAGTGAACGTGCTGACCACGTAGTATACAGTGCTAGTAAAAAGTCTCCTCCCCCCTCATATCTTTTGAATATGTATACTTATATAAATACAGTTATAAACTTCTCCACTACTAGTAGTACGTAACAGTCATAGATGAGGTCAAGGGGCCACTAATTTTAAATAGGACCTTATGGCAAGTGAGCTCATTATTTCACATTTACACTGCAATTAATTAAACGAATTGTTACAGTAAGTGTTTAAAATTTGCTCCGTCTACTTGCTGATATAAATGAATCCTATTAATAAAATAGTATTATACTCGTTCGAATGTGTCAGCTGAAACTGACCTACATTCTTCAATAAATCGTTGTTTTGAAACGTTAATATTGTCAGGCCTCATAGCGTAAACCTTGCATTTCAAGTACCCTCATCGGACAAATCTAATGGTCTCAGGTTATGTGACCGATCTGGCCATTCTATGGGGCCTGTAGGTAACATCTTACTCACCACAATAATGTGCATGAACACCATCTTGTTGAAATGTTATATCCAAATTCTCGAATTCATCTGGATTATCTTCCAGAATTTCAAGAATTAGTTTAATTAGTTTAATTCCTGTTTGTAACATCTCCAGGTACACCTCATTGGTTAAGTTTGTATTGAGGGTTACGTAGAGATTATGTTTCTGATTCAATCCGGCTCGAATCTGAATATGTTTACGAAGAGGTAGTTTCTTCACCTTTCGCTGGTTCAAATCCGCTTCGACTCTGACCATGTATACGAGGGGGATGCACTTGTAGTTCAGAGTTGATTCTTACCTTGAAGACACTGGGGAACTTCTGTTTTACTCTCTTCGTAATTGTGGGTACATCAATAACACTTTGAGTCTTACAAGATTCTGCAACAGTACTCGATTCACAAATATTCGAAAACTACAATGGCCGACTGACGTTATTCATTTGTATTCCAAGAAAATTCTACTTAAACAAGCTTTATGAATTTTCTTCACAATTTACTTCGACGTACTAACTAATACATTCAAGGGTCTACATTCCCAAAATGCTTTATGACCTTGTTGCAAACCAAAACTAATTAACTACCATTAAAACTACACTCGCATCTACAAACTCTGACTAGGACTAGGACATATTTCATTCATCTCTTCTATATTACTACTGCGCTACTACTCCTGCGTACAGATTTCTTTGTTACCAACTGAGTTCTGTTGCTTCATAAAATACTAGTTACAATGCTAACGTCAGGTTACGCTATTATTAAACCAACAGTTAGAGTAGGCCACTACGCATCTCTCGAATAGAGGTTATTTAACCCTTTCAAAAGAAAACTTTGTTTTCGAACAGGTCCAACTAGGTGGTTTCCGAAAATGCCTGCCTAAACATTCATTTTTATGTAAATTTAGTAATGTTCTTCGCGAAGATGTGAGGATTTATGCCACTCCAATACCGTCCATTTTGTGTGTTCACATTCGCATGAGGAAAAAAGTGCATTCATAACTAAAACAAATGTTCTTGTGTAGCGTTGGTTTCAATTAACTTTATTTGTTATAATTTCACAGAATTCCAGTCTTCATTTTTAATTTGTGGATGAAATTTGTTGTTTACTAATACCTTATTTCCTGTACTTTGACTATAGACGCAACTTTAACTGTTGAGGAAGTAAGGTTTGCTACCATTTGCGCAATTATGGAAATTTTTTGTCATCACTAACTGTTGGTCGACCACGTCGTTTGACACCTCTAAAACAACCTTCAAACTTCTGAAGAAGTTCCCTCAAGTAAGTCCTGGATAGAGTACCATCTGGGCACCTCTCATTAAAAATAAACGTTCTGCTTCATCGTAATTCTTTCCACATTCACCAACTATTAAGGCGACAGCTAGCTAATTTGTGGGATCCTAAATGTTTAGTTAAACAATCGTAAAACTAAATAATTAAAATATAATGTTTTTTATAAAAACTTTGCATGTATCAATTAGAAAATTAAAAAGAGTCAACTTTTTTGACAGCTAACAAGACGCGTACTGAATAATCCTTATTAATTAAATGTGAAATAATAATTTTAGTATGTATCAACAAAATTAGCCTATAATCAAACAAAATTCATATGGATGCATATATGGTCAATACCATTCAAATTCACTTGCCATAAGGTCGTATTTAAAATTAGTAACCCTATAACGTCATCTATTACTGTTAAATCATCTGTTACCTCTAGTAAAGAACTTTACAACCGTTTATTTTCACCATCCAAATTTTATTAAAAAATCTTTTATAAGACATTTGATCAAATATTTGATATAAATATCAGAGCAAATTTCATTAAATGGCATATTACACTACACCAAATATTTTCTATTCAAAATGAGGAAATTATGTAATTTTATGCTTGTTTGTGCTACTGTGGTGTGAAATATATATAAGTAAATTATAACCAAAATGTTAATTAGGTATATGGCTCTTATTGGATAAAATGTTGAAATTTTTTCAAACCGACGCAGCAAGAGCTGAGGCAGAAACAAGAATGAGAAAATAATTAATTTTGAATGGATAAGGCCACATTATAGATGTTGATATGACAATTGTCTATTTTAGTTGCTAAAGAAATACACAAGTGAAAAAATTGTATAACATAGAGGGTCCATCTACATCATTTTAATCGAGTACAACACTGCGATTCATTCTTTTTAGATCTATGATATGATTTATAGCTCACTATTTAACAACACACAAAATTGCTTTTAATTTTTTCGGAGTATTTATTACCATTTGAATGCGCCGAGTTTTCTTTTAACATTCTTTGTACGTCCACACAATTGTACTAACAATTTTCATTGTAGATAATTAACCTGTTGTATCTATTTTTTATATAACATTATACAAAATCAACAGTCTTCAAACTCAAATAATAAAATTTTTGCTTTACAATTCACAATGAACTTCGCAGGAGCAAAGTTTCATATTTACTGACAATTAACGTCAAAAATTTTTTATGAAATATAGGAGGGCACGTGTAAATATGATCAAAAATATATCTGTCAAAGAAATATTTTATCAAAGATTAGGTTTTACACTATCAAATGTCTTTGACAGAGATATTTGATTTTTGACTGGCACTGTATAGGGAGTAAATAAAATTTACCGAAGTTAGTGAACAAAGGACTATAGCTTTCTCCACTATTTCACCTGTTCCGTTTAATGTTTAATTTCCATGATAAACACTCTGTCACATTTCCAATATCATTCTTTATTATTTACGGCTTTGATGTGATGGGAATATTTAAAGTAAAACACAAAAGTTACGTCTCTAGCGTAACATGCCTTCCGACACACGATATAATTTTTGTTTTATTTCCTTTAGCATTGTCGTTCGTCGTCGAAACAATGTTTTTACGGGTCTAAAACAAGACGCGTGATGAAATTATGGTGACGCAAAACCGGAGCACTGAATTGGGAAAACACACATGCTGAAAGTTTTACGAAAAAGAAACAGTTATTTTTCGATTGCGTAAAAACGTGTCAAGTCTCGTTCGAGAACCTAATGTGTCAAAGAAACACATTATAAGAATTCTTTTTTTTTTGGGAAGTTGTTTCGCTTAATTTGTCTTGAGGTTGAGTGTATTTTATTTTCCGCTTATTTTTTTACATCTAACGATTGTTGACGTTATATTTCTGTAAGGTTTGTTTTTGTATTGTGGTGAGATGACAGATTGATATGTTTGCGACTTTTAAAACTGAGCAGAACTGATGAATCGGCGACCGGAGAGGTTGCGAGGCATAAAAGGATGTAGGTCATGATTTTTTTTATATATGTATCGATACTTTTCTGATACATTTAGTCTGAATAAAATAGCAGAAAGTTGTGGACATTTTTATGTAAGCAAATAAAAGTTGAATATGGACTTTTTTGTAGTTTTTCTTATATCTTCGTTCCTGTAACTTGTAGCAACATTTTCTTAATCAAAGTTATTTAGAGTGAAATGTTTTACAAGACGGATGACATAGAATTTTAAAAATTAGCATGATTTTCTCGAATAATCGAAAAATTAAGAAAATATATGAAAATTTAAATTTAAAATGTGATTGTAGAATATTTACTCCAATTTTAATGAAACTCAGGAATGTGGTAGATCTTTTATAGTAGTTACTCTTCTCGGTCGGTCTGTATCCGTTCGTTACGAGAGCAACGATTATTTTGTCGGTTAAAAAAGATGAAAAATGCAGGAGCTATCAAATCTGGAATAAGAGCTACAAATGTTTGAAATTATTTCTGATGTAAACTGGTACTTTTTAGGGTTCCGTATATACAATATACGGATACCCTTATAATATCACTCCGGATTTCTCCCTCTTTCACATCATAGCAATTTTCTCCTTAACTACTGGACGGAAAAGGTTGAAATTTCCTATCAGTATATATTGACGCGATCAGGAGTACATATCGTAAAAGAAGAAATATTAATTTTAGGGGTACTTCTGGCGGGAAAAAAAATCGACCGTCCCCCCGTTATCTCCAAAACTATGAGCCGTAAAATTTTGAAAAAAAAATGGAGTAATAGGGCCCGAAAAATAAGGAGAAACCTCTACTATTAATTTTGGGATGCAAATTACTGAATTAAATGGAAAGTATAAAATTAAAATTATTTCTAACACATCATGTAATATATCAAATGAAATGGTTCATTATAGCGAAAACAAATATATTTTTTCATATTTTTAAAATAAATTATTTTAAAAATATTAATTAACAAAAATATAAAAAATTTTTAGCCATTCCCCCTACCTTATCTCCGAAACTATATGTCGTAAAATTCTGAAAAAATTTTTTGATATAGGGCCTGTCGTGAATTTTACCGGAAAAATAAGGAAAAAACCTTTACTATTCATTTTGGGGGGCAAATTACTGAATTAAATGGAAAATATAAAATTAAAATTATTTCTAATACATCATGTAATATATCAAATGAAATGGTTCATTATGGCGAAAACAAATATATTTTTTCATATTTTTAAAATAAATTATTTTAAAGATATTAATTAACAAAAATATAAAAATTTTTAGCCATTCCCCCTACCTTATCTCCGAAACTATATGTCGTAAAATTCTGAAAAAAATCTTTGATATAGGGCCTGTCGTGAATTTTACCGGAAAAATAAGGAAAAAACCTTTACTATTCATTTTGGGGGGCAAATTACTGAATTAAATGGAAAATATAAAATTAAAATTATTTCTAACACATCATGTAATATATCAAATGAAATGGTTCATTATGGCGAAAACAAATATATTTTTTCATATTTTTAAAATAAATTATTTCAAAGATATTAATTAACAAAAATATACAAATTTTTACCCATTCCCCCTACCTTATCTCCGAAACTATATGCCGTAAAATTCTGAAAATTTTTTTGATATAGGGCCTGTCGTGAATTTTACCGGAAAAATAAGGAAAAAACCTTTACTATTAATTTTGAGGGGCAAATTACAGAATTAAATGGAAAATATAAAATTAAAATTGTTTCTAACAGATCATGTAATATATCAAATGAAAGGGCTCATTATGGGGAAAACAAATATATTTTTTTCATATTTTTAAACAAAATTATTTTAAAGATATTAACAAAAATATTAAAAAAATTACCCATTCCCTCAACTTTATCTCCGAAACTATAAGATGAAAAAATTTGAAAAAATAAGGAAATAGGACCTTACCTGAACTTAATTGGGAAAATAAGGAGAAACCCCTAATATTAATTTTATGGGGCAAATTACAGCATTAAATGGAAAACAATTGTTTAAAATATATTAACAAAAACATTAAAAAAATACCCATTCCCACTATATTCCCCAAACCATAAGAACTAAATTTTTTTGTTTACAGGACAAATACAAAGAAATCCCTAATATTAATTAAATTATAGAATTAACAGGAAAATAAAAAAAATATTTTCTAACGCATCATGCAAAACATCAAATGAAAGGGCTCATTATGAGGAACACAAATATATATTTTTCATATTTTTAAAATTAAGAGTTTATAAGATATTAACAAAAAATATAAAAAATTCTCATTTCCCGCTTTATTTTCGAAACCATAATACATAAAGTTTTGAAAATAATAAGGGGTACTGGGTACTCACTTGAAATTTATAAGAAAAATTTGTAGAAAACCCCAATATTAATTTTGGGGACACATTATTAAATAAATGAAAATAAAAATTAAATTTTCATGTAACATATCAAATAAAAGGCTCATTATGTGAATTACAAATATATCATATTTTTAAATTATTTGTTTAAAAGATATTAACAAAAATATTAAACATCGATTTATTTCCCACTTTAGAAACTACACTATCTAAAATTTTGAAAAATATATTTTATTTGTATTTTTAAATAATTTGTCTAAAAGATTTAATAATTTATTATTTAAAACTTGACCTATTTTCACCTTTATCTTCGAATCTACAGAGCCTAAAATTCAGATAGTAGAATATAAAAAGCTTCCCTGAATGTTAATTTTGGGGGCCAAATTAGAAAATTAAATACATATTTTTATAAAAATCATGTCGCAGATAAAATAAAAAGTCTATGAGAGGAAAATAACAGTGTATATTTTTTATAAATTTAAAATGCTTCCTTTAAAAAATATTAGGGTAAATATAAGAAAACGCACTCATTCCCTGCTTGTCTGAAACTGGAGTATAAGAACCTTGAATCTGGTATTGAACCCTTAGTAAGCGAGTTCAACTCGCACATGACCAAATTATTTATATTTCAGCGTCTTTTTCATTTCACAAATAAAACTTTGCAAACAAATTTCAGTTACGTGGTTAGTGCTCAGCTAAAACCAGAAGAAGGAGAAGAGAGACAGAGGTATAAACACAGTAAGTACAGATTTAAGTATAAGAATTTTTAGATTATGGTATAAAAATTTGTAATAATTGAATCACAGAATAAAATAGCATTAATTTGAATTTACCATTTCAAGACTTAAAATTAAATTTAGAATTGCATTTATAATAAAAAGACAATTTAATGAATAATTTTATTTTGAAAGAATAAAAGAAAGAATTTATAAGAGCTAAACTGTATCCAACCTTAGACAGAGTGTAAATTTAAGTAAATAAATATAAAATTACACTTAATAAACAAAGAACTAAAGACAAGATAGCCGGAAGAATTAAAAGTTATGATTTTGATTTATTTTATTTGGTGCCTAAATTAATTAAAAAAAAAACATTTCAGAGCAATCTTACCATTAATTCAACAAAATCAAACCATAACAATTGGCTTAGCCCAACGTGAGGCTAAGTGAATCAACAAACCATAATAATTTATATAAAGATATAAATGTATTAAGAAAATTTTGCATATAATTCCAACTTAGATGGATCCACTATATCGTAGACGATTTTTTGAGTATAATTTTTCTTTAGTCCTGTTAATTATAAAGAAATTCATTTAATAGTCTCTGCTCCGCGGAATCTTATAATTAATCATTATACAGTTTGAACAGGACACAGTTTTCAATTCCAATAAACTTTGTTTGATAACAATTTGAGGTACTTAACTTAAGCAAAATTATATTGTTTGTCAAACCTAGAACACAATTTGAAAAAGTGACAGGAATATTTATTATATAATACTCCTGTTTAATAAGAATTTTGGACATTATAAAGGTATTTTAAGCAAAATTCATATTTGCTGACAAACTCGTATACAGGTGAAAAAGTGACATGTAGTGATTACACTATACGTTTTAGAAAATGCAAATCTTTTTATGAAGAATATCTTTTTCTCTAAATAATTTTCATACGAACGTATTCTGCATGAATCCAACTTATGAAGACACACTGTATATAGAAACCAACTGACTACTTCCTTCTTGAAGTTGATTAACTGACATTTATTTCGATTTAATTCCATTCTACTGTCAATTTATTAAATGTTTTAGTCATGCAGCATAATTGGATTTCAATTATTATAAACTAAAAATAAAAATAAAAGTACCTCACTTTTAAACAAAATTGATATATTTTTTAGACTCTAGTATATAGCTGGAAAAGTTACATAAATACTTATTTTATTTTTAGTGCAATGACATAATTAGAGGTAGTTGCTTATTACTTCTATTTGATAAAATTTTTAGATATTCATTAGCAAAAATAAAGGTACTCTCTTCCAGGTGTCATTCTTTGGTACGCAAAACAATATATTATTATAATTGATTGTATTATATTGAATTTTTAAATGTATGATTACCTCAGGGTCTTTTTTGCTTGGGTTCAAAATTGTAGATCTTATATAAATAAATGAATTTTATACTTATCTTATAAGTCTCTCTTTCTTCTCAGTGGCACTAACACTTTTAAAATTTCTAAATTATATTTGCACTTTATTTTTTTTTTTAAGATTTCTAAATAACTAATAAATGATTTTCAAATTTTCAATCAAATCACAATTTTATTAATAATGATTTTCCACAATATAATTCTGATATATAATATTGTCTTTACAACAAAATAAATTTCCTTGTTACCTAAATACTCTTAAATTTCTATCAATTTATTACAAAAATTCAATCCTCTAAACACAAATATTGATTATACTAAATTTAAAGAAAAACCTTTATTTCTATCACTGATTGATTTTAGATTTCAATAATCTGTTTATTAAATAATGTTTCAAAAACTCACAGTTGTCTGGCTTGAATTCCCCTTCTCCTTAATTTTGGTTTTTTAGTATACTGCTTCCTGATTTGTTTTGGTTTATAAACTAAATTCTGCTTCCTAATTGATTTGTTTACTGCTGCACCAATATTTATATTTTTTAATAAAATTTGATTTTATCTCTTCCTCCAATAGATTTCAATAATTCCTTTTATGGAATATTTAAATTCTCAATTTCAGAATGATGATTCAAAAATTTAAAAAAAAAAAACTTCAAACTTGATTTCTTGTCAGAAATTGACATGGAACACTTATTTCAAAGATATCACAGATCATTTATCTGGTTGTCATGGAAACGTGATTTTATAGGAACGAAATTTTCAACTGCTCTCGTCGACGCTTGAAATACAAAGAGAACCTTTCAATGTCAGATTTCCTATTTATGTAATAAATCTTGCCACCTGCTATTTCCATTTCCGCTTTAATTTATTTTATTAATTTCCAAATATGTTTGTTCTAAATCATATGCAAAAATCTAAACAAATTTTAATTTGAATTTCAACACCATTTACCCTTCTAAATTTTATCTAAATTACTTAATCATGTTTTCAAAAATTTTGATTTGATACTTGTCACCTGCTGGTCACCAGTCATTTAACAGGTACTTTAAAAAAATTCGTTTTTACTGAAATTAAGACTTACTATCTTTTGAACTATTGAATTTTCATAAACTATGCTCTAAGCTCTTTCTAACGGTATAAATCTCTTTAGTGTTCCATCATTCATTCAAATTTTTAACAGTCTTTATAATCCTGACATTTCAATTCTCTGTTTATTTAACAATTTATGTATTTAAAACTTAAATTTGATCCAAAATGTGTTATTATTCAGTGTTCTCATGGCCTAATATGTGATCTAAACTTGTTTTACAAACTCTACTGTGATTTTCATAAGTGAATTTAACCTCTTTGATGTTTGGCCTAAATGTGACTTCCTGCCTAAATTTTCTTATGTAAGTATCCAAATTCTACTACAATCTGTATGATAGATTATCTAACTTTATATGCCACCTTTTATCCTTTCAACAATTTGCTTTTGAAACATTCTTTTTACATAGTTTATATTTTTAGGTTAACTTTAACTTAATTGATTTCTGCAATTTTCCTTTTTTTATTAGATATGTATGAATTTTATTTACATTTCCCCAATCATTTACTTATTTGAATTGCAAAACTTTTGTATTATTTCATGTCTGTTTAAATCCATTACAAATTTCCCCAAAATTTTACAGAATAAATTCTTTTAGTTTTAACTTAAGAATTTATTTTGCTGAAATTTTTCCAATACTTTCTTACTATCCATATATTTTTTAACCTTTTATGTTTATTAATTTTTATTTCATTTTTTTTAGCTATCAAGAAAATCAATTAATAACAATACTGTGAACAAATTAAACATGAACGATCAACAACTCAACAAGAAAACTCAATAAACTCAAATAACATATCAACTGATAAACTCTCAACAACTCTACAACTATTAGTATATTATTTACAAACTTATCCAAGATATGCTGTCCAAAATTTTCATTTATGGAATCAACATTCTTAGTAAGTTTTCAATCATCATGTATCGTTCCCATTTTATTATTATTATTATTATTTTTAACCAATTCTTTTATTTTAAATCAAATCATTAATACAATTTTTATTTCTTCCCTCTAGTGATATCAAGACTTCATCTGGCTCTTCCCTAGGATCTCATCATTGAAGTTTATAAGATTTCTACAAACATGTTATTAAATTTAAAATATTCTGACTTGTATTCATTGATATTATTATAATATTTTTCCATATTGTCCTTGTTTAATTTTAAATTTAAGTTGTACATATTTTCATTAATTTAAGATTTCAGCTTTTAGTTCATAAGTTTCTTCTTCTCTTTGTAATTTTTCTAAACACTCTCACTTTTCCTTTTCTTCTAACTTATTTGCTTCCATTCCATCTCCATACTTTCTCTTGCTATTTTATAATTCTTGCCTACAGGATAATTTATATTTCTTCATATGTTACCGCATTTTTATCACATATTATTTATTTATTTATACTTCTTATCTGTACCTTAGTACCTTTTTATTTCATCATTATTTCATACCTTCTTATAATTCTTTTATTTTAACCACATTTATATCATATATTCATTTATAATTCATCATATTTGGAAATACTTGTTATCATCCTGTTTCTTTTTGCCTACACTGTTTCCACTCAAATCATCCACCATCTATCATCTTACCTATCCACCATCTACATTCTTATTTATTTTAATTATTTTACCCTGAACATATATTCCTAAATTTCTTCACTGCACTTCTTTTTAATTAATTATTGTTGTTTTCTATTTATATTTTGTACAATATGGATTTTAATCACTTTATTTTATATATAATATTTGAAAATACTATCAATGTTGTATATGCCTTTGATCTTCTGTGTCTTGATGTCCACTAACTCATAACTGTTCACTCCATCTTTTGTTTTTACCATGTACGGACCTTCATAAGGAAATAATAATTTTGCACATTCTCTTCTTTTTCTATTTGCTACTTTTAATGTTTTCACTAGAACTAGATCTCCCTCTTTGAATTTTGTACGTTTTTTCTTTTCCACTCTCTTCCTATATTTTCTTGCCAAACATTCCATGTTTTCTGTTGGTCTTCTCGATTAACTTGTCATACTCTATACTTCTTTCCATAATCCATGGTCTTCCTTCTGGATATCTCCCATTCATCAATACTTCTGGTGTTTCTTCTGTTGAACTATTATGTGTATGATTAATTAATTTTTCAATTTGTTGTAATTGCTCTGTCCATCTATAATGTCTCTTATTACAGAAAAATCTTAAATGTTTCACTACCTCTCTGATATATCTCTCTACCGGATTTGCATTTGGATGTCTAATGGATATATATCTTGGCTCAATTTCATTTTTATTTAAATATTCTATAAATTTTTCACTTTTAAAGTATGTTGCATTATCCATTATAACTGACTTAGGTTTTCCCACTTTATTAATATATTTATTCATAACCTTTTTAATTTCTGATACTGTTGTTCTTCTACAAGGGTATAATTTAATATATTTTGAAAAAATATCTACAATAACTAAAATATGTCTATATCCCTCTTCAGTTTCTACTAAGTTACTTAAATAATCTATTGAAATGATCTCTAGTTTTTCTGTAGCTATTATTGACTTTGGTAAATTTGTATTTTTATAATTTTTATATTTTCCCTTTTGACAAATGTCACATCTTCTTGTAATATCCTTGCATATTTTCAAATCATTCTTTGTATAATAATTTTCTCTAAACATGCTCCACAATTTTCTTGCTCCTATATGTCCATATCTAATATGTAATATTTCTAAAATTTTCTTACCCAGGTCTTTTGAAATAAAATATAATTCTGATCCTTCCCAATTTTTGATAAATATTCCTTGTTCTGTTTGTTCAATGTTTATTTTCTTAAACTCTTCCATATTTTTCTCTTGATCCTCTATAATTTCTTTTAATGATAGTATTCCTTTTTCATTTTTCATTATATTTACTCCTATCTTGATTGTTTTCCTATCACTTGTTTTTTCCACTCTTGTCAATGCATCAGCCAAATTATTTTCTTTCCCCGCTATATGTTTTATTGTAAATGAATATTCCTGCATCAATAATGACCATCTATGTATTCTACTATTTCCAAATTTGTTATTTAAAATATAAGTTAAAGCCGAATTATCTGTCTCTATATCAAACTGGTTACCTAATAAAATAAATCTCATCTTTGTTACACAAAATATTATACTTAACAACTCCAACTCAGACACTGAATAATTTTTTTCATGTTTCTTGGTAATTCTTGATATAAAATATATAGGTAATTCTTTTCCCCCATATCTCTGTAATAACACTCCTGCCAGTCTTTCTTTGGATGCATCAGTTTGCAATATAAACTTCTCCCTATAATTTGGATGGTATATTTTAATTTCTTCTGCAAATATTTCTTTTAGTTTGTTAAACTCTTGTTCCTGTTCATCTCCCCAATTCCATTTCTGATTGTTTCTTAATTATTTTATTAGATTTAATTCTTTTCCCGTTATATCTGGTATTAATCTTTTAAAATATCCAATTAATCCCAAAAATCCTCTTAATTGTTTTAAATTTCTTGGTCTTGGATATTCCATAATGACCTTTATTCTCTCCTCATCCATTTCTACACTTTCTTTTGTAATTTTGAACCCTAAATATATAACTTCTTGTTGTACAAAGAGACATTTTTCCAAATTAATTTTTAACCCTGCTGTATCCAATTCTTTTAAAATTATTTCTAAATGTTTTATATGATCCTCTACATTTTTTGAAAATACTAATAAATCATCTATATAATGTAGTATGAATTCATATTTATCAAATATATGATGTAAAGCTCTTACTAATGCTGCACATGCTGATTGTATCCCAAAAGGTACCACTCTAAATCTATACACCACCCCATCTATTTGAAAACCTGTATAGTCTCTGGATGCCTCCTCTAGAGGTATCAACCAAAAACTATGTTTAAGATCGATTTTTGAGAAAATTTTTGCATCTGTTATCCGATTGAAAATTGTATCTATTGTTAAAGGTGCTTCATATTGTGGTATAATATATTTATTCAAATTTCTTGCATCTAAACAAAGCCTAATTTCTCCATTACTCTTTCTAACTACAACCATGGGATTTATAAAACATGAATTTGATTTTTCAATAATTTTATCATTTAACATCTTATCAATTTCCTGATTTACTTCTTCTCTAAATTTAAATGGTATTGGATAAGTTTTTGCTTTAAAATTTTGGATTCCCTGACTTCTATTTTATGACTAAAATTTGTAGCAATTCTGTTCTCTCTATTTATTAATTTTTCATATTTACTGATAATATCTATTACTTCTTTTTCATAATCTGCATGACATTTTAATACCTTTCTTATTTCACTCACAACCACGTTCTTATTTTTACCTTGTAATTTACTTGTTGAAATGGGTTCCTTTCTATATCCTTGTTCTTGCTTGAAATAATTCATTTTTAACTCCTTGCTTTCTTTCAATTCTTGTTCATCTTCTACCATGAATTTTATTCCATAATCATGAATTACCATCTCTTGCCTTTCCATATTAATCTTGACTTCATATTTTCTCATCATGTCCATCCCCATTATCGCATCATATACCAAGTTTTTAACAATCAAAAATGAAAGTTGTATCTGTTTTTCCCCAAAAATTATATTTAAATTTATCATTTTATTTGTTTCGAATAATTTTTTATTATTTGCTGATAAAATATTAATTCTATCTGTTTTAATTATTTCATTTTCTGATATACCTAATTTTCTAATCATGCCTTCATTAATCATAGTCCCTTCTGCCCCAGTATCAATCATAATTTTCAAAATTTCATTATTCACACTCCCATTTATAAATACCAAATCATAATTTAAATTTTCTATTAATTTATCTTCAAATTTTATAATTTCTCTAGGATGTTGATATTTACATGTCAAAATTTTACTTGTTATATTTTTAGGTTCAATTCTTTTATTTTTTATATACAAACTTACATTCCCTTGACTGACTTCTTTCCCTGGCATTTCTATTACAACTTGTAGTATTCTTCCTTATAATGTGTTTTCCTTTATCTTGTCTTTGTTCATCTATTTTATCAATTTCTTCTTGACTTCTTACCTGTTTTAAATTATTTGATCTTCTCTGATCTTGATTAAATTCTTTATTATAACTGCCATATTTTCTGTTCTCATTCTGTCCCTGATATCTATTATTCCAATACTTATTCCCATTTATATTTTGATTTTGATAACTCCTATTAAAATTTTGATTATTATTTTCTCCATACTTTCTATTTTGCCATGTTCTTCTGAAATCTTCTTGTCCCCTATTTTGCCAATTTGTATTTTGATTATTAAAATTTTTCATGTCTTGTGTTTGCTGCATTCTTTGTAGATATGTCCTAAATACATCTATTGTTACTATATTCTGGATTGATACTGTATCAATCATCCCATTTTTCCCCAATATATTGTATTTTTACTTCATTATTCTGGACTTCCTGTACATTAACCTCTTCAGTTGTTCTCATTTGTGTTTCTTGTTGACTTTCAGTTTCAATATCATCTTTAGAATTTACATTAATATTATTGCTAGGTATCTTGTCCATCAGATTTACTGATTTTTCTTCTTGTATCTTGTTAATGTTGTCTAATTTCTTTGTTATTTTCTGGCCAAAATCTTGCATTTCTTGAATCCAACTTTCTTTTGGTTCCTTCTTATCTTCTTCTGTCTTTTGTTGTAAATTGTTATAGATTTCTTGTTGTTGTGCTCTTTGGTTTCCCGTGTCCTGTATCTCACCTTCATTCCTTTGATATCTCCCATAGTCATTACCATATCTTGTGAAACTCCTTGTACTATTATATCTCTTTCTGTTGTAATTATTTAAATTAAAGTTATTGTACTGTTTTCTGTTATAATCCATTCTTCTTTGCTCCATTTGACTTCTATGATGATAATATTCTCTTGGCTTTTGTCTTGATGTATTGTTTTCTCTTACCCATTGAATCCTTCCTATATACTTGATAAATTCTTCCATAGTTTTTATATTTTGCCTGCATACTGTGTCAACAATACCCTCTTCAAAATGACGGGATATACACGTCACAATTTCAGACTCTGTCATGGGATCATTTAAATATTTTGCATGGGTTACCAGATTTAAAACATACTCAACCATCCTTTTTCCTCCTGTTGGATTGTACTTGCCAAAGTATAGTCTTTCTCGATACCTTATTTGTTTATCAATTCCCCAGAAATATTCCTTGAATGTGTTTTCAAATTCTTCAAATTTATGTAAGTCCATTTCAGTTGCTGTGAACCATATTCCAGCCCTTTCTGTTAAAAGTGACCGCATTTGTCTCTTAACTTCATTGAAATTTCCTATGTGCCCAAATTGCCTTTTCACAATTTTAATAAACTCGCATGGATGCAAAACTGAGTTTCTCCCATTAAATTTTATACACGAGTCTACTGGTAAGCTACGCCTTTCCTGTTCCTCTGGATTCTCATAAAACTTTGTATCTCTTGTTTTATACATTATAACCAATTAATTTCAACACAGTTTCTTTATTTATTATTATATATGATTTAAATTTATTATTGTCTTACTTTGAATTATATTGTTTCTTTATCTATATGTATTTTTATAAATTCCCCACCAAGTTTTTACAAAATTGCAAAAATCACTTTTTTTTATAATTTCAAATATTCTTACCTTTTATCTTATCTATTTAACCAAATTATCACACAATTTACCTTATCAGGAAACTTATTTTGTTCTTTTTTTATTTAAAACTGACAATTATTATATTTAATTTTTATATAGGACCCACTAATTTTTGAGCCCCTTTAGTTGTTTGCCTTTTATAATTGAATGTTATGAAATTGTAAACTACCTAACAATGTGTTTCTGATGCCACACTAGTTTTGATTCCAATTTTTTTTTATATAAGATCCACTAATTTTCGAGCCTCTTTAGTTGGGTGCCAATTATATTTTTGCAAAGCCTTACGTTTGGTCAACAATTTATATTAAATTGTAAGTATGAAATTAGTTCGTTAGCCTCACTATTTGGTGAGCCCCTTTAGTTGGGCGCCAATTATTATAATTGATTGTATTATATTGAATTTTTAAATGTATGATTACCTCAGGGTCTTTTTTGCTTGGGTTCAAAATTGTAGATCTTATATAAATAAATGAATTTTATACTTATCTTATAAGTCTCTCTTTCTTCTCAGTGGCACTAACACTTTTAAAATTTCTAAATTATATTTGCACTTTATTTTTTTTTAAGATTTCTAAATAACTAATAAATGATTTTCAAATTTTCAATCAAATCACAATTTTATTAATAATGATTTTCCACAATATAATTCTGATATATAATATTGTCTTTACAACAAAATAAATTTCCTTGTTACCTAAATACTCTTAAATTTCTATCAATTTATTACAAAAATTCAATCCTCTAAACACAAATATTGATTATACTAAATTTAAAGAAAAACCTTTATTTCTATCACTGATTGATTTTAGATTTCAATAATCTGTTTATTAAATAATGTTTCAAAAACTCACAGTTGTCTGGCTTGAATTCCCCTTCTCCTTAATTTTGGTTTTTTAGTATACTGCTTCCTGATTTGTTTTGGTTTATAAACTAAATTCTGCTTCCTAATTGATTTGTTTACTGCTGCACCAATATTTATATTTTTTAATAAAATTTGATTTTATCTCTTCCTCCAATAGATTTCAATAATTCCTTTTATGGAATATTTAAATTCTCAATTTCAGAATGATGATTCAAAAATTTAAAAAAAAATAAACTTCAAACTTGATTTCTTGTCAGAAATTGACATGGAACACTTATTTCAAAGATATCACAGATCATTTATCTGGTTGTCATGGAAACGTGATTTTATAGGAACGAAATTTTCAACTGCTCTCGTCGACGCTTGAAATACAAAGAGAACCTTTCAATGTCAGATTTCCTATTTATGTAATAAATCTTGCCACCTGCTATTTCCATTTCCGCTTTAATTTATTTTATTAATTTCCAAATATGTTTGTTCTAAATCATATGCAAAAATCTAAACAAATTTTAATTTGAATTTCAACACCATTTACCCTTCTAAATTTTATCTAAATTACTTAATCATGTTTTCAAAAATTTTGATTTGATACTTGTCACCTGCTGGTCACCAGTCATTTAACAGGTACTTTAAAAAAATTGGTTTTTACTGAAATTAAGACTTACTATCTTTTGAACTATTGAATTTTCATAAACTATGCTCTAAGCTCTTTCTAACGGTATAAATCTCTTTAGTGTTCCATCATTCATTCAAATTTTTAACAGTCTTTATAATCCTGACATTTCAATTCTCTGTTTATTTAACAATTTATGTATTTAAAACTTAAATTTGATCCAAAATGTGTTATTATTCAGTGTTCTCATGGCCTAATATGTGATCTAAACTTGTTTTACAAACTCTACTGTGATTTTCATAAGTGAATTTAACCTCTTTGATGTTTGGCCTAAATGTGACTTCCTGCCTAAATTTTCTTATGTAAGTATCCAAATTCTACTACAATCTGTATGATAGATTATCTAACTTTATATGCCACCTTTTATCCTTTCAACAATTTGCTTTTGAAACATTCTTTTTACATAGTTTATATTTTTAGGTTAACTTTAACTTAATTGATTTCTGCAATTTTCCTTTTTTTTATTAGATATGTATGAATTTTATTTACATTTCCCCAATCATTTACTTATTTGAATTGCAAAACTTTTGTATTATTTCATGTCTGTTTAAATCCATTACAATATATGATATATTGTTTCTGGTCGGTCTTTACATCTCGCGTCGACAAAAATAAAGGTACTTCACTTTTAAGCCAAATTCCTATTTGCTGACAAACCTCGTCTACAGTTACAAAAGTGACATGAAATGATTATGGTTTACGTTTTAGTTCATGCAAATCTGTTTATGAAGAACAAAAAAAAATCGTTTGATTTATGAAGACACACTGTATATACAGACTAATTGAAAATCTGCAGCTTGAAGTTGATTAATTGACATTTATTTTGATTAATCCAATTTCTTTTTAATTTATTATACCCCAAATTCCGAACACAAACATTTCCATATTTTAATACCTACACCTCCACCAAAGCTTACTACATAAGAAAGTCGTTAAAAAAGTTTTTCCCCATTTTCTAAAAAAAGGTTATTGAAAAAAATATGGGAACACTTCGGGATCCCCCGGAATAGGATACAGTATAATAGGTCGAAATTCCTTGATCCGTTTGTGCGTAATCGGTGAACAAACGACGAATTGAGAACCTCCTTCTTTTTGAAGTCGGTTAAAAAGCACTAGGACTCAATGGAATAAGATGTATGGGAACACCTCTAAAACGATGGCCAGACTTAAACAGGTGATTCGCCTTTCAAACGAAGAAGAAGTCACCTTTAGCGCAACCATTGCCAATTATTATACAGGTAAATCCCGCAATGAATCTGTCTATGGTTTGTTATGTGTTCCAATAAACCCCTTTCTAACGATTAAAATCTGTAATATGAACAGGAAAATATTCGTAACATAATTTGTAAGTTGCGTCGGTGTTAATTTGCCATCATTCTTGTTTTGTGACATTTCACCGTATCGGACAACGTAGTTTAGTAAAATTTTCTGTCGCAGTCGATAATCGACGGCAGGAATTATTTGGCCTCATTTGACTTTCTAATGGGTCGAGCAGGTCAAGGTTGAACTTTGTTATCTCGTATTGTCATCTATTACATAATTTCTATTAATGCCCGCGATCCCGTGCGATCTTATCGGCGGTCAATTAATCATAGATTTAAAACTAACATGGTTAGTTGGGTAGTTTCTCGATTATTAGCGAACAATAGGCGCGTATTTCATTGTAGTTTGAAAGCACTTTAATTGCATTTTCGGTAATCTTGCAAGGGCAGAGAAGGAGAATTGTATTAAATTGTTTAGATTTTTCCAACGACAAGATAAAAACAGTATGACGGTCGAAAGAAATACTAGGTGTGCAGTGTACATAAATAATTGTAGAGTTTATAAACTAAGGAAAGATTTCAGCAAATGTGGCGTTGTTTTTGGAAATAGCTCGAAGCCTGTAAGCATTTATAAAGAATCCCGTAGAATTATTTTGGCATTAGTCTAATTTCTTTGAAATTCCGCTATTTCATAGTTCTGAACAGGTGGATAATAAATCTCTATTGGCATAAATTCATTGATTTTGGTTGCGTTACATACAAGAAAGTAGTTTCTTTTTCTAAAACTGACATTTGATGGTTTTCAACAAATTTCACAAAGCACAAAATCCAAAAGTCCTCAATCTACTGCCCCTCCAAGTATTATTACAATGCAACGCAAAGAGAAATAATCACTTTTGAGGGTCGAAACAAACGATTTTCAGAATACGAGGTTAGTGCGACTTTAGATCCGTGCGATAACAATTATAAAATGTCAGAATTGGGGAAAAAAAACAGTTGGAAACTACTTTGTTGTTATGCTACGCAAGGCTTAAAAAAAATCAGTTTCTGAGCTTCTGTAAAGAGAAAACCCACAGCATTTAGAGTTTAGAAAGAGACAATATATGGTACCCTTCTGTGAATAGTTTTTTTAACCTGCAGAATTAGTCATTTTTTATCTTAATACGTGGGCAAATCTTCAAATTAAACAAAAGCTTTGAAGTCTATGAAAATTATGTTTATAAATACATACATAAATACAGAACAAGCCACTAATGTTGAATATAAGTGAAATTATTAACATTATCAAGTATATTAATTCTTAGGTGATGTTTTATATAACTACTTATTATACTTTATTGTTAAATTTTGTTATTTTCAGTTTTAATTATGATTAAATGAACTATTTGTGAAAAACTTTAGACCGCTTTTATGATGAATTCAAATGTCTTTAATACATTAGCAATAGTTTAGATCTTTAGGTGTGTTTAGGTCTTCAAGAAGTTAATAGATTCTTTTTCGAATCGTGAGGACGAATCTGATTGATCAGCTCACATGCTTCTCAGAAGGTTTCTCCTGCAATACGACCAGGGCACTTGCCCAACCGTTTTCTTTATGACAATACGCCTGCGCATTCACTGCTGTTTTGTGGGAATACAGTCGGGAATAATTTGCGTAAGGCACATATAGTCCACTTTTGACACCATCGGACTTCATTGTGTTTCGGGTCCTATAAGAAAGCCCACTAATCTTTTACCAGAATGAATCAAAAGTCCTAATTATTTTCAACTTTGTGATTTAAAAAAATAATAGACAGACAAAACACTTATAGTTTATATGCAACGATATTTTAATTTTTGGTATATGAACTATTATAGGACATATACTTTTATTTTTTTGCAGTGTTGAACGACTATTCAGAAGATGATAGGAAACTATTCTCTAGAGTAATAAATTGACTTTATTGAAGGGGGTCTAGTAATTTATATATATTAGGTACGCAATGTTTAATATCAGTTCATTATGTTTTCTGCAATTAGATATATAAACGCAAATTAAATACGGATATCCAAAAACTTAAAGTATATGAATCATATTTGTGAAGTACATAAATAATTTTTCGAATTTCGGTCTTTTAAGGGTGTTCGAAAACTAAAGTTTTCTGTTTGAGTTTCTAATGATGGCTGCGTGGAGGCGCACTCTGGCGGTAGGGTTAGTTAATAGCGTACCCCGGCATTAAAGTCAAAACTTTAGTATCAAATGAAGAAGAACAATTTTTCATCAAAAATCCCTTAGAAGTTTCAGTTGGCAACACAAAGTTGTAGATAGTTTAGTTTCAAATCGAACCGCGGTCATAAAGCTTTGCGTAAATAGAACGTTGTTAGAATATTTGTTATAATAGATTTAAATTGTATTGCAAGCAATTATTCAGAACTGGTAGTGTTTGAATACTCGTTGAAGCGATTATAATCGAAACAACGATAGTAGGTCGTTCCAACGATTAATTATTTGTTGAAAAAGGTTTGTATAGTAATGGCGTAAGTCCCCATTATAAGTTAATATTTATGAAAGAAACAAGTAACGTTTCAAACTTTGTAAGACTCAAAGGAAAAATCTGTTATTAGTTTAAAAGTATTTTTGTGATATATTTGTTAAAATAAGATAAAAAACAACAGTGTTATTGTTGAAATTGTGACAGTATTTACTCGGGATCTCAACCCTTTTCATGGCTAAGTGTAGGTAAAAGACCCCACGTCATTCGTATTCAAACGTTAACGCCACTAAAGGTTGTTCCCAGTCAAAAAGTATACCTTATCTTGAGTTCAATGTCTATAAATTCATCAAATGCTAGTAACGTTTTCTACATTCTATAACGCTACTTTTTCAATAAATGTTTTTAGGATTTGTATCTATTTCTTCGGAATAGCATACCGGGGAAACAAAAGAATGCAGTAATCAACACTAAAATTTGGGCACGTACCACTTTTTTATTAATTTATGAGTGGCGATACGAATTGTTGTATATAGGTTAGCGTTCCTTATGCCTACCAAATATTTTTTTTGTACAATTAAGAAAATCTTCCTGTAAATAGAAGAGTTCGAAACCAAGACAAAGTTATTGAATTAATTCGGTTTCACCCTTGTTAAGATGTCCTAGTTGAACATGACTATTAATTCTTTTAGTTCTATAGGATAGTAAGTTTTAAAGAAAACTTCTTATTCATATTCGAAACAATTTAATAAGATTTATTGTATTCAACTTTTGAGATCTTCAATATGGATAAAATTATTACGCTGTGAATGAGATACAAGACAATAGCTCGGCATTCTATTGCCTAGCATGTAACTAAGGCACTTGCTTTGGATCTTATTAAATCGTATCGCAACTATAAGATATCAAAATAACAGGAACGCTTTTATTCACAACCCGCAGCAGGATATCTCGAAAGAAAGGTGCCATCAAAGTGAATTGACAGAACAATATTAATATTAAATTTTGTTCAACTATGACGCTGATCGAACTACTTTAGAACAAGTTCTCTGTGCGAGTATTGCATCGGAAAGTTAACATCGTGAAAGTTAGTATATTAAATTTTGCATCAAATTTAATTAACGATGTCGTTTAGTGTCATTATTAATAAGAGTATTACACTTTTTTAAATTATGTTTTGAAGGAAATTTCAAATTGGTTAATGATCGTAACGTAGAAAGTTTTTAGTACATCGTGCATTAAATTTTATCTGGCATATGGGACAAAAACAGTTTATAGACCATAGGCGGTGATTAAATAAAGGGTTACTGGAGCACTTCTGTGATCAAAGTTACAAGTTTGAGGAAATTTGCAAACTTACCCTTTTTGCTGATTACCCAATCAGCTGTATAGCACTGATTTGATACCCAGTGACTTCTTTTTATTATTGCACATTAAAGCCAGATTGCAAAATTAATGTTTTTTGATGAACGAGGAAGTGATTTCTAAATTATAGCTTCTTATAAGTTTCAGAATTTTCTTATTTGAAAATGCCCGCCATATATATGTGTTCCGCTTTTTTTAGGGCTTTACCGAGAGTTTCGAATTTTGAAACATTTAAAAAGCTGGAATTCACAAAACGTATCCTGTTTAGTCATCTTCATTACCTAATTTAATAACAGCAACGTATATACGACTATCGGTACTAATACATAAAAAGGTAAAAATGTAAAAAATGTCAAAAGGTCTAAATTATAAAAGCCCAAAATGTTAAAAATGACAAAAACCTCAAAAATGTTAAAGATGTCAAAAATGTCAACAAAGTCAAAGACATCAAAAATGTTTCAGGCTCTAAATCAGACCCCGTTCTCAATGGCAATACAAAAATAAAATCAAATTTAAAAATTAAAACTATAGAATGTCGAAAAACTCAGCAATTTAAAAATGATTAAAAATGTATGTAATAATATACGTCTCTCGTTATCTTCCTGTCTTTGTTTCTCTTTCTTTGTGTCATTCTTAGTAATGGGCATAAATTTTGATTATTACTCTTGTGGCAATGTATTTTTCTTTAAAACATTCTAGTAAAGTGTTTATTAGAACAAGAAAATTTTGTGCAGGTATTGTGTATTATTTGGATGTTATATTTGTTAATTTACTATAATTTATTGATTTTCTACAAATCTTCAAATTAAACAAAAGCTTTGAAGTCTATTAAAATTATGTTTATAAATACATACATAAATACAGAACAAGTCACTAATGCTGAATATAAATAACTAAGTGAAATTATTAACATTATCAAGTATATTAATTCTTAAGTGATGTTTTATACAACTACTTATTATACTTTATTGTTAAATTTTGTTATTTTCAGTTTTAATTATGATTAAATGAACTATTTGTGAAAAACTTTAGACCGCTTTTATGATGAACTCAATTGTCTTTAACACATTAGCAATTGTTTAGGTGTATTTAAGATAACTAGGTCTTCAAGAAGTTAATAGATTCTTTTTCGAATCGAGAGGACGAATCTGATTGATCAGCTCACATGCTTCTGAGAAGGTTTCTCCTGCAATATGACCAGGGCACTTGCCCAACCGTTTTCTATATGACAATACGCCTGCGCATTCACTGCTGTTTTTGGGAATACAGTCGGAAATAATTTGCGTAAGGCACATACAGTCCACATTTGATACCATCGGACTTCATTGTGTTTCTGGTCCTATAAGAAAGCCCACCAATCTTTTACCAGAATGAATCAAAAGTCTTAATTATTTTCAACTTTGTGATTTAAAAAAATGATAGACAGATAAAACACTTGTAGTTTATAAATTTTGATTATTACTCTTGTGGCAATGTATTTTTCTTTAAAACATTCTAGTAAAGTGTCTATTAGAACAAGAAAATTTTGTGCAGGTATTGTGTATTATTTGGATGTTATATTTGTTAATTTACTATAATTTATTGATTTTCTACAAAAGGAGAGACTCTTAATATATAAACTGGTCCCTGTTTCTTATACAGAAACTGAGTGTCGAAACAAACGCAATTTCATTTCTTGCACTTCAGTACCATACACATATATTTTCCTATGTGTAAGTGTGGGTCTCCGGTAGTGTTGAGTAGGACACGACTTGAAAAAGAGTTTGTAAGAGTAGCCTCTTTTTTGTCCTGAGCCAGTACAATGTCCCACCTCAAATGAGGCGAGGCGTACTGAACCATTTGAATTATTATAGTACGAAATATGCGCGCCTCCTTGCGCCGCAAATGTCAGACGCGACGTGCTTTTGTCATGTCATTTGTTTGTTTCTCTCTCGCTCAAAATATCAGACGCGACGACAGTGACGTGATCACGTGACGTGCTTGTCGTTTGTTTGCCTCGCTCGACCACGACAAAAAAATTGAAGTAGTACAATTTTAAATTTCGAGGCACTCTTACATTTTGACGTCATATCCGGGACAAATGAAGCGCCTCATGTATGTCCTACTCAACACTACCGGAGACTCTCCGGTAAAAAGCAGTCGCTTCAATAAGCCCTTTGCAAAGTGGTTTATCACATAACAGAAAAAATGCTTATCACATAACAGAAAAAATGCTTAAAAAATGCATGACTTGGTAGAATACTTGATTTACCCTTCGAAAACAATGTACCTGTTGTCAACCCTGTAAGCTCAAAATTCGTACAGGCGTATTATTAGACTTACAGCTTTAGCATGTCAATTATGAGCCATTGAAAATAAATGTTTCTGGTGTGATATGATCGGAAAATACCTACGAAGTAAAGTTCGCGTGATTCACGTCGCGCTAGGGGCACACAAAAAGCCACCTGTCGTTCGTTGAATAATTCCAAATGGATTTTCACGTCAAGGTGGAATGAAAACGTTTTCGACAATTAAATGTAATTGGCGTACGTTCATTGAATACTATCCCTTCGTTTTATGACTGATTTTTCGATTATTGTCAGAGTAAATTCCCTTACCGAAAAATCCCAACTAAATTTATGTGAGTAATAAATAGGCGTTTACTACAGTTTAAGGTTCATAGTATAAGTAAAGGTATAACAGTTGGAATGATTTGCCCAAGTTAGCTGATGTCAATAAAGATTATGACGGTGCTCGTGTTTCCGTTTCAATTTTATGAGAATGGTTGGGTAACATACAACACTGAGCATTTGTGCAGTAAAATGATTTAACAAAATATAATGGTGCAAAATCAAATCAGTAATTTTGGTAATTCTGCGTTAATATTTGTAATAGACACAGTGAAGTAACAGGAAGCTAATCGTTATTCAGGTCAGTAAAGTTAGCACCGCCATTTTACAGAAACTCAAAATAAAACATATGGGAATTACGAGCTATTTAGGAGCTCTTGATTTTTACCTAAATTGATTTTTGAGCTCAATATTTACTATGGAAAAAGTGCAAAAAACTATTGGCGGTGCTAACTTTACGTAAAGTTAGCACCGCCATCTCAGAAAAACAAACAAAAAAATTTTGTTAGGCGTCTCAAATTAGGAGCAATTTACGAGCTTTTAATTGACGTATTGAACGTCAACCCCTAAATTTGTCTAAGGGGCAAAAACCACCCCCGAAAAAATATTGAATTTTAATTTTAAATTTAAAATCTATTAAAATTACCTACGATTTACGAGCTCTTTCCTAGTGTAATGCACATAAACATCTAAAAATATCTAAGGGGTGAAAACAACCCCCCAAGTATGCAGTTATGATTATTAAATTTTGAAAAATACCAGCATGATCTACGATTTACGAGCTTTCCAACGGTATATTATACGACAACATTCAAATTACTGGAAGGGGTGCAAACCACCCTACAATTATGCAGTTTTTTCAAATTTTATGATTTATAAATTTTCAAAAATACCAGCATGATCTACGATTTACGAGCTTCCCAACGGTATATTACACGACTACATTCAAATTACTGGAAGGGGTGCAAACCACCCTACAATTATGCAGTTTTTTCAAATTTTATGATTTATAAATTTTAAAAAATACCAGCATGATCTACGATTTACGAGCTTTTAACGGTATATTACACGACAACATTCAAATTACTGGAAGGGATGCAAACCACCCCCCAATTATGCAGTTTTTTCAAATTTTATGATTTATAAATTTTGAAAAATACCAGCATGATCTACGATTTACGAGCTTTCCAACGGTATATTACACGACTACATTCAAATTACTGGAACGGGTGCAAACCACCCCCCAATTGTGCGGTTTTTCAAATTATAATAAGATTGTAAGTTCCTATACTTAAGAAAAAAACAAGAACTTGATCCTCAAGGAAACTAAAAAGATATTACCATCTTATTAGTCCATCCCCAATATTTTTGCATAATTATTTTAGTCAATTTTCAAATATCTAAATTTAGAACGTTATTTTTGACCTATTAAAGAATTTTCATTTTATATTTTGATGAAACATTAGAAAAAGCCTTCTTGCCGCTGTTTGTAATGGCCTTTTCTGTAGCATAAAAAATAAATTTTAATACACTGATTATGTGAATATATTGAAAACTGTTCTCTGATAATTGTTATCTAATATTTGATTAGTGCCACTGGTTCTAGTCTATTTTATTAAAGCAGTAAAAAATTCGCAATGTGGTATTTTCTATTGCAGGGGTTACTTAAATTCTTGAATCACATAAGTAATATACGCCACTCTGTACTCATCCTTTACGTTCAAACTCATATATAAATATACTTCATTATACAATTAATCGCTATCATTTGATTTAAGAACATTATTTTTGAAATTCAAGTACGTTGAATTTCTCTCATTTAAGTAGGTATATTGAAGTAGTTATTTATATATTTATTATCAATAAACATTTTAACAAAAAAATCTAATATATTTTATGACATTAACCAGTAATTTCAAATGTGAAATCGTCCATCTATGGAAATTTTACTGAGTTATTAGTTACAGGTAGGAATATTGGCACCTAGATGGCGAGACAACACATTTGTTTAATTCATTCAAGTACCTTTGATCTTTTATGTCTTCCTATTTATATTTTTGGTTTGCTATGAATAATTTGATTATTGTGGGTACAAAAATAATAGTTGAAAGAATAAGAACGAAATACATTGCCCTCTCAGATACCAAACTCCTGTTTTATATTTCTTGTACAGATTATAGATTCAGCCCATTTTCAAATGGTAAAGGTTAGACAAAAATAAGAATATTATTTGACTTATATTTTCTTAACGTTGTTATGACTCGTTTGGCGAAGGTTGGTTGAAAAATGCCGACTGGAATTAATCGGTGCATTTCGTAATATATAAAAATATTGCTATTTCTATTTGAAACTACTGTTTTAATATGTTAATTAGAAACAAAAAACTTTGAGGTAATTATTAAAACTTCAAGCAACAGATTTTGAAGAAGAAGCGAGTGAATACAACCAGAAGAAAACGGTAACAACACGTGGTCCATAAAGATGGTTACAATTTTCGTTAGATTCAATACTTAATTAAAAGATCATAATTCATAATACAATTATTTATCCGAACAATGACTACCAACAGTATTCGTTTTTTAACATATTGTTGGAAAGCTTATACATGGTAGATAATTACACCTTACACCATTTCCAAAATTATAAAATCTAGATTTCTAAACCTTTGCCGTAGTAGATAATATTTAATACATCCATTTCAAAACTCTGGCAGTTTGAAATATTAGGTAGTTTAGGTAGTTACTTGCACCTTTCAGGTGATTTTGAAGTGGTCCTGCAATGTATCATTGAAGAGGCACTAAATCATAATTTAAAATGCTAGTTTTCTAAATTAAGAACTACAAATTTGGAAAAAATTGCATAATTTGGGGGTTGTTTGCATTCGTTTACAATTTGAAATTAAGTGTTATATATCCTTGAAGAGCTTCTAAATCGTAGATTAGGCTGTCAGTTTTGAAAATGAACAAAATCACATAATAGAGACAAACTGGGAAATTAAGGGGGTTGTTTGCACCCTTTCCAAAAATTTTAATGTAGTATTTTAAAGCTCGTAAATCGTAGGCATGATCTACGATTTTTCAAAATTTATAAATCATAAAATTTGAAAAAATTGCATAATTGGGGGGTGGTTTGCACCCCTTCGAGTAATTTTTATGTAGTCGTGTAATATACCGTTGCAAAGCTCGTAAATCGTAGATCATGTTGGTATTCTTCAAAATTTATAAATCATAAAATTTGAAAACACTGCAAAATTGGGGGGAGGGGTGGCTTGCATCCCTTCCAAAATCTTGAATGCAAACGTATAATATCCCGTTGAAAAGCTCGTAAATCGTAGATGAGACCGGCAGTTTTTGAAATGAAAAAATTACATAATTTTTAATAACTGGTAAATTTAGTGGGTTGTTTGAACCTCTCCCAGTAATTTGAATGTGGTCGTGTAACATACCGCTGGAAAGCTCGTAAATCGTAGATCATGCTGGTATTTTTGAAAATTTATAAATCATAAAATTTGAAAAAACTGCATAATCGGGGGGTGGTGTGCATCCCTTCCTGTATTTTGAATGTAGTCGTGTAATATACCGTCGTAAAGCTCGTAAATCGTAGATCATGCTGGTGTTTTTTAAAATTTATAAATCATAAAATTTGAAAAAACTGCATAATTGGGGGGTGGTTTGCATCCCTTCCAGTAATTTGAATGTAGTTGTGTAATATACCGTTGGAAAGCTCGTAAATCGTAGATCATGCTGGTATTTTTTAAAATTTATAAATCATAAAATTTGAAAAAACTGCACAATTGAAGGGTGGTTTGCACCCCTTCCAGTAATTTGAATGGAGTCGTGTAATATACCGTTGGAAAGCTCGTAAATCGTAGATCATGCTGGTATTTTTGAAAATTTATAGATCATAAAATTTGAAAAAACTGCATAATTTGGGGGTGGTTTGCACCCCTTCCAGTAATTTAAATGTTGTCGTGTAATATACCGTTGGAAAGCTCGTAAATCGTAGATCATGCTGGTATTTTTTAAAATTTAATAATCATGAAATTCGAAAAAACTGCATACTTGGGGGGTTGTTTTCACCCCTTAGACATTTTTAGATGTTTATGTGTATTACACCAGGAAAGAGCTCGTAAATCGTAGATAATTTTAATAGATTTTAAATTTAAAATTAAAATTCAATATTTTTTTGGGGATGGTTTTTGCCCCTTAGACAAATTTAGGGGTTGACGTTCAATACGTCAATTAAAAGCTCGTAAATAGCTCCTAATTTGAGACGCCTAACAAAATTTTTTTGTTTGTTTTTCTGAGATGGCGGTGCTAACTTTACGTAAAGTTAGCAATAGTTTTTTGCACTTTTTCCATAGTAAATATTGAGCTCAAAAATCAATTTAGGTAAAAATCAAGAGCTCCTAAATAGCTCGTAATTCCCATATGTTTTAATTTGAGTTCCTGTAAAATGGCGGTGCTAACTTTACTGACCTATCGTTATTCCTTCTACCGACTTAATTTTCGACAAATTTATTGAAGAGAAAGCTGCTTAACGGAGGCCCACACTTACACATACGAAAATAGTTCGAGGTGTCATTCATATATAGTGGTTTCGGTTTAAGGGATATTGACTACTGTCTTGTTATTGTTTTGTACTCTTTATTTACAAGCCTAGCTTTCGAAACAGTTTGTTTCTTCTTCAGGGCAGCAAAATTCTTGAGTTAAGTTACAATAAAATAATCAATAAAATACAGAACTAATTCAGCACCATAACGTTATGAGTTTATCTGTCAACTGACATTTTTGCGTCATTCACCTGTCTGAATTCATTGATGTATATGTTGTGCCGTAGATTGTTTTCCAGTAGTCTTCTTACTCATCCAGCTGTTCATCGTAATATGGGTTTAAGGGATCTGAGAGCAAATAGGTATATATACTGCTCAAGTTGTTCGTCTCTGCTTTTTTATTCATTTGGATAGGATTGTTTGTTGATGTGGATCATCTCGAGTATCAACCTCTTGTTATACTGCTTACTTTTATCAAGTAACATCATCAAAATTTATTGCATGTTTGAAGTGTTTTGCATGTGTTGTTAATGCACATCTTTGATTATTTTTGTTGATGTCACTTTTATGGACAACATCCAATGATGCAAGCACTACATTTCTAGGTGAACTTGTTTGGAAACTTACATTACCAGTTGATAAAGAAAGTAATAAGCTTAAAGTGGCCCATAATTAGAGAGAATTGCAATGTGCCAAAAGAATTATTTTTAGAGATGTTGGATTGTATAATAAATAACAACTATTTAAGTTTTCAAAGTGAATTTTATGTTCAGACATTTGGCTGTGCAATGGGATCCATAATCAGTCCAATTCTAGCACTATATGTCATGGACCATCTCCTAGATACATGTAAACCAAGATTAATGTTCAAATTTACTTTCATAAAAAAAGTTTGTAGGTGACATAATAGTAGCACTCCCAGAATCGGGAATAGCAGAAGTATTGGAGGTATTCAATGGATTTGACCCGAAAATACAATTCACTGTGGAAAAAGAAGATGTTAAGAAATCTGTACCATTCTTAGATACAAATGTTTGCCGGGTGAATAATATCATTAAATTAGATTGGTATAGGAAAGACACACACTCAGACAGATTCATTCATTAACTCTCAGATCATCCAATATCAATGAAGATGAACATCATAAAACAGATGAAAACTATAATACAAAAAATATGCCACCCAGAATTTATAAAAAAAGAACTTAGACAAACTGTCTAAATTTCTGACAGAAAATTCCTATCCAAAACGCATGGTGAAAAAATTAATGAATGAATCTTTTGCAACAAACAATGACAACATGATGTTAGAACTTAGACAACATACACTCAATACCACCTTACCCAACAATAATGAAAATAAGACTTACGGAAGGCCAGAGTTCACAGTGGCTTAAAAGTCGCTTAGCCATCCATAAAAGTGACATCAACAAAAATAATCAAAGATGTGCATTAACAACATATGCAAAACACTTCAAACATGCAATAAATTTGGATGATGTTAAGATACTTGATAAAAGTAAGCAGTATAACAAGAGGTTGATACTCGAGATGATCCACATCAACAAACATTCCTATCCAATGAATAAAAAAGCAGACACGAACAACTTGAGCAGTATATATACCTATTTGCTCTCAGATCCCTTAAACCCATATTACGATGGACAGCAGGATGAGTAAGAAGACTACTGGAAAACAATATGTTGTGCCATATACATCAATGAATGACGCAAAAATGTCAGTTGACAGATAAACTCACAACATTATGGTGCTGAATTAGTATTGTATTTTATTGATTATTTTATTGTAACTTAATACCAATGGACCTTCAGTCTTAACTCAAGAATTTTGCTGCCCTGAAGAAGAAACAAACTGTTTCGAAAGCTAGGCTTGTAAATAAAGAGTACAAAACAATAACAAGAGAGTAGTCAATATCCCTTAAACCGAAATCACTATTATTAGAAGTGACTATTAGCTGTAACATAATATATTATATATATATATATATATATATATTATATATATATATATATATATATATGTAACTGGGAAGCAGCCAATGGGTGTTAATGAAATACTCTTTATTTCTTTCGAAAAGCTTTCCTTACGATAGTAAGTTGTAATTAATTTAAATGTAATATTACTTACTGTTAATTTTATGTAACTTCCAGTTTGAACTGAAGAAGGAATAAATTTGTTCGGAAAGCTTTTCGAAAGAAATAAAGAGTATTTCATTAACACCCATTGGCTGCTTCTGACATATCTGTGAGGTTTTGTTGTCGAAACTGGCAGAGTCCAGAGGATAAAGGGGAGCATATCTTACGAGTTCATATTAATAATAGATATAACAAATTGTAAAGCTCTCATAATGTTAGACATGTTGTACTGACATTATAATGATTTAAAGTCAGTTGATAATTAAACTAGAGTGAGTTGCAAAAGATAGATACCGAAATGCAAAATGTTGAAAACATAAAAAATTTTTAATAAAAAATAATTTGCTGATGAAATTATTCCAAATTTTACAGAAAAATAAATTTAGTAATAAGTTATGCTTAAGCCGTCGTTAAGGATAATAAATTGTTTAATGAGACATTCTGTGAAATTTGGATTTCTTTATCTAATAGGCCACAATAGATAATATTTAATTTTTGTAAATCGGTTCTCTTGTTTATTCTTCCTTTGAGATTTCTTGATGTTTGATCAACATATTTAGCTTCACAGTTATTACAATTTACACAATACACTACTTTTGATTTTTTGTCATTATGAGTTTTGTTTTTTATTTTGGAAAATAATTTTAAAACAGTTTTGATTGATTTATGGCCAATAATTATATTGTGATTCATGTTCAGCATTTTTGCTATCTTTGAAGAAATTTCAAGTATATACGGTAATGACACATGTATTAGAGTTAGAGATGTCTCCTCTGGGAAAAGATTGTAGTGTACTCACATTAATATCTCGTGGGGAATTAAAAATTAATCTTTTTAGCATGTTTGAAGGATATGAATTCTCTAAACAATTGAAAAGGATATGCATTTTTTTCTCTTAAAGTGGGGTGACTGATGTTACAGATCCTTTTTTTTAACCCAACAATCAAATTCTTAGATACAAGAATAATAAGAAGGTCCGATAACCATCAGAAATGAGACTGGTACAGAAAACCATCTAGCTCCGGTAGATATATCAACTATTACTCAAATCATCCAATGAAAATGAAGATCAATTTGATTGTTGGGTTAAAAAAAAGGATCTGTAATATCAGTCACCCCACTTTAAGAGAAAAAAATTTGCATATCCTATTTCAATTGTTCACAGAGAATTCATATCCTTCAAACATGCTAAAAAGATAAATTTTTAATTCCCCACGAGATTTTAATGTGAGTACACCACAATCCTTTCCCAGAGGAGACATCTCTAACTCTAATACACTACCAATACATGTGTCATTACCGTATATACCTGAAATTTCTTCAAAGTTAGCAAAAATTCTGAACATTAATCACAATATAATTATTGGCCATAAATCAATCAAAACTGTTTTAAAATTATTTTCCAAAATAAAAGACAAAACTCCCAATGACAAAAAATCAAAAGTAGTGTACTGTGTAAATTGTAATAACTGTGAAGCTAAATATGTTGATCAAACGTCAAGAAATCTCAAAGGAAGAATAATTTCTCATAAAAGTGACATAAGACTTGGCAAAGATAGCTGTGCTCTTGCTATACACTGCCATAATAACAACCACACCGCAGATGTTGATAAGGTAAGCATCTTAGAACAAGAAAAAAACATTTTTAAACGAAACGTTCTAGAGATTCACATTAACAACCAATCCAATAGCATAAACAAGAGAACCGATTTACAAAAATTAAATATTATCTATTGTGGCCTATTAGACAAAGAAACCCAAATTTCACAGAATGTCGCATTAAACAATTTATTATCCTTAACGACGGATTAGGCATAACTTATTACTAAAATTATTTTTCTGTAAAATTTGGAATCATTTCATCAGCAAATTAGTTTTTATTAAAAAAAATGTTTTCAACATTGTGCATTTCGGTATCTATCTTTTGCAACTCACTATAGTTTAATTATCAACTGACTTTAAATCATTATAATGTCAGTACAATACGTCTAACATTATGAGAGCTTTATAATTTGTTATATCTATTATTAATATGAACTCCTAAGATATGCTCCCCTTTATCCTCTGGATTCTGCCAGTTTCGACAACAAAACCTCACATATGGTAAGTTGTAATTAATTTAAATCTAATATTACTGTTAATTTTATGTAACTTCCAGTTTGAACTGAAGGAGGAATAAGTTTGTTCCGAAAACTTTTCGAAAGAAATAAAGAGTATTTCATTAACACCCATTGGCTGCTTCCCAGTTGATTAACTTTTATAGTTTAATTCAGCCGTTATATCACCTATATATATATATATAATATATATATATATATATATATATATATATACACATACATACCTAATTATAATGGTAACGGCTGTTAAAATTAGTATGCAAACGAATTACGGGTAGCAGCCAAAGACTAAATAAGTGTACTCTTTTTTATATGAGAGCTTTCGGAATTCTTTTATTCCTTCGTCAAATACTGAAAAAAACTGAATGTTACGTTGTTTAATTCTCTAGACATGCTAATTTTATTTTATGAATCTCAACTTTAGTAAGTTACCATTTAATTTCATTTATAGTACTTATAGTAACAACAATATTTGTAACTTTTTCAGGATTTGACTGATGAAGAAATAAAAGAATTCCGAAAGCTCTCATATAAAAAAGAGTACACTTATTTAGTCTTTGGCTGCTACCCGTAATTCGTTTGCATATATATATATATATATATATATATATATATATATATATATATATATATATAAATAATATTTTTTTCTGGTAAGAGAAGAGAGTATTCAATATCTTTGACAGGTGAAGTTAACCCGAAAATTTCATCGTGACATTCTAGCCTAGGAGTTACGGGTAACAGCAATTACATGGAACGGCTCCAGATTCGGAACCTCTATGTGCTAGTTTCCCCGAAATTCCTAGATGTCGGTCTTTACATCTCACGTCTTCAAATTTAACAATATGTATCAAATAAATGAAGAAGTGTTCGAGAGGGCATTCAATTGTGGGAAGCGCAACTGATGAAGGTTCCCTAACCAGAAACAATATATATTATATATATTGTCTTGCGTACAAAAGAATGACACCTCGAAGAGAGTATTCAATATCTCTGACAGGTGAAGTTAACCCGAAAATTTCATCGTGACATTCTAGCCTAGGAGTTACGGGTAACAGTCTTTACATCTCGCGTCTTCAAATAATATTCCGTGTCGTAATACGTGAATAACCCTATATATATAAAAGGAAGGAGAAGTGTGTAAACATCAATTTTCAATCAATAGTATCAACAGAACACATCGTTTGGTTAGGTTTATAGGAGTTCTTGTTATCAATTTCTAGCAGATAACTGTAAATGATGTTAAGATTCTGTAGATCTGTCTTTTTGTTGATACTATTGGTGTTGTTGTGTATAAAGACCATCTCAAGGATATAAATATCTATTTAAATAGTGATCCCATAATTTAACCTTGTTAAATATTGTCGGATAATTAAATAGGTGGAGTAGGTTTGAATTATTATAATTCAATATTTCTTTTACTTTAATTATCTTTCACGTCATATGTTCCTTTACAGTTATATTTTAATTAAGAAGTAGATTATATATTAGGATTAATACTTGAATCGTAACGAAAAGTGACAATTATTTTCATTATTCTGAAATTTAAGACTATGAATGATACAAAGAAATAGAAACAGAGACAGGGACATAACGAGATTAGGGAAGTATTTTTCTTAAGAAGCTTTCGCTTGCACTGTTCAGACCCAAATGACTGCCGCTCTTTTTTTAATACTTAATATTTTAACGTGAAATGAATATCGACATCTAGAAGCTTCTTGTCTTGTTCAAGTTTGGTGTTATTCCCAAAAACTCCATAAATATATACATATACTCTTGCTAGATGTCTATGCAGAAAATTATTTAGAAAATTTGAGGTTAGTAAAATAATATTTCACAAAAGGTTAAATTACTCAAATGCTACAAGTTTTCAGCAATGCCAGCTTTATCGCTATCTAATTTTAGACAATACTGTAAAATGAGTTTACACATGTACTCTTAAAGGGGTAATTTTAGTACCAGTGTTATTCAACGTAGTCATCATGAATTCATCATACGTTTGTGGAGGAATATTTGTAAAGAAGCTAAGAAATTATAAGATTCACATAATAGTTAATCACAAGACAACAAAACAGGTAACGTTTGATCATAATTAACTAAAAGTTCTTTTAGCTGTTTGTATTGGTAATGTTAAGTAATTTTTCGTACATTTTTTCCTAACAACCTAGTATAATGAAAATCTAATTTCCAGTATTATTAATGATTGATTACAACATTAGCAAAGGTAAATCGATTTTGCTTAATTTGTTTTTAAATGCAGGGATTCCAGGTAATTACAGTAGAAGTATTGCTTCGAAAATTCATGCATATTTATTTCATTGATTGACCTATTTCAGCATTTCAATGTTTAATAATGACTGAGATACATTCCGATAATTTGTAACAAGAATACGTTCATTAGTACATCTATAATGAGGTGAGGGATAATTATCCTTAACATCTTGATTACTGAGACCATCAACACGATGACATGTCAGAGGTTGAGGTCTTTGTCTTTGTATCTGTCATTCAGTCTTTGTTAGTTCTCCACAACATTTTGGGACTTAAATATACATATGCGTGTAAATAGATAATAGTTAAGTCGCTGTCGATCAGGAATGACATTTACTGTAGGTACCTTATGATTAATAATGTAGGCCGTATCAACCAAAGAAATAAAAATCAATATTGATTTAAATTCTTTACACCGCTCGTGTGCCGAAGCGCGCAAAATTTCAATATTGATTATTGGACGTTAGCGTGAGGACCTGAGTTAATTCTCAAGGCGTGGATGGCAAGGGAGCTGGAAGTGTCCTCAGTAATTTTCTGGAGGGCAAATCCAGATCCTGGGCTCGCCAAATTGTGTGTGTGTGATCACCTCTCAGTTCACCGTAACAACGCATTGAGAATGCCAAGTGAGACCTTGGCGAAGAGTCTGCGAGTTTCAAACTCGATTCATGCTAACGAGCGGATGTATTCCCGGATAAATATTTCTTCATATTATTGCTGATGAAACCAATGCCATCCCTAAATCTAAGGTGACTGTGATATTTGCCATCTATTAAGATTCCCTTATTGGACCAGTCAGTTTTTTAAGAAATATCTACCATAGCCGCAAATAACAGTTTGTGTGAAATAGTGTCTTACACCTCTTTTTAATTGGATTAGGATTCGATGATTTGATAAGTTTACATTACATTTTTGCGGAACCGTAAATTTTGAAATTATATTATTACCTAAACAATGCGACATCAATTAGGACTCTCAGTTAATTTCCTTGAGATTTTCTGTACTTGTTCTGCTGAATCAGAAAGTGACGCTAAGTGATAGTGCTTCGGGGATCTGCTAATTAAGGTATAGTAACCAATGATCCCATTGCAAAATAGTTTTAGGTTTGAACTCCAATATCGTTGGCCTGCAGAATCTTGTCCAGGACATGGGAAAAGGCAAGTAAACTGAAAATGCACAGACAAGAAATTCAAAATAGAGTCAGCACGTATAAAAAAGAATATGTTGTGTAATAATTTAAGGCATAGAATACATGTTTTACTATCATCGACTATTTAAATAATTGGCATAAAACAATTCAACTTGACTAAATATTTTGTATCGATCTGGTTAATATTTCGATTGCAAAACTATTTTCAATATAAATATTGCGTAATGTCAATAGAAATCTACGGAATTTAAATAAACTGTGATTTGTTTTGGTAGAATCATTAATTCTCCTCTCGTCAACTAAAATATTTAGTTCGCAAAGCACAGCTTTCTGGCAAATATCACTCTAACACTTGATAAATTGCAAACAAACCAAATATAAACTGAAAGAATTTCAACGCATATATTTATGTGATTTGGAAATTTATATAAGTTAAAGCGTAATCGATTCTTGATTAGCCGACGAATAAATCGCAGTGGATTAACTATAATAAACACGAACTGTTTACAGCAAATATATAAATAAAACTAATGAATCGATAAACGTGTTGAAGTAATAACTTAACTGGAATTTGTGTTTAAGAGTACAATGTAAATAGCTTTACTGGAAATTGCAATTTGTTCGCTATTGTAAATATAAAACAATTAATTATCCAAGCAATAAACAGTTGCGATGTTCGGAAACGTTTTGAAAAAGTTGTGGCTAGTGATGAAAGTTCGATTTAGTACCTACTTACCAGACTCTTTTAAAATGATTAATCCGTGAACAGGTCAGTAATAACGAAGTTAAAAGTTTTACCTCTTGTTTCGTAGGTAGGGTTTTTAACTCGACGATTTTTTTTCACATCTATTTTCTTTTCCGACATGTTTAATATTTGACATTTTCGACATTTTTATACATTTCAAGTTTTAAGTTATGACAAAATGTCTTCTCATTTCTGTTATTTTTGCCAATTTTGATATTTTGTATAATTTTAGATTTTTGATATTTTGTCACTTGTTAGATTTTTGATTTTCTTGACATTTTTGCATCTTTTAAGATTTTGGTCATTTTCGACATTTATTTTTCTGACATACTATTATATTTTCTAGATTTTTCTAAAATTTATGATTTTCGATCAATTTAACAGTGAAATCATCAATGCAATATTCGCCAAATGACGAATCACGTCTCCATTCATTTAAAGAAATGAGTTAAGCTATCAAATGTCGTCGATACGTGAATTTGAGCAATCTGAAAAACAAAACAACTCAATACGTGTTATTTAGGGAGAATATATACAGATTTTCGTTTTCAGACATTGAATTTTTACTACTCCAATTATTAAACAATTTATCAAAATATAAAAGGGGAAATGCAGTCACTTGAGACTGAATGATGGAAGCAGAAGCTTACGAAATATACATCCCGTCTCTCGTTATCTCCCAGTCTCTGTTTCTCTTTCATTGTGTCATCCTTGGTAATGGACGTACAATTCAGGAAAGTTAATAGAGAAAACAGGTGGCTTAAATTTTATATTTAGCAATTCACATCATACCCTCTTCCACCACCTAGCGACATTCTGGTCACCTCTTTAATTTGTTATTTAATGGTTTTAGCTGGACACTTCTTTCGTTTAATCGACATATACGTTTGTCGTCTATAGGTTTGTTTTTACCTGCAGTTTCCGTACCGCCATGAAACTGTCACGAAATCGCCTGCATCAAGGTACTACCATTGTATAGTCACAACAAATATTAGTTGGAGCAGACAAGTTTGTTATCTGAACTCTGTGACCTGCGTTCCATAACCTTAATTTATTGACAGTTCCTACTGCGCATGATTAATAAGAATCACGAAACGATCTTGCTCTTCACCAAGTATTGAAATGACGATGCAAGAAACGGTCCATAATTTGGTTGGAACTCTGTTTTGCATCGTTTACTGAACCGTCATAACTTGGTTGGAACAGGTTTTCTTGAATGCGCATGACTGTGATCGTCAAATTTACTGTTTCGCATCGGGTAGGGACAAACCTTCTGTCTCTACCATACAGAAACTTGTCAACGGTGCCCCTTTGGTGGTGATCTAGTTTACCATTCTTGTATTTATCAGCCATAAAGTCTAAAATATCACAAATGGAAAATTCGAATTTTTATAAGAACGAAAAGAAAATTTTGTGTTAGTATTGTATATTAATTGGGTGTTATATTTCTTTATTTACTATAATTTATTGATTTTCTATAAACGAAGAGACTCTTAATATCGATCCTAGTCCCTGTTTCCTACATAGAAAACTAAGTTGTACGGGTAATTCAAGGTCAAAGTAGTGTCGTGTCAGTCGAAATAAATGCAATTTTGCAAGTTTTGCAGTTCACTACCATATGTATGGACCTGCTTTCGCTTCAAAATATAGTCTTTGTTATTTACAGAATAGAGTAGTTTTAAAATCAGTTCAGTACTTCCACAGATTATCTGACAAACCTACAAACAAATTTTACCTCTTTTATATATTCGTATAGATTTCAAAATAATAAAATTTTGCGTAATTCTGTTTGTCAACTAGGCACTGTCAAGATTCATAACCTCTAAAAATTTATATACAGTACAAAATCATCCTTTGTTTGGTTCTCGAAAACTCTATTATAGATGTCAGTGTTTAAAGATTTCAACTTTATTCTTTATTTAATGTCACCAGTCTATGATGAAGGAGAGCAATTATTACATTGTTACCCTATTTAATTTACCTATTCTACTAAACTTTAATTCAAATATAACTTAATGTAAAGACAAACTAACTTTCAAAACTACAACTACTTCATTTTATGGTTAGTTCATTGTGGCTGGCTCACTTTACATTTTAGGTAAGTTTAAAATATGGAGACAAAACGCTCACTGAGAAAATATGTAAATAACTAAAGTTCTCTAGAAAATTAAGAGTATGCCTTCTCGGTAGCTTCAAATAAGAATAGTTGGCTTAACACAACAATCGCTAAGTTTTCCTTAACTAAACCTATCCCACATTTTATTAAATGATTACTCTGAAAACGAATGACAACAATTTAAATAAAATTTTTAACAGGTATACCCGTTTTACGCCGTTTATGGAAAAATGCCATCATTTAAATAAAGTTGAAAGGGTTTGTATATTGGTCCAGGTGGTCTAAAGAAATTTATGATCGTTATTTCCAGAATACGTTCGACTGGAGATGGTTTTATAATAGAGTCTCTGTGGCATCCATAAAGGTTATTACAAAGTTCTTTAAAATCCTGCTTCCATGGCCTTATCGCGCACCGGACTTATTACCAATAGAAACTGTTTCGGATATGATAAGATATTTTACTGGGTAATTTGCTACAAGTACGTAGTTGACCTTCCCCACCGAATTAAAAAAGCTAAGTTGACATCACCTCAGTAATAAAGAATTTCATTTCAAGCATCCTTCACGAGTTACTAAACGCTGATGGGCACAAATTATTAGGTAACTTTGCTATTTTTTAATAATTCAGTTTGAAAATATAATATTTTTCTAAGTTTGATTAAACAAACACGTATAAATTTTATTAAAATTGATAGGTTTTTTGATTTTTTTTTAAAAGTGGGTTTCATCCAAAAATTCAGTCATTATTAATATCAATTGGCAGTTTGAGTTAAAATTTAATTCCGCCTGAATTTTTAACTACTCTACATTACCCCTTTAACTTGGGTATCAAATCTTAATTAATAATTAAAGTCAAATAAAGGTTCTCATGGGGACCGAAAGAATATAATTACGATTCTTTGTTACGAGTTTGGTGTTCTGTGTTGACAATAAAATATTGGCGAGTCAGAAATAGGCCTTGAAAAAGGATTTAATGAAAATAACTCGGATGGTTTCGATCCCTCTCGGGATTAATATCATAAGCAAATAGATGCCCAGGAAATTAATTAAACCGGGCACAAGTTTTTTCAAATTTACTTATGTGGTTAAGGAGCACGCTTACAACTTAAATATTTCATAAATTTCATGGAAGAATAAGGATAGGGAACTTGTGGCGCAAAGAAGATATTAAAACTGTTCAAGTAAAAGCATTACAAGATGTTACACAAAATGGAATACCGTATCAAGGACTTTAGAAAATATGAATGAATAATTATTTTTTACATACAGTAGAATACTTTCGAAAAGTACCTTACTGTAAAAAAAAATGGTCTTATTAACACAAAATCAAAAGTAAAAATTTAGATGAACATTCAGATTATTTTGTGATAAAACTTTGCTGCAGTAGCCTAGTATATTCATCTGAACTTAGAATACTGGTATCAAGTCCAATGTACGAGCGAATTCTATGGGACCTCGCCGTCACGATATTCTTCACCTAGACTTATTGGTCCAGCTTTGGAGTCATTCTCTTGAGTAGGCAGATTGTGGCCCCGAGTTACTGACAACCTTACTTTTGTCTCTTGATTGGCTCCAAAGCAATCGAAACTTGTACATTTAATAAATTCTAGCCTAATTCATAATTGACCGCGGAAGCTTTACCACGGGAATTCATCCGCGTAGTTGATCTGATCCCTACCGGGATCGAGTAAAAACGTTTCGGCAGAGTCACATCAGGTCGGTTCGCATAATTCTCGTATCGCTTCTACTGTATTTAGTCGTTACTCGATATTTAATACTATATTATATTATATATCATATTCATATATATATATATATATATAGTCATATATATATATATATGTATGTATGTATAATAGATGGTTTCCGGGAATTCATCCGCGTATGTTGATAACTGATCGTATAGTTTCCTGTCGGTCAATTTAGGGATCGATGGTAAAATGACGACGTTCAATGGTAGCGATCGGCAGAGTCACATCGTTATTGCCAATTTCATTGAATGCTTGGTATTTTGGTATATAGTTTTGAAGAAAACGTGTGTTTCAAATGTTGCACGGTTTTGTATCGTTGCACGGTTCGCTTTTATAATAATTCTGACGTATACATTTAAATACACCTGCATCTAAGCTCAGTAACTGGAAGCAGTAAGAGAACTGAGTCTCTTACTTGTCTATATTTGAAAAACATGTACATATCTATGTATATATACATATTAAATTAAAAATAACAAAACCCTCTTATCCAATCGCAGTGCCAACTACAGGGTCCAAGAGTGAATGAAATTTCTACTGTCTCGCTCTAAAAAGTGGCCGATTGAGGATTGGAGCCGGGTCTTTGCGTTATTAGCACGACACCAACTGAGATTATGAGTCTGTAAACGCAATTTTCCAATACCCAATTAAGAAGGACATTCAAACACGTACATAAAACATATAACTGAGTTCAGAGTGAAGTCGGGATTGAGCTAGTTCCGGATTCTTAAAATCGTTTAAATCACTCATTTTGCCTCTTGATAATGATAATAAGTCGAAATGTCGAATTTATGAAATCACCCAGAACTCGTTCATATATATTTATATATACGTTTCGTATGAAAGGGGCTAGCCTCCGGCTGAGAACCGCGTGTAAATTTATGAAATTTATGTTGCGACGCCTGCTTTGGAGCCATTATCAAGAGACAAATGAAAAGGACTTTAAGAGTATAGATCGAACTCAAGTTGTTAATTTGTCTACTCCCCAAGGGTCACTAGGTAACTGAACAGTTCAGTTATTATATATATATATATATATATATATATATATATATATATATATATATTAGGGTAATCAGATAAAAAAATTGTCTTGCAAACAGGTTCAAAAGTTTCAATTTACGTAAAAAGATACCAGTTAAAATTTGAGTCTTTAGAATTATTTTGAAGACCGTCCACATCCACCATTTTCTGTAAGAATAACTTGGAAAAAAATTTCTGCACCTTTTGAATTTTATTGCTAGCCTGTCGTGTATCATAACAACGATTCTTTTGCTTATTTTTGTAGAGAATTGAATGCTCTTATATATTTTTTAGAAACCTAATAGTTTAAGAGTTATTTAAGTCGAACGTTCAATTTATTTATTTATTAAAGTTTTTGATGCATTACAGCAAATTTGATGGGTCTATTGGAACAAATCCCCCAAAAATCATGTTCATCTTAAATGTAGTTACTTAGACAATAATTGTTAATAATTTTCGGTAGTCGTCCAAAGAAAAATCGAATAGTTTGTAGATTTATTATAAGTATATTTATGAAAATAAAAATCACGTTAAATTGTTTTTCTGTTCATCCAATAGTTTGCAAAAGTTTTAAAAGTCATTGTAACTAATTTGAATTCCCAAAAATTTTTCTTTGGAGGACTACCGAGAATTATTAACAATCATTGTGTAAATAATTAAATTTAAGATACATGAATTTTTTGGGGGATTTGTTCAAATAAAACCATCAAATTTGCTGTAATGCATCAAAATTTTTTTGGGGGATTTGTTCCAATGAAACCATCAAATTTGCTGTAATGCATCAAAAATTTGAAAATATGCGATAAATTAAACTTTTGTTTCAAATAACTCTTAAACTATTAGGTTTCTCGAAAAATCAGAAGAGACGTTTTTGTAGAGCGTTCAATTCTCTAGAAAAATAAGCAAACGATCGTTTTATGATATGCGACAGGCTAGCAATAAGATTCACAACGTGCAGAATTTTTTTTCCATGTCATTCTTATGGAAAAAAGAAAAACGCCATGTGGACAGTTTTAATATAGATATATAAGTTGGACAGTGTGCGGTATATATATATATATATATATGGTTTATTCATCCGCGTAGTTGATAACTGATCCCTATCGATGGTATGACGACGTTTCGGCAGAGTCTTCAGGTCGGTTTGCATAATTCTCGTAGCCTTCTGCTTTCGCTTCTAGTTAGTATTTTAGTATTCGAGTATAAAGATATAAAGACGAATTGAGACCCTCTTTTTGAAATTTCTTAATAACACAAAATTAATGAGAATAACGTTATTCCTATTTTTGTTATTTGGTTTAAACGATCATTTCAGTTGTATTTATCTACACTAAGTATGTCTTCAATTTAAACCGGGTTGATAACGAGGAATATAAAAAAAATTGATGGTAAAGAAACAATTGCGGCCACAAAAAACTCCGTGAATGACTTCTCACTTTCCGAAATTCTATTAGCATAACTTTTCCACTGTTTTACATGCCGATTCACATTCAAAGAGTAGTCGAGTTTGCCATCGTCTCGCCTTTTCGGGGTTACCTCATGTTGTTTTGAAAAAGGTGACAACGAGCAACGATTAAATAAGGAGTTTCCCAAGTTCGGGCTCTAGCGAGGCTGGCAAATTTACGAGGTGAATCGACTTTGGAAGTTTGTTTTCGAATTCCAGAAGTTTTTCCTCTTTATTTGCCTTCCGTTGCTCTATACGAAACATCCCATACATCTAGCGGGGCAAACGCTCTTAAATATTTTAGAAAAGTTTCAATATTCAATTTCAATTTGCGATCTCATTTAACTTACAAACTAGATACGGTGAGAATCGATTTATAAACGAGACCTTAATTTTAAAAACGGTCTTTTTATATACCTAAAGAGTCCGATGAGAATGCATAGTTTAAGTGAATAAAAAAAGATTCATCAGTAAACAACCGTCGAAAAGTCTGAGACTAAACGTGAAAAGACCTGTGAATGCTTGTTATATCGTAATAACTATTACGGATTATGCATCGATTTTCGGCTTATATAATGGTGGATTTTGGGACTGAAATCCTGACGATAAAGATACATTATTTTTGAGTATTATAGCTTATATAACTGACAAAATTTAAACACTGATTATTTTAATTAGTTAGTCGATATACCATATCAGTAATTTTTTTAAAATAATACATTCAATTCATATAATAGTCCCTCATTGACTATAATTATTGAAGCCAAATCTTCTTAACGGAGGACCATACAAAAATAGATGAGTTTGGTACTAAAATGCAAAAATTGCATATATTTCTAGAGTTCATTCCGACTAACCGACACAACATACAAATTAAAATACCCATACAACTCAGTTCTGTGTTAAGAAACAGGGACAAGGTTGTATATTAAGAGTATTTTCTTGAAAATCAATAAATTATAGTTAATAAACAAATATAACATTCAGTTAATATACAGTACCAGCACAAAATTTGCTTTTCTTTCAAATAAACATTCCACACTTTTCTGTTTGCGATATTTTATATTAGAGAGTTGGCATACGTCAGAAGTCAAAACACCACAAGAAGGGCATCGTTACGAAATTTATCGATGGTAGAGACAAGGATGACAGACTAGAACTCCACAAAAAAGGGCAACGTTACCAAGTTTATTATATCAGTTTATAGAGCAAAGTTTAACTCATTTTCGGACATAAAATTCAACATTTTATAGATAATTATTTCTAAGATTTTAACAGCAAACTCGTAGAGGTAAACTATTTTAAATAAAATAATAAAAACCCGCAAAAATACGAATTTCTTTTGTTTTTTTCGGTTATATACTGAAAAGTAATGACGAAATCGTAATGCCGTCTACAGAAAAGTTGTAGAGAATAAGAAATCCTTCATAATGAGTGTTTATACACCCTGATTGGATAATTTTTTACCGAGTAAACTGCTCAAAATTAGATATTTTTCAAAAATATATAACCTTCTGGTAACTAATAGTGGAATATTAGTCATCGTCAAAACGATAGTTTATGATATTAAGTTTATATCACGGATAGATACTATTCAAGAAGTAGTTTTTGAAGAATTTGAATTTAAATAATTTAGAGAGCTATTTTGCACATCCCACGGTATTAACGAGACAAGTCCGATCGGGATATACTAAAAATATTTTGAAAGTTCATAAATTCTCTTCAATTTGTCTATATTGGTTTTTCGCTTTAATGCCGAGAAATTGGTTTAAAATAATAGTATACATTGCATTAAGTGTACGAATATGCGACAGCGACAGCGGATTTCCTTAAGGTACCACCTTAAAATGAAAATGTCATGAAAATTATGGTAAATTGCATTATTATATGTTTTTTATCAGCAGTTTATTACGTTTTTATTTACATAACTATTGTCTGTCCATACTGGTCTATTTTTCCATTGGTTTATTAAGTTAATGGATACCTGTATACAGTTTACTGATATTAATTAAATTACTTTTTTTGGATCCGCCACTGTCAAGACATCGGAGGGTCCGTCGGTTAAGCCAAATTTCGAAAGCAGTATTAATACATTTTACGGCACTACGACAAAAATCCAAGATATACAAAGTACTTTTATAAGCTTTCAAAATATATTCTGCAAAATATTTCTAAAAGTTATTTAAATTGCATTTCTGCAAGATCTACTTAACGTACAATATAGTTAACCAAGTTATACATTTTTTAAAATCACTCACTTTATTTCGGGTTTTCCAGCTTTTCTTTTTGAAAAACGCTGCTATCACAATTTATAAACACTCATTTTGAACATTTTCTGATTATTTTTATTAACGGCATTAGGAACAGATCATTACATTAATTTTAAAATTATGTCAGTTATAACTTATAAACTATTATATACCTACCTGGTGGTTTATGCGGTTTGCTGTTGAATTTTATATCATTTAAAAATCTCTATTGACGGGTGTATATGGATGGTAGAGACAATGATGACCATCTTATAGAATTGCAACCGCAAAATCCCTTTTTAATTAAACGATTCATAACAGATTTATTGTGTAATTGTACAAATAAATCTCTGATTATTTATTATTTTTAGATTTTACGTTTTATAATTGCGGTTGTCAAAAGGACCATGCACCTATATAAATCTGCAAATTTAGAAACATAAGTTAGATATATTAATTAAAAAAACGAAAAGAACTTATCAACGTATGAAACGTGCATAACGAAGATTTTAAGGGTAAAATTTTATATGGTACGTATTTCAGCAGTGTGTTCGCCTAAAATGGATAAAAATATAACAATTCTACAATGGAACAGCCTTTAAATACAATTGATATGTGGGAAAAACAATTTTAAGTAGTATATGCCCAACTGAAATATCCCGATGACATTTTATTAGTGATTTTTATCACAAAAATATCATAGAGATAAAAGGTTCTTTTGTCGATTATTTATTTCTGTAATTTACTTCATTTCCGTTACGCTAATTTACTACATACGTTTTAGCTGATGTACTGCTGGCTGTATTCTCAGTTGTTCACTATATATTATATTTTTCTTGATTTATATATTTTGTTTAAACTTGACATTTTGGATTATATTTTGATCCTCAACAAGATTTGTTTTGAAAGGATTTTTCAGTAATAGTGTATTTTCCACTCGCTGTTTAAAGAGGAACCAATTTCTGGCAAGCTTCTCCACGCTAATTTTTATTATTTATGGACAAGATGACTGGCAAGTTATCAGAAATTTGGGCATGAGTCGATTTTGTTTGTGTATAATTGTTGTTTATGGATTTTTATTGCCGAAGTCCCCTATATCGGGTACTTTATTCGTTTGAAGACGCGAGATGTAAAGATCTAGGATTTGTTTGCATCTCGCGTCTTCAAATTTAACGAAATGTATCAAATACATGAAGTGTTCGAGAGGACATTTAATTGTGGGAAACCGCAACTGATGAAGGTTCCCTAACCAGAAACAATATATATTATAGATATTGTCTTGCGTACAAAAGAATGACACCTCGAAGAGAGTACTTTATTCATGTTTGTGGGCTATTTACTATTTAATTATAGGTAATAAATAATCTACAAAATTCTGCAAATAAATCCAAAGTTTTCTGCTTCTATTCTATATTTGAGAGGGCACTACAGAGATGATTATATGAGCAATACAGTCTTTAGCTTGTAGGTATTCTTGTTCACAATGAGCAGTTAAATAAGGTTTGATCATGTAATATAATAATAATATAATCTTTATTGAATGAAAGTTACAGATGTAGTTTAATAATGTTTACTCAAACACAACTTACTTAAATAATTTTCATTCTGTTGTTATTGATATAATTCCACTCATTTAAGACCCTCAAGGGGTCGTCAGTGTTTAATTAATTATTTCATTATAATGTGATAGTTACAGTCAGATTAATGGATCGATTTTCTACATTTTAGTACATAGTTTATATTTATATTAAACAAACTAAACGAACCAATATTAAGAGTCAACATATTTTATATATCTACTAATAATTTAGTGTCCAGGATATACAGTCTCGTTTCAGTCAATAATATCATGAATAAGTTGTCCGTCCACTTGTCTCAGATAATTCTTTATTATTTTATTCATAAATGTAAGAGAATTAGTCGTTAGCATATAAGTTTTGTACATGTCTGGGAGGGAGTTATAGATCTTACAGCTTAAATATGTGTAGATTCGTTAACCAAGGGATTTTTGAGCAAATGGTACTATTAGTTTTTCTTTACCTCTTGTATTGTACTTATGGTTTTGTTTTTTCAACTATGTGCTTCCATTTCTATATGTGAATATCAATACATTGTATGTATATCATTGCCTAAGATCGAGGAGGCCCGCTTCTTTGTATAGTTGGTTAGTGTCATGCAAAATACTTTTTCTGTATATTATCTTTATTACCCTGTTTTGTAGCGTCTGCAATTTTTCTAACTGGGTGGAACTACTAAGTTCCACCCCAAGCAAGTATTCCATATAGTAATATACTCTCGATTAGAGCAAAATACAAAGTTTTTATTTCGCTTAGTGTCAGTATGTTTTTTAGAAATCTAAACTTGTATATTAGCTGTCTTAATATATTGCTGATATTTTTGAAATGTTCGTCCCAATGTAGGTGAAAATCGATCGTTACTCCTAAATATTTTATACTATTTTGTTTGCTTGTTTCGTGTTCAGATACTCCATCATTTATAATAAATTATTTGGAAATCTGGAAGATTGTTTTTGTAGCTAGTGAAGGTTGCATAGTGTATTTTCTTGAAGTTTATTGTGAGACGTTTATATTGAAAGAAGTCAGTAATTTTTTTTAAATCATGTACTGTCAATTTTTTTGGCGACAGCGATGAGTCATCCGTGTATACAATGGCTGTATCATCAGCAAAACTGTATTTTATAACTTCAGTGCTACCATGTGCTGTTCCATAAGAGTGCATGGTGCATATCGAAAAATATTGATAGAGTTTTTCGCAGTAGGTTTCTCAGATAAATATAAGTACTATATCAGTTGGATGACTTGTTAAGGCATACCTTGAGTTCTTGTTCGATCTTTAATAGACCGTTGGTATTGCAGATCAGAATTTTGAAATAGTCCACCATTATGCCACCGTTGAGACTCATTTGCTCTATGAGTAATTTCATCAATGGTTCTAATTGTTTTATATTATTAAGTGATGTTATAGATTGGTTAGATTGTGGATTTTTTTGTTGCCAATTAACGACAATTTTCTATCCCAATATTTTCACCCAACAGCTCGTATTTTGTTTATGTTTCATTCATTCATTTTCTTTCCTTTCCCATTTCGTCTAATAACGGCAAGTTCCTGTCACATTTTTATAAATTTATCCTTAAATTTTAGTTTGAAAAAGTAAACAAATTGCCTCGTTATAAAAATTCAAGCTGTTCGTGTATTAACATTAAAACCGAAACACATGAAACTACCATTAAACGGTTGCAAACTTCGAAGTGGCTCTCGTGCACAACTAAGTTTACTTCCTGAAGAGATTTCAGGCAATAAACAACGAAATGGTCATTCCCCACAATTTACCCATCACGAAAACACAACTAAATAAATTGAAATAGTGCTTCCTAATGCGATTTGTACCTTTTAATGGCTCATGTGGGGGATGTATTTCTCGGCAAATGACCGTTTAAATTTATTTTAGAGCCATCGTTAAATTTGATTTTAGAAATCGATGCACACAATAAGCTGAATAAATTATTATTTTCTTAAACTTTTAACTGCCAGTCGAACTATAAAATAAAAACGATTTTTTCTTAATTTATTGTTTGTGTTGGAGTCAGCATAAACAAATAAAGTAAAATATGTAAAAAACAATACTAATTGTTTGAGTTTTCATGTGGATGTTTTCTAACTATCGCGGTTAGAATATTGCAGCTTATTTTCATTTTGCTCAACAATTTTGTATACAAATATAATATGGTAGGGTTTTTCTTACTATTTGTTTTAATTAAAAACGCGATCTAACGTATATATACCCTGAAAAGTTTGGAAATTTTGATATATATAGACTTTTTCCCCAACAGAGGTGTTTCCAAAAATCTGTACACATAATTATTATCTCTTATGTTTGACTGAATTAGATGGCTTAGCGTTTCCCAGTGATCTGATCAAATGCTTCTACTACAGCGACTGATTTAAAGAATAATGGGTTAAGGCAATATGGACAGAAAATACTTACGTAAGTTTACATATGAATGTTATTCATTATCATTTTATTTGCTGATATCAGCAATTTCGTCCAAGCAGAATGAAAAGAATTGTATAAAAAAAATATATATATATATATATATATATATATATATATAAATTTCACCAAAATAAAATACAAAAGTTACTTAACAAAAAAGGTAGGTATAATATTTTAGTGTGATGTAATGATTTCGTTTTGAGTTCCAGCATTCTTTTTTTAACCCGGTCAGTCGACAGTTATTTCGTCAAATTTTCAATTAACTTTATCCCGGAACTCGAATATCAATAATTACATTTATTTAATACTCTCTCCTCCGCCAAAATTTATCGAAAATATGTTTTCCTGATATTCTGAAAAACGGTTTGGAATAATAATTACACACTCAAATAACAAGCAGACGAAATGACAACTTTCCTCTTTTGTTGAAGGGAATTAAACATTATTTTTTAGAGATCAAGTATTGCCTACATATCTACAAAATAAATAAATTTACTTTTAGTTCATTGTAATTTCAGAATGATGAGTGTCGATCGTCTGTCTAAAACAATATAGATCGGACATGTTTAGGTTATATGAGGAGGAGGTTTAATAGCTGAAGACAAATCTGAGAATTGGACTTTGGATTTATATATATATATATATATATATATATATATATATATATATATATATATATATATATAGTAGTCCGAAACAGATAAATTTCCAAAAAGAAGTTGATAATATAACCAAATAATTTGGTCAAGTGCGAGTTGGACTCGCATACTAAGGGTTCCGTATCACCTTCAAGATTCTAATATTCCAGTTTCAGACAAGCATTTCCTTATATTTACACTAATATCTTTTAAAGGAAGCGTTTTAAATTTATAAAAAATATACACTTTGATTTTCCACATATAGACTTTTTATTTTATCTGCTTCAGGATTCGCTTGATTTTTTTCTAAAATGGACCCAAAAAATTAACATTAGAGTTTTATTTTACTACTAAACTTTCTGGGAAGCCTTCTATATTCCACTGTTTGAATTTTGAGGCTCTGTAGATTGAAAGATAAAGGGCAAAATAGGTTAAGTTTTAAATTATAAATTATTAAATCGGTTATTCAAATTATTTAAAAATACAAATAAAATATATTTTTCAAAATATAAATAGCGTAGTTTCTAAAGTGGGGATTAAGTCGATGTTTAATATTTTTGTTAATATCTTTTAAACAAATGATTTAAAAATATGATATATTTGTAATTCACATAATGAGCATTTTATTTGAGATATTACATGATGCCTTTGAAAACTGAACTTTTATTTTCCATTTAATTGTATAATTTGTCCCTAAAATTACTATGGGGGTTTTCTAATAATATTTCTTATAAATCTCAAAGCGAGTCCCAGTACCCATAATTATTTTCCAAATTTTAGATAGTATGGTTTCGGAAATAAAGGGAGAAATGAGAATTTTTTATATCTTTATGTTAATATCTTGAAAACAATTTTAAAAATATGAAAAATATATATTTGTATTCCTCATGATGAACCCTTTCATTTGATGTATTGCATGATGCGTTAAAAATATTTTTTTTATTTTCCGTTTAATTCTATAATTTGGGTCTGATAGTTTGGGGAATAAAAAATTCTATAATTTGCCCCCCAAAATGAATATTAGGGCTTTCTCCTTATTTTTCCAGTAAAGTTCAGGTAAGAGGCTATATGTTACAGCTTATGGTTTCGGCGATAAGGGGGGGGATGGGTAAAATTTTTTATATTTTTGTTAATATCTTTCAATTTAATTATTTTAAAATTATGAAAAAAATATATTTGTTTTCGTTATAATGAGCCCTTTTATTTGATGTATAACTTGATGGGTTAGAAAGAATTTTAATTATATTTTGCATTTAGTTCTGTAATTTGCCCCCAAAAATTAAAAGTAGAGATTTCTCCTTATTTTTACAGTAAACTTCAGGTCAGACCCTATACCTCTAATTTTTTTTCAAAACTTATATAGTTTCGGAGATAAGGGGGGGGGAATGGGTAAATTTTGGTATATTTTCATTAACATCTTTTACACTATTTTTTTTAAATATGAAAAAAATATATTTGTGTTCCTCAGAATGGGACCTTTTATTTGATGTATTATATGATGCGTTAAAAAAAATTAATTTTCATTTAATTCTATAATTTGCCCCCCAAAATTAATATTAATGGTTTCTCCTTATTTTTCCTGTAAAGTTCGGGCAACGTTCTATATTTCCTATTTTTTTCTAAACCAAACTATACATTGATACCAAATTTCAACCTCTTCCGTCCAGTAGTTTAGGAGAAAATTGCTATTATGTGACAAGGGCAGAAAGCCGGAGTGCTATTATAAGAGAATCCGTATATTGTATATACGGAACCCTGAAAAGAGCAGGAGTCATTTGAGACTGAACGATGGAAGCGAAATATACTTCCCGTCTCTCGTTATCTCCCCGTTGCTGTTTTTCTTTCTTTGTGTCATTCTTAGAAACGGGTATAAATTTAAGGAGAATTCATATACTTGTCACTATTTTGTTACTATTCAAGTATTAATCCTAATGTTTAATTCAGTTCTTAATTTAAATGTAACTGCAAAGTAACATATGATGTGTAAGTTAATTTTTAATCAAAATATAAAATTTGTTGAATTATAATAAATCAAACTTACTTCACCTATTTAATATTATGACAATATATAACGGAGTCACTTTAATTATAGCAGATTAAAATATGGGAATATTATTTAAGTAGATATTTATTAAATATCAAAGCATCTCCAAACTATTCTACAAAATAGCTGTTGTACTATAGTTCAATAATAAAGTATCCGTCAAAATGCATTAAATTAGGGTGGCGCAGATATAGCAAGAGGGTGGATTTTAAGCAGCACTTCAAAAGTTCTTAGATTGTTTCATAGATATTTAAAAAAAACATTAATATTTAGCAATTTATATCATACCCTCTTTCTACACCAGAGCCATTCTGGTCACTTCTTGAACTTGAAATTAAATACTTTCATTTAGACACTTTTTCAGTATAATCACCATATAATTTTTTCTCTACCATTCAGAAACTTGACCGTTTTGTGGGGTTCTAGTCATCCTTAACTCTACCATCTATAAACGTTGCCCTTTTTGTGGTATCTGAGGTATGTCAAGTCTCAAATTGGAATGTTTTTTAGAACGAAACGCAAATTTTGTGCTAGTATTGTATATTATTTGTTTACTTACTATAATTTACTAATTTTCTATAACCGAAATGATTGTTAATATATAAACTGCTCCCTGTTACAGAGAAAACTAAGTTGTATGGGTGTTTCAAGAAGAAGGAAGTGTCGTTGGTGTCGGTTGGTTTCAGTATGATACTTATCCATTTTCATATGTGTAGTGTGGGCCTCGGTTAAAAAAAGTCTTTAGCTTCAAAAACTGGGATTCACTAAAATAAAATTATGATAGTAATAATGCGGGTAGGTTGTCAAAACCTACCTATTAGAGCTCGCGTGACTAGACAATTTTTTATCACTGATAATTTGTCCACTGTATCTAGGGTTGCCACTCGTATTGTATAATAAAGTATTGTAGTTTATTTCGACAAAACGTACTTTATACTTTATCAAGGCAATAAAGTACGTAAAAATACTTTATTATATCTGTTTCGAGTTTAATTCTTTTTTCCTAACTTAAAAATGTTATCTATGCGCATTTTTCCCAGTCGACTGTACGGAGATAAGATTTTAAAAAAATTATACAATCTGTAGATGGAGATTTTCATGAACTCAAACGCCATGTAGGAACTAGATGGCTCTTTCTCCTTCCTTGAATATATACAATATTGTTAAATTGGAAAGCCATAAGAAATTATTGTTTGAGCTTAGGAGAAGACTGCCCAATGATTTTACAAAATTTATATCGTTGCGAAATAACAATGATAATCATGACTTGATTGAGGTTTACATTTTTGTAACTATATTTTAAATTTTTTAAATAAAACTGTAATATTCTTAGATAGGAATAACACAATAATGTATGTTATGTATAATCAAGAATTAATTAAAAGAAAAGTAGATATATTCTTTGGGTATCAAACTGGAAAAATTATTAAAGAAGTTAGAAAATTTACAGAAATTTCATATTGTTAGTCTGAAGCTGGTAGACAATGCAACTCGTCTCTCGAAGTATCCTTGGACTTCAATCGTCTTGAAATAGTTGATCTCATAACGGTTCAATAGCTTTGAATCTGCTACTACTATGGTCTTCAGGCCAAAGATTATTCCTCGTATTTACACCCTTAACTGGTCACGTGTCGCTGGTGATATTCGTGGGGTCATATCATATTGCTCTTGGACAATGTCGTGGTGTATCTAGATAAGTGGTTTGATTTCAGTTACATAAATTGACTTTTTCATTGAACAAAATAAATGAGCAGTTTGTTGAAACTATGAAACCACAAAAACATAATATTAATAAGATCTATATGAAGATATTTCTTCATTTAAAGACACAGTTTATTCAAAAGATTTTTTGATTAAGAACTCTACAGAAGATGCAGCATTTTTTAATGTTTTTATAAACATATATAAAATAGTTTCATTTCCGCTTTCAATTTCCGCCACTTCAACATTAACCGACATAGTTTTTTCTCTGAAGAAGGCTAAGTGGCGGGATGAAAGAAACAAGGCATCCCTAAATTTAAAAAAGAATGAACTATTAATTTATCTTAATATGGATATAGAGTGCAAACATGTTTAAACATTCTTTAATAACAAATATTTGTTAGATGTCGCTTGAAGTAACAAAAAATATATTTGAAAAAATGTTAAACAAAAACTACTTTATTTTCAGATGTTGTACTATATGTTTTAATCTTGAATAGTAAATATATGTACTTTATTTTCTTTAAAAAAAGGTGGCAACCCTAACTGTATCACATTGGGTTAGTTGGTCGTAGAACATAAAAATACTTCGATAATTACTAATTCTTTAAGTAGGACGTACAATCGTTGATGGGAAATCTTATAACAAAGCCGCATCAATAAAAAAACATTTCATACACACACCCATATAATTCCGTTATGTAGCCGACCGATAACAGGCTAATGTTTCCGCACTACCTCGGTATCCGCATCTCAATTATCTTCTTTCAAGCGAAAAAATGAAAACAAACTCTCATTCCTTCCACGCGAGATACGCTTCGCAGCACGAACATGTTAAATGATGCAAAGCTCTTTTTTATAAGATACTTCCTTTCATTTATTTTCTGAAAGAATCTTATATGATGTTGACCTGTTCGTTCGGGCCATAGACACACACACACATACAAATATCACGGTCCGGTTTTCTCTTATCACTAATGCATGGAACCTGGAATACCTCCAGCCATATTTCATTCTTAGACGTATGAAAGCGTTTCTTTGTATACGAGGGGGCAAGGATTTTTTTCCCAGGCGGCTTTGAATGATTTTGTTTTACTTGGGGATTCATTAATCAACATCTTCGGACTGCTGGCTAGCTTTTAAGGAAAAAATATATTAAGGTTGACTATCTAATACACGCAAGGCTTTATATTCCATCTAATATATAGTATGTGTGTTTCTTGACGAGGGATTTTTTTGACGTACTCAATGCATTTATCTTTTCAGAAACTAATATTTAAAATATGATATTTTGTGTGAAATCGGATACTTGTAACAAGGTTTGTCTGGATACAAGTAGTGTTTGTGTAAATTATACAATTTGTTTGAAATTTACGAATTTGGGGATCGCGATGTCTAGATATCGATTGTTCAGGATAAATTATAAACTTTGGTTTGATTTTAAGCAGATAAGTAAAACCGTTTCTGCGCCAAAGTGCAAATTTCTTTCACGGGAGGTGCCACCCGCGGCCCTTGTCGCCCTCGTTGTTGACGGAATGTCAGTGTGATGTCACGGCATAGAGACCAGTGCCGGCATAACGTCACAAATGTTCGTTATTGCACTGACAAAAACATGGCGGCTGAGCAGACGTGACAATTACTAGACTAAAAATTGTACGTTATGTTGTGTTTCAAGCGTAGGTTGAAATTGTTTAGACGTGTATAGTATACGAGACAGCGAAACCCGAGGATTGTTGGTGTATAAAGATAGGGAAATAGTAGCCTGTAGTGGAAAGTTGCTAGCAGGGTGAGAGTAGTTAAAGAAGTAGTAATAAAGTAAAGGGTGGGTCTGAATAAGAGCATAGTAATTTGTGAGAAATTTCTTATATACACATCTCATGGAGCTTCCAGAAACTATGCAGCACTCACTTTTCCTGCTCCCAGTTCTTGGTTCTTGCTTAATCAAGTCATCTATTCTAAACCTATGAATTTTCCCCACTGATATTTAACGTCTTGCTGAAATAAGAGCGTCAAAGTTACTTGTAATTAGTATTTAAGTGAATTCAATAAAAAATAATATTTATTTTTGGTTGTATCAAAATTTTATAAATTTATTTTTTTGAGAAAACTATGAATGTTTGCATTAATATTTCAAATCGTCTGTTACGTTTAGAAACCTCGATTATCAAGAGAAAGTCACTATAATAAGCTCATTTTTCACATGGCAAATAAAAATCCTAATATACACTATACACAAACATCACGTGCCTTCCAGGAAAAACGCTGTATTTATTTTCTGTGGTCCAGATCTTGTAGCTTAATCAAGTCTTCCAAATCTTTGAATTTTTCATATAACCCAGGTTATTTACGAAAATAAGTGACAAAATTAATAGTAGAACAAAACCAACATCAACGTGTGTATAAATAATGGCTTATATATGTTTTTATTTTAAGCTAAAACATTCTTATTAACAGAAGCGATAGATCTTCTCATACCCAATGCATGTTCTAAAAATAAATACTGTAGTAGCCGGTAGTTTTTGCAAAATTTCAGTCAATCCTATGGAAGACATGTATTTTTGAAAGACCAAATTACTTCACCGGATGACCCTATCATTATGATCATTATGAATAAACCACCGTTGGAAAGTAGAAGAGTTGTTCTAGAGACCCCTCATGTCACTTTATAGTATTAATACATATAAGTATTAAAAAAATTTGTCCATTCCGTATCAATTTTTCTGGACGAGTCCATTCGAAAAATTGCTAAGGGCTGGTACCTGTGAGTTTCCCAAGTGAGTATCCTTATAATAAATAATCTTAATGAAAATTTTAATTTAAACCCAGACATATTTATATTCTTCGGAACATGCATACAATGTCACAAAAACAGTTGTTACTCAGCCTTTCACGTAACGTGCGCTCAACAAGCTGGTCTTTACATGAAGATGGATACAGTTAAAGATGGCAGCGATTCGCAGCCCGTACTGGTTCAAAAAATTGCTTATTGCGACACTCATGCACCAGCGGGAGCTGATAAAAAAGATGAGACAAAAAAGGACGATTCTCGAAAAAAGATGATACAAGCTCGTAATGAATTTATGTAATAAATTTAGCAAAATTGAATACCTAAATTCCATTTAGACACAGTTGATAATAACGGAGCAATCATAAAATGCAAAAGACTGTTGCACACGATTTTTCCATTTGTAAATGTTTCAATAAAAGATCAAAAAATCAAAATGAATTAGCCCGAACGCAGATGTTGGCCACCAGTGACCGGATGAAGATACGATACGACCTCAAGGCTAATTCAGTCGGGTTCCAGGAGAGGGACAAAGTCTGGCTGTACAACCCCCAACGGAGAAAGGGTAAATCCCCAAAGCTTACGCCCGCCTGGGATGGTCCATACGAGGTGGTCAAGAGGCTTAATGACGTCGTCTACCGGATCCGTCGAAACCCCAAGGTTAAGTTGAAGATGGTCCATTTAGATCGACTTGCTCCTTACCACGGAAAGGATGTTTCTGATCGGGAAGATCAGGATTAAAAGGGGGGCAGTGTTACGAAATTTACCAAAGCCGACCCTGTTTCATTTCAATATGACAACGACCGCTGGGATATAAAAAAAAAGCTGGAATGTTCGGAAGCGAGAAAAACTTATCTCGATCATAACTCGACAACTGTAAAATTGACATTGGATTATACTAGAGAATTCGACGCCGATTTTAAAAGGAGGACCCATTCTCGCAGCAGTTAGTTGGTGGAGCGAAGAGCTTATATGTAAAATTGTTGTTGTGATATTTGAATCAGCTGTTGTATATTCTATGTAAATAAAGTTCTAGAAAAGTGAAAGTGACTATTAGTTGTATAATTTTAAATTGAACCCACGGACAAATTTGGTGATCAGAAGTAGAGGATTAAGTGCAGTTAAAATCGTAATTTGACTTTACTGCAATATTATATCCATATTATGTAGCAAACACGGTTTCATGGGTAGTTTTTGTGTAAAAGGTAAAACACTAAATTGTTACCGATTTTTCGCGGTTTTTGTTAAAAAACAAAAACACATCGATAAAAAATGTTGAGTTTTATGTCAATTAGTTGTTTTATTAATAGAACACGTTGATAGTGGTTTTGTTCTACTAATAATTTTGTCACCAAAAGGTCTTTTTCTCAGTAAATGACCTGAGCTAATACTAATAGATAACGTCATGTAGTTTAACAGATATTTTATAGAATATTTTGAAAGTGATAAAACATGACGGATTCTAAATAGCAAAACAGAAAATGAAAGCGATTAACAAATTAAGATCAATATTTGTCGTGTTTAGAAAGAGAAAATAAATACAGAAATGTAATATTATACCTAAATGTGTCTTTCGCCAATAATGCAAATTCATTGGGGACAAGTGATAAAAGCATTATAGCCTATGGTTTTATAATTTTCTAACAGTACCGAGTAATTGAAATTTAATAATTATAATAATTAAAGTGTTTGAATACTGTCAATACAATTAGATTTTAAATTTTTCAGGTGTGCCCTTTCATATAGTTTCTTCATTTCCATTAACGACGGGGTCTGACCTAGACCTCGAAATGTTTAGAATTTGCGGAATTATACAGAATTTTCAATCACGGTGGTGTTATTCCCAACAAGTTCATAAACATAATGTAAAAGTGACACAACTTTCATTCAGAAAACAATTATATATGACTTCCTATATTTCAAATATTTTCAGTTATTTACTATGTGAACATAATGTATGCATATTTTTATAATAAATTTGTCCAAGATAATGTATAAATACAAGAACGTTGCGACTGCTTCCTCATTGAAATGTTCAATTTCCTCAATACTGAGGATATTAGCAATCCAATAAGCTCGTCCATAATAATTTGAATTCTTAATATTTAGTATTTAATAGAGATGTAAGAAATATACACCTCAACCTGACTTGAAACTATAACTGTGAAATAGTAAATGTACTTATTTCGCTTAGAACATTTTTGAAACAGCAGTTAAAATTTAAATATTTTAAATATTAATTTGGACAAGCTATTTGGTTTTATTCCTCCATGTAAATGATAAGCTTGCTTTCAAAATGGAATCATTTTTATTCTTTCTAATAACATCGAATACATTCATATTTTGAGGTATTAATACTAATATTAACAAACTGAAACAGCTTGTGCTGTATTTTTAAAATACTTTTTGGAAATACGATTTTTTGGAAATACAAACAGGATGTTACATACAGAATATATTAAACAGACATTTAACTTACCACAATTCGAAATTAGTTGAGAATAACCACGTACCTGAAAAAAAATTAATTTATTTCTTAGTTATTATACAATTTGGGTTTCCAACAGGTAGAACTATATGATACCCAATTACAGGAAATCACATGTAACAGTTACATTTGAATAAATACATATATTTCATTTACATTTTCGGACTTCACAGTGCTAAGCGGAAAATAAAGACGAGGCATGTATATCTATTTCTATGGTACCTATATCTCTATATATAAATAGGAAAACACAAATCGATTAGGTACCATTTTCTCCTCTGTCTCTCAACCGATTTTCTTCATTTTTGTTTTTTTGTTTTGTTTAGTAGCTACTGATGACCTTCAGTGCAGAATGTTAATATTAATTTATAATATTGGTTCATTCATTAAATAAAATATAATAAAAATGCATTATTTATGTCGATTAATATATTATTATCACAACCTTCCCGAAGGTGTTGTGTAAAAAATTGTCAGACAGCAGACAATAGAGAATGTATTAAATATTTAAGTTCTCCTAGGGTTGTTGGTCCTCCCTCATTTGCCAAAAATATTTCGAATACCGATATTTGATTACAATTTTATTTTATTTTTATTTCAATAGATTTGTCAATATGAGTGAACAATTTTGGTCATTACATCTAGTTCTCCGATTTCTCCTCAACTCTGTTCCTTATAAAAATATATTTTTTACAATTTCATGAAATAGGGTCGAATTTCGACCACTGGGCGACCACTAGTAATAATAATTTAATATATACTAGGCTGTCCCCCAGTGGTCGAAGTTCGACCACTTGTGTCATTATCTCTGGCAGGTTAAGTAACCTGAAAATTTTATCGTGCTATTCTATCGTAGGACTTTAGGGAGAACAGCAATTACACGGAACGGATCCAGATTCGGAACCTCGAAAATTCTAGATGTCGGTCTTACATCTCGCTTCTACAAATAAGTAACGAAATTCAAGTTTTTTTCAGGTATAATTCATACGACTTTATTTGTGTTCAAATTCGTAATTAAAATTTAATATGACAACAATTCAACCGCTAGTGGGCTAACCTACATATTTATTTTTTCTAACCTCCCTGTATAGCTATAATTGCACTCAATTCTCTAACATTTATTAAAATCCTCATTATAATAATTCCATCTCATTATATATTTCCACCACCCTGTATATGCAACTGCTCATGGACCACGCATAATATTTTTTAACATTTTTGAACCATCCGGTAAACCATTCTGTATATGCCACTCTTTTTGTTTATGAAATTTTTAACTATCTTCTGTAACTATAATTCTACTCCGACCTATATTTCAATCATCATATATATCGAACTCTTCGTGAGCTACTCTATAAATCATTTCCTTTTCTAGCATTTTTTATCATCATCCTGTATATCTATAATTCCTCTCACCCTATATTTTATCTTCCCTATATACACAACTGCTTATGGGTTACGAAATGTTTTTCCATTCCCGCCACCCTGAATATGCATCTCTGTATAATATTTTTTGCACCACCATGTATAACTGTAATTCTACTGCACCTTCTATTCCAAGAACCCTGTAAATTCAACTGCTAATGGGCTTCCCTATATAATTATTTTATTAGTTATAATTGCACTCTCCTCTATATTTTAAACACCCTATATATGCAACTGTTTATGTGCCACCCATGAAAAAAATGATTTCTAACATATCTGAAACAATAACAACGCTTGCATGCCATTTCCAGAAGTACGAACTCTAAGTATATAACAGCATTGGTCCCTCTATATATAATTACTCAATGTTTTGAGTCTGGCTGTGGCGGAACGCGGCACATTCAGTTGTTTGGCGTTGACATTATGACGTAAATAATGAAATTTTATTATATTTTATTTAATGAATGAACCATTATTATAAATTAATATTAGCATTCTGCACTGAAGGTCGTCAGTAGCTACTAAACAAAATAAAAATGAAGAAAATCGGTTGAGAGACAGAGGAGAAAATGGTACCTAATCGATTTGTCTTTGCCTATTTATATATAGATATACCTATAGTACCTAAATTATTCAGAAATAAAAAAAAACTGGAAAAGTGGCGTATTTTATGGCTTGAAAGACCGATCACTCAGAAGGTACCTTTTTGATTCTAGCGATTTTCACTTGTTTTATTCTCAAATCCTTAACCTTTGCTACGTGTCAGCGGCTGCCCTGTGTGCAATATTTAAATTTAGATAAAATTCTACTATTAAATTTCTCCTAAATATTCATTTAATTTAAAATTTATTTGTAAAGGAACTGTTTTTAATAATCCAAAGAACAATATAGTGTTCCTTAATATACACTACATTAACCAAAACCTCAAATTATTTTGCATTGCAATATTTGCACCGTACCCTGAAATACAGTATGTACATATATCTTAGGTCCAATAAAAGACGTAAGCAAGCGACTGCATAAGAGTAAGAACGAACGAAGTGTCTCTATATGAACCCTGAACGGCAGAAAATCAGTTCTCGATTCGCAAGGAAATCATTTGGATTATAACTCGAATGAAGTATGACCCATTCTCGTCGCTCATTGTGTTCACTCGGTCGATGTTTCGAGTTAAATATTCGATTATTTTTTATTCGAATACTTTGATTCCATAATCGGAATACTCGAGTAAATTTCATAATCAAATGATCGATTATATTTCATTCGAATGATCCGATCACTAATTTTAATGACTTCAACCTGCTATTGCGAAATATGAATATTGTATGTCCTTTGTAGACGGCCAATAAAAGTTACAATTTAAACTATAGAACAAGTATCTCGTATCTGTATCTGCAATCAAATCCACAGTTGAAATTAAGCAACCCGAGAACATTCCCACAATCAATTTTGTTGCGAACTAGTTAATCGAGGTCTCAATCAGTTGAGGAAAGCACAACTGATGCAAGTACTCGAGTGGGAACAATATTTTGTCTTGTGTTCAATGGATTGTAGAATCTCGAAACAATAGTATCATAAATTAAGTAGATTTTGGATAAATATAATACAAAATAACCTACGAATTCTGTAGCGCGATTTCTTTCCAGTCTGTACCACAAGAAAAAAGCGTTACAAAACGACTCCCGATTTGGGGTCTCCGTGAGCTAGATTTCCCTGAAACTCTTGGATGTTATTTCGGGTTAAAATATTTATAGTAATGTTTAAAATAAAATTGGTTTATTTGTTGCACTACTGATAGTATACAAATTAAACACTACAATAGCATATGTAGGGAAATAAGTATAAAATGTACCACAAATATTTAATGTACAGCAAATTGGCGAAAGAGGCATATAATGTATAGCTATACAGCATCATGTACATAAGTGTGAATCTGCTCTTGGATGAATGAAACCACAAATAAATTGTACAGCAACGAGACTGCGGCTATATAATTAACAACATTATTATACCACAATTTTGTTTTAGAATCGGAAGGAAACACCATTTTCATCTACAGAAGCATACATCGTCTTCCCACTTCGTAACAAACAAAATAATATAAAGAATTGACAAACACTGCAAGAACAAAACTTTAAAGACTACCAACACAAGGAATCATAGAAACTGCAGGACTGAAAGTAGTGAGAATTGCAGGAAAAGTACTTAATCGAATAAATAGTGAAGATGTTATACTAACCTGGAGGAAATCCAGTTAATATGGCGGGACAGCTATAAGTTTGTACAGCTAGTGACAAACTCTTAAGAAGGTATTAATATTTAAGTGAAACATGTGTATGTTAGAAACGCTCTAATAGTGACAGAAAAAAGTGATTACTTTGAAATGTCCAAGTCTGGCTGTCAAGGTAGTAGTGACAGAATTTTTGGGAGGGAAAAGGTTCGACTCAGACGTGCTTCCGTCCATTACTTCCATAATTATAAATCTCGAGGTTGGCTAAATGTTTATAGGGGAAGGCCACAAACCAACCAACCTTATACAAATCTGTATTATATCGCATTTCAGATGATGGAATAGTAAGATGAGGATATTTCTACAAAATGTTAACAGTCAAAATTGCCGAAGAAGTAGTATTAGCTCATTTAAACATAAGGATATAATTGTTTCATTTATCGATAATAAATGAATATGCATTTAATCAAATTTATTTAATTATATTAACAAATCTGTTTAGCATGACAGAATACACTGGTTCATTATATTCTGCAGCCCCCTTTATTACCTGTCAATATCGAGAGTAAACAAATTTCTCAAATTACTATTAAACTTAATAATATTAAATTCCTCGACATAATCAATAATGCACAACGCAGTTACAATACATATTCCTCAAAATGAAAATTCCATACGACAAGGCCGTCAAATTGTAGCTGTACTAGTTTAATTAATTGTTAAACTGAATATCGCAGTGTGGAAAACAAGGATGATACCGAATATGACAATACTCATAAGTCCTTACTGAATCAATTGAATTTCAAAAATTTATTCGATATCAAACAGATATTTAGGGTGATTTTTTTTCGCCTTTTTTTTCGGTCCCATGAATTTTTGTTGGAAATACCCAAAAAAATTTCCTCAAAGTTTGAGCCTTTAATAATAATAATAACCCTATTTGATCTACCGTTAAAGTAGTGTCTCTCTGTGAAGTTAGTAAGAGTCCAGTACGTAGGGCGTTGGTAAAAAGCAAAATTTCATCGAAATAAATTAAGAATGGTGCATTACGTTTCAAGTAACGACCCCGACAGAAGACTGGAATTCTGTGAAATTATGATAAATAAAATTAATCGAAACAAACACTACACAAAAAACAGTTGTTTTAGTTGTTTTCCCTCAATGGAAAAGAGATCACACAAAATGTATGGTATTGGAGAGACACAATCCGCATATCTTGGAAAAACCACATAGTTTTTGTTTTTCTCAATAACAAGTTAACCGGTGAGGTGTATATGGAGATGTTACAAAATGCAGTTGAACCACTAATTCTTGAAATTCTGTAAGATATTCCAGGTGAATTCAGCAATTTGGAAATACCTAACATGTCAAGAAGATGGTGCTCCTGAGCATTATTATAGTGCATTAACTAATAAGATGGATGAAGAATATCGTGATCGATGGATTAGACAGCGAGGTCCCGTTGAATGGCTAGCTCGATCACCGGACCTGACATCATTAGATTATTTTCTGTTAGTGTGAGTGATCAGGTCAAAAGATACAAGGGAGAGAGGACTTTTGACTGGCTTTTTATATAAGGTGTTCTATTAAAACAAACCAATTTTGATGGTTTCTTCTATTTAAGACAGATATCTTTCCATAGGATATTTTTTCTTTCAAAGTTTATTTGTTTAGCTGTGACATTCTGTATCTAACCACGTCAATAACCATGTATATATACATTCCTACATTCAAATAATGTTAGAGAAGCTTATTAAATCAGTTCGTATTTCATTCGTAATTGGAAATGTGATACCTGTTGTCAATGACAATAATCGACAAAGCTTTCTGGCATAATTTTCCAATATATGCCATTGGAGTATTTACTGCTAAAAAATAATTCGTTATGAAAATCGATATAACGCTATAATGATCTGCTCCAGTTCCAGTGAGGTATAATAACGTTTATCCCCGTCAAATAATATTCGCAGACATATTGTAAGTTTTAGGAATATCATATAAACATACACGTCGGAAGTGTCTAGAGATAGAGATAATATCCGTTTTTTATGTTCACTGATTATTCGAAAATGAGTAAACCGATTTTGATAGTTTAAAAAATGTATTTTATGAAGAAAAATCCTGTGGTGGACTGATATTGTTTTAAATATCGTGAGACATAGTTTTTGAGTAAATCGAAAATACTATCTTAGTTTATGATAAAAAAATTTATGGAAATTTGGTTTAATAATTTTTTTGAGAGTTCATTTAAACAAGAGTCAATAAGATATATTACAGCAATTGTGTCAGATAATACTTTATACTTAATCTGTTATAAAAAAAATAATATTAAGTGTTAAGATTTAATTATTCATGATCATATTGCTGTAAAGTCCGTGGGTTCAATTTAAAATTATAAAACTAATATTCACTTTCATTTTTCTAGAACTTTATTTACATTAAAACAGCTGAATCAAATATCACAATAATATTCCCATATACACTAGTCGTCGCGGTATAACTGAACTCTCCATCGTGGCTTGCCTCCTTTATAAGCCCAGCACAGAAAATTCTCGTAAAAATCATCATCACTCCTACAGGTGCCGAGTCTTTTCGAGAACCATTTTTTATCTCAAAGCGTTTGTTGTCGTACTGAAATGAAACAGGGTCGGCTTTGGGTAAATTTCGTAACACTGCCCCCCCTTTAATTCTGATCGTCCCGATCAGAAACATCCCCTCCATGGTAGGAAGCGAGTCGATCTAAATGGACCACCTTCAATTTAGCCTTGGGGTTTCGACGGATCCGGTAGACGACGTCATTAAGCCTCTTGACCGCCTCGTATGCACCATTCCAGGCGGGTGTAAGCTTTGGGGATTTACCCTTGCCCCGTTGGGGGTTGTACAGCCAGACTTTGTCCCTCTCCTGGAACCCGACTCAATTGGTCTTGAGGTCGTATCGCGTCTTCATCCGGTCACTGGTGGCCAACATCTGCGTTCGGGCTAATTCGTGTATTGCCAGCAGGTTATGTCGGAGCTGGTCGGCATAATCGTCGATCTCTTGGGGAGGTTCTTCGGGGGAGCCAAATGCCAAATCGCAGGACAATCGCAGCTCCTTTTCGAATAGGACCCTGGCTGGGGTCAGGCCTGTACTATTATGTACGGCAGAGCGATAGGCCAACAGGAATAGGGGAATATGCTCATCCCAATCACGCTGGTTATTGCTGACGACCTTGGATAGGTGTTGTTCCAAGGTCCTGTTGAATCTTTCCACCATTCCGTCTGACTGTGGGTGTAATGGTGTTGTTCTCGTTTTCCTGATCCCCAACATCGTGCAGACCTTCTGGAATACATTCGATTCGAAGTTACGCCCCTGGTCTGAATGTAATTCCATCGGGACGCCAAACCTGCTGAATAGTTGTTCTACTAGCACTGTCGCTACCGTGGTTGCCTCTTGGTTGGGTATCGCATATGCTTCAGGCCATTTGCTGAAGTAATCCATTGCGACCAGAATGTATTTGTTCCCCCTCTCAGACTCGGGAAACGGACCGGCGACATCGATGGCAATTCTCTCAAATGGGACGCCCACATTGTACTGCTGCATTCTGCCCTTGGTCCGGGTCTTCGGGCCCTTACTGGCTGCACAGGTGGCACATTTGCGGCACCAAGCTCTGACATCTTCGAAGTAATTCACCCAGTAGTACCGCTGGCGAACCTTGTCAAGGGTTTTATTCACGCCCAGGTGGCCTCCGGTAATCCCATCATGTACTTCGGTCAGGATGGCTGGTACCTTTCTCTTCGGAACTACCAGTTGGGACTTGGTTTCTCGTCCATCAGCGCTTTCCCAGACTCGCTTGAGCATTCCATTGTCTACTCCATTGAGCCCATAACGGTTTCAGCACGCCTGAGTATCTAGCTACCTCGTCCCATCGTGGCCTGGGTGCCCCTCTCATTTTGAGTGACAAGATTGGTTCGATGTCTGGATCAGCCATTTGGTCCTGGATGCACTGTTCCGTTGTCCAGTATTCATTGGCCTGCACTCGGATCTGCCTGATGGAGATACCCTCTCGCTGTTCCGTCTTCAGACAATGCTTGCATTCCGCTCTACAGGGTCTTATGGATAGGGCATTGGCATTTTTGTGCAAACGGCCGGCACGGTGTTCCAGTCGTATTGCTGTAATTTCTCCATCCATCTGGCCAGTTGTCCTTCCGGTGTCTTCATGTCCAGCAGCCATTTGAGTGCGGCATGATCTGTTCGGATTAAGAAATGACGACCATAGAGGTATTTGTGGAAATGATCTACAGCCCTTATTATTGCAAGAAGTTCTTTTCTGGTGACGCAATAATTTCTTTCCGGTTTCGATCACTCTCACTCTCTCTTCACCATCTTGCACCTAGGATAGGATGGCCCCCAAACCTGTGTTGCTGGCGCCGGTGTCTAAGATGAACTTGCCGGACTGTGTAGGAAAGGCTAGGATTGGGCTGGAACATAGTGCTGCCTTCCATCGCCTGAATGATGTTTCGCAATCTTGATTCCAATGGAAGGTCTCTTTCTCAGTGGTCTGCCGATGTAGAGGCGCAGCAATGGTGGCAAATCCTTCAACAAATCGCCTGTAGTAGGAACATAGGCCCAAGAAGCTTCGGAGTTCATGCTTGTCTCTGGGGACTGGCCAATCACGGATGGCTTCTATCTTGTCTTCGTAAGTGCGGATTCCTGACTCGGACACGACTTGGCCCAAAAACTCTACTTCTTTTTGGAACAAGGAGCACTTCTTCGGGTTGAGTCTCAGGTTGGCATTATTAATTCTGGAGAATACTTCGTCTAGGTTCTTCAGATGGTCGTCGAATGTCTGACCCATGACTAGAATGTCGTCGAGGAATACTAAGCACGTCCTCCATGTTAACCCGCTCAGTACATACTCCATTAGCCTCTCAAATGTAGCGGGTGCATTACATAACCCAAAGGGCATGACCGTGAACTGAAACAGCCCTTTACTGGTGGAGAACGCTGTCTTCTCTCTGTCGTTGGCGTGTAGACCAACCTGCCAATATCCACTTTTTAGGTCTAGTGTGGAGAACTAACGGGAGCCTGCTAGTGTGGTCAAAGTGTCATCGATTCGGGGTAGTGGATAGCTGTCTTTCTTCGTGACGTCATTCAGCTTTCTGTAATCCACACAAAATCTGGTGGTTCCATCCTTCTTTTTAACTAGCACGACGGGAGCAGACCATGGGCTGATGGATGGCTCAATAATTCCATTTTGTAACATGGACTCGATGTTTTCCTCGACTGCCTGTTGTTGCCCCAATGGTAGTCGTCTAGGTGGTATTCTGATGGGTTGAGCCTTTCCGGTATCTATTCCATGCTGGATGATGTTGGTGCGACCGGTGGTTCCATCTTGACTGTTAAAAATTTGCCAGTGCTTTGTGATAAATTGTTTGGCTTTCTTCTGGTTCTCTGGTGTCAGGTGTGTCAAATGGTCAGCAAACTGTTGTAGGAACTCTTTACTGGGTCCTGTCTCCTTCACCGATGTCTGGTACTCTTCTTCGCAATTGATGATGGTCTCTACTGGCTCGAAACAAGCTATCTCTTGACCATTGGCAATTCTAATGTCGTTGTTGGACAAATTCAGGACTCTGATTGGTATATCTCGTCCGGTTTTAACTATAGCCCGTCCAACTAAGTAGTCATGAGCTGAGCGTACGGGCTCCACCATTCCAACGCAGCTCCCAGGATTGCTGTCTAACTGCCCATCTGTTCCGTCGACCGGGAATTCTACCTGAAGACTTTGCCACAATTTTTATGGGGGTGACTGATATGTTGACGGGCCCTGTCAATACAAATTCCTCATTTAGGAACCGAAGAACATCATATCTCGGGTCGAACATAAATCCATGCTGGCTAATTAGGCCCATTCCCTGTATAAAATCGTCCTCAATATTCGCTACCAGGACCCTATGCCGGATCATGTTGTCCCCTATCTGTAGCACGACATCTGCCTTACCCTGTATTGACATGGACTCGCCGGTGACTGTTCTGAGCTGGATGTTATTGGTGTTATTGGAATTTCTGATGCTCTCAAAACCCTGGACTTGGCAATGGACACAGTGGCGCCGGTGTCGATGGTGATGGTAACTGCTCGCCCATTGATGGTGCCTCTGATGACTAGGCTGCCGCTATCTCGGCAAAATCCCCGGATGGATAACGTTTTGGGGGCCGGTGGAGGGACAGTCAGCATTCGCCCCCCTATGCTGACTGGTTGACGGTGCCTGGACATGTGCCTGTTCTGTTGGTTACCCCTGGTCGGTGATCGTTCAGGTGGCCTCACTCGACAATCACGTTGGAAATGACCTGTCTGTCCGCAGCGGTTACATGCCCCTCTGGTGCCAGTTCTTTGTGACCGTTCTAATATTTTGTTCAGGCCAGCCAGCAGCGCTTGAAATGGTGACTCTGACTCTTCCTGGTCGAAGGAAACTGCTCGGACCCTCGGCTTGGACATGTTCATGACGGCCTCTACTTCCAAAGCCCGAAGTAGAGCTTCATTACTTTTCTTGACGCCACTTAGTCTTAGATTTCGCTGTACTTCCACATCTCTGATGCCGTTTATGAAACTCTGTGTGGCCAACTGGTCTTTCGTTTCCTCTGGCAGGTCTGGGTAGGACAAGTGAACTAACCGTCTAATTTCTGTTTCGAATTCTTGGAGGCTTTCACCGGATTTTTGCGTTTTTCCACTCAGTTGGACTTGGTATACCTGGCTCAAGGATTGATTGTCGTATCGTTTGTCCAGGATGGCGATGATCTTGTCGAAATTGCCTTGTTCCTCGACTGGAATGCTTTGGAGGAGTTCTAGGGCCGGACCTCTTAACGAAATTACCAGAGAAGTAGATTTTTCTTGATTATCCCATCCATTAGCTGTAACCACGGCCTCAAATTGCCGTTTATACATGGGCCAAGATGAACTGCCGTCGAATGAGGCTGGTTTACTAAAGGAACCTTTGGTACTCACGGTGTTCTGGTATTTTCCTCGCTGTAAGTCCTGTTGCATTTTTTAAATTTCTGTTTCTAGTTTATTTTGGATGACACTGATTTTATCTTGTACTTCACTGTGTACTGTTTGCTTGATGGAACTGATTTGATCTTGAACTGTGTCTTGAATTGAATTGATTTCAAATTTTACCTGGCTTTGGATGGAATCGAGATCATCTACTTTTGTTTCAAGAGTATCCACGGTACTTTTTATGGTCTTAATGTCATCATTTATCTCTTGTATATCTGACTCAACTATTTGCATTCTTTCATTAACTGTTTCATTAACTTGTCCTACTATTTGCATTAATTGTTCAAATTGCAGTTGTCTTTTCTCTTCAGTTTCGTGTCGTTTTAATTCAATTTGATCTTGTTTTTCTACAAATTTCGAGAATAATCCTTCAATTAAATTATGTTGTTCACTTTTCATCGTGGAAACTAGATTTTGTTGTTCGCTTTTCATCGTAGTGACAAGATTTTCTAATTCTATTTTACGTTTTTCATCAAAATATTTTACTAACCTTTGTTGAATTTCTTCTTGATGTTGTTTTTCCTTCTTGTCACGTTTTTCTAGAATCTGTGCAATTTTTTCGTCCGGTCCCTCTGTAACCTGCTTGACTATTTTTTTGGTAGTTTCGTCCATACTACGGGTTTCCATAAATCAAATTACGATTTTAACTGCACTTAATCCTCTACTTCTGATCACCAAATTTGTTGTAAAGTCCGTGGATTCAATTTAAAATTATAAAACTAATATTCACTTTCACTTTTCTAGAACTTTATTTACATTAAAACAGCTGATTCAAATATCACAATAATATTCCCATATACACTAGTCGCGGTATAACTGAACTCTCCATCGTGGCTTGCTTCCTTTATAAGCCCAGCATAGAAAATTCTCGTAAAAATCATCATCACTCCTACAGGTGCCGAATTTTTTCGAGAACCATTTTTTATCTCAAAGCGTTTGTTGTCGTACTGAAATGAAACAGGGTCGTCTTTGGGTAAATTTCGTAACAATATCCTTTTGCAGAATCTTGAATATTATTATTAGTATATGTTGGTTTTACCACGCTTCTTGTTATTGTTGTATTAATTGAAAACATACAACTCCTCAGGTTATGTTGACACTAGAAAAACGAAACTGCATTGAAATTGGTAAGTTCCGGGAAAGAAAATACAGAAATACATCCGTACCTGTTAAACGGAAATATAAATTGAAAAAGTTATGTTGGTGGGATATTTTATTCTGTTTGAAAACATGAAGTTTTATAAATTACAAATGATACTTTTTGGTTATATTACAAAATATTAAATAATTCAATTATTTTCACCAATTTAAAATAGAATTATAAAAGTTAATGTAGTACATTTTGTTTCTGATGACAAAAGCTTATCAAATGCAGAAACGCACTAACAATGGCACAATAATTATATTCTTGTTTTTTAATTTTCACAACAACTTGATAAATTAACACAAGAATACCATAAGCATATTGAATGGTTAATAGATACAAATTTAAGTTATGTGTTTAGGAATAATTATCTTCTGTGAGAAGTATAACGAATTGTAATTAAAAAAGTATAAAAGACCTTTTCTTTTTAAAATAGCCGGTCTTCCACGGTCTCTTGCGTTGTGAATAAGCAAATACTTCAGCAAATTTAATGAAGTTCCAGAATTGTTTTCATCTTTGACTAATATAACATCCAATTTGATCCGTAAAATGCGATTTTTTCATAAAAGTTGTGGGAGCAGATATTACAAATACCATGTCTGAATAGATTGAGAACAAACTGGAAAATAGATTCGTTTTTAACACAATTGCGGGCACTCTTTTAGGGAATTTTTAGATAAAATTGGTAGAACTAAAAACACAGTCCGTCTATATTGGGGAATGACAGATCATTATTACCACTCATAAACATTATGAAACAAATAATTCAAACCAACCGAGTAATTTCAGGGTTGACCGTTGTACATCATTGTTAACTGATTTGACAGAATTTTGTCTACGCAGGTCATCAAAATGAAATACGAACTTTATCGGCCTCAACCATATTTTTCATGTCCTGGTGATTTTTTTAAATATAGGTAAACCTGTACAGATAAATTTTCATTTTATTGGTTCGTTAGTAAACATTTGCCGTATTTGGTGAGGGATATCATATTTTGTGATCAGAAATGACGACACACAAAAGAATTTATTTCCTTTGATTAAAAAGTACTTTTAAGAAAATGTATCCTTTTTTAAATTCATTCCGAAGCAATTAGAAAAATTGTCAAGAAAAACGTAAAATCCACAATACACTACTCAATAGAGATTTTTACGGGATATAAAATTCAACAACAAACCACTTACGCCATGACGTAAATAATAGTTTATAATCCATAATTGACATAATTTCAACAGCAAACTCGTAGAAGTAAATTATTTGAGCATTAACCCCCCCCTCCAAAAAAATGGATTTTTACCGTTTTTTGCTTATAGTGTGAAAAGTGATAAACTGTTCATTATGCCGTTAATAAAAAAAATGTAGAGAGTAAGAAAATCTTCAAAATATGTGTTTATTAATCTTGATCGCCCCATTTTTCATTCATAACTTTGTTATAATAAGAGCTGGAACCTTAATCTTCATCATAATGATAGCTTATGTTATAACTGAGATTAATAAGGCTGAGAATCCATATTGTTCGTTTAGTAGATCTTGCAGAATTGCAATTTAAAAAAATTGTTGAAATATTTTGCAGAACTTATTGTTTGTATATATTGAATTTTTGTTATACTGTCCTAAAATATATTAATACGGCTGGTGAATTTTGGCTTAAAGGACAGACCTTTAGTTCTCCTCAGATGTCGTGACAGACGGATCCAGTCAATGGAAAACAGTCAACAATATACAAGTAACAATTAACCTAATAAACTAATGGAAAAATATTCCAATATGCACAGAAAGTAGTTATGTAAATAAAATTAATAAACTGCTGAGGAATAAACATGTAATAATACAATACCATATTTTTCCTCTTATACCCGAACCTCAAGAAAATCCTACATCGGCCTATGTGCCTTGTGAACCACTGGCTGGCTGTCGCATAATCGTACTTTAATGCAATATTTAATATTATTTTAAACAAAATTCCAAGATAGACAAATTGAAGTGGAATTTATGAACTTGCAAAACATCTTTAGTATTTACTGGATTCTGTTAATAAGGATCCCGAAGTACCTACCCCCCCCTATTTTGTTGTGACGTGGCTTTCAAAATATCTTTCCTACTTACCGATTGGATTAGCCTGGTTAATATGGTGGGCTATGCAAAATATCTTTCTAAATTATTTAAATTTCAATTCTTCAAAAACTACCTAATCAATGGTATCCATCGTGAGCCCATATAAATTCAACAGCATAAATTATCATTTTGAAGATGAACAATATTCTAGTGTTAGTTACCAGATAGTTATCAATTTTTGAAGTAAATCCACTATCTACCAGTTCTTCCGAGTTTACTCGGCGAAAAACACTCATTAAGAAGGATTGCTAATTCACCAAAATTTTTCTATTGACGACATTGGAATCGTAATGTCAACAATTATTATATTCTTTTCTATCATAACATTAATTTAGAGCGCCAATAAAATTGTAGCAAACATCTTTAGATTTCCAGAAAATGCAGAATTATTTTTTCCCTTAATTTGGTCAACAATATTATCCTTTTTGGCCCTCCTCAAAGCGTAAGCTAGAAACTGTGGTACCCTGATCTATCATTAACTAACAATGATAAGAAAAAATAGTCGTTACATAAAATTAAAATTGTAAGTAGTCATTTAAAACAAATAGGTACTTAAATTTATATCTAAAAACGACATGACACCAAAATATCGATCAAACACAAGACTGTCAACCATCAGAGGTATAAAATAACTACGAAGAATCAAAATCCTCACGACAGCACTTGAAAACTGTTAATCAAATTTCCAGAAATGCGACCAAGCAAGAATTTCCCTTTAAACGGACTCATAACACTAACACCGTTTCACTTTCAGGGTTCATGAGGCGCAACTCGAATTAAAATTTTACCCGAAAACGTCGCACTTTTAGAGTGCCGTTTTTATTATAAGACATAAAATGCATATAAAGATGTAAACCACCTATTTGTTGTGCCAGGCTTCCTTTTTGTTTGATGTGTGAACTTCTCGACCATTTAGGGGAGCTCCGTGAAAAGTATGAAATATTAATTAAGTCGTACTTTCGTTGTCCTATATAAACAGTATGAATTATTACGAAGTCACCTGAAATGTATACCCGAGCGACTAAAAAATATATTTTTTGTACACAGCGGCATCCCGGAGGAGCAAATTAAGATAGAAAACAATTTTTGGATTGGCTTTGTTTTGTTTTATAACCGCCTTTAAAAAAGGAGGTTCACAATTCGTCTGTATTAATTTTTTTGGGTATTCAGTGATTACTCCAAACGGGTTCAACTAATTTTTTATAATTATTTTTTAATGAGGATCCCAAAGTGGAATCCTATTTTGTGCAGTAATATAGCTTATATAGTTCTCTAGAAAATCGAAAACAAGTTCCTCTGATATAGTAAAATGGCGAAGGCCATAGTTTTAAACAAAAGCAATTGTTGTAGTTCAAAACTTGAAGTGTAATTAATTAAAAATAGATTAGATTTAAACCAAAATAAATGTCAGGAACCAACTTCACTTTTATAACTGTTAAAAAATATGAATTTTGCTTTATTTTAGCTCATATCCAAATTTTCTGTATCATAGTAAAATGATAAGTTTTGTGACCGGAAGAATAGGTATAACTATACAATTTTTAGAAAAGTATTAAATGAATGTAATTGGAATTAACTCAAAATGTCTCATAATAATTAAAATAATTTAAAAAAGATGGAGGATCTTAATTCTGCACATACCGTGGATCCTTTTAAGTTGGAGTCTTTATTAATACATAATAATATATATAAAAAAAATCTATTCAATAGTAAACGAGATTTTTCAAAAAATATGAATGTCAAAAAAGTTGAAACCTGAAAACTGGCTGCAATTATCCATTATATTATTAAGGATTTTAAAACAAATATTAAAAAAAACAAAAACCGACTTCATAAAAATTATTTAATTGTAAGAAATTTTATTATTTGATATTTAGTTAAGTACATTTTTTTAAAGTCGGTTTTCTTTTAATAATTGTTTATGTGGATCTTACATTGTGTTTTTCCCGTACCAAATATGTATTTTTTTATTCTGGATATAATCCTCTTGCTGTCGTCAATTCTCTATTGTCTGTACGTTTGTCCTGATCTTCTCGTCTTTCTGCAACGTTTATTGGAGGTCCAATTCCGGATCTTGATTGGTAGTCATTTCCTGGTATTATTTTTAAATGCTCATACTATTTTTCATTGTATTTTGTCTATTTTCTCGTCATCAATATTCAATATTTCTTTTAGATACATGTCAAGGACGTGTTTTAGTTTCTAAACACTTTTGTAATATCCATTTCAAAAACTAGCAAACTGCGTTTTTTTCTTGTATTTATATCCCATGGTCTTGAATTATAGAGGGTTATACATTCTCTTCTTCTCTTCAGGTCACATAGTATTTCTTTGCTTCACCATGTAGAATTACGATGGATAGCATTTCTGTTTTGATTTAATTTGTTGTTTATATCGTTTTTTTACTGAACGCAAATTTCCGATACAGAAATTCTTCATACTTTCTCACATTTCTTCCTGTGATATCTAAATGGCTGTAAAAATAGCGAGAAACGCAGTCTTAGTAAAAGTTATTTTCAACCCCGACTATTTAAATTCTTCCTCTGACGTAAGTCAATCTGTTACTTCAATTAAGAGTGTGTAGAAGTTAATTTCTTCAATTCATTCATGTTCAATTATCACAAAATATAAAATAATTATAATTATATTCTAAACAAAATAGGATACAGGTGACGTCCTTTAAATACCGTTTACTCGTTTTTAATTTTTTATTGCTGATTTGTTGTAGTATAAATGATTTATCGACCCTATTATCTGCTAACTGGGATAGTTCGGGATGTTAAGATTCCGTTGTATAATTGACTGAGTTTATTAGTTCTAAACAGCAAAATTATCTGTTGCCATGTTATATTAGTTGCTATTATAGTTGTTTACGTACTGGCATTTTTGTTTATTAGCCTCCATGAACCATGCTTTATATTTACTCTCCATGTGCCAGAGTAATTTAGAAAAAATCTTTATTTAACAAGCTCTCGGCCATTTTCATATTTATGAGGTAAGAAGCTTCAATATAATAAATGACAATTCTTTTAAACCTTTTCTTGTATTACGAGGTCTGGCTATTAAATAACGAAATTGCTTACAAAAAAGAATTTTATTTTTAAAATTAGTCTACAATCTAGAAGCTTCGCCGTTTTCGCTTCATCTTTTCCCTCGACTCGAATCGGGTTTCAGTTACGGCAAACGTGATCTTTAGAAACAAGAAAAAGTCACAGGGCGTTAAATCAGGCGAGTACTGCGCGTGTTCGAGCACCGGAGTGCCTCTAGCTGCTAAATAACTCTTCACAGACAGCGCATGTTTGGTAGGTGCGTTGTACTGGTGCATGATCCACGACTTATTTGTCCAAATTTTCGGAGTGTTGCCATAATAGTAACTTTGCTGTACAGTTTGACCTTCTGGAACCCATTCAGGCTTCATAATGTCGTTGACTTCGAAAAAAAAAACGATTAGAATGGCTTTCAATTTTGATTTCGTCATCCCTGCTTTTTTTCATTCTTGGCGATGAAGAAGTTTTCCAGTGCATGGATTGCCGCTTAGCTTCAACATCGTATTGGTATACCCAGGTTTCATCGCGAGTGATAATGCTTTCCATCAAATCAGGCTCTTCATCTAACTTGCCAAGAAAATCTGGGCGGATATGTTGACGGACGAGCTTTTGGTCGCAGGTAAAATTGTATGGTACCAACTTCCTACAGAGTTTTGACCGTTTCTTTATTAACATTTACAATCATCTGAATGCTCCTCGCACAAGGAAAAACTAGTTTGTTTCTAACCTCTATAGAGCAGCGACTAAAACGTGTTTTCGTGCTGGAATAGAAGACGCTATACAAAGCTGCATATGTTTCCCTGCCGACTCCTCTAGGACGGCCTCTGCGCACACAATCTTGATATTTAATAGTCAGACTTGGAATTTTAAATGAATAGGCAAACACAAATGATATGTGATAGACATATTGGCTTTCAATATTTGAATTAAGTAGTTCTTTAAATTGAGTCAATTTTTACTCGAGGTTTGTCAACTCTTGCAATCGAGTATTTCTTATAACGGAATGATAAACGCATAATACCTTTGAATCTAAGACGAAAATGTCATATCGTTTGTCTTCATGAAAGTTCATTTTCGAAATGAAAAAAGGTACAAAGATAAAAATAATGGACACCATTGAAAAGCTAATGCAGTCATTTTTCTTGTTTTCAGTTCAAAGAATTCATTTTGGAAACATTATCTGCGCCAACGTTCACTTTATGTAGAAATCTTGTATGTAATATTTCTTAATTTAAAGGGATGCTTACGCAACTTTTTCCATCATATTCGGAAGCTTTTCTTTGCCGAAAATTATATGTTGATGACGTAATCAATTTGAGTTAATATAATAAATTCTATATGCGTCACTTTCTAAACCCAATTATTTAACTTAATTGAATTATGTGTGTGAAGACTAGGACAAAACACCTTCTCGGTAAAACACTGGGCAGTTTTAAACAATGTCTGGAATTTACTCAATACAGCAAATGGTTGCTTTGACTACATTCTGATTGTTCCGAGTTGGCAGAAACTGTATGATAAATACGTACAATTTCATCACCGTTTCAGCTGCTGTAACGTTAGCTAAAAACTGCATACCCCAAGAGCATTAAGAGCAGAATGTAAAACCTTTTAAGGTTATTGGAGTCCTTGTAAGTATGTGAACGAGAAGAAAAGAAGTAGGGCGCAAATTTAATTACTTTTGATACGAGGGTCTACAATGTAATTATAGGGAAAATATATGTAAATAGTCAAATATTTGTCAATTAAAGTACACAGACATCTGAAGAACTTCTTAAGACTAAAAACTCGCTTTCTAAATACTTGGCAGGTGAAAAATTTTGCAACAACCTCGAAAACACACAGATTATTAAAAATTGCGACCAACCCGTCTATGATCACTGTCAAGTCAATACTGATGACAATTCCACTCGTCGGTTGCACAAATTTTACAGATCTGTTCTTCCTTTTTATGTGAAAAAATCTTATTGGTGCGATAACTTTTTAATGGAGGCTCACACTTACACATTATAAATAGATATCTGGTGGTGAAAGGCAAATATTGCTTTTGTTTCGACATTTTGTTTCAACCGACACCACACTTGCTTACCAAGTTTATAGATGGTAGAGAAACAGATGACAAACTTATGTGGTGATTAAACGAGAAAAGTGACCAGCTAAAAGCATTAAATATCAAGGTCAAGAAGTGACCAGCATGGCGCTGGTATAGAAAGAAGGTATGATGCGCATTGGTAAATATAAAACAATAAGTTAAGCCATCGGTTTTGTCTTTTGTTTTCAACCACGGTATGTACAATATATATTTATTTCTTAAATATGTATGAATTCTGATATTCAATAAATATCTGCTTAAATAATGTAATAATTTAATCCGTTATAATTAACGTGACGTCGCAGTATATATATATATATATATATATATATATATATATATATATATATATATATATATATATATCTAATTATAATGGTAACGGCTGTTAAAATTTAGTATTCAAACGAATTGCGGGTAGCAGCCAAAGATTAATAAGTGTACTCTTTTTTATATGAGAGCTTTCGGAATTTTTTTATTCCTTCGTCAGTCAAATACTGAAAAAGTTACAAATATTGTTGTTATTATAAGTACTATAAATGAAATAAATGGTAACTTACTAAAGTTGAGGTTCAAAAAATAAAATTAGCATCTCTAGAGAATTAAAAAATGTAACATTTAGTTTTATGATTGTAGTTTAATGAAAATAGATCTAAATTTGAATTTTTTGATGACATATAAATGTGAAACCATAGAAATGTCGGAGGTAATATTATAAGGGATGAGAGTTTTTTTTTAAGTTTAAGAAAATAAATAAATAAATAAATTTCCAGACAAGTTCCAAAAGTAAGTAATATATGCAAATATATATCACAAAAACAAAAACGTATGGGTTGATTATTATTTTATATATACACATATATATTAGTATCAGTCATCAATAGTATCAACTGAAGTATTGACAGAAGAGTTTGCTGTTAGTCTATCATTATCCAATTTCAACAGGTTACAATAAATCACATTAAGATCCCGTACATCAGTCCGTCGATTAATGCTGTTATCATAATTATTGATGAAAACCATTTCTAAGAAATTTCGTTTAAAAGTATTACGTTCTAGAGCTAAAATTTTTGTATTTTCAAAATCCGCACTGTGGTGATTATTAAGACAATGTATGGCTAAAGAGCAATTTTCTTTTTTTAGCCTAATATCACTTTTATGTGATGTTATTCTATGTTTTAAATTTCTAGATGTTTGCCCTATGTACGTAGCAGGACAATCATTGCAATTAATTTTATATACTACGTTGGACTTAAGGTCTTTAGGTGTTTTGTCTTTAATTTTATTGAATAAATCACCAACCGTTTTTATGGATTTATATGCAAATCTTATACTACGTTCATTTTAAAAATGCTTACAATTTTGGGAGTAATATCTTTGATGTATGGAATTGAAACATAATTCAGAGCAAGATCTGTCGAATTGGATTTGTTAATGAGAGAATTATTAGATATTATATTTACGTTATCAAATTGCGATGTGTTAAAAATTAGTTTATTTAAAAGTTTTGAGGGATACGAATTGTTACGGAAAAGTTGATATAATAATTGCAAATTTTTTTCTTTGTAACAAGGATGACTAATATTACATATTCTTTTCTTCATTTCATTTATTAAGTTGATTTTCGTTTTAAATGGATGATGGGAGTGGAAATTTATAAATCTGCCTGAACTGGTAGGTTTCATGTACCAGTCAAGTTTTATGTTGTTATTGTCGTCTCGTATCACTTTAGTATCTAGAAAAGGAACTCCATGTTGATGATCTTCTTCTTCTATTGTAAATTGTAAAAATGTATTTACTAACATTTCTCTGGAACTTGTATTGCAAAGCATTAATAAACATTGGAACACCATTTCTTTACATACTAACATTAATAAAAATAATTTCATTCAACTCATTCAATTTATTTTTGATTCAACGGTTTTTTCATTCAATGGAGGTTATTATAAACAGATTTTCGGTTCACCAATGGGATCAAGTTTTTCGCCAATTATAGCACAATATGTAATGGATGACCTCATTGACAGTTGCCTCTCCAAATTAAGTTTCAATATTCCTTTTTTAAAAAAATATGTTGATGACATCATTTGTTGTATCCCGTTAGGAAGTAACATTGAACTATTAAGAGTATTTAATAATTATAATACATTTTTACAATTTACAATAGAAGAAGAAGATCATCAACATGGAGTTCCTTTTCTAGATACTAAAGTGATACGAGACGACAATAACAACATAAAACTTGACTGGTACATGAAACCTACCAGTTCAGGCAGATTTATAAATTTCCACTCCCATCATCCATTTAAAACGAAAATCAACTTAATAAATGGAATGAAGAAAAGAATATGTAATATTAGTCATCCTTGTTACAAAGAAAAAAATTTGCAATTATTATATCAACTTTTCCGTAACAATTCGTATCCCTCAAAACTTTTAAATAAACTAATTTTTAACACATCGCAATTTGATAACGTAAATATAATATCTAATAATTCTCTCATTAACAAATCCAATTCGACAGATCTTGCTCTGAATTATGTTTCAATTCCATACATCAAAGATATTACTCCCAAAATTGTAAGCATTTTTAAAAATGAACGTAGTATAAGATTTGCATATAAATCCATAAAAACGGTTGGTGATTTATTCAATAAAATTAAAGACAAAACACCTAAAGACCTTAAGTCCAACGTAGTATATAAAATTAATTGCAATGATTGTCCTGCTACGTACATAGGGCAAACATCTAGAAATTTAAAACATAGAATAACATCACATAAAAGTGATATTAGGCTAAAAAAAGAAAATTGCTCTTTAGCCATACATTGTCTTAATAATCACCACAGTGCGGATTTTGAAAATACAAAAATTTTAGCTCTAGAACGTAATACTTTTAAACGAAATTTCTTAGAAATGGTTTTCATCAATAATTATGATAACAGCATTAATCGACGGACTGATGTACGGGATCTTAATGTGATTTATTGTAACCTGTTGAAATTGGATAATGATAGACTAACAGCAAACTCTTCTGTCAATACTTCAGTTGATACTATTGATGACTGATACTAATATATATGTGTATATATAAAATAATAATCAACCCATACGTTTTTGTTTTTGTGATATATATTTGCATATATTACTTACTTTTGGAACTTGTCTGGAAATTTATTTATTTATTTATTTTCTTAAACTTAAAAAAAAAACTCTCATCCCTTATAATATTACCTCCGACATTTCTATGGTATCACATTTATATGTCATCAAAAAATTCAAATTTAGATCTATTTTCATTAAACTACAATCATAAAACTAAATGTTACATTTTTTAATTCTCTAGAGATGCTAATTTTATTTTTTGAACCTCAACTTTAGTAAGTTACCATTTATTTCATTTATAGTACTTATAATAACAACAATATTTGTAACTTTTTCAGTATTTGACTGACGAAGGAATAAAAAAATTCCGAAAGCTCTCATATAAAAAAGAGTACACTTATTAATCTTTGGCTGCTACCCGCAATTCGTTTGAATATATATATATATATATATATATATATATATATATATATATATATATGTTCTCTTGCAGTTATATTTAAATTAAGAACCAAATTACACATTAGGATTAATAGTTGAATCATTACAAAATAGTGAAAATTATTTTAATTCTACTGAATTTTATATCCATTACTGAGAATGACACACACAAAAAAAGAGAAACAGACACGGAGAAACGAAAAATGGGAAGTTTGATAGGGCAGGTAGAATTGCCAAAAATAAGTGGGGTTTACTCAGTCAAATTTATTCCTAACTGTTTCTGTTTTCGAGACACAAAATATTATTTTATACACATTTTTGACAATTACTTTGTAACTATTAGCACCATTGTAATGAAATTTGTTGGCAATGTTTTGATAAAGCTGGCACATCCGAACACTCGGTTGTTATATCTGAAACCCAAAGAGTTAGGTAGAAGATATTTCAAACGACGAGGCCCCAAAGGCCGGGAAAACAAAATCTCTCAGCAAACTCAATTTTCTTTAAATGTAGAACGTGAGTCAACCTCAAGAATAGACGTAGTTGATCTGAAACTGAAATTACTTGAAAATGTTCATGGAGAGATGCTTGATTGAAATGACAAGGAGAACCCGAAATAGAATAGAGTGGATAAAAAAGCTGATCTCAATAACTCAATAACATCTCAATTAAGAGATTAAATAAGCAATAAGATGGAACATGAAATAAGGTAAATAAGAAACAGACAGGACGTAAGAGAAGAAGACAAATAAAGCAAGTATCTACAGGATTACCTTTCAAGGTTTGACCGTATTATTCTTATTTATTTTCTTAAAGATTAAACTTATAAATGAATATTATTAAATAGCACTTGGCAAAGTATAAAATTGTATTTGTTAGGTCTGAAACAATGTTTTTTAATTTGCGTTCACTTATCTTGTGTGTATTTTTTGGCAGATTGCTCTCAAAGGACAAATATTCATTTACACAACCAGTATAACAATAAGGTACAGTATCGGCACGGAGCACAGATCACGGCACCTTTTTTAACGGTCTACAATTTAATTTTTAATGACCCACTGTTGGCATAATGACATCAGACCATAACAAAAAGCTGCAATGTTCGATTTCCAAAACGTTATATCCGAAACTTCAATTGGGAAGAATTTGTGACAAATGCGATGGACCGCAATAATTACATTCGGCACTCCTGTCAAGCGGGAGAATGGCTGCTGAAAAATGTCCCGATATCTGTAATTGAGCGTGTTCCAAAATGGACAAATGTTGATCAATCGAATCACTTGAGTATTATCAAAAGCTCAATTTGAATTTGACGCTGCTCGTTTTTACGTTATATTGTTGCCATTTAATTTCGCCGATTTATTTTTACAGCGCCAACAAAATTAGTTTTTGTGTGTGTGTGTGTGTGTGTGTGTGTGTGTGTGTGTGTGTGTGCGTTCCGATCACCAAGCCATTTTAATCCCAGTGGTAAATCACTGGAAACATTTAACTTTGTTTAATTTCCGGCTACAAGGGGAAAACCTGAAAAGGAATCTTTTACAGGGTTTAAAGACTGAAACGGCATCTTTAATCGACACAAATATCTTTTGTGCGTTAACTCTTTGGCAATAAAACTTTTTGAATGTTTGATGAATAACAGCTGAAAGTGATTAAAATATTGGGAAACTCTGTCTTAACCAACTGAGAGGTAAATAACAACAGGCAATTGAAGAAAAACGTATATAAAAATGAAATATTAATTTTATAAATATGGTGTCACAGGAAACCGGTTATTGATAGTAGTAGCTTCAATATACCAATATGAAATATAATCCTTAAAGTATTATATATAAGGAAACATGTATGTTGAGAGAAATAGATATTCCTCGAAGTTTCCTTGGACTTCTATTGCCTTGAAATGGTTGATCACACAAGGTGAAGATGGAAAATTCAGATTAACAGTCGTATTTATACCCTTAACCGGTCAAGGGTCCCCGGTCATGTTCAGTCCCTTATCTGGTCCGAAATAGAATGAAAAACTTACAACACTCTCAGATATGATGCTGAAAACATTCCACCCGAGACAATTAGAAAATTGACGCTATTTCACAGGAAACCCCCACATTTTTATGAACTACTCAAGATACACAAGACTGGAGTAGCTCTCAGACCGATTACAAGGTCACGTAACTCACCAACTATCAAAATTTCTTCTACCAATTATCCAATCTTTGGAGGGCAAAAGATTATCGCACGTCAAAGATTAAAAGTATTTTAGAGGAACCAGTTATATTGTCTACCAGTCTCACACTAATATAGTTCGATATTGTTATAACACAATAGGATTCCTTCCAGAAATTAATCATCTTAAATAAAAACTAATATTGATAATAAATAAACTCTACAAACCATCCAAATAAACAAGGCCGACAAAAAACGGTATACCCGAAATAGGATGATAGTGAAAAAATGATTTCGAATTCATTCCGGAATTAGGAATTATATACGTTAGCGTACCAGAAGCAGACACTATGAGTATAAAAAGCCGGTTAACGGATTGAAAGTTAGTTGTTGATGTATATAAGTTTAAGGTATTGTGGTTTATTTTGGTGCGAATAAAGACGTTTATATCAATTATATACTCAAGGCAAATTAATATCAATATGAACAATTAAAATATGGATACTTTAAAAAAGAAATGCTGGAAAGTCCATTCAGTATCAGTCATAGTATAACAATTATTATAAAGTTCTTGATTGAAATACTTTAACAAAGGTTGGGAGATATGTGTGCAATCAATCACTATTTTCAGAAATGTCTTCTTTTTTATCTGATTTAACTGATTTAAGGTACAATTCAATTGAAAAATTTAGCGTATTCTTATCTCTCTCTCTCTCTTTTTCTCCCTCTCTAATTTGTATTCTTTGTCTATATTTTAACTTTTATATTTGTTTTATTATTTGGATCACTTTCTATAAGCGCAACTCTAATTCACTCTATATTGCATCCACACTCTCTATAACCCTAGTTTTGCTCCACTGTTATTTCAACCACCTTGTATACTCAACTACTTGTGTGCCACACAATATAATATTTTTAGACCACCTTGTATGACTAATTGAATTCCAACTTATATCTCAACCATCCTGTGTATACAACAGCTTATGTACCACCTAATACCACATGCACGCACGCACAAACCTACAACCGTAAACCATATAGAAGAGTTCGCCGAAATATCTAACAAATTTTCGGTTCGATAAACTAACGGAATATTTTCTGCCATTTCTCGCGACCCTAACTTAACTCGTCTCTAACAGAATCTGACTTTCAAATACATCAAAATGAAAACCATTACAACCACCCTGTACGATATACTTTCATGGCATACCTAGACATTTAAACTAGATATTTATGATAAAAAAATTGCATTTACCATGATTGCAGTTTTTTGCATATATTTTTCCGATTTTCAGAAAAATGGTATGTTTTACGTTTAGAAAAATATACGGAATCAAGCTGGACCATATCTTTGTAGAATATAATTTATAATATTCAAATTTCTTGAGCGGTTTTAGAGAAAGTGAAGATTCATTGAAATTCGCTGAAATCTGGTTTTTTGATTTTCTGGAAAACCGTAAATCTCATGTAGACAAGTATATGGGACTTTTCTTTCTTTCTGTAATGTTCCTTAATATAATGCAGTTCAAATCATCACAACTGCCCAAGCCGTTTTTGAATAATCACTCGTCATACATAACAAAAAAGTTGCAGACGAATTGATAACCTCCTCCTTTTTGGAAGTCTGTTAAATATTAAATTGTGCATAATTTATCGTTAAAAAACATTTATGTTCTAACTGTAGCTGTTGTGACTGTTGTGAGCCCCCTGTAACGATCCTGGCCATTCGGAATGCTTAAATATTTCAGTAGGTAGACTGATCTTCTGAAGACGGCAAATTAATTATTGTACTGTTTTATCTAACCAAATTGGAGCTGTAATTTATCCATTTTATGATTTAGGGTAATTTCTTTAAATCTTATATTCTATACAAAAGTTTTAAGATGTATAGTTATTTAGATAGAGATAACGACCGACGTATCTGTTTTCTTTAAATGTATTGAATAGTGTTATTTTTTAAATATCACCAAATACATTACATTATTATCAAAGAAAATTATAATTACCCAAGAGCCCGAAATTTAAATTTCATATTTTAAATTATTAGTCTTATTAACACTGTTATTACTATATAAAAACTGTCATAACCTTCTCTACATATTTTTAATACAGCAACTTACTCCGGTTTTGTTGTGAGCTGAATATAAAGTAAACTAATTAAAAATTTTAATTACTAATTACCATCAGCTTGATCTCTGAGAAATAAATAATAAAGCTGTGGGTATGTATATGGAGTTATTCGTATAGAGTAACTGCTTTGATTATTTATAGTATGCATACGTAACCGAGTTAAAATCTCTGGCAATGTTTCGTTTATCTTCTGGCTTTGTGCACAGACTGATGATGAACATAAAAACTCTGATGCAAGAAGCAGTTACTTTGTAATACACAAGCCTGAAAATAACCAAAAAAATGAGCAGCAGTCATTTGGGACTGAACCATGGAAGTGAAAGCTTCTTATGAAATATATCTCCCTGATTCTGTTTCTCTTTCTTTGTGACATTCTGGGTAATAGAGAAAAATTTCAGAAAAAAATCAAATAATTGTCACTTAATGTGTAATCTAGTTCTTAATATAAATATAACTGCAAAGCAACATATGACGTAAGTTAATTTTTAATTAAAAAATAAAATTTGGTGAAATATAATAATTCAAACCTACTTTACCTATTTAATATCTGGCAATATTTAACGAGGTCACTTTAATTATTATAAAAGATAAAATTATGGGAACATTATTTAAGCACATATTTTTTAAATATCATACTCCTTTAGACTATTCTTCAAAATAGCTTGTTATAATATAGTTTAGTCAGGGTCTCAGTGAAACTTAGGGTGACATTGATGTAGCAAGAGGGTGGATTTTAACCAGCATGCCAAAAGTTTTTAGAATATACCAGAGATTTAGTAAGACAATATATATTTTACATATCATTGGTTGAAACTAAAAGAAAAAAAACCGCTGGTTTAACATTAATATTATATTATATTTAGCGATTCACATCATTCTACACTATCGCCATTCTGGTCACTTCTTGAACTTGTCATTTAATGCTTTCAGCTAGATACTTTTTCAGTTTAATCCTCATATAAGTTTGTCATCCTTGTCTCTACCATCCATAAACTTGGTCCTTTTTGTGGTGTTCCGACTCCTAACGTATGTCGTCTCTAATTTAAAATATGTCAAACAGAAAATTGGAATGTTTAATTAGAATGAAAAGAAAAATGTGTGCTTTCATGGAATATTAGTTGCATGTTATATTTGTTTATTTACTAGACAGAGAACTGAGTTGTATGGGTATTTCAAGGTTAAAGTGCCGTGTATGTAGAAAGGTAGTTACATGTCTGTCGGATGTGTCGTGTCGGTCGGAACGAAGTCTACTAACTAATAAGTTCGCTTCAAAAATTGTTGAAGAAAGCAAATACTTAGTAATACTGAAGAAAGACAAATAAAAGTTAACTGTCTACGGTTTCGACGAATTTAATATTTATAGAAGCAAGATGTAAGCCTTATATTATATTATTATTTTGATGACGCTATGACTTTCATCAAGTTATGGTTTTCTATTTTAAGAGGTTTAATATATTCCGAACAGTTCTGAGGGATTGCCATAGATATAATTAAAATCTAGTTTGGGTTCCAGGTGAGAACCACTCTAGAGACATTTTCAAGAAACAAAAGCAGAAAATATAATTTAAATTTTTAACAAATGCTTGTACCACGTCCACTTTAAAAGCTGCCTATTTTGTTTATAGAACACAAATAAAAACATTTCTTCTTAACCAAGTATAGTTGTTTGGCGGCGACTGCTTGGTTTACTTGCTGAGAGAAAAAACATGTTGACAAAACCGATTGTTAGAATTGCATATGGCCAACGACTGTTAAGTTTGTTCGGTCCTAAAGTTTTTGTTATAATTAAAACGTTTCTGCCACATAACGCACATATACTCACATATAATCATAAATCCTGATGTGTATACAGACAGCAAACACTCAAGTAAAACATATGTGTCGTAAATGCAAAACAGAGTCTTTTATCATTGACGAACAACACATACTCATATCATTATGTATATTGAGCATATCAATGGCTGCACATCAATCGATTATCCACGCTTATGCAAAGTATGCGGTATAACAAATTTTATGTCGGAGGATTAAGATAAATTATTATTAAGTATTAATGAGGGGACATTATAACTAAAGTTGCCTCGTAAATGAGGCTTAAAACTTGTGATTTTTCAAGCTGAACTGTTTAATTGTTAAAACCGGTTCTTTTGCTTCTTGAAAATTAAAATAAAAGTCCAACCAAAAGTTTTTAATAGTAAGAATGGAATTATATGACTTTGCCACTGTGGGAAAATATGTTTTATTTGAGTTTGTGACTTTTTTAAATAAGTATCCTTTTGAAATCTGAACACAGAAGTGTTTTTTTTATATTTAAATAAAACTCTTTACTTATATCTACATTTTAACATAATAGCTAACAACAATAAGGCGCTTGTCATGGAGACCAAACAGATGAATTCTATCCCCACTGAATTTTAGTAATGTTTTTAATGAATGAATCTAACCTAAATTTGATTTCTCTACTTTTAAACAATAATGTCTAGTGTATTAATGTAAAATAAATTGAGATTTGGTGGTAAAGTTTGAGGTTTCTTCTTTACTTAAACATTTGTAGTATCTATTTAGATTACCTTCTTGGGTTTTCGTATCTCCCGTTGAGGGGGGTGCAACTGATGAAGGTTATCGACTAGAAACAATATATATTGCCTTGCGATCAATGGACTGAGATATCTCGAAAAGATATAAGAGAATTTTCATGGATTTTGATTTCTTTTCCAGTATATTATTTACGACTGCTAAGGATGTTAAATATGCTAAGAATTTGTTTACAACATTTCCCTAATATATTTCTCATTCCCAAATGAAAATTGATATGTGCTATAAATAATGTCTCGGACTATGAAAATGATTAAAAAACATTTCTTTAAAGAAGATAATTGTAAACTGGAAGCGAAATATATTCCAGAAAAATAAAATGAAAACAGCAATAATATCAGTGTTAATAAAAAAGTAATACATCCAGATATCGTTTGATTTGATGTACCTAAAATTATTGGAATACATTAAATAGTGTATTTCTAGAAATGAAATCTACCACCCAAGAAAGTATAAGAATTTTTAGATGGTTGAATGGTTTCAGACAGATTTTCCTCACACTTTGTTGTTCACAATATCACATTATCCCAGTAAACTAATAAAGAATAGGTCATAAAAATCCGGTTCTTTTCTCATCGTTGGAAGGGTAGTTATATAATTCCTATCTATAAACCCGGTAATAAAGCAGATGGTAAAAACTATAGAACAATACGTATAGTATATGATACATAGTATATCTCAATGTAAATCCGAAGTTATTTGAAAATATTATATCTAAATATTTTACTACTCAATTTAGTAGGACCATTAGTCTACGCAATAGAGCCGGTTTTTGCTCGTCATCGAGAAAATGGACAGATTGTATCGTATTAAGTTCAATTCCTAAACTACATCACGTTTCTAGGCAGGCGCCATTCGAAGTGATAACCGAGGATAGTTACAGGTGGTGAAAGTGGTAATTTTTTTTTTTTGGTCATGCACATCATCGAGTAAACGTTCCAAAATTGGCTGCATACAAGATTGTGATGTATTTAAGCAAATTCCCGAGAGGCGTCTGCCTAGAGCGTTACCATCAAGCTGGCGGACAGTGGTAAACTTGTCAAAAATGGGGGTGAACTTCCTCATTAAGTAAAAAGAACGTCATTTGCACCATTTTTTGCTTACAATAAAGAAATCATAATCCAAAAGGCCATACAGCTAAATGACATACATATATTTTTCATGACGTCATTAATGTGGTGTATATGACGTCATACACAATTTTTTTAAATGAGAAACCACATTTTTCATTAGTGATTTGGAAAGAGCGGAAAATTTTAGATCCGAATATGACTTTGACCATGGAGGTCATTCCAAGATCAAAATTTGTTTGAAAAATCAACCTATTATATCAAAATTAAGTGTACGGGGGGTTTTCGACGTCGCTGATTTCGAATCTGAAATCAGTTTTTGTTTGAAAAACTGGTCCGCCCTCTTAGATTGCGAAAATCTGATTTCAGATTCGTAATCAGAATAAAATTGGCAATTTGAAAAAAATCAACCAACGTACTCCCAATTTAGTATATGGGTGTTTTCGACGTCGATAATTACGAATATGAAATCAGTTTTTGAAAATTTTCTAAACAAGTAGTGGCCGAGTTCAACGTTTTTTTTTTAATTTGGTATACCTTCTTTGAATCAGTCATCTTTCGGATCCGGATTGAAAACATCGATTACCGTTAATTGGTTGTGCATCAATTGGATGACTTATTTTGAGAAAAAAATGGTCCGCCATCTTGGATTGTAAATTTTGAAAAACTGATTTCAGATTTGAAATCAGCGATGTCGAAAATCCCCGTACACCTAGTTTAGCTATAATTGATTTTGATCCAGTTCAAGGTCATGGTCAAAGTCATATTCGGACATGAAATTTTCCGCTCTTTCCGAATACTTAATAAAAAATGTCGCTTCCCATTTTAAAAAAATGTGTATGACGTCATACAGACCACATTAATAACGTCATGAAAAATATATTTATGTCATTTAGCTGTACGTCCTTTTGGATTATGATTTCTTTTGTGTAAGCAAAAAAATGGTGCAACTGGCATTATTTTTACTTAATGACGAAGTTCACCCCTATTTTTAACAAGTTTACCAATGTCCGCCACCTTGATGGTAACGCTCTAGGCAGACGCCCCTCCGGAATTTGCTTAAATATATCACAATCTTGAATGCAGCCAATTTTGGAACGTTTACGCGATGATGAGCATGACCAAAAAAATTACCATTTTCACACCCTGTAACTACCCTTGGTTTTCAGTTCCACAGGCGCCTGCCTAGAAACGTGATGTAGTTCAGGAATTGAACTTAATACTATACATTCTTCCATTTTCAGGATGAAGAGCAAAATCCCGCTCTATCTCTCCTACTACATTGCCAACCAACAGTTTGGGTTTTGTAATACAAGATCTATAGTATTAAATCTACTTACATACACGAAGTCAAGTGTAATCGACAAAGGCAGGGTTGTACACTCGATATACACCGCCTTTTCTAAAGCATTCGACATAGTAAACCCTATAACACTCCTTAATAACAACTTTAAGAATTTTAATTCCCGTGAAATAACTGTTCCCTCTGGAGTACCTCAAGGGGTTCATCTTGCATTTTTTTATTTAACATATAAACAATTTATTTCACTGCTTTCAAAAATGCAAATTACTTATGTTTTGCAGACGACCTCAAACGTTATCTAGCCATCTCTACTGCAGTCTGATTTAGATAGACTTGATGCTTGGTGTTCCACTAGCGGTATGGAACTCAATCCATTGGATTAGGAACTGTTCAATAGCACTTTTCTTCCGTTGCACAAATTAGAGATCCTGATGTTTTCACTAACGTTAATCAAATAGTATCAAAGGCTCCTATCACTCGGCTTCATAAAAATAATTACCCAGGAGTATAAAAATACAGATTCTATTGGGTTTTTCTACTGCGCCCTAGTTAGACCCATATTAGAATATGCATCTTGTGAGTGGTTAAAGCTAATATCAACCCTCCAGATGACATCTCTCACAACTATATGTATCTTCAAAGCTTATTTTCAATGAAAACCTTGCAGGCTAGGAGGGACAACAAAGACCTAGAGACCTTAAACTTTTATTCAAATTGTGAACTCTGAAGTAGATTACCCAGAATAATTTATATTTTCATCTACTTAAATATACTTTCAAAATACACCACATCAACAAACACATTTCACGAACTCTTCTGGCGAGCTAATCCTTTATCCCGAGAGCAACTAGATCAGCAAATAGAAATACGGGTAGATTTCTTCCTAAGCTACAAATGTGATAGATTACGATTATGACTATTGAGGTTATTGTTTTTTTTTATATTATTATATAGGTATATCATATATAATTTTACTAATTTGTATTTGTAAAACATGTAAGTGCAATGTCCTTCGATTTTTGTTATTTATATTGATTTTAATCTGTCTTAATTGTGTAAAAAGTGTAACAACTCGAAGTTTTACGGTTATTTCGTGATTTGATTGAAAAATTAACCAAAACTGAGGCTAAATAAATAAAATATGGACAATGAAATTATAAAATTAACGAATTCCAGAACTAGATTCCTTATCTAATGATCTCGATACATAGGAAAAACTAATCTAACCTGAATTTTCAATAAAACCGCGCCTATAATACAGGATAGTTATTAAATGGGGATATATACTGGGGTGCTAACTGTTGTTTAGGAAGGAATATTGGTGGAAAAGGCATTTTGGAATTATTTAAAAAAATGCAATATTCAGACAGAATTTTATGTTTCGATTCATTTTTTAGTTCTGTTTTTTCAAGATATACCTACAATTTGCTGCAAGACATACGTGTATTAGGATCAGAAAAACATTCTTAAAGACGTTACAGAACTAGATAAAGATTAACTTTTGACTCCGAGCAGATTCTAAACGTGTGACATGTAACAAGAACAATAAGGTGTTAGCCATATGGACCCGACTTTCGACACCTTTTAAAAAAAACTACTACTAGAAATTTTTCGATATAGAAAATAAACACCCACCATGACAAATTAAATATTTCAACGTTGTAACAATAAATTATATCGATTGAATGAGTTCCTGATATGCGATCCGTTAAATATCATGAGAAATTGAACATTTTTCATGAAAATAACATCAAGGTAAAACAGTTTTATCCAGTTAATCCCAAACTTTTTATTCTGGAATCCATTTGACACTGGCTTAAATCAAATTTAGTAAAACGCATTCAAATCCGAACCTAACGAACCTTAATGTGTTTAAACGAATAATTGGTCTATTGTCGAGAGCAATTAGACGAACGACGGTGTTCAAAAATAATAAAAAAGTATTCCAAAAGACTCCACTTCAGCATGTTTTAACAGAGCACCAAATAAAAACTACACAGACAAAGCCGTATGGAATCAACGGCTGTAAAATGGATGACAGACATGTCAGTTAGTTATCGATTACACAATTAAAGTGAGTGTGTCTTTTTTGTGTGCAAACTCAATAATGAGGTTGATTATAGTGTACCTGTTATTTATGGACTTCCAGGAATAATTAACGTTTGTTGTTCAGGAAATTGACAACAGGTATTCTGTGCAAAGCTAATTATAATTTTCCAGTATAAATTTTCTTCCAACACATTTGAAATAAAAGGAATAATTCTCCATATAAAATAGAAAACATGGTAACTGTTAAAGTGCAGTTAAGTTCTAACTGAAGTGTTTTACATTTTTCCCAATTTTAATTCATTTTTAGTTAGAAAATCATTCTAATTGTAGGGACAAAAAATATCAAGACCATTCCAAGCTCAAAGGGAACATTTTTAATGTTGAAATCAAGATCCCATAAAAATTAATGTACCTTTCGCTAGAGCATTAAATGAAGAAAAGTTCCAGAGGTATGAAAATGATATACCTTATACAAATTTTATAGAAGGAAATGCTATTACTATGGGAGAATGGGTAATGATCAACCAAGTAAACGAGGATTATACACAGGTTACAGCAATGATATCCACAAGGAGAAAAAACAGAGCAGTACATGAAAACAATAAAATATCAGTTTGAAAATATGTAAAGTTCCACACATTACCCATAGTTACTGGAACCGTGGATCCTGGGATAGTGAAATGTATGAAGTAATAGATTGGCTACTAGGTTGTAGAAATGTAATCGTTTCTCTCAGAGGGGAGGGGATGAGGCGAATCCCCCCGCTAAATCTAAAAAAATCTTAACTAAGAGCTTAATATAAGGTAATTTCTATGAATTCAAACCAAATGAGTCCACCCCTATTTATGTTAATTATACTACGAATTCGCCCCTTCCGACTTACAAGATCCCTTTAAGCTGATCTCGGAATCCGCCCCTGCAAAATGTAATTATTACGACTAACTTCTGAGAGAATTGCATATTATTGACGAATTTTTATATGCATTTGCCACTACATTTGTGAAAATATTTGACATATACAATAAAACGTATCACATCTATATTGCACATTCCCTCAAGTGAATCTTTGTAAGTTCCATTTTTTTTTAATTCACACTATATTGACCTTCAGTGTATTACAGTTCCAGTAATATGATTTATTGTAAGGAAAGGTAAAAATTAAGGAATGATATTCTTAAAATCAAATCCCGTTAAATTTTAGGTGAGCGAAAATGGTAAAAACTTTCTTGACAAATTACCAAAAGATGTATATCTCAAATTAGAATTTTAAATTAACAGTATATAACTGTTCCAAGGAAAGCTTTTTGTAAATAAAAAGGAATCTCAATTTTGAGAGAAGGTTTCCTTATAGCTAGCTCATCAACTATCAAGTTTTAGTTGAACGCCAAGTCTGACGTTAATTAAACGAACGTGTTTCATTTCGACGGTGCTAAGAAATTGGCGGTACACCGCCTTTACGTTTCTTGTACACTTTGTATATACAAAGTGTGTGTATTCACGAGAGTTAAGAATTCGATGGTATTTATGAAAAAAGTGTTATAATATATATATATATATATATATATATATATATATATATATATATATATATTATAACTATCGATACTATTTTCAATACAGACAGAAAAATAAGCACGGTGTTGAGGACTCCGAAGACGAGGATCCCTTTAGAACAACAGGGAGTGTACGAGATTCCATGTGCAGACTGTCATAAAACCTATGTGGGGCAAACTAATAGAAGAATTCAAGCTAGACGTGATGAACACCAGAACGCTGTAAGAAAGCAGGAAAAAACAACATCCATTGCGGAACACGTCACCACGATGTCACACCGAATAGACTTTGAGAACACCAGATTACTGGCAAATATAGAACACCCGAAATCAAGACTGGTAAGAGAGGCAATTGAAATAGCGAAGAGACCTCACAGTCTAAACGCACGCAATGAAATTCAGAACTTATCGAATTGTTGGAAAATCCTATTAAACACCGTACCGGCCCAGACCTGCGCAATAACAACTCAACCGGAAATAACAAATCAGCAGGATGGAGCCGTGCCCACTGAGCGCCAATGGCCAATCACACGCAGCCGTTCACGGTGTCAACCGATAGGCGCCGAGCCGCGACTATATAACAGCGCGCTCGCTTCAGAAAATCTTAGTATTCGAGTAACTAGAAGCGAAAGCAGAAGGCTACGAGAATTATGCGAACCGACCTGAAGAGGGCAGATGTGACTCTGCCGAAACGTCGTCATTTTACCATCGACCCGGCAGGGATCAGTTATCAACTACGCGGATGAATTCCCGGAAACCACCTAAAACATTTAGTGCCCGCGAAAACTTAAAAACAAATATATATATATATATATATATATATATATATATATATATATATATATATATATATATATATATAATGTCTAGGAATAGAGTTTCACGGATGGAAAAATATGAAGAAGTATTCATCCCGGAGTACATCCGTTCGTTATTTTGATTAATGTTTGAAGCTTGCAGACGTTTCGCCAAGATCTCACTTGGCATTATCAATGCGTTGTCAACGCTATGGAACCGATGACCAGTTGCCAAGAAGCTTGGACAAGAGCTATCAGGGTTCAATTAAATTTATTCTACGCTTTTAATAAGTGAATTTAATCTGTTTTGACAAGCCGAACTAACACCTACCGACAAATTTTAAACCATCCAGTCGGTCGGGTGCGCTTGCATGACAACTAAACTTAACACAGTAAGTACTGAAATAAGCTTAAAATTAAATATCAAGAAAACGAAGATAATGTACAATGAACTGGTTGAACTGGTAGACACTCGTGACATCACCAGAGACAACGAGACAACGCATCCTTGGAAATAGTAGAATAATCTTCAAGTCTAGAACGCCAATTCACGTCAAACAGAAAGTATTTGATCAATGTGTTCTACTAATGCTGACATACTGTTGTGAAACTTCAATGAAAACGGATATATCCAGAAAAACTCAAGTCACACAAAGGTCTGTGGAAAGATATATGATGAGAATTACAAGAAAAGACCGAAAAAGAATAGAATATATAAGAAATTAGAGTAAAATCCCTGACATGGCAATGGGCAGGACAGTTAGCAAGAAGACAGGACAATAGATGGACAACAAGAATCACTCAGTGGTATATTAAGGGTGTTAAAAGACCAAGTAAGCGCTCCAATATAAGATGGGAATATGAAAAATAGCAGGCATAACTTGGTCCAAAAAACGAACAACCGAAACACATGTAAAGAATTGAAAAAGGAATATGCACGGGAGGCTAAACCATGAAATAATGATAGAACATAACTGAAGATATATGTTGCTATTATGAATGAAGAATATAAAAATGATAATTTAACCAAAACTAAACATATCCTCGAAATATTACACCTACTTTTAACAACTTGATAGCCCTTTATCATCCAAATACCCAGGCTACTCTCAGCCAAATTTGATCAAGCTTTTCATCGTCATTCATCTCTTTAGGGGTCGATGTTACAACAAATGATTCAACTGTATTTATTCCAAATACTGAAACTATCTTTCAGTCAATTTTTTTCGAAATTTCTTCAGTAGTTTGAGATCTTGCAGGAAACTTTGATATCCCTTTTCATTCCTTTCATTCTTAAAAAGTAGCCTACGTCCATTTCTCAAGTTCAATGTATCCCCATTCTCCATCACAAACTTCATCAAAATATGTTCAGCGGTACAGACAGACTTGAAATGTAACAGCCTTTTATTGTTGTTATTAATAATAGTCATAATTTACGTAGTATACATAATTTTTAACTGATTTTCCAACGACATAATGCTGAAACATTAGTAACTGTCAATTTTCAAGAAAATAGTGTGCATTTAAAAAAAAACTAAATCAGTGGCCGTGTATTTACTTTTTCTGTTTGACATATATTTTTGAAAAATGTTTTACAGACATTTGACCGTATCTATGAACACTTTCGATATTATGTTATATTATGTCAGCCACCCTGACTTTTATAAGGGTCAAATATCTAGCAAAATGAGGCTGTTCTGCAAATTCCACCGCAAGAAAAAGCCCTTGTCACGAGAACGTTTTGATGGGGAACTTACTTTACAAAGCTGTTGAATTAAGAAAACACCTTTCTTATTCTCCTCGGTGACAGCCACGGCTTGACCCTTCTCTACATTAATAAGGGTTTTCAGCTAAGTGACAGTCTGGATTGTGCAAATGCAGATATAATAAGGTCTTATTGCAAACTGTACCCAAAACAAATATATTCCTTCTTTAAATCCTATTTTTTTTTTCAAATCTGTAGCTTAAGCTACCAATTAAAAGTAAACTTAATTTTTGTCTTTTAAAGGTCGAACATTACAAGGTAGCTAATTTTATAAGGCTCAGTTGTGAAGTGAAATCTAAACAGCGTCCTATGCAAATGAAGACACCCCTTGCTGTAAATTACGAACCCTCTAAGGATATGTCTTACATCTTCCTGTAATAAGAGGAGCTTAACCCTTTTCTACTCCGGTGACTCTTTTCATTGTAAAGCGCTTGTTTTCCTTCATGTAAATTGAAAGACAACCCCTTAAACTGAATTTCTGATAAGGTTAAGAGTTATGTAAGGCATTGTAAGTGATTCAAACTTGAATTAAAAGTAACAAAACTAATTAGAACATGACATGTAAAATAACTTATCTCCTTATTTTGAACACAATACTTTTGTTGGCCCACTTATTCTTGATAGGTGCAACACTTGTCTATAACTGGAAAGCTATAATTAACTAGATCAATCAGTGTTGCAAGTTGTTCTAAATTTCATTTCTCTACAGATCAACAAATGGTAGATAATTTTGGCATACATATAGATATTTTGTCAAATTTTTGGAGAATCAAACCCAAAACTAAATTCTTCGCCGATTTACTTCTGAGTGTAAAAATTAACCTGTAAATTTACCAAATATTGTGCGTATCCATCTGTGTAACGGACGGCAATTTAGTTAGTATAGAATTAGACTAGAGAATTTAGAATTATTATAAGCCTATTTTTGCAAAACAAATCCACAGGTGTTTGATTGGTTTTCCTTGAAGAAGGAATATAGCGTAACACATAAAAATTGTTGTTATACGGGGTGTTTAAAGTTGCAAACATCGCAGTTTTGTCAGTTTGTGTAACTTTTCAGCAACTGAATTAAAAAAGTAAGTTTGTTTTTATGTATTTTCAATACATTTTTATTTGTTTTTTTTTTAATTTTTTTATTTATTTTTTGTTTGTTATTTTTTAGTACTTTTTGCTAGTAGTTTTTTTTATAGATTCTTAAATATTGTCCTGTTAATAGTTTTTTACTGTTGGGCAATAAAGCTTTATTTATTTATTTATTTTTATTTAATACCTACTAAATGATAGGTTCATCTAGCCGATTGGATAATTGATTAGTTAATGAATTATTTGCAAAAAACTGTAAAAAAGACCATTTTTCTATCGCTCATAGGTATTGTTTAAAAGACATTAGAACTCTGAAATTTGGCAAAAATTTACAAATTTTATGACATAAATAACTGATCAGAATCACAAAGTTTTCGGGCAAATGTGATTTTCTTTCGAGGACGTATTTTAAAACCAGGAAAAGAACAAAGTAATTATTAAATCTTTGAGTACATTCGTCTATTGTTTAATTTTCTATTGATGTTATTTTACTGTCTGTAAATTCAGTTTGAAAGTCCGTATATCCACATTCGCCTAACTTTATCGAACTGACGTTTTCTTAAATGTTTTTTGCATAGAAATATAAATTATTAGTATTATTTGTAGATTTGCTCTTTTGTTCTGTACCATACCTCTATCATTTTCATATTATAATGCTCGGCATTTAATTTTCGTTTTTGGACTTTTACATAAAAACATAATAACAGTAAAAGTACAAAAACTAAAAGTATAATCATGTGGTTATGAGATTTGAACTTAACATTATAAACATATTACGATAGCCAACACCTATCGTCTCTCTCTGAGCTGTCAGTCTTATCTTATATCGTTGACATGGTACTTATATTAGGAACAGTAAAAGCCGGTATGAATTTCAACATTTATATAATTGTATATAAATTATTATTATCAATTCCTTATTACAATTATCTACTTAAAAGTAAGTACATAAAAATCTATAAAAATCAACTAATATATTTATTAATGTGAAAAACATTATAAAAAATATGTATAAAACCAACTTACGTTTGACACTAAAACTGTTCATTCAGTTGCTGAAAACTTACAAAAACTGCCAAAATTGCGAGTGTTGCAACTTTAAACACTCCGGAGAATTAATTAAGGAATAAACAATTTGTTGACAAAAGTTTTTATGTCTTTTGATACTTACCATTTTCAAGAAAAACCAATCAAACGCCATTGAAAATACCAACTTCCCTGGAGTAAATACCAATCTCATCAATAGTGGTGCTTCTGCATCCATTTGTATTGTCTAGTAGACTTAATGTGTTCTAATATTCTAATTTAAGTAGCATTCTCTTGAAATTTTTCGCTTCTTATCTGACTGATAGATACTCGTAACAGCATCATCATATTTAGTTTTCTAAATATACACTGAGGGGAATTAAAATCGGGCACGTTAAAATATTGACTAAATTCGAGTCCAATAATTTATTCCTTTTAGCAGAATAAAGATAATATATTCCACATTGTTTTTAGTCCAGCTTTTGAATCACCCTGTAGAGTTATCTAGCAGTTAGAAAATTTGAATATATATTCCTCACGAAGATTATCTTTGTCAAATCGTTTATTTTTTGGTTCATCTTGATAGTTACATTTTTTATGGAAATATGCTTATTTAAAAAAAAGCATTGTAATGTTCAAGGTTGGCCTTTAGTTGCAGAGCATTCAACTGACCATGGAGTAATAGGGACAATAACTGACAAACTGTTGTCATAAATTTTGGCAAAAATGGATTTGAGTCCAGAAGTTGTAGCAAGTATTGTAGCTTTATTACAAGACGGTAAAACCAGTGTTATGTCCCAAGAAGATTTTTAAAAATATGATCTTTAGCCCAACGTCCAGGTTCAACTCGGCCCAGAAGATATTCAAATCGTGATAATCAACTTATCTCTTTGAAATCAATATTCTACCGAAATGCAAACTGGCAATGAATTACACCACATTAGAAAAATCAATATAAGTGAAGGAAAGGTAGAAAGAAAGGAATTTGTTTTGCCGAAAACCTGTAAACGGCCAGAGAGCATGGGGTAGCTCGTGTGCTATTTCCTAGAGAACATACTAGACCGAAAATGAATGTTCAGGAACGACTCCAGATATTGTTTCAGGTCTCCAGAAAGTCTAGAACGTGAATGGGGCAAGAGTGAGTTCGAAGGCGGTTCCGTTATGCTGTGGGGTACTCTTAATGCCCCAAAACATGAACACCAAATTTTTTAAGCACACGTTTTATGAAACCAAAATTTAACGGGAGTAAATTTTATACTCTCTTAGAGGTGTAATTCCTTTGTACGCAAGACAATATATATTATATATAACACATATTGTTTCTGGTCAGGGAACCTTCATCAATAAAAAATAGTGGAGTTTGAATTTAGTCAATATTTTAAGGCGCCCGATTTTAATGCCGGTAATGCCGGTTGTGAAAATAACAAGCAAGCTTTTTGCCATTTGGCAGTTATAATACCCTAGAACAACAATTATACTAAACATGTAACCTAAACGATAAAACAACGTTCTTAATATTACTATCAAGTAGATTAAAGTTTTGGTTGTTACGATTGGAATTTTCGGCAGGCATATAATTCCAAATCTTGGAATTTTTTGTGCCGCAACTCCACCAGTAAAAACATGGGGCAAATCAAAATTAATATTTTCATTTACGTCATGAAGTATATTAGGGAACAAACCTTAATGGTTATAGGTATTTTAATCATTGTACTGAAATAATAGAGAATAATTGAAAAGTAACAATTTACTGTACTATTTTTTTCATACTTAAAAGCATTAAATATGCGATTCTTGCCCACTACTCCATTGTGTTAAAAACTTTTATCTAATATAAATTTTAAATGCGATGTTATCTAGTAGCAGTGTCGTTATTCATCGTGTAAAACAAAACTTGTTTGGATTCCTCAAAGAAATTACAAATTAATCCATACACTAGTGGCACCCGGTATCAGATTATTCATTGCTGATGTACTACATCATCAGTAGGAGTTAATTGAGATCAATTAACCCAATTTTGAAGACGTGTCACCCACTTGATATCAAATTCGTCTCAACACCAGACGAATTGTAATCATTGAGTTAAATATAGAGTTACTAGTCAACTGAATCGATATCTACAGCGGCCACGGTACAGAATGCAATATAGTAAGTCAACTTGACGCACAAATACGTATATATCGAAATACCAATCGGATAGTAATAGATAACTAGATTATTATTAAAGGCCTTAATGTCACCCCTTTAAGCATCGAGCTTCACTTCGTGGCTCTATAGCGCTCCTATTTCTCTTTGAAGTATAGGAAGAATATCTGAGTGTAGCGTTTTAAAAGAACTTTTATTGGCCATAGTGCAGACATAATACTAGGATATAATAAAATAAATTTAGTGGGTAATCCTGAAATACGCTGAGCCTTTTTAAATGAATGGTATATAAATGTCCTTTTTAAGCTTCTCTCTGTGCAGTAGTGTGGAATTGCTTGTAAACACTTTTAGTAAATTGGTAGGAAGTCAATGGTGTTTTAGGCCATCCTTACTGAAATTCAATTGCCAATTTCGTTGTTTTCGAACACCACCGTTGTCGTTACGATTGTTCATTGGAAAGCTATTTAGTGAAGTTTAATGGAAAAACTAAGGGTCATAAAACCTCAAGACGTATTTATGTGTTTGTATCGGAGAAAATCCTACCACAAATTATTGCCGTAATTAACTTATTGCTACCCAAAAACCAACAGATAAGACAGATATATAAACAATAATTACTTTTATCAGATAATATGATGAAAATACAGCATTTATACTAACACATTTATTTAAGTTTAACTGAAATAGGTGTTTTGTTTAGAGTCATAAACTTTCGATCAAACTGATATGGTAGGCGCAGTTTCCCTTCCACGTACCAATTTAATTAGGGTTCTTGATGTGTGGTTTGATATAAATTTAAATTTTGATGAACATATTAATGTGAAATTTGCCGAAGCTAGCGAATTATATTATTTTATTATTAGGAATTATAAATCGTTTTGTAGCATATATGCTTTAAAATACTTTTTTTATCTTATGTATGCTTTAGATTAGAATGTGTCTTCATTGTTTGGACACAGTTTAACAACAAGGAAAAGTTGCTGGAAAGGCGTTAAAAGGAGATTTTTTTAAATATCCATCTTTTAAAATTGATAGTTTTGTAAATTGAATGATAAAATGCGCAAGTTGATACTTGCCATGCACTACTCTTTTGTATATTAACTGTTTCCTCTTCACGATCGATCGGAATTTTCAACTAGAGAACAATCTCTGATGCAAAAGTGGATGCGTGTGAAATAATACCAAAAAATACTCGGAGTTACACTGCTTATCCAAAGTGGCGCACTGAAGCTTTCAGATCCTCGTTGTTAGGGCAATCGAGTCCCCTTTTTAAACCTAAATATAATAATTTCGATGCTGATGCTGTAAGTCTAAGATGGATGTACAATATTTTTAAATCCACAATTTTAACTAGCAATCCTCTGGATTAGTTTTCCTCTCCTCTTATTAGCTCTATTTGTCTTTTTTTTTAGATAGCAGTCTCGTTCAAGTGAGTATTTAGTGATCAGTCTCGTTTGAAAGACCCTTCCTTCATAACAGATATTTTTTCGCTAGATCTTTCTTCATCATTAAGAATTTTTTGTTAAATTCGGAAATAAACACTTGTAAAATTGTCATTTACTTATGTAACAAAAAATTTATCCATCGCACATATGTTCTAAATAATCTAAATTATGGAATAATGTACAAAGTGGACAGAAAAGTTGCAGGTCTGATAAACATTTTAAATTTTATAACATAAATATTTGAACTAGGAAATGTCATTTAATAAACTCGAATAATTTAGATTATGTGTAAAATTATTTGTTTTGCTAGATGCTAGAAGAAAATACCCTGTCTTTGCTCTGAACTATCCTTATTATTTTGCTGCATTTATCTAACGATTTTCAACAAGTACTTCTCACTAAAAATATAGTGCTATTATGGCAGAGGTTTGTATTAATATAAAATGTATCCTCTATAATGGAGATTTCTCAAAGGCTGTGATCTCCCTCTAAAACCAAACCGGTATTAAAAAAAATTAATTTAATGAAACGAAATACCACGATATATTTTTGCACCAAATAGTCCATTGAAATGTTACATTTTTTGGGCTTAGCGTACATTTATCAGAGGACGCAATTTTATTTTTTAAATATCAAGGGGGAGTTAATGTAATGTTAAATAAAACTTTGTAGGGTTGCAACCCTTGTCCCACGACCGCCATCTTGGAAATAGGGGTCCAAATGGTTTTTATGGTTTATCAGCGCAACAAACTATAGGTCTGACGAAAAAATTATTTTACATTTTTTGTTGCAAATAAAATTATCTACAACTTTTGTCAAGTAACTTTTAGGCAAAAAATTATATCAGACCATTTTTATAGATGGTGTTTTAAGGAATAATTTTTATTATAAACTTTTTAAATTTATAAATTAGTAAGGTATTCATAACTATACATTAATATTAATGATTTGCCATAATTTTGAATCATCCTTTCATTTTTTTATTATAGTCTTTTTAACTATTGATAATGTAATGTTGTTATTAATTAATTATTGACTCTTTTCCCCATCACCTACGAGGTAGAGTCTGGAGGCACGTTTTTTATGTGGTATCCCCAGTAGGCCTAATATAAGGTGATATTCTAAATCACAACTACTCTGTCCTCCGTCTTTTTGATAGATCGGGCTGCGGCTCAATATCTGGTTGGCTTTCTGTATTAAATGCTTGAGGGAGAACCAGAGAAGGAAGTGGCGTCATTGTCAGTGGTCCATCTTCAAAACCATTTTCTTCAATTAAATTAGAGAGCTCCATTATGTTGCTGCAAGTCTTCCCAGAACAATGCAAGCACACTGCAGAACATTCGCTTTTACAGCTTCTGAGTCTACCATCAGGTCCAGTCGTGGCTTAGTAATTATAACAATCCTGAAGACTGGGGCTGGAAAAAATGTGAAAAATATTGATGCCAGTGCAGAGCTCAAAATCTTCAGCACCCCCTGAACTTCTAAAATTATTTTTTTGCAGATGCAAAGGAAACTGTGGACCGATGCGTGGCTGTCGAAAAGCAGGCCTGATGTGTTCTGCTGTGTGCCTCCATTGTTCTGGGTAGACTTGCAGCAACACAATGGAGCTCTCGAAATTAATTGAAGAAAATGATTTTGAAGATGAAAAGAGTCAATAATTAATTAATAACAATATTACATTATCAATAATTCAAAGATAATAAAAAATGAAAAGATATTTAAAAATGATGGCAAGTCATTAACATTAATGTATAGTTATGAATACTGAAGAATGGTAGGTAAGGTAAAATATATAAAAATGGTCTGTCATGTTTATAGAAAATGATTGGAAAAAAAATTCGCTTAAACTTTTTATTTATACTACGACTAAAAGTTATTTGAGGAAAGTGGTAGATAATTTTATTCGCAACAAAAAATTAAATATTTTTTTTTCTGAGACCTATATTTTGTCAGATAAACCATAAAAACGATTTGGTCCTCTTTTCCAAGACGGCGGCTGTGGGACAAGGGTTGCAACCATACAGACTTGGATTTAACTTTACACTGGACCACCCCCCCCCCAATCTAAAAAATAAAATTCCATCGTCTGACAAATGCAACACCAAATGTAACTTTTCAACGGACTAAAAGAGATAGATCACATAATTAAATCAAGTTAACATCTCACTGATAATGTTGTAGGAGCTCTGCTGTTTGACCGATAGACAAATAAAGCAACTTTATCATTTCTCAAGTTTTTGGTATACTACAAGGTGCCAACATAGTTTGGTAGTAGGGCACAGCCCCCAAAGTATACACCTCCATTCCGATGATATATTACGTACTAAACCCACTTGGGTATTAAATAATATTAATGATAATTTCTTAGATTTAATGTAGACGCCGAATAAGAAACTGCTGCACTAAAATACCCCCGTTAATTTAGCAAAACACCAGAACACCGAAGACGTACGAGCTGCAGAGTACACCCCGAAACTAAGTAAAATAAATTTTCACTAACTGGTTTCCATGAAAATGTAATTATTTGAAATTTATTTCTCTTATTCGTTTGCTATTTGTTATTACGTAGCAGAGTTAGTAGTTATGCGGAAAAATTCGTTCAATTAGTCGAGAACGATTTTCAGTCGTCATGCGAAATCACAATTACTTTCTCTGAAAACAACAGCAAGTGTTCTGGTGAATTAAAAAAAAATGTATGCCGCTTCATAAATAATAGGTAACCGTGGGGATATTTAAGGCGCCAAATTAAATATGTTGAATATGCAATAAACTTAAGTAGTTTCTAAATGATTGAGGTGGCAAATACTTATTTTGAATGTACACTTGGGATTTTCCCTCCTCACCAATGAACATTCAAAATAACTATTTGCCTCCTCAATCATTTAGAAACTACTTAGGAATGCGGTATGGGTCAATTTCAATTTTAGAGAACTCGAAGCATTACACAAGAAATTAGCACACTCACAAAACAGCTTGACATTCCTAATTAAATGTAGAAATAAGAAAATAATTCCAAAAGGTCTTTTGCCAAAAATGCCATTCTCTGACAAAAGTGGTAAAAAATTCAAATCAGAACAGGTAACGCACTAGTTAGAAATAGAATTCCATTGAGAGGAGTGAAAATCCCAAATAAATATTCAAAATGCAATAAACTTACCAAAGAATCATTTAATCTGTAAAGTCTAAGAGTCTGTACGTACCTAAAACAAAAATAAATAGTTAAAATAAGGAATTTCTGCAGTAATAATATATCGGGTGAACCAGACTTAAGGACCGATGTTAACTGTGAACCACACTTAAATGTCAAGTTTGGTTTGACATTTCTTGTTGTTCAGTCGTTGGCAACTGCAGCAGTAGTAAGTACACTATAGAGTATTCAAATGCATATCGTGTTTTTTTTTTTGACAGCATCATCGACCCAATGTGCTTACAATCGGGAAAATTGGCTTAAATTTCAGCAAACCGGATCTGTAGGAGGTGTGAAAACACCTGTGTGTGTTCGTAGAGTTCGTGCTGCGGAAAATATTGTTGCTGTTCGCGAAAGTGTAGTAGAAGAATCATCAACTTCGATGTGCCGTGCCCAACAATTACACACCTCACAAACCTCGCTGATGGGAATTTTGAAAAAGTCTTGAATTTACATGCTTATAAGGCTCGATTATCTCAAGAACTAAAATCTAGGGACAATTTGAAGCGTCGTCAATATGTCTAATGGTTGATCGAACACACTGAAGTGGATGATGACTTTATGAAGAAAATCATCATTAGCGATACGGCACACTTTCGTCACAGTTGATTCGTCAACAAGCAGAATTGCCGCATTTGGGCAAATGAAACTCCAAGAATGCTTGTGAAAAGCCGATGCATGCGCCAAGAGTGAATGTGCGGATAATGGGTGGCGGCATAATCGGGCAGTTATCGTGAATGGTGTTCGCTATCGGGAAAACAATTGGTCTTTTGCACGCAAAATTCAATCGCATTGTTATGTCACGAAGTGGTGATGTCAATTGGCCGTCAAGATCATGAGATTTGACACCGCTGGACTCTTTATTTAGGCTCAGTTAAAAGAAACGGTGTACGCTGATTAACCTACAATAATCCAAGAGCTAAAGGATGAGATAACTCGGAAATTAACGATATTGAACCTCAATTATGCCTCAGCGTCATCGAATATATAGACCATTGAAAGCCGAAGACGTGGACAGCTTTTGGCAGAAATTTGGTTTCTAACATAATTGCCAAGAACTATACTATAATAAGAAAATTAAATTAAAACAATTTCCTAAATACTCTGCGTTTTTATTTACAATTCACATCGGCTCTTATTAATGGTTCACCCTTTTGCTTATGAATAACTAGGGGTTAAGTTAAATTCTGCAACTTTCTTTGATCATTTTGCCAATATTCCCTAATTATGTTTATTTCTAAACAAATATTGTTTGTTTATTATTATTTATGAATTAGATTATATCATTCGTTTTACATTCACCGGGACACTGAAATAAGTTCCTTTATTTCTCTGACTTTTCTTGACCACCTCAAGCTTCTTTAACGTTTCTCCTACTTCCTCTATATTTCAGAAAGGTATTAAAGAATAATTTTCTTTCGAAATAATAAAAAGCTGGGAGAAAATCGTTAATATAATATAAGTAATTCAAGCACAGAATTTACAGGAAATAGTAATACACAATTATATAACTTAGGAGTGTTGGATTTGCCTTAGAGCTTATTAAGAGCTATCTTTGTGATAGAAAACACTTTGTTAGAATTGGTACAGTGTTTCACAGGGAACGGCCCTTGGACTGCTTGCTTTTCTAAGTTATGTAAGTGATATCTTTGATAGTGAGGTTAATACATGTGCCTTTTATGATGACAAGATAACCCTAAAAATTGAAAGTTTTTGGAATCTGAATGCAAAGTAAATAATCTATTTATGTGACTTGTTAAAGAATCATGTAACTTTCTTCTTTTTCTGAAAAAAAATAATGTTTAGTACATAAATACGCAGGTAAAATTATTTTTAAAACAAATAATACATTAAGAACTGCTCAGACGTATACAAAATATTTTAACACAATCCAAAATTTCCAAGAACCTTGAGTAACGAATAAAAAATACCAATAGACCATTTCCCGAAGATACATCGACACATTAAACTTAAAAAAAGTATTAATCTACAGTTGGACCCTACAGGGAAATAAAAAAGAGCGGCAGTCATTTGAGATTGAACGATGGAAGCCTAAATTTTTTATGAAATATACTTCCCGCCTTTAGGGCCCCACTCACCTCGTTCTTTTCTGACGTTTTTACCCGACGGTTAAAAATGTTCGGGTAAAAATATCATAAAAACGAGGTGTATGGACAAGAACGTCGTTTTTGCACATCGTTCCAAAATTTCAGACGAAGTCTGAATTTTGACGGATATCGTGCCAACCGTTCGGGTAAACACGAGGTGTGTGGCGTCAACAGTTAAATTGGTAGGACATTTTTCTCAGACAGTGACGTTCGGTATTCTCACTTTTTTATTGTTTTGATGTTTATTGGTTACAAAATTTTCTGATATTACATACAGGACTAGAGACTTTCTATTAGTGTTTATTGAACTTTATCAATCATTTCCTTGCGCCTGGAGATATTTTTTCTTTTTCTTTCCTAAAAAAATCGCTGCTACTGCTAATATGCGGTCCATCGTGATTAAATGGCGCAAAACAAAACTGTTGTGTGTGCTTCCTTCCAACATTTTTAACCGTCGAGTAAAAACGGCAAAGAACGAGGTGATGGGGCCCTTTTCGTTTCTCCGTGTCTGTTTCTCTTTTTTTTCTGTAATTGTCAGTAATGGATATAAATTTCAGGAGAATTAAAATAATTATCACTATTTTGTTACGATTCAAGTATTAATCTTAATATATACTTTACTACTTAATTTAAATATAACTGCAATTGAACATATATTATGTGTAGAATAATTTTGAATTAAAATATAAAATCAATTCAAAACCTACTTCTCCTATTTAATATTCTGGCAATATATAACGAGGTCACTTTAATAATAACAGATTAAATAGTGGATGCATTATTGAACTAGATATTTATAAAGAATCTCAAGATTATTCTTCAAAATAGCTGCTGTAATATAGTTGAATCTAATAAATATTAAAACACGTCTCTGTTTTAGAACAAACTGGAATAAAGCAAAGTACCGGGGCCCCCAACTGTCGCTCTGGAATTTGAAATTTCACCAAGTTAGGCGTTAGCTATATGTAAACTTGTTTTTCCTGAGATAATTGGTTTTTAAAACTCGCTCTCACTTACCTAACAGAAAATAATTTAATTCCTACGAAATATTTATTATAATTATAGTACTAAATATATATATGAACAATGTACTCAAACATGATTTCATAAATAATAAATTTCATACACAGACAAACAACACAAACCTGTGAAGAAACGAACTTTCCGTTTTGTTCTAAATTCAACTTATTTTTTTGAAAATATCTAATACCACAAAAGAAAATTATCTGTTTATGCTTTTAAAGTCATATGATGTGCATGTGTGGTCTAAGGTCGGCTATTGATATGCTTTGCACATTAACACCAAAAGTAGAAGTTCTAAAGTGCGATAACGAATTTAAAAATAGTGTGTTTACTCTAAACTCAAATCTTCATTACGTCATTAAAAATTTTCCGACTAAAGCAAACAGATTTTCTTGCAATCATTAAAGAGATTATTACGTCTTTTTAATACCCTATATTTCTGGATTCAAAAAACTACACCATAAGTCAGCGATATGGTGATAAAACGACAGTAAATTTAATAAATTCAATTGCGAATAGCGGCAATAAATATTAATTGTTCATTCCATCGAGATAAAATACGGTATCTAAATCCAATCGTTTCATTTTCTGTTCCCGAGATCCCGGCGAAAACGCCAACCCTTTCCAGATTTATTAGCTTAAAATGAATAGACCACCTGCGAATTTAAAGCTTGCCATTTTACAGAGCCAGTTACATTGTAATAGGTGTCGAGGCACTTTTATCCCTGTCACTTCGGCCGAGAAGTCTTGAATTGAAATATTTACGGTTTCTGGACTTTTTTTAAAAACTTCTCCTGAAAAATTTATTTATCCCTTATTATATTAACAACTATCCATTTCGCTCAGGTGGATTTGAAAAAAAAAATGGTGGCAGAATACTGTTTTCCTAAAATAAGGTGTTATGAATCTGAAAACTCCATAAATAATGTAAAAAATTTAAAAGCAAAGAAATACGATTATTTTTATTCGCCAAACTGTATTGTGTTATGTATTTTATTATATACATTAAAATTAATGAACAGCAAAACTCCATATTAAATTTATTCAAATTATGGCCTGCAGCTTAGAAAATATGGAAACAAAACGCCAAAATTTACAGGTTTTTTCACAAAAAAATAGGTACTTTTTTACAGAATATAATAAAGGCTGCATAAAAACTTTCAATTTATTTACCATTAATTTTAAAGTAATAACGAACAATAATATCAAAATCAGAATGGCAATTTTCGGTTTTTAAAATATTTCATTCCAGTTCTCTGCTTTGATTCCTTTGTAATCTCATAAATAACAAAAATTTTGGTAAACAATCCGACTAGATAAATTTGTAACATACGGCTCGGATTTTATTTTCGAAAACTTGTTTTGTTCCCCTTGTACATTAATTGCATTTTGTTGTAATTGGATTCGCGCAATTGGCCTTTATCGACGGAAATCGACACAGATTTTGGATTTTATTAAAATTACGGCAAACCAAATTGTTATTTTTATTTTCATATAAAGGATGGCTTTTTAATAACCAATATATATATATATATATATATATATATATATATATATATATATATATTAGTTTTTAAGTTTTCGAGGGCACTAAATGTTTTAGGTGGTTTCCGGGAACTCATCCGCGTAGTTGATAAATTATTTTTCTGTCATACAGACAGAAAAAGCACGGTGTTGAGGGACTCCGAAGACGAGGATCTCTTTAGAACAACAGGGAGTGTACGAGATTCCATGTGCAGACTGTCATAAAACATATGTGGGGTAAACTAATAGAAGAATTCAAGCTAGACGTGATGAACATCAGAACGCTGTAAGAAAGCAAGAAAAAACAACATCCATTGCGGAACACGCCACCACGATGTCACACCGAATAGACTTTGAGAACACCAGAGTACTGGCAAATATAGAACACCCGAAATCAAGACTCGTAAGAGAGGCAATTGAAATAGCGGAGAGGCCTCACCGTCTATCGAATTGTTGGAAAATTCTATTAAACACCGTACCGACCCGGACCCGTCCAATTACAACTCAACCGAAAATAACAAATCAGCAGGCGGGAGGCGTGCCCACTGAGCGCCCAGGGCCAATCACACGCGGCCGTTCACGGTGCCAATCAATAGGCGCCGAGCCGGAACTATATAACAGCGCGAGCGCTTCTGAAAATCTTAGTATTCGAGTAACTAGAAGGGAAAGTAGAAGGCTACGAGAATTATGCGAACCCACCTGAAGAGGGCAGATGTGACTCTGCCGAAACGTCGTCACTTTACCATCGATCCCGGCAGGGATCAGTTATGAACTACGCGGATCGCGGATGAATTCCCGGAAACCACCTAAAAGATATATATATATATATATATATATATATATATATATATATATATATATATATATAAATATCTTAACAGTTAAAGGTAAATGATAATATCTCAAAATAGTAACACTCAACTTATATACCTTTAACTGTTAAGATGTTTAAATTGGTTCAATGAATTTGTTATATAAATTATTTCTAAGTGCCTGCAAATAAGACGCAGTCAGTAGGATACCTAAAATTTGGTTTTCAGCTTTAAAATAAGACGACGAGACCCAGATAATTTTCGGAGAATCTTACAAATCAAATATTTATACACTGTCTCCGATCCAACCAGTAGAATATTGAATCATATCTTTAGAAGAAAATAATGTATGATCTAAGAAGTTCCGAAGTCTTTGTAAGATCCTTACAACTTTTAACAGGAAATTAGGTATGTACATTTTGATTTTTTATTGGTTTCTATTGACAGAATATTAAAGCTGAAAGTAAACTGACAATAAAGATTCATCAATAAAATAAAGCTATAGTGATGAAGTTTCGAAACTAACTTCCACATAGATAACTTATTAGTGGTATATTCCAGCATTCCGCATATTCCTGTGAGTTTAGAAACAAGCGAATAACGCTGTAATAAATTAAATATCTTGACTATGTTAAATATTCATTGCAAATGTTTGCATAACTAACGAAATTGGGACTATGTCACTCAGTTGATTACTTGCATTTGTGAAATATTAACAACTGAAATATGAAAGTTCTCAAGAATGTGTACTACAAAATGCCAATTTGAATATAGTTTCATAGTAGAAATTTCTGTCATTCAGGTCTAGTGATACCTATCCACAACAGGGTATTAATAAAAAATATCAACTTATGAGCTTAGGTGTTCAGTCCTTCGAACATCGAAGAATTAATACCAGCAAATTACTACAAAACCGAGTTGATGCACCAACATTGTTGGGAAGAAATAAGTTTGCGGTAACAAATCATAACTCTTGAGAGAGGTCATGTTTTCTATGCAGATAAATCCAGAATGTTGCATTCATCTATTCATAATAATAGGATCAACTCAAGCTGTGATATCCACTATAACAACAATCTCTCATATATACTTACTAAATCTGATGAAATGTTTTTGTCTTTAAGATGACATTGTTCACCTAATTATTAATACGAGAATCGCCTGTGGTCGAAATTCGACCAATTGTGCCAATGAGAAATGATATTCAACTTCTTGCTCATATATAATTAATAGGACTTTATTTGTGTTGAAATTCATAATTCTCAATTTAATATGAACAGAGAGAGTAAGTGGAAACTAATCACAAAAACTTAGTAACCACGAAATTTCTTAGAAGTAAATAATTCAGCACACAATAAAGTTGTCTTTAGAATTGTTACATGTGCTTATATAAATAGACTGAGATATGCGGCACTGTAGATTACAATTATACAGGGTGATTCCAGATATGTTAGAAACCAAATGTTTTATTGGGTGGCCCAGTTGCACGTTCAGACTGTTTAATATATTGAGTGGAGTGCAATTATATTTATACAGAGTGGTTAGAAAAAATAATTGTATAGGGTAGCCTATTAGCGGTTATATTTACAGGGTACTTGGAATAGAGGGCGTAGAAGAATCATAGTTAAACAGGGTGGTGCAAAAAATATTATATAGGGTTACATATACAGGTATGTTGGAGACATGGTGGAGAATAATTATAGTAATATAGTGTGGTTGAAAAATGCAACATTTTGAAGCTCATAAGCAGTTGCATATATAGGATAGATGCAATATAGGGTGAGAGGAATTATAGTTATACAGGGTGATTAGAACAAATATTAGAAAAAGAAATGATTTAAAGGGCTGCCACCATGAATTGCATATATTTAATGATTGAAATATACGGCGTACTAAAATAACCCATTAGTGATTGAATTTACAGGGTTTATGGAATAAAGGGCGCAGTAGAATCACAATTATATCTACAGGGTGTGCAAAAATATACAGGGACGCATATACAGGGTGGTGTAAATGTGCTGGAGTAGGGTTAAAGTTATACAGTGTGGTTTTAAAATTTTAGAATCAAAATGCAACATTTCGTATCCCAAAAGCAGTTGCATATATAGGATAGATGCAATAAAGTGTGAGAGGAATTATAGTTGTACACGGTAATAACAAAAAAAGTTAGAAAAGGAAATGGTATATTGGGCAGCTCATCATGAGTTCCATATAAGTGATGATTGAAATATAGTTATAGAAGATAGTTAAAAAAATTTAGAAACAAAAAGAGTAAATATGGTGGCTCATAGGCAGTCGCATATATAGAATGGTTGAAGTGGAATTATAGTTTTACAGGGTGGCACAAAAAATGTTAAAAAATATGATGCGTAGTCCATCAGCAGTTGTATATACAGGGTAGTTAAAATATAGTCCAGAGTAGAATTACTATAGTTATATAGGGTGGTTAGAAAAATGTTAGCAAACATTTTTATATTGGGTAGTCCATTAGCAGTTGTATATAAAGGGTTTGTGAAAATATATTATGAACTGAAATTATTATAATGAGTAGTTTAATAAATGTTAGAGACTTGAAATTAAACTGAAACATTTCATCTTGAGAAAAAATAGTTTATACAGCAAATGTCTGATTATATGGATATATGTACCAAAATTTTTGATGAATCCTTGAATTTACGAGTAAATTTCGGTCACCCATGTACTATTTATTAAATGTACAAATGGAAATTGAATAAGTATTAGAATAAATTAAAACAGATTATTTTGCAATTTCTAGATATACGATTTCTACTTCATAACTATTCAATATTTTCATTTACCTTTATTCCATTTTCTATATTATTCTACCGGTTAAAAGCTGAATTATTTCATTCTAAGAAATTTCGTGGTAACTAAATTTTTGTGATTAATTTCCACTTACTTTCTCTGTTCATGTTAAATTGAGAATTATAAATTTCAACACAAAGTCAAAAGTCCTATTAATTATATATGAACAAGAAGTTGAACTTCATTACTCATTGACACAATTGGCCGAATTTCGACCACAGGCGATTCTAGTAGATATTAAAATAAAATATAGCTTATGTTACTCAAGGTAAATAAATGTAGCTTTCTATTAGTGAACGGATTTTTAAAAGCGATTCAGTTCTTCCCCAGAGATTATCCCCTACAAACAAAAAAAATTTACTTCTTTATATATTAGTATAGATATAGATAAATTTATTCACCTTGTAAAATAGCAATTACTGGGTGAAAATTCTGATAAATGAATAAATTAGATATATTGAAACGATTTCTAAAAAAACCTATTCCCCATTTTGCAAATAATTTGTTTAGACTATTACAACAAACCTTATTCTTAGAGCAATCTATCGATTTTCAAACTGCTGTTCATTTCGATATTTCATCACAAATAAATTTAGTTAAGCTGCATTGCAAGTCGCACCATAACAGTTTCGCTGAATTAAAAACAATGCTTAACGCATTTTCGCATAGCATGTCGTGATATTAAAACAAATGTGTTCCCATAACGTACCCATTACCAGTGTTATATGAGTTCAAATACCTCACATAATCTAAGTTAGTGTCATATAGTTTCTGGGGTAATAAAGTCCGCAGTTCAATTAAGCAGGCAACTATTTATTCGTAAAGTAAAAAATAGTGTTGATAGATTTTATGTAATAGCTTTTCTAAACATCTTCCAAGCAGTCATTGTGATTTGTTTCTTTAATGCTTAATTAACGTGAAATAAAATACAAATTGAAATAATTCAGTTAACAAAAAACCTGGTTACTTGGGTAATAATATGAAAAAACTAGCTGGTTCGAGCTGGCTGCGCACCGAGTATAAAATCGGGCCAACCGTTTAGGTTGCTAAAATCCGATAGCAACACCTCCTACCGAGTTTAATTGTAATTCTAACCTACTCAAATACACACTAAAAGTTTTATCAAAATTGGCCCAACCGTTTAGGAGTTGAAATTTTTTTCCTACAACTCGAACGCAGCGTCACCTACTGGGTCCAAGTGTGTCCAGGCACCCACTCGAAAAGACATACAAAATTTTAATAAATCATAAAAAATAATTTATATACAAAAAGTGGAAAATTTTCTGCGGCCCAGCCACATCGCCACCTACCGGGTTAAATTATAAAGCTAACCCACTAAAACACATAGAAAAAGATCATTACAACCGGCCCAATCGTTTATGAGGATGTCAAATTTTTTTCCTACAACCCGAGCGATTATTTAAAATCAGGGGTGAAATGGTGCATATATCAAAATTCGATCTTTTTTTCTTTTGTTTATGGTATATCTCAAAGACAAATAGAGATATTTATACACATGTTCTTTTAAATTGTAGGATTATTAATATAGATGAGAAAAATATTTATTGCAAAGCTATCCTCCCAAAAGTATAGGTGAAAATAGGGGATGAGCGGCTGAAAACGTGAAAATTAGCTAAAAAATACTTTAGTGAGTCATTGAGCGCTGAACACGCCACTGTGGAGATCGTTTAGCGATATCATTTTCCTTAAAGAAATCAAGAAATCAAAGAATGTCGAATCATAAAAAAAGATGAAAGATAAAAAAAATATATTCATCTTACTGAACATTGTCGAAAAATATTCCAAACAAAAATTTAAAAATTTACTTACGTGTTCATCAACGATTTTTGTGTTGTTTTTGCAATCCCATGTCCATCTTTTTATTTCTATAGCGAAAAATGATAACGAAAGGTTTTTAGAACCGTGGTCAGCGACCAATGAATCACTAGACAGTATTTTTGGGATTTTTTACGTTAACGATAGCTTTGCAATAAATATTTTTCTAATCTATATTAATAACCTTACAATTTTGAAAAAATCATGAGTATAAATATCTCTATTTTTCATTGAGATATACCATAAACAAAAGAAAGAAAAGATCGAATTTTAAAATATACACCATTTCACCCCTCATTTCCACCCCTATAATGGTGGATCATGACATTCTAAATAATTTTCCGTTAATCTACATACCCTAAGTTTCAATTTAAAAAATATTATTTCGGTATCTCCAGATATTAGGTTGCCGTTAAAAAAATGGCATTTGACCCATACTGCGTCACCTATGGGGTCCAAGTGTGAGCCTTCTACAGACCCACTCAAATACCCACTAAATATTTCAATGAATCATAAAAATAATTTAGATATAAAGAACTGGACCCTCGGGGATCGAACCCGAGATTCACATTATGGCAACATCCTCTAAGTAACTGAACTATTGTGCTCTCGCTTGTAATAGTCACCAAGCGAGTATAGCAGCGATCCGTTAATTGAGCAATTATAGTCATATTTAAACAAATTAACACAAAACACAACGTATAAACCTTCCTCTAGAAACACTGTATCTATTGATGAAAACCGCATTTAAATCCGTTGTGTAATTTAAAAGATTTAAGCAAACGAGAAGCGACTTTATATTATCTAAAGAGGGGTTTGTCCACTGTAGTAGAAAACATGTTTATGGCTGACAAAAATATCAATGGGAAAATCATAATATCTAGGTTGAACCTCTATGTAATTCTATTGAAATCAAAAACGAAATTAGATTTTTATTACTATGAATTTAAGTACCTATTCAGAACAAATATTTCAGGGAAACTGAAGAAAAAAAAGAATTTCTATTTATTTCAATTTAAGATTTTGGGTTTGGGGCAATTATCAAGTATGATGAACTAGTAAATATGTAAACAATGCAGGATATTAGGTTTGCTTCGCCCCGACTTCAAAAATGTACTAGATATGTAATGGTGTGTTTTCCTAGCGGCAGAATTTTTGCGCCATCCACGACGTGATGCGCTCAGCGTTTTACATCTCCCACTCGTTCCCTGGAACTAAATGTGTTTTCCTACAGAGCACATTGCGTTAGGGTGGAACGTCTTGCGTTAACGCGACAGACCCGACTGCTTCTGAAGGAGTCAAATTGCGTAGTTTTATGAAGAAATGAGTTCTCAAAAAATTTCCTTTTAATAGAATTTGTACAAAATCATATTATCCTCTATGACTTTAAAGACCCATAATATAAAAAGATCACAAAAGTCATGCATTGGAGTTTTATTTAAATATAATTATTACAATGTTATAAAGCAATATTTATCTTCAAAGTGGTGCTTCGTCATTATTGTGTTGCTTCGTTATTTTGGAATGTATATGTGTGTGCTTAAGCAGTCAGTGAACCTCACTTATTTTTTGCATTTCGCATATTCTATCATTATACATTCTTCTTCCTGGTCCTCATCCATAGTTTTATTCATTAACAATGTAACCATTAACTTTCTCTTCTTACATATTTCCATTTAACAATATGTCCTTACGTCGACTAAATAGATAATCACGTCTGCTCTAGAAAAACACTTTCATGCCGCGTAATATATTTCGCGCTCCTACCGACGTTTTTTGGCAAATTCGGTTTCTGCTGCGCAAAAAATACGCCGCTAGGAAAACCTACCTTAAAGGAATATAATAATTTCTACCTTTTATTGTTTACATTCTTTACTTTGTGTGTAGATCTCCAACATCAGTGAATGTGCTATTTACTGTATATAGCGTTGTGTCTTGTTAATTATTTTCAACTTTGAAGTCGATTAGTATTATTTTAGTCTTTGATCTTACGTAAAAATCATTTGGAAAAAATTATAATCAACTAATGCACGACTATCTAATACACTAAACCTGATTCAAATTACTGACGCTACATATTTCACGGCGTACGTAGCTACAAACATCAAAACAGATTAAATCCCGAGTCACTCTTTATGGAAGGTGCTAATGCCAAGATTAATATTCTCTCACACCTGTTCGATTCAATCGTTGCTTTCCTTTTCCCCTCGACGCTGGCTCAGACTTCATTTTCCATTCCGGAACTTCGCCACACTTTGAAATGGAAATTGCCTGACGCGAACATAACTCCGGAGGTCTGCGACTCAGAATGCGTTCTACATTAACATTTGCGCATTCCCGTCATCTGACCGGCAATTATGCCGCAAAACTTTCTGCTGACCCAAGATTTAATAATACCTGTGCCATGGAAACTTTCGAATGCTTCCGAGGAGCAGTAAACTAGACCACGTATCAGACTATGATAGAGTGGCACGAATTAAAATGCACATTGGACCGTTCTGAATTTATGTTTGTCGGTCGAATTGGTGAGAGTTAGTTTTGTGAAGTTTTCACGACTCACAGGAGTTGTCCAGTAATATAACTAAGCTCGACGGTGTTGTATAGTTTGTGTTATGCGACACTCGTTATGAATTTTATGATTTTCGCATGGGTGTCTTCTGTATTTCGAATTTGAATTAACTGCCACTAATTTCAAAAATCACTTACAGCGCTCGAAAATCATGATAACAAAAGACTTTTAAGGTTATAAATAGTCCCAATTAATCCCAAGGAAACGCCGACGGTAACTATAAATTCTGTCTGATGTTATTGGTAAAAATGCCACAAATAAAATGTTCTTTATTTGCACTAGTATATCAAATGAACTACACAACTGTTAACTACTGTCAATTCAGCCACTGTATATAGTATATACTCAATATCAACTGAGACTGTCTGTACCTTTTTCAGTGATCCATTTATATAAGACTATCTTCCTTCTAGAATAAAACAATCCATTCCCTTTCTTGGTCTAACGAATATACCTTCACGACTAGAAAACTCGCTTTCACGAAAAAAACTTTATGACCTGGACTCTTTTATGTCTCAATTGCTGCTTCTTTTATCATGGTTCTGTTTTGTGTATGAAATCCACGAAATTTTAGTTGTTTGGGAGAATTCTTAAATCTAATTTAGTAATACTGAAACCTTTAATTCCCACTGTTCCCTCAGAATAACCCTATCCTTGACAAAGAGCATGTTAGTATAAATTGATCATTCGTCTTGTCCCTTGGATTCCGGCGAATACTTTAGAAATCGTTATTTGGAATTTGTGTACCGAAAAATTATCCCTTTGTGGAAACCCAGTCGATTTTGCCTTCATATCCTTCATCCGATCACTCGTCGCCACAGTTTATCAACGACTAGAATCGAGCAAGTGTGCGTACAATCGGGAAATTGCGTAAAAGAACCCCGCATCAAACTAATGAGAATTGGGTCCCGGTTACATTGGTTAAAAATGCAGTATGTTGTCGTTCTCTATGTCCCGATCAAAAGTTCCAATGGACACGAGTGCCAAAATATTGTCTTGAGATATACAGGGTCAAAGTTACGGAAATTCGCCGGTAATGTAGGGAGAGTGTCGAGGACAAATACTCTTTCTCTTCCGCTTTCTCTCTTAACTTATAACTGCAACTGTATTACATATATACGAATATATAAAATGTGTATACTGGTTGGGGAATTTATCTTGAGAGAAAGTGTGTTGAGTGGGTTCCATTATTCAGAAAAACAGTTCTAGATACAAGTTGTGGGGTTTCAAGACCTGTTTGGACAGGAACGACGAATACACCCAATCATTATAACTTTGACCCTGTGCATCTAAAAAAAATGGATTTTTGGGCATTGTGCAACTTTTGATCGGGACATCGAGACTGCATCTTGAACCAATTTGACCGGGTCTCAATTCCCATAGGTTTGATGAGAGGTTCTTTCAGCAACCCTAGTCTATAGGAGAAATGATAACACCTGTACGGGTTCGTAATTCAGGCAGCGGAAAACTTTGCTGCTGTTCGCGAAAGTGTGGCAGAAGAGCCGTCAACCTCAACACCTATTTCAACACCTCCCAATCATCGCTGATGCGAATTTTGAGAAAAGACTTGAATTTACAAGCTTATAATGTTTAATTATTTCAAGAACTAAAGCCGTGGCCCATTTAAAGCGTCGTCAATTTACTGAATCAGTATACCAAATGGTTGTTCGAACACACGACTTTATGAAGAAAATCATTATTAGCGATGAGACACACTTTTATCATAGTGGATTCGTCAACAAACCGAATTACCGCATTTGGGCAGATGAGAATCCAGTAGTGTTTGATTCGGTTTAGGGCTGTCGGCATGATCCAAAATGAGGTCTGCCAAGCAATTATCGTGAATGGTTTCGCTATCAAGACATGATAACAATCTTTTTGTGGCCGGAATTAGGATAGATCTGGACCATAAGTGGTTCTAACAAGATGGTGCCAGTTGCCACACTGCTAAAGAAACATAGGCTCCTTTGCGTGAAAAATTCAATGCCTGTATTGTCTCACGGAATGGTGACGTCAATTGGCCGGCGAGATCAAACGATTTAAGACCGTTGGATTTGTTTCTTTGGGGATATTTGAAAGGATATTCGACTAACTAGAAGCGTAAGCAGACGGATATGAGAATTATGCGAATCGATCTGATGAGGACAAATGTGACTCTGCCGAAACGTTAGGTCCCGTCGATCCCAGAAGGGATCAGTTGTTACGCAGATGAATGCACTCCACTTGTTCTTAATTACAAGTGTTTTTCCATATGCTAGCTGAATATTTGATAATCTACGTCATTCGATGTTTCTGATTAGAATTTTTGCTGCCTCTGTTAAAGCATAGAATATTTATGTATATATAAGCAGAAATCTTACATTACTTTTCAACTTCCAAATATTAGTCATACCTCATCTCTTTTACTTTCCGGGAAGTATTTCAGTCCCTTTTTCGAGCGTTTTTCATCCCTCATCCTTCTTGAGCACTCTTACCATTGCATTTGCGTAACAAGTTTTTCCATTCTTCCTTCATTCAGTTCTTCATTCCAGTTTTCCAAAAACCATTCAGTTCTTAGAAGATTTTCAGTTCTTCGACATAATTTTGCCTACTTTTAGAGACGTTAAGCTCTTCTTCTTCAATCCTTCCCAAGACCTTAAGTACTTCAGTCTTCCTCAACATTAGTAAGGAAAAACAATTAATATTTACGCTTTCTTCCAAAAACCAAATCCAAAAGAAGTTATTTTACTCAAATGAAATGACAGTTTCGAATGTAGCGTTCGATTCTGTGAAAAATTCGCTGAAATGCAAGACAATGAATATTTTTGCACTCTAAACCGACTCGTATATTCGACGTTAATTGCAGATTCGTGTGAATTTCCTGATCTCATAAATCGACTGTGAAATCATGTATAATTACTCATTCATTCAACTCAAAAGAATTACAACAACCTCTTTCGCGCAATTAGTATAATTGTAGCTAAAAACCAAAAAGGGAAAAATTGTAGGTTAAAAAGCAGGCTTGAAGTTAATTTCAGTTCTTTGTCTCTAATTATTTATGTAATGGCAGCATCTTCTGGGAGCTGTTATTATTCCCTTTTTGCTGGTTCTTTTTCATTCACTTTTTTCACATTTCAGGTGCTCCGGGATTACAGAAAGGTATTAAAAGAAAGGGGGGAAGTGCGCGGTGGATCGGCTGAGATTTTAATTATTTATGGAATACTCTCCGCGGTCTTTTGTTTTTCCGTTTTTTTTAGCAAATATTGAAATTAGGGTAGGTTTTTTTCCATATGTGAACATAAAGCTTTAAACAAAACAAATATGGATAAAATCTAGTTGGAGAGTTTTGAATAATTAAAACGGGAGTGGCAAAAGCAAAGTTTTAAAGCTCCACTTTTGCCAGCTTTTCCATGTTTTAGTTTACATTGGTGTACGATTGTTAGTATATACATGTTTGCCAACTTTGTAGGTTACATTTTATTTATGTATGTTGTTTTATCTGTACGATGAACGTGGAGATTATAGTAATTGGTTAATTAATTTGATGTTTAATACCAATTAGTTTAATTGTATTGTAAATGAGCAACGTTGTGAAAACGATAATTTGTAAAATTTATAAGAAATAAGCTGTTGGATTTTGTGTAACACTGATACATTAACACGAATGAGTTCAAAGGTAGATTAAAAACAGAAGGTTCACGATAAAAGAAATTTCTGAGAAACACAAAGAAAATAGTGATATAGATTCTCAAAAAGGCGTAAGACAAGGCAGCTTTCTGACCCGGAATTTATTTAACATTGTGTGAGTTAAAAATATGCAGATATGGAAGACACATTTAAAAAACACTTTACTTAACTAACTGCCAAACGCAGGTGACCTCGTGTTGTCTGCGAAATAAAAAAATCAAAAAGGAATATACTGGCTACCACAGATAATTCAACGAACAAAGTTAGCTTTAAAAACATACCATTAGAAAAGGTGAGTAATAGCAAACATCTTGGATGAAATATATCCTACAATCGCTTAATTAAAAATATATTCTTTGGTGAACGTGGAAACTGATTATTATATTAGAGAAGGCCATGACTTTTTTGTATGCCTACTTTCTAATATGTACTAAAGACTCAAGAAGATTAATCAGATAGATAAGCAAACAAACATACAATTATACAGAAAGACTTAGACTTATACATATAAAGGAAAGAGTATGTACTTATTTCTCTACAGATCGAAGTTATATATGTTAAACTATCAAAAAATCCATTTCTTCAAACCACTTTAGGTTGAGCGTTTATAAATATCATTTGTCAGGGGTCCTAAACTTTTGGGATTCTCAATTTTATTTAATTCTTGATAATATTACACCATTTCATCTCCCGGTGATTTTTTATTTAAGCATTGTCACAGGCTACTCTACTTTTATAGCGAGATAGATGATAAAACACTAAACATCATTTACGGCTAAAAATATTCAGATCATTTACTGACCAATACTATGACGAACTTCGCGTTATATTTTGCAAACACATCCTCTATTTATACACGGTATTAGAAGCACACTTGTGTTAAAAGGTAATTATTTTAAGAAAATCACCCTTAGCAGTCAGCTCGTGCATAAGTTCATTAAAAACTCTTTAGCGTTCAGCAACCTCTTGTCGCAACCCCTCACAAGCTACCCCACAATCGACGTTCAATAAATTAAAAGCAATATAAAACTATTGCCTACACCCTCCAACAAATCAACTTCCCACCAAACTCTCATAAAGAGACACTCATATTGAGATTTCTTTCCTGTGAAAAACCTTTTTAAAAACCACTTGTAAATCTGTTACGTGATGCTAGTGTTAGGGAAATAGTTATCTGAGATTGAGGGGCAATGGCGTAACAGTAAAAATTTAACAAAATAAATATTGCCACTAATATGTTTGAATACTGTAAACCCTACTAAAAATACAACGAACTTAGGCATAATGCTAATGTCACATCTCAACAATTTTCAATTGGCGAGAAAATAAAAAAATCTGTGATTATTAAAAAACTTTTAGGAAGGAAGAGCATGAGAACAGGAATATGAACATAAAGTGACATACAACTACTGGTAGTTCCAAATATTGGCGCGGTCTCTTCGGTATTAATATATTAGTTTAGATTGCTAAACACCAATGAATATAACGAAAATAACAAAATTCTACAATATGAACTAGTAAAGCAATAGAGATAAAACAAATCAAAATACAAGATGCTTCAGATTACTCTAGTTATATGTAAAAACACAGTTTTGTACCACCAAACCAACGGCGTTGAGTGTTTAAAATACAGGTTTGGTGTTAGGGTGCATAACTCTGTTTTTACATTTGTGAGACATCAAAGGTTCCACATCATTTGCATTTTAGTTATATGTTTAGCTACAAAATGAATACCAAAAATCTAATAATTATCTCTAAAATAGATGTACCAAAGTTGTAAACACACTACCTTCATTTATTAGTACCCAGGAAGATTTGTTGTTCGTATTATAGACATTTTTTTCAAAATATCCGTGAGAAAGTCTGTGATTCATTGATTCTTTACATTTTTTAATTAGCCCCTAATGCTCAAAAATTTATAAAAAAAATAATTTTAGATTGTTTAGGTAACTCGACTGGAACGTTGAGAAAAAAAGGTTTAAAATTTTGTAGTGTAATGAAAGTAGGAAGACATTACACAGTTTTTTATAGTGTGAGATAGGAGAATTACTCGAAAGCCTATGAAGATTGTCCTTTTTGCAACAATTGACCTAAATCCCACATTTGTCACATTCTCTGCCAATGCGATTATATTTTACTTGAATGAGATTTTCCAAAAACCAACAGCAGTAACTGTTCGATCAAATAACATTTCAGATCCGTATTGGCAATACGAAGCATTTACCGCTTTTTCCGGAAAATGGAAAATTTTCGGTGCTGTTTAAACCCAAATTTTCGTTTCCTGTCGTAGCCATAATGGTTGATTCCGAGGTAAAATGTAATTTAAATAAACTTTTACGGGATGGAAGCGTGCTGAAAATGTTACATTTTCAGGAAAAAAAAACAGCGGAATGTAGTCGGAGCTGCCGTTTTAGGGAAAAAAATTTATAATAAAGAAATGTATAGGTTTAGCATATTTAGTAAAAAATGTAGTTATTCGTTAGAAATATTCTATGAACTAAATTAATACATAATGTTCCATTTAAGATCATTAAGAAATTATATGTTTAATTAAATTTGTTGATTGTAAATGAACTCCTTTGAAATCTTGGAATGCTGTACTAAGAATACAAGACTAACTATGAAAACATGTTAATTAAATTGATGATAAAAAAAAATGATAAAATTATAAATTCTTAAAAAAGTATAGTTTAATGAAACTGTGACACTGAAATTTAATAAAATTGCCAGTTAACGTAATATCTAATTTGTCCTATTTAATAAAATTATATTTTATATTATACCGTATTTGTGAATCAATACTCGTACCTACTTGTATGCGCAAATAAATAGGTACCACAAATTTGTCTTGCTTTGCCTTCAGGGCTGAGTCTACTGTTTCGACAACTGGAAACATAGTCTAAAGTGTAATTTGAAAAAATTGAATTCGAGAAGGTTTACAAAAAACCTTATGACCTATGTAAATGCAGCAGAAATTGTAGACTAGTTAGCTGAAAAAATAAAGTGACTTTTGTATTTATAGTCGAGGTCCGTGGTACTATTGAGTTAATATATTAAAAATAATAAATTAAAATCAATTATGGATTTAGTTTCGAAGGTTAATCATAATCTGGTTATCATGTAAATTTTAACTGACTTAAAAAAAGGAGGAGGTTCTCAATTTGTCTTTTTTTTTATCCGAAGAGGGGGGAAATACATTACGTACTTAGCTAGCACGTGCTAGCCGTCGTGCGGGACTCCCGATGCAATGACTTCAAAGCAAGAGTAAATCGTTGCATTGAAACCAGTATACCCGCTAAAACCCTAACCTCTTTCTCCTACAACCATGGTCCCTTGCGGCACTCTTACTCAATACTACTTCGCAAGGGTGGTTCATTGCAGATGTTTACTGTTCTTACATTGGAAGCTTCTAAAGCCTACTCCTCGAACGTATTGCGGAGTTCTTTGAGGATAGTCTCCGCGTAATCTGATACCAAATTCCAGGCTTGGGGGCCCTTCAGCATGGCTTCTACTATTTGTTCTGGAACGATATTAGTTTCCAGAATCCTCTCCACTTCAGCACGTTGATCCTGAAACCGGGGGCAAGAAAAGAACACGTGTTCCGCGTCCTCTACCACGTCCGTACAGTGTGGGCAGTTTGGGGAGTTTGCCCTCCTGAACCTGTGCAGGTATGCTCGAAAGCATCCATGTCCAGTCAGTAGTTGAGTGATGTAAAACCCAACCCCCCATGCTGGCGGTTGACCCAACGACTGATGCTAGGTATCAATCGATATGTCCACCGGCCTTTAGTAGAGCTGTCCCACCTCTCCTGCCATTGCCCTAGACTCATGGCTCTTTCATCGCTGTTTCCTGTCGGCTGATCTTTTTCTAACTTTCTGCGATAAAGCCGTCCCCTTTCTGCAGCCAAGATGTCGATTGGCAGAGTAGAGGCAATCACACTCACCGCCTCGTAAGACACAGTGCGGTAGGATGATGCCACTCGAATCGCTGAGAGCCGCTGGACTGATTTCATTTTCCGGCGGTACGATGGTAGCTCGAGCGATTTCTCCCATACTGGTGCCCCGTACAACAAAACAGAAGTAGTCACTGTTGCCAGTAGCTGTCTTCTTATCTGTCTAGGGCCTCCGACATTCGGCATTATTCTAGATAATGCCCCCTGTACCCCAGCTGCTTTCCTGCTGGCCGCGATTATGTGCTCTTTGAAGTTGAGCCGTGTGTCCAGGAGCACCCCCAAATAGCTGATGAAGGGCTGCGACTGTATGTAGGTGTCGCCTATTTTGAGGGTGATGGTTTCCCTTGCCTTTCGACTGCTAACAAGAAGTGTTTCAGTCTTTTGCTCTGCTAAGCTCAAGTCCGCTGAGAGCATCCAATGCTGAATTGTGGCTATAGCGAATGAGAAGGTTGTTTGTATCTCCTCTATGTGCTTGCGCACTATGATCAATGCCACATCATCGGCGAATGCCACTAGCCTGACGCCCTCAGGCAGACCGAGCAGGAGCAGGTCGTTGTACATTACGTTCCATAAGAGGGGGCCAAGAACAGAGCCCTGAGGTACACCTCCTGTGATCTTATAGTCTTCTTGCCCATTTTCAGTTTGGTACAATAAGATGCGGTCCTTGAAATACGCTGAAACCATTCTGCGCAAGTACTGAGGAACTTCCATCCTGGCAAGAGCCTCCAAAATGTGGTCCCAGTGGGCCGAGTTAAAGGCGTTCTTGATATCCAGGGTGGCTATTAGACAGTACTTTTTTCCACCTCTTCTCCATCTCTTTCCCGAGATAGCCTCTCTGGCGATGTTGGTAACGAGTGTCACGGCATCGATGGTTGATCTCCCCTTTCTGAACCCGAATTGGTTAGTGGAAAGTTTTGGCTCAACGTAGGGCTCCAGCCTATCTGCTATTATTCTTTCAAGGAGTTTTCCCGCAGAGTCCAACATACAGAGGGGACGATATGATGACGGTTCGTCTGGAGGTTTCTTTCCCCCTTTAGGTAGGAGCACAAGCCTCTGCTTTTTCCACTTAGTCGGGAAAACCCCCTGCTTTAGGCAGGTCTCATACATCTGTAGAAACATGTCAGGCCTATTGGCTATGGCGCATTTTAGCGCGATGTTAGGTATGCCATCTGGACCGGGAGCCTTACCGTTTTGGAGCCGGTTGCACGCGCCCATCAGCTCATTCATTGTCACTGATGGTATATCTTCGTCCTTCACCTGCCACGGTGGATAAGCGGGCAGCTCAGGCTTCGCAGGAAACAAGTGAGTGACAATGCGGTGCAGTGATTCGGGGCAGTTCGTTGTTGTCATGGGGGGGGGGCCTTGATTTTATGCATCACGATTTTATACGGTTTTCCCCATGGATCTTGATCAACTTCGTTACACAATTCCTTCCAGTAGGATCTCTTGCTTGAGAGAATGGCTCTTCGTAGTTGTTGTCTTTTGATCTCATAGTCGAGCCTTAGTTCTTCTGTTGTGACCCTGTCGCGTCTCCGTGCTCGTTGATGCAGCCTTCGTGCTTTGAGACACTCTCGTCGGTGTTGTGAGATCGTGTCGTTCCACCAGTAAACTGGTGGGCGGCTGTTGTTCTGCCGTCTCCTTGGCATGGAAGCATCGCAGGACTTGACAACGCTTGTCATTACCTCTTTGGCAGTGGCTTCTGCGCTTGTTTCTATTGTCAATGGTTCCTGCTCCATAACCAAGGCGAATGAATCTGCATCGAAAGCATTTTTGTTCCAACCGACTGGCTGTGACCTCGCACGACTGACACACAATCTTCGTTTGGGAGAGGTGTTGATTTCCCAAATAATAGCTTGGTGGTCGCTATTAGTAAACTCCTCATCGACCCGCCACTCACAGCCCCCTTTAATTAGGTTGCTGCTAACGAATGTCACGTCGATAATGGAGCTGGCAGTGCCTTTGCGATATGTGCTTACGGCTCCTGTGTTGAGGAGTACCAGGTTGAGCGAAGACATGGTCTCAAGGAGAGCTCGTCCTCTCGCGCTCGTTTCCCGGCATCCCCAGTCAATTGCCCAGGCATTGAAATCTCCTGCGATGGCGACCGATTCACGCTTCCGTACATCCTCCGCCAAGGTGTCCAAGAATAGCTCGAACTCCTCGAGCTGTGCACTAGGAGGTGCATAGCAGCTATAGAAGTGAACCCCTCCCACTTTGGCTGTCACAAGCCATGGTTCGGGGGTATTTGGGAGTTGTTGGAACGGAAGTTTACCGCAAGCCCATATCGCTGCTCTGTCCGTTGTGTCATTTACCCAGGACAGGGTGTCGAAGTTTTTGTACTGCTCGCAGATTATGGCTACGTCGCAATCCAATTCCCGCACCCGCTGTACCAGTAGGTCTTGGGCTGCTTCGCAATGGTTGAGGTTGAGTTGCAGTACTTTCATTTACGGGCTTGTGCTGCTCTCATCGCCTGTTGGTAGATCGGACATTTCCAACTACCCGCAACGTGCCGGCAGTCTGATCTACTATCTTTCTCTTTGCAGAGTAAGCACTTGGCGGGTTGTTGACAAGCCGAGGCATTGTGACCAGCGCCTCCGCATCTGTGACAACAACTGCTTCGGTCAGTCTTGCCTCTGCACGTCTGGGCGTTGTGCCCAAAGTGCCAGCATTTGAAGCACCGTCGAAGGCTGATCCTCTCGCGAATGCGTACTGTGCCCCACGCAAGTTTTAGCTTTCCAAGTGCGATGGCTTTCTTGGCCTGGACCTCTGGGAGACAAACAACTGCCGTTTGTGTTGATCTATATGCCCCTCAAAGTGATTTCACTGCCTCCTCAGTGATCTCTGCCAGGCCGTAGATATTATCTTTGAGCAGGTTTACTACGTCTTCCTTGGTACTGATCTCGTCCAAGTCTTTAATTTCAATCTCGATTTGCGGTATTCGAGATTGTACAGTGGCCCCGCTTGGGAGCTTATTCTTGATGGCGTTACAATAGCGTTCCATCTCCTGAGCGTCCGCCTTGGCGAATAACAAAAGTAGATCTCCCTTGGCTGTTCGTCGGATCTTATTGACTTTTTTGCCTATATCCTGCAAGGTGGGATCATTCTTGATACCTCGCAAGATATCTGCATTGGAGCTCTTCTCGCCTTTCTTTATAAGCAGCGTACAATGTGGCGCTGGTTTTTGCTTATTGGTGCTCGGGGCCTTTTTCCTCTTTACCACTTGCCAGTCAGTCAACTGGTTTGAAGGTTGGTTTTTGGTCTGCGGTTTAAACTTGGATTTTAATCCATTGTTTCTCTCCGCTTCTGAATTGACCACCCTACTTGTTGTTGCCTGGGTGGTTTGCCCGATGTTCTAGCAACCTTCTTTACCGGGCTTTAGCTTGCTAGCTAGCACCGGTTTAAGAGTTTTAAGTGGTGGTGCCTTACTTGATGAGGCTACTGAAGGCGAGGCCTTCGGTGGCGAGGTCCTTGCTACAGAGGCTACTTTTGTTGAAGCCGCCTGCATTGGGGCCGCCGGCGTTGATGCAGGCGGTTTTGAGTTAGCTGCTTTTGAGGCAGCCGCTTTTGGGACCTCCTTTTGCTCTTCACCTTGTGTCTGAGTGTTTGACACCTTTACTGGCGATGTCTGTGTTGTAGCAGGTTTCGCTACAGGAGGTGGCCGCGTCGTTGACGTCTGATATTTGTCATATTCTGACTTAATGGCGTGTGCCAGTTTCTTGATCTCATGATGTACATTGTGCCTAGGCCCAATGAACCTCAAGAGCTCATCGATCTTTGCTCCTAATTTGTTTGGAGCGCCACTCTCATTTGTTGCCCTTTGTTGGACGTCAACTCCACTATTCGCCTTTTGGAGGACTTGGCTGGATAGTGTCTTGCTGCCAGCTCTAGTTTTAATGGTCGATGTTGTACCATTACTAGTGTTCTTCTTCTTGTTGTCACTATGTGACGGAACCAGTGATAATTCGCTCCCCCCAGAATCCGTGGAGCGTGCACCGGCCACCGAGGCTTTCACTCGATCGGAACCGGTGGCGGGATTATCCTCTGCAGAGGTACCCACCTGGGGTATTAAGTTCACCTTATCACCCATATCCATAAATGGTTTATTTTCGGGGTTCCTTCCCCATTGCTGGAGAGCGTTCCCCTATCCGCCACCTGGGGAGGCGCCCGGTAGTGGACCAACAACCACCCCGGGAGGTTCTCAATTTGTCTGTATATATGTTTTGTGTGTGTGTGTTCAGCAATCCCTCGAAACCGGCTTAAACTGGATTCTGTCAAGGAGGATACCGAAGTGGCCCCATATTTTTTTCAGTGACATATACCGTTTTTAGAACCTTTAGTGAAGGCGATAGTATTAAAATTAGCAAATGTTTCTGTTCGAAACTTGGAGTGTTATAAACTAAAAATAAATTGGAATAAAATCAAAATTAATGTCTGTAAATCAACTTTAAGATGGAGGTTCTGAATTCGTCTCTATATGTATACAGTGTGTCTTCATAAGTTGGAAACAAGGGGAAAACTTTATACTTTATTATGAATAATATTTAGAAAACAAGTTTTTCTTCATAAAAAGATTTACATGATCTGAAATCTATTCTGAAATCATTAAGTGTCAGTTTTCATCCACATATAGGGTTTGTCAGCAAATATGCGTTTTGCCTTAAAGTGTACCTTATATATTTAATATCTAAAAGTGTTTATTGTTATTAGAATTAAAAACTGCATCTAATTACTACATAAATTATATCACTGCAAATTGGATAATACAAAACGAATTTTTGGTAATATGGAAAATATGCATCTGTTTATGCCATTATATCATTAAACGTTGAACACTAAAGTTACAAAATAGAACTCGAAATAACCTTCCAAACTATTTTGTCACTTCAAATTTGTAACTTCCAAAAAGTATTTAATTGTTGCTGAAAAAAATATATATTTTTTTAGTAAAGTTACTTTTGTTGTATTTTTGAATTCGGTTTTTGTTTTTATCTCAAAAGTGTTGCCTTGACAAAACTGTGACATAGTAAAGCTTTTTCCATAACTGTATCAACTTCCTATTCATTCGTAAACCGTGTGCTCTTACACACATGTTCAGAACCTGACTACCCCAAAGATAAACTCGAGGGGTGTTATTCGCTTCCTTTTAAATAGGTGCCATTGTATTCATATGAGTTGTGCGCTGCTTTTTTATTCGCAAACATCCCATATGGTGAGTGTATGGATTTGGTTTGAATACAATCGTACAATGATTCTGCTTTCATTTGTTATTATAGGAGGAAATTGAGTTTTGAATTCTTAACGCATCGTCAAGAGGGAGGGCATTTTTGTAGGGTATAATTTAAGTGCGTGCTGTGTTTTGAATGGTCTTAAATAAATTTATTTAGGCTAATTAAAAACTGTGTATGATTGTGTATGGGTGTTAAGAAAAGTTAGTAAAATGCCTTTAAAATAAATTTTTTTGTTTATTTGTTCATTTCATAAAAACCTCTAATGTAATATTAATAAACAAAGACGGAAACGATGAAATGGTGATTAATAACATAAAAGTATAAGATCAACAACTGTGGTTTATGCAAGTGCAAGAAGTAAGAAAATATGAAAGGAAGAATCGTGCCTAGTTCGAAATCCAGAAAAGTCGGCGACTCAATGTCCTATGGTAGTCCAACTGTAGTCCTAAATCAGTTGGAGATGGAAGCCATGATGAATTTGTGGAAAGAGCTGTTTCGTTATACTATCGGAACCTAGAACGCATCACTGGATTACGGCATTTTCAATAGAGTTTTTCCGAGTTAAGAATTAGTTGTGGGCAGACAAAATAAGATCGACCATAGCAGAATGTTTTGTCTGCAGAAGTCACTTTAAGAGCTATTCCAGAATTTGGTCGCTACAATGAGCGCCAATTATGAGCTGCCATTTCAATGACAATAGAATAGGAAAGGCAAAAGAAAAGCACCACCACAAGGTTCTGGGTCATGATGGAAATTTGGATAAGGATGAGAAACTTTTAACCTGCACCTACTTACCTCCTAACGATATCCAAGGTTTTCTGGTATGGATAGAAATTGTTACGGTAATAGATTAAGGAACTAAATAGATGAAAATCAGTCTAGAAGTCATGTGGGTTAAGATAACGAACGAAACAGAGTGCACACAACACAAAAAGTTTAGGATATAGCAGATGACAATGAAAATTTGATTAAAAACTCTCCAATTATGAGTGGGATTCAGAAAGGAGTTCAAGCGAAACTAGCTCCTGGTACCAAATTTATTGAACCTACCTGTTTTTATATTCACAGATAAACCCATTATTCATATTGTTTTTGGTAATATTTGGAAGTAGTTTTCTATAATTCATCCCATTAAGATCGATTTTATGTTCTTACTTGTATTGATGATATCTACTTTACCGATTGAAAACTAGAAGTCTTTAAATCGACTACAAACTATTTCCTTAAACATCTAGGTCTTTACCAGATTTTGTTCTATATTTTAGGTACTATAATTGGAGTAAAATTCTCTCCAGGAAAGCCATTAGAATTCTTCTGAGCGAATGATATTAAACACTCTAGAGGGGCTCTAAGAATAATTTTGGTAAGAAACTTATCATCTAGGCCGTATAGTTATTTGGCATCTATCTCGTTGTCTTTTTGTGCTCGTAATTGTTAACTCTATAATTTTATCCTGACTTCAGAATTGCAAATGTTAGTAGATAAACAGATGTCTTTACCCACACTGTCTTTGTAATAACACCAGGTTCCTAAAAGGAAATCCTTATGCTTTGGCTTTTACCTTACTTCGATCTAGAGATTTCATGTTTAGGGTTTGGAACTGCGGTATGAGTTATCGTGCCACCCTTAGGTGATGACTTTCCTAGAGGATAAAAATTCTGCATCAAGATCCAGTATAGCGATGTCTGTAAGTCAGAAAAAGAAAATAAACTGGGGCGAAATTAGCTGAAATACAGAGTGAGCTAAGCAGTGGAAGATGTTCATCACTTAGGCGAATATAGCACCAAAAGGCATTTCTGGAAAAAAGGCACATTCATAGTGTCTGGTTTCACACATCTAGAAGAGATTTTGAGCCTTAATGTTAGCTCTTTTTCCAAACTATCTGTGATCTGTAGGTTGGTTTAAAAGTAAATAGAAATGTTGAAGAAGGAGTATGAATTAAAACAAATATATATTTACCTATTACCGTAAATGGTTTCGTATTCCTGTTACTATGGATAAGAGTTTCATATATGAAACATGTAAATTTCATTAATTCATACGCAAACCAGTAACATGGCAGAATATCATTTAAACATGAACGCTCGAATTCAGTGTGGGAAACATGCCACGTTAATACAACACCCAATATTTTTCCGATAGAATCCAACAATTATCAACGATTTGGTAAATGAAGGGTCTCATGATTTGTCCTCCTAAATAACGCCATTAATAATACGTCAAAGTGAAGCGTAACGCAATGTCGATGTTGCCTGCCATTAGATGATAATGACCCAGAACCAACAATTAATTCATGATTAGTTAATAATTGGAAGGAGCTCCAATTTTGATGCTTTAATGGACTGATATGCGGAGTTAATTCTTGTTCTTATCTACGATGTCAGACTCTGACACACACAAATATACACCGTTCATAAAATATTACACGGTGTTGAGTCAACCGGTGCGATTCGTGTATATATATGTACATGCAAAAGCGTAGGAAGATAATGGAATCATTATTATTTATTGAAAGTGACTGACAAAGGTGTAAATGCAGAGGTAGCAGGTGCACAGAAATATTAACGTTCTTTTGTGCATGCTTTGCATAAGATGTTTTATAATAATTAAAGCGACTTTGGTTAATGATGATTTATCGCAAATATTAAACCTATGAATGCGAGTAATTATCATCAAGCTTACCAGTTTTTCCAGATTCGAAGCGTCTACCAAGATAACGATGCAATTACTTTATTCTTTTATGAATAAATGATAAAAACCTATCATTAGTTACTTATAAGGATCAGGATACGTAAAAATAAAGTTTAAAGTGCCGAAAATATGAAAAATGTAATAATAATACTCAAGATTATCCTTTAAACATTTTTTCTGAGCTTAATTTTCGTGATGTGTGAAATCGATTATTAAAATAATCGACCTCAATCGATTACAATTTTAATAACCATACCATACTACCAAATTCTTTGTTTATTTCTTTGATGATCATGGTTTAGCTTGGCAACCCTGTAATTGCAAAACAGTATGAATCTCTCCATTAAGTTCGTTGTTGGACGCCAGTAACCAAGTCAATAAAGGGACCGACTACTCCCAAAACATTTATATTCTATAATATTTTTTAATTCAAATGTACACCAAGTGTATAGGCAAAAATTAAACTCATATTCGGACATAAAACTACAGCATTTCTTTTATACCATCAGGCCAGTAACAGTTTATAGAGAATAATTGCTAAGATTTTAACAGCAAACTGGTAGAATTAAACTATTTAAATTTAAAAAAACAGCAAAAATATTATTACAAACACTACTTGTTGTAATAAATGCCAATTTCATGAGTTATTTATTTTTGTGAAAAACTGTTTAAAACTTCAATAGTTTTATTAAATGAGAATTACGATTTACGAAGTCGTTTTAGGTAGTTTCTCTAAAATATATTGTCAATTTGCACCAAAATGAGAAGAAACTACCTTCATAAATAATAACGAGTCTTCATTTTTTCTAGTAGAAGTATAGAATTATGGTATGGAGCCCTGTGGAACACCATCACTTTGAAGCTAAACAATGCAACAATTTATGTTTCCTAGTTTGTTTTTAATTTGTTTGCTCAGTTTTTTAGAGTCTTTCGTTTCAGTTTTTGCTCCAGTTTGTTTGAATGCGTTTATAATGTGATCATTCATTGGATCTCTTTAATTTGAATTGAGTGCATAGAGGAAATGGACATTGATCAATCCCCATCTGAATTAGATAGTATGTATCATGCCAAGCAAAAAAATAGTTCAGGATTTAACAATAAAACTAAAGAAAGCTTCAGTTATTTGTGAAACTCTCTTTTTCACATCTCAATGTATTTTCTGATTCTCTAAATAAATGTTTATTATTTGTTTTCACTACTGCTTTCTTGCCCTTTTAGCGTTTACTTAAATTCTTGTCTGTGATCTCAATTTATATTGAGTGAATTCAAGGCATACACCCTGTACTATTTGTTTTTCGCTTGACATCTATCTAATTTTTGTTCTGGATTGATAAACTTCTGTTTAAAATTTCATCTGAGACAATTATCTGCCTTCATTACAATAATTTGTAAGTTTGCGACTTATCTGCGTAACACGCAAATATTGTAAAATATAACTGGGTTGTTTAGAAATAAAATTAAGATTTTCTATCAGCTTTTTTAGCTCAAATTTTGAGCTTTGTTTGTGAACTTTGAATGAGAGTTTAAATGACAATATCATTTGAAGAATATGATTAATTACTGAAATTTACAAAGTAATCAAATACACGACTTTTTTTCATTAAACTATCCAGTTACATTTATTAAGTACAACGTCCAACAAGAAACAAGAGCATCCTCCGCAAACACAAAAGGAAGTTTCGTTAAACTGTAATTACTTCTGGAGAAAGTTATTTGCACTGGTTCGGATCTTTTGTACGTCGTTGCCTTGTCCCTTTAACCTACACGTGGAATTTCTTTGTTCCTTCAGGCTTACGTTTTATTTAAAGTGAAGTTTAAACAACATAATAAGCTCCCAAGACTCATAAATAGCGAGAGTTTCAATATGCTTCTAGGTTTTTTTCGCTACGTATAAAAATAGATTTTTATTGCAGTATGCGAGTTTGCAGAGTTTGGAAAACTTAAAGAGGTTTAGTTTTCCGCTATAAAAGGTGTGTACCTTCTATTTGGGGTAACGCCTTATTTAAAAATTTATATCACAGCAATATAGAGATAATTTTTTTAGCGGCATGATTTGAGTTCCTTATACGCTGAAAACCTTTATATCTTGAGCAATATGACAGCAACAGACGGCTCTAGAGTGCAATAGTGAATCCAAGATTAATCTCTATTGGTTTAAACAAATTCTCTTAGCAAAAATTTATTAATTTTTTATGTTATGTTTGGTTGTTTCCTTTTGATTTTTTGTTTCTTGAAGATACACATACTATCTTTTTACTTCTCTTTTTCTCTTTGTGTACACTTCTTCTCCTTTTAAAAGGTTCTTTTTCATCATTATCATCATCAGAGAGGACATTCTCTTGTGGGAAGCGCAACTGATAAAGGTTCCTTAACAGGAAACTATATATTACATATATTGCCTGGCGCATAAAAAAATGACACAAGAGAGTGTCATCAGCAGTTGTTATGTCACTTTTTAAGCCTTCCTCAACTTTTGTTTATCCTGTCTTGTGCTTGTTACCGGGTATTGAAAATTCATTCGAAGTCATTTGTTTAGCATGGCTAGTCTAACTTTAGAGCCCAACATGTGTCAATGGAGAAAACTTTCGCCCAATTTCAGAAATATGTATCATTGGAAATATTTTAATACCTATATTAATGCAATTAGGATATCAACTCATTTTAATAATGTTGAAGCTGCTAGGCGTTCTACTACCTCAATTTTGATACTCGCCTATTGTGGACTTTGGAGAAGTAACAAGTTGATGTTGTGTATACTGACTTCTTCAATAAAATGGCTTTCATGTCGAACGTCTCTCAGGGAGAGCTCTAATATTATTTAATATATTTATGAATGATATGGTTAATAAATTTGAATAGTGTGAATGTTCACTTTATGCTGATGAACAAAGGCATATTCACGGAGGAAAATTGCACCTCTCCAAAATGTATGTGGAATGAAAGGATAGGGTAAAAAGGTTTTCACCTACACAGTATTCTATTTTTCGTGCCTCCAAAGAAAATGATGAAATATGCTGAAGATATGCCCCTGCTGATAACCTCAAATTGTTTAAGATTATTGAACATCCTAATGACTGCAGAACACTAAAAAACTTGAATCGATTGTTGCTAAGGGGTAATAATGACTATGGAATTAAATGTCAATAAGTATACAATTTTAACTATACCAAGGAAGAAGAAAAATATATTGTTTGACTATAGTAAAACTGATGTAATTTTAGACAGAGCGCACTATATCAATGACCTAGGGTTTACATTGATTGGCAACTTCTTCTGAAAATTCAAGTCCTGTGTGGTCCCCATATTGCAAAGTTTATACTGATTTGTTAGAAAGTTGATTATTTTGATTTATAGGTTCCAAAATAGGATAACTTGTAGTCCTTGACGATTTATTAAATTTCAAGCTTCAAAAGCCACAGATATATGAACATTATTTAAGTTTGTAAATAATTAAATTGTGCTGAGTTACTAAGTCTGGTTTCAATAAATATGTGTTCATGAATTCTTTTTTGTTCAGTTTCATTAAACTAATTAGAATATGCACAGTCCCATAAGGCTGTGTACACTTGCAAATAATGATTGTGGAGAACTTGACTTTTATGGTACAAGTGTAAGTTCTTTCTAATGAAGACTAGATTGGTCAGTACTTTGATAGCAAAAGGTACCATTTTTTGTTTTATTTTAATTTCATATTGCTTTGTATTCAGTTGAATATTTATGGCAAATTGTACTAGTTTAATAATGGGAAACCATCAGTAAATTGTTTATTAGATAAATAAGAACACAATTTTTCAAGAGTTTTTTTATTTATCCAGAATAGATATGTACTTTTTAAAACAGCAAATAAACTAGTATTTATTAATATTACAAATATAACTTTTTATTACCATCCAATATATAAATTTACCTAGTCTAATATCCATGAGACTATTTTTGAGAGTGTCTCGATTAGAGAACTGTGAACTGCAAGAGACTTTTGAAATTTGATTTCTCTCTCTATCATTTTCCACCATTAATTTTAATGTGTTGGCAAACACGTGAAAACCATATTTCATAAAATTTGTGGAAAATATAGTATTCAAAATAAATAATTTGATTCAACAAGTTACCTCCGTACATGCTACTTGTCAATAAGCTAAATTTATTAAATAATCTTCAACATTTGCCTTTAAGCCTAATCTTTATCGACCTTAAAATTAGAACAAAATTTACAATTGTGTTAAATCTAATAAAGCGCAAATAAAAAACTTAAGTTGTTTTAAAAATAATTCAAATTTGAATTTGGTGTCAGATCTCAAGGGTCTTGAGTCAAGACAATAGTAGACACGTAATCACAAAACAATTAATAACTTTGCATTCTAAGAATTTTACACCACGGAATGTCAATTCCGTGTCATTCGATATGATAACGACAACGTCGTTTGAGTATCGATAAAACATTCGATATGTTTTAAAGTTGCACCACATACTTGCCAAACTGATCTATTTATCGCGCATTGGGGGATTTTGTCTATAAATAGCAGTTTAGCCACTTTTTATTGACAATCTTCGCAATTAATTTGAAGTATTTTTTTAATTGTATTTATAAATAAGTTGAATTAAATTCAAATTGGATTTACTAAGATTATTTAGAAAACTCAAAGGATAATCATTATTCGGAGGTGTACTTGAGTAGTATTTGTTACCATCTCACTAGAGTTGAATTAAAAAAATGTAGGAACGGGATATTCACAACTTTATATCTACATATTTTAAATGCTGCATCATGGTAGGTACATCCGAGAATTTTCAAGTTCTCACAACTTATTATTTTAATATTTTAAATGTTGTCTGACATTTTATACATTCGATAATCATTCACATCCAAATTCAAAATAAATGATAATATATGTTCATAATAAGAAAGAATTATTTATTCATATCGAAACGTTACGAAGATAACGAGTTACAGAATACGGCCACAGGGGCCTGTTTCATAATCATCACACTAATATTATTAGTAAAAAATACAAGTGACAAGTTACAAAAACTTGCACTTGTAGTTTCTGTTTCATACTGAAAACTTGTTACGTCAAGTAGTAGTAGAGAAATTAAATTGGGAAGTCCTACCTTGTTGGTATTTCTATATTCGACCGGTTAGGCGATGGGTGGCACCAAAGTAACGGTTGGTTTAGGAATTAATTTTGTCCGACATATATTATTGATAGTTATATTGAGAATCAAATTAATAAGTATTTACGTGTTACAATATTTCTAAATTGAATCTTTACTTCATTTTTATCAACCGTGGGTTGACATTTACTTCCTGGAATTGTGAGGACAAATTTGACATAGTCGCCAATGGCTGTTTTCCAATTACCGCACAATTGAGCACAGTGCGGCACAGTGCCAAGCACTGAATGTTCCAATTACAGCACTGGCTCGCACAAACGGGTACAAGAAATAAGTGTGCCTTTGGGTTTTATGTAAGTTTATTAAGTAAACATAAAACTTTATCATAAAACATGAAGTATGTTCCAATTAACGCCCGAAAATTACGGCACAGTGCGACACAAAAACACTTTGTGCTCTGGTAATTGGAAAACTGCTTATAGTTGCGCATGTTAGGTGGCGTTACTCTCTCTTTTTTGCATGATCTGTGCTCTGTGCTATTCTCCTGCATATTTCGAATACTAATATTTTGGATTATACAAGTTGTTAGTTGTAGAATAATTTTGATGTTACTAATTCTACAAGTTACAAAACTACAAGTTACAAGTTGATTACGAAACAGGCCCCTGGTGTTTTATGAGAAATCAGTTTTTACATGGTTTGTTGATAGTTGTATGGCATAGGTTCGATTTTTAAACTTTTCTTCTGGTTATTATTTAATAATTACAGCAAGAACTTACTTTGTACAGACTTATAATATGGAAAACTGATATCACTTAATATTTAATTTAGATTATTGACACCGCCAGAGAAAAAGAAAACTTAGTCAATAAAAATATATATTCTCAACATACAAAACAAATTCATGCATACACTAGAAAAATCCAGAGCACTACCGCATCTGAATATCATAAATGAGATTTTGAATCAACTCCCCATGGTACGGGTAGCAGGTACAGTAATAACGTTTTCTTAGCAGAAAAGTATTACTTCCATTGAAAACGATGTTCGTTCCTATCTGAACACAGTCTCGCCCTTTATGTTCACAGATTCAATCAAGTTATTACGAATATATACATCCCGCAGTGCATGTAGGTGTACGAAGGTAGATATAGACTACGTTTTACGGTATATACATATATCTATTACGTAGCGTTTCAGTTATTACCGTCTTCGCATGTTGAAGTAAAAGGCCACACGAAGAAGAAATCTGCCACGGCATTACCAGCGGCGAACAAATATATCAGTGCGTGCTTTTTCACTACCGCAGTTCATAGAGGAAAGAAAATACGCGAAATTGGAAAAACTGTCAAGCAGGATTTCATTGTTCACTACTCAAAAACATACCATTCCCTTTTTTCGCAATAAAAATACGAACTGATTGTAATAGAAGATGGAATGAAAGGAGGGGCAGTAATTCCTTCAAAATAAAAATTTATTAGTAATAATAATAAAATAACATTGTTACTTTTTTCTTGCGGTAATTTAAAGACCAGAGTCGTTATAATATTATTTATATTGTTCGTAGAATTTTATTTGTTTCTTTTTAAGATTTTTTAGGTTTTTGACGGGCTATCGTTTGTAAATGTGACCCGTCATAAGATGCACTATCAACAAAAGACCAAAATCTCGATAAATAATTTGTTACTTTTTTTGTCCGTCACTTATGTCTAAAAATATTTTCATTTTAAAGAAAGTATAATAAATTTGATACATGCGTCAACTTTTAAAGTTTTTTAATTTTTTGTGGCGAGTTTCATCATTACTTTTGAAGCAAGCTAATAACTTCTCGCGGTCTAAATCTAAAAAACCTTTTAAAATCACTTAACACTTGAAGTAAAAGTCTGTATATTTCAAAATTCCAAACATTTCAGGGTCTAAATGAGACCTCATTCTCCATAACAATTAAGACAAGGAAAAAGAAAAAAACTTTTCGCAGTGGCAATTATTTGAAATATACAATTTAAAATCAATAATATTGATGAAATATCGAAATAAATCATTGAAAAAGTAGATACACACAATATATAACAGACACCAGTCTATAGACATATTTAGCATAATGGTTTTTAATCGACTTCCAAAAAGGAGGAGGTTATCAATTCGTCTACAACTTTTTTTATGTATGACGAGTTCTTATTCAAAAACGGCTTGGGCAATTTTGATGATTTAAAGTATATTATATTAAGGAACATTACAGAAAGGTCCCATATAATTGTCTATAACATAAGATTTATGGTTTTCTAGAAAATCAGAAAAAAAAAGTAAATAAAGGACTAGATTTCAGCGATTTTCAATGATTCTTCACTGTTTTCTCTAAAACTGCTCACGCAATTTGAATATTATGAGTTGTATTATACAAAGATATGTTCCAGCTTGACTCCGTACATTTTTCTGTAACGTAAAACATACCATTTTTCTAAACATCGGAGAAATATATGCACAAAAACTTAAGCAGTTGTATATATAGGATGGTTGAAATATAAGTTGGTATTGAATTAGTTATACAGGGTGGTTCTAAAAATATTGTATTGGGTAGCACATAAGTAGTTGCTTATACAAGGTGATTGAAATAAGAGTGGCGCAAAACTATAGTTATACAGAGTGGATATTTGCATTATAGAATGGACAATAATTACATTGTAAACAAAAGGCTTTAAAAATTGTCAGAAGTAGTACTGTATACAGGATATTGAAATATACAGGGCGGTTAAAAAAAGTTATATAGTTTGGAACATAAGTAGCTGCTTAGACAAGGTGTTTGAAGTAAGGGTGGGGTAAAATTATTGTTATTGATAGTGTATAAAATTTTTTTTATATAAGCATAAGCAGTTAGGATATTTGAATTATAAGACGTAGGACGGGGTATAATTGTAGACATGGGTTAAAAAAAATAGAAGCAGTTGCATATACCGGGTGATTAAAATAAATGGTACAGCAAATTTATAGTCATAAAATGTGGTTCATGAGCAGTTACATAAATGGAACACTACACATATGGAGCGAAGTAAAATCATTGGTAATACAGGAATAATTTAAACAATAGAATCAATATTGTGGAGAGGATTTGTACTTATACAGTGGTTTAAAGATATCAGGACCGTTGTAATATTTTATTGAGTTGAATTATAGTTGTACAGGGTGATTCAGAAAATGATAGACCAAAAGTTATATAGGAGTGACCAGTACGCAGAAGCATATAGAGTGTGGATGCAATATAGAGTGAATTAGTTACATTCATAGAAAGTGGTCGAAATAATAAAACAAATAAAAAAGTTAAAATATATTTGGAAAATATAGACAAAGAATAAAATTAGAGAGGGAGAAAGAGAGAGGGAGAAAAAAAAGAGAGAGAGATAAGAATACGCTAAAATTTTCAATTGAATTGTACCTTAATTAAATCAGATAATAAAGGAAATATGTATGAAAACAGTGATTGATTGCACACGGTTTCTGAAGTCAGCTGAAGTCGGTTCTTTTTTAAATATAAATTATTTATTTTTGAAAACTGATACTATTCCACCAGAGGTCTTTTGGAATAAATTAATTCAAATAGTAAATGATTGTAGATCTGACTAACTGCGCCACTTTTTATGAGAGTCTTTTCAATTATATAATTTCACAACCCCTAAATATCGACAAAACATTCCTTTCTGGAGTAATAAGGGCCAAAATAATAATTTTCTTTGTTCTTTTAGTTTTAAAATTCTTCAGAAAAAAATATTGTGTCTTTGAGAAACCTTTGTATTTTGAAGACAAAGCTTCTTAACCGAGGCCCACACTTATACATTCGAAACTAAATGAGTGTGGAATTGAAATAAAAAATGGCATTTGTTTCTAGACTTCGTTCCGACCAACCAACAGTTCTTTGAGCTTGAAATATTAATACAACTCAGTTCTCTGTGTAAGACACAGGAGTCCCTTCGTTTATAGAAATTCAATAGATCATAGTACATATATAGTATATATATATAGTATAGTATGGTATAAATCAATATAATATCTAATTAATATATAATACCAGCACAAAAATGTGCTTTTTGTTCTAATAAACATGCCATTGCGATTTTGTTTGCGATATTTTAAATTAGAGATTTGACATAAGTCAGAAAACAGACCACAACAAAAATGGCGAACCAACTTTATGGATGGTAGAAACAAGGATCATTAACTGATATGGAAATTAAACTAAAAAAGTATCCAGCTGAAAGAAATAGCGAGTGCAAGAAGTGACCATAATGGCGCTGGTGTAGAAAGAGGGTATGATGCAAATTGCTAAGTATAAAATCCTTCTTAATGAGTGTTTATACATCTTGATTGGATCAATTTTTACCGAGTACACTAACAAAACTTGGTCAAAAGTGGATTTTTGCCAAAAATGTATAACTTTCTGGTAACTAATACTGGAATATTAGTCGCCGTCAAAATAATAGTTTATGATATTGTTACGAAATTTACCCAAAGCCGACCCTGTTTCATTTCAGTACGACAACAAACGCTCTAAGATAAAAAAACGGTTCTCGAAAGGACTCGGCAGCGGAAGGAGTGATGAAGATTTTGATGAGAATTTTCTATGCTGGGGTTATAGAAGAAGCACGCCACGATCGCCAAGCAGTGATACCGCGTCGACTAGCGTATATAAGAATGTATTGTGAATCAGCTGTTTTAATGTAAATAAAGTTCTAGAAAAGTGAAAGTAAATATTAGTTGTTATAATTTTAAAATTGAACCCACGGACTATATTACATTTGGTGTCAGAAGTGGGATTATAAGTGCAGTTAAAATCGTAATTTGATTCATGGAAACTCGAAGTATGGAAAAAACCGACGAAACTACCAGAAAAATGATCAAACAGGTTACGGAGGGACTAGACGAAAAAATAGCAGATTCTAGAAAAACGTGACAAGAAGGAGAAACAACATCAAGAAGAAATTCAACAAAGGTTAGTAAAATCTTTTGATGAAAAACATAAAATTGAATTAGAAAATCTTCTCACTAAGATGGAAGAAAAACAACAAAATCTAGTTTCCACGATGAAAAGTGAACAACATAATTTAATTGAAGGATTATTCTCGAAATTTGTAGAAAAACAAGATCCACTTGAACTAAAACGACAAAATGAATTTAAAATAACTGAAGAAAAAAGACAAATGCAGTTCGAACAATTAATACAAATAGTAGGACAAGTTAATGAAACAGTTAATGAAAGAATGCAAATAGTTGAGTCAGATATAAAAGAGATAAATGATGACATTAAGACCATAAAAAATACCGTGGATACTCTTGAAACAAAAGTAGATGATCTCGATTCCATCCAAAGCCAGGTAAAATTTGAAATCAGTTCAATTCACCTGCCAGAGGAAACGAAAGATCAGTTGGCCACACAGAGTTTCATAAACGGCATCAGAGATGTGGAAGTTCAAAGAAATTTAAGACTGAGTGGCGTCAGGAACAGTAATGAAGCACTACTTCGGGCTTTGATAGTAGAGGCCGTCATGAACATGTCCAAGCCGAGGGTCCGAGCAGTTTCCTTCAACCAGGAAGAGTCAGAGTCACCATTTCAAGCCCTGCTGGCTGGTCTGAACAAAATATTAGAACGGCCACAAAGAACTGGCACCAGAGGGGCATGTTACCGCTGCGGACGGACAGGGCACTTCCAACGTAATTGTCGAGTGAGGCCACCTGAACGATCACCGACCAGGGGTAACCAACAGAACAGCCACATGTCCAGGGACCGTCAGTCAGTCAGCATAGGGGGGCGAATGCTGACTGTCCCTCCACCGGCCCCCAAAACGTTATCCTTCCGGGGATTTTGCCGAGATAGCGGCAGCCTAGTCATCAGAGGCACCATCAATGGCCGAGCAGTCACCATCACCATCGATACCGGCGCCGCTGTGTCCATTGCCAAGTCCAGGGTTTTGAGAGCATCCGAAATTCGGCCAGTTACCAATAACATCCAGCTCAGAACAGTCACCGGCGAGTCCATGTCAATACAGGGTGAGGCAGATGTCGTGCTACAGATAAGGGACAACATGATCCGGCATAGGGTCCTGGTAGCGAATATTGAGGACGATTTTATACTGGGAATGGACCTAATTAGCCAGCATGGATTTATGTTCGACCCGAGATATGATGTTCTTCGGTTCCTAAATGAGGAATTTGTATTGACACGGCCCGTCAACACATCAGTCACCCCCATAAAAATTGTGGCAAAGTCTTCAGCTAGAATTCCCGGTCGAACGGAACAGATTATTCATGGGCAGCTAGACAGCAATCCTGGGAGCTGAGTTGGAATGGTGGAGCCCGGACACTCAGCTCATGAGTACCTAGTTGGACGGGCTATAGTTAAAACCGGACGAGATATACCAATCAGAGTCCTGAATTTGTCCAACAACGACATCAGAATTGCCAATGGTCAAGAGATAGCTTGTTTCGAGCCAGTAGAGACCATCATCAATTGCGAAGAAGAAAACCAGACGTCGGTGAAGGAGACAGGGCCCAGTAAAGAGTTCCTACAACAGTTTGCTGACCATTTGAAACACCTGACACCAGAGAACCAGAAGAAAGCCAAGCAATTTATCACAAAGGACTGGCAAATTTTTAACAGTCGCACCAACATCATCCAGCATCGAATAGATACCGGAAAGGCTCAACCCATCAGAATACCACCTAGACGACTACCATTGGGCCAACAACAGGCAGTCGAGGAAAACATAGAGTCCATGTTACAAAATGGAGTTATTGAGCCATCCATCAGCCCATGGTCTGCTCCCGTCGTGCTAGTCAAAAAGAAGGATGGAACCACCCGATTTTGCGTGGATTACAGAAAGCTGAATGACGTGACCAAGACAGACAGCTATCCACTACCACGAATTGATGACACTCTGACCACCCTAGCAGGCTCCCGTTGGTTCTCCACACTAGACCTAAAAAGTGGATATTGGCAGGTTGGTCTACCCGCAAACGACAGAGAGAAGACAGCGTTCTCCACCAGTAAAGGGCTGTTTCAGTTCACGGTCATGCCCTTTGGGTTATGTAATGCACCCGCTACATTTGAGAGGCTAATGGAGTATGTACTGAGAGGGTTAACATAGAGGACGTGCTTAGTATACCTCGACGACATTCTAGTCATGGGTCAGACATTCGACGACCATCTGAAGAACCTGGACGAAGTAATCTCCAGAATTAATAATGCCAACCTGAGACTCAATCCGAAGAAGTGTTCCTTGTTCCAAAAAGAAGTAGAGTTTTTAGGTCACGTAGTGTCCGAGTCAGGCATCCGCACCAACGAAGACAAGATAGAAGCCGTCCGTGATTGGCCAGTTCCAAGAGACAAACATGAACTCCGAAGCTTCTTGGGCCTCTGTTCATACTACCGGCGTTTTGTTGAGGGATTTGCCACCAACGCCGCCCCTCTACATCAGACCACGGAGAAAGAGACCTTCCATTGGAATCAGGATTGCGAAACATCATTCAGGCGACTGAAGGCAGCACTATGTTCCAGCCCAATCCTAGCCTTTCCTTCACAGTCCGGCAAGTTGATCTTAGACACCGACGCCAGCAACACCGGTTTGGGGGCCGTCCTATCCCAGGTACAAGATGGTGAAGAGAGGGTGATCGAGTACTACAGCCGTGGATTCTCGAAACCAGAAAGAAATTATTGCGTCACCAGAAAAGAACTTCTTGCAATAATAAGTGCTGTAGACCATTTCCACAAATACCTCTATGGTCGCCATTTCCTAATCCGAACAGAATATGCCGCACTCAAATGGCTGCTAGACATGAAGACACCGGAAGGACAACTGGCCAGATGGATGGAGAAATTACAGCAATACGACTTCAAGGTGGAACACCGTGCCGGCCGGTTGCACAATAATGCCGATGCCCTATCCAGAAGACCCTGTAGAGCGGAATGCAAGCATTGTCTGAAGACGGAACAGCGAGAGGGTATCTCCATCAGGCAGATCCGAGTGCAGGCCAATGAAGACTGGACAACGGAACAGTGCATCCAGGACCAAATGGCTGATCCAGACATCGAACCAATCTTGTCACTCAAAATGAGAGGGGCACACAGGCCACGATGGGACGAGGTAGCGAGATACTCCGGCGTGCTGAAATCGTTATGGGCTCAATGGGACTCTCTAAGAGTAGACAATGGAATGCTCAAGCGAGTTTGGGAAAGCGCTGATGGACGAGAAACCAAGTCCCAACTGGTAGTTCCTAAGAAAAAGGTACCAGCCATCCTGACCGAAGTACATGATGGAATTACCGGAGGCCACCTGGGCATGAATAAAACCCTAGACAAAGTACTACTGAGTGAACTACTTCGAAGACGTCAGAGCTTGGTGCCGCAAATGTGCCACCTGTGTAGCCAGTAAGGGCCCGAAGACCCGGACCAAGGGCAGAATGCAGCAGTACAATGTGGGCGTCCCATTTGAGAGAATTGCCATCGATGTCGCCGGTCCGTTTCCCGAGTCTGAGAGGGGGAACAAATACATTCTGGTCGCAATAGATTACTTCAGCAAATGGCCTGAGGCATATGCGATACCCAACCAAGAGGCAACCACGGTAGCGACGGTGCTAGTAGAACAACTATTCAGCAGGTTTGGCGTCCCGATGGAATTACATTCAGACCAGGGGCGTAACTTCGAATCGAATGTATTCCAGAAGGTCTGCACGATGTTGGGGATCAGGAAAACGAGAACAACACCATTACACCCACAGTCAGACGGAATGGTGGAAAGATTCAACAGGACCTTGGAACAACACCTATCCAAAGTCGTCAGCAATAACCAGCGTGATTGGGATGAGCATATTCCCCTATTCCTGTTGTCATATCGCTCTGCTGTAGATAATAGTACAGGCCTGACCCCAGCCAGGGTCCTATTCGGAAAGGAGCTGCGATTACCATGCGACTTGGCATTTGGTTCCCTCGGAGAACCTCCCCAAGACTACGACGATTATGCCGACCAGCTCCGACATAACATGCTGGCAATACACGAATTAGCCCGAACGCAGATGTTGGCCACCAGTGACCGAATGAAGACGCGATACGACCTCAAGGCCAATTCAGTCGGGTTCCAGGAGAGGAACAAAGTCTGGTTGTACAACCCCCAAGGAGCAAGGGTAAATCCCCAAAGCTTACACCCGCCTGGGATGGTCCATACGAGGTGGTCAAGAGGCTTAATGACGTCGTTTACCGGATCCGTCGAAACCCCAAGGCTAAATTGAAGGTGGTTCATTTAGATCGACTCGCTCCCTACCATGGAGGGGATGTTTCTGATCGGGACGATCAGAATTAAAGGGGGGGCAGTGTTACGAAATTTACCCAAAGCCGACCCTGTTTCATTTCAGTACGACAACAAACGCTCTAAGATAAAAAAAAACGGTTCTCGAAAGGACTCGGCAGCGGAAGGAGTGATGAAGTTTTGACGAGAATTTTCTATGCTGGGGTTATAAAAGAAGCAATGTATTGTGAATCAGCTGTTTTAATGTAAATGAAGTTCTAGAAAAGTGAAAGTAAATATTAGTTGTTATAATTTTAAAATTGAACCCACGGACTATATTACAATATTAATGTTAAGCCACCGGTTTGTCGTTTATTTTTGTTCCTAAATATCAATGAGATATTCTAAGAACGTTTGACGTGATGTTTAAAATCCACCGTCTTGCTATAGGAGCACCACCCTAATTAAATGCATTTTGATGGTAATGTTTAATATGTATTAGATTAAACTATATTACAACAGCTATATTTTGATTATTACTAAAATTGACACTAAGAAAGAGACAGGGAGATAACGAGTGACGGAAGATTTCGTAAGAAGATTTCGCTTCCATCGTTCAGTCTCAATAACTGCCGCTGTTTTTTAACAGTATTTTTTTTCTAGTTCCCAAAAATGAATTCCATTAACCACAAATAATTATATTAAAGTAGTGGCAAAAGGGTGAACAATCCAAGATCCTGAAGGTACAAATTCTTTCAGACTTGTTTTGTTCCAACTTTAAAGTGATTTTAAGGATGAACAATGCCAAGTGGGAAAAGAAATGCGAATTACAACATCTAATTTATACGATCAAACAAGTTTGATGGCACTTAAAAATTTATTTTTTGCAATTCTAGAGTACAGGGCTTATATTATCTTATTTCATCTTACAAATCCAACGGACTGCACGAATCAATGCTGACTACTGAAAAGTTGCTACATTATAACGTTTCGATATCTGATTTTCACAAAAGATGTTGTAATATTTTTATGTACACTTCTCGTCGGGTTCAGTTCAGTCCTTTGATTTATTTAAAAACACAGTCTAACTCACTCTAATTTATGTCCACTACTTTAATATAATTTATATTCACTGAACTATTTACAATCTATCTTTACTATACTAAAGGCAGTCGAATACTGAATGAATCCCATAGCCAGCTGTCCTTATTTATATATTTCTCTGGGAATTCACTGGCAACGAACCATCGGGAAACTTCTTTCATGTGTTCTGGAAGCTTCAAGGGAATTCCCAGTAACGGCAGGAGTCGGCCTCGGGTCGATAGACAAACAATATTTCGGCTTCCCAGAAATATCGGAGGAATGTTGCTTCCACGAATTGGATGATGGCCGATTGCACTAGCTATCGGATGAATTCTCGTAACAATATGTATGCAATCTCAGTAGAGACAATCTAGTTTCATCAAATAACGATTTAGAGAATCTATTTCATGTAAAAATACAAATTCACCAGATTTAAGCTTCATACCTTACAAAATGTGAGTCAACAACAAACGTTTTAGGATTTTTATTGTACGTCTCGTCCTTGATAACAGAGAAACGCCTTGGATAAATGACAGACAATATTGTTTCTCGTCTGTCGACCGTGAACAGCAAATAACAGACAAGCTCTAGATCCACACGAGAACAAAAACTCTGGTAGACTGTAGAGAATAGAAAATTGGTTAAGGAGAATTACGTTTCGCTTGCTGGAAATTCGGGAGTGTGTGTTCGCTGAATATTTCTTTCGTCTGAGGATATAAATTCACCTCGGACAACGCTCACGATACCCGTACGCGTGGTAAATTTATTTCTAAATTAGTAACACCGAACTGCTCACGAAAATGAAATACATGGTGTGGATTTTATTAGAAGGTTGTTATAAGTTGCTGCCACATTTAATGCGATTGAATTTTAAGTTGGTGAAAGAATAAATCATACTTCAACACTTTAGTCACAGCTCCTTATATTTTTTGATGTATATGCAAACATAATTCTGTGTTTTTAAGAAAAGCATGATTAACTTAATTGTATTGGTTATATGCCACCAATCCGATAGTGGAAATCCCTAACTTTCACAAGAAATGTATTTTACCATCAGATAGCTTGCTCATTTCTCTTCAGTGGAAATATTAGGTTTGTTTCTACCCGATGCGCATTCAAGAAAACCTGTTCCAACTAAGTTGTGACGGTTCAGAAACGATGCATCACGATTTGGTTACAGTTTCATGGCGGTACGGATACTGCAGGTAGGAACAAACCTAGAGTGTTAACATTTGTCGACTTCTTAAGTGGACCAAACATACGAGGTTTGGCAATTAAATGACGAGAGTGCGCGCGCAAGAAGCGTTTCAGACGGGTAGGCAGGGAAACGTAAGAATCGTTGTATAGATCGAAGTGTCTTCTATTACAGTACGAAAACATTAAACATGTTTTCATCGCTGCAGTAGTATTTTTTCTACAGAGATTACAAACAAACGGTTTTTTTTGCTTGTGCCAACAACAATGTGTGACAAAACAACAGCAACAGATGAATGTGAAATTTCTCGTTAAATTTAAAAAACTCCAACTGATTTGTATAAATTGTTGAAAGATTCCTATGGTGAGAATTCTCTCTCTCGAGCATATGTTTTTGAATGGTATAAAATGTTTCCTGAAAGCCGAGAGAGCACCAAAGATGGACAATGTCCAGATCGATCTGTGTTTGTTTTAACTCCGCAGTGATTAAAATCAATGAAATTGTGCGCAGAGATCGTCGTATGAGGATTTGGATGATTGCTGAGATTGTAAACTCCGATAAAGAGACGGTCTGAAGAATTCTACAAGACGAAATGAACCTGAAGAAAGTCTGTAGGAAGTTGGCACCTAAAAATTGGACTTCCGACCAAAAGCTCATCCGTCAACAGATCTGCTCAGATTTTCTTGAGAGTTTAGATGAAGATCTTGAATTGATGTAAAAATCATGAACTGCCATGAAACCTGGATATTCCAATAGGATGCTCAAATTAAGTGGCAATCCATGCACTGGAAAGGAAGCAAGGATGTCGAAATCAAAATTGACAGCCATGCTAATCGTTTTTTTCCACATCAACGGCATTGTGATGAGTGGGTTCCAGAGGGTCAACCAAACTTACTATTTACGTCAGGAGTTGTGGACAGATAAGTCGTGAATCTTGCACCAGGGCACTTGCCCATAACGCGTAATCTGTGATTCGTTATTTAGTTCCTAGAGGACCCGGTTAGAGTCGATAGAAGAACAAAAGAAGAGTGGAACGGTGTGTGGCTAGGGGATGAGAGAGGATCATTCTATTGTAGAACATTTTTACAAATAAAACTCTTTTTCATAAGCAATTTCGTTATTGAATAGCCAGACCTCGTATAGTGGACACCTTGGAATACGGCTTGAACGTAGGGCAGTTGACTCCAAATATGGATAGAAGATCTAATTATACTGCACTCCATATTTATTTCACATACCTTCCCTTCTCTTCTGCATCAGTCCTAATAAGATAAATTTTTTAACCATTATAAATTTAAGGTTTTCGCTCGCACTAAGCTAATGGAGCTGTATTTTTAAGTTAATATGATAAATGCCTAAAATCATTTTGAAAATAAACGCATTTGAGAAAAATAAATTTATATAATGAACACCTGTTTAAAAATGTAAAATCCAAGAACTAATACAAAACATGCATAAAAATATTAAAGATATTTGGTCAGTAATCGTGGGGGAAAATGTTCCCAATTAATTCCAGAAATCTTTGGTCAAGATCTGTTGATTAATATTTACTTGTGGTCGCCCAGTAGTCGAAATTAGACCGTATGTCATCAAATTGTAAACATTATTGCGGTTCTTCTGTATATTTTCATAACAAATAAAAGTTGAGAAGAAATCGGAGAACTAGGTGCAATGAACAAAACTGTTCACCTCATATTGACAAATCTATTGAAATAAAAACAAAATAAAAATTCGAAATTTTGACAAATGCATGACCCTCCAAATTTTTGGCAGGAACCGGTACTGTTAAAATGTTCTATATAATAATTGGAAGATTGTTCTTTGCAACTCAAAAGTTTCCGTCATTGCGATTGCACTCGAGTTCATGAATATTAAAGAAAATACATAACCAACAACCCTATCTTTATCTTTAATATAATCTCTATTGTCGCTGACTGACAATTTTTTAAACAACATCTTCGGAAGAACATATTAATAAATCACATATCTTAAATTTCATAATAATTTTTATTAATTTTAATGAAACACACATAGTAAGGCTATTTCGCATGGAAAATATAAAGAAATAATAAATAACCTATTTTTGTTGGAAACTCAGTCAATGAAACTCAAATCCTGAACTTTACCCATTGAATTAAAAACTCACCTTTACTACCGTACTATAATAACCCAACGGATAACAATAATATGAAATGTCAAAATTTAAGTCCCTACAACAACGATGGGCATGACTATCAGGGCAGCTAGATCGTGTTTATTAAAATATTATCAGTTATAAATTGATCAAATAACATAATTCTGATTTTAATTGACAAACCATATTTACAAAGCAATGAAAGTTGCAAACTTGCCAAAGCCCAATAAATGTCGATTATTAAGTAATATAATTTTTCCTGGGTTCTATTTCCATAGCATGACGATGTGGATTAACTTTTTTCAATTAGTTTAGTTTAGTCTTTCACATGGAATCAAACCATCTTATGATGATCTCCAAGTAATCTGGCGCAACTATTACTGTTATTTGTTTGGCATTTATTATATTTTACTTAATAAATGAACGAATATTATAAATTAATTTTAGCATTATATATATCTATATATATATATATATATATATATATATATATATATATATATATATATGTAAAGTGTCGAGACTATTTTGAACCGGTTGCAGCCTAATAATAAATAAAAACCTAAATAAAATCCTAAAAAAGAAAACGTGATATATCTGGAATATTTAGCAATCAGAGAAGCAATAAGATAATTGCAATACTGGTAGCATACTTGACACAAAACTAAACCAGTTTAGTTTTGTGTTAAGTAAAAAAATGTAAAATGATTAGCAGAAAAAATGGTGACTTCACAAGGACTAACGCAGTAGGTAAGTCAAAATTATAATTCTATAATTTTTTTAAATGTATCAATAATTTTAAGAGTGTTAGAATAGATTTGAAAAAGGCCAAAAACATGGCCGAAACGTCATCATTAAAACATATGAAATCTTATCATTTGTAACGACCTAAAATCAAGAAAAAAAAAATATATATATATATATATATATATATATATATATATATAATATTGTTTCAAATATTAAATAGTTTTTATCCATTGAGTATTATTTAAAACTTAAATACTTCCTTAATGTTCTGTAGCAGAACTTCAAACAAAACTTACCAGAAGATAACTGTGTGTTTATAACTCACCTGAAACAATATTGTAACAATTAGCATATTGAAGTTATGAAGAAATATACAAATAAACAACTCAAAAACTAAACAAAAGAAATCCAACGAGGCTCATTACAGCTTTTACTATAATTTCGTGTGGGCTGTTTTTGTATTTACTACATTAACTTGGTAGCAATTTATATTTCAATAATTGGCTACTTACAGATACATTAGGTAGTAATTTATATTTCAATATATCAGTACTACAGATAAAACTACCTAACTTCTGAGTGACTATAAACAATATATTGACTCAGCTGCATGATATTTAATCTTTACTTTAGTACTTTGTATGTGGAAATATTTTAAGAAATAAACGTTCAAGTGAAAACAAATCAAAAAGCCTTTATAACATTTAAAAAAATACTATAGTTTTGTTAAAAAATTAAAAGATTACGTATTTCCCCCAATATAATGTTGCTTTCAAAATTATTATGAAGCTTCATATGTCAATTCTAAACAGTTTATATAGCCTCATAAACAACACTAATATTATAATTCGATCGAGATTTGAAAGAGAAGCTAATGCAACACCGGGTCTACGTTTATTTACAGTTATTTTGTCGAAGTTTTAAAAAGTGGCGTGTTTAGGTTTAGTGAGATTTTCTCTACAAATATTAGGTGCAGTTGTTTGTTGAAAAGCATGTACTACCTTTTAAATATGTGTCCTGATAACTCTAGAATTTGTTTATAATGTAAGTAAGCTTCCTACACAGGGGCGGGTCTCGGGAGGAGCAATCCCTCCCTCCGAGAGCTTTAAGTTCATTGAGTTTAACACAATAGAACGATGAATTATGTCATCCACAAGCTTAATATATAGCCATTTTTGAAAGTTTATAGCGAGAATCCACTATTTTTAATACAACAACCCAGGAAATTCTGTTTTCGAAAACATACAAAAGTTTAGGTACATTTCATACAAGATCCCCCCCTGACGTATCTGATCGAACTCCCCCCCCAAGCTTGACTCTGAATCCGCCCCTGGTCCTGCATAAATGCTAATATGAATTAATTAATGCATTTCATGACATTAAAATTATTACATAAAGTTTAAACCCATTTTAATTGAAGGGTTGCAGATCACCCACGCAGGAGGTTGAACTGAAATTATACAGGAAAGGCTTCTGTTACAAGTTAAAAATCAAGGAGTTTTAACATTTCTTTCATGGAGGAATACTAGAGAAATAGTTTTTCCCCCATTTGTGCTTCCCTTATTTTTTCAAAAACGGCTGCATCATACTTGCAAAATTAAGATAAGTTTCGGGTTGGAGCTGACCCCCACGGAGGTTGAGATATGCACAAAATATTTCCCAGTGATTTAAAATTCAAGTTTATTTTTTAAACGGTCGATATTTTTTTTTATTTTGTTTTGATTGGTCCAACTGGTATAGTCCTTGACTTTGCTAGTTCCGTTTTTTCCTTTTCACAGTTGTTCTATTGTTTGATCTAAATATAACGGGTGAACCAGCCTTAATGTTAATTGTAGACCACACTTAATAGTCAAGTTTGGTTTGAAATTTCTTATCAGGCTTCCAACATTCAGTCATTGGCAAATGCAATAATGGATATGTATACCATTGAGCGGCGCGTCAAGGTGGTTCAATACTTTTATGAAAATGGGCGTTCAATTCAAAACGCATATCGTTCACTTAGTGATTTTTTGGTTAGTATAATCGCCAAATGTGCGCACAATCGGAAAAAATTTACTTAAATTTCAACAACCCGGGTTTGCAGGAGATGTGAAAACACCTGTGCGTGTTCGAGCAGTACATTCTGCGGAAAACATTGCTGCTGTTCGCGAAAATGTGGCAGAAGAACCGTCCGTCAACCTCGACTCGCCGTCGTGCTCAAAAAATGGTACATCTCACAGACCTCGCTGTTGCGAATTTTGGGAAAAACTTAAATTTAAACGCCTACAAGGTTCCATCATCACAAGAACTAAAGCATGCGGACCATTTGAGGTCACTATGCCAAATGGTTGTTAGTACAAATAAGGATTCCAGACTGCTTGTGGAAAAGCCGAGGCATGCGGAAAGAGTGACTGATGCGATTTACGAGCTGGCGGCATCATCAAGTCGTACTTCTCCGAAAATGAGGTTGGCTAAGCAGTTACAATGAAGTTTTCACTATTGCGAGATGATTTTTGCACCGGAATTGAAAGATATGGATCTGGACGATATATGGTTCCAAGAAGATGGTACCACTTGCCACACAGCTAACGAAACAATGGCTCTTTTGAGCGAAAAATTCAATGGCCGTGTTATATCACGGAGTGGTGATCTCAATTGGCCGCCAAGATCATGCGATTTGACACCATTGTGGTCTTTTTTTGGATTTATTGAAAAAAGGAGTACGTACATTTACAACAATTCAAGAACTAAATGATGAGATAACTCAACACAGTAACCACCACAATCATATTGAACCTCAATTATGCCTCAGCGTCATTGAAAATATAGATCATCGAATGAAGGTTTGACGCCGAAGCCGTGGAGAGCATTTGGCCGATATTTTGTTTCACTCATAATTGAACCTATGATAAGAGAACAACATTGAAATAATTTCCTAAATACTCAACGTTTTATTTACAATTCACGTCGGATCTTATTAATTACTTTATTAAACTTATACTCTCGCGCATTGACCGGACCATGTGTGTGAAGTTCAGCTTTATAAAATATGAGCAATTAGCCTAATTTTCACAACTATTGTAACAATTCAATTAGTGTTAATTCAATAAATTTCAAATAGGGGGATATAATCGCCCATAGCCAACGCCCTCACCCAGCAAATATCAACAGGGCACCCCAGCCCTTCTCTTAAACAGCCATATCTTGATATTCAATAAACAGCATTATGCCACATCGTTTGATGCCTCACAAATCACAAAAGCATTTCATATACTCTCGCATATGGCGAGAGACCGAAACTGAAACAACAGTTCCCATCAAATCACGCAAATGTACACCCCGCATAACTAAATACATCCAGAAACACACAGTATATTATGTAGATCCCCAAACGTTTATTTATGTTGGATCTCTCTGCAGTCAATGTACGAAATAGTGTATTACCTACTCAGTCGACATTCATATGTTTATTCATCCATACATCGTTATCATCTGGTTGCGTTCCTCTCGATGATTCTCGTTTGTTACAAGCCAATGATCCATTTCCCTTCCTCTGTTCTTGTCATATGGGAGAGTTTTGGTTAACCGTAAAAGAAGGCGTAATGTATAACGAATTTATCTCACTTGATCGGGTATACATGGTACGCATTATAATTGTATCAAACGCAGGTGAAATCGAGTCCAGACATTTTAATTTCAGGTTTGAAAAGGATTTTTCTGACGAATTATGTAAGATATAAGTAGAACGTTGATTTTTTTTAACAAAATTTATTACATCATTCAATGTGAAATCAGAATATTTCGACTCCATGACCTTGATCACGCCCTTAGAGTGTAGATACGGTTTAGAAAGTCTTCGTGAAGTCGAGTGAATAAACAAGTATAATAGGAAACTAATACACAATGACAACAAATACCTATACTCTCTTCATTCTTTTGTCCGCAAGACAATGTATATGATATAATCCCACAACATTGTGGGAAGCGCAACTGATGAAGGTTCCCGACCAGAAACAATATTTATCATGTACATTGTCTTGCGTACAAAAGAATGACACCTCGAAGAGTGTATTCAATATCTCGACAAGTGAAGTAACCTGAGAATTTTATCGTGACATTCTGTCCTAGGAGTTAAGGGAGAACAGCAATTACACGGAACGGCTCCAGATTTCGAAACCCTGTGTGCTAGTTTCCCCGAAAATCCCAGATGTCGGTCTTAGATCTCGCGTCTACAAACAAATACCTAATTATAAATTAATAGGTAAACTGGTTTGCAGGATAAAATAACGGTTTCAAAAGTCACAATATGAAAATAAATATTAATTAAAAGAGCTGCCAGTTTCGGAATTTAAACACTTCATTATCAAGTCCAAAGTTATAAAAATTTTAATAAAATAGAATGAACCTATCAATATCTATATTTTATATAGACATCTAATATTGTAGTTGTCTGTTTGTTTGTTCAAACATCACGTCAAAACTAGTAACCTGAATTTAAATGGTTTTTTATTTCTTGAAAAGCTTCTAATGTGACATAATATATTTTTAAAAAACCGGCTTAAAGAAAAAACAAAAGTAACTTAACTAAAAAGCAAAAAATTTATTTTTTTGCAACAATTGAATACTTTTTTTGAACTCGGTGCCAAGTTGAACAGCAAAGTTACAAAGTATAATTCATAAATATACTTCCCAAATGATTTTCACTATAACTTGGCATTATATGTATTAAGAAAGTTTTGCATATGATTCCAACTTAGGTGGATCCAGGTATTGTAGATAATTTGAGTATCTCAATTTTTTTAGATCTGTTAATTATCAGACATTTTGTTTTTATTCCAATTACAGTCATCTATATCCTATTCGAATTTGTTTAATACATCAGATTTTTCATTAAAAAAATCATTATACAAGGTTTAGTGATATAGCATAATATAATGGACTTTTCAATTCTAATAAACTTTGACTCATACCAATTTTAGATATAAAAAAAAGTACTTCACTACTAAGGCTGCAGCCAGAGTTGCTCCGGCATCGGCAGAATTTTTAATCTGGCGTATACGGCCTAATACGCCTGTTCGAATGTTGTGGTCAGATTCATTCAGTTTTCTGGTGAAATAGGATAAACCATGTCATTTGAAAAAATGGATTTTGATTCGCAAATTTAGTTATTGGAAATGAGTCCTTTGCTGAAAATATTATTGATCGAAAACGAACACGATTTTTGGATAAAACCTAATACAAAAAAGAACCCAACCTAGATCTCTGTGATGATAGGTCTTATCTCTTGAATCCTCCGACGCTTTAATTTCAAATACTACTGTAATTAATGTCTAAGTGCTTCTTGGGAAATAACAAAGTTCTTTGATCGCATTGTTGGCGAATGCACTATCTTATAACAAAGTCGCACCTAGGAGCGCCACATAAAATTCTGAAGATCTCCCTTTCAAATTCTTCCAATTTGAAAGGAACTTTATGATTACATAATCTTTAGAAATTTCTGTGCTACCCTGTATATTACAAATAAAATTCTCTTAGTTACGTCAAAAATCAAATAATACACATTGTCAAATATTTTAATTTAAATCTTAGAATAGTGCCTTTTTAATCCGTAGTTTCTTAACCATTGACAACGGGGTCTGATCTAGACCCCGAAACGTTTGGAATATACAGCAATTTTCTTTAAACTGTGGTGTTATTTCCCAAGAAGCACTTAGACATTGAAAAATATGCCACAAGTATCATTCAGAAAACAACTACTGTAATTATTCTTTCAGAATCAACCGTACATTTTTTTTAAAATTAAATACTATTTTAAACTAAAATTGTGAAAGAAATTGGAAAGTATCCCATACTAGATTGAAAGTATCCCAACTAGACTGTCGTGCACAGCCGAAAAAAAAAAAAAAAATTTCGTCCGATCGTCGGCAGATACGGCAGTGTATAACGGTCCTACTCTGATCACCTCTATCCAGTAACATTGTTTTGATTTTTGACTGACTTCAGCAGTGTACGAGAGTTAAAAATTCGGCCGATACCGGTGCTACTCTGACCGTACCCTAAGTAAAATGGATATTTTTTGTTATACCTATTATTGATGATTGTTTCGGTGATTCCTTGGTGAAAATTTATATTTTAATTATATTAAAACACTAACCACTTTTTAATTTGTCCTGCCTTGTAACCTTAACATATAGTCCACGTCTACGTTTCTTATCTTATCTCGCACTGCTGTTGTTATTGGCCAGATGTCTGCGCGGTAGAGTACCTAATATATTTTCCACGATGCTATTGAACAAACATTGCTTTCTATCCTGTCTTACAATCTCAGTCCATAGCAAACAAATAGATTTAAAAAGATTAAAACTAACAACTTTTGAATAACTAATGTTCTTTTTAGCTGCTTCTTTATTGCACTAAGATTGAACTTTTGGGGTAGTACTTTTTGAGATATTTAAAAAAAACTAACTTAACAGAATCATCTTCATAGGACTTCTTTAGGAAGCAATTTTAGACAAAGATAATGTCGCTCAAACTGATGTAAAATCACCACTAGTGTAGTAATCTCCGTTTGGCATTAGAGTTTCTGAACACCTTCATAAAAGCGCTAATCGTTGTTCACATTATATACACAGTGGTGGTGTCCGAGAATTAACTAATGTCGCCTCATACATTAAAATCCAATAATCTTTTTTCATTCATAGAACATACGTTTCATTTAACATTTTACATCTAAAACCTAACAAATACACGCTTCAATTTCAGTACGGATAAGTATATTCTAAAACTGAATTACTTCAGGATGTACCTAATGCCTCCCAACGGAATCACTGAACTTTTTTACTATTATAAAATTCCCTCACCAGGGACGAACTTAATAAAGTTTTCCCCGGGTAATCTCTACAACGTCAACATTGCACTTTTCTTAAATACCAGAAACGCTGTGGCATAATTCACAATTTTATCTCTCCACGAGAGCAACTATTCCAACAGAAACTTCTTGTCATAGCGTATCCGCATTCACTGCGCCAATTCCTAGATAAACCCCGTACACATTTGAATATAACTTCCATAAAATCATCGGCCTGCCGGCCGTTCTAACCTCCAGAGCGCGCTGCTGCGTGAAACTCCCAACTTCCAAACCATTAATTCGATTTTCCGAATGTGGATGGGTCAAGCTAAGTCAGATCCCAGAAGCAGCAAGCAGTTTCCAGCTCACCCGTTGCTCGTGACCGGAGTGTCCACTGGCGTCCAGCTATTTACTAGTCAAATGATTTACTATAATACACATCCTGTCAAATCCAGCTGGCGATCCTAATAGAAAGAAAACAAAAGACCGCAAGCATGCAGCGGCAGACCGATCGGATGGGAGCTGCTAGCTGAAGACTGAAAATAATTGCCTTGCAACGGTCGCCGGGTACGGTATCAATGAGAAATTTATTCGCTAACCACTTGAGAGAGGTTTTCGAGTCTCAAGCGTACGCCATGTCCGGGAAGTATTGACAACTGAGTTTTGTCGGATTTGAAGGAAATTGTTACGTCATCTCTTAGTTGCTGTTAATTCAGAATGAATAAAGTTGTCGCTTAATCATTTTTATATTTATTCAAATTCGACCCCCCAACATTGGGATCTTGTAAATTACTGGAGATACCAAGTTTAAATGGGGGGCAAATTTTCGTAATTAAGTGCTGGAAGAAATGCCGTTTTTAGGGATCCGTATATACAATATACGGATACCCTAAATAATAATATCAATCCGGATTTCCCCCTCTTTCACATCACAGAAATTTTCTCCTAAACTACTGGACGGAAAAGGTTGAAATTTGGTATAGTTTGGTGACCCAATCAGGAGTACTTATCGTAAATGAAAAAAAAAAAGATTTTAGGGGTACTTCTGGGGAGGGGGAACTAAAAAAATCGAAACCGAAACTATAAGTAACATTTTGAAAATAAAATAGATTTATATCTAGGGCCTGACTTGAATTTTACCCGAAAAATAAGGAGAAACCTCGACTATTCATTTTGGTGGGCAAAATACAGAATTAAATGGAAAATATAAGATTAAAATTGTTTCTAACACATCATTTAATACATCAAATGAAAAGGCTCATTATGGGGAAAACAAATGGTTTGGATTTTGGGCTCTTGGGGCCAGGGCGAAAAACGTACTTCTATTCAAGAAAAAATTATGAAATTCGGGCAGCACAATATACACCATCTAAAATAACAACACCCTTAATTTGGTTGACCCACCCCCACTCCAGAGGGAGACGGGGGGTAACTGCCCCCAAAAATCAAGATTTAAGTTGCTATCGAATTCTACGCATTTTTCTACGTCCGACACTCATTTTCGTAATTTTCCTGTTATTTTTAATTTTACCGATTTATCCACAAAAAGTAGGGGATTTTGGATGTTGGGGCCAGGCTAAAAAAATACTGGTATTTAAGATAAAATTATGATCAATACATATATGTTTTTTTCATATTTTTAAAATGAATATTTTAAAATATATTGACAAAAATATTTTAAAAAATTTAAATTTCCCCTTTATTCCCCAAAATATATGACCCACAATTTTTTGTTTACAGGAAAAATACGAAGAAATTCCTAATATTAATTTTGGGGGCCAAATATTAGAAATAAACGGCAAATTAACAATATTTTTTAAAGCATTATGCAATACATTAAATGAAAGAGGTTATTATGGGAAATACAAATGTATTTTTTCATATTTTTAAAATAATGTTTTTAAAGAATATTAACAAGATAAAGATAAAATTACTCAATCCCTCGTTTTATTTCCGATCTACAAGGAAAAAAATAGGCTTATATGGGCTTACTTGAACTTTACAGGATAAATGTTGAGAGGAAAATTATAGAATTAAACGGAAAACAAAAAAAATAACACTTGTCCCATTATTCTGTATTTGGATAGAAATTTGTCTTTAAAATTTCTAGGTTAATGTTTTGAAAATTTTGAACTTTTTTAAATAACTCAAACAATTTCGTTTGTTATTGTAGGAGTAGTGGAGTAATAATAATGTTTTAATATTTTAGATTGTTAATAGCGTTTAAGTGTTTTGGAAAATCTTGTCAGAAATTTACAAAATAACGAGAAAAAGATAGTAACTACTACAGAAAACTAAATTGTAATTATTTCAATCGTCCCAAAAACCTAAGATTTCTAAATCAGTATATATATATATATATATATATATATATATAGCAGCAACAGGAAAATAATTTTCTGATTTGCGAGTTTAGAGGAATTATCTGTAACTGAAATCTCATAAATCTCATAACGTTATAATACAGTAACTGCCACTTAAAACAAAGTTATGGGAAAAACTAATTATACTCTCAGTGAGCATATAAACTGATAAAATCCTTACAAAACAAATACCTAGAATTCAGTCTTGCGAAAAGTATTAATATTTAAATAACTCAGCTCTCATAAAACACACTCATAGTAATTTTATTGTATTATTCTTCATAACTGTTCAGGGTCAAGGCAAACAGATTTTTTTAGAACACCTCATAAATTGTGATTTAGATATGTAATAAACCACGTACAATATTTTACTTAAAAACCGTGTTTTTTGTGAAGTATTTCCAATTATTATTTCTCTTAAGGACTTATTTGTTGTACATGCAGAAGGGAACATTAAATTTTTCGGGGTTGCTACAAACCTGGATAACCGAGAAAATTCAAAGAAACTAAAATGTGGTTTAAAGCGCAGTCAAAGGAATAACATAACTTGGAAAAGTAACAGTTGAAAATATCAGCATTTGTCGTAATATACTTCGAAAAAGTATTTGCAAACAACAGAAGTGCAAAAAATTAAAAATACCCACAAATATAAAACACGAAGTTCCCTTTTTTTCAGTGTTACTGGGAGAACACCCTGGCAAATGTCATTTTAAGGCATCAAATAGCTGTATTTATTGTAAGTACCCTTTCCAGTAGGAATTTATTAGGTCAACTTACCTGTTATCAAAAAGGCAACCACAATGTAGATTTGTGGAACACGTCAGAGTTACTAAGTACTTCATTACGTCACATGAAAGTTCATGAAAGAATATAGAATATGATACTTGGATTGCAATCGTTGTAAGTTTAGAAAATACTAGCCGTTAGCCGCGGTTTCACCCGCGTATGGAATGTTCCAGCTTCGCAAAAAGAAATAACTTATGAAACATATGGATTATCCTAAATAAAAATTTTCTAACTTGTTTAAACCACCATACTTAGCTATAAATCCACCAATCCCGAATATATTTCACCCAAACTGTAAGTAGTTATGGGCGACCCTATATTACAATTTTATTCGACATTTTTCATCACCTTGAATAACTTTAACCCTACTTCACCTTATATTGCAACCATCCAGTATATCCTGCTGTTTATTTGTCACCCAATATAACTTTTTGAACACCTGACTATAACTCTTCTCTACTATATATTTCAGCTATGCAACTGCTTATGGTCTACGCTGTATAACAATTATTTCTGATATTTTGTGAACCACCTTTTAAAGTACAATTTCTCTTTACCTATATTTTAATCACCCTTTATATGCAGCTTTTTCTAACATTGTGTTAAACACATTTTAATACTATAATCTTGCTTCTCCCCATATTTCAGATATTCCATATAGTAGAAGGCAATTGTTCAGGGTCTACCCTATATAACAATAATTTTTTAACTTTTTTAGATCCACCCTGATGGAAATACAGGTGGAACCCTTGGTGTGTCACAAATTTAAAAACACAGTTTTGCACCCTAACACCAAACTTTTATTTAAACACTCACCCCAACTGCAACTGCTTATTGGCCACCCTATATAACAATTTTATTCAACATTTTTTTAACCACCCTGTATAACCATAATTTTACTCTACAAAATATTTCAACCACCCTGTATGTGCATCTGCTTAGGGGCAACCAAATATAAAATTTTTAAATATTTCTAATCACACTGTATGAACTATAATTTTACTTCGATCCAAGTTTCAGATATTGCATATATGTAACAGCTCATGTTCTATCCTACAAAAAAAATTATCCAACCTGTTTGACTATAAATCTCAACCACCTTGTACTTTGCAACTACTTATCGGCCACCCATTATAATATTTTTTGTACCACCCTGTATAATAAATCCATCAATGCCAAATATATTTCACCAAAACCGCAACTGCTTATGGGGCACCGAAAATAACAATTTTGTTCAACATGTTTTTGAATCACCTTGTATGTATTACAACTACCCTGTATACGCTAGTGCTTATTGGTCAACCAATATAACATTTTTTAAATAATTATCATAACACTTCTTCACCCTATGTTTCAACTATCCTATCTTTGCAACTTATGAACTAAGCTATGTCACATTTTTTCCTTACATTTGTCAAGATATATTAAAGTATAATTTCTCTCCACACTTCATTTAAACTACCCTTCATTTACAACTTTTTCTAACCTTGTTTGAATGACACTGTATAAGTACAACTTTACTGCGCACCATACTTCAGACACTCTATATATGCAAGTGCTATGTAACAAATTTTTTCTAGCACTTTTTACCCACCCTGCATAATTCTAACTTTAAGCTACCCTATATTTCAACAACTTTTTATATGCAACTACTTATTTGCCATCAAATATAACATTCTGTACTACCCTGTGTCCGTAGAATCCTACCCCACCCTATATTTCAACCATCCGGAACAGCTTGTAGTTCATACCATTACTTTAAAATATTTGTAAACCCCCTGTATAGCTGCAATTATACTCCGCTACATATTTCAACCATCCTATATATGTAACTACTTCTGGATATAAAACAAGTTTTTAACCACAACATAAACTATAATTCCACTCCACCTTATATTTCATACACCCTGTATAAACAACCTATTTCATAACTATGGTATCTTATGAACATTATCAAAGATCCTAACTGCTTAACTAACACATTTTTTTAAGTTTTTTTATTCACTGTATAAATATTCTACCCTTTTTCAACCACTTGGTATATGGAACTGTTTATGGCCCACTCAATATAACACTTTTGGACCACTCCGTATAACTCCCCCTTATTTCCACCACATAGTATATATCCATCTGCTTATAGAACACTAAATATAATTTTTTAAGATTTTTTAAATCCATGTAATTCTACTCCGCTCTAAGTATCCTATATACAGAACACCCTGTAAAATTACGCTTGATACATGTTGATTTTTGTTAAATCGAAACAGGCTACATCTGCACATTCCGAATTTTGAATAAAAGCTAAGCTGAGGCCATTATCAAATATTTTGTGCATGCGGTGGAACCAATTGCGTAATTGAATGACCTAACATGGTAGAAGTTTTTTCGCTATATCTACCGTTTCTGTGAATTTAGAGACATAAAATGTCTACCAGATTTTAAGTCAAACTATAGGCTTCCCAACAAAAAAGATTCAGCAAAATCAGTTATGTAGTTCTTACGTGATGCTCGAACAAACAAACAAACAAACAGACAAACTTACAATTTTATAATAGTATAGATATAACTGACACTATTGTGAAAGTAAACAAGGTCATTCTTAAATTTACCTTCAGCAACTACAGAAAATACAATCCGAAACATATAATTGATATGTGAACAGAGACACTAAAAGTAAGTACAGAAGTAAAACGGGAAAACCTTAGACCAAAAATCGAACAAAAGAAACCTCCTACTCAGGTAAAGAGACTTTCCCCCGAAGCACAAATTTCTCCCTTTCCTGAATCTCTTTTCTTTATCCTCCCCCACAAGGAAGTAGTGTAAACCATGAAAGTTGGAAAGAGGAAAAAAATACAGAAGTGTAAGCGTGAGGGCTGTTGGTATATAAAGAAAGATAATACAGAAAAATGAAGTCCAATTAATAAAAAAAGCACGATTAAGTAATATAAGTCTTTAAAGGCAAGTATAAAAATGTTTTACAATATTTCCTTACTCAAAAAAATAATTAAAATAATTTGGCCAGAAACACAGAATGACATAGTCTGGTCTAGTCTAAAGTCAAGGATTGTCATGAAAGATTTTTTTATATTATTAGATCAAAAAACGAAAAGAAAATATGACAATATTTCTGGTTTACACATTTTTAACAGACTTCAAAAAAGAAGGAGGTTCTTAATTCGTCTGTATGGTTTTTTATTTGTTCAGCGATTACTAGAAACCGGCTCAAGGAATTTGGATCGTTTGGATTCTGTTAAGGGGGATGGAGTCAATGACATAGCTTAAGTATACCGTTTTGTTAGATAATCCTCAAAAATGTTGTTCTTATATAGTCACTTTTGGCTTTTTAGATAGTATTAAAAAAAATAAATTCTTTCTGTTCGAAACCCAGACTGTAATAAATTGAAAATAGATAGTAAATAAATGGCTTTCATAATATCTAAAATTGTTATCATAGACAAGTAATTAGAATTAAAAACTGCATCTAAACATGCCATATAATCGCTAAAAAATTTATGATTTTTTTTAATGAAATAACTTTTTTGCAAATTTGCTGTTCAACTTAGTACCGACTTCAGAAAAAGTATTTAATTATTGTAGAAAAAATATTGTTAATTTTTAGTTAAGTTACTTTTTCTGAAGTTGGTTTGCTATAAAAATGCTTTTATTTGTGATAGTTTAGCGTTAAAAAAGATTGATGACATTTGTTCACAAAGAGGTAAAACAAGATCCCCGTTTTAAACCAAGCTCAACGATTTTTGTTCTTTATCGTGACGATCTCTATCTTCATCATTATTATCTTTTATTACTTCTAACAAACGCTACGCACGACAAATACTAGTGAAGAAGTAGCTTGGTGTCAACGTCACGTGAGTTGAAGACAAAAGCAAAAAATCGTTATTATTGCTAGTGGTGCACTGCTGGTACTGCTCGTACTCGTCAACTTCTTAGTGTTGTTACTGGTATGTGTGGATGACCTTTTCAAGGTTAAAGGAATGTCCATTGCTGAAGAACTATGATGATACTTTGAAGTATCCGGTGCACTGTACGAGGGTTGAGAAATGCGGATAGCTAATGAAATTTGTACGTAGCCTGTAGAATGTTAAGAGTTGTTCAAAGTTTTTGGTTTTATTTTTCCTCAGCAAAATCAATTTTTGTAGGGAACGCTTTTTAACGAAGGCCAACACACACATAAAAGTCGATGAGTATGGCAGTGAAATGTAAAAATTGCATTTGTTTCGACACTTCGTTCCCACCGACACAACACTTCTTTGACATTAAAATACCCTACAACTCTGTTTTCTGTGCAAAAAAAGAACCATGTTCTATATTAAGAGTCTCTTTGCTTACAGAAAATCAATAAATTGTAGTAAATAAACTAATATAACATGCAATTAATATACAATACAATCACAAAATTTGCTTTTCGTTTAAAAACCTTCCAATTTTCTGTTTGTGATATTTTAAATTAGAGACTTGGCATATATCAGAAGAACATTACTAAAATGGGCAACGTTATCAAGTTTGTGGTAGCGAAAAAGATAACAAACTTATATGGTGATTAAACTGAAAAATGGTAAAGCTGAAAGCATTAAATAACAAGTTCAAGCAGTGACCAGAATGGCGCTGGTGCAGAAAGAAGGTATGACCAAGGATATATAAATTTTTTTTCTTACATCTCTGTAAAACGTTCTAAAGAAATTTGGCGTGCTGTTTAAAATCCACCCACCCCCTTGCTTGAAAAATAAACTGGAGATGCTTTGATATTTAAAAAGTAGATTTGAATTATAATAATTCAGCAAATTATATGTTTTAATTAAGAACAAAATTACACATTAACATTAATACTTCAACTGTAACAAAATAATGCCAATTATTTTAAAACTCCTGAACTTTATATCCATTAATAAGAACGACACTCTTTTTTAGACATACTTCTACTTCATTTCAATTCATCGTGACCATTTAGTAAAAAGTCTTCAATACAATTCTTCAGTTTTTCATAAGATCTTTAGCTCTTCTTCTTCTGTTCTTCTAAAGCACTGAAGTTCTTTAGTTCCTCAGTTCTTCCATATGATTCTGCAGAAAATGTTATACTATGAAATAGTTGTTTAGATGTACCAGAATATAGTTGTATACAAATATATTCTTCTGTTTCGTTCATCTATAACACACATTGTGTTCGAAAATGACAATTCTACAATCCAGAAGTTGAAGCGTAATTTGTAATAATTTCCCGTGTTTAATGATGTTAAACGGTGGCAAAATTAAACTCAATTTCCCATCAGGGAAATGAGCTGTCTTTAATAGTGAATTTAACAGATTATTCTCTGCCCCTTCGGATGACATTTGCTGTTGTTTATCTCGATGGATTTGCGGGTTGTGGATCTGTGAATCATCAACAAAGGAAGGGATCATCTCTATTCTCCCTTGACGTATGAATGAATTCTAAATGAATTGTGGCAATTGAACTTGATAATTAACAAGATGTTAAAGAATATCCAACAGATATATTCTAATAATAGTATCATTCTTAACAAAGCAGAACAACTCAAAGAACACTTTTAAAATAGTGTTACTAATGTAACTTTAATTCTGAAAACAAAATTATTCAAGAATGTTAATGGCTCGTGGTCACCCATTTGAAGTAATGGTTTGAGCATTAAATCGAATACCGTCTTCAAGTGAATGTGAACCTAATTACTTTCTATGAATTTATATGCCTGGTTAGCACATTTAATATTCTGAAGAAATGAAAGTACTTTCAAAGCAGGTACAGTTATTGAAACATGTCTCATAGCAGTAAAATTAAATATACTCCAAGTGTATATTGCAAATGTGGTAGGTATTGTCTAGATAAACTACGAGGGTCATTCAAATTTCCATGGTGGCTCTTGAATTCGTCTTGTAATAAGATAAACGATACATACATGGAAACGTTGTGTTAAACATCAAACGAGTGATCGAAAACCAGAAAAAGTAATGTTTTAAAAATCGTGAAAACTTTAGACCCTTGTGTGAAACAGAATTGACTAGCTTGTGACTAAGAAGAAACACTGAAGGGGCTGCTGTGAAAGTTATAACTTTCTGGACGTTTCAAGAGTTCATAGGAAGATATTTTGGAAATTCTTTACAACAATGTGCAACCGCATATAGTTTAATTTATCTAACAGTAAGAGAAAGTTATATATTAAACGGCATTTGAGTCCATCAGCACCCAATTTCTTTTTTTGTCTTTTCGTCCTAGTTGCTGGTCAATGTCATTTCGCGATATAACTCTATTTTAGTATCAATTCCACTTGGATTATGTCGAATCAAAAGCCACTAAACAAGTCAACTTCATCAAGAGGTTTTCCAGTAAATTCACTAGGTTTGAAACTTTCAGAATTTTGTACTACGCGTTTGTATATCCTATTCTATCTTATTGTTCAGTCATTTGGAGACCCCATTGGGATTACCAAATTAAATCACTTGAAAGACCTCGTAGATCCTTTCTTCGTTATTCTTCTTTCAAATGTGGCCAGCCTATGCATTTTACAAACCACAACTACTCTAACATTGCACAAACACTTAAAATTCCTGATCTGTAATCATCATTGACAAGAAGTGATATTGTTTTTGGTTTTAAAATCATTAACAACAAAATAGATTGTATTGACTTTTGGGTAGGTTAAATTTTCACATTCCTAAGCGACATCTACGACACACTTCTTATTTTTATGAGTCTGAATATCACTGGTTATCGCCGATGGAAAGAATATCGGAACTTATGAATAATAACTGTTCGTGGCTTGATTTGTATAATTGTAATGTTGCTAATGTTAGTATTAAATCAAAAGCTATATTTAATTATTCTTAATCATTTAAGTGTTGTTTTATTTTAATTTGTTAATTTATTTTTGTACCGTTTGTTTGTATTCTTATATTTTGTTGTATAATTTTATGTAATGTAAACGGTGTTTTACCCCGTAAATTATAAATAAATCAACACTGATCATTTCTCAGATATAGCTTTAGCAAGGGTTCATTGTTGAGAAATGATGGATGGTTCAGATTAAGAACCACAGGTCCCAAAAATATGCATTTTTGTGCTTTAAAATTCTTAACTCTGTCACTGAAAGGGTTAATAGAAAATTCAGGTAATTGCAGTGCACAAACCAGATTTCTATTGACTTGCACAGTTACAAAAGGAAAATATTTGATGCTTCCATTTTCAATGCGAAAGACATATTTGGAATTATTTTGCCGGTTCGTTAGTGTTTTAGCTCTTCTAGCAATAGATTTTTCCAACCTAAATCGAGGTCGATTGACGGTGCCCCGATTTCTGAGTTGTTTACCATCATAGAGCTGGTTTCCTTAAGTTTTCTCTTTTTTATAATTTTCCTCTTTGAACAAGATCTTTGTTTTATTTCAGCCTGTCCTATGGCTGCCGGTGCTAGTTAAAACATGGTTGTGCAAATTTGATTTGTCCATATGCCTTCTGGAAATGTAATATTGGTGTTCTTTTTTTCTTACTTCTAAAGGTCTTAAAGCACCGGTAAGTTGTCCTGAACAAACCCAGTAGAGGATTTTTTTTAAGATTTACTTTGTAATTGAATATGTGATGTCTCTGACTTAAAAAACAAGAATATGCCATAATATAGCAAATACCTACCCACCAAATTATCTGAATTTTTAAATCATCAAAAGAGAAGAACAACTATACTTCCATATCATTGAGGTTAGAATATTGTAGTAACTTAAAACAAATAACCAGGGTGATTATAAATGTACAGTACAACATAATTAAAATGCTTCCTAACAATCAATAATTTAATTTTGTTACAAAAAAACATTTTTATATTTTACAGATTAACGGACTTCATAAAAGTTGTAAATAATTAACATAATACAACACTGTACACCAAATAGTACATTCACAGTTGTTAAGTATCAATAAACAAAGTAAAGATTGTAAACAATAAAAGGTGCTCATTCTGTACAAATTAATCACCTACCTATCTAGCAATTTCGGAAGTAGGTGCTAAGCAAATTTACAATACTGTATTTAGTGCTTCATCAAATTTGATTTTTGCTTGGCACAGACTTAATTTAGTTGCCATTGATTTTTCTATTAGTCGGTTAGTCGTAGTTCACAGGTATACGAATAAAACGACCTTGGTTCTCTTTGTTTTAATGAGTCCAATTGTTAAAATTAATTATACTATATTATACTATGCATATGCTTGGATATTTTAAAAATCGCGATTAAAACTTCCAGTTCCCGCACTATTACGTTGGATTTTAAATATTTATAAGAAAATATCTGTAAGACACTTCCCTGGTGCTTTAAATACTGGCTTTTTCGGCGATTTTCTGAAAAACTACATGTTACAAGTCATAGAAAAATATCTATGACCACCTCGAGATATTCCTTAACAGTATAGTACCTAGAACCATGCGGATTTGTCAACAATCTCAAATTTCAGTCCTTTATTAGATTTGAAATTTCCCCAACCTGAACACTAAACTTCACTAAACAAAAAATAATTATTCAAATACGTTCGCATAGACAAGAAATCAGGTAAGTAACATACAAAAAAAAACACGCCCAATTGATAGCCTCCTCCTTTTTGGAAGGTCGTTAAAAATTTGTATTATAGTTTAACATTTTTAGTGATTTTTTTCATAAAAACTTGATTTTGACTTCATAAATTTAAGGTTAATGTCAACTCAGAATAACATTAGATCGATAGTTATATCTAGTTTTGCAATACTCTCTGGTGTAGAATAAGAAATGTTTAATTAATATCTGAATATTTCTGTTGACTAATACGAATCAACCATAAACATATACACAAGTATTATAAATCTCTTCGATCAGAAATTAATGTCTGTGCAAGTAAGCCCTGGATATCTCCATTAATCTCTACTTTACACGAGACTCTATTAAACTCTTGTCCCAACTACTTTATGAAGCCACAGGAGGAAGTTTAATGGCCCTTAGATCACTTAGTCCAGATTAATTTGAATAATTAGCCCCAATATATTCTCTAGTAATTTCTTATAGATAGATGTATCATCATTATATCCAAACTTGAATAATATGCCACACTTTACAAGGTTTTATCCCAAAAACATATTTATTTAAGCATCTTTGCAGGCAAAATTGGAATTTGTTCAATAAAATCATTGACACAGCATTCTGACAAAGTATTAGGTTGCCAAGAAGATAACAACATTGTAATTGGCTTGAAGGACCTCTAACACTTTTATGATGTTATGATTTTGACATTCGTTGGATATTTGTCACAGGTTATTTGTATGAATTATAATCTCTAAGCTAAGACGAAGGATGACCAAGAGTCTGATATGCAAACTGAAGTTGATGGAAGCCAAATCAAATTTGATGAGCATCGTCATCTTCCGAGAGAGAATAAATATATCGCACCCTACTAAGACGTCTTGAATTCCCTAAAAAGCCCAATATTTGGGTTTCGGAAGAACTAAAGAGATTTATTTGACACATATCAATATTTGGGATATACATCTCAGGAGCGACGAACATGACCTTTGTTGGAAACAATCACCCATCTTTAGTGATGAGAAAAATAACAATAATATCCATCAAAAACGATCTTCATCCAGATAAACTAGCACACATTATATAGAAAACAGAATTACATTAAAAAATATGTTGACAAACCCGGATTCTTTTGAGTCTAAGGGCTACTTTCAAGGAACCAGATAATAAATTCAATTGTTTACTCTTAACAATTGATGAAATTGATGCAACAATCAAAGAAAAAAATGATCAGAAATGGAAAATCAGAAATGCTTGGGCTTATACATCTTTGGTAAGTCGTGCGAAATTATTGGGCTGATTCGGAATTGATATCCACCTCATCGTCCTTACCCAAAAAAGAAACTACAGGTACCCTCTTTCTACTCCTGCTCAATTCTGGCCAGTTTTTAAACTTGTTATTTAAAGCTTTCAGCTGCAGACTTTTTCAATTTAATCCCCATATAAGTTTGTAATCCTTGTTTCTATCATCCATAAACTTGGTAACGTTGACCTTTTTTGTTTTAGAGCTTGTACCTTCTGGAGTGCATAAATTTCTTGGCAAGACTAAAGTGAGAGAGGGCAATAGAGAGGGCAAGAGGCTATTTCACTTGGTTGGGAGCTGCTTCCAATGAAATACGTTCAGCATGTTGTTCATTGGCTGCTTCCACCCCCTAGGTGAAATAGTCTCTTACTGTCTCTACTGACCTCCCTTTCTAGCGTTGCCACGATTTGTACATGACAGGCTATATCTAGGAGGTACATGATCTAAGTTTTTGTGGAGTTCTAGTTTATCATCATAGTCCTACCATCCATAAACCTGGTACCGTTGCCTTTTTTGTGGTGTTCTGACTTCTGACGTATGTCAAGTCTCTAATTTAAAATATCCCAAACAGAAAATTGGAATTTTCATTTGAACGAAAATCAAGTTTTGTGCTGGTAGGTACTGTATATTAATTGAATATTACATTGTGTATTTTTTACAATTATTGATTTTTTACAAACGAAGAGACTTATTATATAACGTGATCTCTGTTTCTTAAAGAGAGAACTGAGTTGTATGGGTATTTAAAGGTCAAATAAGTGTCGTGTACGTTGGAAGTGCCGTATCGGTCGGAACGAAATCTAGAAACAAATGCATTTTTAGAAATTCACTACCGTACTCATCTATTTTCGTACATGTAAGTATAGTCCTCCGACAGGAACATTCGCTTCAATAAAACAAGTTCGCAATAATCATTATTTCAACTGCAACCACTTAATTGATAATTGAATGAACTGCAAATTCCATTCTAACGAGCTCCTAGTATAACCCATATCTGTTGTGCGTTATTTAGCTTTATCTGACTTTATTTTTGGGTCTTTTTCGAGAGGCGTTCCCCGAGTCAAACAAACCTAAAACATCAAAACACGCGGAAATAAATTGGTTCTCGTTAAACTTAATCGACTGCCAACACTCACAAAAGATACTCACTCTGCTCTATATTTAGTTGTATACACTGTTAACTGCGTGATGTTTGTGTTACAGTTAAGTATGTAATATATTAGCGGTTAGTTGATGTGTTCAACTCATATGAAGTGAATTCAAAGAGATTTATGATGAATCGAGGCGATAATATTTTCTTTGCCGTTCGAAACTTAGGCCCTCGTTTATTTTAAAAGAAACTTGCCAGTTTATTTGAAACTATAAAACTCAAAAGATATTTATTAAATTAATCAATAAAGGTTTGAATACAGAGTTTTTCGAGGTCAGTTGGTCCTTAATTAATGAAATTTATTATACGAATCTTCAAAGCTTGTTAAGAAAGTATTATGAGCGAAGGAAAAAATGTTTTTTTGGAAAAAAAAATAGATTTCAGGGTCTATATATAGTAGTACGAGTATACGTAATTATATATTATGAGTAAGCACATAAATTTGCCAAATGTAAGGTGAAATTGATAATAAACTTAACTGACATTGATAGACAAATGCTTAATAACTTAATTGGATAATACACCATTTCTTTATGAATATATGTGAATAATTTGCATTGCCACTGAGGAAATACAGCTAGCTAAAACGTAAGGTAAATCTTTATAAGTTAAATTTTTCTTTTTTCTTTTGATATTTGGCAAATGCGCATAGGGCAACTTTAAGAATAATGTAAACTGTTTTCCCGATTTTCTGAAAAACAGTGTCTTACTTCGGGATTCTTCTTAGGAGAATACAGTTTAATCTTTCTACATCTTTTAAGACAATTTTACACTATTCGGTGACATTTAAAAAAATATACCATGGAGACCAAAAACATGCAATACCACCAACTAATTATTTTATTATAGAAAAATACTTCATGAAATTTGTCCCAGTTCCAATATTGATTTTAACAAAAACAATTAATGAGTTTCACCTCAATGAATATTTACTTATGCCGTTGTTTATGCGAGGAGGCACTGATATAATTAAGGGACCTTTTTAACGGACTTCCAAAAAGGTGGAGGTTATCAATTCGGCCTGATTTTTTTTGTATATATGTTACCTGGTTTCTTCTCGGTTAGCGAACCGTATCCATCCGGATTGATGAAATTTTAAATTTCAGAAAAAACGTCTATTCGTAAAAGGAAATGATTCATTGAACACATACCTGCATGGAAATCGACCAACACACCTAATATATCCAAAATTCCTCACCGATTTGTATACTTTATAAATTGCATTCCATTAAGGAAGATCCTATCAAAAATATCAAAAATAATGCCGGAATTGTAAACACCCAAAGTTTCAATCGCTAATTTGAAAATTTTCTACGTACACAGCAAGTATAGAGGTAGCACTGTACAATTAATTTTATTAATTATATTAAAACACTAACCACTGTGGCAATTTGCACAATTTTTTATATTTTATTTGACAATTGTTTCGCTCTGGTGACAGGCTTCGTCAGAATTAAATATTAATATTAAACTAAATGCTAAACATCTGAATATATTATATAGGGTTGTAAGATAATAATGAGTATATAGGTAGAAAGCACAATTTGTTTACTGTATAATATTAGTGAAGGTAAATATTATTAATTTAATCTTGAATTTTGTATTATATAAGTATATTAAGATTAAGTAAGGAAGACATATTTGTATAAGTTTGGTCATTTAAAAAATGTGGTGAATTTTTATTGATCTCAAGTGATTCTAAAAGAGTTAATTTTTTACTTTTTTGGTTTAGATGTAAAATTTCGAAAGTTTCATAGGCTTTTAAATGTTTCATTGTTTTAAATGACCTTCCTGTGTGACCGATGTAAAATTTTTGGCAACTACCACATGTTAACTTATAGACTCCTGACTTTTCGTACTTCTTATTTTTATTACATTACTCAAAAATGTACTATTTCGAGAAAATATCATTTAAAGAACGCGCTTAAATTTATATGGAAAGGATTCATACTTCATACATCTCTTGGTTTTCTCATAACTATTTCTGGTATTAGCTTTATTTATGATCTGTGGGATAATATACTCAAGACTATACACTGATTGGAATAGCTTGACTTTGAATTGGTCACTACTGTGGCTACATCCAGATAGTTGTTTTCTTGTTAAGACTCCCGAATTTATATTTAAGTCACATTTCTAGGCCAAACTACTGATTTTCAGGTGTGTCATTTTTTGTGTACGTGGAAACATAATAAAAGTATTTATTGGTGACATAATTTCGGAATTGATATTTTTTGAATTGTGTCACTGTTCTCGTCGGGGTGCGAATGTAGACTTAAGCATAGCAAACAAAATCATAAAATCAAGTGATCAAAGCAATATACTCTAGGGAAGTTGGTATTTTCAATTACAACAAAATCCACAAGTGTTCGATTGGTTTTTCTTGAAGAATGTATACAGGATAACATATAAAAATTGTTGTTAACAAATTTGTATTCCTTAATTAATTATACGGGATGTTTAAAGTTGCAAACATTGCAATTTTGGCAGTTTTTGTAATAGTAAGATTATTTGATACCTGTTTTCAAATCTAGCCGATTGTATAATTAGTTTTTGAGTTATCTGTAAAAAATACACCATTTTCAATCGTTCATAGTTATTGTTTTAAAAATGTGGAAGTTTTGAAACTTGACAAAAAGTTTTATTTTTTCGAGGTAAATAACTGGTAAGAATCTTAATTTTACGGCTTAGAAGGTTTTCTGGCAAATCTCCTTTTTTCAGGACTTCCGATTTTACGTGAAGTTTACACCGCTCCCATTTTACGCTCAATTAATTTTTTAACCATCTGAAAGGAAAAAATTAATTATCAAAACTTCAGTACAATCCCTCATAAATTATTTTCTTTTGGTTTTGTTTTATTGTATGTAAATTCAGTTCGAAAACCTACATTTTGGTATTAGGAATGAAATAAAATTTACTAGTGGGGAGTTCCTTCCCCTGAATTTACTATTGGGTTCGAACTTACATTCAATTCACAATGTTTTTCACATTGAAAAATATATTAGTTGTTTTTTTATATTTTTTATACACACGTAATTTTTAACTAAATGATTGTAATAAGGAATTGATAATAATAATTCATATACAATTATATAAATGCTGAAATTTATAGAGGCTTTGATTTTTTCCCTAATATAAATGCAATGCCAACTGTCAAAATCTCTGGTGATAGTCCAGAGACGGTAGCTAGCATAATTTGTTTATGATGTTGACCCAAGTTCGAATCTCATGAACAGATCACTTTTTTTTGTTTTTATACTTTTAATGTTATTATATTTGTATGCAATTATTAAATTTATTTTTCTATTATATAAATTATGGAGGCAAACAAACATTTGAATTTGTTTAACGTTTGACGATGTTGTTTAATACTTTCTAAACTCTAACGATTAAAGTCAGCAAAACAATTACTAGAGTAAATCATATATAAACAGTAATTTTTTCTGAGACACTTATTGAATAATATTACATACAAGTCACTGTTTTAAGAATTTTTCAATACACTCCTATGTGATCTACACACGTTTGCCACCGATAAGGAGTTTCAGTATTCTCTGTTCATAGAATGTTGACGCCCACTGCGCATGTGCTTCTCGGCTTCTTCATTTCTTCCAAATCGTGATTACTGCAGAGGCTAGAAAAAAATAGTCACAAGAGGATAAGTCAGGCCTATAAGGAGGGTGCTCGGGGGTTTCCCAACCCATTTCATGCAGTGTATTCCTTGTTTTTTGTTTCGAATACGAGGCTTTTGTCAACAGTAACATCTGGCAGTAGTAAGCCGCATTAACTGTACGTTGGTTAGGCGGAAAATCGATCAGTAAAATTCTCTTATAGAAAAAAAATTTATTGCAAGGACTTTTCCAGATTAGAGACTTCTTTTATTCTTTCTTCGCTACGCCTTACTGGCCATTTTAGACTACGCGCTTCAAAAAGGCCTCCACTTCTCGCTGAATTCGATTCAGAAGCCTTTCAGCGATCTCCGATCTCACCAGCTTTTTTTGATCTCCAGTAAATCTTCCACGGTAAATCGAAGGTCACGTTCAAGCAGCTCTCAAACGCTACTGGTCTTGTCAGCTGTAAGGATTGTCTTTGGGCGTCGAGCATCATTATTGTTCTGTTCCAGACACAATTTTCTCAGCCACATATACATACGATACTGAGGCAGTGTACTCTCCCCAAACTGTGCCTTCAGACGAGTTAAAATTTATGAGGGTTTAACGCTTTCACTCGTTAAAAAATGGATGTAAATCTGTTATCAAACATAGGCGAGAACTCGGCTTGTTTCCCCACTTCTCTTAAACTAAACATCACCTCCACAAAACATTATCTACCTCGAAACTGCGTTCTAAGCAGAATAGCAAAATTACCGTTTATATTTGCTTTACCCTCGTATATAATGTAATTTCCGTGGGAAAAGCATTTTAAACGTCATGTCAAATCGATGACATGTTATTCGTATTCAACCGTGAGGCGAAATAATGTTCCCCTTCCACTGGTTCATTATAATATACAAGTGAATAAATAAGGAGTTTTCAAAGCCTGATATCTTTAAAACAAATATTTAAACAACTAAAGGGTGAACATTCCTTAGATCATACACCTTCTGGAGGTAGCCTGCAATGTACAAATATCATGCCACGGATAGAAAGAGAGGGCAATAGAGAGACCAAGAGGTTCTTTCAATCGATTTGTAGTTGGAGTTTCCAATCAAGTGAAATAGCCTCTTGCCCTCGCTATTGTCCTCTTTTTCTACGTTTGGCACGATATTTGTGCAGTGCAGGCTATCTTCAGAAGTACAAGCAAACTCTATGTTTTTTTGTTTTTACAATATTCTGATTTCTTACAAGGCATTCCTTATGAATTAAATGTTACAGTAATTAGAATTTATACTTTGACCAACTTTATTTTTTGTTTATAGTTGGATTCACGGTGTAAGATTATTAGTACACCGTGATTGGAATGTAATAAATAACTTGTATGGGTATTTAAAAAAGTAAAAGTAAAACACACTAGGTGGCACCACTCATTGCTTAACAGACCCAATAAAGATTTTTGGTTTGATTTAGTCTTATTATGAAATCAGGTTTGAGTACCTTGTGAATTTGCACAGTTATTAACATAATTAAAATAATAAATTCATTGAAATTAAATTATTCGTTAGTTAAGTACAGGGATTCTTAAAAAATAATCTCAGAAAAAATATGTTTATATAGCTAATTTGGCGAAATTTCGAAATCACGAGCAAGGCTCGGTCGTCCAGGTACTAGTAATAATAATTAAGTTAGTCAAAGATATTTTTGGCTTATTAAGTCAACGCGTACGAAGTACATATTCTTCATATAATTGTTACCTGTCAGTTTAAACAAAAATGTATCATTCAGTGATGACAGAGCTGTCGGTGTTACTTACTGTCTGTATATTAAGGTTATATGGGTGATCCTTAGAATTTTTTAAATCAAAAATGCTTTAAAACTTGTGTTCTAGGTGCTATTGGTATTTTATTATGCTCAAAATTAAGCCTGTAACGTAGTTCTACTAAAAATTCAATAGAAAAGAAACTAGAACAAAAATTAGAAATTTTACTGCCTGGGTACTGACCCCTAAATGAAATATTTAAAATACCTAATAAATCTCTTTAAATTCTTAAAATCATTAAACAAATGATAAATTATAGGATTTGATAATCACATAGAGACATTTACGGTATTTTCTTTCTTGATTTTAACAATCTTTAAAATTAATTAACAGTAGAATTAAAATAACAATTTTGATAATAGTCTTAGAATAAAACAAAGTTAAATCATTAGTTAAATCTATTACTCCTTTCTACCTATCAATATTGGGGTATAATTGCAGCATTATTTGATGAATTATACAATAGATTTTAGTTATAAAAGCTAAACTTTAGATCATAAGACGACTCTATAGAAATTTTTACATTTAGTTTGAAAAACGAAAAGCAGAGATGCCACCGTATGACATTTTGGGTATATTTCTGTAAGTTATGCATTTCTACCAAGTGAAAATGTAAAACCAATTAATTGATTTCAATTTTTTCCATCAAAGAGTTAGTTCCCATCGAAGAATAACCGCTAATAGCAACAATCAAAATTGTAAACGAAATGCATTTGATTTTCCAAAGGCTTTAATAAAACATTTTCAATCAGAAATTTGCGGAAACAAAGGTTCGATAGATACCTGTAGTTAACTCAATACAATCAAAGATCAAACATAAAAGAATAGAGATGGAAACATGTAATTAATTTTCAGGCTCTAGATTGAAAATAAACGTTCACATATTCAAAGTTAATAGTACGTAAACGAGCAGTCCTTTGTTCGGTAATCTCTATGATTGTGTAACAATTATTGTTCAGCAAAACGGTCTTATGTGATTACATAAAATTAGGGTAAATGCAGGATTAATATTTATTATAAAACATGATTTAAATATACATTCTTGCAGGGAGATTCATATCTGTAGCTGTTTACTGCACTCATTCCCTCGTTTAGACTTTGTCGTATGTTAAATTTGTTTTATCTGAAACCCTCTCGGTTGATCTAGTATTGTTGGCGAGAAAGTAATATATTTGTTTTTTTACGTTTAATGTTAACAAATTGTTATTTAGCCACTCAGGTTTTCCAGTACTCATTAGCACAGAATCATCTGCATAACATATGAGGTGTCCATTAGCATTTTATATTTTTGAGATGCTATTTGTGTATTAGAAAAAGGATTGGTCCTAAAACTGTGCCCTCCGGCACCCCAGTGTTTACAGTGGATTCAGAGCCTATTGTATTTCCAATTTTCAGTTTTTGATTCCTATCTGATAGGCAGTTTTGCATAATTTTTAATGTTGATTCTCATAGTCATAGTTTTCCAATTTAGTTATTAACTTTTTGAGGTCTACATTCACTTAATAGACTTTCCTCCCGTAAATTTTATAATAAATCGGTCATTCCTTTACAAATAAATATTCTTTATACACTATACTATATAGCATAATTGGATGCAGTTTCCAATTCTAATAAACCTTTTTGATAACAATTTTATGTATTATAAAAAATAAAAGTATTTCACTTTTAAGCAACATGAAATTTTTTTGTCAAACAGTATACAAATGAAAAAGTGACATGAATATTTATTTTACAATTTATAATGATATGGCATAATTCGTTGCAGTTTTAATTTTCATTACTTCTGCACTTTTAAGCAAAATTCATATTCAGTATACGTTTCAAATCATGGAAATCTTTTATGCAGAATAAGTTTTTCTCTAATTGTTATTCATAGCTTTCCATTTAATTCCAACTTATGAAGACACACTGTATATAGAGACTAATTGAGAACCTCCAACTTGAACATGGCTAACTGACCTTTATTTTGATTTGATTCCAATCTATTTTTAGTTTATTACACGTCAGGTTCCAAACAGAGACATTTTATTTTTTTAATACTATGGTTTTCACCAAAGGTTACGACAGAAGAAAGCGGATTAAAATGTTTTTCGCGATTTTCTAAAAAACGGTATGTTATGTCTTTGAAAAAAATATATGGGACCTCTTGGGTATTCTCTTTACATAATTCAGTTTAAACAATCTTAATTTAAGCCGGTTTCGTGTACATGCTGAACACACATAAATAAACAAATACGCAGAAGAATTGAGATTCTCCTTCTTTTTTTGGAGTCGGTTAAAAATGCACCATCTATCAAAACAAACTAATCCTGTTTGTAGTCAAACACAGGAAAGTGCAAAATAATCTTTTAATCATAAATGTGGTTTTAATTTTGCTACAATAGTAAGCAGTTGTGTCATAATTTAGTATCATTAAATATTTATTGTATAATTTTAAGCAGCACGCAACGTTTTCCTTTGTTTGGTTATACTTTTCTTACAAGATATGTTATGAAATTATTCGGTAAGTTTATATAAAAAGTAGAACATATTTTGTTGAACCAGCCGCTATTTCAGCTGACAAATTTCTCCTCAGGCATTTCTCTACATCTTTGAGAATCAACAAAAAAACTTCCAAGTTCCGAATTCAGGTCAAAGTATTTGAAATTTTTCTATTAGAATCATAATCCAACATTACATATCGAATGATAAGTCACGGAGCTATAAACCGACGCAATAAACTTTCGGATAACTCTTTTGGGAATGTAATCGGATTTCTCGGTATCAGAAGTGGGACAAAAGATCCCAAACGGAAATTATACTTTGAGAATCTGAAATCACCGCATTCGAATAAAATGTTGGATTTTATTACAATGGAAATATTCATTATTTATATTCCGCCGCGATTTTCTACTTTTACAGGTTTTTATTTCAAATTTGAAAACCAAATAGTATCCCCAAATGAAATGCATGATTAAAAGGTTGTAAAATTTAAAATTTACTTCATTTTTCCCAATTTTTAAACGCTTTAAATATGTACCGTACTTTATTTACAACTTGCAATCCTACAATTTTTAAATACATATTTACGGTTTCAAATAGTACTAATCAAATACAATCAAAAATAGCCTATGTATAGCTAATACAGAGACGCTAGACTCTTCAGAATATCGACGAATGACAGACATCCTTCATAATCAACCGGCATTAAAACATATTCAGCGGCCACTCTCTTATAAAAGCACACAGCTATAATACTTTGTCAATAAATAAACTAAATTAAACTCTTGGTAAGCATCGATTGTTTTGTCCCGTTTTCATCGTCTTATACTGGTATTGGATAGAGAATTGAACCCTAAACAAATGTTGAGAATCAACACAAAGATTTTCTAAGTATTGTGGTCCCCAGAATAATCACATTAAGATAATAAATAATGTGGTACAGTATTCAAAAAGATTGAAGAAATTATAATTTTGAAACGTGTGGATTTGTAAATATGCTGTTTTTTGTTTACAAGTGTGATGTTATTTCCCCAAAAAATAATATGGGGCCTAAGAAATAGCACTTGTGTTAAGACCGACTATGGATGGCATAGTCATAACTGTTTAAAACAGAAATGTTGATATTTCTTTGGAAAATGATTTGAATACACTGTCCACCCATAGTAATAAGCGAAAATTATATATTTTTTAATTAAAAATTACACTGGTGGATCAAACATAAACCACCAACTACTCATCCAAACATTATGATACAATTGCTCTCTTAGCGAGAGGAATTTACTAACATCCTGAATTACTCCAAAACTACGATATTTTAATGATTTATCTATTAAATGTGCACTAAACAGATAAGTATCTTGCAATATACATTCACACACATTACACAGGCAAACTATTTGAAAAATACATTGACTAGCTTTCTCTCTCAAATTCTGCGACAGAGTAGGTCTTTAATAAAGGCAACTAGTTTTCTGGGCAATTTGTACAAATTAGCCTTACTACTTTTTGATTTTCAATTATTTACTTTATGATTTTTAGAAATCGTTGTGAGAAAAGAAATGGACAATTAAAAAAGCTATTTACCTATACAGATACCAGCTACAAAATAAGATTTCCACGATATTCGAAATAATGAATTTATAACGTTAATTTGCAGCACGATGTTTATCAGGGAAAATATTTAAAATTCAAAGCTTTATTTGTCAACGATGATTAAACCTTTTTTAGGTTTACCTTTCGGTTGCCACAGATTCAAACGTTTAAATGTGAGGTTTAAAGCTCGAGTTCCAGCATGCATAATTCCGCCATTTATTTTTAGAACGAATGTAAATACATCCCTCGGTTTTTCACATCTCATCATGCGAATATACATTTTCATAAAAATATGATGTGCTCTTATGAATATATAGGTAAAACAAAGTTAGCGGAGTAGGGTATATTGTAATTTTGCTTCATGAAGATATTTAGGTTATTATATAGTCGCATGCAGACATTAATAAAAGGAAAAATTATACTTATTAGCTGCATATTTCTGAATAATATAGGACGAGAATGTTAGCCAGCATTTTATTTCAAAATAAAAAGCTTAATTATAGGTAATTGGCTTCTTAAAAGCATATTGCTATATGTTTGGTTACTTCTTTCATTCTATCTTTGTTATTAAAATTTTTTGATGATTGTTTTGGTGTTTAATTGCTGAAAATGCATTAAAATAAAGACCCCCTTGTAATTTTCAACAATTGTCAATCTAATAAATAAACATATAAGTGAAAATTACATAAGCGTCATTATTTTAATCATATTAAATATTTGTCTAGCTGAATGTTATCTTCAAAATTCGATTGTTTATGGTTGCCAAGAACTTATAGACTTTCTTGAAAATTAAACGATGACATGATAATACTTGTCACTAGCCGTTCCAGATGTTACTACAAACAATAAATATCGAAAAATTATGTAAGCACTTCAAAATGTGTTTATCTAGATTTTTTTGTATGATTCAAGAAGATGAAAATCAGTGTTAACTCCAAATTTACCTAACTGATTAATCGTTTTCTGCTCGTTGGTTTCATTAGACGCTAAAGAGTGGCAACATTTGGGAAATCATACCTCCTGTTTTGATTTTTGTGAAACCGTACTGCATCTACACTACTGACTGCGCCAATTAAACAGCTATTTCAAACTTATTAATAACCAATTTTATTTTCGAAACTAAATGTCTCTGTTGCAAATATTTGACAATACAACTAGAATTAAATTACATGAAATTTTCTTTCAAAATGTCAGTGTTTTGAAGATAAAACAAATTTGAAGACGCGAGAGTAACGACCGACATCTAGGATTTTCTGGGAAACTAGCAAATAGAAGTTCTGAATCTGGAGCCGTTCCATGTAATTACTGTAACTCCTAGGTTAGAATGTCATGATGAAATTTTCAGGTTAACTTCACCTGTCAGAGATATTGAATACTCTCTTCTTCAATATCTCTACAGACCTCTATGTGCTAGTTTCCCGGAAAATCAAATTCATAAAGAAGTGTTCGAGAGGACATTTAATTGTGGGAAGCGCAACTGATGATGGTTCCCTAACCAGAAACAATATATATTATATATATTGTCTTGCGTACAAAAGAATGACACCTCAAAGAAGAGAGTATATTATAACAAAACAGTTGACTCTCATCTGGAAACTATATATCGTATTGATAATGACATTGCTTTGAAAGATTTATTTAACCTTCTAATTTATGTGCAGTGATTTTTAACCTAGGATTCACAGGATAATAGTACAAGTAGCATGCCGCTTTTCAGTTCGGATTTAAATATCTGACATGATATATTCAGAGTATCCTTGATTGAGTCTTCAAGTAATGTGGTGCCTAATCAACACGATGTTCAAAAAGTACCGGTACGGCTGATTATCTCAGCAGAAATACTTTTTACAAAAACATGGTCAATACAAAACTTTTAGAATCCACAAAATGGTCTTAATGGATTTGACCTTGACCATGAACTTCAATGTTATGTTAATTTTTCCCCTTTTTTCCATTGGACCTTGTTGGTCAGCAGAGGTCAAATTTAGTTTGGCTTCGTACAACATACATTATAGGTCCAAGAAAGAGATTTTTTGATAGTCATTTTATAATAGCTACGCAATGGTCATAATGAATTAGGTAAAATTATATGCCTCTGTCAAAACATCTTTTTCTTAGGCCCATAATGTTCGTTGTACGAAGCCAAACTTTGTTCGACCTAAATTTGACTTCTGAAGGATATATCTGAACGTAAATTTTCCCCCTGTCTGCATTTCCGATATTAAAAATGAGTGTTCCCATTTGAAAAAAATCAAGTTGAACTTGATTTGACATTGAAGGTCATGGTTAAGGTCAAATCCATTATGGCCATTTTGTGACCATACTTTTGTAAAGTCTCCCGTCGGGATAATCAGCCGTACCGGGACACTGTTTAAAGGGGATAATACCAATATGTCATATAATATTGACAGATTTACAATGTACTCTCTTCGAGGTGTCATTGCTTTGTACGCACGACAATATATATTATATATAAAGATAATATATATTGTTTCTGGTTAGGGAACCTTCATCAGTTGCGCTTCCCACAATTGAATGTCCTCTCGAACACTTCTTTATGCATCTCGCGTCTTCAGATTTACAATGTCTTACAAAAAACAAATAAATTAACATTTCACTTCTTAACTCATACTGAAATACGCACAATGAAGCAGTACCGTCTTTTTAATGGGAAACGCATTAGGTTAGTTTAGGAAAATTGTGAACTATAGATAGTATGTAAGCCGTAAGGGCTTGCAGATTAATAACGGAATAAAAATAAATGAAATTATGGCATTTTTGTTGTAATAACATCGTCAACCTCTGGGTGAATCTGGAAAAGCTTTCATAATATCAAACTCAACTGCTAATTTATATATTGTACTCATGCAATGTTGTGATTTTTCATTCTACATGACACTGGTTACATGTTAATTATTGTATTATGATAGTAAATTAATAAAAGTTAATTTTTAACACTAGTAATATTAAGTAAAAATATGAAACACTACATTTCAACTTGTTTTAGAGTTGTGATTGTGTTTTTTATGTTTCCATTCGTTTGTACATTTATTCATCATTTATATTTGAATGGTAGGAACTATTTCACCGTTAACAAATATTACAACTTCAAGTTATTTTATGATACGTTATGTGGTACATAATTAAAAATAAATATCTAGCAAGGCAATACACTAATATCTATGTGCAGTGTCATTTAGTGCGAACGAAATATTAAAATTTCATGCAAAATGGGATAGACCTCTTTTTCGTATAAATAAGTACTATAAAGTATGTATAATAATTGTATCTATGTGGGCTAACACAGAAAGTAGTGGAATTTTTTTAAAACTAATAAAAGTTAAAATTGGAGTTTTTTTGCAGTTCCTGTCTTGTAAAAAAAGAGTTATTTAGAATGGAATTTTGTACAAGACGGCTGGCATGCAATTTTGGAAAATTATAACATTTTGTCAAAAAATGGAAAAATTTAGAAAATATGTGAAAAATTAGAAATGTGTGCAGAAGATTTACTCCAATTTTATCGAAACTCTGGAATATGGTGGATTTTTTTATAATACGAACCCTTTTCCTGAGTTTAATAATGGATGCAAATATTTGAAATTGTTTGTACATCTAAAGGTAGAACACACCCTTATTATGTACAAAGGTTAAAACTAGTTCTAATATATTTCAGCGGTTTTTTTCATTTCACAGATAAAAACCCAGTAAACAAATTTCAGTTACGTGGTAAAATTTAACACCGGCACACAAAAAAAAATTGTCTGTACACCGGGCGCCACCCATCTACAGGCATGTTTTTCGACCCGCTGAATACGAATTTCAAGTCCATTTAGGCCGTCCAGCCTTCAGTTTCCAGTAAATTGCAAAAAACCCAAAAAATAGCGAAAATTCGATGTTTTGACAAGAAAAAAATTTGAGGCTCTAAGAAAAGCATGATTATTATGTATTTTGATCTGTCAAACAGTAATTTTAATTGTGCTCCAATGATAAGCTGTTTTAAATCGAAAAGAGTTGGAAAAATCTTTAAAAATTGTAAAAATCGCGAAAAATTGGGATTATCTTGTTATTTAATCTTTTTGATCTGATTATGCAATAAATTTGGCCCATAATGCCCTCAAACATTAATAAAAAATTGATAAAATAGCAGAAAATTGCTGCTAAAAAATAGAAAAAAATCTTTTAAACACAATTAAATAAACTTCATGTATTTTTTATCTATAAAATTCAAGATTAAGATCCAAGAATGTGCACAAATTGGATTTTGTACGGTTTTTCGAGGGTATTGTACTGTTTCATTCTCAAATGATCTACCAAGTAGATACCTCTTCTGCCATCTTTTCTTTTATTTAGTATTATTTGCCATCGTGTTGGGATTTCAACTTCTTCGATGTGTAGACTTCATTTCATTTCATGATCGCTTGTACTTGCAACCAGGGCACCTCCTCGGGGTGACGGTGGGCAACAGAACCATCTGGCAGAGTACCTGGGTTAAGGCGTGTGTGCCGTCATGGCAGGTAGAAGTGATAAGTACTTTACGATGCAGGGATTCGGAAACCCAGTATCGGCGTCCGTTCAGGGTGAAAAAGTAGGCCCGCAGGCGTCGTCATCCAGCGACTGCAGCTCTTCAGTAGTGGGAAACTTGGCTACTGGAGAGTGTACTATTACAAGAAGCAATTCCCATCTATGCAATAAGAATCCTGATCTATTTTGTTACGTTTGTGGGGAGTTTGAGCCAGTAAAAAACCGTAGAATGTTTTCAGATAGATTGAAACAACGAAATGAAGAATGCTTTCGCATTCAGATTACAAATTTGGATTCAGCCTGGGTCCCACACTTTGTGGTCGATGTCATATCATGTTGATACGATGGGAAAACAATAAGAAAAGGGAAAACTTGAAATTTACAATTCCCATGATTTGGACTTCACCAATAAGCTCGCATAACTGTTACTTCTGTATGACTGAAATTGCCGGTTTTACTTCGTCGAATAGAAGTAAAATAAAATACGCCAATGTTTCATCAGCTGTTAAGCCACAGAAAACAGTTATTGTTGATGAAACCGAAGAGATGGAAGTAGAGAAAGAAGAAGTGCCAATGGAGCAAGAAGAGGAAGAAGATGAAGAAAAGGAAGAAGATGAAGAAGAGGAAGAAGAAATTTCTGGAGATGAAATTCCTAAAGATAAAGATTTCATGCCAGATAAGAAAAGAAAAGACCCTGAAACATTTAGTCGAGAAGAACTAAATGATCTCATACGAGATTTAAATTTACCAAAGGATGGAGCTGAATTACTGGCATCAGGGCTAAACCATAAAAATGTATTAGCTCATAAAGTAACGGCTTACTTTTATCGGAATAGAGGAGAGGAATTCCGAAAGTTTTTCACAACAAAAGATGATGAAAATTCGGTGGTGTACTGTTCCAATGTTAAAGGCTTGGTTGATGAATTGAAACCAGATACCTATAAAGACGATGACTGGAGACTCTTTATAGATTCATCAACTAGAAGTCTTAAAGCTGTCTTGCTTCACATTAGACATATTAGCACCAATTCCAATAGCCCATTCGACGAAGCTTAAAGAGACCTATCAAAATTTGGGAATTGTGCTGGATAAGATAAAGTATTCCGAGCACCAATGGCGAATTTGTGGGGATCTCAAAATTGCAACGCTTATTCTAGGCCAACAATCAGGATTCACCAAATATCCTTGCTATCTATGTTTGTGGGATAGCAGAGACATAAAAAATCACTATGTGAAAAAAGAATGGCCTACGAGAGTGCAATTAAATGTCGGTCGTTATAATGTAATACGAACACCATTAATTCAGCCTTCAAACTATCTGCTACCGCCACTTCACATCAAACTAGATCAAACTAGGTCTCATAAAACAATATGTCAAAGCTCTGGACAAGGATGGTGATTGTTTTCAGTACTTGAGAGGAAAGTTTTCGGCGATAAGGATGCCAAATTAAAAGAGGGAATTTTTAATTGACCCCAAATTCGGACCCTATTTCAGGATACTAATTTACCAGGTACAATGAATGATACGGAGAGAGCAGCTTGGGTTAGTTTTAAAAATGTGTGTCAAAATTTTTTAGGAAATAATAAAAGTGAAAATCACGGGACAATAGTCGAAGAATTACTGACAAATTACAAAAATTTAGGATGCTTAATGAATCTGAAATTACACTTCCTAGATTCTCACATCGACCACTTTCCTGAGAATCTTGGGGCTACAGTGAAGAACAGGGAGAACGTTTTCATCAAGATATGAAATGGAGACTAGGTATCAGGGAAATTGGAATATCAACATGATGGCAGATTATTGCTGGACACTCAAAAAAGATATCCCAAAAGAAGATAAGAAACGAAAGAGAAATCCACTTCGTAGATCATTTGAAAATAACAGTTTAACAGTTGGAAAAATCATTCTTCTTATTCTGTTTATACGTCATTTTTATAGATTTTACAATTTTCTTGCATTTTCAGATTCTTATGTTGTATTTTATAGATAAAAAATACAATAAGTTTATTTAATTGTGTTTAAAAGATTTTTTTCTATCTATGAATGTTTGAGGGCAATATGGGCCAAATTTATTGCAGAATCAGATCAAAAAGATTAAATAACATTTTCGTCAATCCGCGTCCACAAATTTTTTATACCAAGATAATCCCAATTTTGCACGATTTTTGCAATTGTTAATGATTTTTTCCAACTTTTTTCGGTTTAAAACAGCTTATGATTGGAGCACAATTAAAATTAGTGTTTGACAGATCAAAATGCATAATAATCATGCTTTTCTAAGAGCCTCAAATTTTTTTTCTTGTCAAACCATCGAATTTTCGCTATTTTTTGGGTTTTTTTGCAATTTACTCGAAACTGAAGGCTGGACGGCCTAAACGGACTTGAAATTCGTATTCATCGGGTCGAAAAACATGCCTGTAGATGGGTGGCGCCCGGTGTACAAACAATTTTTTTTGTGTGCCGGTATTCTAATTGTGTAAAATGAAAAAGAAATATCGTTCCCAGGCCTAGAATTTCTCCTTTCGAAAGTTCATTCTGTAGAATTAAAAAATGATTATAAAACGCTTTTAAACAGTGCAAAAATACGTAGAAAATTCCATTTTGACAATTTTAAAGAGGAAAGGTATCACTTTATATATAGAAAAAATATATTTTTTATCATTATTTCAGTTTTTTAACAAGCAGCTAATTAATTACTGCTATAGTAGTAACTGATACATATTATAGGAGGATTATTACTTTAATGTCTATTTTTAGAATTAGGACAAAATTGGTATAAATTCTCTACACCAAAATTTAATTTAAAAAAACTACATATTTTTGAAAAAATCCCAATTTTTGAAAAAATGTAACAAATTTTTCTAAAATAATAACTTTTGTTAAGAAACTGCAGCCGATAGCCACGAAGTTTTACACGAACAACTGAAAAAAAGTCGATTTTTAAGCCTCTAATTGTTTATATATAATTGTCCACAACTTTTTGGCATATAGAGTTAATGTAGATAAGGTCTAGAACCCATTCCTACAACAAGAAAAAAAGATCTACTTCCCATTTTAATTTAATTTGATCTAATTAGTTAAGACAAATTAGAGGTTATTAATATCACCGTCTCATCCCTGTATTTATATGTTGTTTATCATTACTCCATCTATATCCATCACATGAAACGAAAATGGTGAATTTTCTTCTGTTGCACATAGAGGACATAAACGAGTAATTTTAAATTTGAATTCCTAAGGCAACCCATACTAAAAAGACTAGCAGACATTGAAAGTACGAACACCTTGTATAATAAATTGGGACAAAAGGTGAATAGCAAATGTACCTTCTGGGCTGATCAAAGATCTGTTAAGACTACACTAGAACACAAAACATATAAAACAATAGCAAATATGTAAATAGACCAAATTGATAGCAAGCTACAACTAAATTAGAGTTTCCTTTATCATATTACATGTTCAGTTAATATTACACAGTTTGTAATTACTTGGTGGTAAATTTAACAAGTGCTCCTTCAGTGGTTGATTTATGCATTTTTTATGAAAGCTTTTACTCAATAAACTGGTTCGAATCGGTCTGTCAATTTAAATTGTTTTAACCGACTAATAATAAATGTGATTCTAGTTAGCAACGGATTTTCAGGCATTTTTACGACCCACAGAATTTCGGGGAGCATTAATAAATAATACGCTATCATCACATACGAAATTTAATTATTTTTATATGACCATGAAGATGAGTCATTAGAGTGCTGCATTCTCCGTCGAACCTATATGTGAAGTAGAAACTCTAAAAATTGTGTTTTTAGGTAGCTAGTCTGTTTTTCAAAAGACAAACTAATTTGTTTTATAGATTAATAGGGGGCAATATCAGAAAATTAACCACTAAACTAAAATTTCGTACTTGCTTAGTGAACTTTTGACCTACCTCACAAATACAATTGAACTGAATTTGTAGACAAGCGAAGAAAAATAAAGGAAGTTAAGTTTGGAGCGATAGAAACGGCGACAAGGGCGAATGCAAATAAGAAAGTTCAACGTCGAGGCAGTGGTAAATTGGGTTTGTTGATCTCCACAGTCATCGTTCTTGTCTTTACATACCCTTGAAGGTAACAAATCTGAACGCTGCCACACGACTGCAGAACCAAGGATTGCTAGACAAATACAATTCCATTTTATAATATTCGCTTCAGTTATTAGGATAAGTTATTTAAACTCAAAATAAACTTTTCGAAACTAAAGTTCTTTATTAACAGAGACCTATATTTCAAAACATGTTTATTATAGTATAGTATATAGTGTTTTAGACACAAACATTTGTATAATTTTGACATTCCCCCATTCGAGGTCGCAATTTGCCTCAAAACTTTGTTATTTTTCGTGATTCTTAAGTAATTAAAATGATAGTCCATGTAATGTAACAGTTTCGATGTTAAAGTTGCTATAGTTTAGAAATGTCTTACGTTTCTATGTTTTGTTACAGCTAAAAATGCGCGTTATTATGACCCTTCTAGCAGTTTTTCGTGTTACTAAATTACAGATTATGATTCAGCCTATGAGACAACTTCATATGAAACCTATTTACCGAAGAAAACAAAATATAGGCACTTCTAGAAGGTTGCATGTTTTTTCAGTTTACTGCTTACTGTAGTAGAGACACTAATACACAAATGGCCTTGGTGCACCAAGTCATGTGACCATAGTAACCGGCAAGAATCAATAGCTTGCTAAGGAACAAATTACCCTGTTATATACATTTTGGCTAATTTTGGTTAATACAATAATCTATTACACCAAGCTGATCATAACTTTTCAGTTTATCTTCTAAAAACTTAAAAGTTCCCTTAAAATTGAAACAGTCTCACCACCCACAACTTCTTGGGGATTTTTTGTTTGTGAACATTTTCATTTTTCAACCTCAACTTACACTAAAGTCTTGTCGAAAGCACACCGAAGCTTCAATTTTGGGAATGTTATCACTGACTTTTAAATAATAACAAAAAATTTGTGTCGTCTTCTTGATACAAAATCCAGTGTTTATTTATACAAATGATACTTTTGTAGAACTTTAATGTCATTTATATTATTAATTTTCAGAGCATTTTCAATGATTCTTACATGATTCTAGGTTGACCTTTATGGCCAATTCCAAGTTATTTTCATCAACAGTAGCAAGTCTTTTTACTTGTTACATTAGCAGTTTTCGTAGACAATGCGAAACCACCAATAGCAATACCATCTGAACACAATAGAAAACTAGTCGCACGAAAAATGTATTCAAAACTAAGTATTTATTGAGTTATTGATAAACAACATATCTTTAAATTTGTAAAAAACTTAAATTGTTGATAATATTTAAATACTTCAATTTTCATAGAGCATGTAATGTACTCTTCTGTAATAGCTTGTCGACATGCATTTATCAAATACACAATGTAAATAAAATTTAAAAATCAACACGCACGCGGGAAATGGGCGGTGTTTCTGGATAAACTCACTTTTTAGAAGACAGCAATTACTGTATTAAATATTCACCATACATGTTCGTAGTTTTGCTATAGCCTATATATAAGTTAAATAGATTTTTAATACATTTTTATGATAGTTTAACATGTAACTCGGTGACATTGTAACCAAATTCAACTTACCGTGCACCCACTCTTAATACTAGTATCGATTTGAAACGTTATAAATCTGGTTAGAATATTAATAATGTGCAAACCACTCACTTATTATCTTTTCGAGAATGTAAAATCCATTGAACGCAAGACAATATGTTGTTCTTAATCAAGAATCTTCATTAGTAACTGAATTTAAAACACAAAATAAATTTCCACAATTAGTCTCTGTGGGCTAGTTTTACCTGAAACTAGGTATCGATATTTATTTGGAGTTACACTATTTTTTCGGAACTTTTTAGTCTTTTAGTCGTTAGGGGATTCACTAATTAGCTTGATGAAATGGTACATCTTAACATAATTTTTAGCCACATGTTTCTGTCAATACATCATGTAATTTGAAAATTATAAAAGAATCAATAAATGAAAAACATGGTATCAGAAAAATTCTAACGAACACAAACGGAAGAAGAATTACACAAACAAAAGAATCCACAAATGGAATAAAAAGAGTAGGTAGAGGAGTCAGGTCACTGGAAGTGATAAAAGGTATAGGACAGAAGAATAAAGAGTGGATATTAACTGTTTTTAATAAAGCGTTGAGACAATAATTTCTGAGTCGTGCAAGAAAAACAAGCATCAATATTGCTTTTTAGACTAATTTGGCAGCAACTAATGTGTCGTCATCTTTAAAATTCATTATGGTAATTACAGCCTTTCCAAAAATAGCTGCGACCCTTTCAACATGTTCAAGTCAGATAACGTCGAGGTGTCGGTTTAATTATCAAATGTTCGGTCAATTTCAATTTTTACACTATATAAAGAAATTAACGTCCGATATCTGTATAGGAGTACAGATATCTAGTATAGAGGTAAGGATATCTGGCTGTACCTCTCAAATAGTTCAGATCCTCATCATTAAACACTATCGCTTACTACATTACATTGATATATGTCTACCCACAAAAAAAAATCCATAGTCGATGAAATTAGTGGGATTTACAGTACAAATTTTTATAATGAGAACAGTCATTAGAAGTCATTCAAAGAAGACTTATTCAATTTGAATAGATTACTTTAGATGAACTCCTCAAATTTCAACAAATTCATAGTTCGACATTTTGTAAATTAACAAAGATACAACTCAATTTTTGACAACTTCTGTATGTAAGTTGTAAAATCGATTATCAAGACAACAGAAGAAACAAACAAAACTCAGTCATGTTCATCATCCTGAAATATTCCCAAGGGATCGAGAATTTTTGAACCGTGATTGAATTTTATCTGACCACAGTCAGTATTGTTTATGCAGTTATAGCGAAAACCACTGCAGTACTTGAAAATGCTTTATATTCCCAAATGTTTCTAGGTCTAGGTCAGATCAGGTTGTCAATGGCAAATTAAAATGTTTGACTACATTAGTGAGGTATGACATAACTAAGATAATTTATATTTGATAATATTATAGGGTAGCACAGACAATTCTAAAGATCTCATATAATAATAAAGTTTCTTTCAGAATGGAACTATATGAAAGGGTTATCTTTAGAATTTTATGTGCTTGTGTTGATTCAATAATCCTATTAAAATCATAAGGGAATACCTAGGAAAAATCTTATAAAATATCTCGATAATGTCTTGTTCACAAAGGCATGAACATTAGTAATCACTTTCTTCATTATCGGCAACCAGTAGCGAGTGAATTTTACGTAGATAGTAGAGATGCAAACAATTTTAATTAATAAAACTTAAACAGGTTCTTTTAGTTTTCGTTTCGTGTTGTGTCTTTCTTTGTGTAATATAGTTAAATTTTGAAATTGTACTTTATGACCAAGGTCCCAGGCCTATTCACAAATTTGGGACTTTTCAAATTGTTGTTTTTTAATGTAATTTTAGTGTTCATTTATTCGAACATGTAGAGTTTTCTCCAATATAGAATTTATTACATTCACAAGCAATTTTATAAATGCATTTTTTTGTATTTTGAGCTGTGTTTTTGGTTTTGTTTTTCATATAATTGACTTTAATTTGTTGTTTGTGTTTTTTTACAACGAAGTGGACCTAGACCCAGAAATATTTTCAGGAAAGAACCAGAGTCAGTACTACTTTGAACTTATGTCAACAGCTTCTTATTATGTATTGTACAGGATTTTTTGTGGTCATTTATTAAATTTCACTTAAGGCGTTAATTTAAATCCAATTAGTTGATTGTATGATTTTTTCTCCAATAAAATTCCGTTTATGTAGGTACTGTTTTTCTGTGCTTAAAATTGTTTTCTTATGCTTAAAATGTTTTCTTTCCATTAAGTATTCATATGTATCATCTCAGAATCCGTAAATTCAATTTATTTAAGGCTGTATTACTGCATTTTTTAATAAACAAGAGATTTAATCCGGACAGGGTGTTGACCATACTAAATCCAAATGAATCCCATCCCACACAAACTGAACACGGCAAAAATGCAATTTTACATCGGTTTCGTTTAACGGATTAGAAACGACAAGGACATGGTAAATCCATTTTGTGTATTTTTTAATGAAGTCCGTAAGCCAATTTCATCAGCTCCATATGCAAACACACACATACACACAAAAGCACAAACCTTGTCCATGAGGAAAAATTAAATTAAATCGGCTTTTCGTAATTCAATAATGGAGCTAAAAGCGTTTTACACAATCCCGCAACCACATACCGGGCATGGGACAGTTCCTCACAAAAAATATGGCATAATTAAATTCTTTTCCACTAAACTCGACTCTACCGTCCTCTGAAGTCTTAACTTGTTTAATATAAAACAATGAAGATGTCGGTTTGTGAAAAGTATTTTCAATTAGGAGCAGATATTTCTTTGGTCGGATGAATGGAGAAAAGATAATTCGGAATTTCAAAGTTTCTAAAAGGAGATTTGCTCTTTACAGATAATGAAAAATCAGAATAAAATTAGGACGATGTCTGTACATCTAGGTATCATTTCAAACAAAATAATAAAACTTTCAATTTTAAAATGCTATATCTTCAAAAATATTACCTGCACAAATATGAGGTGCATACACAGTATAGTCTACCATTGCATCCAATATGTACAATATAGGCGAAAAGATTTTATAAAACATCCGGGAAACCACTATTGCAAAAAGATAAAAAGATTTAGTGTTTAACATGAACTGAAGATCTAATTAAATATTTTTAAAAATTCACTATTATGGGGTAATCGTAATGAAGGTTTACAAAATAAAATAAAATCTATCCACACAAGAGAATAATAATTTGGTCAAGTGCGAGTTGGACTCGCATACTAAGGGTTCCGTACCACCTTCAAGATTCTAAAATTCCAGTTTCAGACAAGCAGGGATTATTATATTTACCCTAATATACTTTAAAGGAAGCATTTCATATTTATAAAAAATATACACTTTGATTTTCCACACATAGACTTTTTATTTTATCTGCTTCAGGATTCGCTTGATTTTTATAAGAATATATATATATATATATATATATATATATATATATATATATATATATATATATATATATATGTATTTAATTTTCTAATTTGACCCCAAAAAATTAACATTAGTTTTATTTTACTCATAAACTTTCAGGGAAGCCTTCTATATTCTACTGTCTGAATTTTGAGGCTCTATAGATTGGAAGATAAAGGGCAAAATAGGTCAAGTTTTAAATTATAAATTATTAAATATGTTATTCAAATTATTTAAAAATACAAATAAAATATATTTTTCAAAATTTAAATAGTGTAGTTTCTAAAGTGGGAATTAAGTCGATGTTTAATATTTTTGTTAATACCTTTTAAAAAAATTATTTAAAAATATGATATATTTGTAATTCACATAATCAGGCTTTTATATGATATATTACATGATGCGTTTGAAAATTGAATTTTTATTTTCCATTTAATTGTATAATTTGTCCCTAAAATGACTATGGGGGTTTTCTAATAATTTTTCTTATGAATTTCAAGTGAGCCCCAGTACCCCTAATTATTTTCAAAATTTTAGATAGTATGGTTTCGGAAATAAAGCGAGAAATTAGAATTTTTTATATCTTTATGTTAATATCTTGTAAACAATTAATTTTAAAAATATGAAAAATATATATTTGTATTCCTCATGATTCATTCATTTGATGTATTGCATGATGCGTTATTTTTTTTTCATTCCGTTTAATTCTATAATTTGGCCCCCAATTTTAATATTAGGGATGTCTTCGTATTTTTTCTGTAAACAAAAAAATGTAGGTCTTATAGTTTGGGGAATAAAGGGGGAATGGGTAATAATAATGAGCCCTGTGATTTGATATAATACGTGATCCGTTAGAAACAATTATATTTTTTATTTTCCATTTAATTCTATAATTTGCCCCCCAAAATGAATATTGGGGGTTTCTCTTATTTTTCCAGTAAAGTTCAGCTAAGGGACTATGTCTATTTTTTTTCAAAATTTTACAGCTTATGGTTTCGGAGATAACGGGGGGAATGGGTAATTTTTTTTTATTTTTGTTAATATCTTTTAATTAATTTATCTTAAAATTATGAAAAAAATATATGTTTTCGTCATAATGAGCCCTTTCATTTGATATATAACATGATGGGTTAAAAACAATTTTAATTTTATATTTTCCATTTAATTTTGTAATTTGTCCCCCAAAATTAAAAGTAGAGATTTCTCCTTATTTTTCCAGTAAAGTTCAGGTCAGACCCTATACCCCTAATTTTTTTCAAAACTTTACGTTTTATAGTGTTGGAGATAAGGGTGGAATGGGTAAATTTTGGTATATTTTCGTTACTATCTTTTTAACATTTTTTTTTTAATATAAAAAAAATATATCAGTGTTCCTCAGAATGGAACCTTTCATTTGATGTATTACATGATGAAAATTTTAAATTTTCATTTAATTCTATAATTTGCCCCCCAAAATTAATATTAATGATTTCTCCTTATTTTTCCTGTAAAGTTCGGGCAACGTTCTATATTTCCTATTTTTTTCAAAATTTTAGGCTCAGTAGTTTCGGAGATCAGGGGGGGAATGGTAGTGTTGACAAGCAAAATTTTTTCGTGCAAAGCTTTTGACTGAAAAGTTTTTTTTAGCAAAATTTTTAGTTTCACATATTTATTTTCCACAGATAAATTAAACAACAATTCATTGTTTTAGCATTGCCTTTGTTCAAGCTTTGAATCCACTTTTTGGAAAAATTTCTTTTAACACACTTTGCAAAATCATTAACTTAAGTAGTACGTAGTGTGGCTCATAGGTCACAGGGCATACATCCAGACGATAGCTGAATTCATTCTAAATATTTTGTGGATTAATGTTGTCATTGGTTATTACTGACCTTGATTTGTCCCCTAAGCTATTCTAATTGTTTGGTAAATAAACAATTCTTAATGTACCTGGAAAGATGAAGTCACAAAGTGTTAAATCGAGTCAACTCGGGTCCAAGATGATCAGTCCAGCGATGAGAAACTTTATTGCTCAGGTAAGGAGGTACCGGATAAGTTTTTCAGTGAAACGGGGAAACGTTCCGTTGCAACACAAAATCTTTGGGATCAGCACGCAGTCATGGAAGAAAACAACTGCACCACATCTAGGTAACTGCCACTAGTCACAGTTTTCTCAAAAAAAAAAAAAGAAAATGGCGTATTTTTCAGATACGGTACGAGCACCTACCACTAAATGAGCTTTTTTGAAGATTGATTTAAGAAGAATCCGTACCTTGATATCAGTGGCGAATTTGCTCCCAAGAGAATTGGTCATCAAGACATAATACAAAAATATAGTTGTTTCAACTTCCTCCCTCTAAGTGATATTTCAATCGATTTATTAGATGAACAGGATCGTCACTGTTTAAAAAAATGTTTTTGAGTGTCCTTGTGAAAACTAACTGTTTTGTATTCTACAGCTACTCATTTTTTTTACAATTATCCATCATTTGTTTTCCAGAAATTTAATTGTGACATTTTCAAGTGAACTGATTCTTAAGATTTCAGAATCCTTTGAAGCTATATTGAACAGTTATGACCATGATAACATACAACCTTAATTATCAGTAATAAGGGAATTGCATTACAGCAAATATTTTTAAAATTACATCTATACATAGATAAAATTGAATACTAAAGCAGCTTACATTGCCTTAGTATTCAAATTGGAATTTATCTCATATGGCATACTTGATAAATTTGTGACTTTTCGAAATGTCGTTTTTCTTGTAAATTATATGTTCCTTTATTCGTACATTTAGAGTTCTCAGAGTTTCTCTTATATACAATATATTACAGGTGGCAATGGGAGTTGAAATGTTATTTGAAACAACTGATATCTGTAAATATAAAGTGTTATGCATTCACATACATAGAAGTTTAATGACACTTGTCCTCTGTTTGATGATTTCATATTTAACCTAAATTCAAAACTTGTAATTTTACTGTTACTGGATAAAAAGAAAAGATGATAAATGACCCAATAATCAAAATTTATTGTCACCCGGGCTGTTATTTACGAAAAAAAAAAAATGAAAAGCTACCGCCTGAGTTTTTACAATTTAACGTCTGTCATATTTTATACACTCTGACTTACCCTACTTCATTACGCTGGGACGTGTCTCTGAAAAAAAAAACAGAACCAGCAGACCATCACTAGAAACAACACATTAGAACGGGTCGGGATAAAAAGGACTTCGTCTCATTTACCCAGCAAAAACGTAAGTACATAATCCGTCAAAAAATCAAAAAACGAAAGAATTCGTCAACTGACGCCCCATGAGAACATTTCATTGTATCGCATAACGTTCGACCGAGCTTGAAATCTGAAAAGTCGAAAAATCTCGGTAAACAGAACGCAAAGAAAGGGGGCATTCTGAAAAAGCTCTTTGCCGGAATTTCAGGGTAAAAGCAAATATATTGCTGAAAGAAAATAGGCAAAAATGCCGACCGCATTATGCAAATTGGAACTACTAACGGTTAAGTTGATTATTAGAGGGAAGTTTTCAAGAAAAACAAGAGAAAAGCGGGGTGATTTATGAAGAATTCGCCGTGCTCATGCGATCTGCCGTAAAGATAAACTAACTCCCTGCATATTATAATAACATGTGCATGCTACTTAAAAGCTGCACCACATAGTGCACTGCCTTATTAAAACCTGAAATTATTATTAGCTATAAGCGGTGGCTGGCTATATTACAGGGAGAGTTTCATCTAGTTAGACTATCAGCAAACACAGAATAAATAAATAATGGTTTAGATATATACCGGGAGTATGTAAAAGAATGAACCAGTTATAAATTTTAACAGTCATCTATAAGCGTTGCAGAGTAGTCTTGGTAAAAATGTATCATTGCGGAGATTGGAACACTATTAGTCCATTGAAATTTTGCCTGAATCTGCAAAATGAGATTGCAGATAATTAACACAGAACATTCATGTTTTCGATGGCGCAAATTACGAATCTGCTATTACTTTTTGCCGTAAGCTTGCAGGACGTCGTGAAGTGCCCCAAAAAACCTTCAAAAAGGGTTTTTTGCATTATTCCCTACAATGAATATGAAGAGAATAACCCGACTATCGTAAAATTTCACATCGAAAATATGTAGTAAGTTAAACAAAATCAACGAATTGTTGTGCAATTACTTAATATTTCAATTTAATGTATTTTTTGGAAAACACGCAATTGGTGCACAGACACTCCTTTATGCGAATTTGCATCGTATAATTATTGACAGAAGTTGACAGAACTGTCTGCTGTCTCTTTATGTAATATTTTCGGAATGGAATTGTTTTTTGTATTTGGAAAAATATCGGAATATAGAAAGATAGATTATAGTGGGTGTTTGAAGTAAATCTGGATTATCGGAGAAATATACCTATTGACTATCAAATGATACTACTGAAATGATTCAGTTAATTTCGTTCCACTCCTTTAATATCATTCTATTTAAAAAATATTTAAATATTTATACCTTCAGGAATTTGTCTTATACATACCCTCCAAATTCAAATTTTATTCAAGCTCTTAAAAAGTTAACTAACTTATGAGTGTATGTGACTATGCAATTCATATCTCTTATTTCAATTAAAAGGCTATTCAAATGAACTACTCAATACCGGAAAAAGGATGAAAACTTTTGTGTGTCGTGGAAGTATAAAGACAAAGATTTGTACCCTAAAACCAAACCTTTATTTTTTGACTCAACGCCGCGCCGTTTCTTGAGCTAAGTTGTCATCTTCATGGAGTAAACCAAAACAGTTTTGGGTTGCTTCAAACTTTTTAGAGATTAAAATTCATTGACTTTGTAATACTGGAATCGTTCTTAATTTATATATAAATAGGCAAATGCAAAACAGTTCAGTACCATTTTTTCCTTTGTACCTCAACCGATTTGCTTTATTTTTGTTGAGTAGCAATTGACAAACTTTATTGCATAAAGCTAAAATTAATTATTTGTCAACATATTGCCAATGCCAAACATATAATGTGTAGTAACAGTGCCGCCAGATTGCTTGGAGAGAAAAAAAGATGGATTGACTCGAATGTGAAAGACATACTAAATAAAACTTAAAACTCTTCCTTAAAGTTATTCGACATAGTCATGCTACTGAAATAAAATCCACAAAAATATTGTTACGAAATTTACCCAAAGCCGACCCTGTTTCATTTCAGTACAACAAACGCTTTGAGATAAAAAAACGGTTCTCGAAAAGAGAGAAAAGAGGAGTGATGATTGATTTTACTGGAGAATTTGACGCTGGTTTTATAAAGGAAGCACGCCACGATCAGATCAGTTGATGGAGCGAAGAGCTTATATGAAAGATTGTTATTGTGATATTAGAATCAGCTGTTGTATATTCGATGTAAATAAAAGTTTCTAGAAAAGTGAAAGTGAATATTAGTTTTATAATTTTAAATTGAACCCACGGACTTTACAACAAATTTGGTGATCAGAAGTAGAGGATTAAGTGCAGTTAAAATCGTAATTTGATTTATGGAAACACGGAGCATGGAAAAAATGGACGAAACTGCCAAAAAAATAGTTAAGCAGGTTACCGAGGGACTAGACGAAAAAATAGTCCAGATTCTAGAAAAACGTGACAAGAAGGAGAAACAACATCAAGAAGAAATACAACAAAGGTTAGTAAAATCTTTTGATGAAAAACGTAAAATAGAATTAGAAAATCTTGTCACTACGATGAAAAGCGAACAACAAAATCTTGTTTCCACGATGGAAGAAAAAGAACAAAATCTTGTTTCCACGATGGAAGAAAAACAACATAATTTAATTGAAGAATTTTTCTCGAAATTTAAATTATTAGATGAACAGAGACAAGAAAAACAAGATCAAACAAACAAGATATTTGAAGAAAAACATGGCAAAACGGAAGAAAAAAGGCAATTGCAATTTGAACAATTAATGCAAATAGTATCGCAAGTTAATGAAACAGTTAATGAAAGAATGCAAATAGTTGAATCAGATATAAAAGAAATAAACGACGACATAAAGATCCTGAAAAGTAATGTGGAGACTCTTGAAATCAAAGTAGATGACATCGATTCCGTCCAGAACCAGGTGAAATTTGAAATAAGTGCTATCCAAAGCCAGGTAAAAGCTGAAATCAGTTCAATTAAAGACGCAGTACACAGTGAAGTACAAGATAAAGTGGAAACAGCAATTAAAAAATTGCAACAAGATTTGCAGAGAGGGAAATACCAGCACACCGTGAGTACCAAAGGCTCCGTTAGCAAACCACCCACATTTGATGGCAGTTCATCTTGGCCCATGTATAAACGACAATTTGAAGCCGTGGCTACAGTTAATGGATGGGATAACCAAGAAAAATCCACGTCTCTGGTAATTTCGTTAAGAGGTCCGGCCTTAGAACTCCTCCAAAGCATTCCAGTCGAACAAGGCAATTTCGACAAGATCATCGCCATCCTGGATAAACGATACGACAATCAATCCATGAGTCAGGTATACCAAGTCCAACTGAGTGGAAAAACGCAAAAATCCGGTGAAAGCTCCCAAGGATTCGAAGCAGAGATTAGACGGTTAGTTCACTTGTCCTACCCAGACCTGCTTGAGGAAACGAAAGACCAGTTGGCCACACAGAGTTTCATAAACGGCATCAGAGATGTCGAGGTACAAAGAAATTTAAGACTGAGTGGCGTCAAGAAAAGTAATGAAGCTCTACTTCGGGCTTTGGAAGTAGAGGTCGTCATGAATATGTCCAAACCGAGGGTCCGAGCAGTTCCTTCAACCAGGAAGAGTCAGAGTCACCATTTCAAGCGCTGCTAGCTGGTCTGAATAAAATGGTCAATGGTCAAGAGATAGCTTGTTTCGAGCCAGTAGAGACCATCATCAATTGCGAAGAAGAGTACCAGACGTCGGTGAAGGAGACAGGGCAGTAAAGAGTTCCTACAACAGTTTGCTGACCATTTGACACACTTGACACCAGAGAACCAGAAGAAAGCCAAGCAATTTATCACAAAACACTGGCAAATTTTTAACAGTATAAATGGAACCACCGGACGCACCAACATCATTCAGCATCGAATAGATACCGGAAAGGCTCAACCCATCAGAATACCACCTAGACGACTACCATTGGGGCAACAACAGGCAGTCGAGGAAAACATCGAGTCCATGTTACAAAATGGAGTTATTGAGCCATCCATCAGTCCATGGTCTGCTCCCGTCGTGCTAGTTAAAAAGAAGGATGGAACCACCCGATTTTGCGTGAATTACAGAAAGCTGAATGATGTCACGAAGAAAGACAGCTATCCACTACCCCGAATCGATGACACTTTGACCACACTAGCAGGCTCCCGTTGGTTCTCCACACTAGACCTAAAAAGTGGATATTGGCAGGTTGGTCTACACGCAAACGACAGAGAGAAGACAGCGTTCTCCACCAGTAAAGGGCTTGTTCACTCCACGGTCATGCCCTTTGGGTTATGTAATGCACCCGCTACATTTGAGAGGCTAATGGAGTATGTACTGAACGGGTTAACATGGAGGACGTGCTTAGTATACCTCGACATTTTATTCATGGGCCAGATATTCGACGACCATCTGAAGAACCTGAGCGAAGTATTTTCCAGAATTAATAACGCCAACCTGAGACTAAATCCGAAGAAGTGTTCCTTGTTCCAAAAAGAAGTAGAGTTTTTGGGTCACGTAGTGTCTGAGTCAGGAATCCGCACCAACGAAGAGAAGACAAGATAGAAGCCATCCGTGAGTGGCTAGTTCCAAGAGACAAACATGAACTCCGAAGCTTCTTGGGCCTCTGTTCATACTACCGGCGTTTTGTTGAGGGATTTGCCACCATCGCCGCCCCGCTACATCAGACCACGGAGAAAGAAACCTTCCATTGGAATCAGGATTGCGAAACATCATTCAGGCGACTGAAGGCAGCACTATGTTCCAGCCCAATCCTAGCCTTTCCTACACAGTCCGACAAGTTCTTCTTAGACACCGACGCCAGCAACACAGGTTTGGGGGCCGTCCTATCCCAGGTGCAAGATGGTGAAGAGAGAGTGATCGAGTATTACAGCCGTGGATTCTCGAAACCGGAAAGAAATTATTGCGTCACCAGAAAAGAACTTCTTGCAATAATAAGGGCTGTAGACCATTTCCACAAATACCTCTATGGTCTTCATTTCTTAATCCGAACAGATCATGCCGCACTCAAATGGCTGCTGGACATGAAGACACCGGAAGGACAACTGGCCAGATGGATGGAGAAATTACAGCAATACGACTTCAAGGTGGAACACCGTGCCGGCCGTTTGCAGAATAATGCCGATGCCCTATCCAGAAGACCCTGTAGAGCGGAATGCGGACATTGTCTGAAGACGGAACAGCGAGAGGGTATCTCCATCAGGCAGATCCGAGTGCAGGCCAATGAAGACTGGACAACGGAACAGTGCATCCAGGACCAAATGGGTGATCCAGACATCGAACCAATCTTGTCACTCAAAACGAGAAGGGCACCCAGGCCACGATGGGACGAGGTAGCTAGATACTCCGGCGTGCTAAATTCGTTATGGGCTCAATGGGGCTCTCTAAGAGTAGACAATGGAATGCTCAAGCGAGTTTGGGAAAGCCCTGATGGACAAGAAACCAACTGGTAGAAGAAAAAGGTACCAGCCATCCTGACCGAAGTACATGATGGAATTACCGGAGGCCACCTGGGCATGAATAAAACCCTTGACAAAGTTCGCCAGCGGTACTACTGGGTGAATTACTTCGAAGACGTCAGAGCTTGGTGCCGCAAATGTGCCATCTGTGCAACCAGTAAGGGCCCGAAAACCCGGACCAAGGGCAAAATGCAGCAGTACAATGTGGGCGTCCCATTTGAAAGAATTGCCATCGATGTCGCCGGTCCGTTTCCCGAGTCTGAGAGGGGGAAACAAATACATTCTGGTCGCAATGGATTACTTCAGCAAATGGCCTGAGGCGTATGCGATACCCAACCAAGAGGCAACCACGGTAGCGACGGTGCTAGTAGAACAACTATTCAGCAGGTTTGGCGTCCCGATGGAATTACATTCAGACCAGGGGCGTAACTTCGAATCGAATGTATTCCAGAAGGTCTGCACGATGTTGGGGATCAGGAAAACGAGAACAACACCATTACACCCACAGTCAGACGGAATGGTGGAAATATTCAACAGGACCTTGGAACAACACCTATCCAAGGTCGTCAGCAATAACCAGCGTGATTGGGATGAGCATATTCCCCTATTCCTGTTGTCATATCGCTCTGCTGTACATAATAGTACAGGCCTATTCGGAAAGGAGCTGCGATTACCCTGCGATTTGGCATTTGGTTCCCCCGAAGAACCTCCCCATGACATCGACGGTTATGCCGACCAGCTCCGACATAACATGCTGGCAATACACGAATTAGCCCGAACGCAGATGTTGGCCACCAGTGACCGGATGAAGACGCGATACGACCTCAAGGCCAATTCAGTCGGGTTCCAGGAGAGGGACAAAGTCTGGCTGTACAACCCCCAACGGAGCAAGGGTAAATCCCCAAAGTTTACACCCGCCTGGGATGGTCCATACGAGGTGGTCAAGAGGCTGAATGACGTCGTCTACCGGATCCGTCGAAACCCCAAGGCTAAATTGAAGGTGGTTCATTTAGATCGACTCGCTCCCTACCATGGAGAGGATGTTTCTGATCTGGACGATCAGAATTAAAGGGGGCAGTGTTACGAAATTTACCCAAAGCCGACCCTGTTTCATTTCAGTACAACAAACGCTTTGAGATAAAAAAACGGTTCTCGAAAAGACTCGGCAGCGGAAGGAGTGATTGATTTTACTGGAGAATTCGACGCTGGTTTTATAAAGGAAGCACGCCACGATCGCGAATTCAATTGATAGAGCGAAGAGCTTATATGAAAGATTGTTATTGTGATATTAGAATCATCTGTTGTATATTCGATGTAAATAAAAGTCTGTAGAAAAGTGAAAGTGAATATTAGTTTTATAATTTTAAATTGAACCCACGGACTTTACAATAATATGTTACATAATAATCGCCGTTTCTTGGGCTTTTGCAAGTTTACAACCTGCATTCCGTTGTAAATATGGTTTGTCAACTAAAATCAGGCTTGTCTTGCAACTGAGTGATTTATTTCTGATAGTATTTTATTAATTTTAACCTTACTTGCTTACATAATTTGACAAAGATTACAAAAACCATGAAACTATGTACAGATCGAGATAAATAGTTATATCTGGTAACTCATATATTCATATTCATGGCCAACGTTGATGAAGTGAATTTGATTGAAATTTTGAGATTTCATTTTTTAGCCATTAGGTTAAAAATTTTCAATTCAGACAGAAAAGTTGTCAATGAATTATTGAAACGAAAGCATCTTAATCGATCCCTACAGTTACACATAAGAAAACAGATAAGTGTGGGAATAAAATATAATTCCAGGTACGATATTAAGAGTTGCTTAGTTTATAGAAAATTAATAAATTATAGTAAATAAACAAAGGTAACACATAATCAATATACAATACCAGTACATAATTTGCTATTCGTTCTAATTAACATTCCAATTCCCTGTATGCCATATTTTAAATTATAGACTTGACTATTTTTATGTTTTCTTGGGAATAACACCACAATCGAAATAAAAAGCTGTATATTGAAAGAAAAATTAAACGTTTCAAAGTCGATTCTGATTTCGTTGTCAATGGCTTTAAAATGTGTACTGAAAATGTAATTTGCAAACTGAAAGTTTGATTTATGACATTTTTTTCTTATGTCAACTTAAATTACCTAAATCAAACTTACAATTTGCAATTCACCTTTTCAATACATATTTTAAAGCCATTGACAACGAAGCCAGAATCGACTTTAAGATGTTTGATTTTTCTTTCAATATACAGCTTTTTATTTCGAAGTTAACTGCAGTGATTACAAGTTATCAACTTAGAGTCAACACTTCTGGAGATAGCCTGTATGTGTTTATCTAACATTAATGAAATTGTACTGAATCTTAAGATTAATTGTTGTTTAAAGTTTATTAATATCTACTTATGTATTGTAATTATATGTAATGAGAAGTATTTCACATTCATAGTAACTTTTGAGGTAGTATGAATTTGAAGCATTTTCTTCTGGGTTGAAATCGTAATAATTATAAAATATCTGAATAAAGTATCTAATTTCGTTCATTACTCAATCACATACACTTTAAGACTATTGGAATCAAAAACATTATTTAATATAGGTTTTTTTCAATTATCAATGAATTTGATATTTCTTACATTTAAAATATATTGAAAAGCAGATTTTAATTATTTTTTGGTACGTAATCTACCACCCAGTTACGGTTTTCTGACAATGTTGGTATCTTATAGTTAATTTATTTTACAATACATAGTCCCATTCCTGGAAAGTCCCCTACCTTTTGATAAAGGTGATTAACTTTTACATAAACATATCATTGACATTTTAAAGATGTATGTTTAAAATTTAAAAAAGTTCAATGCACTTATCTTTTTATTAGGTTAAGTTAGGTACATTTACTCTAGCCTAAGATATATTTTTATTAACTTTATTTTCTTTGAAATTGTACATAGCTGTCGTTAAAGTTGGTAACATATCAATGTTCAAAATCTTAAAATTCAAATCACGCTCCTTGAAAACATTCGTGTTCTAACCACTGAGTTAAATTGGTTCTCAACTGACCACACATATGACTTGCTAATCCTTTGTCAAATCATCATGTAATAACCATCTCTACTGTCCATTGTCAGACGTTGCCTATAGTGCAATAGGAAAATAGTCAGTGTTGTAGATCATTGATTTTTCGAACAAGGAGTACTTGAAATTTGATATAAATTATTATTTGTAATTTTTTGTTGTGATTATAATAATTTATTAGTATAATATTATAGAACATATACAAAAGAGTTGGTGTTTTTGTGATCTCTATAAAATGGATTGAAATCGTAAATGACGGAAACTTTTAGATTACAAAGAAAAATCCGACGATAATTACATTGAACATGTTGCATATACTATACACTATTAAATTTGTAATATATAGATATAGGAGATATTTATGTAAAAATAAATAGATATCTACAATAATATATAAAAATAAAAAATAAGATGATCAGCTATTTCTCTAACTTTAATCCAAATGAGGTAATGGGAATAGCAAAGGCCTTCTACTTTTCTGAATTTGCCTCATCTTTGACAAAAGAACCTCAATAATGTTCAAACTTGCAAATTTAATGAACTACGGTCGAATTTCGACTACTGGGCTACCCCTAATTTATATAATTAAGCCAATCTTAAATTCTATATGTAAATTAGGTTAAAAGCTTTTTTAGAGTTCTCGAAAATCATAATGTAAAATTCGACTCATTTATTTTCAACGTGAAATTTCATCATATGAAAATATATCGAAACTGCATTAACGTTAAACAGCTCAATAATTCATTAATAAATTACCCTCGTTATTGTTTGATTCTATTGTTCGGCAGATTCGTTATCATAAAAGTTGAAAGCAGCATTGTTTCATTACGCTTAACAGATTAATGGTTAGATTAAAACCCGAAAATGGAACGTACCTGTTATATAAATAACCGGCTATATTAACTGATTTTACACAAATCTGAAATTGAATAATCCAAATAACCTTTTCGGCAAATAGAAGGCTTTAAACTATGATCATCGGGTCCCAATCGGTGCAGATTTGTCGCAGAAATAACCAACCGCGGATTTTGCTCCGATCTAATTGAACGCCGGTCCGAAAGCAAATTGGAATGGAACTCGACAGATTTGTATCCTAGATTACCACGGTGTTTAACTACTCATATTTACTGTTTTAGATTGGATTTTGAATCGTACTTGAACCAAAGGAATTTGAGGCGATCAAAAATGCAGATATTCTAATAGTTGCAGCGTTACTGATACAATTACTTTTATTTTTTAACAACTCGAGACAAACAAGGGTAAAATATACATATAAATAAAATGTTTGTGTATGTATGAGGTTCCGAAGTAGCTACTGCACTTTTTTAAAAACACTAACAAAAACACAAAGAATCTTTAAATTTTTGGTTATGTGTATTGGGTTTTCCGAAGTAAATCCTAAAGCGATTGGACATATTTTGAAGGGGTTATCACACTTAGAGGATATTATATTATATTATTATACATAAACCTTCAAAATTTGTTGGATCGATACGGAAGACTGGACATTCGTAAATATTGGGAAGCGCAATGGTTGTCAAATAATCCAGGTCTGGAAGTAATTTTCAGTACAGTACAGAAAGTTAATAAAACAAATACCTCAATGAGAGAAAAACACAGAATTATATTTTATACGATTGTTATGATTTCAATTTATCAACAAGATTAATATTGTTTTATGTTAATCAACCAATACTATAATTTATTATCTAAAATTCAAAGCCAGAATCTAACGCCCGGCAGTCATTTGGGACTGAACTATGGAAGCGAAAGCTCTCATCGAAATATACTTGTTTATTTGGTATAATTTTTTGATTTTTTTAAATATATTTCTCATCTATTTTCAATTGCGTTAATGGGGGCCTTCTTTAAGAAGTTCACGCTTCAAAAAACTGAAACATCATGCTTTTGAACTGGGGACCTTTGAAAATAAACAAGATTTATATAACCCCTGTAATTTGTTGGATCGATACGGAAGACTCGACATTCGTAAATATTGGGAAACACAATGGTTGTCGAATAATCCAGGTCTGGAAGTAATTTTCAGTACAGTACAGAAAGTTAATAAAACAAATACCTCAATGAGAGAAGTATATTTTATATGATTATCATGATTTCAATTTATCAACAAGATTAATATTGTTTTATGTTAATCAACCAATAGTATAATTTATTATCTAAAATTCAAAGCCAGAATTTATAATCCGGCAGTTAATTAGGACTGAACTATGGAAGCGAAAGCTTTCATCGAAATATAACTTGTTTATTTACTATAATTTTTTGATTTCTGTTAATATATTTCTCATCTATTTTCAATTGCGTTAATGGGGGCCTTCTTTAAGAAGCTCGCGCTTCAAAAACTACCACATCATGCTTTTGAACTGGGGACCTTTGAAATTAAACAAAATTTGTATAATCCGTGTAATATATTCCCGGTATTTGAAGAAGTTGCCTTAGAAATCACTCTTTTCAAAAACATGATAACAGATTTGCAGTAATTTGTCAAATAATTACTCGTTGTGGCAAATTAGCAGGGTTACATTACTTTTCCCAACTGTGCCTTAACTCACGGTCAAAATGTGAAATAATGACCCAACCCCAAGCAACGTAAAACCTCTGTAACAAGATGCCGCTGGCAAGGCAATAGTTAACGTAATTCGACACAGAGACACAAATTTTCTTTTATCCTACATTACATTTCCTGTGCAGTCAAGCAAAATGTTGGAATTATAACGCATAAGCATAATTTTTCAAGATAAGAAGGGTAACTCTGATTATCTAAGTAGGAATCAGTAAAACAGCGGAATGTGTTTTTCTTCTATTTCATGTAGAAAACCAATTACTAGGTAAGAGTTTTTTAATTTGTTCATGTTTACTAGGTCACCAGTTTTACGACTAATTATTATTTTTCGTGATTTATATTCGACATACAAATCACTTTTACTGAATTTAGTAAATTTTTTGAAGCCCAGTTGCATATAAATTGGATCAAAAAATATATTAACTCAGTGTTGTAATCATGGATTGATTTTTATTTATTTAAAATAACTCTAACAAACACGCTTAAGATAATTTTATACTACATAGTCTTAACAACTAATAAATAATATTTGTTATTTCAATAACAGCAATTAAAAAATAAACAAACACATAATTTATTATATCTAGCGCATATCAGTGAAAAACCACATGCAACCTTAGAGCTTATATTTCTGAAGGTGAAATGCACAAATATCCTGACAAGACTAACAAGAGAGGGCAATATACAGAGCGAGAGGCTATATCAATCGATAACGAGCTGTTTCCAATTAAATACGTCCAGCATGTGGTTCACTGGCTGCTTCCACCCAACATGTTAGATAACATGATGCTCTCTTTACTGCCCTCATCTTCTAGTTTTGTCACGATATTTGTGTATTGCAGGCTACCTTTTAAGTCGGCCATGGAATACAAAACTAGTAATAATATGTTTGCTTAGTATCCTCAATGTTCCGTCTAAATTCAGTTTGATGCAAAAATAATTGGCGGAAAGGAGTTATCGAACGATATGCGAAATTTCGTTGTTGCTGCCCACAAAATAGAGCTTCCGGGAATGCACAAAATTTACGCATTCCTCAAGGAACATTATACCACTATTTAAACAAAAACGAAAACCGGCGGTCGTTGTAAGATCACAGAAAGAAATGAGCGGACTTTTCCTGGAATTGTAAAACAAGATCGTAGAACTGCGTCGAGAAATACTGTGAAATGGTCACATGCGGTGTAGAGGAGTTTCAAAAGATACAAAGTAAGTTGCGGGTAACAAAGGCAAATCAGACTCATAACTAGAATATATTTTTCTATTTCAGGCAAAGGAAAAGCCCATTCTTTCTTTAAAATAAAAACGAAATCGATTTTTATCGGTAAGAGAGCATAAAACCTGGATACACATCGATGGAATTCAGTTATTTGGAGTGACGAAATTTTTGAAGTATGTGTGGGTGATTCACTAAGTAGAGTTATTCGAAGGCCAGGAGAAGAATATCACACAGGCTGTCTCAAAAAAGCTTAAATTTCCTGCATAAGTAATGGTGTGAGGATGCACGTCCTCACAAGAAGTTGCAAAATGCTGCAAAATACATAATAATTTTACAATAACATTTGCTGCCATGCATTGAGAAGATTCAACTACCAAAAGAACGATTCATATTTCAACAGTATGGTGCAGCACACCATACTGGTCAAACCCTTAAGTTATGATTTGAAGTACTGAACATTTATAAAATGCCCAGTTTTAACGCCAACTGAAAAAAACATTTGGTCCAATTGATATGCGCCAGACTTATGAACTATTTTTTTACTATCTTAATTGAAATAAGTAACAAACATTGTTGACTAGTTGTTAACGACACATAATTAAGATAACTTAGTTGCCGTTGTTTGCAGTTATTTTAAATAAATAAAAATTAGTCCAGAAAGACACATTGAGTTAATATATATTTTACTTGGTCCAATTCATATGCGACTGGGCTCGTACTCTTATAAGGTTCCCCTAATCCCACGGTCTTAGCTGGAGGTGAAATTATATGTCTGCCTGTTATTATGATATGATGTCTATCAAGCATAAGCTCTTGAGCATTGAAGTCAAAGAAATGCTACCAGGTGTGGAATTGGGTGGCCTGTGTACTGTTGCTACTGATTGAGGCACTGGAGCTACTATTTGAAAATGTACTGATGTATAACACAAATTTTATTTGTTAAAACGTACCTCGTAGGGGAAAATGATGAAGGCATGCAAGACAGGAATTTCGATGGACAAAATTTGATGTTTTCAAGGGGTACTATGACTTACGAAATAAAAACAATAGTCGATTCCGAGAGGTTGATACTTTGAAATATCTTAATTCTTTTACAATATTGCAAAGTTTTAAAGTAAATGCTATGCAGAATTCAGTGAGGGCTAATGCTTTTGTACTCCTAAAACCTGTAATTTGTACTGTATAAGGCTAACGAATTGCTGAAAAATGGGGTAACAATACATAAGCTCTATCTGACTAGATAATTGAAAAACGGGGAGACGTTTTGGGGTTGCTATAGCCATGGCATAAGGCTTTTTATGAACTATCACATAGAACACATTTTTGCTATTGTGTTTTATACCTCTGGTACGTAACCTTAATTTAAAACGACTAATCAGAACGCGACACGGGGTTTGTCTTATCAAAAGTGAGGGTGGTGGGCTTTCTTGGTCCGCTATCATGAAATAATGCTGTCGGTACCTAAATTAGAGTAGATCAACAGGACATTATATCTGAAAATTCATGGTATACAAGTTTCACAAAGATTTTGTACAAATACAATATCTCATCAAGACGGATTAAAATATGGCGACCGAGAATTCATGCAGCATGAAAATAAAATTAGAGAGAACGAGTCTTTCTGCTGATGATGAAAAGTGACGGATGACCCTAAATTTTGTTGAAGATATTTAGAAAAATGACTCACAAAGTTATTAAATTTACCAAAACGGGACTTGATATACTGATTCAACCAAAAAATGATCAATTAATTATTCGTTAAAACATGTCTAAAATACATATCAGATATTCTACAGTTTGTTTCTTTCTTTCTAAGAAAAAATAAGCCCGGAGATTCAAGATGTTTCTTATTCAACTGCATATATATTCAAGGTGAAGCTAATAAAAGTATCTTTGTTAAATATGATGCGGTTTCCTAATAGGATTTTCCATAACAAAATAAGCTGTTTGGTTGCATTAAAATTTTCATTATCTATATATATTTAATCTGTTTACATTCAAGGCAAAGCAAAAATCTAATTACTGCTGCTAATCTTATTAGAAGTTTCGATACTTTGCATAAACGTCCCAACTTAATAAATAGTTAATGTATTGTTCAACTTTTGCCTGAAAGTTTTACTTACAGCTTTGGTAAAACTTCAAGAATGAAGCCTACATGAAATCCAGTCATACTGTGAGAAGCATTACTCATCGACTGCAAGGATGGACAAAAAATAGTAATTTTCAATATCACTTTATTCCGCTATAAAATCATCAATATTACCGGTAACAGTTGAGTAATGTTTTGTAAAGGCATAAAAGAAGTATCGCTTCGATTCAAAATATCAATTTATAATTCATATATTCACACCAATAAACTCCATCAGTATTCAATTGGATAAATTGCTTTGATTATTTGTGAAATTGAAATGATTACATCATTTCTAGTGGGTTGTATTTTTTGTTGAAATTAAACATTCCCATTATTGATATAATTATTAAAGTTAGTTACACAATCACAATGTTTGGTAGGCATCAAACCTTTATTTTGAGTACAAACACAGTACATACTTACCTGTAATACAACAAAGTTTTCACAGAATTTTCAGTTCAAACTTATTTGTCTAGAGCTGAAGAAATAGAAAAACCTACAGTACCAGTCAAAAGTCCCCTTCCCCCCTTTTGAACTGTTATACCTACATTAATGAAATTAGACCGTGAAAAACAGTTGTAAACTGCTTTACTAGCGATAGTAGATAGCTCATTAAAGAGTATTGACAATATATATATATATATATATGCAGTCATATTAATTTTATTTGAGTTTAGGCCATTTTGATGAATAAATTTAAATAATTTGGTCAAGTGCGAGTTGGGCTCGCATACTTATATCTTTTAAAGGAAGCGTTTTAAATTTATAAAAAATATACACATTAATTTTCCGCACAGACTTTTTATTTTATCTGCTTCAAGATTCGCTTGATTTTTATCAGAATACATATGTATTTAATTTTCTAATTTGGCCCCCAAAAATTAACATTAGAATTTTATTTTACTAATGAACTTTCAGAGAAGTCTTTTATAATCTACTGTCTGAGTTTTGAGGCTCTGTAGATTGGAAGATAAAGGGCAAAATAGGTCAAGTTTTAAATTATAAATTATTAAATCTGTTATTAAATTATTCAAAAATACAAATAAAATATATTTTTCAAAATTTAAATAGTGTAGTTTCTAAAGTGGGAATTATGTCGATGTTTAATATTTTTATTAATATATTTTAAATGAATGATTTAAAAATATGATATATATGTAATTCACATAATGAGCCTTTTATCTGATATATTACATGATGCGTTTGAAAATTGAATATTTATTTTCCATTTAATTGTATAATTTGTCCCTAAAATTACTATGGGGGTTTTCTAATAATTTATTTTCCGTTTAATTTTATTATTTGGAGGATTTTTTCATATTTATCAAATAAACGAAAAAATTTAGGTTTTATAGTTTGGGGAATAACGGGGGGAATGGGTAATTTTTTAATATATTTTAAAATATTCATTTAAAAAAAATAAAAAAATATATTTGTATTCGTCATAATGAGCCCTGTGATTTGATATATTACATGACCCGTTAGAAACAATTATAATTTTTTATTTTCCATTTAATTCTATAATTTGCCCCCCAAAATGAATATTAGGGGTTTCTCCTTATTTTTCCCGTAAAGTTCAGGTGAGGGGCTATAATTCGAAAATTTTTCAGCTTATGGTTTCGGAGATAAGAGGGGGAATGGGTATTTTTTTATATTTTTGTTAATATCTTTTAATTTATTTATTTTAAAAACACGAAAAAAATATATTTGTTTTCTTCATCATGAGCCCTTCCATTTGATATATAACATGATGGGTTAGAAACAATTTTAATTTTATATTTTCCATTTAATTCTATAATTTGCCCCCCCAAAATGAAAATTAGGGGTTTTTCCTTATTTTTCCAGTAAACTTCAGGTCAGAACCTATACCTCTAATTTTTTTCAAAACTTTACGTTTTATAGTTTCGGAGATAAGGGGGGGGACCGGTAAATTTTGATGTATTTTCGTTAATCTTTTTAAATAAATTTTTTTAATATGAAAAAAATATATTTGTGTTCCTCAGAATGAGATCTTTCATTTGATATATTACATGATACGTTTGAATTTTTTTTTATTTTTAAATTTTTATTTAATTCTATAATTTGCCCCCCAAAATTAATATTAATTGTTTCTCCTTATTTTTCCTGTAAAGTTGGGGCAACGTTCTATATTTCCTATTTTTTTCAAAATTTTAGGCTCAGTAGTTTCGGAGACCAGGGGGGGGAACGGTCGATTTTTTTAGTTCCCCCCCGCCAGAAGTACCCCTAAAATCAAAGTTTTTTTTCTTTTACGATATGTACTCCTGATCGGGTCACCAAACAACTATACATTGATACCAAATTTCAACCTCTCCCGTCCCGTAGTTTAGGAGAAAATTGCTGTGATGTGACAGGCAGAAATCCGGAGTGATATTATAAGGGTATCCGTATATTGTATATACGGAACCCTAAAAACACAAAAATTATGGCAAAATGGTACGACTCAAGCCGACAAACTAGCAGTTGTCTTAATAATTGGTGAATGTTTAAATAATCTCCTGAAGCGGAACGTTTATTTAATGAGAGGTACCCAGATGGTACTAAACCGAGAACTTACTTGAGAAAGCTTCTTCAGCTGTTTGACGGAACAGCTAGTGTTAAAGGTGCCAAACATAATTGCACAAACGGTAGTAAACCCTACTTTCTCTACAGCTAAAGTTGCGTCTATCTGTGAGGATAGTCAAAATACAGTGATTATGGTGTTAGTAAAAAACTAATTTCATCCATACAAATTAAAAATAGTGTCCACACAAAAACAATTTATTTTAAGGATGAAAGTACTTTTTCCTTCAATCTTTCATGAAAAACATACTCAACTCAATTCAATTCAATAGCTTTATTCACAAACAAACAAAAGATACATTCAAATTAAAAATTATAAAATATATCCATTGCTGTATGATGAGTGCGTCCATTATACATTAAATGTTTATTGCATTGCAAACAGAAGGTCACGTACAGTACAAAAGACAAACAAATATAAATATATAAAGATAAAAACATAGGTTATAAACAAAAAAATTCAGCAATATTGTAATAATTTATTGCCAAGAGAATTGTTTTCAATGTTTTTTAAAGGTGAAAAAATTTTTGGCTTCCTTGATATCACTTGGTAAGAGGTTGTATATTTTGCAACCACTGAAGATAACACTTTTTTGGTATAAAGATGTTGAATGCTGATAGACCACAGATAGTTCTAATTACTTGTTTTTGTAACAAAAAAAAAACTCTATTTATTGGGGAACATTGACCCCAAAGCAAGATCCCGTAACGCAAATGAGAATGAAAATTGACATAATACACCGAAAGTAGAACAGCCCTATCGCAGTGATTTTTCAACTGCCTAACGCCGTAACAGTTTCCCTTTAACTTTTCACAAAGTTTGTCAATGTGTGCTGACCACGTCAGATTTTCATCAATAACGACACCCAGTAATTTAACTTACGAGCTTAGCTTAACATCGGCCATATCAATTACATTTTTCTTTTTCTTAAAAGCTACACCTATAGTTTTATCTGCGTTTAAGAGTAAGGCATTCTTATGCGACCACTTAATTACATCTCTATAAACCTGCTCTGCAGTATGTTGAGCTGACTGATATTCATTTCTAACAATTAAGAAATTGCTATCATCTGCGTAACAAGTTACATTAGTATCCAAATTCTTAAGAATGTAAGCGGGCAGATCATTGGCAAGGAAAACATACAAAAATGGTCCAAGAATCGAACCTTGATGAACACCAGAGGTAACCTCTAATTTTTTTACTGCATGAGTTATTAACACATACAATTTGTTAGCGATTTTTTAAGTAGTTAGAAATGAAACTAAGCGGAATACCACGTATCCCGTAACGTTCTAATTTGATGAGCAGAATGTCATGGTTGACACAGTCAAATGCACGAGAAAAATCTACAAAAAGGCCTATCGAACACATCTTTTTATCTAGCACATTTATAATATTGTTGTAAAATTCAACGAGAGAAGCTGGAAGTTAACCTAACAGCTCTGTAGTTTGAATATATATTTCTGTCAACTTTTTTAAATAATGGTAAAACGTTGCTTAGGTACTTTTAGCAAACTTGAAAACATTCCTTTTTCAAAAGACGAATTTATTATATGTTTTAACCGGGTGCTGATATGAAGGGCAACTTTTTTGAGCAAGTTATTTGAGAATTGATCGAAACCGCTGGCATATGAGGCCTTTAAGTCTTGTATTATCGACAATACTTTTCGTACAATTATAGGTGACAATTCAAAATTGGTAATTGGGCAGGAATTTTGGGAAATCACAAAAAATTGGACCTGTTGTCCTCAAAACACAATTCACCGTACATGCAAATTGCAAATTGAAAGTTTCAATTTGCAATTCACATTTTCATTACATATTTTAAAGCCATTGACAACGAAGCCAGAGTCGACTTTAAAATGTTTGGTGTTTTCGTTCAATATACAGCTTTTTTAATCCAGTTGTGGTGATATTCCCAAGTAAACTTAAAAATAATCAAGAACATGCCACAAATAACATTTAGAAGACAACTGATTTTTGATCAATTAAAATAGAATTATTTAGAAACTTTAGAAATTAATAACCTTAAATATTTAGGTCTTGTATTAAATGACCACCTAGATACAAATTCTTCACCTCTCCTTAATCTCTTTAATGGTTCTGTATGAGATTACTATAAATAGAATAAATTTGGCGTACAACAGTAGTTGTTTGAAATACATTGTACACCTGACCAAGCCATAATATGGCGAAACACGTGTAGTGTAAAACATTTTTTATGTGAAAATTTCTGAACTATTTAGTTTGTTATTTAGTGAACAAGAATTAAACCAAAAAATACAAAAGAATAAAACCTCGCGTATCCTCAGTAAAGAAATCTAATAATTTATGAATTTCTTAGTTCTTATAGTCAACATATGGCTTATGCTGAGTTAACGCCTCTTAATGCCTCTGTTATTCAACTCAACTATCAAATTTCACGATGAAATAAGAAAAAACAAAGTTGGTTTTCATAACTGAACCTGATGAAGGCAAACGTATGCACAAACGGTGTCAATCGCACATACACACTCGTAAATCATTCCGAAGACAAAGAGCACAAACGTCCTTAGCCTTACGAAGGATGTCGAATCGATACCTTGTAAATATCACCCCTTTTCATAAGCTGACGTGTCGTAGGAATTGGAACGTAATCAATCATGATTTGTTTCAATTTGACATCTCTTGACGAACGCTTCAACTTTTTCTCACTTTGTCAGCGTACAAAAAAATTTAATGATTATTAAAGAGCCCGAAAAAGACAGTTTAATGGGTATTGATTGCGGGGTAGAAAATCCGGAGAGAAAAAAGTGGTCACTCGAACGATGTTTTTCAATTCGCGCGGGATACACGGGGATTTAATTTTGGCGCTACTGGGATTTTCACCGCAAAGGGATTCTTATATTAAGAATGATGAAAAAAATCAAACGCTTTCAGAAATCCTGTTTTCTTGTCAGATCTTATGAAAACTTGAAAAAGTGACTTCTAAATTAGTATAGAGTATGGTCTTCTTGATTTAATTGGAAGATGGTGATATAATTCTAGCTGATAAAGGATTCCCAGAGTTTCGAACAGCGCTGGTCGAAAGTGGTAAATAAGGTATCACCTGCCTGCATTCTTAGAAGGTGGCACTGAATTTCCTTTTAGTTAGTGAGGATACCAATTGCCAAACTAAGAAGCCAAATTTATTTATGAAATCATGTTTAACTAACCTGTGAATTTACACACTTCTTAGAAATAATTATAATACATATTTCATAGGAATTAAATAATTTTGTGTTAGGTAGGTCGGAGGGGGGTTTCAATTATCTCAGGATAAATACGTTTATATATAGCAAACTTTGAAATTTCGAATTCCAGAACGAAGCTTGGTCGCCCAAGTATATTTTATTATTCAAGATTGCTCTAAAACAGATACTTGTTTTAATATGCAATGCATTAAACTATATTACAGCAACTATTTTGAAGAATAGTCTGGATATCTACTTAAATGATGTTTCTATAATTTAATCTGTTATAATTAAAGTGGCCTCGTTAAATATTGCCAGAATATTAAATAGGTGAAGTAGGTTTGAATTATTATAATTCAGCAAAGTTTAAATTATAATTAAAAATTAATTTAAACTACAAATTAGGATTTATACCTGAACCGTAACAGAATAGTGGCAATGATGTTAATTCTCCTGAAATTTATATACATTACTAAGAATGACACAAAGAAAGGGAAACAAAAAATATTTTCCTCTTTCGCTTCCATCGATGTTTTTTATTCCTGCCTTAACGTTTAACGCTCATGCGATTGATAGTTACCTCAAAATTCCCGGAAAGCTTGAAATATATTTAGAGAGAAATACTGCCTACAATTTAAATGGAAACTAAGTTAAGAAGTACCTATACTGAGTAATAATAGGCTAAAAATATACATTTCTGATTATTAATATCAACTCTTACCTTAAATTTGTCGAATATTTAAGTTTGCTAAAAAATTGCTACAACTTATTAAACACATTTTCTTCACTCACTAGGAGGGATTTGATTATTTAATAATTTATATTTAAAAACGAACCAACTTCAGCGTATTCTTATGTCTCTCTTTCTCCCTCTGGAATTTGTATTCTTTTTCTATATTTTCCAAATATTTTTTAACTTTTCTTATTTGTTTTGTTATTTGGTCCATTTTCTATAAGTGTAACTCTAATTCACTCTATATTGCATCCACACTTCTGTGTATTGGTCACCCAAATATAACTTATTTGTCTATCATTTTCTGAACCATCCTGTGCAACTATAATCCAACTCCATACAATATTGCAATATTGCAACGGTCCTGATATCTTTAAAACCACCCTGTATAAGTATAAATCCTCTCGACACTATTGACTGTCTATATTTCTATTGTTTAAATTATTCCTGTATACCAATGATTTTACTTCGCCCCATATGTCTAATATTCTATTTATGCAACTGCTTATGGTCTACCCTATATAACAAAATTCACATTTTTGAACCACATTTTATGACTATAGTTTTACTCTACCATTTATTTCAACCACCCAGTATATGCAACTGCTTATAAAATTTTTTGAACCCATGTCTATAATTATACCCCGTCCTACGTCCTATAATTCAAATATACTAATTGCTCATAATTATATAACAAATTTTTTATATACCCTGAATAACAATAATTTTACTCCACCCTTACTTCAAACACCTTGTACTTATGTTCCAGACTATATACCTTTTTTATCCGCTCTGAATAACTGTAATTCTACTCCAGCTTATATTTCAACCATCCTGTATATTCAACTGCTTCTAACATTTTTTGAAGCCTTGTGTATAACAGTAATTATACTACGTTCTATACTGCAAATATACACTCTGAATAACTATAGTTTTGCTCCACTCTTATTTCAACCATCTTGTATACGCAACTACTTATGTGCCATCCAATAGAATATTTTCTGAATCATCGTGTATAACTAATTCAATTCCTCCTTATATTTCAACCATCCTATGTATACAACTGCTTATGTAGCACCTAATATTACCTGCACGCCTGCACACACCTTCAACCATATACCGTATAGAACAGATCGCCGGCATAACAAATTTTCGTTTCTATAAACTAATGGAATATTTTCAACCAATACAAATATCCTGTACGATATGCTTTCATGGCATATCTTGACATTTAAACTAGATATTTATGGTGAAAATTTGACATTTACATTGATGTATACAGTTTTTTCCACATACTTTTCAGATTTTCAGAAAAACGGTATGTTTGCGTTATAGAAAAATATACGGAATCAAGCTGAAACATATCTTTGTAGAATACATTAAAATATTCAAATTTCTTGAGCTGTTTAACAGAAAACAGTGAAGATTCATTGAAATTCACTGAAAGTAACTACTTTTTTTTTGATTTTCTGGAAAACCGTAAATCTCACGTTATAAACAATTATAAGTTTCCTTAATATAAAGCAGTTTAAATCATCAAAATTGCCCAAGCCACTTTTGAATAATCACTGGTCATAAAATAAAAAAAAATGTCGACGAATTGATAAGCTTCTCCTTTTTGGAAGTCGGTTAAAAATTGAGTTATCTCATAAAGTTATCTCTTAATTCCGAAATTGCATCTCTTATCCGTTATTATTTCGGGTGCTCTATATTTGTCTATAAGGTTTGACATTGTGATAGCCTGTTTTGTAATCGATATTGTTTGGTCTTTGTTCCTTATAGCTTTATCAAGCTGTTGTGGCAATCTGCACAAAGAATATCATATCGTGGCTCTAAAGGAAAAAATGGAATATAGATAAACATTTAGGGCACGTGAAAACTATAATGGATTTTGAGAGCACGAGAGAAATTAGTAGGGAAACATGATAAATAGTACTAAACAGCATTCAGACCCGCCACTACCATATAACAAGTCAACAAGTGAACACCAATAGTCAATATCTTGGAGGCGTTTAGAAATATAAAAAACGCTGGCTGGTGTAAACCTCAATTGCCGAGAAACCAGAAACGTGAGCCTACCGATACGAGATCACTGTGTAGAGTACTGATGAAAACAAATGTGACTTTTGAATACCCGGAAACTATATGATATATACATGTATATAAGAATATTATGATTTGTTCAACACAAATCTTGTGAATATTCATGAAAAAAAATAGCACTGATTCAAACAAAATTAAATATACGTTATCACTCCCTCAGCGTCAATAAATCAGTTCAAATTCTGAGCGTTAACAAGAAGGAAATTCAAAGAAAAATGTCGAACGCTTCGAGCGTGAAATTTTGATCAGAAATCTCACTCGAATATAATTGGAAAAACCTTTCATATCGTACCTCCCGTCCGATCTCTAGGAGTGACTAATTAGAGGAATCTTTTGAAAAACTGTTCCAATTCTACACCGCAATTCTACCTCCTATAACAAATCTAGGATCTGAATTACAGAATTATCAGCCGGACGGATATCTCTTCTACAGGATGAAGCCTCTGGGCTCATTTTTCGTTAAAAAAGATTCGTTAGTGAGAAATTGTTGATTTTAGTTCGCTGTGTGGATTAATCGGACGGTAAATTGTGTTAATAAGGAAACGGAAACGGGAAATGAGTGCTTTTCTCTGATTTCGAGTGACAGAATAGGCATAGCTAATGATTTTTTCTCTGCCCAAAATGTGATCATATAGTATATAATAAACTTTTTGAATTGCTTGATGTATTATAACATTATTTTTGCACATGCTTAAACCATATACTCTATACATGTCAATTATCCTCTTTACCAATTAAGGATATGGAAAGCTCTATACTAAATCTAAATGGAGAAAGTTGGAATTTAGGAGAAACTATAAACTATCTTTTACCGAAAGCTTCATTTGAGTCATTAGTCCACAAGTTCAACAAAATAAGTTCAACATGGTAATCTCAGCCCAGAAAACGAAAATATTTGTCAATGAACCGATTAGATGTAAGATAAACATTGATGGCACAAGAATAAAACATGTTATGAAACCATCTATGAAAATATAGAAACAGCAGTAAAAAACCAAATACACAAAGCAAATAAAACAGTTGGTGACCTAAATAACACAACACGGAAGAACCTATGAGAATGGAAACTACGACCAGGGTTTACAAATCTACTATAAGCCCAATAATGCCACATTGCAGAAACAAGATCTGACACATTCAAATCACAAAGGACAACAGAAAACCAACCGCCAGCAGGCAGAAGTGGTGTGGGCCGACCCCATAAAAGATGGAGTTATAATATAATGAGTACTTAAAATATATATATATATATATATATATATATATATATATATATATATATATATATATATATATATATACGTTTGCAATAACGCTTTTGTGTTATTACAACCAGTTTTAATTATTTTATTTATCATTGCAAAAACCTACACAAAACTTTTTCTTAAGTAGTTTCATTTTTTATTTGAAAAATATGACATTTAGACTTTGTTTTAAATTCATTTTTGTAAAACAATTTATCTTACACAAAGAGACAACGAATTATTCTCTAAATTTCTACCACCTGCCCTCTTTCATAAACCTGCCTACTTACAAACTGAACTATCGCTCTCTTCAAATTATGCTAAGCTGCCACAATGATCATGACTTTTGAGCAAACCAAGCACCTCTTTCGAGGTAGTTTTACCAATTTTTCATTTACAAAAAGTCTTCCTCCGAATAGTTTGAATGAGACGATTCGGGCAGTTTTTCCAATATTTCTCTTCATTAGATCGTTCCCCGGACTTCAACGTACTAAAGTTTTGCGCAGCACAGCGAATCATTTTTATTTATTTAGATAAGACAACATCGATTCCACAGATACGGGGCCTGAGAGGTAGGCTACAGCAAGAATTCAGTTTTTTGACATCAATTGTGCAAAGAATTGCGTTCACTATTTAATTGTTACATCTTTTCCATTAAGTTTTATAAAAATTCGGCTTTGCATTGGTGTTTCTTCTTAATTCATTAGGTGTTGTTCAGCAATTTCTGTTTCTTACACCTCATTGTGTTGAGAACACTGTGTAATTATAATAACAAGTGGTCGCCCAGTGGTCGAAATTCAACCCTATTTCATGAAACTGTAAAAAGTATATTTTTATAAGAAACAGAGTTGTGGAGAAATCGAAGAAGTAGATGTAATGACCACTCATATTGACAAATCTATTGCAATAATAAAATAAAATAAAAAGGTAACCAAATATCGATATTCGAAATATTTTTGATAAATGCATGACCCCCCAAATTTTTGACTTTAACCGCTCCTGGCAAAATATTCGATATAATAATTGGAAGATTGTCCTTTGCAACCTAAAAGTTTTCGTCATTTGCCGTTTCAATCAAGAAGAACTGAATTATTTAATAAATTTTCTATTGTCCGCTGTCTGACAATTTTTTACACAACACCTTCGGGAATGTTGTGATAATAATATATTAATCAAATAATTAAATTCACATTAAAAACACAATATTTAATATGAAAGTTACTGCAACGCGTCCGAAATATCAATACTGATCTACTACATTGACTATTTTACCACTAAACACTAACAACGCTTGTATGGCACTTCCAGAAGTATATGCTCTAAGAATAACGATCGGTCCATATATAATTACTCAATGTTTGGAATTTTGACCGACTGGCTTCGGCGGCACTTTCAGTTATTTGGCGTTAACAATATGGACGTAAATAATGAAGTTTGATTATATTTTATTTAATGATTGAACCAATATTATAAATAAATATTAGCATTTAGCACTAAAGGTCGTCAGTAGCTACTTAACAAAACAAAAATGAAGAAAATCTGTTGAGAGACAGAGGAGAAAATGGTACCTAATTGATTTGTCTTTGCCTATTTATACAATATACATTATTAAGAAACACCCTTCAAATATTCAATTGTTTTTGGTAAAACTGTCTAGCGCCTGCGGAACTCAGTGATTAGCGTTTGACAAGTACACTTGCCGGTAGCCTCAAGAGGCAAATGCTCAATTTTCCAGCTATTTGACCACGTGCATTTAGGGGTCAGTGTTATATATATCTTTCCCAAAATCTCTGTAGACTTTTGGAAAAGTCACCCAAAAACGTTCAACTATTGGTAGCAGTAGTTCTCACTAGTACAAGCCTCTCGTACATGTGGGGTGACACAACAAGTGCATTACAGTGTTACGCTGCTATTTGTCCCCAATAGACTCTAGTTGTGCCGTAAAACCCAGGTTAAGGTCATCTAAAGCTCCAAGGATACAGACAACAAATGAGACTTTTCCAGCTTTTACTGATAATCAACTCCTAAATAAAGAAAGAGCTTTTTATGAAATGCAATAGAGTTTTTTTCAAAATATAACCAATAATAATCTCAAAAATGCAATTCAATAACCCCTACACAATGCCCTGCTTATTTATTGCATAGACGTATATGTTCTCTCAATTGTAAAATCCTATAGTATGAAAATTATGTATTACAATTATTTTCATAATAACAATGTAAATAATTAAAACATCGTGGTATGTTCTTGGTATACGATATTATTGATAAAAGGTTCATTTATTTTAGTTTACTTTTGTTCCTGTAAATCAATAAACCGTGTATTCCTATACAACAAGAGCCAACAATTCGACCTTCGTGAGGGCATAACAGAACACAAGACAAGTAGACAAGAAGTATATGGTTATTTTCAGCCTCTAGTAAATACATAAAGTAAAATGTCGACAGAGAATAAAAATAGTGAAAGGCCCAAACGATCCGCTTCATTGCCCATAACTCTATTGAAACCAGCAGCAAAAACAAACGCTATGGCGATGAGACTGAATAAATTACTTTTTTTATAGTTTTAAACCTCACAGAAGGAGAACATCAACGGCACAAAAGAACTTTGTGCCACAGAAGAAACACAATTAAAAATTACCGCAAGTCACATTGCGCAATCCTCTCTGATATATCAATGTAATGAAAGTTATTTTAGAATTAGTTACTCTAGAATGTATTTTATGGAAGCGAATATTACACAGTATGACATTTCTCAATTACTGTTTAACAAACAATTTAGGCAAACTTGTAGTACGTTGTCTTCTAAACGTTGTTTGTGGCATGTTCTTGATTATTTGTGTGTTTCTTTGGGGAATAACACCACAATAGAAATAAAACTACGTATATTGCAGGAATACCAAACGTTTAAAAGTCTATTCTGACTTCGTTGTCAATGGCTTTATATATATATATAAATAAGGGTAAAAAGTAATGATCTGTTCATAATGCCGTCCATAGAATCACAAAATATTCAAAATGAGTATTTATAAATTGCAGCATTTTTCATAAAGAGAAGGTATAAAAATCTATATAGAGTGATTTTAAAAATACGTAATTGTCGATCTTGCAGATATGCAATTTAAATAATTTGTAGAAATATTTTGCAGAACGTATCGTATTAACCACGAAAGTTCGATAGCGATATTCAAAATATATTTTGAAAGCTTATAAAATGCACTTCACTTCGTATATCTTGGATTTTTGTCATAGTGGCGTATAATGTATAAATACTGCTTTTGAAATTTGGCTTAAACGCCCGGCCCTCCGCTGTCTTGACAGTCAGTGGAAAAAGTAATTTAATTAATATCAGTAAACTGTATACAGGTAACCATTAACTTAATAAAACAATGGAAAAAATAGACCAACATGGGCAGTCAATAGTTATGATAAATAAACATGTAATAAACTGCTCAGAAAAAACATATAATAACACAATTTACCTTAATTTTCATCTCCTTAAAAAATTCTACATACGTCTATGCGCCTTGACAGCTATTGTCAATGCTCCCCTGGCTGGCTGTCGCATATTCGTACACTTAATGAAATGTTTAGTACTATTTTAAACCAATTTTTCGGCATTATAGCGAAAAACCATGATAGACAAATTAAAGTGGAATGTATGAACTTTCAAAATATCTTTAGCATAGCCCGGTCGGACTTGTCTTGTTAATACGGTGGGATGTGCAAAATAGCTCTCTAAAGTTATTTAAATTCCAATTCTTCAAAAAATACTTATTCAATAGTTTCCATCGTGAGCCCATATAAACTTAAATCATAATTTATCGTTTTGACGATGACTAATATCCCAAAATTAGTTATTAGTGAGTTATAAATTTTTGAAAAAAAATCAATTTTGAGTAGTTTTTCTGAGTTTACTCGGTAAAAAATGATCCAATCTGGATGTATAAATACTCATTGAGAAGGATACTATATTATTCTCCACAACTTTCCTGTAGACGGGATTACGAATCCTTCATTACTTTTCACTACATAAGCAAAAAAACAAAAGAAATTCGTATTTTTGCGGGTTTTTATTATTTAAATAGTTTACTTCCAGGAGTTTGCTGTTAAAATCTTAGCAATAATTATCTATAAACTGTTACTGACGCGATGGTATAAGAGAATTGCTGTTGAATTTTATGTCCGAATATGAGTTAAATTTTGCTTTATAAACTGTTGCATAGTAATTAATTCGATTACAAGTACAACAAAATTCAATTCTACAAAAACAGGGATCATCACTTTGGCAACAACTCCGTTGACACTCATCAATCAGTAAGCATTTTCTCCCTTGTTGCTCCAAAACTCCAACTGAATTTTCTTTAAAACTTCGCAAAAGGCGTAAACGACAAAAAGAAACCCATCAATACTAATGAGACCTGCTTCACTTCTACGGATTTTGTATTATATTCACGACATCATTAGAAAATAAAACGAAATTTCCAATATAAGCAAATATAGATGTAAATAATGAGATGCTCAACAAATTGCGAGCGTTATCCATAATTCCAAACAGATAAAAATTTCGAATTTCGATATCGCCCGATGATGAATTCTATGTTTCCTGTTGTCTACAGTGCAGATTCAATTATGGTGAATATTTACACACGACACTGCGAAGGCAGAAAGCGCATTTATGGTCATTACAACTTCGGAGGGGGGCACGCCGGCCCTGCAGGCACAGCATAAGGCCCATTTAACAGATGTTGATCTTATGGAATGCTATACTCACTCACTGAGCCCCAGGTGTCTAACGGCTACTATGCCTTAACCAAGGCAGACTTGTTTTCGAGGGAGATACATGCAACTTGCGTACGTTTTCGCCGCAACAGCCGCTCCACTAAAGTCGCTACCGCCTCATCATGGAGCCGGTTAATAAGGCTAAAAACTCATTCTTCGCTAATGATGATATGTTACTAAGAGAAGACTGAATAATGCATTTTTTATTGGTCGCTTCGGCAGGCGCATTCTTCCGACAAGTTTCTGAGTTAATTTGCTCTCTTGATTAAACTTGCATAATTAACTGCGTATTTTATAACGAAAACACTAAAATACGTTTATTATATAAGCAAAAAAATGTCGAAACCATGACAAACACTTACACAGAAATTAAATTCGAAAACTAACCATGAATATGGAATAGTAAAATCACTCTTTTAATAAACCCGATCGAAAATTCCGGACTCAATGTAGTTAAATGAATTTTCTCAAAGCGAAAAATAACAATAAAGCGAATGAGAAAGTCATTTAAGACTGAACGATGGAAGCGAAAGCTTCTAATGAAATACACTTCCTGGCTCTCATTATCTTCCTGTCTCTGTTTCCCTTTCTTCATGTCATTCTTATAAATGGATACAAATTTCAGGTGAATCAAAATAATTGTCGCAATTTTGTTACGACGACTCAAATATTAATCCTAATGTATAATTTAATTATTATTTAAATATATCTACAAACAATGATGTGTAAGTTCATTTAAATTTTTAAATACATAATTTTTCACTTAAAGTTGACACAATTTCTTTTAAAACAGTTAGAATTATATATCACTGTAATCCAACAAATGTTTAATGAAGACAAATTTAAATGCTTCTTTTTCATTTACGAAATAACTTTTGATTATTTTCTCTTTATGTCAGTTAAAATTATGACACCTGTATTCACCTTGAAAATCATTTGTAAATATTTTTTCATTCTAGTTTTGGTCCTTCTGCATCACTCAAGACAGATAACTGATGTATTCTTTTTTTAATGTTACAATTAGCTACTGCCCAACGCTAAACAATATTAGGTATTAAAATAATGTGCTCCAAAAACTATTTACACATTACACTAATGCAACCCACAACACACTAATCCATATATACGGTAATACACGTTATCCGAAATGGAATAGCATGGCTAAACGATAGATAGCTGTTGTATGTAGATATAGTCAAAAATTATTTTTGCTACGTACAGGGAGTCCCAAATATAAGAAACATCAATGTTGCATTTTATTCATAGGATAGATATTTTTTCAAAATTGATTCGGAGCTCTCTGCAGTTGCTTTGTCAAAGTAAGCAAACTTTTCGTATTAGCTTTAGCATTGCGATGGGATTATCGGCGTTCCACCTTTTTGTTACACCGTGGTAAATAATTTCCTATATTAATTTCAATTATTATTCAAAAGTCTTAATGTAAAATGTTTAATTTATAATATGAAGTTAGCAGACAGAAATTTAATGGCAAGTAATGTAGACCTTTTTTGGTGTTATTTCTGACTTCTGACGTATGTCAAGTCTCTAACTTAATATATCGCAAAGAGAGAATTGGAATGTTTACTAGAACGAAGGGCAAATTTTTTGCAGGTATTGTATATTAATTGGATGTTATATTTGTTGATTTCCTATAATTTATTGATTTATTTCTATAAAAGACGAGACTGTTAAAATATTGCCTGGACCGTGTTTCTTACAGAGAGAACTGAGTTGTGTGGGTATGGATATTTCAAGATCAACGGATTGTGGTGTCGCGTCGGTCGGAACATGTCAAAACAAGTGCAATTAGAAGTTATGCATTTCATTCCCATACTCATCTATTTTCATATATTTTTTCCTTTAAAAGGTAAGTTCAGTGTCATTGATGAAGACATATAAGCGAAGCTAATAAAAAAGTATAAGTAAAGCAGTTTAATGAGAAAATTAATAAATTCCCAAGTTTAGATGGTTTTATCAGATGTGAGTGATTTTTTTTTCTGTTTTTGCCACTTCCAAAGGTCTATGGCATTAATGATTTGTCATCCGTAAAGTTACCTTCAAATATTTAAAGTTTCTCAGTTTTTCAGTGCTCTTGAACAGTTTATTTTCAATGGAACGATTTAAACTTCCTCCAAGTCGGTTTCTCTCAAACCTTCATATTGCTATCTTGACTTCGCCACTGCAGAACTTCATAACGGAATCTCATTCCACGGTGTCCAGTAAGATGTTAAAAGTTCACTCATTGTTACAGACATACTTTGAATAAATAATTTTCAAAATAGCTACTTACTGTAGTTATTGACGAAATAAGGTAAAGAGTCATCAAGAAATAATTGAAAATATGTGACAAGTGGAAGAGAGTTCAGAACAAGTAGAATGCTGATAATAGCTGTAAAACTCCTCCAAATTTCATACATTTTTACCATTTAAACAACATTTTTACCATTTAAACAAAATTTATAAACATATATCCCATTGTGCATTCTTATAAGATGAAAAAGATAAATCTCAATATTCCCGAAATATGCGCAAGAACAGATTCATTCCGCGCGATCTTGGTGTCTTCACTGTTATAGGCAGATCTGTATAAGACAGTTATTTACCCCGAGTTTCCGCTTAAGAAAATTCATCCTAAAAAATTCATCAAGCAAGTAAATTCCATCTTTTTGTTAAATCTATTTCGTAAACAACGTTTCCGCCTGTGGAAGGACAATAGCCGCTTATCTGAGAGGGGTATTAGTATACACCGGCTCTTGAAAAGGATAAAAGGACTGCACCTTTAACAATGAAAAAGCATGATGGAGACTAGTGGATTAAAAACCGCTGTTATCTTGCCGCCCTTACAACGAAACATCAATCGAGAAAGTGTGGATCTGCCACACGCACAGTAAAGTATTATGAACTTTTAAAGAATAGCGTTATTTTTTGAGATCTTAAGAATTGCGGAATAAAACTTGAACAACAAATTTTTGTATTGTTTCTGCAAAGTTGTTAGACATAGTGAAAAATAGAACTGGCACTGTCAATAGCCCTAAAACACAGACAGCTACCTAAATAGTACCGATAACTAGATGCAGGGCGGGCCAATCAAAAAATGATACCCCGACATTTGACACATGCTTTGTTTAAAAAAAAAACGCTCGGACTCGACCCTTTTTATATTTCGGGGCAAAGATTTTCCACATATCATCAGCCTTATCAATTCAACCTACGGCGGGGGTCAGCTTTTAAGGTAAACATAATTTGTTCAACTGTTCAGCAAGACACTCTCGATCCGACATTGAAAGAAAAGCTGGGAATTTAATGTCGAAGAGTTGAGAAATTAACAAGATGGTGCACCTCGGCATGATACACTTGCTGTTCGTGAATATTTAAATCGGGCGTATCCTAGTAGACGAATCGGTAAACGAGGAGCAACAGAGCAGCTAGCCTACAAGATCACCTGACTTGAACCCCTTAGATTTTTTCCATGGGGTTACTTAAAAACTCAGCCACAGTCGTAAAAGGAATTACGATGTCAATTATTTGAGCTTAAGTGTGGCAAGAAATGATCTCTCGTCAATTATTTCCTCATTTCATCGAAAACCTCTACCAACCAATATAGCCAGCCGTACAGCATTCAGAATTGACTGTTCTACGTTTCTCAGAACAAACAGACGACCTTTTGGATTTGGTTTGTATTTGAAACACATACGGTCACTGCTTGTGAAATTCGAAGGTACCCATAGGCATAATTCCAGGATTTGACATCTGACACATTATCGTAAATTTGTTTTGAAGCAGCGAGATAGTATTGTTTGAACTTTTTGACGCGAAACTTTATTGATGCTTTATCAAACAATGTGGAATCTAAAGTCGGCATAGCTTTCTGAAAGTCAGATATTTATGTGATATTCAGTAAAGCTAGTTCCACCTATACCTAAAAGTACCGATATAAGTTTACGAAAGTATGCAAAATTTTTGAGGCAAACAAATGCGGTAAAAAATATTACATCTCACTCAAACGCCAACTATATAGTCCGAATTAGTAAAAGACAAGAATTTTCAGATTTTCAATTCGCCGGTAAAAACACACATTTGAAAATAAAGGTTAAGTATAAAATTAACAGATAGGATTCAATTTTTGTAATTAATCAACAATCGTCAATTATTATTCTTTGTACTTCCCAATAAATACTCTCTATAAAAAACTTATTACTATTTTCAAAATTTAGGTATTTACCTCCGTAACTTAAACTTAACGACGCTTACCATCTACAACAACATAAGCTCCTTACCTGAAACAAAAAAAAAACAATTAATTTTGAAATAAAAATAAGGTTTCAAGATTCAATTTATCTCCAAAATTAGAGACGTCTTAAGCACTTAATCGTATAATCTTGTATGGATGAATTGATCCTATTCACTCGTTTACTTTTCTGTAAAAGAAACAGAAATGCGTTTATATTGGAACCAATTTTAAAAAAGCTGTTAGACAATTGATTTCAAAAACTAGTTGATGTGAGATATAAATCTACATAATTTTCGTCAAATAAAACTTTGATAGTATATTAGGGTACATAAAACATTGTATCTACAAGGTGTAAACAGTATGAGAGCAAATATTTTAAGGAATAACACTTCAGGTGAAAATAAAACAAAAATCCCAATGACATTTTTTTTAATAAAAAGTTTCGTCAAGAAAATGATTTAAAGCTTCAAATGTAGATACTAAACAGATTGTATGGTTTTACTAACTACTTAACAATGACAAATCACTTTTTTTGATAATTAAGAATGAATGGAAAATTCACAACTGAAAAATGCATTGAAACATCGCGATACCTGAGATGATCATAACAACGACTATAACGTTTGCATTGTTTGTTTTGTTTACATTCTAATCGTTAGTTTGTAGTTGTGCAGTTCTCGTATAACGTTTATTATAGATGAGAGTTCTAGATTTTTATAAAAAGTTGATTAAATTATGTAGTTTCATGCAGTTTTTGTGTTGAAAATAATAACTTTGGAGTTTATTTAAGTACCTACATGTGTCTAACCGAAATATTAAATTTTAATAACTAATGTGTCTCTGAATAATAATTTAGCTATAAAAATAGATGATATAAAGTTATATTGTATCGAGTTCTAAATAATCTCTAAACAGTTTTTTATCCTTCTATCCTTTAATATAATTTGGCAAGTTTATCATAAATATGTCACAAATTTACTTAAACAGATCTAATTCTCCACATAACTATTATAATTATTCAATTACTGAATAAAAAATATAGGTGTTCCATTAACCAATAAGGGGGACATTAAAAAATAAACAAGCCTTAATTTCTGAGGTTTTAGATAGCGCGTTGGAAGTAGGCAGAACACAGGGAAGGGTAGAAGGATCCTCTTTATATGACATAAGGCCAAGTGTACCACCAGACCAATCTAAAGTTGTCCTAACAATGAAAGCAAAGTTTATCCTTCTATAGAATAACTGATCATAATGAAGAGCATGCATTCTTGTTGCCTAGTGTAAAAGCCTGGTGGGCCGAGTTCAAATAATAGCGTAAACAGCCAAAACTCACTTTACGATTGTAGCACAATAAATGCTGCCCTTACTGTGACCTCCTTGACCAGGTTCAAGCTGCAGATCCGCCCATCCGAGACATGATGCTGCTTCATGACAGTTCAAGAACCCACAACGAATCCCTAATTGGCGGAAATGTATTGGACTACACTTGAGACCACCTTCCCTACACTTGACCAGCACAGATCTTCCACCATGCGATTTCCATATGTTTGTTCCTTTAAGCAATTCATTGAAAATAACTTCAAATTGTTTCTATTCTTAAATGTCATTTTTTGCAGATTATTTAGGAAATTGTTTTAATTTTATTTTTAACCGACTTCCAAAAAGGAGGAGGTTATCAAGTCGTCGCCACGTTTTGTTTATGTATGTTCAGTGATTATTCAAACTTGGGCAGATTTGACGATTTAAGGGGCATTGTATTAGGGAATATTACAGAAAGGTATTCCATAACCTGAGATTTACGGTTTTCCAAAAAATCAGAAAATACAGTAATTAAGGAACTAAATTTCAGTGTATTTCAATAAATCTAACTGTTTTCTCTAAAATTTCCGGATAATTATCTATATCATAAAACACACCGTTTTTCCGAAAATCGTAAAAATATTTGCAAAAAAACCGTTAACATCAATATGTTAAATTTTCATCATAAATATCTAGCTTAAATGTCAAGATATGCCAAGATAGAAAAATTACAATTAGACAGGTGGGTCCAAAAAATCGTAGAAATAAATGTGATATTAGGTGGTACATAAGCAGTTCCATATATAGGACGGTTGAAATATAAGGTGAAATAGTAGTTGCGTGTACAAGGTGGTTGAAATAAAAAATGGTTAAATTAACATATGCAGTTGAGTGGAATTATAGTTATACAGGGTGGTTAAAAAAAATCTAATATAGTCTGGAGAAGTAAAATTATAGGTATACAGGGTGAATTAAACAATAGAAAAATAGAAACAGTCAATAGGATGGAGGGCAGTTGCAATATCGTGTAGAGTTGAATTATAGTTGTACAGGGTGATTCAGAAAAGATAGACAAATAATTTATATTGTGTGACCAATACACAGAAACATATACACGGTGGTTGCAATATAGGCTGAATTAGAGTTACACTTATACAAATAATAAAACAAATAAAAAAGTTAAAAAATATGTGGATTATATAAAAAAATATATTAATTAGAGAGAGAGATAATCAACAGAATTGTACCTTAAATCAGATGAAAAAAATATGTCAGAAAATAGTTATTGATTGCACACGGTTTCTAAACGGTTTTTATTTGAAGCCAGTTGAAGTCAGTTGTTCTTTAAATACAAACTATTTTAGGTTAGTATAGTTCATGGTAATTATATGTTATAAAATACCTGCCGAACGCTCGCCACGGCTTTGGCGGCACAGTTCCATTCGATGGTCTATATTTTCGGGCATAAATGAGGTTCAATATCGTTAATCTGCCGAGTTATTTCATCATTTAGCTTTTGAATTGGTGTAGGCTTATCAGCGTACACCTTCTCTTTCAAACAACCACACAAAAAGAAGTCCAACGATTTCAAATCACATGATCTTGGTGGCATGATCACTCAGTGAGAGATCACGGCCATTACATTTTTCGCACAAAAGAGCCATTGTTTCGTTAGCTGTATAGCAAGCGGATCATCTGTTGGAATCACATATGGTCCAGATCCATATCTTCTGGTCACAAAAAGTTTGTCATTAACTCGCCATATCGAATACGATAACTGCTTGACCGACCCTCATTTTTGAAGAAGTACGGCTTGCTGAAGCCGCCAGCCCATAAACTGCACTGAAAAATTACTCTTTGCGGATGCATCAGCTTTTCCATAAGCAGTTTTGATATCTAAGTTGCCCAAATACGGCAATTCTGCTTGATGACGAATCCACTGAGATGAGAGTGTGTCTCATCACAAAAGGTGATTTTCTTCATAAGGTTAATATTCACGTCTGTGTGTTTGAACAACCCTTCGGCTTATTGACGACACTTCAAATGGTCCCTAGGTTTTAGCTCTTGAAATAACTGAACCCTATAAGCGTGTAAATTTAAATATTTTCGCAAAATTTGCGTCAGCGAGATCTTTGAGATTAGCAATTGTTAGCACGACGGCGAGTCGAGGCTGAGAGCTCTTCTGTCACACTTTCCCGAACAGCAGCCTTGTTCTACGAAGAATGAATTTTACGATCATGGACATCTCCTACAAACCCGGTTTGCTAAAATTTAAAAGCCTTTTGATTTGAACGCCCATTTTTATAAAAGCCATTCAACCACCTTAACACGCTGCTCAATGGTGTACCTATCCATTGTTGCATTTGCGACCAAGTGAAGGTTAGAAACGTCACAAGATATGTCAAAACAAACTTGATGTTTAAGTGTGTTTCACAATCAACATCGGCCCTTAAAGCTGGTTCACCCATTATTTCAAAGGTCCTCCTACATATAGCAGAGCGTCATTAGTAGCTATGAGGTCATTACATATTATCAGCAATGTTTTTTTAATTTTTAACTACTTCTCGCTACAATTTTACGTTCGATACATACTTAAGGTGCATGCGACCCCGATATTTTCATATAACTGCTTAATCCTAATTTTATAAACAAGCTGTTTGACATGACAACGACGAACTTTTGAATTATTAATGTTGGCATCCTCAATAATTTGCAATTTGTTAATGATTACAAACTCCACCGCATCGGCAACAAAGAAAGTGAACGGAAACCGGCATTGTGTAATCCATAGCAGATTTAAAATTCATGAATCTGGTTGTAGCGAAACTAGGACAGACTGTCCGATAAATGGAATAATAGGAATAACTAACAACAACCCTGTAATCTGATCTAGGTTATACACTTTTCTCCGTATGTTTTCCATAGTCCAGTATATTTTAATAGAAATTCTACTAAGGAGTTATTTACTTTTAATGCATAGGAACATTTTTTATGCTCATTTTATTCAAATGTCACAGTATCGATTGTCCTAAAATGCTTTCACAACGATCCATTAATAACGACATAACTACGCCAATTTATCTTGTAACGTATTACCGCTGCCCATTTGTCCGGATATTCAAATATTCTCTTTCACTACGAATACCCTGATATTCAAATTGAATTCTAATTGCGGGTTATTTATTTAAATAAAGCGAAAAATATCAAGTTAATACGATATTAGCGTGAGAAATGGTCCCATTATAATATCAGTTATACCGATGAAATTCTAACGGATTCCATTGGTTGTACACTTTAATTCCTTATGGAAACCCTAGGTGCAAGAGTTCATGCAGTCGGATTTTTATTGTATTATGTAAAAGTATGTAAAAGCTTAACTTTCCCGACGTACCTAAAGTTCGTAATAAATACAGCAAATGAAAACTCAGTAGTTACTGAATAGATGCAAAACGATAGCGTCGGAAATTATTTTTCTTGAAAAAAAAATCAGTTTAATAGTTAAAAGTATGTTGAGGGAAATAGATTTCTGCATACTGATTTTTTATTAGTTAGTCATTAGAACTGATATAAATTTTAATAGTATAAATAGCAACTAAATTCTAGTGAAAAACTATCATAATGATGAGCTATTTCCTGTAGATAGCAGGCTTGAATTTGAAAAATAATCAAAAATCCTTTGATACATATAGTAAGCGTGAAAACTTAGATACTATCTTTCTTTATTTTTAACACGCTTGTATTAGGTTGGAAGTTAATTTTAACCTACTTCTAATGGTCGTACCGAAATGAAACTCTGTACCTATGTGTGCATGACAATACAATAATTTGATAGCATGGACCTCACCTGGCTTATTACGTCAATAAAATATTTATTGTAATAACCACCACATATTGAAGCGAAAGCTTCATAATGGAGGCCCACACTTACAGATACCAAAATTGATGAGTATGATAGTGAAATACAAAATTTACGTTTGTTTCGAAACTTTCCGACCGACACCACACTTTCTTGATCTTGAAATACCCATACAACTTAGTTTTCTGTGTAAGAAACAGGTAACAGTCTATACAGGGTATTCCATCTCAAACGAGCTACCTTGAATATCTTGGTTAATTTCAAAACTATTGCAATAAGAAAAAACAGGTCGATTTTTGTTTCGAGGGGGAAATTTTTTGAGGGTAATTAGCGCATTCAACATAAACAGGCCAATTCAATGACCTTGAGATTTGAGATAGGGAAAATAGGTGCTATCGTATATCATTTGAAAGCCCTTTTTACGGACAATACCGTAGTAATAAAATTTTTTATTGCAATTTCTGTATATGTAATAATAAAAGAGTATTAGAAAAACGAATTTACATTACAATACAATGCCTCTAAAGCAAATGTTCAAAGTTTCTTCCATTGACTTCCATACAATAGTACAACCTTGACTGAAAGCCATCTCTGAGATGGTTCAGCATAGTAGGTCATAAAAATTTTGGATTGTCCCCACAAAAAAAATTAAAAGGATTCAAGATCAGGTGATCGGGCAGGCCATTCTATAGGACCTCTTCTTCCAATCCAGCGACCAGGGAATCGAGGTATTGACGAATTGATGCGGCGTAGTGAGGAGGAGCTCCATCTTGTTGGAAAAGCAATTGCTCTTCATGTAGTAGAGGATCATTTTCTAATTTTTCTATTATCAATGCATTAATTTCATTTTTCAACATATTGTGATAAATTTCACCATTTAAATTACCAGGAATAAACAGGAGTCCAATTAGATGAGTTCCGAAAATTCCTGCCCAAACGTTTAGTTTTACCGGATTTTAACTATGAGCTTCTCGAAATAAATGAGGATTTGTATCGCTCCAAAATCTACAATTATGTCGGTTAACTTACATATGAAGTGAAATAGTGCACTCATCCGAAAAGCAAACATATATATTTGGGTTTTCAATCATACGCTAGGTCATAATTTCGCAAAACTCTTGCCTTCGATCCTAATCATCCTCATTCAATTCATGACGTAATTTAATTTTGTATGGATTGAATTTGTACTTATGCAAAATTCTAAATACTTGCTAATACAGGAAGCTGCAGAGATTTGCTGGACAGACTGCGTGAATGGTATAAATTGGACATGTCCCAATTTAGCCACAGCTACCCCTTCATCATTTACAATTCCAATGGGACCTCTTTTTTTATTCATTACTGATATTTATTTATTTATTTATGTCGTAGATTAAACTATATTACACCAGCTATTTTGAACAATTGTCCGGAGATGCTTTGATATTTACAAAAGTTACTTAAATAAAGTTCCTATAATGTAATCTGACGTATAATATAATGTTATATGACGTATTGTAATTGAACATATTTTATATTTAAATTAAAAATTAACTAACACATCATATGTTCCTTATCAATAATATGTAAATCAAGAACTAAATTACATATTAAAACTAATACTTTACTCGTAAAAAACAGTGATATTTATGTTCATTACTAAGTTACAAAACTGATTGGTTACAAACTACGAAAAACTCTTAAATTTACTTTGGTGTCATCAACAATGGTAAATATTTGAGAAATTAAAAATAAATTTGTTAATAATACAAACCAAAATCTGTCTGAATACATTAGGCAATAGCTCTTTTGTAACAAAAGAAGTTATATTTCAAGGAAGACTTGCTTATCTCGCTTTTATTTTGCCTTTCAATGAGCCCACTGTAACCAAGTAGTAGCAGCAGCAGTGTTCTTTAATGACATTTAGATGCAATATGGTCTCCAGCGTTTCCTAACATTTTTTAGCCATGGACCACAAGGAAATCATTCCCATAGTAAACATCGTCCAGAGATGAGACTGCGGACCCCCATAAATATACTCAAGGAATGAGTGATTACACAACTATCTCACATAATAGAATAAACTAAAATTAAAACCATAAGATCGCCACCCTAACAGCTCTATCTATTATAAATTCTAAACAACTGATCTGGACAAACATGTTTATAAACTGAGGCTAAAAGTAATCATTCTCGAAACTGCCCGGACAGTCTAAATTCCGTGGGTAACTTGATCCACGGCAAGAACCATAGGAAGATGAAAGTAAGTGGGTTTTGTTGTTATAGTTTTGTTAATAAATTTAATTTTTATATTTTGTTGTTTTCACCACCACTCACAAATTTAGAAGTAGTTTACGGAGCTTGAAAATAACTAAATTGCATCAACTTCCATTTCTGCTTATTTATAAGACCCAAGAAAGTTTTCTTTTAATTATTTTAGTTCTGCAGTATATTCCATTAATAACAAATGTAAAATAAATTAAAAATTAATTAGTTCTGAATAGGATATTCATTATAAGCTTCATGGTCGTTCAATTTTGGAGCGTAAGTTAATCGACAGAACTGTTTTTAATATATTTTCTAAGAATTTCAGTACATGTCAATTGTCCATGGTACATTTGTTGAATCAAATTTGACAAAATGGTCTATTTTGAGTAAATTAACAAGTTAAATTTTCGTATAGTATGACTCTAAGTCTCAAGTACAGCTGTTAGAAATTTCAAAATTCTGAGTATTTTTTTGAAAGTTATGAATTTTATAGTTTGGGATGCACCGGATATTTTCTGTTACAGATTATCTCAGAAACTAGTTGTTGTAGACATTCAAAATGGTTATAAAAATTACCCTAATTTTTGAGTTTTATTCCAATTCATCCTAACAAATATATCCTTCCATATAAAATGGTTAAAAGTATAGTCAACTTTCGGAATAATGTGAAGTGGCCTATAGTTGATATTGTTACGAAATTTACCCAAAGCCGACCCTGTGTCATTTCAGCACGACAACAAACGCTTTAAGATAAAAAAATACGATTCTCGAAAAGACTCGACAGCGGAAGGAGCGATGATGATTTCTACTGGAGAATTCTACGCTGGTGATATAAAAGAAGAACGCCACGATCGCCAGGCAGTGATACCGCGACGACTAGCTTGTATGGGATTGTTATTGTATTTTTGAATCAGCTGTTTGAATGTAAATAAAGTTCTAGAATAGTGAAAGTGGATATTAGTTGTTATAATTTTTAAATTGAACCCACGAAGTATATTACATTTGGTGATCAGAAGTAAAGGATTAGTGCAGTTAAAATCCTAATTTGATTTATGGAAACCCGTAGTATGGACGAAACTACCAAAAAAATAGTCAAGCAGGTTACAGAGGGACTGGACGAAAAAATTGCACAGATTCTAGAAAAACGTGACAAGAAGGAAAAACAACATCAAGAAGAAATTCAACAAAGGTTAGTAAAATCTTTTGATGAAAAACGTAAAATAGAATTAGAAAATCTTGTCACTACGATGAAAAGCGAACAACAAAATCTAGTCTCCACGATGAAAAGTGAACAACATAATTTAATTGAAGGATTATTCTCGAAATTTGTAGAAAAACAAGATCAACTTGAATTAAAACGACAAAATGATTTTAAAGTATTTGAAGAGAAACAAGAACAAGTTGAATATAAGCGACAAAATGAATTTAAAATAACTGAAGAAACAAGACAAATGCAGTTTGAACAATGAATGCAAATAGTATCGCAAGTTAATGAAACAGTTAATGAAAGAATGCAAATAGTTGAATCAGACATAAAAGAAATAAACGACGATATAAAGATCCTAAAAAGTAATGTGGAGACTCTTGAAATCAAAGTAGATGACATCGATTCCATCCAGAGCCAGGTGAAATTTAAAATCAGTTCCATTAAAAACACGGTACAAAGTGAAGTAAGTCAATTACAAGATAAAATCAGTGCCATACAAAACAAGGTAGAAACAGAAATCAAAAAAATGCAACAGGACTTACAGCGAGGAAAATACCAGCACACCGTGAGTACCAAAGGTTCCTTTAGTAAACCACCCACATTCGACGGCAGTTCATCTTGGCCCATGTATAAACGACAATTTGAGGCCGTGGCTACAGCTAATGGATGGGATAATCAAGAAAAGTCTACTTCTCTGGTAATTTCGTTAAGAGGTCCGGCCCTAGAACTCCTCCAAAGCATTCCAGTCGAAGAACAAGGCAATTTCGACAAGATCATCGCCATCCTAGACAAACGCTACGACAATCAATCCTTGAGCCAGGTATACCAAGTCCAACTCAGTGGAAAAACGCAAAAATCCGGTGAAAGCCTTCAAGAATTCGAAGCAGAGATTAGACGGTTAGTACACTTGTCCTACCCAGACCTGCCAGAGGAAACGAAAGACCAGTTGGCCACGCAGAGTTTCATAAACGGCATCAGAGATGTGGAAGTACAAAGAAATCTAAGACTAAGGGGCGTCAAGAAGAGTAATGAAGCTCTACTTCGGGCTTTGGAAGTAGAGGCCGTCATGAACATGTCCAAGCCGAGGGTCCGAGCAGTTTCCTTCAACCAGGAAGAGTCACAGTCACTAATTCAAGCGCTGCTGGCTGGTCTGAACAAAATATTAGACCGGTCACCAAGAACTGGCACCAGAGGGGCATGTTACGGCTGCGGACGGACAGGGCACTTCCAACGTAATTGTCGAGTGAGGCCACCTGAACGATCACCGACCAGGGGTAACCAACAGAACAGCCACATGTCCAGGGACCATCGGTCAGTCAGCATAGGGGGGCGAATGCTGACTGTCCCTCCACCACCCCCAAAACGTTATCCATCCGGGGATTTTGCCGAGATAGCGGCAGCCTAGTCATCAGAGGCACCATCAACGGGCGAGCAGTTACCATCACCATCGATACAGGCGCCGCTGTGTCCATTGCCAAGTCCAGGGTTTTGAGAGCATCCGAAATTCGGCCAGTTACCAATAACATCCAGCTCAGAACAGTCACCGGCGAGTCCATGTCAATACAGGGTGAGGCAGATGTGGTGCTGCAGATAGGGGACAACATGATCCGGCATAGGGTCCTGGTAGCGAATATTGAGGACGATTTTATACTGGGAATGGGCCTAATTAGCCAGCATGGATTTATGTTCGACCCGAGATATGATGTTCTTCGGTTCATAAATGAGGAATTTGTATTGACACGACCCGTCAAGAGTTCAGTCACCTCCATAAAAATTGTGGCAAAGTCTTCAGCTAGAATTCCCGGTCGAACGGAACAGATTATTCATGGGCAGCTAGACAGCAATCCTGGGAGCTGCGTTGGAATGGTGGAGCCCGTACACTCAGCTCATGACTACTTGGTTGGACGGGCTATAGTTAAAACCGGACGAGATATACCAATCAGAATCCTGAATTTTTCCAACAACGACATTAGAATTGCCAATGGTCAAGAGATAGCTTGTTTCGAGCCAGTAGAGACCATCATCAATTGCGAAGAAGAGTACCAGACGTCGGTGAATGAGACAGGGCCCGATAAAGAGTTCCTACAACAGTTTGCTGACCATTTGACACACTTGACACCAGAAAACCTTAAGAAAGTCAAGCAATTTATCACAAAACACTGGCAAATTTTTAACAGTAAAAATGGAACCACCGGTCGCACCAACATCATCCAGCATCGAATAGATACCGGAAAGGCTTAACCCATCAGAATACCACCTAGACGACTACCATTGGGGCAACAACAGGCAGTCGAGGAAAACATCGAGTCCATGTTACAAAATGGAGTTATTGAGCCATCCATCAGTCCATGGTCTGCTCCCGTCGTGCTAGTTAAAAAGAAAGATGAAACCACCCGATTTTGCGTGGATTACAGAAAGCTGAATGATGTCACGAAGAAAGACAGCTATCCACTACCCCGAATCGATGACACTTTGACCACACTAGCAGGCTCCCGTTGGTTCTCCACACTAGACCTAAAAAGTGGATATTGGCAGGTTGGTCTGCACGCAAACGACAGAGAGAAGACAGCGTTCTCCACCAGTAAAGGGCTGTTTCAGTTCACGGTCATGCCCTTTGGGTTATGTAATGCACCCGCTACATTTGAGAGGCTAATGGAGTATGTACTGAGCGGGTTAACATGGAGGACGTGCTTAGTGTACCTCGACGACATTCTAGTCATGGGCCAGACATTCGACGACCATCTGAAGAATCTGGGCGAAGTATTCTCCAGAATTAATAACGCCAACTTAAGACTCAATCCGAAGAAGTGTTCCTTGTTTCAAAAAGAAGTAGAGTTTTTGGGCCACGTAGTGTCCGAGTCAGGAATCCGCACCAACGAAGACAAGATAGAAGCTATCCGTGATTGGCCAGTTCCAAGAGACAAACATGAACTCCGAAGCTTCTTGGGCCTCTGTTCATAATACCGGCGTTTTGTTGAGGGATTTGCCACCATCGCCGCCCCTCTACATCGGCAGACCACTGATAAAGAGACCTTCCATTGGAACCAGGATTGCGAAACATCATTCAGGCGACTGAAGGCAGCACTATGCTCAAGCCCAATCCTAGCCTTTCCTACACAGTCCGGCAAGTTCATCTTAGACACCGACGCCAGCAACACAGGTTTGGGGGCCGTCCTATCCCAGGTGCAAGATGGTGAAGAGAGGGTGATCGAGTACTACAGCCGTGGATTCTCGAAGCCAGAAAGAAATTATTGCGTCACCAGAAAAGAACTTCTTGCAATAATAAGGGCTGTGGACCATTTCCACAAATACCTATATGGTCGCCATTTCTTTATCCGAACAGATCATGCCGCACTCAAATGGCTGCTGGACATGAAGACACCGGAAGGACAACTGGCCAGATGGATGGAGAAATTACAGCAATACGACTTCAAGGTGGAACACCGTGCCGGCCGGTTGCACAATAATGCCGATGCCCTATCCAGAAGACCCTGTAGAGCGGAATGCAAGCATTGTCTGAAGACGGAACAGCGAGAGGGTATCTCCATCAGGCAGATCCGAGTGCAGGCCAATGAAGACTGGACAACGGAACAGTGCATCCAGGACCAAATGGCTGATCCAGACATCGAACCAATCTTGTCACTCAAAATGAGAGGGGCAGCCAGGCCACGATGGGACGAGGTAGCTAGATACTCCGGCGTGCTGAAATCGTTGTGGGCTCAGTGGGACTCTCTAAGAGTAGACAATGGAATGCTCAAGCGAGTTTGGGAAAGCGCTGATGGACGAGAAACCAAGTCCCAACTGGTAGTTCCGAAGAAAAAGGTACCAGCCATCCTGACCGAAGTACATGATGGAATTACCGGAGGCCACCTGGGCATGAATAAAACCCTAGACAAAGTTCGCCAGCGGTACTACTGGGTGAATTACTTCGAAGACGTCAGAGCTTGGTGCCGCAAATGTGCCACATGTGGCGCCAGTAAGGGTCCGAAGACCCGAACCAAGGGTAGAATGCAGCAGTACAATATGGGCGTCCCATTTGAGAGAATTACCATCGATGTCGCCGGTCCGTTTCCCGAGTCTAAGAGGGGGAACAAATACATTCTGGTCGCAATGGATTACTTCAGCAAATGGCCTGAGGCATATGCGATACCCAACCAAGAGGCAACCACGGTAGCGACGGTGCTAGTAGAACAACTATTCAGCAGTTTTGGCGTCCCGATGGAATTACATTCAGACCAGGGGCGTAACTTCGAATCGAATGTATTCCAGAAGGTCTGCACGATGTTGGGGATCAGGAAAACGAGAACAACACCATTACACCCACAGTCAGACGGAATGGTGGAAAGATTCAACAGGACCTTGGAACAACACCTATCCAAGGTCGTCAGCAATAACCAGCGTGATTGGGATGAGCATATTCCCCTATTCCTGTTGTCATATCGCTCCGCTGTACATAATAGTACAGGCCTGACCCCAGCCAGGGTCTTATTCGGAAAGGAGCTGCGACTACCATGCGACTTGGCATTTGGCTCCCCCGAAGAACCTCCCCAAGACATCGACGATTATGCCGACCAGCTCCGACATAACATGCTGGCAATATACGAATTAGCCCGAACGCAGATGTTGGCCACCAGTGAGCGGATGAAGACGCGATACGACCTCAAGGCCAATTCAGTCGGGTTCCAGGAGAGGGACAAAGTCTGGTTGTACAACCCCCAACGGAGCAAGGGTAAATCCCCAAAGCTTACACCCGCCTGGGATGGTCCATACGAGATGGTCAAGAGGCTTAATGACGTCGTCTACCGAATCCGTCGAAACCCCAAGGCTAAATTGAAGGTGGTTCATTTAGATCGACTCGCTCCCTACCATGGAGGGGATGTTTCTGATCGGGACGATCAGAATTAAAGGGGGGCAGTGTTACGAAATTTACCCAAAGCCGACCCTGTGTCATTTCAGCACGACAACAAACGCTTTAAGATAAAAAAATACGATTCTCGAAAAGACTCGACAGCGGAAGGAGCGATTTCTACTGGAGAATTCTACGCTGGTGATATAAAAGAAGAACGCCACGATCGCCAGGCAGTGATACCGCGACGACTAGCTTGTATGGGATTGTTATTGTATTTTTGAATCAGCTGTGTGAATGTAAATAAAATTCTAGAATAGTGAAAGTGGATATTAGTTGTTATAATTTTTAAATTGAACCCACGAAGTATATTACAATATTATTTTAGTTAAAAAAACAATCACTACCATTTCGTTTGAAAATTTCTAGAGCACAAATGTCATATATATAGTCATATATATATATATATATATATATATATATATATATATATATATATATATTTGTGTATTTCGAAACACGACATAAAATTCAATTCAACTAATTAGTAATGTGGCCATACTGTATACAAACACTATGTTCTGCTACAAACTCTCATTTCTCACTAGACCTCCAACACTGCGAATATTCATTTCTCTGTATTCTAGAAACCGCAATACCACACCGCATAACACCTTTCTGGTTTACCCCAACCCCTAACGATTGCCTGAGTATCAGATGAAAGATGTTCGTCAGTAACACAGCATTCTGTCTGTGTGAATTTGTACGTATACTTGTTGTATGCAACTGAACTAACTCCTCTCGGCTAACCGACATGCACATATATATGGTATTTCAGTGTGTCAAACACGTAGCGATTTAGTGCCAATTTCGATTCGCTTGCAGAACTCACACTTGTCCTTACAAGGTTATGAACAAGTGAATCATTGCCATCTCTGTAAGTTCCGATACATGTTGAAGTGTGTTATGAATTATGCTCGTTATTCATATCACGCTAAGTTTGGCATGTGGTGCAGTGAGTAGGATCACATAAAGGTCAGGATATGTATACAAACGTCCGAAATTCTAGTACCTGAAATTATACTCTGAGTTTCTTATGAAATTGTCAACAATTCAATATTTTACATGTTCTTATATATTTCGGAGACATTTAAGGCTTTGTGCCACATGTTAACTATATTTTCAACTAAACGAAATTTCTCCCAGGTAATATGTTCTATAATGCTACTGAAACTTTTCACTAAATTTCCTTTTATGCATTTTCCGAGGTAAAAGACAGATCAGATCATTTTTAAAAACAAAGCTTATTACTTGTCACGATAACTTTTTCATTTGACTACTTTTTAATTTTTTTTTAGATACCCTGGAGTTCGTCCTTACTTATTACTTGACATTATTTAAATAATGTCAACAAACATACAACTTATATCTTGTGATGCATAATCATTTGGTCTTGGCTCTTGAGAGTAGCAATTTTCTTACATTTAAAAATGATTTTTGTGCGATTTTTAGTAAAAATCTAGGGGACCGATTTTTGCGCGTTTTTTGCTAAATGACCTGATTGTCCAGGGTATGTTTAAGGCTATTAAAATTATTTCACTTTGAATTGATTTCGAAATATAGAATGAAAAGTGTTTTATTGTTACTGTCGCCTGCACCAAAATGAATTATAATCTATACTGGAGGGAATTAAAAGAAAACACTAATTTCTAATGGAAAACTATACTCTATTAGGAGAAAAGAGTGAATATTGAATATTTTGAAGAAATCACCATTTACCGGAAGTCAAATATAATTCCTTCCTTTAAATGTGAATCGCCATTTTGCACAAGTGATTCATTGGATAGGTGAAATGGTGGTTACTAATGTTTTATGGAAATTCAATACCTTCGCTTTCGTATCGCGCGTCGTAGTGCAGGATACCAAATTCTGTTCCGTTTAAAACTCTCTACAGACGAGGATAGTATAGATAGGAACGAATGGTCTATATAGAGTAACTCATCTTATAGATGACGTGGTTCGAAGATCCTGTCTGCTCGCTCCTCGAGAGTCTTACTTACTGCCCTTATTTGTTTAGGGTGATGATTGGAGTATTTAAGGAGGACCTGTCTATATGTGTAGGTTTTCAGTTTGGACCCATGGGGAAGAAACATTAATTGAATGTACACGTCATTTAAACACCATTCATCCACGCATTAAATTTATCATGGAAAAGAAAAACAACGGACAACTGCCATTTTTAGACGTATTGGTGACAAGAGACAACGATGGAACCCTTGACCACAATGTTTACCGAAAACCTACCCACACCGGCCGTGAAAACCTCCATATTTTGACAAATGAGTTTGATCATATTGTGAAAAAATTAAGTATCCTTGGGGAGCAGGTAGGGTATTTTTTAGAGCAACTTACAACTTTAAAGTAATACTGACATGAAAATTATTAGACGATAATTCAGCTAATTGATTGGAGGTATAATGAGTTAAAGAAAATTTATTTATGCTATAAAAATTTATGAAATATAAAAAACAGCAAACATATTAAAAATATTGTTATATCGTTCATTTTACGCGCTCAAAACTTATGAAAATTTTCTAGAAGTTAATCATTCAGATAAAAAGATGGGAATACGAAATAAAAACCGGCTGAAAATAAAAAAAAGCACCAATAACGGCAGTCCCGAAAACTCGATTAAAGTCAAAAATTGAGTTCAACGTGGTTCCTCAATCGAACATACCAGAAGTGACCATTGAATTCTAGTATCTGCGACGATTCTATTTAAGCTCGACTGTCGTTTGAGGTAGAAAGTTAACAGTGAGGGTGGTGTGAATTCAAATCGGCAGAGCGAAGCGATCAGCTGTTTCAGCCTTATTCAGTTTTGTTATGTAAATAGTCCGTTATTTTTGCAGAATAAAGAGATAAAATTCAATCAAATAATTGAACCCACGGAATCTATTTCAATATCAAAAAAACATAAATTTTGAATTTTTGGAAACGCATTTCAGCTGAAAGAAGTCATTGGCAATAACCATAGCAGCTACATATATAAACAGATGGTCAGATGAAACTAGATTTACTAACTGCGGTATGTTCAATAGACACAATGAGCATATCTGGGCTAAAGAAAACCCTTTCCATGTAGATCAAAGAACGACCCCAGATAAAATTTGGTTTTAATGTTTGGTGTGGTATCATAGGGTCTACTATTCTGGCGCCTTTTATCTATGACGAATCACTTACTGGGGAGCGCTACTTGCATTTCTTGCAATACACTTTTCAAGACATGTTGCATAATTTGAATTTGAGAACTCGTTTAGACATTGAGTGGTTCCAACATGATGGAGCACCTGCTCATAACTAGTTATTAGTAAGACTACACTTAGATAATATCTATCCAAACTCTTGAATAGGAAGAAATGGCCCACGCAAAAAACAAAGTATACAAAAGAAAGTATGAGACAGTTGGTGACCTAAGGGAGGCGGTATTACAAACAATTGAAGTAATTGATAGGCGGTCTGTGAGGAAAGCGGTAACGTCAATCTTAAAAAGATGCAATTTTTGTCTAAATAACAACGGTGGACTTTTCGAACATAAATTGTAACCATTAATATGTACTTTAATTTCTTAAGTTTTTAGTAAGTACCTACTTATTTAGTTTTTTCGTTATATCTGATATACCTATTAAAAAAATCGTTCAATATTTTTTGGAATAGTTATTAATAAATCAATCTATTTCATGGCTAACTACGTTAAAAGTGAAAATAAGAAAGAAAAGCATCCATAACTCCGTTATTTGTATGAATAACTATATCGAGTATTATATCGTTGAAAAGCTTTAAAAATGTACGATTTTTTGAGGTCATAGCCAACTATGGTTTCCATTCAACAAAAGATAAGTTTGTGTCATATCTCGAAAACGAGAGCTTTCACACAAATTTTGATATTTACACTTTTTTATAAAATGAAAAACAAAGGAGCTAGAGGGATGTGATTAAATCGACAGAATTTCGTTCTTTCAAAATATCTAGTAAGCCATGACCTTTTACAAAAATCCGAAAGTGTCATTAAATTGGGCCAGTAAAACTGCAAAGCTTTCCTAATTTAACCATTGCTCTATCTCCGCTAGTTTCCGAGATCCCCATACTGATCATCAAAAAAAACTCACCCTGTATGAATGTTGTATACCGACAAGTATTATACCAATAAAAAAAACAAGGAGTGCAGATGTACATTGTAATAAGAAGAAAACTTTCCCCAGAAACCGCATTTTAATAAAGTCGTACAAGACATTTTAAAACAGGCTGAGTACATAAACGAAAACAATCAATACCGATTTCGAAGCGATTTAATAAACTTGAAGGATATTTTCTATCGCTTCCATTCAATCAGTTGAAGTTGCCGGGGCTACATTTTAATGTGCGAGAGACATCGATAGAGTGCTGTTGTTTTACAATGAGAAAAGTTACGTGACGAAATTCTCGAATGTCTTTTCGACACATATTGTTTCCATTACTTCCTTTAAAAATCGTTCGGCTACAGAATATTATTAGCTTATGAATTTGATGGGCATTATTCAAAAAATAACGACGTCTTCACGGCTTGAATAAAACCACAGGAAGCTTTTAATCATACTGGAAAAATGAATGTAATTTATTATGATTTTTCAAATATACTGATTAAGGACCTTATAAATTATTGAATAACTTTGTGCAGACATATTTTAAAATATAAAGAAACGCTGTGTTGTTGCTAAAATAAACTTGTACTAATACTGTAGTGGGAAATACAAGTCACGCACTATAAAAAAATAGCGGCAGTCACTCCCATCTGCCGTTATTTCCATGTGTCTCTGTTTCTCTTTGTGACATTCTAAGTAATGGACATCAATTTCAGGAAAATTCAAATAATTTTCTCTATTTTCTTACGATTCAAGTATTAATCCTAATGTATAATTTAGTTCTTAATTTAAATTTAATTGCAAAGGAATAAGTTAATTTAAATTTAAATAGAAAATATGTTGAGTTATAATAGTTCTAAGTTTCAAAGCTATTTCACCTGTTTACTTTACTTTAGAAAATATTTACCTCATTTATGTGCTAAATTCTCAAAAGTACTATGAAAAAAAGAGTTATTACTGGTACCAATATTAGTAATAAAGTAAACTAAGTTTTATTAGAAGAAATATTATTTAATATTTGCACAATATTGACTGAAACATATATTACATTAAGATAAGTTTTGTATCAATTATAGGTAGCTGCTGATTGACAATACACTCTTAATATGTACAATGTACAATATTATAATCTATGTAATGAATCTAACTTGGATTCTTAAAATTGCATTTGAAAAGGTATCCTCAATTTCACTAAAAGGAAATTCAGAGCCAGCCTCTAAAGTGTACAATCCCTCGTCCGCCGATAGACCACCCACGTTGGGTTTATCATGCGTTTTTTAGAATGGATATATTCATTCTACTCCCTGCCAAAATCAAGAAGACCAATTGTACCCTTTTTTGCTTGCCTTCGGTGTTAATTTTTTATGCAGGTGTTTTTCGATCCGTCAGTCCTTTCCGCCAAGGTCGGTAACTATGCGCGGCTCGATGCAAGGGATCGATGGTTTCGGGTCGTTTCTAGTAGGAAATTTCAATAACTGCCAGGCCAAAATATTCAGAGTGCCATAAAAAGTAATAAAATGTAAATATGCAAATGCCGAAAGAAAGAAAGCTTACGTTTCAGTTACTGGAGGTTTTTAAGTGATATTACACTTAACAACTGTTAAAATTTGTGTATTGAAATGCCCTTAAATTTGCTCTTGTCACTGGTAGATTGAATCCTAATCGTCTTTTCGGACGACGGACGTATAGAGATCTGTTTGATGGTGCTCGCGAAGTGGAAGGTTGTAAAGTATCCCCGAATTATACCTGGCATCCTACGGACGAGGGACGTGTGTATCGGCACAAAAACATTTATTTAGAGGTTAAGTAGCGGTTATCTTTACGGGCAAGGATAATAAGAAATTTACTAACCTTACAAATTAAAAAAATGCTATAAATCTATGTAAAATGTTTACTTTATAAGATGAATTTACTCAGCCCCAAAATTTAATGCCAAATAGAATTGCCCTTTTTGTGCTGTTTTGACTTCTGACGTTTGTCAAGTCTCTAATTTAAAATATCACAAACAGAGAATTTGATGCAGGGTTTAATTAGTTGTTGTATTAGTATAATTTATTTTCTATAAACCAAGAAACTCTTAAATATATATACTCCTCCCTGTTTCTTACACAGAAAACTAAGTTGTATGGATATTTCAAGATCAAGGAAGTCTGGCGTCGGTCGGAACAAAGTGTCGAAACAAATAAAATTGTTGCATTTCAGTACCACACTCATCTATTTTGAATCTGTAAATGTATGCCTCCATTAGGAGGCTTTTGCTTCAATAATTTTGTGAATTATGATCGATTAATGACGTTATTAATAATTGAACAACTCTAAGCCGACCTATTTAAAAAATAATAAACAAAAGCAGTGTTGTTTTGATTATAACAACCTTAGGCGATTTTTCAGTACATTGAAGTGAGAAGAACAAGCCATATACTATAAAACAACAACTAGTAACAAAAATCTATCTTTAACAGTAAGATTATTTCACTCAAACGTATAGTTACTACCTAATAAGTTTAAAAAAATAATCAGCATTTGATAATAACCATGGAAATTATTCAAGAATTAATAACTACGTTGTTACAGAGGGCAGACATTTCCTCTGTGCTACAAGATGTTATAATCTTCTAAATACACGTAAATTTACTCTAAAAATTGTCGGGTAGATTGATTTTGCTGTTATAAACGAATAAGGACACGCAACGGAAATCATTAAATTATTACAGGTAGGTATGGCTACGAATAATTTTCCTCTGATGCTGCTTTTAAACAAATCATATAGTATTGGTTATAACAGTTTTAGAATATTTGTGGTAATATTCGAGACTTTTTAGAATACAATATGTTGATGTAAATACTTCCAATGATTTGAAGCCACAAAAATAAAATATTTGATTATAAGTTTCTCTTTAGTAAAATTAATTGGTACAAACAATTCGCGAGTAATTTTGGATAGGAATAAATACTTCCGCATATAATATTAAACCACCTTTAGCGGTAAAGTAAGAACTATCACTTAAGTATTTAATTTAAGTATTTAATTACCTAAACAAAAACCAAAACGTATATCATTAGTTTTACTACCTGTTTTATATAACAGCTTTTTTAAATAAATTTTTAATACTTTTTGATTTTTTCTATATATGGTTGCATCATATCTTCGAAATTAATTCAAATTTCGAGGATTACAATAATAATAGACCTTGCCTTATCAACGCTGGTCATGCTAATGACAATTGTTTGTGGATCGTTGGCATAGACCTTTTCTTTCAAATAGCTCCAGGAACAAATCTAGAGGTGTAAGATCGCAAGATCTAGGGGGCCAATTAATGTTTCCTCTTCGAGCAATTATTCGATTACCAAATTTCTGTTTCAAAAGATTGATTGTTTCTGCTGCTGAATGACATGTTGCTCCGGCCCTGTTGGAACCACATATTCTGCACATCAATATGCTCCAATTCATCCCACAAAAAGTTAGTAAGCATCAATCGATATCGATCACCATTCATAGTAACAGCATTCCCATTGCAATCTTCAAAAAAGTACGGACCAATCATTCCACCAGCCCAAAAACCACACCAAACAGTTACTTTTTGTGGATACATCGGTCTTTCCATTATTTCTCGTGGATTTGCTTCACCTCAGATTCGACAATTTTGCTTGTTAACAAACCCACCCAATTCAAAATGTGCTTCATCGCTGAAGATGATTTTGTCGAAAAAATTCACATATCCAAGTTTTTGTTGAATGGCCCAATTAACGAATTGACGACGTAAACCAAAGGTCTATTGGCTTTATTTCTTGCGTTACCTGAATCTTTAAGCCTTTGAATGAAAACTTTGTGCAAAATTCTGAATAAAGTGATTTTTGGAATGTTTAATTGCTGTGCATGATGACGAATTGATGTTTTTTGTTGTTCAATGACACTAGCAGTAACAGCTGCACTATTTGCTTCTGATCGTCCACTACAATGATATGTTTTGCTTTTTTCATCTTTTACTGAACCAGTTTTCACAAATTTTTGAACAATTTTTACAAATGGTAACATTTGACGGACAATTTTCTCATCCATATTCTGTACGAAATTTTCTTCTAACTTCTGCAGAACTTTCACCAAATTTAAAATAATTTTTAATAATAAACACGCGTTGCTCAATCGTATATCTCTGCATTTTTAATAACCGGAATATTCCTACTTGTCATCTGTCAAATAACGTATGAAATTCTAGTACAAAAAATATAAATGGCGGCAAATTTAAAAATCAACCTCAAATTTGAACACCCTTTATATATCATTTGATCTGTAGTCAAGATTTTTGTAGTTATTAATATATTTTTATCCTGGACAATTTTTACTTTAATATTTCTGTGAAAGAGTTCGAAATTTTTTTTAGGTATGAGCGAATTGTGTAAAATAACGTTTTGCGCAAGACAGCTTTTAAAAAACTCGAAAAACGTTGTCGTTTTTGAGTTTTTGACATTTAATATTCTAGGAATTATTTGACGTTTTTTGATGCTCTGCATTTATATTTTAAACATTCTGAGATATTTAATATTTTTACCATTTTTAAAACTAGTGTATCTGAGATTTTCAGAAGAATATTTGATATTTTTGGCATTTTAGGAATTTTTTTGCCATTATTCGAAAGTTTTATCTTATCATTTGTGAAACGTATGGATTTCCTAAATAGTATATTTTATAAAAAAGATATTCAACCTGTCCCCTACGTAATAATAGAATTTTCGCAAAATGATTCAACTTGCGGTTGAATTACATCGTCATTCTTCTTATTCTCGTTTTATTTTAAAACTGTGACCTTTTCTAAAACAATACCACATCTGCCCTTGAATTTTTTAAAACTAATTTTCCTATTTATATTGAGAAAATAGTATACGTGTAGTACAAAGTACACTATCTAGTTCCGTAAAAATAGTGACCCCCATTTCTCCAATCGTATAAATGCTCTTTTTTTTCAGTTGACGAATCACGTACAAATTCATTTAAAGAAAGAAATAAATAAGTCAATTTTCTTCAGGTGAAACTTTTAATTCCTGAGAAAAAAAATTACAATTCCCACCATGCCTTCAAATAAAATTGAATTTTTAATAAATGTGTGACTCCTTTTAATTTACTTGACGAGAATTATGCACCAATTTTACCGCTCAGAGTCTGCTTCCGAGATAAGGAATTTCTCTAAAAACATCATGAACACCAATTGCCCCTCTGCAAATAAATATTTTATTAAAATAAAGTTGTAGCTTTATATTAGTGAAAAAAAAGACTTGGTTGAGTACTTTCAAAGATTACATATAAAGAAACAAATTTAAAATTTTATTTTGACGAATGTGCCAGCGAAATTAAGATGTTTTTATTATTCTAGTTATTTTTAGAAACTAATTTGAATTAAATAATTTAAATAGGTATTAACATAGTCTGAACAACCCGGATCATTTCACTACAAACAGCAGATACATTGACGTACCAATTATTTTTAGTTTTGACAGAAACAGTAAGGTTTCTGTTTGTACAGTAACGTATTTGGAAATCTAGTACAATGCCTACTTAATTACTTTCAATTTCTCTTATGACCCCTTGAACATTCTTTCCTTTAAAATCAAACAAACATTCTTTTATTTAATGTAATCGAATTATTCATCTTCAAATTAATTTTAGAGGCTCTGAATTCGAAGACAATTGATTCATAGAAATGATGCTTAATTACAATATTACAATCTATTCAATTCGATCTCGATAGAGCGATAGCGTTTTTAAATTGAAAACGTCAGGGTGAAGGAAAGTTTATTAAAGGCCCGTCAGCAGATTAACGCTCAGCTGTGGAGGGCATTTCTTTCTGAGTTACACTGTGCTGCACGCCAACAACTGACGCAATCCTAATAAAACTCGATTTTAAAGATTTCTTCAGCACTTCGAGGAGGACCGCCTATTTTTTGCAATTTTCTTTTAATGAAATTTGCCTTATAGACATTTCAAGCGTCACTGGGCATTGTTGAGGCGGAAAATCGACATTATTGGCTGAAGGAAGGAGGAGAGAAATTCCAGCGGAATCCTTTGGAATAAAAAATATATCAAGTTATCAACTGGTATTGTCCTTGATACGATGGTTTTAGGTAAGCACGAAATATAAAAAAATATATACAAAATTGTTTCTATTTGTTTTCTATTAAGATTTGTTGTAAAACATAAAAATTGCCTTAAAATATTTGCAAAAGATCCTATAACGGTGCTGTTGGCGATATGTTGGTTATTTATTCTAATATTATAAATCTAATGAGTTTGTTTTTTGTTTATTTGAAAGTGCTAATACCCCGAACTCTCGATCAGATTTGAATCTTTTTTTTGTATTTTTTTGCTATGACCCCTAGGAAATGAGTCATCATATTTTCGTCCAGAAAGCAGTGGCTAAACCATTTGATCTATGTCACAATAACATATAATCTACGTAATATAATTTTTAAGAGAAGTAAAAAGCGGAAAAGGTTCACCATTCGTCTGAAGTTTTGAATGTGTAATGTGTATGTTAGGTGATATCTTCGCAAACCTTGAATGATTTTATGCTGAATAAATTTCTTTGTTAAGAGGGATCCACAAGTGATCCCATATTTTTTTCAACGACATGGCTTATACCGACTTTCAGAAAATAAACAAAAACTTGTTCTTATGTAGTAATCTTTGGCGAAGGTATTAAAAAAAGCAAATGTCTCTGTTCGGAACCTGGGGTGTAATAAATTGAAAACAGATTGGAATTAAATTAAAATATCAATTAATCAATTTCAAGATGGAGGTTCTCAATTGGTCTCTATATGCAGTGTGTTTTCACAAGTTGGAATCAAATGAAAAACTTTCTTATGAATAATATTTAGAGAAAAAGTTTTTGTTCATAAAAAGATTTGTGTGGTTTAAAACTTATACTATAATCTAGAGATGGGCAGGTCCGGATGCACACGCATGTCGGGACCTGCATCCCTAGTGGTAATGATGGATGTACATCCAACAGCAATTCGGACACAGATCCGCGGACCTGTCGGAGTGGCAAGAAACACATGCAATGAACGGTACTGAATATAGTTTATAGAGATGTGTAGGTTCGGAAGGACACGAATCCTCGGACCTGTGTGAATGAAGGATATACATCGTTACCGATCGGCGGAACCACTTGTTGATATACGCCGGAGCGGCATCGAATCATGCCATGAGCGGTACTGAATCTATGATAGCGGACTGGGAACTGCGGATCGGAGTGACGGGAACGGTATTACCTATAGTTTGATCTTATAGAAGTATTGTTGGTTCATGGTTATGTATTTTTATCGTTTTAGTTGTCAAATATGGCTATTTTTATTTGTAATTATTATTTTTGATAAATCATTATCGTTTTCTCGTAATTTCATTATATAAAAGGTAAAGAACAACAATTCAGCGCCATAATGTCTTGCTAGCAGTATTACAATCCAACACTCCGCCTGCAGTCCGACTCCGGCAATCACAGTGAGACAACCGGACCCATATGGGTCCGACGGACACGGGTCTTGGATGTACATCTTTGGAACTGGATGCATATCCGAATCCAACTCCGAACTATGAGCGGACCTATCCATCTCTACTATACTATAATCACTAAATATCACTTTTTCTACTGTGTACGAGGTTTGTTAGCAAATATGAATTTTAATAAAAAGTTAGGCACCTACATTTATTTTCGATAAAAACTAAAATTGTTATCAAATACAAATAATTAGAATTAATATTATAAATATTCATATCAGTTTGTTACTGTATACTAGGTTTGACACTAAATATCTCTTGCCACACTAACAATTCACAAAGAAGAAAAATAGAGATTATCAAATGATCTACAATATAACGGGCCTACCTGAGTTGGAATCATATTCAAAACTTTCTTAATAAATATAAATATTTAGGAATTATGGAATTATAGTGTAAGTATACAGGGAGTTTGTAAACAAAGTGTGATGTACGCATAAATACGTATAAGTATATATACAATACACTAGACTCCAGGATGCACGTATGCAGATATATCATAATAATTGCCCTTCATTACACACCTTGTATACAATGGAATAAAATAAAATTATTGGTCTTAAAATGCCCCCCAACACCATCCTTTCTTTAACTATAAATTGATTATTTTTCAAAATTCGAATTAAATATCCATGAAACGTATAATTTAAAAAGGTCGCATCAAAATCTACCAACTAATAAAAATTTGCCTGTTTGTTGGGTGGACTTAAAAACTGGTAGTACTTTTATCTCTCTACTATGACAAAAGCTAGATGAACCTAGTGCAACCGATATAAGAGGACTTCCCATTTCCAGCGATGATATTGACAACATATATGTGACGCCACTGGTATCAGCTACTTATAAAATATCAGTGGAAACTGTAAACACTAAAATCACCACAAATTTTACGCTATAAAGAAAATGATCCCAAATAATAATATGAGGTAGTTAACAACTGTCGTATTTGTGTGCCACACAAAAATGACTCGTTAATTCTAACTCTGACGGATAAACTGATATTGTCGGAATTTCATTAGCGTAGCCATCAACGGCGAAAGCCATAATGAAGTTTTACTATGCCTCCATTACAACCACTCCGTTTCGCGGTGAAATATCAAATATTCGGACATAATGAAGGTAATCTCTATTATGAGCGAAGAGGCTTTGTATAATAAGTTTACATAAATAAATATGCTTGTGTAAGTCGATTTACAAATCATTCCGACGAATGGATAGCGTTTACCTTCCGTTTCATCACTGAAAATTAAGAACGAAGTCCCATATTAAGAAACGAAATGTAGTAAACAGATGTCGGTTTTTATTCGTGATTGTAATCCTGAGAATATCCTTAGCAATCAGCATTAAAATTAAATAGTTCTCTTTGTGAGCGCTATAATGGGGATTATAATGATTATTGAAAATTAAATAGACTCCCAAATGAAATATACAGTTACCTCTAGACAATGCATGCTAATAATGTATGTCTAAGTACTTCTGGGAAATCAAATAATACATATTGTCAAATATTTTAATTTACATCTTAGAATTGTGCCTTTTTAGGGTTCCGTATATACAATATACGGATACCCTTATAATATCACTCCGGATTTCTACCTCTGTCACATCACAGCAATTTTCTCCTAAACTACTGGACCGAAGAGCTTGAAATTTAGCATCAATGTATAGTGGTGACCCGATCAGGAGTACATATCGTAAATGAAGAAATTTTGATTTTAGGGATAATTTTGTGGGGAAAAACTAAAAAAATCGACCGTTCCCCCCCCCTGATCTCCGAAACTGCTGAGCCTAAAATTGTGAAAAAAAAATAGGAAAATAGATCGTTGCCCGAACTTTACAGGAAAAATAGGAAGAAACCATTAATATTAATTTTGGGGGTCAAATTAAATAATTTTTTTTTCAAACGCATCATGTAATATATCAAATGAAAGGTCTCATTCTGAGGAACACAAATATATTTTTTTCCAAATTAAAAAAAAAAGATATTAACGAAAATATACCAAAATTTACCCACCCCCTTATCTCCGAAACTATAAAACGTAAAGTTTTGAAAAAAATAGAGATATAGGGTCTGACCTGAAGTTTACTGGAAAAATAAGGAGAAACCTCTACTTTTAATTTTGGGGGGCAAATTACATAATTAAATGTAAAATATAGAATTAAAATTGTTTCTAACCCATCATGTAACATATCAAAAGGGCTCATTATGACAATAACAAATATATTTTTTCCATATTTTTAAAATAAATAAATTAAAAGTTATTAACAAAAATATAAAAAAAATTTACCCATTCCCCCCCCCCTATCTCCGAAACCATAAGCTGTAAAATTTAAAAAAAATACAGGTATAGCGCCTCACCTGAACTTTATTGGATAAATAAGGAGAAACCCTAATATCCATTTTGGGGGGCAAATTATAGAATTAAATGGAAAATAAAAAATTATAATTGTTTCTAAGGGATCAAGTAATATATCAAATCAAAGGGCTCATTATGATGAATACTAATATATTTTTTTTATTTTTTTAAAATAAATATTTTAAAATATATTTAAAAAATATATTTAAAAAAATACCCATTCCCCCCTTTATTCCCCAAACTATAAGACCTATTTTTTTTAATTTACAGGAAAAATACGAAGAAATTCCTAATATTAATAATGGGGGCTAAATTATAGAATTAAACGGAAAATAAAATTTTTTTTTTAATGCATCATGCAATACATCAAATGGAAGGGTTTATTATAAGGAATACAAGTACATATTTTTCTAAATATTTGTAAATGTCTAAATGTTTACAAGATATTAACATAAAGATATAAAAAAAATCTCATTTCTCGCTTTATTTCCGAAACCATACCTTAAATTTTGAAAATAATTAGGGGTACTGGTGCTCACTTGAAATTTATAAGAAAAATTATTAGAAAACCCCCATAATAATTGTAGGGACAAATTATACAATTAAGTGAAAAATAAAAATTCAATTTTCAAACGCATATCAGATAAAAGGCTCATTATGTGAATTACAAATACAAAATATTTTTAAATCATTTGTTTAAAATATATTAACAAAAATATTTAAACATCGACTTCATTCCCACTTTAGAAACTACACTATTTAAATTTTGAAATATATTTTATTTGTATTTTTAAATAATTTGAATAATAGATTTAATAATTTATACTTTAAAACTTGACCTATTTTGCCCTATATCTTTCAATCTACAGAGCCTCAAAATTTAGACAGTAAATTATAAAAGTCTTCCCTGAAAGTTTATTAGTAAAATAAAACTGTAATGTTAATTTTTGAGGGCGAAATTAGAAAATTAAATACATATGTGTTCTTATAAAAATCAAGCGAATTCTGAACAAGATAAAATAAAAAGTCTATGTGTGGAAAATTAAAGTGTATATTTTTTATAAATTTAAAACGCTTCCTTTATGAAGATATTAGGGAAAATATAAGAAAATGCACTCATTCCCTGCTTGTCTGAAACTGGAATATTAGAATCTTCAAAGTGGTACGGAAGCCTTAGTATGCGAGTCCAACCCGCACTTGACCAAATTATTTATCCATAGTTTCTTAACCATTGACAACGGGGTCTGACCTAGAACCCAAAACGTTTGGAAAAAACAGCAATTTTCTTAACTGTGGTGTTAGTTCCCAAGAAGTACTTAGACATTGAAAAATATGCTACAAAAATCATTCAGAAAACAACTAATAATGTGTCTTAATACATTGAATTATACAATAATTTACGATACCTTTTGAACCCATTGGATACCTCTTCGTCACTAAATCTGGTAGTGTCTTTGCACTGTTTTAAATTAAACGTCACTTTTTATTATTCATAAAATAATATAATATCAATATCATAGACTAATTTACACTTGCCTTTCAAAAAGCTCAGATTTGTGGCCCCAACCCTTTTTTCTTCTATAACTTTTTAAATTCTTCTATTTTCAAGCCTCAGTAATAAGATTTATTTGGCATGCAATCACTCGACCGTTCAAAAAAATCCGTTCAATAGTTTTTGAGTTTATCACAAACATATAGACAGATAGAAGAGGCAGAGGACTTTGTTTTATATTATGTAGTGATATTTAATGGGAAAAAAGTAAATTAAAATTTAATCACACATTTATCATCAGAAAATGAACTTTCTGATACCATTTTTCAAATTTTAACGGATGTAACGAAAAGAAGTGGGTTTTGAACAAAAAATAATATAAAAAAATATCTTAATTTTTGTTTAAAGTCTTCGGCGTTAATTCAAAAACATCCTATGATTAAGATACCATAAATATCTGTGAAAAATTCAATGAAAATGTTTCCCAGAACGTTATAATTCTAGACAAATGTGTCCAAACATGAAACAAGTTAAACTTTACCGTTTAGTCAAACAAATTTCATCCAGCATACAGGAAAGTTCTCGTAAAAACAACGGTGGAGACGGATGTAATAGATGCTTGGAAACAAGCTAAGAAGAAGGGGATGCTGCTGCAATAGTTCGTAACGCTGCAGTGGAATATATATTTGGCATACCTCCAAATATTAGTTTGGGCTTATTAACCGCGGTTAAGATCTGCAACGTTCGGCTGATGGCTAAACTCGCTTGCGGTTTTCGGAAACTTGTGATATGCATCGTACGGATAAGGAGAATTGTTTCAGCTCCCCTGTTGAACGCTTCGTGAACAAATTACACAACTACACCGTATAAATCCAGGGAATATTGGATGACGGGGATGGGGGCCGTTACTGCGAAGTGTATTATGTAATTGGCTAAGCTAAGCGAGCGGGTGTGCTACAGACGGAAATTATCCGTGATGCTGAAAACGCGGAAAATTCCTTTTCACCAACATGTTTAACGGACTAAACGAACAGATTGTGCACGGTGTTTAGACTTGTGCGGCGTGGGATTTCGGAGAATCCTCGAAATATCAGAAGTGGGATGATTCGACTTTAAGCCGATTTTCACTTTGTATAAATAGATTCGAATCTCGAGTGACGAATGTTATTTCCACCGTTATGAAACAGAAAAAAAAACTATTTGTAATATGTTTTGCAATCTTTTCCTGTGACCGTTTGTTTCTTACTTTAGTTCACAACAATATCGTTCATAAAGTTAAGAAAACATTTAACGGTGATAATATTTGTTTAAAGGACAGTTTTTTAGAAATAATTCGTTTCGTACTACAGTAAACCTACATATGTACGTTTTAAAGTTCTAGAACGCATGATATTTGTTGAAGAGAAAGCTTCTTAACAGAAGCCCACACACATACGAAAATAGATGTGTATGGTAGTGAACTGGAAAAAGTGCATTTATTGCGACATTTTTCGACCGACACCACACTTCCTTGATCTTGAAATAACCATACACTTGTTTTCTGTGTAAAAAAATAGGGACCAGTCTAAATATTAAGAGTTTCTTCCTTTATAGAAAATCAATAAATTATAGTAAATCAACTGACTAAGTTCATATTATAAACATTTTACATAAACGAAAACATTTTACCAGAATGTTTAAAAAATACAGTGCTACAAGAAAGATAATTCATTGTACAAGTACAGAGTTTAGAATGAGGTTCCATCAAGTTTAGTTAATAAAGTTTTTTGTATAAATTACACCTGATAGGTTCATCTGCTTGAAGTCTAAGGTACAAGAGGTTGAAAAAGTTACTGTTGAATTAGTATAGAGTCTGGTCTTCTTGATGTACTTGGGCAATATAATTTTGCCTGATAAAAGTTGTCCGGAGTTTCGCACAAAGCTAACTAAAAGTGGTAAATAAAGTATGGTGACTATGCCTCCATCCTTAGAAGGTGGCTTTGAATTTCTTTTTATTGAATTTGAGGATACCTTGTCAGTTGCCAAAGTAAAAATGCAAAACTGTATTATCACAAAGAGTATACCTATTGTACACGGTACATATGATAAGTGTATTAGTCAATCAGCAGCAGCCACCTATAATAATTAATGCTACAAATTGAAACTATTATCTTATTGTAATTTATGTTTCACATAATTTTAAAATATTAAATAATCGTAAAAAAATATTTTATTTAATTATTAATACAGGTACCCGCTACAACTCTTATTTGCATAGTCATTTGAGAATTTAGCACATAAATAAGGTAAATATTTTCTAGTCATAATTTCTTTAACAAAAGTTCATTGCGAGTATCTTTTACAACACTTACTTACATTTTTAGCATGTCACATTCATTTACTTTGTTAAAAGATTAGAATGTTTGTTAATCATAATTTTTTATACCCAACTGAGAAATCAGACCATTCAAATTGCCGGTGCCTCATTTAAGAACATCCTCATCAATCATGTAATCAAACAGGTGTAGGAATCCAATCGTAAACAAAAACTCTATCTGTCGCTTTCCGGATACGGTTTTCCGCATCGAACCGATAATCCCCGTACCGATCACTTTCAATAATTTTTCGAATTGTGAAATAGTATGCAAATTTTTGCAAGTAAATCTCATGAACGACAAATGATTTATTCTAAGGGAATGAATAACATAAACCTATAAATGTATAAATAAATTGGGTGCTCATTATGAAATTGGGAGTTTTTTTTAACAGTCACAATGAAAATATGTGAATATAAATTTTTCATTGCACACTTTTTTACTAAGTTAACTTGCTTCGTTCAACTGCCTATGTTTCCAGTTCAAAAATTGTATAAAATTCATGTTTAACACAGTTACGGACATTTGATTTACCTGAAATTTTGCACATATATGTAGCTTCGCTGATAATGTAATAATTTATCATTTTATCATAAGAGACGAATGGTAGCCACAGAAATTGTTCAATACTACATAAACACAGCGTGATTGAGTTGTAGGATTGATCTTGACAAGTACTTATAATACTTATACTTGATGATGTCCAGGGTCTGACGATGTAGCCGAAAGACGACCATAGGAACTCACTGAATTTGATTTTGATTTGTTGCGACTAGCACGATATCCCTAGGTGGTGTCCGAGGTCTGATGATGAAGCAGTTGTTATATCAGTCAGTAATGAAAATGCCTGCCAATATTTCCAAGATAACAACAAGTAGAATACAATAGTAGATACAACGCAATACTAGATTTCTTCTTTACTTGCATTCTCCCTGAAGGTTGGCGACAACATTTCTAAATGCATCTCTGTCCTTTGCCATGTGGAACAGTTCTTCAACTTTGTGATTCCTGCAGATACCTTTCTTCCCCTCCACTCTTCACTGCATTATAGTTTGTAACAGTAGATATTTGCAGCTGCGTAGGATGTGTACGATGTTTTTATCTTATCTTCGTCGATTGTGATTCTGGCAGCCGAGGGTATTTTCTGGATTTTTTTACAACTTTCAGGCTCAAATCTCCACTCCGTATAGCAATACTGCCCACACATAACACTATAAACCCTATTCTGATTCCTATTAGTAAACATTGAGGAGTATTTGACGAATGCCTTTCGAGTCATTTCTATACTGCTCTTAATTTCTTTATTTGGATCCATCCGAGATTTTTGCACCCGTTCTGAGAATAGGGTTAGTGTTTAGGTAATTACTTATAACCAGAAACTTAGTTTCTTCGATATTTATATTAAGTCCTACGTCTTTAAACTCTTCTTTGACTCTCTAATAGGGTTTGGAGATCTTCTACACTTTCAGTCATTATAGCAGTATAGTATAGTAATTCTTCGTTGAGAAATATAATACCTAACGACTTTAACAAAAAAAAAGTTTGGCTTACAACCTTAATAAATTGATGAAAACAGCTTTTATTTATAAATTATTGAATGAAGAAATATATTTGTTAATTTAGTAAAGCTACAGAACAATTCCGTCCATGGTCACTGATCAAAAACAGAGGCAGTACGTTCTTATAGTGATAAGCAAAATCAACCTTGACCTTGCAATCTTAGTCTTGTTCTTACTTTTCCGCAAACCAAGATCAATATAAAACTTTCTTTAGCCAGGCCAAGATCAAGACTAGCCGAAGGAGATTAACACAAGTCAAACATACAAGACTAACCAAAGACCAGATACGGACAACTAACCTGAAATTTCTCAATATCTCCAATTAATTTTGAAGTTTTTTCCAATTAATTTTATAATTTTTGGGATTTATCACATTTATTTTTCATACCTCAAAAATCATTATGGATATTAAATATGATTTCAATGTATGTCTAAATAAATTTCTTTTCATTTAAAAAATAAATATGTTGAAATTTGTGATTTCTTAATTATATTTCCTTTGTGGAAAGCCCATCTGGGTAATAAAAATGTATAATTACTGGAGCAGGTATACTTAATTACCATTTTTTGGTTCTTTTAAATTGAAACATTAAATTTTGTATCATTTTGTAAGACTAAAATAATAGCTGATTACAATTATACCGGGTTACTGTAAATGATAGACGTATTTTTAAAGATGAGTATTTATTAAAGTACAAATCCAAAATGCACAATCTTTATTTCAATGGACAGTGGAAGTTTCAAAGTTTTTTTCCAATAAATTATACATAAATGTTCAATGTTGTAGACCGTCTGCTGCACGGCAAATATCTATGCGGTAGCTCGTCCCACACACTAGCAAGTGTACGTAAACAGCTTCCTTAACATAACCCCATAAAAAGTAATCACATGGGGTGAGATCAGGAGATCTCGGTGGTCACAAGTGTAGAGTCAGGTCTTCATTTCCCCCGCGACCTGTCCAGCTCATTCGGATGCATTCAAAAAGCTACAATTGCCCACCAAAACTTTGAAACCTGCTCTTTCTATTGGCATGAAGATTTCTCATTTTGAATTTGTATTTTAATTACTACAAATTTTCCAAAATGGGTCCATCATTTATAATAATATGTATGTATAGGTCTAAATCTAACCAAGAAATTTAAAATGGTACTGTTACTGAACAAATGTCATTTTTTTAAATCATAACTTGTCTCAGCTGAGTTTGATCCTAGAATCCGCCAGGTTCTAAAATCGCTATTTTGTTTAACGTTCTAAATCATTTTTTAAATCATATCTAGTCTCAGCTGATTTTTTTGCCATTATGCCCTTGATAATTAACTCCTTTATTTATGTTACATATACACAAAAACTCTATACACACAGATTTAAATAACCTATACGAAGACTATTCAAGACAAAGATTCAGGCTTCAAACAAAGACCAAAGCTGAATACTCAAAACCAAGCCCAAAACCCAAAGAATTCATTCAAGCAAGACCAATACTAAGACTACTACTATAACGGTAGTAATAAGAGCATCAACACCCTGTCAGTTTGCAAAAAGATTAACTTTCGCTCTCTCTCTCACACACATACACACACACATCAACTTATGCAGATCGGGAACTTTACCCAGTTTCAATAGAGCGAGAATATAGTTTGAGAAACTGACTTTTATCTTAGCTCTTATAGATTCAGTCATATTTAAGCAACAATGATCTAACGTCAGTATTCTATTTGACTTTTAAATAACAATATTAATTTAATAAAGTATTTTATAGATGCATACAATTTGAAAAGTGTTTGAAAATTTCATTTAGACTTTCACTCATCCTATGACTGCTGAAAAATTCACAAGAAGCTTACCTGTAAATAAGGATTAACTATTAGTATCTTACTAAATCGAGCAATTTATTATCAATATAAAAAAAAGAAATAAAAAGTTAGAAAATTTTCAAAAATGAATATCTGAGGTAAGACAGTCATATTGAAGTCCTTAGCGTCCTTAATATACATATGATAGGAGAATGGTCGGAATAGGACAATAAAGTTGGCTATTAAATGATTGCCGACATTTCGCTTTTATTGATTAAAAGCTTTATCAGGACTAAAAACATCAGCTAAAGTGTATATATAATAATATAACTACAAATTAAATATTATAAAATATATATGCTAGGTAGTTAGATAACATGTACAAAAAAATATGAAAAAAATGTATGTGATATGATCAATACAATAATTAATTAAGATAGAAACTAGGCTAGACATGGACATACCCCCTAAGGCATTTAACACAACAAAGTGCTAAGAAACAACAAAAAAAATGCATTTATCCATTAATAAAAAATATTGAGGATCTAAATCATTCCTTGCTCCTAAACCCCGTTTTGAAGCTCCAGTTATGTATGTAGTATAAAATAAATAAAATAATAATAAAGGAATCCATATTACTTATTTGTTTTGAAGTGAAATCAGACAGTAACTTTTTTCTTTTGATTTTGGTATACTTCTTCAAGCAAGAACAGTTAATCGTGCTCTCTATCATAACACAAAAGGTAAATGCTCGACATTCTATTCCATCCATGTCCCAAATGTATATTTTGTCAATCAATAAATCAATTTAAAATTGTTAATAAAAACCCGTATTCCATCAAAATGACTTCTTGTGTGAGTGTAAGGACACCTTTTACATGCGAACCAGCTGAATAAGAGATATCAATAGCAAATTCTTGTTAAGTGGTCAATAATTATCTGATGAACAAATGTACAACTTTAAAAATTTCACTTAAATAATTTCGTCCATGCTTATCACTTTTGTTTAGACATCCTAAATTCTTAATTATTGCAATAAACTTTCTTCTAACCCATAATACGATTTTCCTTGCCTGAAAAAATCACTCTTCACAAATTACTCCTACAATTATCCTTACATAAAAAACAAAACCATGGGGAAATTAAGTTTGACGAGAGATTGCTCCTTGCTGATACACAAAGCCAATAAAAGTTCAAGGTCACAAAACGGAACGATAATCGAGCACGCTAAGTCGATTTAATTAACATAATGAGGGCTAAAGAATCAGAAATACGGAGAAAATATTAGGACAAGAAAATAAATTTATGTATTTAATACCGAGACGGTTGAAAGATCCAACTCCCTTAACGTAGGTAGCTACTGAATTTTTAATAACGAAAACATTTCCCCAACTTCAGGCTCAGACAGACCGAAAGTTCCCATAAAAATACAATATTCAAATAGCACTACGTTTTCCGATCTATCGAGTGCTTAAAAGCCTTCATCAATAAAAAATATCGGACCATGCCGATTCCTGAAACAACTGAAAAAACAAAAGTTTTTATGTGGAAATTTATTTCTGGTGAATGCGCTGGAAACGCAGGTCTATAAATTTCGTCATTTACAAGGATATTTCAAAAACTCTTTCAACTCTCTGAGATTGGTTTTGGAATAACATACGGGGAGCGCACCATAAAAATTATTTCAATATACAGTAAGGTCCTAAAGTAACGGATAAATTCTATTCTACGTAATTATGATTGTAAATGAAAAATACTGAACCAGGTCAATTTTTCTATATGAAACTACACTTTTTGAATAAAACTATTCATCTGCCCCTACAACCCCCCAACTACTCCTACTAAAAATTTAATTTTATGAAAAGAGTGATGTCGCGTTTAAAATGGGTTACAATTCTCCATTCAGCAGTATACGAGCTTTTTTATTTTTGGACGTGGATACTCAAGAAAATAAGTAAGTTTATTTCCTACAAGCAAGGAGCCCTCGCGTCAAATACGTCACGATTTACCAGACAATTAGTTATCTTTCTCCCATAAAAGTAAAAACCTCGTTTTTTCTGACATTTAAGATGTATTTAAAATCATGTTTTTGCGTCATTTAAGACATTTAAAATTTATTTTAGCTTGCTAAACGTCGTTAATAGTTTTAGTGAATAATCGTTTGTTAGAAATTTCTAAATAATAATGTAATTTTTAATGAGCCTTTCTGAGACCCAAAGAATTGAAATATTAATATAACAAAAACGCATTTTAAGGTTTGCAGAATATTTAATGGTTACGAACAGATGGCAAGAGAATCCGATGTTTCCCAAAAATATTCTCCTCATCGGTGAAGGTACGTTTACCCCACATAGAACGATTAACAAGCAAAATTGTCACTATGGAAGTACGCAAAATCCTCACTGGATAAGGGAAGTACATATTCAGTATCCAGAATCAAGTGAGTATATTTTTTGTGGGTGTATTAACTAGGGTGGTTTCCGAATTGGATTTTTTATAAAATGTTTAATACCTGAACTGAGACAACATTATTGTCATACTGTTAACCCCGCACACATAAATCGAAACACATGGTTTCAACAAAATGGAGCTACATCCCGTTATGCAGCAACAGTACGAGCTTATCTGAATCAAATTCTTCAGCAATGAAGGATATGCAGTCTATTGTACTGCCTGCTACGGTCGACTCGCTTTTAAACTTTGTCGCATTTTTTTGAACTTCTTGGACCCTTCGCTCTCTCCCAGGACGTATCACGTTGAAAACATAATAATGAAACATTGTAACAAAATGATATAAACATACACTAATCAATGAACAATAAACTGTAAACAGTTAAGGCTAAAGAAGAACATAAAATTTATATAGCTGATTTTCAAAACAAAAATGAAAATATAGATAGATTCATACAATTGTAATGAAATTGTCTACAGTAGTCTATTTTGCCTCTGATAACAAATGAAGAATTTAGACAAAGACTTTTACCAGCTACACATTTTCAATTTCTATTTCTAAACCTGGTAGACAGTGTGGTTCCAGATTCAGCACGACAAAATTGTGGATTTGTAAGTCATTGGTACCACAAAACCGTTTTAGGTCTCCTACTTACGAAGGCAGTATAAAAACACCACCACAACCATAAAAACACGACCCGACCTAGAGATGGCGGTAATTGTTTGACAAATGTCAGTGCATTAGGAGGTACACTATTTCATAAGTTTAAATTTGAAGACGCTACGTTGTTTAGTAATTGTTCGGCAGCCATCAATAGTGAACGTTTTCAGTGAATTTATTAAAATGGGGAAAATTGATCATCCTCAGTCCAACTAATATAAAAGTTGAACTAGATTGTACTCTGGGTGAGTCTGCTGCTTGATTAAAAAGCAAAAATACTGAGTTTAACCACGGCCGTACAAGCTGCCAAGACGAGCATCGCAGTGGTCGACCAAACGAGGTGAAGTAAATCCACAAAACGGTACTGGATGATCATCGACTGAGTGTGCGTGTGCTAGCAGGCACAGTAGACATTTCAAAAAGTTCGGTACATTGTATATTATCCGAAAATTTGGACATGAGAAAACTGTGTGCACGATGGGTGCTGCGTTTGCTCACACTCGAACAAAAGTAGTGACGTGAAGATGTTTCAACCGAGTGTTTAGCGAAGATTCACAGCATAATTTTTGCGCCGTTTCATAACCATGGATCAAAAATATAAATTCAACACTTATCACCCGAGACAAAAGATCAATCAAAACAATGGACTGAAAAGGGAGAACAGGATCCAAAGAAGGCGAAGACTGTTCGATCTGCAGGCAAAGTCATGGCGTCGGATAATTTTCATTATTCATTGGCTATCTTGAAAAAGGAAAAACTATCAACGGAGAATATTATGCGAACTTATTGCAACGTGTAAGCGAAGAAATCATGCAAAAATGGCTTCATTTGGCTAAGAAGAAAGTGTTGTTTCATCAAGAACCAACTCACAAATCCGTTATTGCACTGGCCATGATTCATGAATTAAATTTTGAATGCATCCTATTCGCCAGATTTACCTCCCTCGGATAATTTTATGTTCCTGAACTTGAAAAAATGGCTCAATGGTAAAATATTTTCCAACGATAAAGTGATGTCGGCAGTTGGCTATTTGAGGAGCAAGACAATTATTATCAAACCTATTGAACATCGCTGGGAAAAGTCTACAGAGCTTTGTTGGGTCGGATACTTCTGGGGCCAACATCGTGAGCTATGTTTCTTGATTAAAAACACTTATTTTTTAAATTAAGTTTATTTAGAACTTTTAAACCAACTTGCACTGCACTAAGTTTTAACAAATAATACTCATTAATATTTCTTTCTAATAATAAATGTTTTCAATTAAAAAATATGGCCCGTTATCAGTATTACATATAAGAAATTTTTCTAATTGGATTTAACTGAAAGCAAGAACTTCAGTACGCGTCATAAAACACGCGAAGCACTTTCCCTTTTATCTCATCAATTGAATTAAACAGAACTTCCCGACCCCCATTTCTCTAATTAACAGAAATCTTAATTGAAATTCACACTAAGATTTCTAACCGCTAAAATCGACAAGAACGCACGTCACACCATCTCGACTACCCACTCAACCGTGTATCGCCTCCTTCATTTGCCGGCAATTCTCTTCTGATTCTATTTACACATACACAGCATTTCAAGAAATTCGGAAATCCACACCGAGCTCTATTTAATAATACATAAACGCGGTTAAAACGTCTTCATATACTCTCTCGAAATCTCATCTCCATATACCTGAATAAACCGCCGTCACCTGATTTGAGGCTCGACGTGTTCGCGATCTATTTACCCACATCCACGATCACAATTAGAGAATCAAGTGCAAAATATGCGGGGAAATAATGAGGGTGAGTGACGAGGGGTAGAAGACGAAGTGGCAGATAAAGGAACGCCCCGTTATCGACACGAATTATTTATTTATGAATAACAACGGAATCTGGAGTTGATATAACCTAACTGTAAAGGCCTTCAACTCGATATGTATGAAGGATTCATATGGGTGGTTTGAAGAGAGGGGTAATCAAAGTAGTAGGTAAATTAAATATCACTAAACTGAACTTATTTAAAACATATATATATATATATATATATATATATATATATATATATATATATTAGTAAATCTCTCTTAAGACAGGTATTAACATAATCTTCAAAGTTCACGATCCTGGGCATCTTGTTTCATCTTAATGTAAGTCCGACCTTTCGTGTCAGTGAGCATTCCATTCTTTGGCCTCCCTCTACTTTTAATATCCTGAATTTCTCCTTCCGTTATTGTTCATTGAATACAGTCTCCAGTAAACTTTCCTTATTCTTATAGTTGGCATTATTGATCTTCATTTACTCTTCTCAAGACTTCTTCATTTCTTATTTTATTTTATCTGACAAATTGATGTTTTCGATTCTTCTCCATAGACACATGTCAAAACTCTCAAGATATTTTTTCTTCTTCTCTAATCCGTGTAAAACTACACTCCAGATGTAGCATTTTTTCACCTTCATGGGAATTTTTCTTGCTATCAACAGGTACTTTACTCTGACAAATGATGTTTTGCCCGGATGGCTATTCCACTCCTGATTTCTTAAGTTCAACTTCTAGTTGAATTCATTATTATTCCCGAATATTTAAATTTACTTACTTGTTCTAGTTGTTGCCCTTCCAGCATATCATCACATGTTCTATTATATTTAACCGACTTCCAAAAAGGAGGAGGTTATCAATTCGTCGCGTTTTTTTTTTGTATGTATGTTACCTGATTGCTTCTCCTGTGGTGCACCGTTTTGAACGAATATGGTCTTGTTTAATAGAGTATATATCCGGATTGGTGAAACTTCAAATTTTGGAAAAGAATTCTATTGGTAAAGTGATAAAATTTGTGAATGAACACATGCGTGCATGGAAATCGACCAATATCCCTAACATATTGGTCGATTTTCCGATAACTCCTTATGCATGTGTATAGGTTTTTAACGTTTAATCTATTAAGGAAGATCCTTAGGTGATCTCATATACTTTTCTGCGACGTGCAACTTGCAGTTTTGCAGAAAATCGCCGAAAATTCCAAAATTCTTATAAAAAATTTCATCGAAATGACATAACAGACATTTCCTCATAAATATTTTAATTCTAACGTAATAGTGCGGTAATTTTAGGCACTGGAAGTTTTGCGATTTTGAAAATTTTCTATGTACATCTCAAGCATATAAGTAGTAAAGCATAGTATTTTCGGCTCCTTAAATCAATTAGTACCAAGCTTGTTTTGTTTGTACACCAGGCAAATACCTATTTAAATGCAAAAATGTTTCCATTTTGCGAAGACAATGCTTTTGGTTGCCACATTCTCCCGGCCTAATAGAAAATTCAGTGACAACACATGTCAAACTTTAAACTGCTACTTGGTACGTTATAGACAGGGTGTTTAGTTATAGCAAACAAGATCACAAAGTAAAGTGATAGAATGAGTTGCATTTATATGAAGATTGAAATATAGGATGGACTAGAATGATAGTGGTCCGTAGGCAGCCGTATATACAGGATGGTTGGAATATAGGGTGGACTGGACGTTTGGTGGTATAAAAATGTTGGAAAAAATGTGAAATTCAAATTATATAGGGTGATTAAAAAACTGTTATATGATGTGGACATAAGCCAATCATATACAGGATAGTTGAAATATATGCTGCAGTTGAATTATATTTATGCAGTTTGACTAAAAAAATATTTTTTTATAGCCCATAAGAAGTTGCATAAAGTGTGGAGACGAATTAATTTATGGGCTAGCCCACAAGGAGTTATATACTATGGTTGAAATATAGGACGGATTTGACTCCGTAAATGCGGGATGGATTCTACTCCGTCCTATAGAAGGCAGCTAACAAATTTATGCTTGTCCGTGGGCAGTCGTATGTACAGGATGGTTGGTACGTAGGTTAGAGTGGAAGTATCTATAGTTATACAGGGTTGTCAAAAAAAGTTTAAAAAAGGTTACATGGCGTAGTCCATAAGGCATACATATATTTTGGGCTTATTAAGTCAACGAGTACTAGTACATTTTGTTCGTAAAGATTTAAATGTCAATTTAAATGAGAAAGTATCATTGTGTAATGTTGAGGCTTTCGATGTTACCTGGTTCTGTCTATTAAGGTTATACATACAAAATAAAAAATAAAGAATGAAAACTACCTGAGTTCAAAAATACTAAAAAGTTGAAAATAAAACATTAAAAAAATATATAACCGACTTTTACCTATAACTAAAAAGCTGAAAATAATTATAACACAATACAACTCTAGCAAATAATTAACACATTCAATGTTGTTAGGTACCTACCCAGGAAGTAAAAAATTTAAACATTTAAATGTGCTCATTCTGTACAAATTAATTACCTACCAATCTAATATATTTTTGAAGTCGGTGCCAAGCAACAATCAAGTTTGATGAATTAGTAGATAAGTACGCAGTGAAGGATTTTAGATTTGCTTGGCACCGGCTTCAAAATATACTAGATTGGTAGGTAATTAATTTGTACAGAATGAGCACCTTTTAATGTTTACATTTTTTACTTCCTGGGTAGGTACCTAACAACATTGAATGTGTTATTTATTTGCTAGAGTTGTATTTTGTTATAATTATTCTTACTCGCATTACCTTAGTTATTAATAATATTAATATTCATATCATACTTCTTACCAGTTTGGCTAATTTTCTAAACCATATTTTGTAATTTAGTTTCAGTTTCTGCAAGGACTGCTTAGTTATTGTCCATTAAAGGATATAAAAAATTAATAGACATACCACTATTTTACTATTAAACCACTATTTCACCAAGATTATGCACCTACCCATAAGTCGACATCTACCAGTTCGCAGATCTGACAATGATGCTCCAGGAAGAGAGATTTTGCTGCAATGATATGGTCACAGCTACAACTGAAGCCTATTTTGAGACAAAGAATATAAGACAGGTGATTATGTTGATTAATAGCATCGATCATTGCAAAAATGTGTTTTCACCGGTAAGTTCAGAACTAATGTGTTAGTCCTAGTCAGTTTTCTCAATATGACTGGTACAGTTCTTCCTCTATATCAGTCAAAGTCCTAATAGAACTAGATAACACTTTTCTGTTAGCAATTGTATTTGTAATGAGTCTATCCTTAATAATTCTAGATGCATCACATACTTGTTATTTCAGAAATGCATGAACTGGTTGTCAAAATAAAATTTGAACCGCAATTACTCTCTGGTTTATGCAGTGGCTCACTCAATCCTCTAGTTACATTCAGAATTGAGTACCCATACTTTAATAGTTAAATCAGGAAATACAAATGGTCTTTCAGATTCTAGTTCCAGAAAACGAATTCTGATACATCCATTGCAGGTGCAGTCACATCCCATATTTTTATCTTGTTTGACCGGATTAATCAACTACGACGATATACTTAAAATTAACCATATATCCAGATTAAGTTACATAAAATCCACCAGAATTTTTTCAATCGTTGGTATTTGCCGATAACAGCATGTCACGTACGTTTCTAAAACGACCTACGACATCAAGAATTGAAAGAAACCTTTAAAATTAAAACATCAATGAAATTGTGTTGAAAGTTCGACTCTGCCACTTTGCTGGCAACTATGAGTTGGACACATTGAATGACCATTTGTTGCCTGACCAAGAACACGTACATATATATATATATATATATATGAAATATAACTTGCGGAAACTACATAACGAAGATGGCCAACTACACTGTACTATCACATAATAAATTCAAAAAACTATAGAGACCTGGGAAATTATCGACTTTCCTCAATGCACTGATGCTACAGGAAACCCGTAAGGAGTGGAATAGAAAATGTCTTTAAAGTTTACAATTGGTTGATAAATAGTATTTTTTATATAAATAAAGAGAACATTGTGTACTCCTATATGTTTTTATTATTTTATTATATTTTGTAAATGAGAATTAGAAACTTGAAGAGCTCCTTTTGAATGTCAGTTAGTCAAGGATACCAATTGACCTGTTCAATGATGAATTTTTCTCACCTTCACAAGCTGCTGCCTTTGCAATTCAATCAGTGATGAGATGAGCAAAATAAGTTCATCGTTTAATTGTTCTTGTCGCAAAATATAGTCGAAGGGGACAAACACACATCTCCTTGGTTCCTCAAAAATTAGTAGAAACTTTCCCAGATAATTATTAACCAATTAAAGGCACCTTCCGCTAGAACCTCAACCAAAACGGCATCCGAAAATAACGGCAACAACCCTCTTGTATGCCCTTTTAAATATATGTACTCTCCTGGTGTCGCTAGCTCACATCTTAGTTTGGCATAATTAACTTGTTCGAAACTCACAAGCAGGGCAACTCTTTTCTAGTTAATTCTTACTTCTGCCGCTTGATGGCACTCTCACATTCTTGCGTGAGATGACGTCTCGCGACCGGTATGTTTTTGTTAGTTCAAAGAACCACCATGTTGTGACGCCACGACTCATCGCCGCCATGTTGTTGTTGGTCACTTCCGATTTGTATGTCGGCGTTTTACCTCAAAAGCGTTTTTGGTTATGTAGGTACTTAGTTCTGAGCAAGGGCAAACAGGAAAACATCAGTCTAACTCTAATGCGCGATTGATAGCTAATCGTGAACTGAACAAGTCATAATATGTCAAAAAAACGTAAATTTTCTGATACCACGCTGTAGCAAACGGTCAATACCATCACGCCAAGGAGCAGCAAAGAGTGTCACGATAGTTGTGTAGACATCTCCATATATAGCACTGAGGTAAACCAGAAGTATGATATTCAGATTCTGACTAGGCTGAGATAAAGCGTCAAGAAGAAAAGACCAGATATATGTGAGAACTAGTAGTTTCTGCATAGTATCGCTCTGACACAAAATGCACTCTTTGTGTAGCTTTTCTACGAGAAGAAGCTAATTCTTGTTCTCACTTTTACAGGGCTGTTCCTTACTCACAGCTATTTATAATACGTTTTTAAATTAGACATAGATTTCATGTCAGTTCTCTTATTTAAGTATCATACAATCAGTTATAGTTTTTTTTAATGTGGAGCAAAGTCAGTAGCTGACGAGATAGTCCAGCCAATGACCATTTTTCCGGGTAATTTGTGGAAGCAGCACGGATTTTCCTAAAAATTTGGTTTTTAGTACTACTTACTTACCCTCTCCTTCAAAGTTGTCCCTGTGCTACCCCTTCTTGGGGGTGTAAAATATTATATGAAAAAAAGTCAGGGAATGAATAAATTAACTAATTTTAAGCAACTTTTGTTCCATAAAGTTTTATTCTGAAAGTCAATTCTTTTCAGTTAATCGCAAGTGAAATTATCGATTTTTCAACCAAAAAAAATGTTTTTTCGTAAATAACTTTAAAAATATTAACTTTAAGAAATAAATCATTTGGATCAAAAATAGGTTATAAAAAAATGTTGTGTTTGTGGTTTCTGTAGAACCAATACAAACGGAGTTATAGCTTGTTGGTATTTGTTTTTATTTGTCAAAATAAATATTGAAAGGTTTATCGTGAAATAACTGAAAACAATGTATTTTTGGGGAAAAATTTACTTTAAAGTGCCTTAAAATCCTTTAATTTGGTTAAGTCTTTAGCGTGAAAAATAAGCAAGTGCTGACATAAATAAGTTTGATTTATTTTTTTTTACAAAAAATGTACCAATTACCACCTCAGTTGAAATTAATTCTACCACTTCACAAATCACTAGAATTACTTATTTTAAATAGGCTCAGGAAGTTTGACTCGTTTAAAGTAAGTAGTTTTGAAAAAAGTCGAGCCCCAAGAGAATATTGTATTTTTGTAATTTTGCAAAAATTGTCTTTTTTTCAAAATAACTTAAAAACTATGTAGAGTACAAAATTGTAGGTTTTGTTTTTTTTTAATTCATATATTTTTGTAGGATAAAAATTAAGTTAGATATGACCGTATAAAGTTTGTACATGTTTTTAAATAGTACTATTAGGCCACCCTTTCAGCTCAAGCGCTTTAAAAAATAAGGTTTAAATATATTTTCAATTTACATGAGCTTTTAGCTTATAAAAAAAAACTGTAAATTGGTGTTTTGTGAAGTGGTAGCAATTAATTTCAACTCGGTTGGTATTTAGGGGGTAATTTATATATTTTTTTGTCAAAAAACAAAAACAAACAATCTTATTCATGTCATAACTCACTTAATTTTCATACTAGAGACTTTTAATTAATTTATATTTAATTAAAGGATTCTTTAAGCACTTAAGAATTTATAAACTTATCCCGACGAATTGTTTTTTAATTATTTCACGATAAACCTTTCAATTTTTGTTTTGACAAATAAAAACAAAATTTCAATAAGCTATAACTCGTTTGTATTGGTTCTACAGTAACCACAAACCCAACTTGTTTGGTTTTTATAGGCTACATTTTTGATCCAAATGATTTTTTTCTTAAAGTGGATATTTTTACAAAATAACCGTATGAAGACATGTTTTTTTTTGGTTGAAAAATCGATACTTTCACTTGCGATTAACTCAAAAAAAATGACTTTCAGAAAAAACGTATACAACAAAAGTTGCTTAAAATTACTTAATTTATTCATTTCCGGACTTTTTTTCATATATTATTTTTCACCCCCCAAGGGGAAAAAAGCAACCCCCGGCACAGGAGCAACTTTGAAGTAGAGGGTAAGTAGAAATTAAATCCAATTTTTTAGAAAAATCGGTGCTGCTTGGAGAAATTTACCAGTATTACCGTTTTTTATCTTCATTGAATGGGACTAAGAAGTCTGTCAAACAGTAACAATTTTAAATCTCCACAAATTTGTTAATTGTTATTTTTTTGCTATATATATATATATATATATATATATATATATATATATATATATATGGAACTAATCTCTTCTGAAGAAAGTTTCCCACCAACAATACTATGAACTTTTTATAAAGACCTCATTCTATCTGCTTTGTTAGGAAAAATTTTCAAAGCATCTAAAGGTCACATCTAACTGAAACTAATGATCTATAGTTGCTAACCTAATTATTTTGAATCATAAATTATCTTTTATATTATAAGAAAAAGCTTTTTTAACGTTAATTAGACCACAAACAGGTTTAAAATGGTTTATAAATAATAAATCACGCCGGTGACAAGTGTAAGGTAAACAAAGAGCTTTTCACTATACTGATTTTTAAAAGTTAGATATTGCCCTAATAGCCGGTGCGCCATTAAGCGAATTACGCACTCGGCCGCTTTAATGTCTGACTAAAAAAATGCATAAAGTAATCGCCTTTGCGTTTTGCGGTGCAGTGCCAGCGTGTTTTGCCGATAGACTAGATGGAGATGGATGTATGTCGTGACATAAGAACTCTCCTAATATACACAAACCGGATATTGTTGACTGTAATGAGGTTTAGCGTTGTTGTAGCCTTTCAAGGCAATAGGGTCGATACTTTTCAACAGTTTTAGGGTTTCTTACTTAAAGACGAAAGATAATTACAATAGTCAGCTTTAAACCTTGTTTTGCACCTGTTTTATGAATGTCTACAAATTTTAAACGGCCATTTATCTACCATCTAGACACAACAGAATCATGAAAATATAAGAAAACTAATTTACTAAAAAAAATTAAAACAAGGGCATGTCGCATTTTGGGGTGTGACCGACAACAACGAAGGTTTTATCTTAGACATATATATACTGACGACAAGATGATTGACGTTGTTCATGTTATCTCCCTCTAACTCATTCGAATTTTATAAAAAATAATACTTCTAACCGAAAGAAAAGTAACTGTGAACTCTGTAAGAAAGGAAGAACGCACGACGAGTGGTAAACATAGTGCCACTTGGCTGCATGAACTACTCAATATCTATGATACACATGTAGAACCAACAATCAGAGAGATTAAAATAAATAAACTGATAAAACAACGAGACAGTCTACGCACAAAGCCTCATACTTCTCCTAGTTGTCATTGAAAACGCAATAAATAATATCAATGATAAAAAGGAAAAACTAAATACAATAATTGGATACAGAAACCTAACACCACTAGAAGCGAGTAATTTTTTATACGCAGAGGACACATTATTAAAAGAAAAGACTAAAGATAGAATCCCAAGATTTGTAAATGGATGTTTGAAATTGAGAAACAAAAGGGAAATCAATGAAGATAACACTAAGCTAATGATAACAAATGAGAGGTACAAAACGAATAAACAAATGAAATGTAAAGAAGAAACTATAGAAAGACCATAAAAATATAGAAAAACCATAAAAATATAGAAAAGTGATTTTTCTAAAGTAACATTACCAATAATAATAAATTAGAGACAAAAATCAACATTTTGAACTACATACTACACCAACAAAGATAGAAGTAAAATAAACCAGGACTGAGTAGAATCGCAGATCTCAAACAAATTAAAACAAAATCTAAAATGAGAAAGATTGAAAATAGGCATCTAATCTGGTATGGGTCAATTATTGGACTGAAAACCCAAACGAAATACCTTGGATCACTAGACATGTAAGAATAAACAGGCAAAAACGGATAAAATAAATGAGAACAGAGAGGGGAAACTATAGTATAGAGGAAAAGAAAATAATAGCAAAAATAAAAGAGAAAAACTTGAAAAATCATATACTAATATATAAAGAGGTAATTTTTTTGGCTGTTTGTATGTTTGTAGGGGGTAATACCTGAAAGTACTGAACCTATTTTAAAAATTATTTCATTAATAGAAAGCTACTTTATGTGTGAGTAACATGGGCTGTAATTTATTTTGATAAATTATTTAATTATTGGATGGGAGCACCGGGGGTTTATATTATTTGAAAAAAAAGTTCTCAGAAACCAGTGATACAGGCGTGAAAATTGGAACATATTGTTATAAAAGTTATCCACTCCGTCCCTGGGGAAATACCATAAAAACATCAATTTCTAGACTCTTTAAAATGAGCAAGAACTATAATCTGGAGGCTGTGCGAACAAAGGAAACAAAGGAAAAATCGCCGTACGCTATATAAAGCGATACTAATTTCGGTAGTTAGTAGAGCTTACCTATTGTTATGATCTCGATATTATTGTATTAGAATCAGCTGTTGAGAATATTTGATGTTTACGTGTGAATAAAAGTCCTAGAAAGTGAATATACTCGCATGCCAAAATAAATAAAAACGAGTTAAACTACTTTTCTAAAAACACTTTTCGATTGTATGAGATTTTTAAATTTTTCATTTCATTTCATTCTCTAGGTAAATAAAAACGTTGTTCGTAATTTAGGGAGTACTGCATTTATGGTTTCACTGTCTTATTAATCGCAAATCTCATAAAAATGTTGAAAATATGAAAAAATATAAAAAGATATAAATGTTTAAAATAAATGTCGAACATGTCAAAAATCTCAAACGTTAAATTTTAAAAACATCAAATATGTACAATACGTCAAAAAAAAATCAAAAATATAGATATCAAATAAAAAAACTCTTTCAGATACAAATGTCAAATACGCCGATTTTCATACAGGTTTTTAAGGGATCTACCCCTATTTGTGGCGGATCATATAGATAGTTTAATAATGACTATAAATGAATTAATCAATTAAAAAGTGTTTAGGCTGAAAAATACATTGCAATTCTAGTGAATGGATTAAAAATGCCACAGTCCCCAAGTTTTATCGTTTAGATACGCAAACTTTTGCTCCATTCTACTCCTTTAACGTTCTACAGGTGCGGAACAGATTATCAATATCGAGAGAGGTGATTATGGTGTGCAGTTGGATGCAAGACGAAATTTTAAACGTCTTTCTGGTACATTAAGCTTGGAACTAACGTTCTTTTTTGTGAAACAGAAAGCTTCCGATCTCATCATTCAGATTTCAATAATGCATGAAGATAAAGAGTGACTGAGGTGTGTTTTTCAGACAGAGTCGATCGCCAAGAACTGGCGGAAGCTGTAAATGCAATTTAATGCTCGGGCGGTTCACAACACTCCAACGTTATTGATGTAACTTATTCCTAAGAGGCAAAAATCCGTTTAAAAGAAAACACTATTTAAGCAGCGTGAACGCAAATTGATGTAAATATTTACTTTGGAATTTCACGCAAACTACTTTCCATTGTTTCTATCAACTGAAAGAATTACTTTCTAGATATCCGTCATATCAAATTGTAAGATATTCTTGAACTGACACTGAATTGTTTTCTGAAACTTATTTGTAGCATATTGATTTTATTGGGAAATCATACCACATTGAGAAAAAAATCTGTACCTTCCTTAATGTCACTAAAATCTAAATAAAATATAAATTTGAAATTGCAAGCTAAATGGTTTTAACAATTTTACTTTCAGACTAAGATCTCACCGTATGCCTATACTAAATTCATCAGTTAATAGTTTAAAACGCAATTTTAATACACGTTTACTAGAAAAAGAGGAATGCGTTTCTGTTAAGTTGGCTGTCAAAATATGGCTGCAACTTTTTCTAATTGAACTTTTTTAATTCATTTTTTAACAAATTTTCTCAATTAATTATTTTAAATACTTGCACACACATCGTATTTTAGTGAATTATATATCAAATTAAGGCTATTTTTTTCTCTACACGATGAAACGGGAATGTCAGTTTAAAAGTTATTACAAATAGGGATTTGTCCACGGTGGAAGGAAGGCAAGCACAAGACAAAGTATGAGGGCGATTTGACCCCAGCTGTATGTAAGCTGTACGTCACTGCCAGTTTGATATTTTAATTTGTTTACAGTCCAGTGGTTGACGGCAAAAATACGTTATTACGTCCATACTACTGAAATGAGATCTGATTTCTATGAAAATTTGGATTTAAGCTTGTTTTATTTTCTGGGTCGAAAGTTATAATAATGTTGCAGATGAGAATCTTTTGTATTGTATGGATGAAAACTACCCCTTATAATAATTAGATTTAGGTGTTTCACTACTACACTCGACATTAAGAAATACAAATGAAATAACACCTTTAGATTTACAGTGTGTGTAGCTAAACGGAAAAGATTGGACCGGATCGTACCGGTTCACAGAAAACCGACGACCCATCAGGAAAAGTCCATATATTCCCTAAAGCCGAACGGTAGTTATCATGTGATAAATTGATTTTTTTTTTTTCGTAAGAACTGCTTTTAACGTTAGAAGGCACCACTATTTATCAAACCTCCCCCCTCCCCCCCAAATCATGTGTGTTGTATAACTTTTTAGTGTTTAGTTTACTAAAACCTACCTTCAGTTGTGCCAACCCCACCCCCACACGAGGTCAACTCCCCAAACGAGGGATATATGTCACCATTTCCTTTAAAGTAATACTTCTTACTAAGATCACACAAGCAGAGACCGGTTAAATAAAAACCCGAACGATGTTTATCGAACATCATTTCTGGATCAAAGTTTGTCTAAACTGTGCAGAATGATTTAAAATAAGACACCACTGCATTGCATAGAAAATACGAGATTTTCTATATGATTTGTTACCCAATACAATGTTCTGTTACATAAAAAGCCGATGTTTTTCTAATTAATGAAAATAATTATGAACATTAAAAAAATATCAACACGATGTTTGATTTAAAACATATTTGTATCTTCTATTTGTGTAATTCTGAATACAAACAAATATTAATTATTATTTTGGATTTGAGGCATTTTTAAGTAATTTCTACTCTCATTTAGTTCAGTCGGTTCCACTGGAAAGTAATCGAAACGCTCAGCGACTGGACAATTATATAAATGTGGATATTTGACGCTATAAAAGTGACAGCTCCTATGACTAAGTCGGAAAATTGCACTGCGAATTTACAACTGGGGAAAGGTCGTCCTTATAATAGTCCGGGAGCCAGTGACAGAACGGAATGACCAATTTCCTCTCATTCAATACTTCGTGAAATGCTTTCTTTAGCTATCCCATGAGGACCGTGAACGTCAGCTTGAGTACCTTGGGTGGGTTAGGAATGGGAGCGCCTACCTCAGCTGACGACCTTGCCCCCGACATACTACCAGCTGACGTTTTTTTATTTGTTTAAATAATAATATAAACAATCACCAAAAATATTTTCAAGTGAGAGGAAAATGACTGAATTTTTTTTATTTTATCAGGTTCGTATCAGCAGCTGACGTTAAATCCACCATGTTGCAGCCAGCTGATTTTTTTTTTCGTTGGAGTATTGTTCCAACTGTTTTCAACCGAAAGGAAATCAGTTATAATATTTTTTTATGGTGTACCTAAAAATGTCACTGGCTCCCGGACTATAACGTATCTGAATCTTACGTATCTTTTATCGTCATTAACCTCTATTAGCATTCACTTTTAATCCTGTTTCATCACAAAGACAAAAATATTTTAATTTGAAATAATATACATTAAAACAGGTTTTAAATAAAAGTTTTAAAAAAATAATTGACAAAATGCGTTACAAAAATTAATTTAAAAAATTAATGAATAATACGTGCAGCTATATTTTGTCAGACAACCTAACAGAAACGTATCCCCCCATTAGAATGCATCTATTAAAATTGAGTTTCAATTTATTAACAGATGAATGTCGTAATCTTATGACGGATCTTCGACGGATAACTAATCTTTAATATTTTTCAGATATAAAGGGTAGCAGAAAAATATCCGTAGATCATGTATAACAGTCAAGTTGCTGTTATGTTGGAAGAAGGTCAAAGAGTTGTCTTCGGAATTTAGATGTGCGACTTTATTGTACGAGAGTGAATTCACTTAAAATGCGATCAAAGAATTCTGTTGATTTATTAATCCAATTTTTAAGTTTTATACCAAGCCTACGAACAGCTTTACTTAATAAATTGTCTAATTATAATGTAAAGCTTTTTGGTTCAAGAAATATATGTCGTCGTTGCTTACACCTTGGGATTTTTCAACTGAACTATTTGTCTGACGAACTTGAATGAATGAATATCTTTTATTTAGCATCTTCCAAAGCCTATACTAACGAAAAACCACATCATGAACTATACTCCATATCCAATTTATTACGTAATAAAAACTTTCAATAAAATTTGTGAAATGTTTTCCAAATATGAATATAACAAAACTATGCGAATTAAATCCAATATTCGCAATATTCATAGTTAAAATTTACATTATTCCATGCGACTGCGGTATGTCAACTCTAAAACGAACTCCATACATTTCCCGGCAATATTATTGTTAAGAGTTTTTCTGTAAAATCGTCCGATGTTATGACATTCAATGGCATTTTAGTTGGCTAAACACTGCACGGCATGGTTGTATGTGGACAATAAATATTTGTCTATTGAATATAAATACTTGAAATTCTATGCCGAATCCTTTAAATTGGTATAATAATAAAATTTGTGAATATAGCATTGGATCATCAATTTTTAACTACAATAACTACAATATTTAATAGAATATTATCGTCTTCTGTATTTTTCGTTTCCAGGTATCGGTTACTGACATTTTCTAGCACAACAGAATGTGATTTCGGTGTGTGACATGTAATAACGTCAAATGAAATATTTAAAATGAACATTTGAGCAAAGTGGCTGAATGATAGGCACATCATGAGAGTTTCAAGGCATTACGTGAAGGGAGTTTTCCTCTAACATAAATAATGGAAAGCTTTGTAACGTTGTGTAGAAAACGATCAACAAACTTGCCGGAGTATGTTTGATAGTAAACAAGGAAAACGAATTCCATTTGATACAGCAGTGTATTCCAATTTTTCATGTTATGTAAAAAACGAATATTAGCCCGAAAGGTAATACTTAATATAGAGTACGTGAATTTCAAAGAACAACGCAAGGTGCTATGAGAGAGAAAGAAAACGTAGAGGATGTATATATCTCTGTTTATGCTCGTTTCTGATTGATGTTTGATTCCCTCAGTCAAGTGATTTAAAGACGCCATTGCTTGCAGCACTCGAGAGGCAAAGACGTCCACTCAGTTTCCTTAAAAATTAAAACTTCACATAAAACACATAAAAAAAACACATTAATTTTTAGCCAATAAATAAATTACGTCTTGCTAATATTTCACAAATGTAAAATAAAGGAAACAATATTGTATATAATCAAACGACCAAAATGGCATTTATCAAAAGCAAAACATTTTATTGTAGAAATTCGACGTTGATGACTTTAACGTTTTATTGAAGTTTAACTTCTACATTATAAAAACTCTACTATCATACATTTTTAAATAGACTATAGCACAATGCACCTAACCACTCATTTCAAAACAGCAGGCAATTTTATTAGGGCGTATCATTTAAAACGATTTTATAAATTTTATATTGATGTTTTGTGTAGAAATTTCCAGTTATAACTTAAAAAATAACTTTAGAAAACACCATCTCCTATTAGCCAACAGATTCCTTTCAGCATTCAAACGAATTAATCTCAAAATAAAATGTCGAAATTATCCTTGCTTTCAAACAACAAAAGAAGCCATTTGCTTATCTTCAGCTGTCAACTTTTACAATTGATTGAAAAATAAACCTTATCACGTTTTTTAGCACGTCACAAAAGACACGCAGAACCTCTAAATATCAATTCGAAATCTTCGTTGAATAAATTCGATTTATATCCTTTCAATTTCAATTTCTAAATATAACAATGGGGCGAAAACGCAAACTCTCTGAACACCTACCTGTGGATTTCACAGCATATAAGAAGCAAATGCAGTCAAACCGATGATACAAAAAGCTGTTTCTTCTTGTCTGGTATTTTTCTGAAAACAGCGTTCACGTCTTTCAGATGGGTAAATAGTAACTGCATGTAATCTCGGTAAGAACAAGTGGTTAAAGATCGAGAGTATTGCCCTCACAGTTACGCCAGGGACATTGAAAGTTATTGGCTTGAAAGGAATGCGAAACACTCTTGATTTAAGATGACATTTTTCTGTATGAAGTTGTTTGAAATATTAATGCTCTGTACAGATATTTTCAAATATGATCCGCCATAAATACCTAACTTTGAGAAAACAGATGTAAATACCTCGTTATGATTACGAACTGATGATTCATCTTCAGCAAAGTGGATTGATGTATGTAAAAAGTAATCGATAAACCATATGACCGGAGTCATCATTCTCCACTTATAAATTCCTACATGAAAAGTAATTTTATGTGTTTAAAAATTAGAAAAAAGAATTTTTAGAACAAACAATTTACTGTTTTTCAAAATATTATTTTATGTACGGCTTTCCTAGTTCTTTTATTTTAAATCGCAACTTCTCAAGATCACTTCTAAATATGCACAGACTGTTATTCATATAAGGTTTGTTCCTACCTGCAGTTTCCATCCCGCCATGAAACTGTCACGAATTCGCCTGCATCGATTTTGTGTCCAACTGCGAGTTTAGCACCATTCAATAAACTACCATTGTATAGTCACAAAAAATATTAGTTGGAACGATTTTCTAACAAGTTTGTGGCCTGAACTCTGCGACCTGCGTTCCATATCCTTAATTTATTGACAGTTTCTACTGCTCATAATTAATAAGAATAACCATGCGATTTTTGCTCTTCACCCAGGATTAAAATGAAGATGCAAGAAACTGTACGTCATTTGGTTGGAACACCGTCATGCATCGTGTACTCAACCGTTACAACTTAGTTAGAACAGGTTTTCATGAATGAGCATGGTGCTCATCACATGTACTGTTTCGCATCATGTAGGAACAAACCTATAAGCAACTAGCTAATTTCGAAGAAAAATGCAAAAATAATAATAAGAAAATTGCAAGAAAATTTGCAGTGAGTCAGGTAACGGACGTGGTTTATCTTTTGCACACTTGACAAGTAGCGCTAGACATGAATCAGACAACTGACAGCACACACTACCCACTAATAAACAAAAGACCCTGGCGCACCAAACGATATTCAAAGTCAAGTAACTATACTAAGCTTGCTAAGGAATCTTTTTATATGTATTTTGGCAGAGTTATTTTTACAGTATTTTATTTTTGTTCCCTCAATGAAAATGCTATTCTCTGCGCCCCTGAATTATAGCTACATCACTTCTTAATCTAATTGTAGAAACAATAATCAATTAAGTGAGAGTGAGTGATTAAGTCATGTTATAGACTGGTACAATACACAGAAGAGCCCTATGTTTTTAAAGAATGCTCGAAATTATAAATACTTGAGCAGCTTTAGCTAATTTGTAGGAATTTTCAGGACTTTCACTCGTGAAGCTGTACATTTATGTAAACCTCATCTATGTGAAAATTAAATAAAAATTCTTGGGATTTTAACAATTTCAACTATGTTTTTAAATATATTATATTATCTGAAAGATCCGTTAAATAAATTTTACATATTAATTTTTTAATATTTCTCGGATAAGGCCAACATATGATATAGTAATAAACATCGTCTGTCCACTGTACCTACGAGAATTGGGTTTTACTTTATACAGTATTAACTGGTCTATTATAAATGTTAGGTAGTTAATACAAAAATCTATTACAGCAATCTCATCATAACTTTTCAGTATAGCTTCTAAAAACTTTAAATGTTCCTCTAAAATAGAAGCTTCAATATTTTGTACAACTTACCTACTTAATATGTAACTTACAATATTAATTTGTTGAGAACTTTCATAGATCTTGAAAGATTCTTAGGCAGTAGCAAGTCTTTTTACAAAAGAAGTTCTCTTAGACAAATAACTTGGCATGCGTCCAAAAACTGTTCATACGGCATCATGGGTGTACCGGGGGATGGACCCCTCTGGACCTGAAATTTGCTGACTAGCCCCCCTAGACCAAAAATTTTTCTGATTTGTTCCTCTCTCTAGAACATTTTTTGTCCGATTTGCCCCCCTCTAGAACATTTTTTTTCTAATTGCCCCTCCCTAAAAGCTGGGTACGCTCCTGGATGCCTCTTGTGGTCTTCAAAATGTTTCATGCAAATTCTTGGACTTTTTAATAAATCCAATTCTGTAGGGATATTTCGCATCCACTGTGTAAAATTAAAACGTAAAAACTAAAAATGAGAGGTACGCTACACTTTTTAGGTTTCAACACAGACGTCCGCCTAATATCCTCAATGCAAGGACCGTTTATTTATCAGTGGGCCGTAGACAGCACAGTACAAGCCAGTAAATGGACAACTCACAGAGATACACAGGTATAAGATAAGGAGATTCCTTAAGCACCCCACTCTTCATTCTCATAATGGATGAGCTATAAAGAGGGTGAAGAATAACTCAAATTTCCTAAAACCCTTTCTAAGAGGATATTTGCGTTATGAAATAAACCTATGTTCCAAATTGCAACTACCTAGAATGAGTAGTTCTGGCTGCACTAGCGGATCCAGGGGGTAGGCTATGGGGCTGAACCCCCCCCCCCAATCATCTGAGTGGTATGCTTTTTTAGTGTTTTATTTGTGCTAAAACCAGCTTTTAGTGACGTCATGCTCCTGCCTGGCTGTGTTGATAAACCAGCCAATCAAGACAAACGATTTTATATAAACAGATTAGACATATCTACAGTAATTTTGGGCAACACAAAAGTCTAGACTTTTTATCTACTTCCTGTGACCCTCTCGATGCTACGCCTCCTAGATGTTTAGCAAATTACGTGGTTATATTTTCTGTTGTTGGTAAGAAAAACTGACTAACGAATTCGTAATGCCATTTTTAGATTTATACGGTTTTGCATGCATTGAAAAGAATTCTGTAAACATTTTTTCCACTCTGAAACTAGTATTGCGTCCGTTGATTCTGATCGTGATACCTATCGATGTATTTTTTGATTGACATTCCAGATTAGAATTATTTAGAAGAAATCGGGAGTCACTAAATCAGGTCGATAATAGATCTTCCCCTGTCTTGGGATTGATTATTATGGTATTTTACAAGTCAACATTTCTTTTACATATTTTCTTCCTTCTAGATTTATTCTTTTCCATAATCTTACTATGAATATTTCTACATTGAATTTTCTGCTGTGCTGTTAAATTATTTTCTCAGACACACTGGTATTCTTTAACAGTTTTATACAGTTTTCCACTTCTCCCTTGTCAAATAATTTTCTTCTAACCTTGTATATTAGCAAGAAACTCAAGCCCAATTAAGCCGAAAAAAACCTGGAGCAAGGAGCTTATGGAATAAATTTTTTAAACCCAGTGATGGTAAAGCGATTATCATATTTAAACAAAGCTCATGATTATTAAAATCGTATACGTTTCAAGAAAGGTGTGTTGCGACCTCGTTTTCTTCGGCTTTAAGAATTACTTGTAGAATGTAGGTACCTATTAAATATTGCCAAATATATATATTTATATTACCACAGTTAGAAATTAGTCCGAATTTTACTGTTGGTGAAATATATTTTGATATTGTAATTAAGACTAATAAAGTTATCAAAAAACTTCAAATTGTAAAAATGTCGGCAGTTAAATTTCAAAATGAATGTCCAAGAATCAATTTTGTCATTGTTTGAAGACATCACTTCTTCGGGTGTCCAAAAAATGTGGATCATGCAACGTATTATAAATGTGCAGAAAAAAGAAGCCTCTGTGTGGGAAATCAGCCCTACACGGTGGATGAACCACCAATTCGATGTTATCAGTTTTATTAAGCGGATTTCAGAATTAACATTCTGCATTGCTCCTATGTTATGGTTGCGACATGTGCAATTTTGGGGAAAAAATCTGTAGCATTTATCTCACTTCATGATCATGTCCGTACACCAATTTAAACGGGCGTGTTTTGAAAGTTTGTCAAATTATACGGGATACAAGGATGATAATGCAATATTGACTGCATACTAGTCCCCCTAATATCCAACTAAGTATTTATCAGTCACCATAACAAGTCAAATGTAGATACTGCTTCAACAGTTCAAAGCCAATTGCAAAACAACTGATATGCCAAGAGCCGTATATCCTTCGAGAACCAGCTGTGACATTTAAGTCAGGTTCGGTGTCTATCAAGAATCAATAATAAGTCCCTTACTGTTCAATCCTATTACTTTATGCCGATGACATAATTTTTGCAATGATGTATGAATTTAAACAACTGGCAGAGGGCTTTGGAGAAAGAAAAGTTCTAGCTGAACCAACCATTGAGAAGGTGTTCCGACACGGAGTAGATGAATTCAGAAGACAGTTGCATTGCTAAAGATAAAGAGATATAAGCACTACAGTTTAGTATTTTGGCAGGTGAGAACTGATAAAATCATGATTGAAGATAAATATGAGGAAAACTAAAATCCAAGCTACACGCTGTAGGATTATCGAGGCGCATTATCACGTGAGAATTGCGGATGGAGAAAGAGGTTAACAAGTTAGAAGCCAGGCCAACAAAAAGAACCCAAAGTTAATTGTAGAAACAGTTGTGGTTACGAGATATGACGGAACTAATTGACTTGTCACGTCAAATATCACCTGAATTCTAAGATAACCCAGAACAAGTAATTCCGTGCATTATAATTAATCTTAGAGCATTTACTTTCTAGAGATCTTAGAGCATTTACTTTCTAGAGATCTTAGATCATTTACCATCTAGATATAGCCTGTCAAGCATAAAATCGTGGCAACGCTAGAAACAGAGGGCAATAGAGACAGTAAGAGGCTATTTCCCTTAGTGGGTGGATGGGTAGTCGACGCAGCCAATGAACAACATCCTTTATTGGAAGCAGCTCCCAACCAAGTGAAACAGCCTCTTGCACTCTCTATTGCCCTCTCTCTCCTTAGTCTTACCACGACATTTGTGCACTGCAGACTATCTCTAGAAAGTAAATGCTCTAAGCTAGAGATAGCCTGCAGTGCACAAATGCCATGGTAAGACTAAGGAGAGAGAGGGCAATCGAGAGGGTAAGAGGCTATTTCGCTCGGTTGGGAACTGCTTCCAATAAAGCATGTTGTTCATTGGCTGCGTCCACCGACCATCCTAGTCCAGTCATTTAAGCTTAAATTAGGTAAGAAACTCGGAATTCGAGATACCCAGCTGTAAGTCTGTAAATACTTGTATATTGACACCCTAAAAGTTGTCTCAAAACCTACATATGGTAGGGTGTACGCAACTATTAAATTTCAAGGTCAAAGTTCACAAAAATCGGTTTTTTGCGCTTTTTTGCAAATATCTCACTTCCTATGTTTTTTTGCTATTTGCATTTATTATCAATATTGTAGAATACAACATTTTCTATAAATTTTGTTTAAATAAAAATTTTATACGGTGAACCGTTTTCGAGATAGAGGGCGGAGAGCGCGGTGACAGCATCACTTCAGGTCAACCGGTGCCTCCGGTCAAAAACGCGCCATATACAGTTGATGAATTATCGATAAATCAATGATTATAAATATTTGTCAATTTTTAATAACTATTATATTATATTTTATCATTTTCTTCATGCATTAAATCTACATCTATTCAATAATACCTAAAATTAAAAAATAATTAAGGGAAAAATATAAATCATAATATAATTCTATTCCCATTGATTTAATGGTCATTTTAACTGGGCGTACACTGTCTTACGAACAAGAAATTTTCTTTCAAAAAATTGGGAAAGGAAGTGTAAAAACGGAGATATACTCGACTAAAAGTTTTGATAATTATCTTCATTTCAAAACACATATTTTATTTCTGCACGCATTAAGTGGTTGTGACACAACTTCTGCGCTTTTTAAAAAGGGAAAAGTTCCTCCAAATTGTGACAAATTTGGAGGAACTAGCTGCAGCATTTGAGGAAGAAAATTGTTCGGCCAGATATTATTAGAGAGTGGAACTCAAACCTTATTGGCAGTCTATAATGCTCCGGAATCTGTGAAAAGTCTCGATCATCTTCGTTATATGCATTACGTCTACAAAACTTAATAAACCTGTGCAGTTATCAAATATTCCACCAACAAGTGCAGCTGCTCATCAACATTTCAAACGTGTATATTATCAAGTTCAAACTTGGTTAGGGCATGATTTGGAACCCCAGGTATGAAGTTGGGCAATGCGAAACGATTTTCTGGAGCCTATCATGACAATTTTACCACCTGCTCCAGAAGATTTGCTAAATACAATTTTCTGCAACTGCAAGAGTGGTTGTGGTTCGCGATGGAGATGCAGGAAAGCGGGCTTGCAATGCTCTTTAGCTTGTGGCCAATGTAATGGGCAAGCTTGTCTTAATGCTCTACCATATCAGAGCGACATTAACGAAGATGGAACCTTTGACCGCGAAATCATGAAAGAACTTGAGACAAATGTCGTTGAAGACGATAATGAAGACCAGTTTGAAATTTACCAGCAGCCGGAAGACGACGAAGAAGAGGAAGAAGATGATTAAAATTATAAATTGTAGTTTTTATACCCTTTATTCCAGTTTTACTTTTAATAAAAAGAAATGTATTGAACTGAAATTAGAAATTGATATTTTTTAATAAAAAGATTAATCATAATTTATTTGTTTTTTCCCATCATGTAAGAAGTTATTAATATTAATTAGGTTAAAATTCAAAATATAATTTCTATATTTTCATTAACAATTCTGCAATTACATCGGTGGGTAAGTGTTGTTGAATAAATTAATACTGAATAAAAAGTAGATAGGTTAGGAAAAAAATTATAAAATATAATATAATAGTTAATAAAAACTGACAAATATTTATAATCATTGATTTATCGATTGTTCATCAACTGTATATGGCACGTTTTCCACCGGAGGCACCGGTTGACCTGAAGTGATGCTGTGACGGCGCGCTCCCCGCCCTCTATCTCGAAAACGGTTCACCGTATAAAAAAAAATTTAAACAAAATGTGTAGAGAATTTTGTATTCTACAATATTGATAATAAATACAAATAGCAAAGAACCCATAGGAAATGAGATATTTATAAAAAAAGCGCAAAAACCGATTTTTGTGACCTTTGACCTTGAAATTTAATAGTTGCGTACACTCTACCGTATGTAGGTTTTGAGACAACTTATAGGGTGTCAATATATAAGTATTTACAGACTTACAGCTGGGTATCTTGAATTCCGAGGTGAACTTACTTTAATGACTGGACTATCCACCCACTAAATGAAATAGCCTCTTACTGTCTCTATTGCCCTCTCTTTCTAGCGTTTGCACGATTTTATGCTTGACAGGCTATATCTAGATGGTAAATGATCTAAGTAATTAATATATGTACTTGTAAATAGTTTCTGAAATTTATATATACCTACTTATGATTTTTTTGAGATCGTCAATTTTTGAGAATACATTCTTTCTTTAATTCAGACTGAGTATTTATTTCCTCTAACATATCTGTTAACTTCAGCTATCTATTTCCAAATTATCCCTAACGTGAAGTAGAAGTATTTTGGTGTATTGGTAATTTTGTATAATTAAAGATTTATTTATTGGTGTTTTTGATTTATTTGTAACAGATGTAAAGCATGTGATAGCTGTTATCATTGTTCTTGGTGAAGTATACTCTGAATGTGCAACCTTTTTAGTTGGTTTCTTAGCAGGTCTGTCATATTTTGTACAATTTTCGCTTATTGGAAGTAATGGTTATGTTAGGTTGCAACTACTGTAATTCGAGATTAATTATACATAAAAGATTTATTTATTGGTGTTTTTAGATTTATTTGTAACAGATGTTAAGCATGTGATAGCTGTTATCATTGTTCTTGGTGAAGTATACTCTGAATGTGCAACCTTTTTAGTTGGTTTCTTAGCAGGTCTGTCATATTTTGTAGATTTTTCGCTTATTGGAGACAATGGTTATGTTAGGTTGCAACTACTGTAATTCGAGATTAATTATACAAATTAACTGTTTTAACCTATAGAAACCACATTAAAAAATGGATGTAATTTCTGTCAAAATGTTCTTTACTTTTTTGGCTGTTTATATTTCATAAAGTATATTGTTATTTATGCCTATAGTTCATTTTATATTCTTAATAAAAATTTTATAAAAATATTTTATAACGGGACCTAAAAGGAAATTAGCGGGTTGCAGCTAATTTGGAATACAATATTTTCAAAATTTTCTCGATTCCTCTTGTTTCGGTTTTTCCAGACGAGACTTAGATGAGACGAGAAATGTTTCACGCAGTATGAAGTTCTACACGAAACCGTACATTGTGGCATAAAAATACGTCAATTGTTGACACTAAATAATGTATGCAATATATACAGTGAGGGAGAATAAATACAAAAACTGATTTATTTACGATATTAGATTTTATACATTTAAAATTCTTATTAACAATTTTATTAAAATTAAATTACGTATCAAAATTTTCAAACGGAAAGAAGATTTTATTTTTCCTTATTTATTATAGAATAGTGACATCGCCGGATCTAAGTTTCGTTTGGAATCGTCTATTCTCAACGGCATCCGATAATACGCCTCTGGTGAGATCAAAATGCAAATAATGTCTTTCGGTATATGGACGTTACGTCATTGCAACCGGTCGGTCATTCCCACCGAACGTAACGTATAGAGCACAGACACCGTGGACGAGTTTATATGCGAGAAGGTCCCCCAAAGGTCGCGTATACTCGGGCCATTCGTATGAAATGCACTTTACCGATTCTTGGAAGAAGCATCGAACGATAACCGTCATCGTTTGGAATGCTAGTCATTAGCAAAAATAGCTGGAAACTTTTTGATTTAACAACTTTTTTTATAACGATCCGATCGGAAAGTGGAGATAACGAGAATAAGAATGTTTCGAAGACAAAGAAACTTCAGTATCTTAGTCATAACACTATTTAAAATAATTTGGTCAAGTGTGAGTTGGACAGGCATACTTAGGGTTCCGTACCACTTTCAAGATTCTAATATTCCAGTTCCAGACAAATAGGGAATGAGTGCATTTTCTTATATTTACCCTTCTATATTTTAAAGAAAGCGTTTTAAATTTATAAAAAATATACACTTTGATTTTCCACACACACGTTTTATTTTATCTCCTTCAAGATTCGCTTGATTTTTATCAGAATACATTTGTATTTAATTTTCTAATTTGGCCCCCAAAAATTAACATTAGAGTTTTATTTTACTAATAAACTTTCAGAGAAATCTTTTATAATCTACTGCCTGAGTTTTGAGGCTTTGTAGATTGGAAGATAAAGGGCAAAATAGGTCAAGTTTTAAATTATAAATTGTTAAATCTGTTATTCAAATTATTTAAATATACAAATAAAATATATTTTTCAAAATTTAAATAGTGTAGTTTCTAAAGTGGGAATTAAGTCGATGTTTAATATTTTTATTTTCCATTTAATTGTATAATTTGTCCCTAAAATTACTATGGGGGTTTTCTAATAACTTATTTTCCGTTTAATTCTATTATTTGGGGGGGCAAATAATAGAATTAGGGATTTTTTTATATTCTTCCAATAAACAAAAAAAATTTGGTCTTATAGTTTGGGGAATAACGGGGAATGGGTAATTTTTAAAATATTTTTTTAATATATTTTAAAATATTCATTTTAAAAATATTAAAAAATATATTTGAATTCGCCATAATGAGCCCTGTGATTTGATATATTACATGACCCGTTAGAAACAATTATAATTTTTTATTTTCCATTTAATTCTATTATTTGCACCCCAAAATGAATATCAGGGGTTTCTCCTTATTTTTCCAGTAAAGTTCAGGTGAAGGGCTATACTTACATTTTTATATTTTTTTATATTTTTGTTAATATCTTTTAATTAATTTATTTTAAAAATATGAAAAAAATATATTTGTTTTCTTCATCATGAGCCCTTTCATTTGATATATAACATGATGGGTTAGAAACATTTTTAATTTTATTTTCTCCTTATTTTTCCAGTAAAGTTCAGGTGAGGGGCTATACCTACATTCTTTTTCAAAAATTTTCAGCTTATGGTTTCGGAGATAAGAAGGGGGGGGGAATGGGTATTTTTTTTTAATTTTTGTTAATATTTTTTAATTAATTTATTTTAAAAATATGAAAAAAAATATATTTGTTTTCGTCGTAATGAGGCCGTTCATTTGATATATAACATGATGGGTTAGAAACAATTTTAATTTTATATTTTCCATTTAATTCTGTAATTTGCCCCCCAAAATTACAAGTAGAGGTTTCTCCTTATTTTTTCAGTAAACTTCAGGTCAGGCCTCTATTTTTTTTTAAACTTTACGTTTTATAGTTTCTGAGATAAGGGGGAGGGGAATGGGTAAATTTTGGTATATTTTCGTTAATATTTTTTAAATTATTTTTTTTAAAATATAGAATAAATAGATTTGTATTCCTCAGAATGGGGCCTTTCATTTGATATATAACATGATGCGTTTGAAATTTTTTTATTTTTAAATTTTTATTTAATTCTATAATTTGCCCCCAAAATTAACATTAATGGTTTCTCCTGTAAAGTTAGTGTAACTGTGTGTTAGTGTGTGTGTAATATAACTAGATACGATATTTTTTTAACTAGATACTCTTGATCCAAAATTTTTCTACTTTACAATTTCTCCAAAAATTCAAAAAACATTTTTTCCTACCAGTCAATTTTTCATTTAATTCGAAAACAGAAAATAATCATTGACTTAGATAATGAAATCCATGAAGATGATGCAAATATTCAATCTTGTATTATCATGAAGTGAATCCCAAAATACTATTATATCTTTGATAACCGATCAGGTGCTTTCTCGAGGCCACCGAAAACTGACTTCCCAACCAAGGGGAGGGGGGGGGGCGTGTCCCCCTGGTGGGGCATAGAAAGATGTAAATACGTTTGCATTTTTGGAAGATATATAAATTTAATGCGAAAATTAAACATCACAATATCATGACAAATTCTTTATTCAATATTAGATTTTAGGTGAGAGGTGTTCTTTCAGAGTATTGGCTCCAGATTTTGCATCAACATTATGCTTTTTACTGAACTTCAGAAAAGTAGATTAACAATTCCGTTCATATTTTTTGTATGCATGCACCTTATATCTTTCTTTGTTTAATAGTCGACATCTTAAAAGTGGTGGCATTTAAATTGAAGCAATTAATTCAAACCCTAAGGGAATAAAATGCCTCTAACCTAACATTATATAATTATCTTATTTCCTGGCGCATTTGTCAAATATCATATGAAACTTCTGTTTTATCTATTAATTAGACTCTTGACTATTATATAAATAGAATCATCAAGCCATCAACCTCAATTCAAACAACTATCAATTCAAACAACTATCAATTCAAACAACTATCAACTCAACAGCTTGATTTGAAGTATGAAAATGAATATAACTGAGATGTCCAGAAAGTAGGTTTTACATTTGTTTGGCCTCAACTTCGAAATTATACTGGGTAGGTAGATAACACAATAAGCAGCTTTTTCTAAAGTAGTTATTGTGTAGTGTTGCTAAGTACTTTCACATTTTTGACAACGTTTAGATATGTTATTTAACATGGCATATGTTCTAGGCAAATCGATTCTTCAGTTTATTAGTATATCGCTGGTTTATTTCGATAGCATTCTCTGAATCAAAATCAGCCGTTGCATTTATTAAATTTTCAATATTTGAGAAAAATAACCGTTACATAATTCAATCTTCCGTTGTTTTACAGACACACCGTATTTATTTTTCATTATTTTGTCAATGCACTTCTCGTTTCACAAAGACAACACCGTCATTTGAAATTAATCCGAGCAAATCAAACTTGGAGAGATATTGAAAGGGAAATAGAATAGTAAACAGAATATTATCGGATGTCAAAGGAATCTGACGAAAAAGCATGAATATCATCATAATGTCTTTGAGTATTGAATCGAACTGTGCAAGAAAAGCGCGAGGGGTGGCGCAGTTAACAGCTGCGAATCAGATCTGCGATTGTTTGGTTTTGTATTGTGAGAAAAAATGTTCCGAGTAACAAAGGTAATTAATTTGGATTGAAATAACGACTTCGTGCGGTTGTATTAAAACAGTTACATAATTTTATTTTTCAAATCTAACCAACGTTTGTTTCCTGAATGATAATTGTGGTATCTTTACTTAATGTTTACGCACTTACTGGGAATAACAACAATACTTGAGAATACCGTTTCGGGGTCTGATCTAGACCGAAACGCTGTTAATGGCAATAAAGAAACATATATGAAAACGCACAATTGTAAAATGTAAAATAAAATGTTTGAAAATATGTGACGTATAACGTAACTAAGCGAATTTAATAATATATATTTTATCTCTTTTTCAATAAATCGAACTTCAAAATATCATGTTGGCTGATACATTCCCAACTGTTTGTTCACCGCCCACTAGTCTTAAAACTCGTTTCACATTTTGGCGACAAAAATGATTATGACTGAAATTAGTAGTAGAACAGAACCAACATTAACGTGTTCTAATGATATAACATGACTAATTTACATAAAATTCAACATTTTTATCGATGCGTTTTTGTTTTTTTTTAACAAAAAAACCTCAAAAAATCGGTAAAAGTTTAGTTTTTCATCTTTTACACAAAATCTACCTATGAAACCGTGTTTGCTACCATAGGCAATGTTTAAGAGAAATGAAAAATCTACAAAATGGGTTACTATACGCTCAACTTCGTTAATTGTTCCTTAGATAATCGAACCTTTACCTGAAATCCCAAAAAAATAAACAATCGGTTATATATTTTTTTATTTGAAAGCTAAAACATTCTTATTAACTGAAATGGTAGATCTTCTCATACCCAATTTCTGTTCTAAAAATAAATACAGTAACCCCAGTAGTTTTTGCAAAATTTCAGTCAATCCTATGGAAAACATATTTTTTTAAAAGGTCATATTACCTCTCCGGATGACCCTTTCATTATCAATAAACCACCGTTGGAAAGTAGAAGAGTTGATCTAGAGACCCCTCATTTCGAATCATTTCATCTGGATGAGTCCATTCGAAAAATTGTGAAACTATCTACTTATATAATCTTATTGCAAAATTTAATGTTACGCAGACACATATTTATATTTCTAGCATAATATGGATTTAAGTAATAAATTTAGCAAACTGAAATAAGTAAATCCATTTAGACACTGATGATAATAATGGTGCAATCATTTTTAATATGCTAAAGGCGTACATATTTTAAATTCCAATAAAAAATGAAAACTTGCTTTCTGTAATCATGATCTGTTAAAACATAAAGGTTTTTTGTTTATACTTTTAGTTCATACATATTTTATTATTATATAAAAATCAAACGCTGATAAAACTTGATAATAGTTAATAGATAATAGAAAAAAATTAGGTAGTTAACAATGCAATTTTTATATTGTTCAATTCAGTTTCCTGTTAAAATTTTTTTTATTAATAAATACTAATTAATGGCAAGCCCAATTTCTTTATATACATATATATATATATATATATATATATATATATACTTTAAATTTCGGAAAGGTGAGATGAGAGGTCTCTAGATCAACCATTATTATTATTCATAATGATTGGGTCATCCGGTGAGGTAATATAAAAAAAAATATGTCTCCCATAGGACTGACGGTTTGACTGAAATTTTGCAAAAACTACCGGGACTACAGTATTTATTTTTAGAACATAGATTGGGAGTGGGTCTGTCGTCTCAACTAATAAGAATGTTTTTGCTATAAAATAAAAAATATATATAAACGCTTATTAATTTTTTTGGAATTTCGGGTACAGGTTCCATTATGTAAGGAACCAATTAACGAAGGTGAGCGTATAGGTGCTCATTTTGTAGGTTTTTCTTTTCTCTATAACATTGCCCATAGTAGCATACACGATTTCATAAGTAGATTTTGTGCACGAGGTAAAAAAACTAAATTGTTACCGATTTTTCGCGTTTTTTTGTTTTTTGTTAAAAGAAAAAAACACATCGATAAAAATGTTGAATTTTATGTCAATTAGTTATGTTTTATAATTAGAACAGGTTGATATTGGTTTTGTTCCACTATTAATTTTGTATTTTCGTAAATGACCTGGGCTATGTCGTCTAACTCCATCGCTTCGCACAAAAACTTTGACATATCGAAGACTCGATACCAGATCAAATGAACTAAGAAACAAACGACATGCCGAACTATACATATATATATATTCTCGGGAATGTTCTCCTGTCTGTGTGCACTTAAGAGTTCTCCGTCTCTATAAAACATTCAAATAGGTGCCTGCAGTTGCCTGTGAGACGAGTCGCTACTTGATTTATCAATTTATTCAATACAGTTTCCTCTTTTTTGAAAAGCAGTTTCCGGCAGGAAATAATTTGAATCATTCATGATGCTTCTTATAGACGTTAAAATCAATGGGTTTTCCTACTAATTGAAGACCCCACTTAATTGAATGCACTTTCTTTGCAACAAAAACAATTTCAGTCACTTTGAAAATTCAATGCCTCCAATGGTACTTGAAATGACAAACAACCAATAAGATTTGATCAACGATCAACTATTAAAATTAGATTTGTACTAAAAAGTTTAAATTAAAAAAAGGGCGGCAGTCATTTGAGACTGAACGGTGGAAACGAAAAGCTCCTTACGAAATATTCTTCCCATCTCTTGTTATCTTCCTGTCTTTGTTTCTCTTTATCAGTAATGGGTAAAATTTTAGGAGAATGAAAATAATTGTCACTATTTTGTTACGATTCAAGTATTAATAGTATGTGTAATTTAGTTTTAATTAACATATAACGAGAAAGTTAATTTTTACTTTTAACTTGAAATTTGTTTAATCATAATAGTTCAAATCTATTTCAGCTACCTAATATATAACAATATATAACAAGTTCAGTTAATTATAACATATTATTCTTGAAAATAGTTGTTGCAATTTAGTTTCATCTAATACCAATTTAAAAAAGTGTCTGTCAAAATGCATTAAATTTCGGTGGCGCTGATGTAGTAAGAGAGTATTTAAATTAACTAGCGGTCGCCCAGTGGTCGAAATTTGACCCTAGTTCATTAAAATTATGAGTTGAACATTATTGACGTTATTTTGTCTGTATAAGATATAGAGTTGAGGCGAAATTAGAAAAGTAGGCTAGGCCTTTGCTATCCCTATTATTTCATTTGGATTACATTTATAGAAATAATTCACGAAATACTTTTTTATTTATGGATATATATAATTGTAGGATTATTTTTACATAAATATGTCTATGCAACATGTTCGATTTAATCATTTGGCGGATTTTTTTTGTAACCTAAAAGTTTCCGTTTCCGATTTTAAAGATAGAGATGACAAACAACCCAATGAAAACTCTAATATTTAATGACATTCCCATTATCCGCTGATTGATGATTTGTTGCACAACACCTTCGGAATATTGTGAAAATTATATTATGTTTATGACAGAATTATAATCACAACAAAAAATTACAAATATTATTTTCTCCGAAAGTTAGTACGACTTGTCAGAAAAATCAATTCTGATCTATAATTTACAACACTAAATATTTTCCCATTGAACTATAGGTAACTCCAAAGATAGTAAAAGATGATCATCACGTGGTCTGAAAGAGCGTTACACAGCCACTGCCGTGTTTATCATTTGAAAACCAACCTAGCATATATAATTACGCAGAGGTTTCTGTTGTCGTGTAGAGCGTTTTGGATTTTAATTTTTTTAAACATTTAGGTTGTAAATTTTAAAGCCAGCAGTGTAAGATTTCAAAGGTAATATGTATGTAGAAAAATATATTCTACTCTAGAATAAATATTAACTTAACCTAATGTATTCAAACAAATCTTAAAAATTTTTTAACAGTCAGAACTATGCAGCAATGGGACCATGTAATGTAAAATTAATTAACTATAAGATAAGTAATTTCGAAAAGATTGTTGAGGAGGTCTTGAATTATTTTGTCTATTCATGGGTTTTCTCTCCTCCAAATTTTTTCCTGTAACAGATAAGTATTTAAAAAATTGTATATGTAGAACAAAGTGTAGTAAGGCAATTTCGTAAAATTGCCCGGATTACTGGTTGTCTGTACAGAGATTCTTCCTCACAGTTTTTCTGAGAGAAAGAGATGTCTATAAAATGATCAACCAGTATTCCTGTATATAAGTAATGTATTGTATATTGTGTAATACTTATCTGTGTATGGAGACGTTTCAACTCCGAGTCTGGAGTTTATTGTTTGTCAAAAAATTTGACAAACAATAAATTCAAAATCAAAGCGAAAATTTTTTAGAAAAAAGCCTCGAAAAAAACACTAAACGATTGACAACGACTCCAGACTCGGAGTTGAAACGTCTCCATACACAGATAAGTATTACACAATATACAATACATTACTTATATACAGGAATACTGGTTGATCATTTTATAGACATCTCTTTCTCTCAGAAAAACTGTGAGGAAGAATCTCTGTACAGACAACCAGTAATCCGGGCAATTTTACGAAATTGCCTTACTACACTTTGTTCTACATATACAATTTTTTAAATACTTATCTGTTACAGGAAAAAATTTGGAGGAGAGAAAACCCATGAATAGACAAAATAACTATAAGATACCCACATTGTCAGAAAAAATTAATATTCAGTATGATTTTCAATATAAAAAATTTACTTGCCAACGTAGTAAGCCATCACAATTTCTGTTTTATGTAGAAAATATAAAGAAATAGGAATCACATATTGTTAATTAATAGTAGTTAAATACACCTATATTTGAGAATTTTTTTCTGTTAATTGAAATTGAAACCTTGAAAATACTTTGAAATCTTGTCTTACTGAAGTGAAAACATTCAACCTAAACGCTACAAAGTAATGAAATGTCAAAAAATAAAGATCTACCTATTTATCGTGAATTTGTGCATAATTTCACAATTTTCTGTAATCTTAGTTAACCTTATATCAAAGTTACCCGACAAAAATAAAAGGACTCTAAATTAAAAGTATAAGGTTAAAATAAAGAAGATATCAGAAATAAATTGGTGAGGTGCAACATAATTCTGATTTTAGTTGACAAACCATATTTACAATGCAATGAAACTTGCAAACGGCAAACTTGCGAGCGCCCATTAAACGGCGATTATTATGTATTATAATTTTTTGTTGGTTCTATTTCAATAGCATGATTATGTAGGCTAACTTTAGCGAATGGCCAAAACTTTTAGTTTTACATTTAATTTAGTTTGTCTTTCACATTGGAGTCAACCTATCTTATGATTTTCTCTCCAAGCAATCTGGCAGCACTGTTTGGCATTGACAGTATGCATGTAAATAATGATTTTTTTTAAATTATTTTATTATTTAATTATTGAAGCGATATTATAAATTAATTTTAGCATTCTGCACTGAAATTCGTCTGTAGCTACTAAACAAAACAAAAATAAAGCAAATCGGTTGAGTGACAGAGGAGAAAATGGTACCTAACCTTATTGTCTTTGACTATTTATATATAGTTATTAACCGACATCTAAATTTAGCAACTCACATCATACCCTCTTTCTACATTAGCGCTATTCTGGTCCCTTCATGAACTTGTTAGTTAGACTGAACTCCTTGTCTCTACCATCCACAAACTTGACACCGTTGCCCTTTTTTGTGATGTTCTTAGTTCTGACCAGGGGGTGGTAACTCAGATAGGCAATGTTGGTCCAGCTGTCGGTGAACTGTAAACGTAGCCCCCTTCAGAACTCCTTCAAGTACTATTTTTTGACAGTTAATCGAATATATCCAGGTGACATAATGTGATATTCTTTATCGGCCCTTAGTACATGTAAATGATTATTTTTTATTATTATTTTTTCTCTAACTTGTAAAATTTCGTATCGAATCCCATTCTTGCAGTATTCACACATCGTTTTAAGGTACTGTATATAGCCAGAAGCTACAAACTAAATAGTATTTAAAGCATATTTTAATAATCAGTTTTTTTAGACAATATTTTACAACCAACAAAAAGTGTCAGAAAATATGGCTTCAAAGAATAAACATCGAAAAACTTTACATGCCAGGTATGTTTATCTTTTTCTGATACTGTTACTTGTATTTATTTCATTTATTGTTTAATTTCAGGTTATGAGAGAAGTTCAGGAGACAATTTTGTATACTCTGTAGGAAAACAACAAACCACTGATTATTACCCCCATATGATGACAGGTAAACAAATGAAAACTACCAAGCTATTGTGAAAGAGATATATGCTATTTTTTAAGAAGCTGCTGATAATTAGAAAAATAATATAAATATCCCAAATTAAGGAAGTTCCAACCCTGAAGTGTCTGAGCTGGATTATAGATATATGGCAGTAGTGTCAACTGATGATGATCATTTGTATTGTCTTAAGATGAAACCTGCAGCTAAGTCACAAAACCAAGTACACACGGGTAAGCAAATTTTAGTGCTTGTTGAATAATTCATAATATCTTGTATTTTTATCTTTTGTAAATAAATAAATTTAATTTCAATATTGAGTTTCATTTATTCTGATGGTACATTGTCTTCTAAATGTTATTTGTGGCATAATATTCTAGATAATTTTTATATGTTCTTGGGACATAACACCACAATCGAAACAAAAATCTGTATATTCCAGGAAAATTTGGTTTTTCCTTGAATATACAGATTTTTGTTTCGATTGTGGTGTTATTTTCCAAGAACACATGAAAATAATTCGATGATACAGCCCCCTATTGGTGAGACTTGGGACCAGAAACTGCAGATTCCTTCTTTTTAGTTGGTGATGATCTGTCAAATTCAACAAACGTCAAATTTAGTACTTGAAGGACTTCTGAAGATGCTTATTATGCATATTCTAACCTCTCATGGGATAAAATGTGAACACATTTTAAAACATTGAGTTGCCCATCTATCTTTATTGTATGATCTGTGGTTTTGACGTACCTACGTCAGGTCTCTACGATGATAATATATCGCAAATAGAAAATTGCATTGTTAATTAGAACTAAAAACAAATGATGTGCTGTTACTGTATATTAATTGAATTTTATATATGTTTATTTATTATAATTTATTGATTTTCTATAAACGAAGAGACTTTTAGTATATCACCTGCTCTCTTATTCTTACACAGAGAAGTTATGGGTATTTCAAGGTCAGAGAAGTGTCATGTAAGTCGGGAAAAAGTCTATTACAAGGTAATAAAAAGTTGGTCATTTCAAATTAAAATTTATAATAATTTTTATCTCAATTTAAGTTTAATTTAGACTGTACCCTAACTATGTTATTCAATAGCAATAAACTAGTAATCATAACTAAAAATAGCCAGTGATTCGGTAAATTGAATGGTTCACCGAACAGATTTAGGATTAAACAACAAAGTAGACTTTTTTTTCAGAGATGGACACATCTAATTAATGTAACCGACAATTTAGCGGAACTGAAAGCAAACCGCACAATATAATTGATTAATACAGCATTTTTGATTAATTTTTACTATTTGTATTTAAAAACCAACAACTTTTTACTTACCTTTACAGTTAAGTTTTATTAGTTTTTAAGCAAACAAGATAAACGAATATTTTTAGATTTTGGGAATTCCCAATAATTCTATGAACTAATTTATTTTAGTAAAAAATGTTAAAACAGTTTAATTTGTTCCCAAAATTTAACCGAATTTAACCCCAACTAACGGTGGTAAGTTATAACGGTGTGTGTTTTTTCAAACTGAGACGTCTGCGGTTTATTTGCGAATAATTATAAACAATATTAGAAGTAAAGTAGAAAGTGTAATGGTTAAATGTGATAAATTTATATTTATAACATAAGAATTCAATAAGAAAATATAGCATTGTTTGTTTAATATAAATCATAACGTAAATTTAATACAAATCATAACGTAGATTTTCTACTGTAATTAGTTTGAGACATGTCCAGTTATGAACTCTTTAGAACATAATTCGCTGTTAGCTGAAGAAAGAATCAGATTTAATTAAGATTAAGTGCTCATTTAAATTGTAGTGTAGAAGTTAGGGAATACTGAAATCCTATATAAACGACAGAAAGTTGTAGCAAACGACAACCATGGCTCCTACTATCTTCAGATTGAAATATTTTAGCTCCATAAAACTGGCACTGCCAAATCGGCAAAACTTAAAAATATAAATATCAGTATTTGTGGCTAATTTGTTGCTAATTAGTTGCTAACAAATCGATTTTGTTGTTCGAACCGATCTCCAGGAATTGACGACATTGCCAGCTTTACGTAAAGGTAGCATGAAAAATACCTAAATATGAGATACTCAAAAATACAAATAGATCAAAATTTATTGCTAATTTGTTGCTGTAAGACCCCACTAAAAGAAAAAAAAAACTAAAAAAATAAACGATTTTGTTGCTTGAACCGATCTCGAGAAATCGACGGCAATGCTGGCTGTACTTAAAAGTAGCATGAAAAATACCTAATTATGAGATAATCAAAAAAACAAATAGACCAAATTTTGTTGCTAATTTGCTGCTGTAAGAAAAAACTAACAACTTAAACGATTTTGTTGCTTGAACCGATCACGAGAAATTGACGGCAACGCTAGTTTTACGTAATGCTAACATGAAAATTACCTAAAAATGAGATAATCAAAAAAATAAATAGACCAAATTTTGTTGCTAATTTGTTGCTGTAAGACCCCACTAAAATTAAAACAAACAAATAAAAAATCGATTTTGTTGTCCGAACCGAACTCAAGAAATCGACAACAATGCTAGAGCTTTACGTAAAGGTAGTAGTGAAAATACCTAAATATAAGAAAATCCAAAAACAAATAGACCAAAATGTGTGGCTAATTTGTTGCTCTAAAACCCTACCAAAAAATACATATTTTTTAAATATTAAAATGTATAAGGGTCATGCTACATTAACTTTCGATTATTCCAGAATTAATAAAAGAGATAATTTTGTTGCACGTGGTAGCAATGATTTGTGATACCTCGAGAGTCAACAACGAAACATATAAGCGGAAATTGGATGATTTTCTGACCTGTTAAACCCACCTTGTTAGCTTAACTCTCAATGATTACAGAATAATGAAAGAAATAATTTTGTTGCTTCTGGTAGCAATCTCATAATATAATATGACTAAGATTTGTATATACATAATTGAGTTCTGGAGAACGGCTCTAACGATTTGGATGAAATTTTCCCATTTGGAAGTTTCGATGGATAGACATCCATTGGTGAGGGTCTCTCGTTAGGAAAGATCGCTTTATTGAGAAATTTAAATACTAAAAATGTGGATGACAGTTACATGACTCGATTGTTAAGGCAAGGATGGATCCGATTCTCTGTAACCCGAAGATAACGCATGCTGGAGCGCACTATACTCCGATCGCTTTGCTTGAGTGTGTTACCCAATACGCTACCTACTGGTAATACAAACAGAGCATGTATCATTCATTCTTTGCAATTCCTCTATTTTGTCTATTAATAATACAAAATCATCTGCACATAGCAAGTGATTGAGATATTGTCCACCTATGTGGATACCCAAGTTACAATAATAATTCATTAGTCAGTATACCTGTAAACTAACTAAAATGTAAATGTCAATGATGATTTTTCAATAGGATTGTAAATAATTGAATAATGTTTTAAACATATCGTTATTGTTATAAGAATTTCATTTTTACTTCTGCCGTTCAAATACCGAAAAAATATATTACCTTCCTGAATTCCGTGAAAAGTATTAACACATTTTTTGTTAATGTTTTTTGTCTGGCATCAAATGACAGCAGAACATAGAAATTTAGAGAGTTTTTTGATTACTCACAATTTGATAACTTTAAATCATCATGATTAATAATACTTACAGTTTCTAAAAATAATTAAGTATATGACGTAATTTTATAAATATATAGGGTGGAAACGATTTGAATTCAAATATTTTGAGGAATGACAGTTTAGGTAAAACCAAATCAAAAAGTCTTATAGCATTTTCACAAAAAAGCTATAGTTTTGTCACACAAAAAATGGAAAGGTCACAAATTTTGCCCCTACTTTTATAGTCACCTACACATAATTGTGCTTGCAAAATGCTTGTAAAGCTTGATATATAAATTCTAAACAGTTTCTATGCCTTCACTAATCCGAATTTCATTAAGAAATCATTTTTACTATATTATCCAACATAAACAATAAATAATATGAATTAATTAATTTGCTTGGAAATATGCAATTTAAAATAGGTACTCGAGAGATTTTTTGAAGTATTTTGTTAAAAGTTATTTCTAAATCATTATTTTTTTTAGTTTTTTTCTTTTAGTGGGGTCTTACAGCAACAAATTAGCAACAAATTTTGGTCTATTTGTTTTTTTGATTATCTCATATTTAGGTATTTTTCATTCTACCTTTACGTAAAGCTGGCAATGTCGTCAATTTCTCGAGATCGGGTCGAGCAACAAAATCGATTTGTTAGCAACTAATTAGCAACAAATTAGCAGCAAATACTGATAATTATTTTTTTAAGTTTTGCCGATTTGGCAGTACCAGTTTTATGGAGTTAAATATTTTTTTCTTTTTATTTGTGGTTATAGCTTAATAGTCTAATTTACAGCATTCAAGTTAACACTATACTGTGGGGGACTGAAGAATATCATAAGAACTTCATTTAATTTGATAAGGAATAGAAGCGTGCATTCTTGGAGGTGTTTTCTCAGTCCCTTAACTATTTGATTTTATTTTCCTTTCAACAAATTTTATCAATTTGCTAACAGTCAATTTAAAAATTATTATGTAGTTAATACATACATTATTTCAAAAACCTGAGTCATCCTCGATATATATAAAAAAACAAAAACGAACCTATATATTTATACGAACTTTTGCAATGGACAAATTGCGCAACCTTCACAATGACTTTTAATTATGAAACACCCTATATACTAATATACCGAAAAATATGATCAATGTTAAAGAATTTTTTAGCTGTAATTCTTGTCTTTGAAAGAAGTTCTAGAAAAGATCAATAAAAGATCAATGTGTTTTTGTCAGAAGAAAAGCTAAGTCCGTTTAACAAAAGTTATTAATCTCCAAGAGTGTTAAGCAGAAAATATCTTAAGCTCTTGAAAATCCGTCTTGATCCGTTAAAAAAGCCCACATTTAATAATAATTCAATAATTAAAATTCCTCATTGGTTTACCTTTATTGGTGAATTGAAAAGTTTTTCCATTTATTTGTTGTACTAGTATTTTCCTCAGATATGCATTTTCAAAAATGCTGCAATACTTATCGTGTTCTAGGAGATTATAATTATTGCTATATACTCAACTCAACGAAAACACAAGGCAAGATATTCTGCTGCTGCTTTAGCAGCAAAAAATCTCTTCTAACCATTTCATCTCCTTCTGAATATTATCCTGTTTTTATCCTCGAACATTGTCAAAAAAAAATGAAAGCAGATTTGGTTAAGGATTCAAAGACACGTAAGATACCCCGCATTATCCAGTATTTCCTTTTTATTTAACCGAATCCTTGATGTTCCTTTTAGAGGCCAAAAAGGATAATACGCCGTCTCTATTGTGATTACGGAAGAGCTTTTGATTAAAACTCAATGGAAGCAAAGCATTTTTAATACAATATATTGTGGTAAGCTTTGATTTTATAATACAATTATATTTATAATAGAATACTATTTGTTTTTTAAATATAATGAATCGTTTTTGTTACTAATTGTGTTCACTCCCCTCATTAACAAAATCTCTTTATTTCTTAAGAAATTTTGCATTCCTAGGTCTTTTGTGCATTCACAACCATACAGAAAAAATGCATTGTATTATAACAGTTTCTGTTCAAATAAATGTTTAGACACAAGTGGAGTTCCTCAAGAATATATTCAGCGGCCCATATTCGTCCTAATACTTATTAATGACATGAATTTTGATGGCTCCGTCGCTTTCCAAGAAGATAATAATTAGTTGCATAAATAGTGTCTAATTAAATAAAAGTTGTTGAAATTTCTATCTGTGAAAACTTGTTTATTACCAAAATTCCTATGATTCAGCTATTTTACATCATAAGCGTTTGGAAGAGTTAATTAAAAAAAAAGAGTTAGCTTGATATTAAGCTGCATCCGAACATGATCTTAACTCTGCACAATCGTGTACAATATTTGGAAGACATACTTCACATACTAAGGACTTTCTCGACAATATAAATATGATAGTCACCTTGAGACGAACCATAGCAATAGGACGAATGCTCAAAAGTTTTCCAATAAATTATAACCAGTTTTATTATTGATGAAAGTATCTGTGTGTAACCAAGCAAGAAGAATCAAACATCAAGTTTACTTTCAAAGAGCTGACTGTGCAGTATGTGTCTGCAATCCCAAAAAAGTTTTGGATGTTCCTGATGCAGCTTCGCCACGTTTACGCCCATATATGCTCGCCTGATTTGAATCTAGGGTACGGTACAGCCACAGGTAATAATATTATTTAAACAAGTATCTCTGTCCTCTCGATATTTTGCCAAAAGCTTTTCACAAACTGCAAGTCGATTTTCCTTTTGACCTTCCGTCAAAAAGCGGCAAACCCATCATGCTCATATTTGTTAGCAATCAGGTTTATCCAAAATGATTGGTACTACACTTTTGTAGCAATTTGAGAAAGCTCCTGTTGCCGATAATCAGATTGTTCATCTCAGTGATGCTGGTTCAGAATCAGTTTTCACTGGTTTTCAACCATTTGAAAATTTGCCATGCCAATCATTGAATTTGATCTTGGGAGGGTTTTTTAGCAATCAATCGTCCCCAACATTTCTGTGGCTTTAATACGATACAAATAACACAATAATTCGTAGTTCAGCAGAAATTGTTGTCCCTTTATTACCTTTATTACATACCGGGAGCCCGCCTTGTCTTCGCACGGAGTAAAAAAAAGTGTTTAATTTAAATACAAATACTGTAAAAAATCGTAAAACCGATCGCAGCACCTCTACGGGGTACAATTGTGAATCTGAACCTACCAGGTACCCATCGAAACTCACATGAAAAGTTGCAGCAAAAGCGGGCCAACCGTTTAGGAGGAGTTAAAAAAATATATAGTACAATCTGATTGCAGCGCCCTCTACATAGTCAAATTGTAAATCTAACTCCCTCAAATACACACAAAAAGTTTCATCAAAATCGGCCCAACCGTTCAATAAGATATTCTTACAACCCGACGGCAGCGCCACCTACCGGGTTAAATTGTAAATCAAACCCTCTTAAACACACAAGTCTCATCAAAGTTGGCCCAACCGTTTATGAGTAGTTTATGCGTAGTTTAAAAGATCTATTCGTACAGAGGCAAACGGAGGGAAGCAACTTTGTTTTATAATATCTAAAGATAGTATAAAAGATTATAATAATGTGCAAGAAATGCTTAAGGTAACTAACATATTTAAGTTAATAAGGATTACTAATGTATCCATCTTCAAAGCGTTCCAATTACCGCATTGTATGTGACCATTTTTTTAGAAGACAGAATAGGTATAAAAAGCTATCTCAAAGGAATTGGGCAGCGTTTCGATGAAAGCTTTCCAGGCGACTTAACTTTTTCCGACACTTCGAACAATTATCATTATACTTCAACCAATTTACACAAAACCTTGACAAATTATGTACCTAAATCTTCTTCATGAATCACTCATCTACTGACAGACAGAAGCGACGGAAGACTTCATAATATGTAGTTATTTTACAAGCATCAGAATAGCGTTTCTGATTTGTTAAAAATATGCCTGACTTTTCCGATGTGTATAAATTTTTGATTATAGCTGCTTTATCCTTCCAGTTTGCGGTTTTTATTCAAAATTAGAAGAACGATTTACCAGCCAACATCTCATTACCGCTCCGCAAGGTCCGCCCATGAAAGTAGTCTTCGACTCGATGCCGATGTTCTCGGACAAGGTGTAGAAACGGCACAAAGGAAATACCTGTAGCTTTGGAATGTTATGTTACCGCGAGTAGTAAAGACCAAAGACCATTCACGAGATCATCCTGCGAAGGAAGGAGCGTTTAATGCCTTTAGAAGAAGACGAGAGAGGAAACGACAACGACGACCGTGAATCCTACGGATTTCTTTATGTCGAACAGCGGAGACGATAAGGGCTTTTATATCAGATTAGATTCGGATCTATTGTGGTTGTATGGCTCGAAAGGGAAAGGCGATTACAATGGATGCGAAATCGAGAGAGGGTGTTATTGAAAAAGAGGCAGAAATTTTCGGCAGCGCGACGCTCACTACAGACAGAAATATTTATTATGAAAAGAAGAAGCGCATCTACAATATCTCGCGAAACGTTAGTCGTGAGAATCGTTTTTGTTGTGCTCCAGTTTCTATTAAACATTTCAATACATTCTGTTATCTATTGTTTCAGTTTAACAGCGATGGTTTTGTAAACGACGAAAAATTTCTCGTTTGAATACAAATGTCATTTATATTAATTTATTTTAATATAAAGCGGTAACTTATTTATGATGAATTTTGATTTTGTATGCAAGAATAAGCTGAATTGTTCATTTCATTCATTCAAGGGAATCTGACATCATTTCTAATTGAATTTTATTGCAATTTAGAAAGATGCAATACTGGTATATAAATGTTTAAAAATTTGGTTCATAACTACCTTGCAAAATTGTTTATTAATTATTTTAGCCTAATATTGACAATATCAGAGTATTATTATTAGATTTCTAGTGTTTTCCTCTTTTTCATTTCTAGTTGTTAAAGTATATTCACCTTTTTATACTGCTTGGATTGTACAAAATATTTGTATGCTCTGTTAGTCGGCATTAGGTACTCCTAGAGGTTTGTTCAACATAAACAGCTTCTCAATCTTTACAGTTAAGTTTTTAAATATCGATTTAATTAATTGATGGATTGGAAATTTATTATTTGACTGATTGACTGGATTATTTCTATTATTAACATTCTCTTTCTTGCAGTTTATTTCAATATTCATTGCAAAATTTTCCTCAATGATATTTAATTCTTTGTAGGAAATAGCAAAATTCAACATTTGTATTTTCGGACGGAATTTTTCCTAGACGACATTGTATAAACCAAATAAAGGACATTAATTTACAAATAGTTTACCAACCTGGTATTGCAATATTGTTTGAATAGAATAGAACTGAGAAATCTAAATACCTTGAATAGAAAATTTGTAAAATTGGATTTGCTGGTTTCGAGTAAACAATGAGAAGACTTCTGAGAAAATAATGAATGAAACCAAAACAAAAAATGTGGCGTTTTCCAATTTGTTACTGAAACCTATTAGAAATTAGTTCGGAACTGTGAAATATAAAATTGTATGGGTGGAAGTAAATTTTCTAAATATGACAAATTTTAGCCAAAGGTCTATAATACCTATATAGTTGATTTTATTATTACTAGCTATTTCCACGTTGAATTGTTAGTTTATATGCAAAATACATATATATTTCTGCTCCAATACAAGACGTTTTGCAAAAAGATTTTTAAAGTATAAGCCTTTTTCAAATCTACCCTAAACTCATAAACGCAGTCCAGCAGTTTACGACAGGATTTGAAATATTTTTTTATATTAAATTCAAGTTTGTAAATCCATTTCAATTTTCCAGGTCTTGGCCTTATATTTAAGAAAAAAGCCTATAGAATTAAACGTGATTTGTATAATTTACACCCATAAAAAATCTTAAAGGTGTAATTAATAATTTAGTATTAAACACTGTGGAGCAAACTTTTGAAATATTTCAAAGATATTTTGTAAATTCTTTGTTTATTCTGATAATGTTTCATAAAAATTACAAATTTATTTTTGAGGTCTTAACAATAAACTGTTTTCACAAAACATCATCTTACATTGGTTTATCAATTTTACATATCTTTCTGTTAGCTAACTAAATACAAATGTCCTACAAGAATTCCTTTGTTTTATACGTAAACACAACTGTTCTAATTAAGCCCCATAAAAATATCGATCTACATTATATAAAGCAATATCTCTTTAGGAATGTTCGACCAACTCCATTTTTATCCTGTCATTCAATCTCCTAATAAGAAAATAATTATTAAATTCGGCCTCCTTGCCGTGATTGCGTCTAAATATTGAGGGGGAAACAGCTTTTCGTAATATCCTGTTCGATACAATTAGGTTTATTGTTGCATGTTTAGTGAATATTCCGTTCAATTCGGATTTAAAGGCAGCAATTTGTAAGAAACAACAACTGCCTATACCTCTACTTCCCCAGCAGCAAATCTTTGAATGTAATGGGTGTTAGATTCGAATTAAAAACTTGATTCGCCTAGGCGAATACCGCATAAGGTGTACAGTGAGGAAGTGGCGACACGTCGGACATATTTCTGCGACTTTGTCGTGCACGTCAAGAATTTCCATATAATGCAAGAAATCGTTGAACTTGATGTGGAATATCAAATAACGTGTTGAATGCGGAAAAAACGATACGTATACGTAAACTGGTACACACAACTACCTCTTTCTACGTAACATTTTGCTAAAGGTTAAAAATATTGGTCGAAAGAACCACAATTCTGAAGAATTATTTAACCATAGTATTGGATATTAAGTAACAAAGGATATGCAACATAGTTATACTAGTAACTTTGTATTACTATATAAAACGTAAACGTGTAATTTATTTAAGTATCTTAGTCATACGACCTAAATTTAGATAAATAAAAAAAATAAAAAATCTTTATTTTTCTATATATTCACAGTTCAAATCTATATCTTTATGTAAGGCTACACTAGCTTTTGTAACCCCTCCGTATTGAAGTCAACCAAAAGTCACTGAAATTGTGTTATTAATCTAATGAATGAATTATGAGAATCGTATTTATTTTTGAGCAAGATTGGTATTTCTTTTGATAAAATAAAACTACAAGATACCACAATTCGTCGTAATAGATTGAACACCAATCAGAGGATATAAGGTAGCGTGTCACAATTAATTTAATAAAATTTAACCTCAAAAAGGTTTGAAGTTAGACTTCAAATAAGACAACTATTATGTATACAATATTTTAGAATCTATATAACGGAATAATCGCATGCGACAAATAGATTGTAGAAATCGGTCATAGATGTTGGATCTCACCGTGTAAGCTTAAGCCACTTATTTCGCATTGATTTCTTACACTTTTAACACTCTAACAAATAACTTACTAGGATTTATTAATGGCGTAATATGCCATGGCCGGACCGCAACCCATTTATCCAATACAAAATTCATAATTAATATACAAAATGAAAAAATATTTAAATTATAGTTTAATTACTTAGTGTTTACAGTTTAGGTGACGTCACACATGGAAGGCAAGTGTTTTAGTGTGAATTATAAATTTAAAACTAAAATGCTCTTTTTTCATTTAGAATCAGTGGTTACTTCCGAATTTTGACTCAGCAACTTTTTCAAATACTAGAAAAAGAAGCTTGGTGTCAAACCTCTCTTGAGAGCATTATATGCGAATTCTTAACCTAGTTCACTAACCCCCAAATCATTTCGAAATTTTTAGTTCCCTTGATAAACGATGTCGTCGGTCAGATTACCGGCCTGCCACTCCGCTGTTGACGATAAACTTTTCGCGGCCATTTTGAAATTCTCGACACCATTTTCGAATTTGTTTGTCATGCAGTTCATACACTAGGCATAACTCGCAATAAATTTCAACAGCAGAAGATACTTTTGGCTGCAATTGTCCTGGTTATTGCGATCTGCAGTAACCGACTAACGACAACTAAATTAAAACAGTAGTTTCCTAATTAGTTAATAAATAGTGCTGCATGCATGAAACTTTATTCAGATCTATCCATCAGTTGAAATACGCCTCCTAATACTTAACAGCAGTACGAATTCTTCTTCAAGAATTTAAATATCCTCTTACTTTCTTTGAGTGCCAATCTGTCAGCGAACGTTAGCAATCAACATGGTTAACCTCTACTTTACTCACGGCAGTGCAAAACTGTCCCATTGTTGCCATTCATACCAAGTACGGAAATTTCTCAGCCAATAGATTCTTCTTGTTCTTCCCGGACCTCTTCTGCCAAATACTTTACCTTGCAGATCAAGTTGTAATAGTTCGTATCTTTCTCTATTTCTGACAAAATGGCCGAAATATTCCAATTTCCGTATTAGTATTGAGTATTTCTTTGTTCTTGCCAATTATATCCAACACATTCGCGTTAATAAAGTGTTAGCTGCAGGGTATCTTTAGGACAGCCACTTGTCAAACTCTTCTAGTATTTTTGGAGTGACAGCCAAGAGTCCGTGTCTCCGCTGCATATAGAAGAACTGAAAATACGTAGCAGCGTAACACTCTGATTTTTGTATTCAGATTGAAATCATGGTTTCGAAAAATTTAGTATGTATGCTGCACTTGCCCTTTCGATTTTACCCTTAGGATTGGTCCCACTAGACATTTGTTCCCAGGTAGGTGTACGGTTCAACTCGATTCATCCTCATGTTATGTACTATTATCTGATTTGGAGTTGTTCTATCCTTACTAATGACCATGGAATTAGTTTTCTTCTCATTTATTTCCAGGCCGTATTGTTTACTTTTCGCCAAGACGCTATTAACGATTTAATGGAAACCCTCCGCGGTCTCTGCAAAATCTATTATGTTATCGGCGAATCTTCTGTTGTTAATGCGGACACCATTTACTGATAATGCCTGTGTTTGTTCCATCCAGTGCTTCGGTAAATATCTTCTCGAAGTATATGTTGAAGAGCAGGGAAGACAATATACACCTCTGTCTTGCTACAATTTTTATGTTTACCTAATTTCTAAGTCTTTCATATTGCAGATTATCAAATGCTTTCTTGTGGCGGATAAACCATGCATATATTTTACAGTTTAAATCTCTACATCTCAGAAATAGAATCTGTATGAAGAATATCAGGTTTTTTGTCCAAACAGCATTTTTGAAGCCGAACTGCGTTTGCCTCATTTCATTTTCGCACTTTGTATATACCTATACGTCACTGGCGGATCCAGGGGGTGGGCTAAGGGGCCGAAGTCCTCCTCCAATCTTCTGAGTGATATGTTTTTTTAGTGTTTATTGTGCTAAAATCAACCTTCACTAACGTCAAGTCCCCCCCCCAAACGAGATCAAGCCCCCCCCCAAATGACAGTCCTGGATCCGCCCCTGCTATACGTTGAGGGATAATTTAGATGAAAATTTTAGGTAAGTGACTCATAAATATTGGATATTCACAACATTTTTTGGCACTTAGCTTTTTGGGCACGGTTATAAAGGTGAAGTCTCTCCATTCTTGTTACATACTCAAAAACGCAATAATCAATGAAGAATATACGTATGATTTAGATGGAATAAGTTGACACGAATTGACGAAAGCACATCTCAGACCATTACGTCTTTACAATATATTTGGGGAAAAGCAAACGTCCTCCCAGAGACTGGACAAAAGCTAAATAGATATCTAAAATAATACTGAAAATAAATTCGTGGTTAATAAAAATCTCTGCAACTTATTATAACAACTCTCCTCTAATGGGTCACTCATAGTTTTCATAATGTATCTTAAAATAAAACATATTTTCACTGGAATAGTCGAACTAGATATGCATAAAGTTGCGACAAAAATTAGTAAAGTTAGTGAAAAAGCTGCCATCTTGTAGGTACTAAATCTTTTAATTTATTTTGAAAAGAGTTTTAAACCTTATGAAATATTTTCGTGACTCAAAATGCCTAATCTAGTAGTTTCACTTGAAAATAAAAAATAATTATATCTTACCCATGTATTATCTGTCAAATTATCGTGCCCAAAATAGATCCTTACCTGAAACAAATATTAAACGTTATCCTTAGGTAAAAACCACAAATTTTAATCGAAAATTAACTCAATATTAAGGAGTTAAGAGAGAACAGCAATAGGCCTTTTCATTTTCAGTGCGCATGCGTTCGCATCAGCCATTTTTTTCGTACTGTTATTTGTAAACAAACGTGTTAAAGTGCCCACGTACTAAAACTTAAAATTAATAAATACTATTATAAATGTGTTTATGATTTAAAAAAGTAATAAAAGTAAAGTAGTAAGTGTCAGGATTCAATACAGCAATTTTGCTGTAAACTATAATTATGTTGTCTGTACGAAAAGGTACAACAAAGCGGTGTTGTTATGGAGTATGCAAAAGTGATACACGGTATAAATCTTTTAAAACAAATACCTATTATTTTATAAACTTTCCAAAGCCTTGCCTGGAATATCGCAAGAAAGTAATTAAGTCATCCAAAAAAATACATATTAAAACATGTCAAAAATGTTCTAAATGTGATTCGTGGGTGAAAAAATGTGGCCGAAGTGACAGAGGATTTAAATCTATTGATGATGTTACTAAGGACACTTATATTTGTTCATTGCATTTTTCTGGAGAAAGTGGTCCAAGTGAACAAAATCCTGATCCTTTATCAACATTTGGATCGACAGGTATATTATTTCTTATACCAATTTTTACCCTGAAAATAATATTTAATACTTTATATTCAACATACTTATTTTTTATTGAATACATCTTCGATTTAATTAATTATAAGATATAACTAATGACAATTATTGAATTTAGCTTGCATATATGAACATTATTTTAGTCTTAGAATTTTCAACTCCTTTTTAAATGTCATGTTGATTTTATAAATATTTTATTATGACATTAGTTATATTTGTTAATTTTTATATTAATTAAGGTGCTTTTACATGCAAATTCGAATGAAATCATGATTTTTATTTATTTTTTCTGATTTTTTACAAGAGTAAATACAAGTATTGATACCTAACCTCTCAACCAGCACACTTTTTTTTCCTTGCTGTGAACGTCCGTGACATTTTAACCATCTTTTTAATTGCTCACAGCTATGTGCTTCCACAGAGTTATAAATAAGTGAAGCACCATCAATTAATTCTTCAAGTAATTTATTATTTGGCAGAGATATTATTGCATTCCCAGCCATTGTTAACTAAAACAGTACGAAACTTTTAAATTACGGCTATTTCAAAATGGCTGCAGCGCTTGCGCAATCACCTGATGAAAAGGCCTATTACACGGAACGGCTCCAGATTCGGAACCTCTGTGTGCTAATTCTCTCGAAAATTCTAGATGTCAGTCTTACATCTCGCGTCTTCAAATTTAACGAAATATATTAATTCGTATTTTGTACTCGCATTGGAACTCGAGGAGCTGCTATATAAATTACAAGTGCAATTTTCAGACTATTGCAAATTCTGATTTTTGGAACCGAAATCTTCTAAATAAAGCAATAAAATACGCTTCTGGTACTGTCGATCATATAGTTGGATGCTTATATCCAAAGATACCCACCCGTCCTTCATATGTCTATTGGCAAACGTAAAATTGAAATCAAAACTACAAATGGGTGTACGAGTACCTTCGGTAATTTCACAATTAATATGGCTAATATTTTAACCTCCCGGGTACTCTAAATACAATATTTCAAATGTTATTCAACAATTTTAACTTCAAATCTTGCTTAAAACCCAACATTCACAGGTAAACACATCAGAATAACAAAATATCAACAATATTCTCAATTATCTTATAAAATAGAAATTTTTACTAGCTACGGTTTGTACGTTACAGTAAATTTTACACAGGGAAAACATTCTCGAGGTTGTCCACGTGAATTTGGCTAAGACAAACCATGAAACACATGAATTAGGAAAGTATTAAACAGCCTCTTTAAATGACCGACTATAGATTTATAGGACGAAACATTTTGTGTCAAGGTCAATAAAATACAATAACAATTGAAATGATTTATTTCTGCACGACTTTTAGGTAGAAATTATTTCGTTCACATTATTCAAAGCATGATCTCTTGAGATAACTGGTTTAAATATTTCAGATAGTAATTATATGAAACTTAGATTAATTTATTATCTATAGGTTCCCAAGTAATATATTCACATAAAATAGCAGGAACAATTTGATAAGAAATAAATTTATTTGTGATAAAAAGGAAGTAATTTATATATTCGAGAAAATGGAGAAGTCCAGATATACAGGGTGTCAATTAAGTCCCGGGACGGCTCTTCATTTCTGGAAATGGTCAAAGTCATTGTTTTAGTAACTATGGTGACCTTGGATTTGAACCTCAACCTCATTTTTGAGGATCAACCATATTTTTTTCAAATGAGAACCTCTATTTTTTATTGCAGATCGGAAAGAGCGTGAAATTTTTCGTCCGGACATGTATTGAGGTATGAGGTTGAGATAACCCTTAGAGGTCAAATAGAGCTCAAATAAATCTCGCGAGTTCAGTGGTAAAACAAAACAAAGGTCATTCCCTAGATAAGTTTTAACGAGGAACTCAATGGTGACCTTGGATTTGACCTTACACCTCATTTTCAAGGTCAAATTAATTTTTTCTTTCAAGGAGAAACCCTTATTTTTGATACCGGATTCGAAAGGAGCGGAAAATTTTACGTATCTATGGACCCCCAAAACCCCCGAGTAAGAAATTTCCAGCCAGAAATGTGCTATTTTTATGATTTTCATCCGAAATTCGCCATCTTGGATTGGAAAAAATTAAAATTTGGATAGTTGATTCGAACTCTGCGACCTCCATAACCCCCGAATAAGTAATGTCAAGCCAGAAGAAGTCATTATTTGACCTCTGGTGGTTGCCTCAACCTCATACCTCATTACATGCCCGGACGTAAAATTTCCCGGTCTTTCCGATTTCGCAATAAAAAATAGGGATTTTCAGTAAAAAAATGATGTTGGCCTCAAAATAATCTCAAAATGAGGTTCAAGGTCAAATCCAAAGTCACCATCGGATTCCTTGATCAAAGTTATTAAAGTAGTAGATAGGAACGCAATGCAAGATTTTAGATTTGCTTGGCACCGACTTCAAAAATATACTAGATTGGTAGGTAGGTAATTAATTTGTTCAGAATGAGCACCTTTTAATGTTTACATTTTTTACTTCCTGGGTAGGTACCTAACAACATTGAATGTGTTATTTATTTGCTAGAATTGTATTTTGGTATAATTATTTTTAGCTTTTTGGTTATAGGTGGAAGTCGATTATATTTTTTTAAAAAATGTTTTATATACAAAATAAGTTCCTATAACTTACAATATATACTGAAGAATTGGCAAATGGAATAAACTCATTATTTCAGATGTACATTTATGTAAAGAAATCCCGAAAGTTATCAAAATTAGAATGTAGTTACTCAAAAGGCTATTTATTCCTTGTTCCTTTATAATAGTTAACCATAAAAAAGTCATAAGAAATTAACAGGGTAGTGTTCAGTTTGTTTGTTTGTTTGTTTAATACGCCTTAGCCAATGGTTCTGTGATTATCTATATATAAATAGGCAAAGAGAAAACGATTAGGTACCATTTTCTCCTCTGTTTCTCAACCGATTTTCTTCATTTTTGTTTTGTTTAGTAGCTACTGACGACCTTCAGTGCAGAATGCTAATCTTAATTTATAATATTGGTTCATCCATTAAATAAAATATAATAAAAAATCATTATTTACGTCAATAATGTCAATGCCAAACAAATTAATGTGCCGCGTGCCGCCGCCGCCAGACTCAAACCATTGAGTAATTATATATAGACAGACCAATGCTGTTATATACTTAGAGCATGTACTTCTGGAAGTGGCATGCAAGCGTTGTTATTGTTTAGTGGGTAAAGTAATCGTTGAATATCATAATTATACAGGGCGATTCCGGATATGTTAGAAATCATTTTTTTAATAGGTGGCACATAAGCAGTTGCATATTTAGGGTGTTTAAAATATAGAGTAGAGTGCAATTATAACTAATAAAATAATTATATAGGGAAGCTCATTAGCGGTTGAATTTACAGGGTTCTTGGAATAGAAGGTGCAGTAAAATTACAGATATACAGGGTGGTTAAAAAAATGTTATACATAGATGCATATACAGGGTAGCGGAAATGGAAATGCAACATTTCGTAACCCATAAGCAGTTGTATATATAGTTAAGATGAAATATAGGGTGAGAGGAATTATAGATATACAGGATGGTGATAAAAAATGTTAGAAAAGGAAATGATTTATAGAGTAGACCACGAATAGTTCCATATATATAATGATTGAAATATAGGTCAGAGTAGAATTATAGTTACAGAAGATAATTAAAAATTTCATAAACAAAAAGAGTAAATATGGTGGGTCATAGGCAGTGGCATATACAGAATGGTTGACCCAGTGATTGAAAAATGTTAAAAAATATTATGCGCGGTCCATAAGCAGTTGCATATACAGGGTGGTGGAAATATATAATGAAATGGAATTATTATAATGAGGATTTTAATAAATGTTAGAGAATTGAGTCCAATTATAGCTATACAGGGGGGTTAGAAAAAATAAATATGTAGGGTAGCCCATTAGCAGTTGAATTGTTGTCATATTAAATTAAGAATTACGAATTTGAACACAAATAAAGTCCTATGAATTATGTAAGAGAGATGTAAGACCGACATCTAGGATTTTCGAGGAAACTATCACACAGAGGTTCCGAATCTGGATCCGTTCTGTGTAATTGCTGTTCTCCCTAAAGTCCTAGGATAGAATGTCACGATAAAATTTTCATGTTACTTAACCTGCCAGAGATATTGACACAATTGGTCGAATTTCGACCACTGGGCGACAGCTAGTAACTCTAATTTTTCAGCGGTATACCTACTTGTTTTTCCAGAAATGAAGTACTTTAGCAAATGAGAACGTAGGTTTTCGCGGCCAGAGTCATAGCTGATTCTGCTTTTTTAATAAAAGTGAAGTTTAAAGTGTGTTCGTGAGAAAAATACTAAATGAATGGAGTCGCCGCAAGGTAAGTAACATTTGTTTTTTTTTTCTCATCCTTGAAAAAGCCCCTTATAAGTGTGGGCAAAACGTCGGAAAACTTTGTTTATATATATATCATTATGTTGTTACAACTAAGCAAAACAATTAATACAAGTGTTAAATTCATTTACATCAGGACATCATTGCATTCTTTAAGTCAATAATTTCCACAATAATCATTTACATCTATATACGACACAAAATTTGTCACTAATAAATTATAGTCGAAAACTTAGGATTTTCTGCTGTACTGACAGTTAACTGGTACAAAAGTTTTGTATTGCATTCATTTTTCAACAAAGTTCTCCCCTCAAAAAAAAAACGTCGTGGAAATGGAGCGAGAGCATCGCTCTTAATAATTCAACATAACGGTTTCTTTTCTGAAGATTGAGGGGTGACGTGTAAGTTTACTTCGGTTTAGTGATAACGTGACATATTTCTTGAAAAATGTCTTAAAGTTTCTCTCGAGATATCGTTTTAGATTTGATTAAGTCGTTTAAACATGTTTTATTAGGGAGGTTGGTTCTTTTATCAAACTATCCTTGATATTTGAGTGAATTGTTTATCGATGTTAAAAAAATTGTTGTTAGGTTTGTTGTTAATATGTTGGATATTTTAATAAGCTTAACCGGCCGGAATATTTAATTTGACAATTTGTATAGGCAAGAAAGTTAACTGGAAATCAGTAGAGAGGAAGATGATAACCAGTGACTAGACATTAATCACCTTTAATTAAACCCTTTAGATTTTTTGTAGGGACTATTAAAATTTTTATGTCAATCCAATTCACACTAGAAAAAAATCTATTAGGAGCACTTTAAATTCCTACAAGTTTTCAAAAACAACTTGCCAGAACTTTTAGGATTTTGCTAGGAGTACTTTCTCCCCTAAAAATAGGCCCTGTGGAAATCAGTCGATAGGGAGAGGATTAACCAGTGACTTGAACATCTTGATGACCTGATTTAAAGTGATTAGTGACAAGTAAAAATTGTATGTCAATCCAATTTATTATTAGGAGTTTTAATTTTCATATTAAAGTGAGCTTTTTATCACAAGTTGTTTATTCTACTGATATCAAACGAGAGTACTTTTTCTAGTTTAAGCTTCGAGCAAGCTATCTAAAAACATTATTAACAGCCAAATATTTAAATGAGGGTTTTTTCCATCAATAATCCTGATATTGAGAAAGTATTAAATTACACTAATTACTTTAAAAAATGTATATATTTAGTTGCGTATTTTAGTGGCATATGTCTCCCTTGGGGGAAGGGGTTACATAACAAAATTTATACAAATTTGTCATATTTATTTTTTTGAGTTCTAACCAAAACCGAGAGATTACCCTCATATTCGGAGACATTGTTGAAGTACATAATACCTATTGTTTTCACCACATCTTCAATAACTTTAACATAGTATTGCAATCTGTTTTACAAGTAAACTGTAGCCTAAAAACGTACATGTTACAGGTATTAAACATATTTCAAACACAATATTTTTGTGAAGTAATCATACAAATGTATTTACTTTGTTTAAATAATTCACTCAATTTTCGTAATGCAAGGATGGGTCTGTCTTGGTTGTCCTAGCTATTTGCACAGCACATATCATTGTTAATCTGTTTGATAAGTTGTTCACATGACATTTATATGTTATCAAATTTATATTTAATGAAAAAAATATAAGCTATTTGCCAAGAGCTTTGGACTTTTCAACACAATAAACCCTTAATACATATAAATAAAACAAGCAAATGTTTTGTTTTTACATATATTCTTTGATCTGTCTATTAATAATGGAGTAATTTCTAAATGCTAAAAAATTATATACATAATTTTTACACTCACTATAACCGTCTTTATTTGACCGAAATAACAATACTTATATTTTCAAAACAACGATGACTAATATTACGCAGCTGATGGCTTCAATCTGCCAATTGAACTCAAATCCACACACACTGCCCGGTACGTATTGCCCTCCTCTTCTTATACCCTAACGCCGGGGTCACACGTAATAAAAGCTAAAGCAAACCAAATGAACGATGAAACAACACAAAATCGCTACAATCGCGCGAATTAATTTTCCAGTAAGGACAAAATGAATTCTCTTTATGTTTAATAGTTTGCAGTTGCTATTTTGACGCAACGCACTGCCCGCAACGCGCAAATCCCGTTTACGTGGGACACAGCCTAAGAGCCATCGAGATTTCCTCTCTCTGTAGGTACTAGCACGTTAATCGTTTATAATTTCTGCTTCGGGAATTACGGCGAATTCATAACTTTATCGTCAAGGCATTTTCTGGAATCCATTTTTTTTTTGGTGTTCTTGTTTATTTGCCTGGTTTTTATAGTACTCGCAACTTTAATTTTTATTTAGGTTTCTTAATTTTTGGTAGTGTAAACGAACGATATAACAATATTATTATGTTAGAAGCCACAAATGATATGATGCTAGAAATTAAGGTAAAAATTAAATTACTTTTTCAGGGAAAATCTTAGAATCAAAACTTATACAGGGTTAGAATTGGTGACACTGTTTTCTTTCAAAAATAAACATTTTGCCAAAATGTGACTATTGCATAGAGGCACTGCATTTACGAATATGCAATATATGGAAAGTCGAAAGTAACACAAGCTTAAAAAAGTTGATACTTAGTTTGTTCTCCTAAAATAAATAAAGGGAAATTATTATTAGGTAAAGTCATTCCTTTAAGAACCCAAAACAATTCACTCATGGAATTTGGTATAAAGACTACACTAATTGTAAAATAGATTAAGATTCCGAGGAAAGAATGACCTTCAGTATCTTTAAAAAAAAATTAAAGGTTTTTCTAAAAATTCAAAAGTTGAAACTGATGAACGTTTGTATACTCCAAAATAAAAGAACAGACAACAATATAGCCGTAAACATCGTTTGCAGAGAAGCTTAGATTGTTGTGTATTAATGATATTTATTGACAAATTTTTCATTAACGTTCACGTCTAAAATGACTTCGCCTCCAACGTATCTGTTGTCTAGTAGCTTAGGTTTTCAGCTGTAAAATCATTTAACATAAGACTAACAATGTAAACTGTTTAAAAATTAATATGTTTCTTAAGTTATACTCGACAGCGTATAAAACGTCGTTAAGAAATCCGAATTCCTGCGCCAGTTGTTCTCCAACTCCACTACCGGACCCATCAAAGTAATTTCCTTTATGAAGCGGAAAACATCTTTTTAGCTATCTCTATTCTGACACCATTCACAGAAGGCCATCAAGTTGCCGCGTACATTCACAACAGACCAACTTTTTGTACGCGGCCGGTAATCCGAAATTTGCCGTTTTCACTGAAAAGTTTTAACGGCTCAACTTGCGCGCCACTTCTGTTGAATTAGTCGAGCGTGCATCCTGTGCTCGATTCGACCCTCTATTTCCTTATTTCGCATTTGGTCGTACACGCACATCGACCGTCCTACCTACTGCGAGGTACAAAAATTCACCTTTCACGACCATCACAATGCACGGAATGGTATGCATTGTACGAAAAGCAGCTCCAAAGGGGTAATTTCGACGAAAAGACTTGAGAGTTTCTTGGATGTTTTCTGCTACGAGGAATTTGAAGAGCTTATATTCCACAACCTAATATTACACACGTGTAAAATGTTTGGAAAGAATCGATTTTTCTATAAATAAATACATTCAAAAATAAATATTTCATAAAAGAAACTTAACTAAAAAACAAAAGATATTTTTTCACTTTAACGCAGTTCAGACTTTAGCAAAGGTATTTAATTGTTTCAGGAACATATTATTTTTTGTTGTTTAGTTGAGTTAGTTTTTATTTTTGTTTTTTAAAAACTGTATTTTACTATTTTAAGTGATGTAATGGCTCAATTTTTTCTAACTAAAATGTAATCGCTTCTCCTCATGTATAATTGAAAAGTGTACTTGTGCAAGTGTATTTTTACAAGTTTATATCGACTTCACAATGTACTATTGTACTTGACGTATGACTTGACAATAAGCTGACAAATAAAAAAATAATAATGTACTCCGAAAAAAACAGAACATTTTCAGTTGCGCAAGCCCAGTTGCATAAGTCAAAATACTTGTACAAGTTCGCCCCCTCTGAGAGCCACCAAGTTAGTAAATTTAATATTAAAACCAGGTAATCTTAACTCAAAAAGCATAGATGAAGGTGACTTCTATGGGTTTAAACCTCAGAACGACTATTTTTTATGTAATTGTTCAAGAAAACTGAGTTTAAAATTAAATTTAGGTAAATTTAGTTCAGGATTGCCTCCCTGAAGCATCAAATCGCTCCCCCGAAAGCACGTGTCTGGATCCGCCCCGGCAACCAGAAGGACTCGTTCACTCCCATTAAGCAGTTATACCATGTACTGCTCCAAACTGTTTACGAATTTGAAACCCAAGTTTCTAGAGCCTGCATGAAGTTAAGGAGGCAATAAATGACATTCAGGTTAGGGACTGGCCAGAGATATCTTTAACGATGCTGAAGTAGAGTTTTCGCGTGTATAACAAATATACTAATCATTGGTTCTGTGGAAAAAATAAATAAACTTATTAGACTATTCAACAAATTTTAAGGAGTGTTCAAAACTAGTCTAATGCATCGCCGTGCCCAAACCCAAGTATTTTATACTGGTAAATAAATAAATAAATATGTATATATATATATATATATATATATATATATATATATATATATGTTATATCACACTTTCAAAATTTCTCTTTTTAAAAAAAGACTTTATTTATACTTGCACAATTAATAAAACTTTTAATAGAAACTTGAATGTAATGAAAATAATAATAAAACTTTATAACAATAAAAAGACAAAAATTATGTGTTAAACTAACTAGACAGACTTTGTAAGTAACAATGAATACAGACATAAGGCAATTGAACAATTTATAACATAAGAATGCTGACTAAGCTGTCGCCGCGTTTGCTGTTCTCACGGATGTACGTCGTCGAAGGTAACCTGAGACGACACGTGGATGCTGACTCAGCTTGGGAACTGTTGCTAGATGGTTTCACATAAGTCGATGGAATAACTTATATAACAACTCCCATCCATATAAAAAAGTTGATGCTACAGCATCGACTTTTAAGGGAGGTTCTGCAATTCCATATCCTCGACAGGACTAAGGAGGCTATGGAGTTTTAACCTGGGCTTGATGGTTGATGGACCTGGTGGTGGTGCTGGATCGACAGAAGGGCTAATCGTTGGGGGCTTCTGGAGTTTCTTTCTAATGAAGCTGATGGAAAGGAGGGCAACCACAATTACGGTTGTTGCTATTGTGATGATCGTAAACCAGAAGGTGTGTTTCTCCAAGAATGGTTGGTCTAGGAGCTTTTCTAATTCCCTGGAGTATTGGCTAAGCTTATGGTTGGCGATATTCAGGTCTCTGGCATCCAGTTCCTGTAGTTTCATGGGTTTCAACTTTGGAAGTTGACCGATGGTTGGCAGGTTGTCGCAACAGTTGTACGGGATGTTGACTGGGTGACTTTTTAGTGTGATGATGTCAACGTTGTTGGTGGTCCTTCTGGCATGGACCCTGGTGTTACCGATGAAGGCATTGCAACTGGGTTGGATGGTCAATAGAGAATTTGTCGAAATGGATTGGGTAACGACATCTTCTCCCTTGCACTTGATGTTGATGGGCAACTGTCCGGAAGTCGAGAAGTTCAGATCAATCTCTTGAATATTATACTCTTCGGCATATAATATTAAAGGCTTGCAAGTTGAAGGAAGGGCTGCTGGCTGTCTAAGAAGCTGTGCTTCGCAGAGGGCTTCTTTGTCTATGGTGTGTGGAATAACTTTGGAACAGATCTTATGTTCTTTAGATAATGGCTTACAGTCACTCAGGTCTTCGAGAGATGCGTATAATAGCGAATCGTCATCCCTCGCGATATATTTTAATTTTGTTGGAAGAATATGGTGAAATCCTGTTCAATAATCCAAAACTGGGATAGGATACAAGCGGTATAGTGTATACGTTTCAGGATTGACTAAGGGGATTTTTATTACAAAAACAATTTTAGTATTGATTTGAAAAGATTCCAATTCTATTAGATCGATGTATCGAGCAACATTTGAACTATAGGTTGGAAGTGGTAAGTTATTTTCATGAAGTGACTGTGATATTTTCTGAAGGAAATCGACCAAATCTACTGGGTTTATAATTGAGCTCTGTAAAATTTTTAGACGGGCGAAAGAGACTGCAGTTAATACATCGTTGAGAGTATCTTCAATGTATACGTAACTTTCCATTAAGCTTTCACACAAATCTAAGACATTGGCTTGAAGTTCATAAAAAGCAAGATCGTCTGTAATGAACACAATTGACTTCCTAATTGCTTCGATATTTTCCGAAAATATTTTCTCTTCGGACTGAAATTTTTGTATTGTGATGTTAAGGTTCTTAATGACCGAAGTTGTTACTGATAATTGTCGTTTCATTAAGTTATCAATTTGATGTTGGTCTTTAGTAATTTTGTTTATAGAGTCACTAAAGTATTCTCCGTCTGTTGCATCTAAGTTACCGGAAATAGATTTCCAAATCGATCCCAGTCCATTAATTAGTCCGCGTTTCTTTCTGTTGGTACTGTAGGTCTCAGTGTCAGCGAAAATTTCTGTATATTTGATGTTAACAGATTTTGATATTTGTTTCAGGAGGCTTACGTGAGTCTGTACTTTTGATTTGAAGATTTTAATTTTAGTTTTGTTGTCGTTAATAGTCTCTAAAAGTCTGTTTAGTATATTGTCGTTGTTAGAAATAGCGTCTCGAAAGGGGTTTAGATCTTTGTAAACAAGGAGTGTCCATTTCTCATTAGAAATTTTAAGGGTGCCTTCTTCATGGAAGAAAACTCCTATAGTATTGTTAACAGGCGTAATGGAGTACTGTTGAAGGTTCACGACTGAAAACAGTCCACAGAATCTGAAAAAAGGGATTTATTCAAAATAGGGTTTTAGTCTGTCAAAGTTAACTTTAGTTATTTGGTTAGTTTGTAAATTTATGACGGTGGCAGAGTTTTTTCGTATCGCGGTAATTTCGAAGGGGCCGTTGAATTTGTTTTCGGCTTTGTTTTTGATTTGGGACTCTTTTACGTAGACTTTGTCGCCTACTTTGTAATCGGGTTGTTTAGTAGAAACGTGTTGGTCAAATCGCACTTTAGATTTTTCTTTCTGTCTTTCGGTTTTAGCACGGGCGAGTCTTTAGTAATAGTCCATTCTGTTATTTAGGTCTCTTACGTATTACGAAATCAGTTTTTCCTGGTTGTTAAGGGTTTCTGGAATCGTACTTGAAGTGTGCCCAAATATGAGTTCGTAGGGCGTGAAACCGGTAGTTTTATTTTTCGTGTTATTATAACATATGATGGCATAAGGGAGGACATTAAATGGATGTTCGTCTGGATGTTCCGCTGTATTTGCCCTTATCATTTCTGCTAAGGTCGCGTGAAATCTTTCAATAGAACCGTTTGACTCGGGATGTTGAACGCTGGAGAATGTCAGTTTTATGTCGTATAGTTGGCATAGATCCCGCATTAAAGTGTTGTCAAATTCACGTCCATAGTCACAATGGATGCGAAGTGAAGTTCCGTAATGTTGAAAGAAAATCAGAAGGGTGTTTACGACAGTTGAAGCTGTTCTGTCGTTAATGGGGTAGGCTTGCGTAAATTTCGTGAGTTCGTCCCTAATAGTGAGTGCATGGTTTCTAGATGGATATTCAAAGATGTCAATGTTAATACGTTCGAAAAGAGTCTTGGGTGTTTCCGTAATAACAAAAGGTGCACTTAAGTTTTTCCTACAGAACTTTACTTTTTGGCAAGTTTCGCAGGATTTGATGAATTGTTCTACAGTTTTAATTAAGCCGGTCCAATTGTATTTTTCCCTAATACGTCTGATAGTTTCGTTAATGCCACGATGGAGGTTGTTTTTACCAGAGTGGTATTGTTGTATTATTATAGGAATTTCGTCTTCGGTAGGAGTTGTAACAATGTTTTGGCAGATTTTCAGTTTGATTTCTTTGTCGGAGAGAATGAAAGATAAAATTTCAAGAATGGGAAGTTCTATGTTATTTTCTATGCAGTATATTTCGGAGTCGTTGAATTGGTCTTGGTTGGTATAAATAATTTTGAAAAGATGTGAGACGACAGTTTCAGGGTCATAGGGCAAAGGTACAACTAAGTATTTTCTATGCCTGACAGGTTTACTGGCCATGATGTTAAGAGTGTCATTACTGAAATTAGATTCTTCTTCGAAAAAGTCATCAATAATTTTGTCGTATAAGTCGTTAGTTTTGTTTTGCCAAAAGAATGTAACTATGCGTTTGTGGGACTTGTCTAAAAGTTGAGAATTGGATATTTCAATTTTAGAGTAATCGATTATTGACTCAGTTTTGTAGAGTTGAACAAATCGATTAAACTCAGCGATAATTCTTTCGTCATGTTCGTCGTCATTGTCAGAGTTTTCAGGTTGTTCGGAGTCAGTTTCGTTGTTAGCGAAAATTTGGATTTTGGAAAGGAAATCAACACATTGCTTGAAATGGTTGATTTTGATGCGAGAAAGAGCATCTGCGTTTTGGTTTACCTTGCCGGGCTTGTACTCAATCTTATAATTGTATTCCTCTAGCTTAAGGCGCCATCTGGCAAACGACTGCCAGGATCTTTGATGGAAAAGAGCCAAGTAAGCGGACGGTGGTCACACAGGAGTGTAAACCTTCTCCCAAAAAGATACGGTCTGTAGTGCTTAACAGCCCAAACTATGGCCAACAATTCTCGTTCGATGGTGGAATATCGTGTCTCTGCAGCACAGAGGGTGCGAGAAGCGTATGCAACAGGGAGATCTTTTCCCACAGGGCCTTAAGAAAGAACCGCTCCAATAGCAAAAGCACTAGCATCAGTAGTGAGCAGGAAGGGTTCTTCAAAGTTTGGATATATCAGGATTGGGTCAGATACAAGGGCTTGCTTCAGTTCATTGAAGGAAGACTTGCAATCTGCGTCAAAGATGAATTTGACGTCTTTTTGGAGTAGTTTAGTCAGAGGTTTAGAGATCTTCGCAAAATTTGGTATGAAGCGTCTGTAATACCCAGCGAGACCAAGAAAAGATTTGATGTCTTTCGGAGTTTGGGGTTGCGGAAAGTTCTAAATACATTCAACCTTTGAAGGGTTTGGTTTTACACCTTTTTGTGTGATAAGATGGCCAAGATAAGCCACTTCTTTACGAAGAAATTCGCACTTATCAGGTTGAATTTTTAGGTTAGACTTCCGAAGTCGTTTAAAAACTTCTGTCAACCGTGAAATATGTTCATGGGTGGTCGGAGAGTAGACGATGATATCATCCATGTAGAGGAGACAACGTTCATTCTGGATACCCAGAAGAATATTGTCCATGACCCTCTGAAAAGTAGAAGGTGCATTTTTTAAACCAAATGGCATACGAACGAATTCGTAATGACCATTTTCGACAGAAAAGCCAGTCTTAGGAATATCTTCCTCTTGGATTTCCAACTGGTGGAACCCAGAAGCGACATCCAGTGTCGAAAAGTATTGACACTTTCCAAGTTGGTCTAGAAGATCGGAGATATTTGGCAGAGGATATTTATCGCCTATAGTCAATTCATTTAATTTCCTGTAATCGATAACAACTCGCCACTTTTGTTTACCAGAAGCATCGAGCTTCTTGGGGACGACCCATACAGGGGAAGACCAAGGAGATGAGGAGTGCCTAATGATACCTTGTTCGAGCATTTTTCCAATTTGGGTTTTCACTTCCTCTTTATGAACTTGAGGATATCTGTATGATTTAGTGAAAACGGGCTTTGCGTTATTCGTATCAATCGAATGTTTAACCTCGATAGTGAAAGTCAAGACGTCACCTTGAAGATAGAAAATGTCTTGAAATTCCAAACAAAGATTAGTGATTTGTTCGCGTTCTTCGTCATTTAGATGATCAGTTCTAATTTGTTGTCTAATAGTTGAGTTTCTGTCTATGTATTCGGAATCATGATATTCGTCTGTATTGAAATTCAGAAGAGGGTGAGTTTTGTCAAGTGGTTCCAGTTTTAAGTCAGAAATAGTTACTGTTTTGGGCATCGCGTTAGCGTTTATTATAGACGTTAGAAATTCACCATTTGCGTTAATATGTACGAGTGCGTTTGGAAGTCGTACTCTGTCAATTTCTTGAGTTGATAAGATGGCGTCGATGTTAGAAAGATCGCATTTAAGTTTAAAGATCTTTTCTGTGCGTGCCTCAATGGTTATTTTGTTTTGAGTGGGTGTTTGTGAAGTAATATTTGGCTTAACATTGGGTGTGTCGGGTACATCAGTCAAGGGTTGATCGTTATCGGGAACTTTGTGTAAAGGGATGGTTTTAAAATTTGTTATTAGCTGTTTAGATTTTAAGTCAACTATGCATTCATAGTGTTCGAGAAAATCTAATCCTAGTATGCCGTCAAACTCAATGTCCAAATCGTATATGAAAACTTTATGTGGGTTACGTGGAGCGAATGGGATTAAAGTAGATTGTGAGATGGGGATTTTTTCGTGGGTAATTCCTTGAATAGTTACTCTTTCAGGAAATCTTTGGGTGAAATTCTTGACTGTATTTTCCTTGAAGATTGAGATACCAGCTCCGGTATCAATAAGAAGTTTAAATTTAGAAGAAGCGTCTAGAATGTAGTAAAGATTTTTATAGTTCACAGTAAGAAGTGGGCTTAAAGAAATAGTTGCTCCGGGAAGTTCAAATCTGGGTTCAGATCGTCGAGATTCAGGTTTTGAACTTGGGTTTCCACTTCGCACAAAGTTATTGTCGAATTGGGAGGTTGGTCTAGGCTCGGAAGCGCTAGAAAATCCTGGTACTGATGGCTATTAAAAGGCTCGATAGGGGTATCTTCAAAAGTTTGTTCAACGATAGGATGATTTTGAAGATTATCCTCATTATCATTATCATCCGTATAATAATTGTAGTCTGAACAATTCGAGTAATCAACATTTTGGTGTTGATTGAAATGGTGTGTCCTTTCAGGACGGTTATTAGGATTGTTTTGTATTACGGATGGGCCATAATAGTTAGGGTTCATTTGAGACCTAAAAGGGGGTCTCTGAAAGTTTTGTGGACGAAACTGTTGTCCTTGTTGAACAGGGGGTGTGTTTGAGGGGAAATTTGGCCTTGTTGGTTGGTTGTTCAATCGGCAATTTGCGGCTATGTGGCCTAATCGACCGCAATGAAGACACTTAAGAGGTTGTGTCGGCTTTCGAGGTGGGAAATTTGGTTTGAGAGGAACAGATTTGTTTGTTTTCTGATCCTCGAAATAAGATAGTTGAAGCTCTCTTCTAATCCGGGAGTGTGCTTCTAGAAGATCTTTTGGATTACTTGCACGAATTACTTGTCCTAACCGGGGTTCTAATCCCGTAAGAAGGGTGTTCATGACCATAGTATCCACTAGAGTGGCCTGGGCGTCTTTTTGTTCTGGACTTAGCCCAGCCGTTTTATGAATGCAGGAGTGCATTTTCGCACACAAAACTTGTAGACGATTGTAGAACGTTAATGGGGACTCGTTCGACAGTTGTTTTAGACGTTGTAAGTCGTGAATAAGGGAAGAGAGATCACGAGAATCTCCGAAATGCAATGTCAGTAGTTGTTTGATTTCAAGGTACGATCCGGGGTTCCTTGAATTTACTAACTGCGCCGCTTTCCCTTTGAGTTTGTTCTTTATATGGATCGCTAATAAATACTTTTGATCCGCGGTAGACATATTATATGCGCAATTACACGCATCTATAAAGGTTCCCAAGGAAATTTGGTCGCCTTCAAATTCGGGTATAACGGAAAATATCTCCGTTAACCGGTATCTTTCTGTTTCAGGTGTACCTGAATTTGGTGAAGCTTGTGCCATGTTTATCGATATAAATGAATTGGAGTGTAAAGTTTATAGAATAAAATGTTAAAGGGTATAGAGAATTAATAAACTGTAGAATACGTTAATGGGAATAACGATTGTTTGAATGATAGAACAGTATGGTAACCAATTAAAATAGTAAATTCAAATAAATCAGTTATTCAAAATAAAAAAATCAATGAAATAAGTAAATCAGATATACCAATATCAATAAAAATAAATCAAATAAATATCTCAATAGAATAAAATAATTCAGTTAATGAAATAAATCAATGTTTCATTTGAATCAAATATATCAAAATAAAAATCAAATTGATAAATAATAAAATAAATCAATATTAATCAAATCAAATAGATTATATCAAATATTAAAAATCAATGTTCAATAAAATAAATCAAATAATATTTACTTAAAACGAATGACGATTCACCATTACTTACATCAACAGGAACATTGAAAGCGCCGTGTTCTACGTTTGATTGCAGTGAGGACTTCTTCCAGGTTCGTTGTTCCGTTGAGGGATAGGAATCCGCCGCTACCAGTTAGAGTACTCGTGTTCTAGTAACGTTAGACGGATCCTACTGACTGCCCAATTTGTTATATCACACTTTCAAAATTTCTCTTTTTAAAAAAATACTTTATACTTGCATAATTAATAAAACTTTTAATAGAAACTTGAATATAATGAAAATAATAATAAAACTTTATAACAATAAAAAGACAAAAATTATGTGTTAAACTAACTAGACAGACTTTGTAAGTAACAATGAATACAGACATAAGGCAATTGAACAATTTATAACATAAGAATGCTGACTAAGCTGTCGCCGCGTTTGCTGTTCTCACGGATGTACGTCGTCGAAGGTAACCTGAGACGACACGTGGATGCTGACTCAGCTTGGGAACTGTTGCTAGATGGTTTCACATAAGTCGATGGAATAACTTATATAACATATATATATATATATATATATATATTTGTTTTTAAGTTTTCGCGGGCACTAAATGTTTCAGCACTTTCTGATGAACACCTATTTTGTTTACGAGAACCAACGATACAAACAAGTGGAAGGAGCTCCAATGGGATAGCCACTCTCACCAGTTATAGCGAACCTTTCTATGGAGAGCTTTGAGGAGTTGGCACTAAGAACAACAACTCTTAAACCCAGTTTGTGGTTGCGATATGTGGATGATACATTTGTGATTTGGCCTCATGGGGGGAACACCTCAATACTTTTTTAGATCACCTTAATGGCATCCATCACAAAATAAAATTTACCATGGCGGTTGAAGCCAACAATCAACTGCCATTCCTTGATGTTCTCATAAATAGGAAGCAAGATGAAACCCTTGGCCATGCAGTATGTAGGAAAGCAACTCACACCAACAGATACCTTCATGCTAATTCTCATCACCACCCAGCCCAACTACAAGCCGTCGTCAAGACTTTAGTAACCAGATCACAAAGGCTAGCTGACCAGGATAACATCAAACAGGAAATGGACAGTTTAAAAACAGCTCTGAGACAAAACGGATTTACAGACCGAAATATACAAAGAGCCCTAAAGTCAAAACCGAGACAAACAGACGAGGAGCATGAGACACCAATAACCAAGGCTTATTTACCGTATGTCAAAGGGACCACGGATAGTATTGCAAGAATTCTACGGAGACACAATATCGATACTATTTTCAATACAGACAGAAAAATAAGCACGGTGTTGAGGACTCCGAAGACGAGGATCCCTTTAGAACAACAGGGAGTGTACGAGATTCCATGTGCAGACTGTCATAAAACCTATGTGGGGCAAACTAATAGAAGAATTCAAACTAGACGTGATGAACACCAGAACGCTGTAAGAAAACAGGAAAAAACAACATCCATTGCGGAACACGCCACCACGATGTTACACCGAAAAGACTTTGAGAACACAAGAGTACTAGCAAATATAGAACACCCGAAATCAAGACTCGTAAGAGAGGCAATTGAAATAGCGAAGAGACCTCACAGTCTAAACGCACGCAATGAAATTCAGAACTTATCGAATTGTTTGAAATCCTATTAAACACCGTACTGGCCCGGACCCGTCCAATAACAACTCAACCGGAAATAACAAATCAGCAGGATGGAGCCGTGCCCACTGAGCGCCAAGGGCCAATCACACGCAGCCGTTCACGGTGTCAACCGATAGGCGCCGAGCCGCGACTATATAACAGCGTGCTCGCTTCAGAAAATCTTAGTATTCGAGTAACTAGAAGCGAAAGCAGAAGGCTACGAGAATTATGCGAACCGACCTGAGGAGGGCAGATGTGACTCTGCCGAAACGTCGTCATTTTACCATCGATCCCGGCAGGGATCAGTTATCAACTACGCGGATGAGTTCCCGGAAACCACCAGAAACATATATATATATATATATATATATATATATATATATATATATATATATAACGTCGTCATTTTACCATCGATCCCGGCAGGAATCAGTTATCAACTACGCGGTTGAATTCCCGGAAACCACCGAACACATTTAGTGCCCGCGAAAACTTAAAAACAAATATATATATATATATATATATATATATATATATATATATATATATATCAAGTTCGCATCGCAAAGACTTGCAGTGAAGTTGATAATTAAAGTCATTATTGTTACAACTAACTGTTCATTGTTTGACACAGAAAAAAAACATTAATAGTACAAGACCGCCCTTTCTTTAGATCGGCATACACGGATGCAGTAACAGTCTTATAACTGTTCCTACAGATTACATTGTTTATACGATAAATAATTGTTTACAGTAATTTTGCACTTTTTCAAACTAAGTGCGAGATGGTTTTGTTTCACGGACGGATTCCAACTTCGTGAAATTTACATTATCATGAGAGTCTCTCAGCTTGGAAAAAAACTAATTCACTTAAAATTCCTTTGTTTAGTCGAACGTGAAGAATGTGTCAATTCGAAAAACAATGGGAGGAAATCGTACTCAAGTATGTCAGGAAATTTCTTCAACGCCATTATTTACGTAGTGAACTTTTTCAGGCACCCTATAAAGAAAAAACTGTAGGTATAAACACATTCTTGCTATTTTAATGGGCAAGTTTCCAGAACCATACTGAAAGCGTTTTCATTATTTCAGACTATACAAAGGGGTATTGAAGAATTATAAACTTCTAAAATTGCTAAGTTTTGTTACATTATTTTCCCCTCCTCGGTTATTACAGTTTTAGTGCACGTATTGAAGATAACACAGAGAAAAATAAAGGAATGAAATTCTAATATTATATAACTTGGTACTTCTTAATGTTTTGATTCGAAGTTACCTTATTGGGAGCAGTAGGCATCATAACTTTTCTTACTCTCTAGTGGAACAGCAAAATTAATGATTTTCCTAAGCACAGCGGTAATACTACATACAGGTACAAATGACCCAAACTTCAAAAAAAAAATCAATTTTCAATTTTATAAGTACTCATTTTCTTAGAACATTTTAAGATAGAGTAAATAAATGCTTAGCTTATCCATATATACAATATACGGATACCCTTATAATATCACTCCGGATTTCTGCCTCTGTCACATCACTGCAATTTTCTCCTAAACTACTGGACGGAAGAGGTTGAAATTTGGTATCAATGTATAGTTTGGTGACCCAATCAGGAGTACATAGCGTAGAAGAAGAAATTTTGACTTTAGGGGTACTTCTGGGGGGAAAACCTAAAAAAAAACGACCGCCCCCCCCCTGATCTTTGAAAAAAAATAGGAAATATAGAACGTTGCCCGAACTTTACAAGAAAAATAAGAAGAAACCATTAATATCAATTTGGGATGGCAAATTATAGAATTAAATGAAAATTTAAAAAAAATTCAAACGCATCATCTAATACATCAAATGAAAGGTCCCATCTGAGGAACAGAAATATATTTTTTTCATATTTAAAAAAAAATAGTTTGAAAGATATTAACGAAAATATACCTACCAAAATTTACCCAAAAAATTCAGATTCCACCCACTTTATACGATAAGAAAGGAGTAAAGGTTCAAATTCGCCATAATAAAATAAATCATTAAAAAATAAATTTTCTGTTTTTCTCAGTTTTAGATATGTTTCTGAAGGTAAAGCTATATATTTTTTTTTCTATCTGAAAGTGTAAAAAACATGAGCAATGAAGTTGAAAAATTGAACTCATGTACTTTTTTAGCTTTGAAAAAAAAGTAAAATGTATGAAAAAAAAATTGTAAGGTCTCGGCAAATAATCATTTGTGAGATTTCCGTTAAAAAAAGACTCATTCCAGACATATTAAACTACACTTTAGGAGAATTTCATCTAATTACAATCGTTTCTATGAAATGAAAAATTAAAAACCAATGAAACGACGGAAAAAAAATGAGACTAGGGTCAAAAAATGAAAATTAACAAAATTGTATATTTTTCAATTTTCTACAACTTTTGTCTTGAAATCCTAGGACGTATACTTTGGTCAGAAGTCGTGAAAAACTATTTCCACCCATTTTTTCCATCCCCATTTCACCCCAAGCCATTTGCTATAGTTTACTGGGTGTTCCTTGTGATTTGTATTTATTTAAAAAACCGTTCGTTCACAGAAGAACAACCAGTGCAAAAAAGGCACTACAGATATGTGTAAATAAAGCCAACCTTAGAATCTTTTCCAGAAAGCTTAGTTCTAACATTTTACTATTTGTAATAGCCCCTCGAAAATTTCAAGCGTAAGATTCCCAAGTTATTAAATCTGTTTCTCCGATTTTATTGAGTCTGGGTTCTCTGGCTAAATAGGGCCGAAATAAACAAGCGAAACGCCCATCAAAACTTACAGTCGTTCGAACTAAACACTTTCCCTCTCATCGTGGCGGCGCTGAAATATTTAGAGCAACAGACGAAGTACGTATACATATATACGGAATTCTCGCCACTCCAGATGTTGAAAATTTATGAGGATCTAATGCGGACTCTCAAAAACGACAAGTCGAAAGCGTTTTAAGTGTTATTTCGTGTAATAAATAAGCAAACGGTTGAGTTGGGCGATTGAATTACCATAGTCCATACTGAAATGTCTTTTGAATTGTATACCGTACGGATTTCCTTGTGTTTATTCATTGGTTTGAGGGGGGTGTAATATCTGCAGATAATGTAGGGACGTTATTCTGAGCTGATTCATTTTTTACTTTTAGCTGTTCAATATCTTGCCATCATTAGAACGCACGTATATTTGACAAGTTTCTACTTGCTGTTTGGATTGGAAATTTGGGCATTAAACAAAGACATCACGAATAATTACAGGTCCCCAGAGGGCTATGGATGACGAATGATAGGTATAAGCCTCCTAACGATGAAATACGTAGGCGATTTAAGGTAACTGAGATGGTAACCAGAATCTACAAACTAATGTGGAGCTGAGGTGGCCACCTTGCCAGGAGATCAGACAATCGTTAGGCTCGCCGAATTGTAAACTGGCGATCAGACATCAACAACAGAAGTCGGGAAAGCCTGCAAACAAGTTGGACCAACGATATGAAAAGACTAGTCGGCACCAACTGGGAACAACAGACCCAAGATAGAAAACCAGCATACTTACAAAGGTGGATGACACGAAACCAGGGAAGGTACAATATATACTGATGATGATGATGATGATTTGAACGCTAGACGAATTTTGTTTCTGCGCAAGAGTAAGAAAAAATTCTTAATGCAATTAACACACAGTTAGATGGTATATGATAGTGATGGGTACTAATTGATAGTCTCCTATAAAACGTACGAAAAAACGCCAGTGTTGAAAACTGCGAAACATAGTGTTTGAAATAAGCAATGAAAAAATTGTGAGCCTGTTCAACATTAGTACAATTGTAAGCGTATCTCCGAAGAACACTCAACAAACTGAATCTACTAGCTGAAGAAAAAGCAATAATTATTGGGGTTTAGAAAAATTCATGGGTTGTGAAATAAAACTTTTTCTTTAAGATACCTACTTCAATAAATGATGCAGGCCTGAAAATTGGTATATATATATATATATATATATATATTAAAACATAAATATCTTGTTACATGGCCTATTTTAACTAAATTTAGAATCATTAGGAAATTACTCCGTTCTGATGTTTAGGTTTTATCCATGAGAAGATTCAAAGCACTATATCGAACTGGAGGTTTTCCAAGCGCATTCATCTCAGCAAAAGTGCACTCACTGAATTATGCTATTATCCTCTACGATATACATTTTTGAAAAGACATCTTTATAGTAATGGGACCTTAGTGGTTTATACCCTCTACGTGAGAAACAAAGTGGACTAGGACGATACATATAATGCAGAAGCTCGCTGCAAATTGTTAACTTATTTGTGTTTTAGTTAGTAATTAAGTATAATATATGGTTATATGCATGCATAGCATTTTCCGTTCCACATAAATATATGTGAAAAACGTGAAAGGACTTCTAAGCGGTTTAAAGTTTGTTGCTAGGGTGTTTGTCAACCGATAAACTAATCGATGGGACAATAAATTTAATGTATCAAAGGCATTTATCACGATCAATTTACCATTGTGAAGGCAATCAACACTTATTTTGTAAATGGGACTGTAAATAGTCATTTGGGACAAACTTATTTGCAACAGTAGCAAGTAATAAAAATCACAAGATGATGAGTTCTGACTTAATATTAATTTATTATTAATTAATATTTACCCCATTTATTGCAGTTATCTAATGCACACAATTAGTGTAATGTAGTGCATATCTTTATCCTGAATTTTATGCCTCAATTGTTTTAATTGAGTCTCTAGTATTTCATGAAAGGTGTTCTTATATTTGCGCAAGCAAATCAAAAAAATCCACTAATATTTAAAACATTAAATACATTCTACCGACATAAGTATGTATAAATATGCATTGACTCAAAATATATCACAACTCTACAAAATGAATATCTTTGTCATAAAATTTATTTTATGACTTTTCTATTCAATATTTTCTAAAATAAAGGAAAAATACCGATATACTTACCTAAAATTTATATTTAAAAATTATCAGCTGACTTAAAATAAAAACCGTTTAGAAACCGTGTGCAATCAATCACTATTTTCAGACACATCTTCTTTTTTATCTGATTTAAGCTACAATTCTATTGAAAATTTTAGCGTATTATCTCTCTCTTTTTTTTCTCTCTCTTTTTTTTCTCCCTCTCTCTTTCTCCCACTCTAATTTTTATTGTTTGTCTATATTTTCCAAATATATTTAAATTTTGTATTTGTTTTATTATTTGGACCACTTTCTATAAATATAACTCTAATTCACTCTATATTGCATTGGCCTATCACCTAGTACAACTATAATTCAACTCAATACAATATTACAACGGTATTGATATCTTTAAAATCATCCTGTATAACTATAAATCTTCTCCACATTATTGACCCTTTCTATTTTTCTATTGTTTAAATTATTCCTGTATACCAATGATTTTACTTCGCCCCATATGTCTAGTATTCCATTTTTGCAACTGCTCATGGTCTACCCTAGATAACAAAATTCACCTTTTTAAACCCCATTTTATGACTATAATTTTACTCTAGCAATTGTTTCAACCCATGCGTATAATTATATCCCATCATACGTCCTATAATTCAAATATCCTAACTGCTTATGCTTATATAACAAATTTTTGATAAACCCTGAGTAACAATAATTTTACCCCACCCTTACTTCAAACACTTTGTATAAGCAACTACTTATATTCCAGACTATATAACTTTTTTAAACCGCCCTGTATAACTGTAATTCTACTCCACCTTATATTTCAACCATCCTGCATATTCAACTGCTTCTGACAATTTTTAAAGCCTTTTGTATAACTCTAATTATTCTCCGTCCTATAACGCAAATATCCACTCTGTATAACTATAGTTTTGCTCCACTCTTATTTCAACCACCTTGTATAGGCAACTACTTATGTGCAACCCAATACAATGTTTTTATAACCACCCTGTATAACTAATTCAATTCCAACTTATATTTCAATCATCCTATGTATACAACTGCTTATGTAGCACCTCATATCACATGTACGCACGAACACACCTATAACCGTATCTCATATAGAAGAGTTCGCTGTTAACAAATTTTCGTTTCGATAAACTAACAGATTATTTTCTGCCATTTCACGCGATTATAAGTCCCCTAACTTAACTCTGTCTCTAAAAGAAACTTGCTTCAAATGAATCAAAATGAAAACCATTACAAACACCCTGTAGGATAGAATTTCATGGCATATCTTGACATTTAAACTGATATTTATGTAGAAAATTTGACGTTTACCATGATATTTACGTTTCTTGCATATATTTTTCCGATTTTCAAAAAATGGTAAGTTTCACGTTAGAGAAAAATATACTGGATCAAGCTGGAATATATCTTTGTAGAATACAATTTATAATATTCAAATTTCTTGAGCAGTTTTAGAGAAAACAGTGAAGATTCATTGAAATTCACTGAAATCTAGTCCCTTATTTACTTTTTTTTCTGATTTTCTGGAAAACCGCAAATCTCATGTTATAGACAATTATATGGGAGCTTTCTGTAATGTTACTTAATATAATGCAGTTTAAATCATCAAAATTACCCAAGCCTTATGAGAATATACGCTCGTCATACATAAAAAAACTTGCAGACGAATTGATAACCTCCTCCTTTTTGGAAGTCGGTTAAAAAGTTTGCTTTTGGGTTAGTTATGACAATAATCCGTTTTTATGAGTTGTCCTATTAGTTGAATAAATAGTATGGAACAGTTCTGATGTTTTCAAAAATACGGCGAAAAAAATAAAGACGACGTAGCGTCTGCAGATGTCACTTAAATGATAAACAACAATTACCTCTTTTGTAGAACACTCAAAGAGGTTAAAATGTCTAGGAAACTCTAAATATGATGCTGATGAATTTTGTTTTATATGTTTTACATTTATTAAAATATGTATCTACGAGATAAAAAAATTATTTAAACAGAGGTTAATTTTGTGAAGTCTACGACCTTATTTTATATAGCCTCTCCGAAATTTAGACAAACCCTGGGCTCCATATGTTGATTGTAGAAATTACAGAAGTTGTTTAGGAGGCAGACAAATTTTTAGTAAAACAAATATCTGTATTATATAAATACAATTTTGTAATATGTTCATTGTTATCTTTATTTAATTATATATGAACGGAATATGAAATTCGCAGTACCAAGAATTTGGCGAGACCCTAAAGACCACGTTAATGACTGCTATTTTTGCGTAGTTAATCCTGCAAAAAGAAGTAAAAGCAAAAATGCAAAACCCATCGAATATCGTGACCTTGCTTCATCTTCCGTTCAAATCTCACATAGGCCATAACTTCCACTATCTGAACCTCCTAAAAAATTACTTCCATCAAGCTCATCTCATAGTTTTGAAAATAAAGAATTTGTACTGTCACAAGAACTACCAAAACCCCATTTTCTTACCTCAGAAGACCTCAATATTTGAATTTGCCGAAGAGAAAGGCCGAGCTTTTGGGTTCCCGTTTGAAATAATGGACTTTGTTATTGTAACTAAATAAGAGGTTTGTTTGAAGCATTTGGGATGTCCTGTGTTTCCAGTGAGTGGCCCTTATTTATTGACAGCTCGACAAAAAACTTGAAAACAGTTTTATTACATAACGGAAATAAATGCCCATCTCTTCTAGACGCTCATTCTGTACATCAGAGAAAAAACTATGAAAGTGTAAACATTTTACTAGAAGATTTGAAACGAAGAGTATAGGTGGCAGTTCATTGGAGATTTTATGTGGGAGGATTTTTAATGTGACTACAAGGTGGATATACAAAATATCCGTGTTATCTCTGTTTGTGGGGTAGTAGAGCGGATGCTCAACACTATGTCCAACGATCATGGCCATTAAAAACTGAATTGCACATCAAGTTAGGCCTTATGAATTAATTCGTAAAAAGCTAGATGAAAGATCTGAAACTTAATAAAAATTAAAAACCTTTTTTCCAAAGTTTTCAGAAGCAAAGGTTAAAGCTGGAATATTGTTGGTCCACAAATTAAAAAACTTTTTGTCAGTGAAAAATTTCCAAAATAACTTACTACTGTTCAACAAAAAAGTTGAAATAGTTTTAAAGGAATAGTTTCTCAATTTTTAGGTACAACAAAGTTAAAAAGTACCGGGAGATAGTTGATAACATTTTTGGAGACTTTGAACCTCCGAGCTGCAGAATATCTCTAAAAAGATATATGTTCCATGCTCATTCAAATAAATTTAAAAAACTACATGGATGTATTCAGAAAAAAAAGGAGAAAATTTACATTAAGTGTTTATGGACTTCGAAGATCAGGGCCAATACAACGAAAATATGTTGGGCGACTACACTTGGAGTTTAGTGAGAAAAAGTATTTATAAACTTGAAAGAAAAAACTTTTTGTTTTATCTTGTAATTTTTTGTATTTTTTCAATTTGGCATGATATAACTATATTTGTTCGATTATTTATAAATAAAAATTTAAACTATATATTTTCTAAAATATTCATTAACCGTTCACCTGGATGCAAAAGCAAACTTTTTCATGCATATATTTTTTTGCCTAACTAATCGATAAATCTCTCTAAATTTAATACTCTCTTATCAAATGCAAAATTCGTATTACCCTGTGGAGAGATTATGAAATATTCATTTCCCTGTGAAAAAACAACAGCAAACCATGAATTATATTTGTGGTATATTTTACAATGTTTAAGTATTTCTTGGGAAATAACACCAGAATGAAAAATTGCTGTATATTCCAAACGTTTCGGGGTCTAGGTCAGACCCCAAAGTCAATGGTCAAGAAACTATAATAAAAAAGGCACAATTCTAAAATGTAAAATTAAAAAGTTTGACAAGTTTGTAATATACAGCAATTTTTCATGACTTGTGGTGTTATTTCCCAAGAAGTACTTAAACAAAGCAAACCAGGATTGAAATAAGGCAGTGACAACAAATAACATAAAAATACTTATAACTTGAGAAGCCAGGAAGAACCCCAGTACCCAAAATTTGTCGATCTCGAAAGTTTTGACGTAAGATATCCTAAATAATTTCGACAGAGATCATCATGGTTTATGTTTTCCCTGTAAAATTAATTGCAGTAGTCTGACTTGTTGCGTCGTAGGTATTATGTGTCCTAAGTACTCCAATTCACGTTTGATCGTATAGACAATCGTATATCTTTGGCTAATATCTCAAGAACTTGTTTGTAGGTGACGTGCTCCCTCCAGGAGATCCAGCATCCGTATTTCCAGTAGAAGGTTAAGAACTTTGGCCACAAATAGATCTTTCAATTTGAGGAGTGGTCCTCTAGTTTTCTGTATTGGACATTTTACCTCCAAGTGGAGACTTCAACACGATAACTCAACTGTCACAGATGCGACACAGGTACTCTTTCGACTACTTCGTTATTAACAACCAAAGGTCAGTGTAGATTGTCAAGAATTTTAGATACCACCATGTATTTAGTTTTAAATGTTTAGACTTCAACCAAGCTATTGAGATTACTGGAGGATTGTTGCAACTAAGTTTTGTAAACACACTGGCGGTATCATCTGCATATCTGGTCGTTAAAAATTAATTTTTTTGCGACGCCCCCTCAAAAGCTTCCTTTTGATGAAAAAACACTGGGAAAATTTTCTTTTCTTCTTATCTCTAATTTTTTTTCAAAATTTTACTTCTTATAGTTTCGGAGATAAGGGGGGAACGGTCGATTTTTTTAGTTTCTCCCCCTAAAATCAAAATTTCTTCATTTACGATATTTAATCCTCATCGGGTCACCAAACTATACACTGATACCAAATTTCAACATTTTCCGTCCAGTAGTTTAGGAGAAAATTGCTGTGATGTGAGAGAGGGAGAAATCCGGAGTGATAAGGGTATCCGTATATTGAATATACGGAAACCTAAAAACACTTGGAAAATTTTCTTTTTCTTTTTAAATTCAAAAGAACACGTGCCTCTAGACGATCTAAGTCAATTTTTGGGTATGGGTATAATGATCTTTTTGCGGAATATTTCATGAAAAATACAACTTTATTCGAAATATAAAAAATAAAAAAACTCAAATCAATAAAAAACAATATTTGATCAAAATAACAATAAATAACAATTTAAATAAAAAAATTTCCAGTTGATTTGTCTATTAAAATTGGTATTTTTATTTTAATATTACATTAGTACAAACGATATTTTAATATCTAGATTTCTTCACTCCAAGCCTCAAGTAATCTTTCTTTTCCATTTTTAATGTTTTTTAGGGTTCCGTATATACAATATACGGATACCCTTATAATATCACTCGGGATTTCTGCTTGTGTCACATCACAGCCATTTTCTCCTAAACTACTGGACGGAAGAGGTTGAAATTTGGTATCAGTGTATAGTTTGGTGACCCGATCAGGAGTACATATCGTAAAAGAAAAAAATTTGATTTTAGGGGTACTTCTGGGGGGAAAAACTAAAAAAATCGACCGTTCCCCCCCTGATCCCCGAAACTACTGAGTCTAAAATTTTGAAAAAAAAGGAAATATAGAACGTTGCCCGAACTTTACAGGAAAAATAAGGAGAAACCATTAATATTAAATTTGGGGGGCAAATTATAGAATTAAATAAAAATTTAAAAATAAAAAAATGCAAACGCATCATGTAATAGATAAAATAAAAGGCATCATTCTGAGGAACACAAATATATTTTTTTGATATTTTAAAAACAATTATTTAAAAAGATATTGAGAATATACCAAAATTTACCCATCCCCCCCCTTACTCCGAAACTATAAAACGTAAAGTTTTGAAAAAAAATAGATTTATAGGTTCTGACCTGAAGTTTACTGGAAAAATAAGGAGAAACCTCTACTTTTAATTTTGGGGGTCAAATTACAGAATTAAATGGAAAATATAAAATTAAAATTGTTTCTAACCCATCATGTTATATATCAAATAAAAGGGCTCATTACGACGAAAACAATTATATTTTTTTCATATTTTTAAAATAAATTAATTAAAAGATATTAACATAAATATAAAAAAATCTACCCTTTCCCCCCTCTTATCTCCGAAACCATAAGCTGGAAAATTTAAAAAAAATGGAGGTATAGCCCCTCACCTGAACTTTACTGGAAAAATAAGGAGAAACCCCTAATATTTATTTTGGGGGGCAAATTATAGAATTAAATGGAAAATTAAAATTAAAATTGTTTCTAACCCATCATGTTATATATCAAATGAAAGGGCTGATTATGACGAAAACAAACATATTTTTTCACAGTTTTAAAAGAAATTAATTAAAAGATATTAACAAAAATATAAAAAATTTTACTCATCCCCCCTATCTCTGAAACCATAAGCTGGAAAATTTTGAAAAAAAATATATTAAAAAAATATTTTAAAAAAAGTACCCATTCTCCCCGTTATTCCCCAAACTCTAAGACCTCATTTTTTTGTTCATAGGAAAAATATGAAAAACTCCCTAATTCTATTATTTGCCCCCAAATAATAGAATTAAACGGAAAATAAATTATTAGAAAACCCCCATAGTCATTTCAGAGACAAATTATACAATTAAATAGAAAATAAAGATTCAATTTTCAAACACATCATGTAATATATCAGATAAAAGGCTCATTATGTGAATTACAAATATATCATATTTTTAAATCATTTGTATAAAAGATATTAACAAAAATATTAAACATCGACTTAATTCCCACTTTAGAAACTGCACTATTTAAATTTTGAATAATATGTTTTATTTATATTTTTAAAAAACTTGAATAACAGATTTAATAATTTACAATTTAAACTTTGACCTATTTTGCCCGTTTTCTTCCAATCTACAGAGCCTCAAAACTCAGACAGTAGATTATAAAAGGCATCTCTGAAAGTTTATTAGTAAAATAAAACTCTAATGTTACTTTTTGGGGGCCAAATTAAAAAATTAAATACATATGTATTGTGATAAAAATCAAGCGAATCCTAAAGCAGATAAAAAAAAGTCTATGTGTGGAAAATCAAAGTGTATATTTTTTATAAATTTAAAACATTTCCTTTAAAAGATATTAGGGTAAATATAAGAAAATGCACTCATTCCCTGCTTGTCTGAAACTGGAATGTTCGAATCTTGAAGGTGGTACGGAACCCTAAGTATGCGAGTCCAACTCGCACTTGACCAAATTATTCTTCTACAATCATATAAGATTTGAATGAGGAATTGTTGAGGATTATACCCAAAAATTGACTTAGATCGTCTTGAGGCACGTGTTATTTTGAATTAAAAAAGAAAAAGAAATATACCCTTATCACTCCGGATTTCTCCCTCTCTCACATCACAGCAATTTTCTCCTAAACTACTGGACGGAAAATGTTGAAATTTGGTATCAGTGTATAGTTTGGTGACCCGATGAGGATTAAATATCGTAAATGAAGAAATTTTGATTTTAGGGGTCTTTCTGAGGGAGAAACTAAAAAAATCGACCGTTCCCCCCCTTATCTCCGAAACTATAAGAAGTAAAATTTTGAAAAAAATTAGAGATATAAGGCGTCATCTCAATTTTACCGGATAAATAAGGAGAAACCTCTACTATTAATTTTGTGGGGCAAATTACAGAATTAAATGAAAAATATAAAATTAAAATTATTTCTAACACATCATGTAATATATTTTTAAAATAAATTATTTTAAAAAAATTAACAACAATATAAAAATGTTTACCCATTCCCCCTACCTTATCTCCGAAACTATAAGCCATAAAATTTTGAAAAAAATAAGGATATAGGACCTCACCTGAACTTTACTGGAAAAAATAAGTAAAAACCCCTAATAATAATAATAAATGGAAAACATAAAATTAAAATTATTTCTAACGCATCATGTTACCAAATCAAAGGGCTCTTTAAATGATATTCCCAAAAATATTGAACATCGACTTAATTCCCACTTTAGAAACTACACTATGTAAAATTTAAAAAAATATCTTTTATTTGTATTTTTAAATAATTTGTCTAACAGATTTAACAATTTATTATTTAAAACTTGACCTATTTTCCCCTTTATCTTTATCTTTTTAAGAAAATGCACTCATTCACTGCTTGTCTGAAACTGGAATATTAGAATCTTACAGGGCCTACGGAACCCTTAGTATGCGAGTCCAACTCGCACTTGAGCTTTAAGCTTTTGAGGGGGCGTCGCAAAAAATTTAACTTTTAACGACCACCCTAAATCTAATGTTGGTGATGTATTTCGAATAGAGAATGGAAAGTGCCGGAGAATCAAAATCAGTAGTCTTGCCGTAATCCATGAATTCATGGGTTCTACTGTATCGAGTTTTACTAGAGTTTCTAGAAGATTGACTCTTCTGTATGTTTCATCTATTTCGAATGATTTAGTATTTCTACTACCTTCAAGTACCAATCATTATCGTAAACTTTGAACATAATCTTCGAATATACGTATTGAATATACCATACTTTTTCCTCAAACTCGATATGTACTTAAGAATTAGGGTGATGCAAATATATGCATACTTAATACAAACTTCAAATTTTAGTAATAAATCTCATGTTTTGAAGTTAGAATTTTAACTGCAGATACGCATTTCCTAGAAAAATCTTCAGTTATACCCATAAGAATGTTAATTGACTTTGTTATAAAGCCACCAAACAAAATGTCGATCCCCATATAATATGTTAACTTTAAGCGAAACAAGTTACCTCAAATTTTCAACTAGCTTTCACCAACTAATTAATTACCAAAGTTTTACGTGTTCTATCAAAGCAAACTCTTTTTTTTCAAATTCTCTGTTGTGATGAAATATGAGCGAAAATGTGAAACGATTTTTCAGAATTAATTATCTCATTTCCATTAGCAACAAGCAAAACCTATCCATAACCTAGGGAAATTAATGGCCCGAAGCAACGACACATAAAGAAGTAAACAATCGCGCTACCGCTAGTCCATTATAAAAGGGAGGAGGAGGAAGAGGGTTCTTTCACGTTCTATTGGTCTGTTTAGGTGTGAAATCGACAAAACGTTTTGTCACAGGTATAGCAATAGCGATATTAGTTGTTGTTTTCGTTTTGTTAGCAAATTCTGCGGGTGATTGGCATCGATACGATACCGATACAAATTCTGATTGGGTGCATGTGACACCGGAAAATATTTATTCAAATCGGTTCAACAAAATTAACGGCGTAGAGTTTTTTATGTGTGTTAGTGAGGTGGCGTGTATTTCGGTGTGAAATGGATATTCGGGGCCTCGAAGGGATGCTTCTGGCCATTTTCGTTTGGGATAATGAAGTATTCGAAAAGTTAATTTGGTCATTAAAGCCAAATGAAATGGGATTTTACCAGATTTAGTAATGCCATAAAATGTGGAGTTTCGATAACCTCATTCGTGTAAACAGGGTAGCTAACTTCAAATTGATGAGTACGAGAGAAGATAAATAATTTTGGTCAAGTGCGAGTTGGACTCGCATACTAAGGGTTCCGTACCACCTTAAAGATTCTAATATTACAGTTTCAGACAAGCAGGGAATTAATGCATTTTCTTATATTTACCCTAATATCTTTTAAAGGAAGCGTTTTAAATTTATAAAAAATATACACTCATTTTCCACACAGACTTTTTATTTCATCTGCTTCAGGATTCGCTTGATTTTTATAAGAATACATATGTATTTAATTTTCTAATTGGGCTCCCAAAAATTAACATTAGAGTTTTATTTTACTAATAAACTTTCAGGGAAGCCTTTTATAATCTACTGTCTGAATTTTGAGGCTCTGTAGGTTGGAAGATAAAAGGTAAAATAGGTCCAGTTTTAAATTATAAATTATTAAATCTGTTATTCAAATTATTTAAAATACAAATAAAATATATTTTTCAAAATTTAAATTGTGTAGTTTCAAAAGTGGGAATTAAGACGATGTTTAATATTTTTGTTTTAAACAAATGATTTAAAAATATGGTATATTTGTAATTCACATAATGAGCCTTTTATGTGATATATTTCATGATGCGTTTGAAAATTGAATTTTCATTTTCCATTTAATTGTATAATTTGTCCCTAAAATTACTATGGGGGTTTTCTAATAATTTTTCTTATAAATTTCAAGTGAGCCCCAGTACCCCTAATTATTTTCAATATTTTAGGTAGTATGGTTTCGGAAATAAAGCAAGAAATGAGAATTTTTTATATGTTTATGTTAATATCTTGTAAACAATTAATTTTAAAAATATGAAAAATATATATTTGTATTTGTCTTCTAAACGTTGTTTGTGGCATATTCTTGATTACTTTTATGTTTTTTGGGCAATGACACCACAATAGAAATAAAACGACGTATATTGCAGGAATACCAAACGTTTCAAAGTCTATTCTGACTTCGTTGTCAATGGCTTTATATTTATTGATGTAGATTGCAAAATGAAAATTTGATTTATGACATTTAAAATTTTAAATGTCATAAACCCAAAAAACAGAGTGTTCTGAACAATATATTTTAAAATATCCATTTAAAAAAAAAATTAAATATATATTTGTATTCGTTATAACGAGCCCTTTCATTTGATTTATAACATGATGGGTTAGAAAAAAAATTTATTTTATTTTTTAAATTTAATTCTGTAATTTTCCCCCCAAAATTAAATGTAGCGGTTTCTCCTTATTTGTCCAGTAAAATTCAGGTCAGACCCTATACCTCTAATTTTTTTCAAAACTTTACGTTTTATAGTTTCAGAGATAAGGAGGGGGATGAACAAATTTTGGTATATTTTCGTTAATATCTTTTTAACTATTTTTTTAATATGAAAAAAAATATATATTTGTGTTCCTCAGAATGGGGACCTTTCATTTGATGTACTACATAATGCGTTTGAAAAAAATGTATTTTTAAATTTTCATTTAAATGTATAATTTGCCCCCCAAAATTAATATTAATGGTTTCTCCTTATTTTTCCTGTAAAGTTCGGACAACGTTCTATATATTTTTTTTTTAAAATTCGGTCGATTTTTTTTTAGTTTTTCCCCCCAGAAGTACCCCTAAAATCAAAATTTCTGCTTTTACGATATGTATTCCTGATCGGGTCACCAAACTATGCATTGATATCAAATTTCAACCTCTTCCGTCCAATAATTTAGGAGAAAATTGCTGTGATGTGACAGAGGCAGAAATCCGGAGTAATATTATAGTTTACACGAATTTAGTTCGAAATCTCAAAGTTTATTGTATTTCATTGCGTCAAAAGCGTCGTATCCATAATTAATAAAATCTGAAAAAAATGCGCGATTGGAGTTTACTATTTTGAGATATTTTTAAAATTTTTACACCTTTTAGACATTTTAAGCATTTTTGACATTTTTCACATTGTATATATTTCTGGCATTTTTTCCATTTTTTAATAATTTTCGGCAAATGTGTATTTTTTGAATTTTTTGACATTTTAGATATTTTTGGCATTTTTGACATTTTATGTATATTTTGTAATTTGCATATTTATCGGATTTTTTTATTATTGTCAATAAAAGTAATTTAGGTCTTCTTGAGAATTTTGTCATTTTTGACATTTTTTTATCTCAACAACAAAACAAGTCAGTACTTATACTTTATACCACTTTAAGGCCCGACTCAATTTGTGTTTTCGAAAAATTGATTTACTCTATAATTAATAGATACCCTCCATGCCCCCGTCTACAATTATACAATAATAACTATACAATTTCGAGACGGAGAGACTATTAAATGAATGTGATGGGAATTAAATTAAAATGTCTGATAATTAATAAACCTAACACAGTTGAAAATTCTCAAATCGTCTACAATACAGTGGGTCACCTAAGTTAGAATCACATGCAAAACTTTCTTAATACATACAAATATTTAAAAATAAAAAATTTATTCAACAGTAAGCGAGACTGTTCAAAATCATGAATGTTGCCTAAAAGTAAAATACCGTATTTTTGGCAATATCCAAAAAGTTAATTAGATTTGAAAATCTCATCTAATTAAGCCATTATATAACTAAAAATTGTAAAATAAATACATTTTTAAAAAACAAAAACCAACTTCAAAAAAGGAATTTAACTAAAAAGCATAAAGTATTTTTTTAGGCAACAATTAAATATTTTTTCTGAACTCGGTGTCAAGTTAAATGAAAATAATTTGGGAGGGAAGTACATTTATATTTACTTTGAAACTTTGCTGTTTAACTTGGCACTGACTTCAGAAACAGAATTTAATTGTTGCAGGAACTTTGTTTTCATATCATTACCACAATGTTTTTTTCTTGCTCTATAAGTAGCCATACGATTTCATTATGTTAAATAAATTGTATCTTCTTATATCCAAACTATGTGGGGCGACGGAAAACTATTTGTCAAAATACACTACACAATTTTGAAGATTTTGAATGGTTTTGTATAAAGTCAATACAATCGTTGTAAATCAGATTCTTCACCTCTCAATTCTTTTGATGTATCGTTCAATTAATGAAAAGGTTAACGTGATTTACCAGATTCTGAACTGATTCAGCCAATTTTGAGAGAAATTCGTTATGATAATTAATAGGCCGTACTTGAACTAGTATTTCTACTTAAGTTTTAAAAAACTGTTCAATCTGTTCTATAATTTTTAGTTACATTGTTTATCACAATGACGAACTTCGTAGTACAGATTTTTAGAATTACCGTTGTAGTGAACTGTATAGTGTTATGAACTTCGCCACTGATCGATAGAAATCAGGGGATTTTTGTAGCCTTTCTAACCAGGCTCAACTCCATAATAAATACAGGTGAATATTATAATTTCAAATTAAGTTCATTTATTTATAAGTCAAATGAATTCATCCATGATGGCTAAAGCTAACTTAAATAACTAACAATATATAGATTCATTGATATTTGTTCAGCCACCACTGAAATTTATCTCCCTTTTGTAATTCCCATCATAATCTACGTTTTGCATCACACTAACAGATAAAAAGTTATCTCCATCGAACATAAATCGATAATCGGGTTAATACCACTTCGCAACTTTAACTCCACTATATATCAATTTTGCAGGTTTTTTTTCCCAAAAGCCGAACTGAAATCCTAGTACTTCATAATTCTTTTTGATTTCGTTCGTTTTCATTTGCAAGCTCGTTGCCAGTTTCGGTGCCGCCGGCTAATAAATTTCTCACTCCATTAAAAGTTTTATACTGGAACACCGATATTTTGGTAAATGAAGTATTTAGAGTGCATCATCAGTTGAAATACCAAAAAAAAAGAAACGACGGTAGATCCAAGTCAATTTCGATATTGCCACGCGATTTTTACCGTTATTTCCATCGAATATCTGATCAGATTGCTTCATAATTTCGTATGAAAAATTTACGCTTTGATTGGTCGGTTCAAATCATAGCACGACATGGATTGTTTTCTACCGCACATATAGATGGTAATGGCACCCCAGTTTTACACAAATAATACAGAAAATCACAAATTCCAAAATCAATTTGCTCGTACGTATGTGTATATACGAGGCAAACCGAATTGTGGAAAGTTCATGAATATTGAAGGCAATTTTCAAACGTGTACATTTTGCATAGACTCGGCCACAGAAACGGACATAGAGGCGAATAAAGTAAGTGCAACTTTAAACAGTTGCCCGCATAAATCGGCCGAAAGATACACGAATCGACCACACGTTTGGTATATTGTGGACGAGAAAATTTTGCAATAAAAACACGAAAAAGGCTAACTTTTACACTAATTCAAAATTAATCTACAATTTGTTTTAAAAGAAAAACAAAATCGGTTAAAAATTCACAAGTGCTCCACTGTTTCACTCATATTGCTAGCTATAATTCGGACATTTTTGCCATGTAAATGTTCTGTGAATTTACTGAACATTCTGTGGTCGCTGGTAGTCAGATCAGTAAAATATGGTGGATACACTACAAACTGGAAGAGCGGTCATTGCAAAACAAAATACATGACTGGGTTCATTTTCTTGATGGAACAGATGTTTTGTTTTTCAACGCTTCAAATTATTTGGATATCAAATTGAGTAATAATTGCCTGTAGCTTCCTTGCGCAAGTAATTAACCAAAATTATACCCTGAACTTTGCAAAAAAAGAAGTTCACCACTTGAATTTACAACACCAGAGTTTCACTATATCTGATGAAGATTCATCTAATCTAATTCTGACATTTTATACAGTTGTTTTTTTTCTGTATTTTCAGAACTAATAGTATACCTTAGCTTTTTGAGTACCCTGCATTTCCGGCTGTCTTGGTGAGTTTCCACTCGCACTGGCGATATCCAGCAATACCATTATCGTATATTGTAATGTTTTTATTTTAACACTCTCCGGGTTCAGTTGAGTCCTTGGCTTTATTTAAAAACACAGTCCAACTCACTCTAATTTATTTCCACTACTTTAACACAATTTATATTCACAGAACTGTTTACAATTTATCTCTACTTAACTATGCGGCAGTCGAATACTGAATGAGTCCCATAGCCCGTTGTCAGTATTTATATATTTCTCTCGGGATTCTCTAGTAGGTCAAGGAGCCATCGGCAAATTTTTTTCATGTGGTCCAGAATTGAATTCTAACAATATGAAAAAGACAAGGCGATGCTAATTTCCGTTGGCCCATTAGTTTTGCGGATATTTACAACAAACTCCTGAAAGAAGTTCAAATTAAAAGGAATAATATCATTTCATACCTTGTTTTCTATTATTAGAAGTTTTTCTACTTAATTAGAAGTTGCTTTGTTTTGAAGTGTGAAAACCGTAAGGTGAAGGATTGCTTCTTCCTCAATAAATTCAGTCTATTTGTCTTCTTTTCTATCGAACAAACACACGTTGTAAGTCAAAAATTCGCGTTCTCTATTAGAGGTGCAAAAAAATTAATATCAAGCTAACATGATCACAAAAGAAAAATGCTGCACTCTTCTGTGGCGAACAACTGTAATATACAGTGAAGGGTCACAAAAATGTAAATCTGACCGTCTAAAGTAAACAGGTTAATGTCAACCCTTGTCGACTATTATATAGGTTGCAACCCTATGCATACAGAAAGTTACAGTACATTCTATTTTGTATGCATCTTTAGCTGCTAAAACATATATTTTGCGTAAATTGACAGAAAAAAGGTAACCCATGAGAAAACTTGAGCGAAATTAGACTGAAAACTAAGGAATTAATTTACCTGGAAGGGTCATTTTCAAAAATGACATTGCTGTTAGGATCTATTTACTTAATATTTTTTCTATAAAGCTATCTTAAGTCTCAGGTCTACAAGAGTTCTTAAATAAATTTAAATTTATTCATTTATTTAGCTACTAAGCTATTAATTACAAACATAAGTTTACAATATTGCATATAAATTATTGCTACAGGTTACATTTTAGTCTTTTCTTAATGAAGTACTCAGATATTTTTGTTGTAAAAATCCTCAAAGATGGAGCATCTTTTTACCTGAGCTGGTAGAGCATTGAAAACACGAATACCATCATTCATGTGTTTTGATCAAAAAACTTTTGATCGTAAAATCTATATTGAATTCATTGCTGGACTTCAGAGATGTAGAATGGAATTCGTAAAGTCTAACCAACAAATCACAAAGATATCCAGGTGCTTTTTGTTTACCATCTTGTAAATAAGAATGTCATTTAGTTTGTGTAGCATTGTATTAATTAAAGTATACCTGCTACATCCTAGTACCACTCGCATACATTTATTTGTTTTAGATTATTTGCAACCTTTGAATATATTCTTTGGGGTTTGTTATTAACAAAGTACAGTAATTAAAATGTAGTTTTATTATGCAATTGTATGCTAATAATTTTCCATTGTGACACATGTATACCAATTCTAGAAAAAAATCCACTTTTTTAATTAATTTTTGACAAAGATGTGACGCAAAGTTAGAAAAAATGAGCTGAGGATCAATGATTACTCCCAGATATTTAGGCTCATTTACTAATTCAATTTCCAGCTTTTGTGCCAGAAATGCTAACCTATTTGTATTCGTTCCTATTATCATATATTTGGTTTTCTCTGTATTCAACTTCAGTTTATTAAAATTTAACCAGCTGTATATTAAGCGTAGATCGTCGCTTAATTTAGCTCCATAAAACTGGCAATGCCAAATCGGCGAAAATTTAAAAAATATATCTCAGAATTTGTTGCTAATTTGTTGCTAATTAGTTGCTAACAAATCAATTTTGTTGCTCGAACCGAGCTCGAGAAATTGACGATATTGCCAACTTTACGTAAGATAGCATGAAAAATACCTAAATATGAGATAATAAAAAAAATAATAGATCAAAATTTGTTGCTAATTTGTTGCTGTAAGTCCCCACTAAAACAAAAAAAAATAAAACGATTTTGTTACTTGAGCCGATCCCGAGAAATCGACGACACTGACGTAAAGATAGCATAATACCTAAATATGAGATTATCAAAAAAACAAGTAGACCAAAATTTGTTGATAATTTGTTGCTGGCTTAACATAAAGGTAGCAGAGAAATTTAAATATAAGAAAATCTAAAATCAAATAGACTCAAATATATATTTGTTGCTGTAAAACCCTACCAAAAAATTAATAATTTGTTGCTGGCTTAACATAAAGGTAGCAGAGAAATTTAAATATAAGAAAATCTAAAATCAAATAGACTCAAATATATATTTGTTGCTGTAAAACCCTACCAAAAAATTAATATTTTTTAATTATTAAAAAGTATAAGGGCCATGCTAGCTTAACTCTCGATTATTCCAGAATAAATGAAAGAGATAATTTTATTGACGGATGAATGTTTTATACACTGATGTAGATCATTTATATATTAATAGCAAAAGAAAATAGGCCTCAGAATCCTGAGGAAATCTTACCATTTTGTTTGAGGTAGCACCGTCTATTTTTGTCATGTGATGTCTGTCATTGAGAAAGCTAAAAGATCTAGAGTTGTACCTTGCACACCGTATGTTGTTAATTTATGTATCAATCTTAAATTATGTATCTTGTCATCCTTATTATATTTTAATGAAATATGTTTGCAACCCCATCAAATATTAATAAACAATATGTATTAAATCTGATTACTTGTTTATTTTTAAAACTGTTGAGTAAATGCATTTCATATCGGACCAAAATTTTGTCGACTAAAAGGGACTATTGTACAACAGTAACGTTTTTGGTTTGGTTAACATTTTCCACGATTTCGCTACCGCTGACTACAAAAACCCATTAAACCGACTTTTGTTGTACGATTTTTGAATGAGTCGGGGGTCATTATTTACTGTGGAAAAGGGCACAAATCATTCCATTAGGGTTAGGAGGTCAGTACAACAAAGTCTTTTCATGAATTTATTTGGTGCTAGTACCTTCGACCTTCCCATTCAACGACGATACATAATGATGCTATTTACTTTTATATAATATTAGCTTAATATACTTTTCCAGAAATACCTACGTATAAAACGCGAAAATTGGACTAAAGATAACTAATTTCATTCACGATCTATTTCGGATTTTCAACGCGGTTCCCTGTAAAACGCTCGTATCGGGTCGATAGGTAATTTTCGTTTATGAATACCACCATTCAGGGATCTAATGAAAAACACTCTCTTCCAGTATTTTATAATGTACCTGTTTTATGGGCTCTAGATCGTAATCTTTGCCGAGAAAAAATCGCCGAATGGGTTTTTATAATTAACAAGCTTATTTTTCCAAGAGTTTTTTTTTCGTTTTTTTTTTTATTTCCGCTATTATTTCTTCCTCTTGTGGATTTACTAGGACACACTAACTAATAAATGATTGATTGAGTTCTCAATGTTCTCTAATAGTTCGTTTACCTTTAATTAGTTCCATAAGAACTTTTCCAAACTAGTTTGTAATTATGGTGGGGTGATTGTTTCAAGAATATTAAAACGATATTTTCTTGTTCCCTTGAATTGGATACTATTAAGCCGGATTTTGTATTAATGACACAAACAGGGTTGAAGGTTGATTGGTAATGAATTAATTTTTATGAATGAAATTAGCGTTAAGAGTGTTTTCGAAAGTTAGGTCCAACGAAAGAAAATTTTATTAAGGCCACAAACCACGGTTTTCGGTAAGAAAACTGACGCTTGAAGTTGGAAGAGAATTCAATTGGTTAGTGGTCCTCGTCATTAAAGAAAATAGGTAACAAAAAATTAAATAGAAAAAAACCAACAGAGCAAAAGTCTTTTTACTGCAAATGGACTATACGTAAACAAAATCACTACAAATTCACGTCGGTTTAAAGCGACATGGGACGCTGTCGGATGCTCGTTTGCCACTGCTCTCTGTTTTCACAATCCTGGCTTGTAAGTCCTTCTTCACTCATGCTTTGACTTATTCCCTGTATCCTTGTTCTTTTTGGTCTGCCCCTTTTCTGTCTTTCTTGTGATGTCAAGTTCAATATATTTTTCGGTAACTCTTCGTTTGTCGTATTTGCATTGTTTCTTTAATGACATCATTTCGAGTCCTCTCTAATTTAGATATTCTGGCCAATCTCCTTCGGGCATCCATTTCAATGGCTTCTAACTTTGTTCTCATATTTTTCTTTAGCCTCCAGGTTTCCGTGCCGTAAGTTATTGAACTTTTAATCATTTTACTAAATATTCTAATTTCAGTGTTTTATTTATTTACTTCTGTATTCCATAGTATGCCGTTGAAACATCTTATTATTTTTCTTCCTTTATTGTTTTGTTCCAGAATATCTACGTCATCTGTTCCTTCCTTACTGAACGCCTAAATATTTATATTGATTGCATATTTTTATTTTTCCATTGTCTCCCAGCTCAATATCAGATAATTCTTCTCGTATACGCATATATTGAGTCTTTTCCATATTCATATGTGTAAAGTCATGTATGATCATCAAGTTGAATGAATTCTGAAGATCTCCCTTTCAAATTCTTCCAATTTGAAAGGAACTTTATGATTATATGATCTTTAGAAGTTTCTGTGCTACCCTGTATATTGTAAATAAAATTCTCTTAGTTACGTCAGAAGTCAAATAATAGATATTGTCCAACATTTTAATTTTACATATTAGAATTGTGTCGTTTTTATTCATAGTTTCTTAACCTTTGACAACGGGGTCTGACCTAGACCCCACAACGTTTGGAATATACAGCAATTTTTGTAACTTTTGGTGTTATTTCCCAAGAAGTACTTAAACATTGAAACATATGCCACAAATATTCAGAAAACATCAAGTTGAACTCCCACGCCTTTACATTTTTTCCCCTTTATCTAGAGCTTTTGCAACGTAGATTTTAAAAACTGTGAGATATAAGCAGCAACCCTGTCTTAACCCTTTATTAACATCAAATTCTTCAGAAGATGTATTTCCGATTTTTATTGCCGATTTCAAGATAAATTCTGCATTGCTTGACAATATTGTGGGGTGTCAAGATGCTAATAAAACCCTCAATCAAATTATTACTAAATTAGTATATCTGTAGAATGAGAATTAACATGATTGGTGTTGTGTTTAAGCACTTTTTGGGAAAACATATGCCACAACTATCTTTCAGGAAACAACGATTGGTATTGTTTACATAAGTTTTGCTAAGGCCTTGGACAGGATTAATGTTGCAATTTTACTTCAAAAGCTGGATCAACTTGTTTTGCCGATAATCTAAAATGTCTATTCGCTTTTTATCTTTTCAATAATAGGCTCTCTTTTTCGCCCCATCTTTCAAGACGACTTCTAGTGTACCTCAAGGATCTAAGCTGGATAGGGACTTTGTTTTTTTTTGCTGTTTATTAATGACTGATAGCTATTTCGTAACTTAATTTGTGAATGACTACGTATTTATAATGAAGGCTCTTAATGTGCGAAAATGGATGACTTTATCGAAGAAATAAAGACATTATTGATCATTAATTTTAACATTTGTTAAAACATCGACTCCATCTAGTGGGATTGTATCGAGAACTGGTTCAGTTGATAAACAACCAAGTACACGCCCTGACGGTGCAATGTAGTTGAAAGTTTCATTATTCGAACTTCTTTCGTGACAGTACGTATTGTTGAAGACATAATGTTAATTAGAGTCGTATGCGTGGAATATGAAAAGACAAGGAATTCCAACTAAACTGTTACGAGAAAGTTTCAATTTAATTAAACAATTTAGGCAAAGAAACAAACAACGAACTCAAAACTTTCTTGATATGTTTATTTTTAGATTAGTTAATTGGTTTATCCTCAAAAATTACAAACGAATTGTTTCTGGAGAGGTTTATAATTTAATTTAGAGCAAACACAATGTGATTTCCTGTGCTGTTGCCTTTGCTTGTCCGAGATGTGAACGTCAAAAGAACAGCAGAAACTGTTATTAAATTTTCAGATTCGGTTAACAAGAGGAAATCTCTATTAGTCTTCGTGGCAGCTTAACTCTTTGTGGATGCTTCTTCATGTGTGAAGAAGTTTCGACGGAGTTTAATTGTACTTTAGTTTTACGTTTTGCAGTGCAAAAAGAGGTAATCTACGTGTTTTCTTTGACAATGTTCTTAGAGAAAATATCTGTTTTAAAAGACACAATTAATTATTACTAGAGTTGGAAAAGTTCTAAAATGTTTTTACTTGTCAAACATGCCGGCAAAAATCCAAGTTTTACTACTACAAGTGGGATAAATTAGAGTTCCAGATTTATTTTTGCGCTGATCTAACAACTCATTGACGGTCAACACTAATTTCCAAACTAAATCGTCAGAAAAGACGAGTGTGTTCATTTGTCATGAATAAAGTTGTCAATTTTTGACTAAGATGACTGAGAGTTGAGGGAATCATATGTAAAATATATGACCGTTATTTTTTGAAATTATATCTTTTCAAAAATTTACACTTCTCCACCGTCTATCACGACAGGTTTTAATCTGGGATTATTGTATGCAGTGCCAGTCAAATGTCCCCTCCCTACTCGTATCTTGTGAACGGATATACTTACACTAATGAAACTTGGGAGGGTGAAAATATACGGTTGTAAACTTCTCTCCTACTGGTAACAGATGACGTAACAGTAATAGATGAGGTCACAGAACCACTGTGGCAACTATTTTTAAATAGAATCTCATGGCAAGTGATATTTTCACACCCATATTAGTTTTGTTTGGGTATAGGCCATTTTTTTGTCATCACTAAGGCCGGGCCAGACGGTCCACACCATTCCACACCTGCGGAGGTATAACCAATGAATAACAAATGTATCAAAAGGAGCGGGGACCACACTTCGTTAACACTACAGGGAGTCAACTGCCGGCCACTGGCGGGCCACTGTTGCGCCACTGTCGGCAACAGTCGAAATAGGGAAACTAGTGCTTGCGACTACACACTTCCACCGGCTACTGAGGACTGAGACACGGCTCGATAACAGTTCGCCTACTGATATGCACAAGTGTTGCAAGGGATCTGTGGGTTGAAAACAAGACGTAAAAAAGTAAAACAGATAGGTATTTTTTTCTAATTGTCACATTAGCATCACCTGGGCCTAAAAAAGTATAATAAAATCGATACGTCCCTACCGTACTATCACCATGGCACAAGTGAGAAATATGTCGTAATATATATATATATATATATATATATATATATATATATATATATATATACGTTTCTACACGGTCTCACTTGGCATTCTCAACGCTTTGTCACTGTGACAAAAATAGGATGGAGGAGGGAACATTTGACTAGCACTGTATAGTATACTACAGAAAAGATATTGGCAAACTACCTAGTTTGCCAATATCTGCTAAACTGTAAGCTATAACAAAAACTTACGGTAAGCCAATTTCATCTCTGTAAGACCGTTAATAGTACCTAGAAATAGGGTCACCGCTTTTAATTTTTCTTTTCAGTTGTCTTCTTCGTTGTGTAATGTAGTTAAATTATGAAATTGTATTTTATGATCTAGCTTCCAAACATGTTCATACATTTTCCACATTTTTTACGTAATTTTGATGTCATTTATTCGTACGTGTACAGGCCTACAGGTTTCCTCAATATTTCAAGTACGATACCATTTCTAAAAATCCCTAAAATTAAATTGTAAAACGCGACAACTATTGTGTCCAAAATATTCTAGGATGGAACTTTACACTCAGACCACTTTTGTGGGGTAAAATAGTGGTACACAATAAGTTTCGACATATTCTTTGCAGAACTTACATTTTAGCAGTGCTATTTTTTAGACATGGTGTATATAAACAGATCTTTATCTTTTTTTTTACTTTCACTTCCAACGCAACATCAAAAAGTTTTTGTCTGTTTTCTTTGTTAGAAAAAAAGAACCGAAAAGAAAACGATATCATGACTTCTAAACACAAAAGACCTTCGGATAGTCGAAATGTGAAAGAAATGTCATTCTGGATGGTACGGAAAATTTATTCAGATCTGAAAATACAAAAGACCGTGAGGGTATATATAACGAAAAGAATTCGCTGCAAAGAATATTCAATAAACCATTATTATACGATTCGAAAGCTTAAACAACAAGAATATAGAATTTCAGTTTGTGATATTTACCAAGAAATTGCATTTCAGCGGATTCCCCGAAAGCGAATAAAGTATTTTATATCGCGCGATGATCACTTGCATACATGTAATTTTTCAATTTTACTAGTCGCTTAGTCTGTAACTGTCTGAGAAATACATTGTATAGTATGAAACATTGCAATACGAGGATAGATTAATAAATGCTAATATTTGAAGAAGTATCCTTGTTTAAATACAAATGGCACTCCGAAGGGGTGCTGGACTAGTATTGAAAAAGAAAAGTGCAGCATCTTGCGAGGAGATGGCATTAATTCCACGTAGTACACTTCAAAATAAGCTACTCTCATCTGAGAATAAAAATACATATTGCTCAAAAAGTTCAGAGAAAACGTTCAGGGTATTGTCAAAGGTCACTCCATATTATAAAATCAAGTTTTCCGTCGCGTCTGTTTGTCTGTTCGCGATAAGCTCAAAAAGTATTGAACGGATTTTCATGCGGTTTTCACCATTGGATAGAGTGATTCACAAGGAAATTTTAGGTAAAGTGGTTTTGTGTAAATTGGTCGTATTTTAATACCCCTGAAAAACATTAAATACTCGTTCGGCACTAACCATCACACGCACATTCAATTGGATTCACTATTTAGAGACGAGCCCGAAATAATTAATGCAAACATCTCCATAGTCACATACAGTAGGTATTCGCGTCATCCAGTTAAGCAATATTTACATGAATGACTAAAATTTTTTATAACGAATTTGTCAAATCAACTGAATGTTTGCTGATATGAAATCAACTATTACACATAACATAATTATCACCTTAGATTAAACAATTCTGGTATCGTTAATAAAGCAGATGGATACTCTGATAAAAGTTATCTTTTGGGAATTATTACGCGTTATCTAATCTCATGCTTCATCTGCCAGTATTTTCACTTTTATATAACGGGAACAAAACATGTTGGCTTCCTATGAAAATATTGATTATAGTTGACGTATAGAAAATATTTCGATTATGTATCATCAGAAAACATTTCTAATTAGTTTTTCTTTGAAAGAGGAAAATTTAATAAAATAACAAGATAACTATTAAACTAAAAAATATCAGTGTATGTAAAAATGTAGTCACAAATAGAAGGCAAATGTAGATAAATATCACATTTTCTTTAGTAATATTAATAAAGTAAACAGGTCGATATCATTAGTAACCAGCACATATGGAGATATAAATATCAAACAAATCCTGACCGTTCCAATACATTTTTCAATGATATCGCTTAAATTAACAGACACAACCCAATTCCTAACTCTAATTACAAAAAGCTAAACACTTTGGAAGGCAAAATGCGAAGGTATCTGTATACTAAACATTGCAGAAGTGATGGTTGCATAGGATGTAGCAAATCTGAGTTATATGTACAGTACTGGATGATAACCATCAAATAAAGACGACGGTTATGTTTAAATACATAGGAAGAAGATATACTAAATATATAGTAGCATAAAACAACTAAATAAATTCTTGTAAGAGTCACATAACCAACCAACAAAAAATGAACATTCAACTTAAGAGTGGTTAGCACAATGGCATAAGGCGCAGAAATGTTGGTTAGAAACAAACGAAATAAACAAAAGATCACAACAATGCAGATGGAAATGTTTTAACATTTACAGAGGAGGATGAGGAAGAAAAACACAAAGTAGGTCCATTTCGCAGAAGATCCTGAATACGAAATGAACAAAACTATGTACCCAAGAGGATTGTAAGACAAAGATAGTCAAATAAAGAGGACGGTTACGTTTAAATACATAGGAAGAAGATATACTAACTATATAGTAGTATAAAATAACTAAATAAATTCTTTGAAGACGCGAGATGTAAGACCGACATCTAGTGTTCGAGAGGACATTCAATTGTGGGAAGCACAACTGATGAAGGTTCCCTGACCAGAAACAATGTATATTATATATAATATATATTGTCTTGCGTACAAAGGAATGACACCTCGAAGAGAGTATTAAATAAATTCTTGTAAGAGTCACATAACCAACCAACAAAAAATGAATATTCAACTTAAGTGTGGTTAGCACAATGGCATAAGGCGCAGAAATGTTAGTTAGAAACAAAGGAAACAAACAAAAGATCACAACAATGCAAATGGAAATGTTTTAACATTTACAGAGGAGGATGAGGAAGAAAATCACAAAGTAGGTCCACTTCGCAGAAGATCCTGAATACGAAATGCGCAAAACTATGTACACAAGAGGATTGTAAGACAATGATAGTCTCGGAGACATGGAGACTGTCGGACTCGGCTGTCGGATAAAAGGATTTCGCGCCGCAAGCTGATTTGGTTGATTGAAAGTCAATGCCTATCACAAAATGATAGCTGCCGATGGTACTGGGGTCCGCAAAACAGACCTTCAGCCACTAACAGCGACAATCAGCAACCGTTTCGAGTCAATGCCCCGAGATGAGCATAACAACAAACACTCACCAACAATAAAAGGCGTGAATTTATGCAAAAGATACATCCAAATGAAAAGGGAAACGAAAAACTGTATGACTAAATGACGTAGAAAACTATGAAAAAATTCAACTTAAAAGCAGTAACTTCAAATATGGTCTAAAAATAAGTACGAAAATATCAAAATAGTAGGTAAATAAGAGAATTATTAGCTTTTAAGGTTTGTCTCCTGTTTTGTTATAATGTTGTTCCTAACGGACGTTAACTGCCTGGTATGCTCACGTCATATTTACATATACATAACTTTTTTTGAAAATACCCATGTACCCATGAATGGAAAAAGGCTCAGAAATTTACCACAGCCCCCACGGACTTTGGAGGTTCTAAGACTTGAAATACAGGATAGTATTCCTCAAGAGGAAATAGACCACCATATTGGATCAATGCCAAGCGTGTAGGGAAGTATATAGATAACCGCGGTGTACAAACCTATTGTTAACAAACTTAATTTTTAAAAATGTAAAATCCTTGGTATTTTTTATTCAAATATTAATCATTTACTCGTCATCTATGTTTTACCAAAATAATATTACAAATAAACATCTCCTTCTGGGTGTTGCGATTTCTTTGACAGTGACTATAATTAGAGGGTGACTTTCCTGTTGTAATTATCAAATCCTGTTTCTAAATATTTAAATATTTACACTACTTATATATACAGCATGAAATCATAGAAGTAAAAATTACATTATTCTTAAACGATTCTTCGGTACCGCTAAGTTAGCTACATTTTATCGTAAAATAACAACAACCCCATCTCAGACAGTCCTTATTAATAGTCCATCTATTTATAGATTCCACACTCGACAAGATTTATAGCCTATACGTCTGCGAATTAATCAACTAATATAATTTATACCAATATAAAAGCTTACATTACAATAACGCTTTATTGTGGCATAACCTTTAAACGAAAAGAACAAAACAGCAACGGTTCAATGTTTTCCTTTCACCTTGTATACAACTGATCGTGTAACATATGGCGTAAGTTTATTTATAAGACATCGTCGAGTTATCCGACTATTCAAAATAAACGAAGACGTGTGGAAAGGCAATGATTTATACAATGCAATCGACAAAGTTGAGATAGGTGGGTTTGAGACGTCAGTGCTGTTAGTTAGTTAATATCACATTGGAAAAAAATCGTGGGTATTTTTTCTGCTAGACAGGGAATAAAAAATTCCCTCCATATAAAGCCGCAGTTAGAATTTACTTAGCGGGAATTATTGCTGGCGTAAACCGCTGTGTCGGATGAAAAATGATGCTTAAACGGCTTTTGTATTAGAGTTATTGTTGTCAGTACCTTGAGGAAAATGAAGACAAATAAGCAAATAAATTGGACGTATTGAGGCATGAAAGATATTTATTTTCGTAATTTATATTTTAAATACCATTAACACTTTCAAGAAATATCCTTTAGTTCTCAAAGACAACTTCAATTATTGAATTCTTGGGTCAAATCGTTTAACATTAGCTAGTTGGGAATCACAAAACTTCCCATTTAATGACCAAGACGTAGTGACAGCAACATAACTTTATTCTATTTGAAAATAAATGATGGTACAGAAATACACAAAAAGCAATAGAATAGGAAGCCTCAAAAACATTAGGAAAAAAATTATATACAGGAAAAAAAGGTATGCGAATATGGACAGAAGAGCGTCAGCAAGCAGTAGACGAAAAGCAACTAGTTTATAACAAGTATTTAAGTAATCCTACAGAAAACAACCAGAAAAAATATAAACAGAAAAGAAACTATGCAAAAACTAATACGAGCACAGGAGCAATCCTGGGAACACTTTATTAGCGAGATTGAAAATGGCATAAATAACAGAAGAAGATAACTTGTGAAACGCTACAATAATCTATGGCAGGAGGAAAATGTAAAAGAAGAAGACATAGGAAAAGATGTAAAAGATCTAGGTGATACTGATTTAGAGGAACTAAGAGAAGCTTTTAAAATCACAAAAACAGAACAGCAACAGGAAGAGATGGTATCAATTCAGAATTGCTGCAATACGGAAGGACACTACTGAAACAGAGACTTCTCCACCTATATAAGCAATGCTGGAAACACAGTAGAATATCAGAAGAATGGAAGAAAGCAAAAGTACTATCAAAATTTCAAAAGGGCGATAAAAACGATACTAACAACTAACTGTAGTGGGATAAGCCTACAAAATTTATGCCAAAATCTTAAATAACCGACTGAAACCTCTAACAGAACAAATAGACGAAGAACCAAAAGGACGCTCAACAATAGATGGAATATTCACACTGCAACAAGTGATTGAAAAACACAGAGAATTTAATAAACAGTTTCATATATTTAGACAAACAGGGGATATCCAAAACAACTAATAAGAACAATTAGAAGCTTACACCACAATCCTAAGGTACTATAAGCACAATCCTAAACCACTATAAGCATAAGAAATAACAAGCAAAGGTGTCAGACAAGGATACCGTAGTTCCCCAACTTTATTTAACATATATATAGGCGACAACATAAAAGAATGGAAAAATAAATTCAAGAAAGCAATTATATTGGACCTAAATACCGAATAGAAAAATTGGCCTAGTATTATTGGCAGAATCAGAAGGCAGGTTGTCTTCTGGGAATACACAAACTGCAACAAATTTGTACAGAGTATAACATGAAAATATCACTTACTAAGCCAGGTACATAATTCAATAATGAAATATTAGAAGTTAGAACAGGCATCACATTTTAAATATCTAGGTTGCGATATATCACATGATCGAAAATAAAGTCATTGAAGAAAAGTTAATAAATACGCATCTATGTATGAAACAATATCTAAAACACTTAAACATAAAACCAGGACAGAAACACAAAAAGTTTGTATAGGAAATATGAAAACATGTTACAAAGTCATCAAATGAGATTGTTAAGAATGGTTAAACCTTCCACAAGAAATGATAGTATAAGAAGTGAACAGAACATTTTTAGCATAAACGAAAGACTTACAGATAAAATAAGAAACTGGAAAAAGCATGTAGATAGAATGAATTCTATGATAAAATCCCTCAAAAAGTATAAATGTAGCGGCAGAAGAAGTATTGGTAGATCAAGAAAAAGATGCAGTAACAGGCAAAAGCCTAATACCTGAAATGGAGGAGATTAACTATTAAAATAAAAATAGTAATCTTGAGTTAAGAAAAATTCCTCTTATTTGTAAATTGCTGCAAAACTTACTTACGGTTTGTTTAAAAGCACTATAATCGAGAATATATGAAGCCATAAATAGAGAAGGATGATTAGAAGAAATATGTAATTGTTGTGGGGAAAATTTAAAACTAACCCAATTTTTCCTCAGGTAAAATGCAGTTAAGTACAAAAATTCTACAAACTCCTGATTTTTGAGTTCTGAAATAAATAAAGAAAAACTACTCTTTATAACAACAATTTAAATGAAAAATTGCCAGTGCTTAATTTTATTCCTTCTAGTAAAATTTATTTGCTACACTTACTGGATACAATATTTTAAAATATAATGCTTCTTGGAAAATCGATTTCCAATGTAGGCGTTGTACCTTTTCACTCATAATGTCGTGGAATATCGAATCCCCAAGAGAAACGTTTTCATAAAATATTAATCAATATCGCACACACATAACCATACACTTTACGGAGGCAATGCATGATAAAATGTTTTACAAACCTATTTCATACCCCGTCGATTCGAATAACACCGATTTTTCAAAAAAGGATTTATATATCCGTTTCAAAGCTGCCGGAGTGTGCCTCGTAAACCTTCAGTTATCTCTACTCAGTCTTGATCGCTATTTACTTTATTTTTGTACAGGAATAGCTGTGGCGTCTAGCAAATCTCGGACGAATGAATCTGGAATTAAAAGAGCCCGGGCGAAGCTGAATTGAAGATAATTGCCGAGATAATTCGCAAAGGAATCCCGCTCTTGACACCTCGTGATCTTAACTGTTACTCGCGAAATTAAGGATCTCGTTATCTCATAAAACTTTATCTAGATCCTTTTATTTTTCGACGAAGTAATTATTGCCGACTAACTCAAAACTATACCGGTTAGACGTTTGCGTAGTTCCTAAATACAAAAGAGCGGCAGTTATTTGAAACTGAAAGATGGAAGCGAAAGTTTCTTACGAAGAATACTTCAAGTCTCTCTTTATCAGTCTGTCTCTGTTTCTCTTTCTTTGTGTCATTCTCAGTAATTAATGTAATTGTTACGATTCAAGTATTCATCCGAACGTGTAATTTAGTTCTTAATTCAAATATAAAATTTGTTGTCTTATAATAATTCAAACCTACTTCACCTATTTAATATGCGGGCAATATAAACGACGAACAATTACATCAGATTAAATTATGGGAACAAAATGTAAGTAAATATTTTTTAAATGTCAAAGCATCTCCAGACTGTTCTTCAAAATAGTTGATGTATTTTTCCCAAGTTGATTACTTTAAAACACCCTCCCACTAACCTAACAGAAAATTATTTAATTCGTATGAAATATTTATTATAATTATGGTCATAAATAATAAATTTGACAGACAAACAGAGACAAACCTTCATTATGTTTGATTACAACTTCAAGGTATTTTTTAAATATACCTAAGACCAGGAAACGATAATATTTTGTTTAAGCTTTAAAAGTCATATGAAGTACCTACATGCTCTAAGGTCCGTTATTAATGTGTATTTCACGCTACCTCCAGAAGTATATGCTCAAAAGTCCGATAATGAGTAATTTAAAAATAGGAATTTACTCTAAAATCAAATATTATTCAGAAGTGTTAATGTAAAATGTTTACTTTATAAAATGATCAGCATACAAATGTAGCACCTTGGTAGTGGTAGACACAGTTGGTAACGTTGACGTACGTTAAAATATCACAAAATGTCATTGCATATTAATTGGATGTTATATTTTTTCATTTCCTACAATGACTACTAATATAAATGTAGCTGTTTGTTTACATATAAAATAAGTTGAAAGATCTTTGCCGGAAAATAGTAAACAAATACTTACCGATGCTTACAGGTGCCAAACTTCTTTCAATTGTTACAAATAATACTTAACTCTAGGCATTCTACACTGATGCTTTACGGAATCGTAATTTCAATTTTCGTATTATTTAGCTTACTTTTTTTGATGTTGAAATCTGTGATTATCTTGTGTACCTACGTGTAAAACATATTACATTAAGCCACTAATCGTTTTTGTTATTGTGCACATCTTTTAATGGATTTTAATATATTTATATTTGTGGAATAGGTACGTAGTTGTATTATTTTGAATCTGAAGCTACTGTTGGAGCCGGAATATTTGTAAACAAATATTCAAGTTCAAGTTTCAACCTATTTTTTGTGTGTGCGTATATGAAAGTGCCAGGACCATTTATATTAGTAGTCATTGATTTACTACAATTTACTGATTTTCTATAAACCAAGATACTTTTAATGTATAACCTAGTCCTTGTTTCTAACACAAACACTAAGTTGTAGGCGTACCTATTTCAAGGTCACAGAAGTTTCGGGTCGGAACGAACTCTCAAAATAAAGTCTAATTTTGCATTTCACTACCATACTGATCTATTTTCTTAAGTGTAAGAAGTGTGTATTCTCCTATGAGGAACTTTGGGCCTCTGTTAAGAAGCATTCTCTTCAAAAATTTCACGCACTACTCTAGATCAATTTATGTTTTTAAACGGCTTTGATGAATATAAATCAGGTTTATATTCAAGTTTTAAATTTCGATATACGATACTTTGTAAATCAACTCCTCTTTACGATACTCACTTCTCGAGATTTTTCAATCCATTGAACACAAAACAATATATTGTTTCTAGTCGAGAACCTTCATCAATTGCGCTCCCCTCAACTGGCTGAAATCTCGAATAATTATTAATGTTTTACTTGGCAATAGCAAAATATAATTATTTAAGATGTTTCACAAATCTTCCAAAAATTAATACAATTGATAAAATACCGTAAAATCTGCTTAACACGCTACATACATCTTTAATGTCTCGTTCACATTTCACTTTTACTTGCAATGAAAAAATTACGTTCTCTCGAATTTCGTAACGCCCACCCCATTTTTTGCCGCGTACTCCTCTTATACAATATTGATAAAATTTATTTCTTTGGCTGTAGATTCGACAGAAACCGTTCGTTCAATATTGACTTGTTTACAACTGCCTATTCTATTATGCATAGCTTATAAATATAAATTTCAGATATTCATAATGCTGAAGTGGCAAGACTTTTTGTGGGAAATCGACTACTCTGAATTATAATTTAGATAGATGGGTCAGTTCATTCAAAATTGATTGAAGTGTAACCGCCTACTTGGTTTACGTTCGGGTTTAAATATATGGAGTTTAATAGTTTGACACTTAGTGATCTACAAATAACTGAGTGTATCCAATAAGACTGATCGACAATTTGATACTTCATTCCTCTGAATTAAGATTTTGATTTGAAACTAGCACGAACTAGAAAAATTTGTGTTTAATTAAATGCAAATGTTTTTTACATTTACATTTAATCCTAGAAGCCGATGGCAGCATCCCTACCGGGTACAATTGGAATCTAAACCTTCTAGATACCCACTCAAACTCTCACAGAAAGTTTCACCAAAATCTGGACAACCGTTTAGGACGAGTTAAAAAATGTCCCACAACCATTTTGCAGCGTCCCCTACTGGGAAAAATTATAAATCTAACCCACTCAAATACTCACAAAAAGTTTTAATCAAAATTGGGCTAACCGCTCAAAAAATTTTCCTACTTTCCGATCACCGAGCCACCTACCGGGCCCAAGTGTGAATTTAAAACTTATAGGAACCCACTCAAATGCCCACAAAAAAATTTCAATAATCATTAGGATCTAACCCAAGATCTGCGCGCTATTAGCAATACGCTCTAGCCAACTGAGATAATTTGCTCTCTTATATAAAGGTCGCTGAGCGAGTATAGTAGCGACGCGTATTTAAACAAATTAACACAAAAACAGTATTAATTAAACTATACGTACAAACTTTTCTCTTGAAACACTCTATCTATTGATGAAAAGCGCATTAACATCCGTTGCGTAGTTTAAAAGATGGAAGCGTACAGAGGGCAGAAACGGCGAGAAGCGACTATGTTTAATACTATGTAAAGATTGCCAAAAAGATTATAATAGTGTGCATGAAATGCTTAAGTTAACTAACGTATTTAAGTTGATAAGGATTCATACTGTATCGTCAAAATACCTTTCCAATCGCCGCATTATACTTGACCATTTTTTTAGAAAGCAGAATTGGTATAGTAAGCTATTGGTAAAAGATAGATATATGCCCTCACAGACTTTTTATAGATATATAAACGACTAATATCTCACCATAATTATTTTGTTATATTTCGAAGGGATTAGGCAGCGGTTTAGAATTATCTTTATATTTCAAACAATTTACAGAAAACGACAAATTATATACCATTATAAGCCTTCATGACAGGATATTTAAAGGAACACCAAGGTCTCACTTAAAGACCCCCTTCAAGCGAAATTGTGCAGATCAAGGAAGCTACTTCGGGGATTAGCGTGTGAATACTTCATTCATATTAATGGGTACAAGTGTTGCGTTGCAATATGAAGATTAACATAGGAGAGTTGGTTTTTGTCTGTCGCGTTTACAAAAATACAACATAAATAAAGATTTAACCAAATTCATTTTGGTCACCTTTTGGTCAAAAAATGACAGGGCAGTAGAAAATCCGTATACTATTTACCAAAACGAGTAGCAGGTTCTTTTTAACGAGAGACAGATCTTGTTGTTTCTACAAGATGGAGCTCCCCACATTGCAGACAAAAAGTTTTTAAATAATGAATTTTTTAATAGATGGATAGGTTGGAATGGATCCTTTCTTGGTCTGCATGTTCCGCAAATCGCCCTGGGATTTTTTTTATAGAGCTATTTAAAACAGATTTTTGATAACTGTTTTTACAAATTCTGCAAACTGTTAAAAAAATGTTTGACACTCAGAATTATGCTAACATTTTTTAATTGATTTGGACTGAATGAATACGATTCGATTTTATATTATTATTCCTAGGTTAACTGCTTCTGTACATATCTCATCACTTCAAATCTCCAAAATGCGATAGACACTAAATTTTGTTGTACTTGTGACTTTTCCAATTGATGTACTCAAAAAACCTCAATTTAAATGATGTTCCAGTTTGGACAACAACCAAAATTTAACAAATTATTATTATACTTACTTTATTATTCTACGAGTTCTTTCGTAGGAAAGTGCGCTCTTTAAAAACTAGTTCAGATCACGTAGTTTCATACAATTAGAAGTGTGCATTGAGAACTGGAATTTATTTAATTAAATCCATTAAGTTGTATGCTATTTATGTATTAAATAATTCTATTTAACATACTATAAGCTGTGGGTAATATCATCTAGTGTGGATATTTATGTCATGAGTGGAAAAATCCTTTAACATTGGAGAAGTATATTTATTTGCAGATGTTTGTCACTTTATTAAGAAAACGAAAGTAATGTAGTTATGCAGTAATTGGTATTGGATATGTATACTAATATTTCGTACAATTTTGTTACTAAATTCTGGAGTAATTTTAAACTTAGAGATTCTGTAAACATTAATAAGTCTATTATGTAGGAAACATTCATCATTTTGTCTACCAAAAAAGAAATAACTGAAAATTGTATGTATTTATAGTCATCAGTATTACTGTTGTTAAATTGTTAACAGTAACAAGTTCAAGAGGTGCTTAAACCGACCGATACAAATACCCCTTAAGTACCTGAATGGCGCCTTCCTTCTCAATGCTATTTTAAGAGGTTAAAGCTTTTGGCAATTAACCCCTATTAGTGAGGGATTACATCCAGTCGAAAATAGGTAGCTTACCGTTTATTGACATTGCGGGGAGTTGCTCAAATATGGACAGACCGGATTTTCTGTGTGTGGCCTTGCGGCTAATTTCGAGTACAGCATTAGAATGGATTTGGAAATTATTGTTGAATTGTTGAGGGCAAACCCTATGATATTCGCTGTATTGATGATGACGTGATACTTTAAAAGGCAAGTCACATCTAAACTGTTTGGACGTGTTTTACCTGAAATATTTTATTATTTTGAAAATATACAAAACAAAAGTGAAAAGTTTAGGAGGAACGTCACAAGTGAAAAGGGAAAATAAGAAATTTTCCTTAAAATTACATAAAAAAGAGATAAAATAGTAAGAAATTACGCTCATTGATCTTTAAACTTTGATTCAGCTAACAAGAACATTGTTTAATCACGAATATTAAGAGTTTTTGTTAATTAGATGTATTAAAAATTGTGAATCTGAAATTCCATAAAAAGTTAAACTTAAAAAACTCTCAAGCTACAGTTTTGTCAAAAAAATTAAAATGTTACAAATTTCGCAACCATTTTTACAGTAACAAACAATTTTGCATTGCAAACGCCTTTGAAACTTCAACAATGTAAAACAAATTTCTACACCGCAAAGTGATTGAAAACATATTGCAACATCGCAATAACTCACATGTTCCTTTCCAATAAATATAACCTCTGTAGTCGTCTTTGACAAGGGAAGGGAGGGAGTGGCAGCACCCAGAAGGAGATGTTTACATTTAATATTGTTTTGATAAAACATAGATGCTATAGTAACGAGTAAATAAAGTTTGGCAAATATTTTTTCATGTAAACTTTTTTTATCAATAAAATGCAATCTAGCCGTTTTTGCATTTGTTTTTATTTACCAAAAAACAAACGGTTTGATGGGATCCCAAATCAATGTTTAGTAATGTTAAAATAACTACAGTACGTGTACGCCGAATGTATCTCCAACTAAGTGAATTTGAAAGGAGTCGAATTATTCGTTTACGGGAGGCGGATTTTTCGTTTTGAGAAATCACTAAACGCACGAACAGATATCCAACTACTGTTATGAGAAGTTGCCAAGAGTGGTTTGATAATACCTAAAATCGGAGAAGAGTAGGACGTCGAAGGGGCACAACTGAAGTTCAAAATCGACGTCTAAGGCTTATACTCGTAGCCTTGAGAGACCGATTTTCGACAACTCAACATTTAGTTGATGAGTGGTTAGGAAAACAAGACTATCCTTTAAGTGTCCGAAGTGTTTTTCCGCCGTATAGTATTTTGGACTGCAGCATTATCGGCCCCATCTTGTGCGACCTCTGACCGCCAAGCATCGTGGGCAACGACTACGGTGGTGTAGAGGACGACAACATTAAAATGTGGAATGGCATCAGGTCGTCTTCACCGATCAATTTCGATTTTGCTTGGGTGGACATGATACCGAAGAAGTGTTAGACGATATTCGAGGAGAAAGACATCAACCGTAGTTTGTTGTTGAGCGACGTGTACAATGTACATACACCGAACAGTAGATGTTATGGTATGGGATGCTATTGTGTATGGTCACCTTTGTATTTGTTCGAGACAACATGACAGCACAACGTTATCTTCAGGAAGTAGTGGAGCTGTAGTTACTCCCTTACCTTACTCGGCTCATGAATCCCAAATTTCAACAAGTTAATGCTTGGCCTCATGTTGCTCGAGTCAGTTTAAACTTTTTTAAAGAGACCCGTCTGTATCTGCCATGGCTGCCCAGACACCCGATCTTTCGCCCATAACACATGTTTGGGATCTGATGCATAGAAGGCTTGTAAATTTACATCAGCCCCCACGGACTTTGGAGGTTCTAAAACATGAAATACAGGTAGGATAATTAAATCCCGGGATTAACCAGTATAAATTCATTATTTTGCAAAATTTATAATTACCTTTCATAGCGGTATAATAACTCCAACGATTTTCTAAACTGTCGTTGCCTATCTTATAGAAAAAATCGTCTTGTGCCTTAAAATAGGTTTATGTTACTGCTCATTCTCGGGGCCAAATCTCATTTCTTGCAGCACCTTTTTAAGATCTGTTAACAGGAAGAAGTTTGATGAAACCAGATCTCGTAATTATGAAGATATGGAAGCAATTCAAATCGTATACGATCAATTTAACCATAGAAAAAATGGATAAGGTGAAACTTACTAAAACTACGACTACATCCAATGAAAACATTGCACTTTCTTACAATACTAGTACCCATATGATTTAAACTGTTCACAACGCTTTTCCTACAGATACTGTTTCATAGCATAAATTTAACGTTTGCTTACTTTAGAACTTTCATTGAAAGTGTAACTCACTGTTATCAATATTAAGACTACGTAATATGAATTCTGAAGCATGTCGTATATTGTAATAGTTTTAACGAGTTTATAATTAATAAGTTAAAAACACGACTGCAAGACGTAAATGATTTCACTATTTCCTATATATATATATATATATATATATATATATATATATATATATGGTTTCCGGGAATTCATCCGCGTAGTTGATAACTGATCCCTGCCGGGATCGATGGTAAAATGACGACGTTTCGGCAGAGTCACATCTGCCCTCTTCAAGTCGGTTACTCGAGTAACCGACCTGAAGAGGGCAGATGTGACTCTCCCCGGAAACCACCTATATATATATATATATATATATATATATATATATATATATATATATATATGTAATTCAAACAATAACAAAATCAAGAATACATTCCTTAAATCGTTGTAGAATTTCTTTCCCAAAATAAAACCAAATAAAAAAATGGTGAAGCAGTTGACTAGCTTTTTATATTCGTGCGATACGTAATCAACACGGCGATGCATATCTTTAACCTGGCATACTTTCAGTGAACTTTTAAAAGCTTCTGTGCTTTGCCAACGTAGGCATATGCGTGCTGATAAAAACTGACCGCATGAACTATAATTGTTCAACAATCGTAGAAAGCGCATTTATTAAAAGCATCGATAAGGAACGTATAAGGACCCTACTTTGTGTACAAAAGCCAACAAGGTGGATTCTGTTAGTTCTATACAGCTACAGATTAGACATTTCGTCAACAAGGAAATGTAAATGTAAAAAAGTGGTGTGCCATAAGTAATTTATATGAAAAATAAGAAATATTTGCATGTGTACAAGCAAAAATCATAGTTTTGTAGAAGTGGTTCAAAACAAAAATTTCTACGAACCAAGAAAAAAGTTATTGGCTTTGCTAACATATATACCTAGTTATAGAATTCTGATTATCCTATTTGTTAAAACAATATTCATTTTAGGTGAAAAGATGTTAATCTACCAGGTTCTCTCCGATTTGTTCGAAAAAATGTTGTCACTAGCTTCAAGAATTATGAAAAAATATCCAAAATAGAAAATTTTAAATTTTAGTATTTTAACTATATTATATTTACTCAATAATGTATACTAACATAAAAATCACTATAACCCAAGAAAAAATTATGATTACTATTAATAGTCAAAAACTCCAGAAATTCTCGAAGTTTCAGCTCCTGCTTTGAGACAAAACAGAAGAAATGTAAATTTACGATAAAATAGTGTAGTATAGTGTAGCATAATTCGAACTCAGGATTTTATTTATTTATTTATTTACGGGATAAAAACCCTTTTACAAGAAATGAAAACCGTTATAATATTAATAACAAATGATGAAATAGACAAAGTACAAAATATTACTTAAAAGCTCTTATTATGAAACTATTATTGCAATCTTCTAACTTTACTTTTAAAAGAACATGAAGAATCAAAAAATTCTAAACTCATGTGATAGTTATTTGCAGTACGAAGTAGTCTAGTTATAACTTCATTTTTACCGTAATTGGTATGATGAAAATCGGTAAAGAACAAATCAGGACAACTTGTTCTACCAATGCTTGTATTGAAATTAATTAACTCCAATAGTTCAGGACACAGTATATAACAATTTAACAGTTTGTGTAATAAACGCAATTCATATTCTGACCTATGATTTTGTAGTGAATTCATATTCAATTGTGCAAGAATATCAACACTATTATAATTATTCCCTAGTAAGCCCATTTTAAAACCACAGAACCTTAAAAAAACTCTTTCTGACTACTGTAGATCATGTAGAAAGGAGACCAAATCATGCTGCAATACTCAAGACCAGAACGTACTAATGAACAGTACAATAAATTAAAAGTTGCAATAGAAAACTCCTGAGAATTTCTATAAATGAATCCCAATATTTTATAAGCTTGAAAGGTAATTTCATTTATGTGTAGATTAAATGTAAGCTTTTTATCCATCATTATACCCAAATCCCGCAACTGATTAACTTCCACAAGACTTGCATTTTTCAGTTTGTATGTGTAATCATAGTGAGAACTAGCTTTAGTAAAAGGTATTTTAAAACATTTCTTCAAATTTAAATGTAAGACATTTATATCACACCAACGAGACAAATTATCTAGATAAGATTGGAAAAATTCACAATCAAAAACACATTTAATTACCTTAATAAATTTTATGTGATCAGCAAACATAAGAAATTTAAGTAATTTCGAAAAGATTGTTGAGGAGGTCTTGAATTATTTTGTCTATTCATGGGTTTTCTCTCCTCCAAATTTTTTCCTGTAACAGATAAGTATTTAAAAAATTGTATATGTAGAACAAAGTGTAGTAAGGCAATTTCGTAAAATTGCCCGGATTACTGGCTGTCTGTAGAGAGATTCTTCCTCACAGTTTTTCTGAGAGAAAGAGAAAGAGACAATTTTTTGTCAGTGTCAAATTTTTTGACAAACAATAAATTCAAAATCAAAGCGAAAATTTTTTGGAAAAAAACCTCGAAAACAACACTAAACGATTGACAACGACTCCAGACTCGGAGTTGAAACGTCTCCATACACAGATAAGTATTACACAATATACAATACATTACTTATATACAGGAATACTGGTTGATCATTTTATAGACATCTCTTTCTCTCAGAAAAACTGTGAGGAAGAATCTCTCTACAGACAGCCAGTAATCCGGGCAATTTTACGAAATTGCCTTACTACACTTTGTTCTACATATACAATTTTTTAAATACTTATCTGTTACAGGAAAAAATTTGGAGGAGAGAAAACCCATGAATAGACAAAATAAGAAATTTACTCAACCTAAACACTATTGACAGATCATTCACAAACAAATTAAACAGTAACAGACCAAGATGTGAACCCTGGGGCACACCTGAAGTAACCTTAATTGATTTCGATTTTAATTTGCTTGATACTGTAATGTTTTTATTTTCTTCTACGAATTTAGAATTTTCCAGTAATTTGTCTTCCAGGGTTTTAGAATTTTCTGCTAATTTATCCTCTAACGCCTCTTTCAAGCTTACAGAATTTTCCAGCAATTTCTCTTCTAGAATTTTAGAATTTACCAGCAATTTGTCTTCTATGGTTTTAGAGTTTTCTTGTAACATTTGTAGCTTATCTTGTAAGGACTTAGAATTTTCTAGCGATTTGTCTTCCATTTTTTTAATAGCATACTGATGTCTCCATTGCCAGAAACTTCAAACAAATAAGTATCGCGATCGTTACCTTCATTTATTAAGAATAAAAAGAATGATCTTTTCATAAAACTTAAAATTTCATGAACTAGGCTGCAGAACATAGTCAATGATGTCAAAGTCTAGTAATGTTTAAGAAGTGAGTGAATGAATGAGTGAAGAAGGTGATCTAATAAGGTGTAAATAATAAAAAGAAACAATAAGCATAGAGAAAACTGTGCCAAGGTAATGAGATAATTTAAATTGTAACGGAGTATACTAGAATAAAATCTAAATTCAATTGTAAATTTAAAGTATAACGATCATTTTTGTCTGAATTTAACATTCTATAGCGTACTAATTTTTTTTTTCGAAAACAAGCCTTCTTTACAATATAGGATTTTAATATCATCACTTACATCAAAATTATGATTAATTTCAAGCAAGTATTTCGCAAATTGTGAAAAACCTGAAGAGTTTGTATTAAGATATCTAAGATGTTCATTTAACCTTAATTTAAACCATTTACAGGTTCTGCCATTGTAAAACGAACTATAGGTTTCAGAAGTGTACAAATTATGTATGCCTTCTTCTTAACCCACACATTTATAATTTAATTTTAATTTTTTAATGTCGATTTTCATAAATTTGTAGAATTTATGTTCTATTTATATATTAGTCTGTAACTTTAGATCTTAATATTTATTGAGTGTAATTTCTGAAATCGGTGGACTTAACAATAAAGATATTATTAAAGATTGTGGGTTTGAGCCTGTTTCTCCTATACAACACGTTTTTATTTGGTTTCTTGTTTATCCATGACTTGTCGAATGTAAGGTAGAATCCATGACTTGTCGAATGTAAGGTAGAAACGATGTACGCTGCTCATCGCTTCTAAGGGAAGTAATGCCAGTGAAAGCAGTAATAGTGAAGATAATTTAGTTCATTTTGTCCATCACTAATATTTGTTAGTTGGGTAGATCTATAGATTAAAATGCTAACCACGGCCCACTAATAAGCAAACGGCCCTGCCACTGCATGCACGGTGTTTGTTTTAGATCTGACATAAAAAGTGTACCTTTCGTTATTTTAGTATTTACATTTTAAAATGTAACTTTTAAATTAAGAAAAGTTGTATATTTTGTTAAAATATGCCTTATATTTACATAACTCGGTATAAAACAAGTAATTGCCTTTTGTTTGCTTCAAAATATCCCTATGGAATGGCGTTTATTAAAAATCTAAGAATTTGCATAAAACATTTTAAAGAAAAGTGCATCATAAGGGTAGATAAAATTCGTGTAAATAATGAAACAATGAATTTGAGCGAGTTAATCTGAAACTACAAGTTTTTGAAGGCGTGCCAAGTTATTTGTCTAAGAAAATTGAAAAAGACTTGCAACTGTTAAAGACAATAATCTGGAATCGGTCATATAACCCAGCCTAGAATCATTTAATTATTATGAAAGTTCTCAACAAATTAATTATGTAAGTGACATATTAAAATTGTACAAAAGAAACAATTGTATAAGGTTTGTCATTCTCTTATGACTTGGGCATTCTCCAATTACATGTAAACGACAACACTATGCCATTAAGAGGTTAAGTAATTAAATTAAAATTAAGTATTAGTAAAACAAATAAAATTATTGATGTACGTATGTCTATAACGGAAGTAATGTACAATGAGGGGTAAAATTATGTTTTGTTTTTTATTTTTATAGCAAACAATTAATGCTTTTAGCCGGAAATAAAAAAGTAATTTTTTATTTTTCTCCGCTACAGTGAATAAATTAACTACTCTTATTAACATTATGTCTGACCAGTCTGATAATTGCAGACAGTGATTCTGGTATTAACTCAGTTTCGAGAACGTGCCCACTTAGCTCTAAAACTGAATCGTACAAAACTTTGGCATGCGGTTTGAGTAGTTCCTGAACGGTGTACCGTATGATTCGGTAACGGTACATTGCATCAAGTTGGGGCAAACCTATAAATAAACACTAGATTTTGTATCAAGATCACTATTTTTTTGTTATTTGAAAACCAGTGATAAATTTACCAAAATTGAAGCTTCGGTTTGTATTTGACAAGACTTTAACGTAAATTTGAGTATGAAAAAGAACATGTTCTACATACAAAAATTCCCAAGAAGATGTGGGTGGTGACTGTCGTTTCTGTTTTAGAGGGCATTTAAGTTTTTAGAAGATACACTGCTGCAAATGTATGATGAGCTTGGTGTAAATTATTGTAATAACCAAAATTAGCCAAAATGCATATAAAAAGATAATCTATTCCTTAGCCGCCTTCTTCGGGTAAGTGACCTTTGAAAATCGCTTGGTGCGCCAAGGCCATCTGATTATTATTAGTGAGCCTAAGTGTTAACGATAGAGTTCTATAGTGCAGAGTGATTGTGTCTCTAATCAGTATTCCACTGAGACTTAAGCAGTAGGAAGATAGACACCCTGAATACGATCTAGAGTGTGCAATTCTTTGTTAGTGTTCTGGCATTACTTGGGGAATTGACAAATTAAGAACCCAAGTTTAGGCTAGACCTTGTACTAGATATATCAATTTTGAATTCATTTAATATTTATTAAATACTGCTTTTTGTTTAGGAGTGGTCGGTATCCGAGAGCTACACAACGGTACATTGGTAGTCTACTTAAGGCTGCTTATAAAATATTCTTTGAATTAATTTTCCCAATAAAAAAATATGACAATATTTTAGTTATTAATAAGTATTTGAGTTTTTTTTCAATGTATTGTAAGTACTAGAGGCAAACGCAGAAAATGAGCTCCTTTCATCTGCTTTTATTTATTTTCATCCCTTTTAGTGAATAATAACTGAATAAACTAATTCAGAATGGGAAATATGTTTTCAAAGTATCAAACAGATTGCAGATAACTAAATAAAACATTTAGAAAATTCCAGAATATCTTATAGAGTATTTTAAATGACGGTGCTGCATTTCGCTATTGTGAATATTTTTTAAATACCTAGAGAGCTCCATAAAGATTGAACCTTTTTATACATTCGTTCCGGTTTTTCCCGTTTTATGTTTTTTAACGTTCTTTAGTTAAGCAGGGAACATCAGTTCCAACAGATCGTAAAACACGATACGAAAAAGTTCTGCTCAACTGCCATCCGGAAAACATCATAATCCCCTTTTAACAAACATGCAGACAGCCAAGTGACCATTCTCAGTCCTCCGGAATAAACGTCGAGAGGATATTTATAAAGAGGTGAATCACGTAAAACCCCGGCAGCGGGCCTCAATCACGCAAAAGATGAAAAACAATGCGTGAACTTGTGAAAACGTGACTTCCCGCGGAACTTCACTGTTTTTAATATCATCTTGAGAACGCTAGGGGCGTAATGGGCTCTCGGCGTGGGGTTAAAAGTTTCAGAAAGAGTGAGAGAGGGCGAGGGCTTTTAGGACGTACATGTGTAACTTCGGAAAAGTTACATTATGAGGTGTCAGAGATCAGCGGTTTAGGCCCTGAATTTGTTGTTTGTAACTGATGTGTCTGCCTTTTTGTAATCGTCGAGAAGGATTTCGTTCTTTATTTAATGGTATATAATGGAGGTTAAAGACAGAATCCGAATTTTTCAACACGGATTAAAACAAAAGTTTTGTGTAAAGGGATTTACATATACTAGTGCCGACCTAGCGATAGAGGTAGTTGTTTGCTGAATATCAGTGTATTAGAAAGTACCCTATTTATGAAGACACCACGTTGTTTATTTGGCAGCCATGAATAGTAAACGTTCTCAGTGAATTTGTGAATATGTAAAAATTGGTCACCGTTATGGGATACAATAGTTTTAGTCCAACCAATATAAAAGCTGAATAGATTCTACTCTAGGTGAGTCTGCTCCGTTTACAACGGTAAAATATTGGGTAGCAGAGTTTAAAAAACTAGAGAAAAACCACAAAACGGTACTGGATTATCGTCGACTGAAAGTGCACAACCTAACAGACATATTATGTGAAAATTTGAACATGAAAAAACTGTGTGCACGAGGACTGAGTATTTAGCCAAGTTTCACAGGTACAAATCAGATTTTTTGCGCTGTTTCATAACCATGAACCATGGGTCCATCACTTCATACCCGAGACAAAAGACTAAGCAAAACAATAGACTGAAATAAAGAACCGGGTCCAAAGAAAGTAATGATTGTTCCATCTGCAGGCAAGGTCATGGCGTCGATTTTTTGGAATGCACGTGGAAAAACTATCAAGGGCAAGAATTATGCGAAGTTATTGCAACGTTTGAGAGAAGAAATCAAAAATGGCCGCATTTTGCTAAGAAGAAAGAGAAATTTTATTCCAAGTTTTTTGAAATCGGTGATGAAGATCAACTAGTCTATTCGGTGTTTATGGTAAATTACCCATTACAGAGCTAATCATATCCCACACATTTTCAGTTGGTTAGTTTAGACGTTATTTTATTGTAAAAACCTTGATCAAGTCAGGGTCTTCTCTTGTTGAAGTTGGGCGAGGTCTTCCAGTTCCATGACTACGATTATGAATTTCTTAGCTGTATCACTGTTGTCACACGGAGTCCTATGCGGTTGGATATCTGTGCTTTTGTAAAATCGGATTACCACATAACAACAATGCGACTCCTTCGAAATTTGTTTAAATGACTATAATTGCTACGAAATGTTGCTTCAAACTAAAGAAAACACAAATATAAAAACAATTTTTTACACAAAATAAGTAATTATGAAGTATATATCTATTAACAAATATCACTGTTATTGATTGATTGTCTAGGTGGTTGTTCCTGTTTTAAGTCGGTATATAACAATCAGATGATAACAAAAATGTGATTTGTTATTTAGTTTAGAAAATTATACACAAATCCAAATTTACATCCGCAAAATGTTATATAATATCTTAAATGTGCAATTAGAAATTGGTAAGTTTTGGTTTGTCTTTGAATTCAATTTTTTGACATGTCTGCTTCACTTACACAATTATTAAAATAGATGAGTATGGTAGTGAAACGCAAAAATTACATTTGTTCCGACACTCTGTTCCGACCAATACCACACTTGCTTGACCTTGAAATACCCATACAACTTAATTATCTATGTAACAGAAACCAGTTTATACATTACCCAACAGCCTCTTCGTTTATAGAAATTCAATAAATTAGTGTTACGAGAATTCATCCGACAGAACTGGTGCAATCGGCCATCAACCAATTCGTGGAAGGGACATTATTCCGATAATTCTGGGAATCCGAAATGTTTGTATCTAAACAGGCCGACCGCTGCCGTTACTGGGAATTCCCTTAAAGCTTCCAGAACATGAAAGAGTTTCCCGATGGTTCGTGGACTTACCAGACAATTCGGAGAAAAATATATAAATGTGAACAGCTGGCGATAGGAGGCATTCAGTTTTCGACGGTCGTATTGCGTAGTTAAGATAAATTGTAAATAGTAGTTTCTGTGAATATAAATTGTGTTAAAGTAGTGGAAATAAATTAGAGTGAGTTGGACTGTGTTTTTAAATAAATCCAAGAACTGAACTGAACCCGAGTGTGAAAATAAAAACATTACATTATAGTAAACAAACAAATATAACATCCAATTAATATACAATACTAGTACCAAAATTTGCTTTTCGTTCTAATAAACATTCCAATTTTCTGTTTGCGATATTTTAAATTAGAGGTTTGACATACGTCAGAAGTCAGAACACAAAAAAAGATCAACGTAACCGAATTTATGAGTGGATATGACGTGATGCTCTGTTTATTGCCTTCTATTTCTAGTCTTGTCACAATATTGCAGGTAGAAGTATATATGCTCTAAGGTTAGAACTCCACAAAAACGTCAACCTTACCAAGTTGATATATGATAAAGACAAGGATAAACGATGACAGACTTAAATGGGGCTTAAACCGAAAAAGTGTGCACCCCTTTACCATATCAGCGCCACCCTAATTTAATGGATTTTGACGGACACTTTTTTTAATATGTATTACTTTAATCTATATTATTACAGCTATTTTAAGGAATAGCCTTGGAATTAAAAAAATATATACTTAAATAATGCTCCTAATATTTAATCTGTTATAATTAACGTGAGCTCCTTATATATTGCCAAAATATTGAATATGTGATAGGCTTGAATTGTTATTTTTACCAAATTTTATGTTTTAATTAAAAATTAATTTACATGTCATATGTGTCTTTGTAATTATATTTACATTAAGAACTAGATTACATATTACGATTAATACGAGAATCATCACAAAATAGTGAAAATTATTTTAATGCCCCTGAAATTTATATCCATTACTACGAATAACAGAGAAAAATAAACAGAGGCAGGGTGAAGCCCATTTTACACTTTTGGGGGAAAGATTCTCTCATTCTCTTATTTCTCGTTTTTTTACGAATCGGTTTGGAGTTTTCATGTAGATGTATAGTGGATTTAGCGTTCTTATATACGTTTTCAAGCAATTTTGCATATCAGTGTTTTTTTTCTGGTGTTTTTTAGCAACGTCAATTGGAATATGGGTTTCTGTTCTCTACACCATCATAAATATTCGATTGCATACATTATAATCAAATAGACGAAATTATCTTTTGCGTTTTATATCACATATGGATTTTTGGATCAATTATTTTTTTCGGTGCATTAGATAGCACGGAACAGAATAGGAACGCTGTCGAAGCACCAGCAGCCGAAGCCATTCAAGTCGAGCCAGAACCCTTTATGTATTTAATTACTTCCTCGAAAGATGTTGAAACAGTGCACGGCCTGTAAATACGAGATGAGTTTTATCGTTGTTTAACTCGCACCAACACACTTTTTTAAAGCATTATCTTCTTAAATAGGCCGTTGAACTGGATTACGACACGGAGGTCAGGACGTTTATGAAACATTCCGATGGGTTTTTTTTATAATTAAAAACTAGTAGATAAATAACAGAAGCCCGCATTTGATATTTTGTTTTTGTGTAACTACATTTGTTGAAAACATATAAATGTAGGAGATCGTTTCCATCAAGTAACAACGCTTACAAGAAACTTTCAAAGATGTCTTCACTTTGTATATATGGATAGATCTGGGCTGGGCATTTTATTTCACAAATTGTACGAGAGGACCAAAATAATATACTACTAGAGTTTCGAACAATACAAACAATTGATAATAATGATCAATTAATCCTAAGTAATAGCAAAAAGTAGCGATGGGATCATTCGAATGAAATACAATCGATCATTCGATTACGAGTATTCCGATTATGGAATCAAAGTATTCATTCGAATACTTCGTCGTTCGACAAATAATCGAGTATTTAACTCGAGAATCGAGAAGTGCTTTTCTGCCATTCGTTCATTCTCGGTTCTCGCGCTTATGCAGTCGCTTGTTTAAGTCTTTCATTGGACAGAATATGTAAATACTGCATTTTCAGGGTAGGGTGCAATTATTGTAATGCAAAGTAATTTGATGAATTGGCTGTTAATGTAGATTATGAACATTATACTGTTATTTGAATTATTAATAACAGTTCCTTCACAAATGAATTTTAAATTAAATAATATTTAGAGAAAATTTAATAGTATAATTTTACCTAAATTTAAATGTTCACACACAAAGCAGCCGCTGACACGTAGCAAAGGTTACGGATCTGAGAATAAAACAAGCGAGAATCGTTAGAATCATAAACGTACCATTCGAGTGATGGGTAATTCGAGGGATCATTCAATTATTAAAATCATACGATTTCTAATAATCGATTATTAATATCATTCGATTATGCCCATCACTAGCAAAAAGTAAGCGGTAATACCATATTAAAATAGTATTCTAATTGGATGCGCAAAAAAATGTACCTACAATCGTAAGGAGTCCCAGATCAAAAATAAAACTGCCCCTCCGTGTTTTTTTGTATCTCACTTCACATTTCCCTTCTAATAAGAACGACATATCGGTAAATGTAAACAGAGACATACAATCATTATATTCCTAGATAATAATCCTAAACTTACACATAATAATGTGCTAAAAATCGTAAATAACTATGAGCAGAAACATTTTAAACTTAATAAAAAAAAATCTTTAGAATTGATTGATTCACTGCCATATTATAAAGTTTCCTTCCTTTTGAGAAACCAACCGATTTGTAATCTCCGACATAATATATATAAGTAAGTCTGTTCTAAGACAGCGATCACCACAATCTTAATGTCTTAATGTTCATGTCTCTGATTCGTTAAAATCCACACTCGAGATATATATGGCATTTCGCGAATATTTTTATCAGGTTCATGGGAATATTTCTAGCTGCTAACAGGTCCTTTACATTGACAAATGAGTTTGCTCCATGGCTATTCTGCTTCTGATTTCTCCAGTGCAATTTCCAGTTGATTTATTATTCATCGCAGATATTTAAATTTACTCACTTGTTCCAGTTATTGCCATTTTAGCATAATCCTCAAATCTTCTGCTGGTTTTCCTACTAGCATTACCTTTTTATTTTTCCAATATTTATCTGCATATCATACTTTTTACCATATTTTGTAATTCATTTTCTGTTTCTGCAAGGACCACTTCGTCATCAGCAAACCTACTTAAAATTTTTAACTTTCTGTCTTTAAATGTAGATTTTCATACAACAACCTTGTCTCCCTCCTGGTCATATGATTATTTCTTTGGTTTCTTCATTTTCCACCTTCCACCATTTTTTTTCCTTTGTAAATCTGCCAAACGAGGCGCTGATCTTTTCAATACACTTCATTATTTTCATAACTATATTCCAATAAACTCGGTCAAACGCTTTCTGCCAATCATACATTCCCTTGTACTTCTCCATTAGTCTCCCTGCTAGCATTCTGACACATCCTATAGCACCGCGGGTTGATATTCCTTTCCTAAATCCAAACTGATCTCCTCCTAGGTTTTCTTCAATTCTATTTTCAGTTCTTCAACAGTCCCTTGTTATTACTCTGGTGAGATGGCAGATAATACTCATACTATAATCTTTGCACTGAGTTGCTTTGGTTTTATGGATAAGAGAACTATAAATCGTTTTTAAAAGATCCTCAGGCCATAGTCCTGAATGATAAATTTTGTTTATGTTAGTGATTTTAGAGATAGCACAAGGTACCTTAAGTGCTTAAGACGGTATATTATCACTACGCACTGCTTTGTTGCGAATTAATTATTTAATTGCCCCTGTTGTTTTATATTTTAATGTTTTATGTCTATCTACAACAATATATAAAAATAAAAAATAATTATTTCTATAAATTTCATCCAAATGAAGTAATGGTGACAGCAAATGCCTCGCCTACTTTTCTGATTTCGCCTCAACTTTATCTCTTATAGAGATATAGTCTCTCATAAAAAAAAACTTAATAATGTACAAACTTTCATATTTAATGAAGTACCGTCGGTTTTCGACCACTGGGCTACCGCTATTTCTATGAAATTCATTCTCCAATATTAATATTTCCCTTGAGATCAATCGATATTTGCCCTTACCTGACACACATAAATACATAGGAATGTATAAATTCTCAGTAAATTCCATCTTAAAACGTTTGTACAGATTTAATGGAATACAGGAGACAAAATGTTATGAACAAGACTATAATTTATTCAACGATTTATCTCTTTCTCTCTCTAAAAGTTAGACGACCTCCTACAGATAATACAATTTGAATCCACCTTTTATATTTCTATAAACCATCCTGTCTAAAAATTATGAATTCAACTTGGGAGGAAGTATCTCACCATTAAAAGCATCTATTCTCCGTAGATTTGGACTGTAGGCTTTTATGAAATTTCCTCCCATTGTTTCTATTAAGAAACATAAAATATGTAAGTAGAAACACGAAAGAAATTATTAAAATTATGAAAACAAAGATTCGTATTTTACAACTGCAGTTATATACACAACAGGTTTCTCGAAACTGCAACAGAAGCATACCCACTCATTTAAAAAATGTTGATATATTTATAACAATTCAATATAACAAATGTTGTCTGTTAATCCCAGATTGAGTAATTGTATTTTTTTTGCAAAAATTCTTAATTCTTATTATAAATAAATAAATAAACAATACTTTATTTTAGCTTTTAGGTAGGATATAACATCTTTTTACAAATTACATTTTTACAAGTGATTACAAAAAACTAAAATTAAATTAAAATACATTTTCTCAATTTAGTCCAAAAATATTTACATTCTGGGATGTTTTAATAGTTTGTGGAAGAGAACTGTATAACCGTAACCCTTCCACAAACAATGTTTTTTCTAACACATTAGTATGAAACCTCCCTATAAAATACTCGTCCCCTGTTCTTAAATTATATTATTTATCATGTCCCATCTTTTTATCAACAAACCTGAGAGAAATAAATCTGATGAATGCCCATTTCTTGATTTGGGGCCGTTCAAATATTACGTAAGCACTATTGGGGGTGGGGTCTTTGCTTTGCTTATTTTTGATGACATTGGTGGTAAGAGCTTTGCTTACTTTTGCTGACAAGGAGGAGGGGGTAAATAATTGTAATAAATCTGCCCCTTTTCTCCTAAAATAGTATTAGAAAAAAGTTAGGTTTACATAAAAGAAACAAGTGATGACCATTTACTTTTTAATGTCTTCAGAAATCGATGAAAAAAGTAGTACTCAGATTTTCCAAAATGAACACTCCAGAATTAATGATATTGATATCTAGTATCTATACTACTTAAGCAGACCATACAACATTTCTCCTTAATCAAAAATATAGTACACTGCTGCACAGCGAACCTTGTACAGAATTTCAACGCATTCCAAACCGTTTTTGAAGTGAAAACTTCTATAGCCAGGCTTTTTCCGGGCTATGAACAAAAGGTTTGTTACAATCTGATAAATAACCCTTGTGAAAATGGTAAGTTGCAATTGCGCAAGTCGGTTAATTACAGGGTTCGAACGAATCAGTTCAGCTCAATGACTACTAATATAAATGAACCTGTCTGTTTAAATTAAAAATGGGCTGCAAGATGTTTGCCAGAAAATAGTAAACAAATATTTACCGGTGCCAAACTTCTTTCTATTGTAACCAATAAGACGTAAATCTGGGCACTGTAGGCAATGACTGAATGCCGATGGTTTACAGCTTTACAGGACTTTTGTGATCAGAACGCAACAGTGCAATGCGAAACTTTTGTTTGTTTAGATTTTGTGTTGAGGTTAATGTCGAGATAATTATTATTTAAAGTGGTGTTGAAACTTGTTTGAAATTAGTGATTATCTTCTTGAAGTGTAAAAAATCAATAATGAAATGGTATTTCAGTGTTTTATATGCAGGAAAACGGCATATTCCTTTACCGAATTACCGTTCCAGCGGTAAGTGTCAAATTATAAACGTAACAATTGGTTTTACAAAAGTTCTGTAAATAAAACTACATTTTTCATGCATAAATGAATGTTTTGATAATCTAATAATATTACATGTTGAAAATTAAGCCATAAAATAGTCTTTGTACATCTTTTAATGATTTTAAACATATTTGTAATTTTTGGATTACATAGTTTATTATTTTGATACTGAACACATGAACATTTAATGTAACGAGCGGTCGCCCAGTGGTCGAAATTCGACCCTAATTCATTAAAATTATGAGTTGAATATTATTGACGTTATTTTGTCGGTATAAGATATAGAGTTGAGGTGAAATTAGTAAAGGAGGCCAGTCCTTTGCTGTCTCTATTATTTGATTTGGTTTACATTTATAGAAATAATTTACGAAATATTTTTTTATTTATGTATATAACTGTAGGATTATTTTTACATAAATATGGCAATGCAACATGTTCGATCTAATTATCGGCTGATTTTTTTTTCTAACCTAAAAGTTTCCGTTTCCGATTTTAAAAATAGAGATGACAAACAACTCAATGAAAACTCTAATATTTAATGACATTTCCATTTTCCGCTGATTAATGATTGGTTGCACGACACCTTCGGAATATTGTAAAAATTATATTGTATTAATGACAGAATTATAATCACAACAAAAAATTACAAATATTATTTTCTAAGAAATTTTAGTACTACTTGTCCGAAAAATCAATACTGATCTATAATTTACGACACTAAATATTTTCCTATTGAACTATAGGCAACTCCAAACATAGTAAAAGATGGTCATCACGTGGTCTGAAAGAGCGTTACTCAGTTACTGCCGTGTTTATCATTTGAAAACAAACCTAGTAATTTTTTGAACATTTAGGTTGTAAATTTCAAAGCCAGCAGTGTACGATTTCAAAGGTAATATGTATGTAAAAAAATTTATTTTACTCTAGAATAAATAATAACTTAACCTAATATATTCAAACAAATCTTTAAAATGTTTTTAACAGTCAGAACTTTGCAGCAATGGGACCATGTAATGTAAAATTAATTAACTATAAGATACCCACATTTCAACGTAATCGCTACAAAAGTAATGAAATGTCAAAATCAAATTTCCGGCAGATGGCTAAGCATTCAGTGTTGTCAGATCTACCTATTTATCGTGAATTTCTGCATAATTTCACAATTCTCTGTAATTTTAGTTAAACTTATATGAAAGTTACCCGACAAAAAGAAAAGGACTCTAAATTAAAAGTATACGGTTAAAATAAAGAAGATAACAGAAATAAATTGATGAGGTGCAACATAATTCTGATTTTAGTTGACAAACTGTATTTACAATGAAATGAAAGTTGCAAACTGCAATCTTGCGAGCGCCCATGTATTATAATTTGTCGTTGGTTCTATTTCAATAACATCACTATGTAGGCTAACTTAAGTGAAACGCCAAAACTTTTACTTTTACATTTAATTTAGTTTTGTCTTTCACATTGGAGTCAACCTATCTTATGATTTTCTCTAGAAGCAATATGGCGGCACTGTTTGGCATTGACAGTATGCATGTAAATAATGATTTTTTTATTATTTTATTATTTAATTATTGAACCAATATTATAAATTAATTTTAGCATTCTGTACTAAAGGTCGTCTGTAGCTACTAAACCATACAAAAATAAAGCAAATCGGTTGAGTGACAGATGAGAAAATGGTACCTAACAGTATTGTCATTGCCTATTTATATATAGATGCTGACAGGATGCCAATGTGGGAGCCGGAATATTTGTAAACAAATATATCTGTGTCTCTTTCTATTTTTGTCTCATATTTCAACCCATTTTTGATTCGGTCGTATATGAAAGTGTCAGATCCATTTACATTAGTAATCATTGGTGCAGCTGAATCGATTAGGTAACTCCTCCTTAGATGAACTGATCTAAGTGATCTCTGTTCATATTTAAATATCATTTCTCAAGCAATATGAAAGGCTCACAAACGACTTAATATACATCAGAAAATATATTTTAAAATTAGGTACTCAAAAAATATATATACAAAACGGAGTAAAAAATTATTAAGATGCTATGATTAAGTAAATTCTATAATAAATCTTTGACGATTTTTGGATGACTTATTTTTATAATATAATTTATAAAAATAAATAAATTTTATAAATTTTTTGATTGTCTGTTTTCATATAAAAACAATATAAGATATCACTTGTTTCCCGAAGGTCCTTATTGAAACCTTATCAGAAAGTCTGCTAAAAAAGAACATAAATTAAATATAAAACAGCTTCATGCGTTATTTCAAAAGTAAGAAATTGATCAAATGACACCTGGAAAACAGTTCTTAATGTTGTAGAAATGAAAAGAAAATGAAAAGCAACAGTATAAAATACCTCATGAGAATTATTATGAAATAACTACCATCAAAATTATGTAATTTATGAGGTATAAACTCAACTCAATTTATACAGGGTATTGAATTCAAACATTAAATAGTATAACTATTTTATAAATCTCGGTACATAATTTTTTTCTAAATTATTCCTTTCAATGTCAAAAGGCTGATTAAACAATTTTTGTAGGGATGTTTATACAATAATTTGTACCCCAATTTATGCCAATTCCTCTTCACGTTCACGTAAATTTGCGCTTACTATATTTTGGAGAAACTTTTAAGATGATCGACATAATATTAGAATTATCATAACAAAATAGGAATCTAATACCAATATAACAACATAGCAATGGAATGCCAAGAAATTTAATAGTTTCAGGAAAAAATCTATGAAAAATTCACATTCACGGCATATCTATAAACCAACTGAATATGAACGAAAACTAAATTTTGTTTCTGCAAAACGAACTTTTCAGATAAAACTACTGATATGAAAAACTCGTGAATCGAAAAATTAATATTTAAGTTCATGTCTCTAATTATAAATTATTTGAAAAATGTTTAACGCTCAAATGATATTTCACAACATAAAAAAACAATTCTATCACTCTACATACAAGTAGACTACTAAATTTAGGTTCAGCAAAAAATACTATGTAGAAACTTTTTCAGATGATTGGTAGATAATATAAGAAAAGTAGCGAGCACAAAACATGCAACTCGTACCAATAAAAACAATTGATAACTATTTAACAAAAGAGCGGCAGTCATTTGAGACTGAACGATGGAAGGGAAAGCTTCTTACGAATGATACTTCCCGTTTCTTGTTTCTCCTGTCTCTGTTTCTATTTCCTTGTGTTATCATTAGTAATGGTTATAAATTTGAGGAGAATTAACATAATTGCCACTATTTTGTTATGACTCAAGTATTAATCCTAATATGTAATTTAATTCTTTATTTAAATTTCTATAAGTGCCAAATAAAATTTGTTGAATTATTAACTTGTAGGTTGAAGCTAATATCCGATGAGTAGTAAATGAGGCAAAAAAAATAACAAAAGGTCTATGAAATTAATAGCATTTTTTCTGACTTTGGTTTATTAGAAAAGTAAATTTTGTGCAGGCTTTCTATATTAATTGGATGTTATATTAGTTTATTTCCTATATATTATTAATATTCTATAAAAGAAGAAACTCATAATGTATTTTACGTGGTCTCTGTTTCTTACACAGTGAACTGAATTGTATGGGTATTTCAAGCGTGTGGTGTCGGTGTCGAAACAAATGAAATCTCAAGTTATCCAATTCATTCCCTTGCTCATCTATTTTCATATGTGTAAATGTGGGCCCCCGTTAAGAAGACTTCGCTTCAAAAATTGGGCGAATTCAGGAAAAAGACACAAAAACTGAATATTTACAAAACAATCATCTTACTATAAAATATTTAAAAAAACCAAACATTTTCAAATAGTATTCACCCGTATAAAAAACCATCTTAATATAAACAGACGACTAAATGTTGATTTGAAAAACATACTACATAGAAAACTTTTCAAATGACCCTGGTAATATAAGAAATGTGACAAAACAAGAATCTTGTAGCAATAAAAACAATATAGCGATGCAATGCAAAACATTTTTTTCAGAAATAAATATTTAAAAACATCGTTTTCAAATCATATTTCAACTCCATCAAACTGAACACCAATAGAAGACTAAATTTACCTTCTGCAAAAGCATACCGTACAAACCGGTTAAGGTAATATTATTAAAACAAAATCGTAAATATATAAACAATCTAACGGTTACCAACAACCATTAGTCATTCTATGATTTCTTAATAAAATAATTGAATCATAAAACAAAACTAGATACGATTGTGACCAACATGTCCACTTTCTTTGGACTTCTTGATCTCGAGTTGTAGAATGCAATTATGCAATTTTACTGTCAAGGTAAAATGCTAACGAACACCGTTTTCTGTTGGGAATAAAGCATAAATGAATTTCATTACTCACCTGCTAGTGTTGAATAAAACGTACTGATGAGGATCAACAGAATGAGCCGTTTATCCAGTTTCATCCCGACGTGTGAAGAATTCTTGAAGATATCCATTGGTGATGGTCGTTATTTTTCTTTGTTAGCTCACTGGCAAATTGCTGAACAATGTTAATCTCCAAAAACAATAACTTCAACAATAAACTGTCACGTTAACACAAGTTTTCACTACAAACACCATTTTTCTCGTCGAGTTTGGAAAAACTCCTGGAATTAAAAAAGTTCGTTAACACCTGTGGATGACGACTGCTCTTCGGCTATCGGTAAACTCCATCAAAACTGCACACTATCGACAGTTGCAAACTGAAAACTTCGAATCACATCGTAGATAATTGCTTTAGCACCGAATTTCCACCAAAAATCAATCAACACACACGAGTTTTCCTCAAATATTTCGAAAACATTACGCCAGATACACGCTGCTTGCACACAAACCGTACGCTCACGTCGCAAATGCAAGTTTTCTGAAGTGCATATTTTGTAGTTGAAAGTTTCCGCGCATGCGTGTTCCACCACCAACAGGTAAGAGAATCAAGGCGGCCGAGAGTCTCTCGGCGGGATGGCGGTTGCGACATCTAGCGTGCAGGTAAATTAATAAGTACAAAGTGTATTATAAAGCACCTCACCTGAGAATTGCGGTGAATAAACGAGATTAGATGTAGGTTTACAGATTCTGTTGAACAAAATAAAGGATTACATTGACTATTTGCTATTTGGAACTTCGTTAGGAATTAAATGATTACGGGAGTAATAAATCTTTTGTATAAAATATTTTGTGACTATAGGAATGAATATAAGAAGTGCCTTAATAAAATAACATAAATTAAATAAAATGGCACTAAAACTTTAAAAGAGAATTTTTTAATGTCAACCTTTAATTTTTATTGCGGAATTAGAAAGGGTACAGCTTTTTGCCTAGGACGTGGTAGATAAATTTAGTTAATTTCACATAAAGAAAATTTTAAGAAAAATTATGGTAAACATATATCGAAAAAAATATACCTATATAAGTAAAATATCCGAACTGGACACGTAAGCATCCGTAGGTATGTTTTTTTTGCTGGGGAGGGGCATGGGCAGAATAGAAAAAATTCTGGATATTTCATACAACCTATGTTTATGTTTTATTACAATATATTTCCGTTAAAGGTCAACCAACTATATGCCAAACTTTACTTTAAAAATTTCGGAAAAACTAGATTAGTATCATGCAAAAAAAGTAAAAAATAATCCATGAATGGACGCCATTAACAATCTGGCATTAACCATGACTAACGATAATTCTTTTTTAATCTTCTGGCTGACATCTACAGCAAATTATTGCGTTTGATTCATTTAAATTGCTAATGGAATCACGAAGATATATTTACTTATTTTTAAATATTCCGCCAGTAATTTTATTTATTTTAGTTGATTGACAATTGAGTGGCCATCCAGATCACCAGATTTAATTCCTTTCGATTTATTCTTTTGGGAATCGCCTTGGATACAGACGAATTGTTAACGTCGCCCATTTCGAACAGTGATGTGACTTTAAATGATTCGATTTGTTTAGTTAAAGATAATTGTTCTAAAAAATTTCTTTATGCAACAATTAGTTGTGCTCTTTCTATTATTATCTTAACATGCCCTATACAAGTCAATCTCACATAAAAAACTCTAAAATAAAATTAAATTCGAAACGAGTAACATTAATTTACCTGCTACTTCACAAATGCACTGCATAATAAATACAGCGCTCAGGAATTTGTAACTGGGCGTACCGAGGGGAGGGGGCAATTATAGTTATACAGAGTGGTTAGAAACAAGAATTATATAGAAAAGCCTATTAGCGGTTGCATTTACAGAGTACTTGGAATAGAGAGCGCAGTACAATTATAGTTAAACAGGGCGGTGCAAAAAAGTATATAGGGATACATATACAGGTATAGGTATGGTGGAAATATGTGCTGGAGAAGAATTAAAGTAATACAGTGTGGTTTAAAAAATGTTAGAACAAAAATGCAACATTGTAGCTAGAATTACAATTATACAGTTACAAAGTTAGCACCGCCAATAGTTTTTTTGCACTTTTTTTATAGTAAATATTGAGCTCAAAAATCATTTTAGGTAAAAATCAAGAGCTCCTAAATAGCTCATAATTCCCATATGTTTTAATTTGAGTTTCTGCAAAATGGCAGTGCTAACTTTACTGACCTATACCTACATTTTTACTTTTGTATCGTTGATGAGATTAGTCTTACATATTAAAGAAATAGATACGAATGAATTAAAAGATCTTGCAAATAAATTAATCGAGAAGTATCTAGACAATGACTACTAATATATATTAATCGTTATTGTAGTCAGATGATTTGGAATAGACATTACGGAATGAATGTATTCATTTACAATATCAACTCAACGATTCCGTAGCGAATACGGAAGATGTACGTTCCGCACAAGAAATAGGCAAAGTATTGCATTCTCGAAATATTCGAGATGTTTATCGGAATGTAGACATTGCTCACGTATATTTTTGAGTATTACCGCTACGAATTGTTCGGGAGAAAGATTTTTTTTCACATTTAAAAGAGTTAAAACTTTTTACGCGCATGTTTGGGCGAAGATAGACTAAATGTTTTGGCATTACTGTCTATTGAAGTTCCACTAGTTCAAGAAAGGGATTACGATGACATAGTTGCTCTTTCTGCACGGTCAAAAGCCAGGAAAAATACATTTACAAATTGAGCAATACATTATTAAAGGAGAAAAATGCTTTTTTTTATTCTAAGACTTCAATAAATATTTCTTTGTATTGTTATTAAACAATTATAATTATAATAATAATTATAATTCAAAAAAATAACTCGAACTACTGGACATATGTTTCCTGAAACGGAAGGCTTTATATTGGCAATCCAAGATCAAGTAATCCCAACTAAGAACTATCTAAAGTACATCGTTAAAGACCCTTCTGTTAACAACGACAAATGCAGGTACGGTTGCCAAACATCTGAGTCTGTCCAGCATATCACAGGAGGTTGTCAAGCGTTCGCTGCAACTGAATACAAAGAACGACACGATGCTCGATGCTGTGGCTAAAATACTGCACCAGGAACTACCACTGAAACTTGAACTATCAGACTCGGTAAGTTTACCATACTATAAATACAAACCAGAATCTGTTTTAGAAAATAATACTAACTGATCGGACTGTTGCTCACAATAGACCAGATATAGTTTTGGTAGATAAAGTCGCTCGGAAAACAACTTTAATTGACAGCAATTCCTAACAACAATAATATAAATGTCAAGCAGGCTGAGAAAATAGAAAATATAGAGATTTGGAATTTCAAATAAAGACTCAGTGGGACATGAACAAACACACGAACTGTACCAATTGTTATGTGAACAACAGGAATAGTCCCAAAACATCTATTAAACAATTTGAAATACCTAGGTCTGGACGAACATCTTTACAAACAATTGCAAAAAGCCGTCCTGTTAGGGACAGCCCGGACGGTCAGGAAATTTATGGGAAACTGCCGCCACGTCTCCAACCACGAGCCTGAAAACCTGGCAAGGGCTCCCACAGAGCTAAACCCTTTTGATATCTAGGATATCTGGGGTTTAGTGAATTTTCCCCTAAAGGCACCCTTAGCGTGCCTTAGAGGGAGTGTGATGCCATACATTGCATGGTCAAGTCGGGAAAATTCAAAAAAATAAAAATTATATTTTAATAACAATTTTAAATCAGAATGTATAGAATTTTGTTGATCAAAAAGAGCGGCGTATCAATTTGAATTTTACATCGATACCTGGATGACGAAATCGTAGAAGTATCTTAAGTTAGAATGGCATAGGCTAAATAACTAAAGCAGAAGCACGTCCAATATACCCTTACTGACTTTAACCAAATAACGTCTTGTGACATTTTTGAATCCCTCAATCAACGTGAAGGTCTGTACTGCACTCAGCATCAGCTCTTTTCACTATTTTAACATATAAGAATATTCCCTTTCATGGACGTAGCGAGAAAAAAATTCGGGGTGGTAATTATTTTAGAATTTTTGATGATGGATGGATTGATTAAGTACGCAAAAGCTACCTTTCTTTTCATGTATTTCCACTATTTAAGAAATGTATAGACATATGTATAGAATAAAAAATATATTTTTGTTAATGAAATTGTTCATTCGTCAAAATTTAATCTTCAATCCCAAATTTCGTGGTGGGGGTAGGTTAAACCCCCAAACTCCCCTGGCTGGCTACGGCCTTGTTCCCTTTTTTAACAAACTTGTAAATTTTCGCCAATGATCACGTTTGCACTGATAACAAAAATTAAAAATCTAACAAGTTAAGCTATCAATAGAAGTTCATTAAAAATTTTAAGTTCGTTTTAAATGTACTTCTATTCTGTATTCTGTAATAAATTTCAATGACTTTATTGTTCAGATTTCAGATACTAAAACCACAAACCAATAAGCCTTTTCATATTAGAAAATTTTTAGTTCTCGTGCATCATTTTTTTCGAGGAGTTTTCACACCATTAGCATGTAGATATAATGTTTTTTGCCCGAAAAAATGACAGAAGTTGACGCATGCCCACTAAAAATTTTCGAATATGAAAACGACTATTATAACTTTATCCACTGTACATTAGTACGTCTGAAAATTTTTCCTTTGATTTGTGTTAATGCATTTGCTTCTGTCGAAAGCTCCACACAAATAAAATAAAATGACTGCTCGAAAATCCATATATTTAAGTTGAAAACGAATTCTATAAATATAGTTAACGATGCTTATGTTGTCTGAAATTTATACGATTCAGATGTTAAATAAGACTACCAAAACAGACGGTAATATTTTAGATATGATAGTGAGTGTCTAAGTACTTCTTGGGAAATAACACCACAGTTAAGAAAATTGCTGTATATTCCAAACGTTTCGGGGTCTAGGTCAGACCCCGTTGTCAATGTTTAAGAAACTTCAATCAAAAAGGCATAATTCTAAGATGTAAATTAGAATATGTGACAATACGTATTATTTGATTTCTGACGTAACTAAGAGATTTTATTTGTAATATACAGGGTAGCTCAGAAACTTCTAAAGATCATATAATCATAAAGTTCCTTTTAAAGTGCATTCGCCAAAAATGCGACCAAAGAATTTGTTGATTCAGTGATCCCATTAAAACCATAAGGGAAATCCTAGGAAAAACCTTATGAGCTATCCCGATATTAGGTTATTCACAAGGACATGACCATTACCAATTTCTTCCTTAATCATCGACAACCAGGAACGACTGAATTCTACGGAGGTAGTAGCGATACAATCGTTTTCATTTAACAAAATTAAAGCAGACTCTTTTAGTTTTCTTGTGGTGTTGTGTTCTTCTTTGTGTAATATAACTGAATTTTGAAACTGTATTTTATGCACAAGGTCCCAAGCATGTTCACAAATTTTGGATTTTTCAAATTGTCGTTTTTTTATGTAATTTTTGTGTTCGTTTATTCAAATATTTAGAGGTCTAGAGGTTCTTCCAATATAGAATTTATTACATTCACAAGGGATTTATAAATGCAATTTTTGTATTTTGAGATGTGTTATTTGGTTTGGTTTTTGATATAATTGATTTTAGTGTATTTCTTGTTTTAAATGATGTTTTGATATTATATCTGTTTCCCACTCTTTTTAGTCTTTCTGATAGACCCTGTATGTATGGAATAGTTATTGTATTAATGTGATTATCTTGGGAGTAAGCTTCTTATAAAAGTCCTCTAAGTCCCTAAACGCTTTGGTTACTGCAGTCCCATGGCTGATTTCTAGTTGTTTCCTGAATGATTTTTGTAAAAGAACGATTAGAACAAGATTCTTTACTAAATCAACGTACTCAATTGTCCATTAATACAATAATGGAACTACTAACATTTTGTGCAAAGACAAAATATTTTCAACTTAATGATGACTTCTACCAACAAGATTTTGGCATGGCAGTGGGTTCCTGTCTGTCTCCTGCTTTAAGCAACATTTTTATGGAAAATTTTGAAGAACAAACAATTTTCTCAAAACAGATTAAACCTTTGGTTTGGTGGCGTTATGTTGATGACATATTCGTTATTTGGGAACATAATCTTGAGGATTTACATGCATTACTTAACGACATAAACAGCACAGAACCAACTATTCAGTTTACACTAGAGCTTGAACAGAATAACAAATTACCATTCTTAGACATTTTAATTACCAAAACACAATCGACATTTGAAACAGAAGTTTACAGAAAACCGACTCATACTAACAGGTATCTCAACTTTAACTCTAATCATCCAAATTCAATAAAAAGAGGTATCATCAAATCTCTATATGACAGAGCAAAAACCAACTGTTCTAACATCAATAAATTCAATGAAAAAAAAAACGTTTATAAAAAATGTACTTTCTGCCAATCATTACCCCAATAAATTTATTAATAACGTGTTAAAGAAAATCGAATACCAAACAATCCCTAACAACCAACATCAAACTTCACCAAGCAATACTTACTCCCAAGATAATCACATTAACACAATAACTATACCATACAGATATCATATCAAAACATCATTTAAAACAAGAAATACACTAAAATCAATTATATCAAAAACCAAACCAAATAACACATCTCAAAATACAAAAAATTGCATTTATAAAATCCCTTGTGAATGTAATAAATTCTATATTGGAGAAACCTCTAGACCTCTAAATGTTCGAAAAAACGAACACAAAAATTACATAAAAAACGACAATTTGAAAAATCCAAAATTTGTGAACATGCTTGGGACCTTGGTCATAAAATACAGTTTCAAAATTCAATTATATCACACAAAGAAGAAAACAATACCAAAAGAAAACTAAGAGTCTGCTTTAATTTTGTTATATGAAAACGATTGTATGGCTACTACCTCCATAGAATTCAGTCGTTCCTGATTGCCGATGATTAAGGAAGAAATTGCCAATGGTCATGTCCTTGTGAACAACCCAATATCGGGGTAGTTCATAAGGTTTTTCCTAGGTTTTCCCTTATGGTTTTAATAGGATCACTGAATCAACAAAATTCTTTGGTCGCATTTTTAGCGAATGCACTATCTTATAACAAAGTCGCACGTAGCAGCGCCACATGAAATTCTTAAGATCTCCCTTTCAAATTTATGATTATACGATCTTTAGAAGTTTCTGTGCTACCGTGTATATTACAAATAAAATCTCTTAGTTACGTCAGAAATCAAATAATACATATTGTCAAATGTTTTAATTTACATCTTAGAATTGTGCCTTTTTTATCCAAGTTTCTTAAACATTGACAACGGGTGAAAAATATGCCACAAATATCATTCAGGAAATAACGATAGTGAGGTCCCACGCAGGTCTTATTTTACTTTGTCATTATTATATTAGTCATTTCAGTTTAATAATAAAATCCTAACAAAAGAACATTTATTTATCTTATTTATTACGTTATTACTAATTTTAATGTCGTTAAAAAAATCTGCTATGCTAAATCATATTTTAAAACTTTTCTTTAAATGGACTAACTAATAAAAAAGAACTACTACAGAATATTTTATTTTTCTCGACCCAACATACTAAATTTTGAAGAAATGCCCCTGATCTGTGTGCTTCTCCTAACTTAGGAGCATGCTGAACCCCCAAAAGAATTTGGGACGGCGGATAGGGGGGTATTTACGGGCGGGTATGGGAGTATTTTAAAAGGTGCGTACCTACACATATTCATATTTTTCTTGTCCCCGCAAAGAATATGATGAACAATGCTGAAGATACGCCCCTGAGTAGCAATTGTCTTTCCCAATGAATAGCTGCCCCCCTCAGAATTTAAAGATGGAAACATAGAGCTTGTACTTTTGGAGGTAGCCCACAATGCGTAAATATCGTCCCAAGACTAGAAAGAGGGGACAATAGAGAACACAAGAGGCTATTTCACTCGAGCTGCATCCAATAATCTATGTGCAGTATGTAGTTCATTGGCTGCACTTCCCAATCGAGTGAAATAACCTCTTGCTCTCTCTCTATTTTTTTCTACATCATACTAATAATTTATATAAATTTCTTATTAAGACCAGGTTTTAATTTCATATTAGAGCATACACATTCTGGAGGTAGCCTGCAATGCACAAACAAGGATAGAAACAGAAGGCAATAGAGAGAGCAACAGGCTATTTCACTCGATTGATAGATGCAGCCAATAAGCTCATTGGATGCAGCTCCCAATCGAGTGAAATAGCCTCTTACCGTATCTATTGCCCTCTCTTCCTAGTCTTCACGATATTTATGAACTGCAAGCTATCTCTAGGAAGTAGATGCTCTAAGAATTTAATTTACTGAATTACTGATCATTGGGTGCATTCAGGGAAATGTAGCGATGCAGCGCTTTGTTAAAGCGGTGTACTAAAGAGTGTCTGCTTTACCCACAACGCTGCATCGCTTTAATAAAGCAGTGAAGCATATAAATTCTTCGCTTTACCGCTTGATAACTAAATCAGCTGTCAAATTCTGTGTTGATATTACGCAAAAGTGTCGCCAACAAGTAAACATAACTAGTGAAAATAACTAGAAACAAAAGTTTTCATTCAGCGGAAGCAAAGCGCTGTAGCGCTTCAGCGCTTTAATGCTATAATTCCCTGAATGCACCCATTAAAGCATCTATATTGTTAGACATCTTAAGTTTGCAGGTAAAAATTCAATTGTTTTCAGAAGAAGAAGAGTCTAACTGTCAAGAACTGCCATCTAACAACAACTTTGTGAATCAATTCTTTCTTTTTGCCGTGTTTAGTGAACTCGGATAGTTCTGAAAAACACAAAATAAATCGCAGGTAATTTCAAAAATGAAGACTGATCGAGTTTTCAACTTCACATTTAACCAAATTTTAAGTTTCATATTTTTCGTAACAAACCATATTTACTTGAAAATTCTGAAACTTAGGTTAATACAAAAGTAAACATTTTCAACTTGTAATTAGTGGGTCCTTATTTTTTAATCTTCAGTCATCTATATTTTTAACTTTCGAAAGTTTCCTGATTCTTATTTACACTGTATAAGTTTTAATTATGTTTTAAATTTTATTTTTTATAATTTGACATAACCTTAAAAATATGTTTTGTTATAACTTGTGTTTTGAATTTCAGACATGGTGCGAATGAACGTATTGAGCGATGCTCTTAAATCCATAAACAATGCCGAGAAACGAGGAAAGAGACAGGTTCTCATTAGGCCTTGCTCGAAAGTAATTGTTAAATTTTTAACAGTAATGATGAAACATGGATATATTGGGGAATTCGAAATCGTTGACGATCATAGGAGCGGAAAAATCGTAGTGAATTTAACAGGACGTTTAAACAAATGTGGAGTTATTTCACCTAGGTTTGATGTACCAATTACACATATTGAGAAATGGACAAATAATTTGTTGCCCTCAAGACAGTTTGGGTAAGTTAAAAAAATGTATGTTTTGATTATAAGTCAATTATAATTTGATTTTTATTATATCAAATATGTCATTTATATTTATTTTTCTAAGATTTAACACATTTTAAATGTTTGATATCCATTGACATTCATTAAATTGAGACCAATTATTTTGTACAGTAAAAAATGTTAACATTTCATTAAGTCTCAAAATTTCATGTTTATATTTTAAGAGAAATTCTCCATAAACATTTATATTAGCTGGAAAGCTTTGGTCAAGTGTGTATTCTTTCTGTTATTTGAACTGGACTTATTTAAATCTACTGATTAATATGATAAAACTGAAGTTTTGTTTGTGTTTAAAATAGTTAGTAAATTATTCATATTTAGAATTAGTTCATTGAAATGCTGAACTTTTGTGACATGAATATATTGAGCAAATACTAATTCCTTAATATTTGCTTCAATTTTTAACTGAAGTGTATGTGACTGTATTATTATAAAAAAATTATATCAAATTTGATTTGAACTAGATGTGATGTTATGCAATTTGCAGCAATCTACAGGGTATAATTGTTCATAAATGGTTTGAACAAAACACATTGTAGTGGTCTTGGTTAATACCAATCACATCATAAATGAGCCATTGTTATGTCATTGTATTAAATATCTTCAACTGGTAGTAACCCAAAGCAGTAGTTCTTTTTGATTCTCTTTCTTAAATGACATTTTAAGTTATGTATTTACTATTATACATATGCATATAACAATCAGTTTTGTTCACTTTTTTCAAAAATCACTTAACTTCCACTAAAAAACCACATGAACAAGAAATTTATTGTTATGTATAAAATTTTAAATAAACAAAACCATTTAACATTTTTTAGATGTCTGGTTGAAACAAATTGCATTTTAGAGAATCAGTTTTGATTCTACCTTCAGTGTTGCAAAGAGAAATGTCAAAGTACAACCATTGTCAACCAAGGGTTGAGCTAAAGTTATAACTGGTAGATCACTGCAATTCTGCTATTTTTTTCAGAATGGAAATTACACATATTTTAGCTGTTTTAGTAACTTCCTAAAAAATATGCAACATATTAAAGTTTAATAGTTGTTTAAATTAATAAGACTGATAAAAGTAATGTTGTTTTAGCATATTTTTTGTAATAACTACTATGCTTAAGCTATGCTACCAAATATGTTTCAAGATCTAAATTGTACTACTTGGTTATTTAAAATGTTTGTTTCACAGTAATTGATTGAAAAGACCTTTTTGTTATAGTGTGGTAGTTAATTAAGTATCACCTAATGTTCATACAATGAAAATGATTTGTAATTTTCAAAAAAAAGTTGTGTACAAACCAACTCGTAACTCATTTTATTATTTTTAGATATGTTGTACTGACAACAAGTGGAGGTATTATGGACCATGAAGAAGCTAGGAGAAAACATTTGGGAGGCAAAATTCTTGGATTTTTCTTCTAATGTAAAGTTATTTAATAAATATCATTGATAAAACTTTGTTTTTATATTGATAAGACTTGTATTAAACTGTTTTTTAATATTATTGATTTTCACTTGGTTTTTTAGTCTACCAAGAAAGAATGACATCTGAAAATTGTAATTAATTTGGGAAATGTAATTTGCCCAAGTTTAACATAATTGTGACAAATTACCAAAAAAAGAGAGCATTATTAAAATACCAATAAATAAATTGCATAGCCTGAGACAAGAGAAAAAAAAATCTCAATTTATTTGTATATAGTACAATATGTGTCTGTTTATAACTGATGATTGTTTCAGTTAGTTAATTAATTTTTGAAAGATTATTTAAAAACAACAAACACTTGATTACATTTTCACTTTTTTATTTCTTTTAATTTGACATATGTTTCATCAAGTCAGGCTTCATCAGAAATTGGAAATACAATAATTGCTAAATTTATATTTCTTACAAAGAAACTACAGATAAGGTAATACAATAATTAAAAGTCTTAATTCTGGGGAATTTCTGAAGAAGTGGGCAGAGTGTATGTCAGGTAAATTATACATTTATGAAACATTCTTGACAACAGATGGTAATAAGATATATTTAGAAATGGATGTTGAGATTAAGTAAGATGAATTGGTATCAGTCTTAAAGGGTGGATCATAGTAACTATGGGCAACCCTGTAAGTCCCTTTCTATGTGAAATATTCATGTGACAATTTAGAAATGCTAATTTTCAAATTATAACAAAATCTTGTATTGGTACTGATATGTCAATGTCATTGCATGTTTTACAGGTACACATAAACAATAAATTACAGTTATTGTACACTTAAACTAAATATATCCCAACATAAAATTCACACTTGAAACAGAAAACACTAAATTTCCTAGAACTAACCACTAACTAAAGCACACATTATCCATTTATCTTAAACCATCACACTCTGACCTTAGCATCCACAATTTTTCACACCACCCCATACAAAACAAACTGCATATCATTGTATGTAACACAGACTTGTGACAATACCACTTAACAAAACTGACTTTGATAAGGAACTTGAAAGAATCCAACTCATGGCTGTCAATGATTAAACTTATTAAACAGAAAATTAATTAATTGCTATAAAAGAAGTCTATCCCACTGACCTCAATCCAATACCTAAATTATAACACTCTCACATTCAGTGGAACCCCCGTACAAAAAATTTCCCAATTTTTACAGAACAGGAACATATATGCAGCCTTCACAACAATATCTAGACATAAAAAATAACAGACTGACAAAAATTCTAACTCAGGTGTCTATAGGTTGATTTGTGAGTTGCCCTAATTTCGACATGGGTCATAGTGGAAGATCTTTGAATTAAAGATGGCGCGAACACACTAAAGCTTTTGAAAATCAACAACAAAATCTACATTTGCTGACCACTTATTAGAAGAAAACCATATATCTCAAAATACATTTGAAATTTTACATTTACAAAAGTAAAAAATTATATCTTCTTGAATCCCCTGAAATCAACAAATACAAAAATTCTGCGAATCTGTTAAACCACCAAGCTGATAACAATGCATCTTCCTTACTTAATCTCAACATCTATTTCTAACTAAATAATATATTATTAACATCTGTTGTCAACACTGTTTCCTTAATGTGTAATTTACCTGATATACACCCTGCTCACTTTTCCGGAAATTCCCCAGAATTAAGACCTTTAATTATTTTATTACCTTATTGGTAGTTTCTTTGTAAGAAATATAGATTTAGCATTCATTGAATTTCCAATTTCTGATGAAGCCAGACTTGGCGAAACATATTTGATCAAGTGTTATTTTTAGGTAATCTGTTTATAACCTCGTTTGGTGTCTAGGGCCTGAGGTTGTTTAGAGAAGAGCTTCTAGTTGGATGGGGAATTCATACTAAATTTTAGCAGAGTAGATAAGGGTCTTCTATATAATTTAGGAGAATGTATTTTCTGATCTGTCTTATTAAAAATGTGAGCCTGAAGTTTAAATACCTAAAAGCTCTTGGTTATAAGATCTCTCTGTGCTCCTGATGGGCTTTGCGGATCTACTAAAGCTAGAATTGTATTATTATATACTCTGTGGGTTCAATTAAAATTTAAAAACTAATATTTACTCTCACTTTCTATAAACTTTTATTTACATGAAATATACACAACAGCTGATTCGAATATCACAAATATAATACAACATAAGCTCTTTTAAAACCCGCTCGAATTCTCTCGTACAATCCATAATCAATTCTACAGTTGCCAAGCTATTTCGAGATTTTTTTTGTCCTAACAGCGATCGATGTCGTACTGGAATGAAACCAGGGCCGGCTTAGGTAAATTTCGTTACACCGCACCCCCTTTAATTCTGATCGTCCCGGTCAGAAACATCCTTTCCATGGTAGAGAGCGAGTCTATCTAAATGGACCACCTTCAACTTAGCCCTGGGGTTTCGACGGATCCGGTAGACGACGTCATTAAGCCTCTTGACCACCTCGTATGGACCATCCCAGGCGGGTGTAAGCTTTGGAGATTTACCCTTGCTCCGTTGGGGGTTGTATAGCCAGACTTTGTCCCTCTTTTGGAACCCGACTGAATTGGCCTTGAGGTCGTATCGCATCTTCATCCGGTCACTGGTGGCCAACATCTGCATTCGGGCTAATTCGTGTATTGCTAGCATGTTGTCCGGAGCTGGTCGGCATAATCGTCGATGTCTTGGCAAGGTTCTTCGGGGGAGCCAAATGCCAAATCGCAGGGTAATCGCAGCTCTTTTCCGAATAGGACCCTGGCTGGAGTCAGGCCTGTAATATTATGTATGGCTGAGCGATATGCCAACAGGAATAGGGGAATATGCTCATCCCCATCACGCTGGTTATTGCTGACGATCTTGGATAGGTGTTGTTCCAAGGTCCTGTTGAATCTTTCCACCATTCCGTCTGACTGTGGGTGCAATGGTGTGTTTCTCGTTTTCCTGATCCCCAACACCGTGCAGACCTGGAATACATTCGATTCGAAGTTACGCCCCTGGTCTGAATGTAATTCCATCGGGACGCCAAACCTGCTGAATAGTTGTTCTAATAGCACCATCGCTACCGCGGTTGCCTCTTGGTTGGGCATCGCATACACCTCAGGTCATTTGCTGAAGTAATCCATTGCGACCAGAATGTATTTGTTCCCCCTCTCAGACTCGGGAAACGGACCGGCGACATCGATGGCAATTCTCTCAAATGGGACGCCCACATTGTACTGCTGCACAGGTGTCATATTTCCGGCACCAAGCTCTGACGTCTTCAAAGTAATTTACCCAGTAGTATCGCTGGAGAACATTGTGTAGGGTTTTGTTCATGCCCAGATGGCCCCCGGTAATCCCATCATGTACTTCGGTCAGGATGGCTGGTACCTTTTTCTTAGGAACCACCAGTTGGGACTTGGTTTCTCGGTCATCAGTGCTTTCCCAAACTCGCTTGAGCATTCCATTCTCTGAGTCCCATTGAGCACAAAACGATTTCAACACGCCCGAGTATCTAGCTACCTCGTCCCATCGTGGCCTGGGTGCCCCTCTCGCTTTGAGTGACAAGATTGGTTCGATGTCTGGATCAGTCATTTGGTGTTGGATGCACTGGATACCCTCTCGCTGTTCCGTCTTCAGACAATGTCCGCATTCTGCTCTACAGGGTCTTCTGGATAGGGCATCGGCATTATTGTGCAAACGGCCGGCACGATGTTCCACCTTGAAATCGTATTGCTGTAATTTCTCCATCCACCTGGCCAGTTGTCCTTCCGATATCTTCATGTCCAGCAGCCATTTGAGGGCGGCATGATCTGTTCGGATTAAGAAATGACGACCATAGAGGTATTTGTGGAAATCGTCTAGAGCCCTTATTATTGCAAGAAGTTCTTTTCTGGTGACGCAATAATTTCTTTCCGGTTTCGAGAATCCGCGGCTGTAGTACTCGATCACCCTCTCTTCACCATCTTGCACCTGGGATAGGACTGCCCCCAAACCTGTGTTGCTGGCGTCGCTGTCTAAAATGAACTTGCCGGACTGTGTAGGAAAGGCTAGGATTGGGCTGGAACAGAGTGCTGCCTTCAGTTGTCTGAATGATGTTTCGCAATCCTGATTCCAACGGAAGGTCTCTTTCTCAGTGATCTGCCGATGTAGAGGCAAGGCAATGGTGGCAAATCCCTCAACAAATCGCCTGTAGTAGGATCAGAGGCCCAAGAAGCTTAGGAGTTTATGCTTGTCTCTTGGGAATGGCCAATCACGGATGGCTTCTATCTTGTCCTCGTTAGTGCGGATTCCTGTCTCGGAAACGACGTGGCCCAAAAATTCTACTTCTTTTTGGAACAAGGAACACTTCTTCGGGTTGAGTCTCAGGTTGGCGTTATTAATTCTCGAGAATACTTCGCCCAGCTGATGGTCGTCGAATGTCTGACCCATGACCAGAATGTCGTAGAGGTATACTAAGCACGTCCTCCATGTTAACCCGCTCAGTACGTACTCCATTAGCCTCTCAAATGTAGCGGGTGCATTACATAACCCAAAGGGCATGACCGTGAACTGAAACAGCCCTTTGCTGGTGGAGAACGCTGTCTTCTCTCCGTCGTTTGCGTGTAGACCAACCTGCCAATATCTACTCTTTAGGTCTAGTGTGGAGAACCAATGGGAGCCTGCTAGTGTGATCAGAGTGTCATCAATTCGGGGTAGTGGATAGCTGTCTTTCTTGGTAACGTCATTCAGCTTTCTGTAATCCATGCAAAATCGGGTGGTTCCATCCTTCTTTTTAACTAGTACGACGGGAGCGGACCATGGGCTGATGGATGGCTCAATAACTCCATTTTGTAACATCGATGTTTTCCTCGGCTGCCTGTTGTTGCCCCAAAGGTAGTCGCCTAGGTGGTATTCTGATGGGTTCAGCCTTCCCGGTATCTATTCGGTGCTGGATGATGTTGGTGCGATCGGTGGTTCCATCTCGTCGGTTAAAAATTTGCCAGTGCTTTGTGATAAATTGCTTGACTTTCTTCTGTTCCTCTGGTGTCAGGTGTGTCAAATGGTCAGCAAACTGTTGTAGGAACTCTTTACTGGGCCCTGTCTCCGTCACCGATGTTTGGTACCCTTCTTCGCAATTGATGATGGTCTCGACTGGCTCGAAACAAGCTATGTCTTGACCAGTGGCAATTCTGATGTCGTTGTTGTACAAATTCAGGACTCGAATTGGTATATCTCGTCCGGTTTTAACTATAGCCCGTCCAACTAAGTAGTCATGAGCTGAGTGTACGGATTTCAACGCAGCTCCCAGGATTGCTGTCTAAATGCCCATGAATAATCTGTTCAGTTCGACCGGGAATTCTGGCTGAGGATTTTGCTACAATTTTTATGGAGGTCGCTGAGCTGTTGGCGGGCCATGTCAATACAAATTCTTCATTTAGGAACAGAAGAACATCATATCTCGGGTCGAACATAAATCCATGCTGGCTGATTAGGTCTATATCCAATATAAAATCATCCTCAATATTCGCTACCAGGACCCTATGCCGGATCATGTTGTCCCCTATCTGTAGTCCACAATGGTAACATGCTCTTCTAGTACCTATTATCTGTGACTCTGCTAATAGTTTGTTCATATCAGCCAACAGTGCTTGAAATGGTGACTCTGGCTCTTCCTGGTTGAAGGAACCTGCTCGGACCCTCGGCTTGGACATGTTCATGACGGCCTCTACTTCTAACGCTCGTAGTAAAGCTTCATAACTTATCTTGACGCCACTTAGTCTTAGATTTCGTTGTAGTTCCACGTCTCTGATACCATTTATGAAACTCAGTGTGGCCAATTGATCTTTGGTTTCCTCTGGCAGGTCTGGGTAGGACAAGTGCACTAAATGTCTAACCTCGGCTTCGAATTCTTGAAGGCTCTCTCCGGATTTTTGCATTTTTCCACTTAGTTGCACCTGGTATACTTGGCTTATTTTGTCCAGGATGGCGATGATCTTGTCAAAATTGCCTTGTTCATCGATTGGGATGCTTTGGAGGAGTTCTAAAGCCGGACCTCTTAAGGAAATTACAAGAGAGGTAGATTTTTCTTGGTTATCCCATCCATTAGCTGTAGCACTGCTTCAAATTGCCGTTTATACATGGGCCAAGATGAACTGCCATCAAATGTGGGTGGTTTGCTAACAGAACCTTTGGTACTCATGGTATTCTGGTATTTTCCTCGCTGTAAGTACTGCTGCATTTTTTAAATTTCTGTTTCTACCTTGTTTTGGATGGCACTGATTTTATCTTGAACTGTGTTTTGAATAGAACTGATTTCAAATTTTACCTGGCTTTGGATAGAATGGAGGTCATCTACTTTGGTTTCAAGAGTATCCACAGTATTTTTTATGGTCTTAATGTCATCATTTATCTCTTTTATGTCTGACTCAACTATTTGCACTCTTTCATTAACTGTTTCATTAACTCGTGCTACTATTTGCATTAATTGTTTAAATTGCAGTTGTTTTTTCTTCAAATATTTTAAAATCATTTTGTCTCTGTTCATATAATTTAAATTCATTTTGTCTGTGGAATTCAAATTTCGATAATAATCCCTCAATTATTTTGTTGTTCACTTTTCATCGTAGTGACAAGATCTTTTATTTTACGTTTTTCATCAAAAGATTTTACTAACCGTTGTTGAATCTTCTTGATGTTGTTTCTCCTTATTGTCACGTTTTTCCAGAATATGGGCTATTTTTTCGTTTAGTACCCCCGTACCCTGCTTGACTATTTTTTTGGGAGTTTCGTCTGTTTTTTCCATATATTCTCCGTGGGTTCAATTAAAATTTAAAAACTAATATTTACTCTCACTTTCTAGAAACTTTTATTTACATGAAATGTACACAACAGCTGATTCGAATATCCCAAATATAATACAACATAAGCTCTTCGCCGCACCAACTGCCGCGATGATGGGCTCTCCTTTTAAAACCCGCATCGAATCCTCTTGTACAATCCATTATCAAATCTACAGTTGCCGAGCTATTTGAGAGATGAGATTAATTTTTTTGTCCTTACAGCGATCGATGTCGTACTGGAAAGAAACCAGGGCCGGCTTAGGTAAATTTCGTTACAGTATCATATTTTGCTGGTGCTGAAATTTACTTTCATACAAAAGCATCTGTATTATTTATATATAGCATATATTTTAAAATATGTATGACAACAGGTGTAAATAAATTACTAGATTAATTTTGCATGGAGTTGTAAAACTTATTCTTGTTCATTTCCTCATAATTAATGAAAAGAGGAACATTACTTCATCTCTCTTTAGGTTGGATAATTATCAAACATCTTGAATTTTCTCTTCACCAACTAATGTTAGGGATTATTAAATGACAACACATGCAGAGTAATTGTCTATTTTCCTAAAGTATAACAACATTTGAAGCACATGTAACCTAATATTTACAAATTTGATGACAGAATTTCGATAAAATGTTGAGAATTCTCAGTAAACAATATGAAAAAACTGTTATATCTACTCTAAATGTCTAACAAATATAATAAAAAGCTATACAATAAAAGGACTAGATAATTCTACATATTGTACTAAAATATACCAGAAACATACAATTCTGGTCCATCAACCATATTATAACAAGGTATATACAGTCTTATTCAATTATTGTGATTACTATTATGTTTTTGACCAAACGTTATTTACTTGTAAAACAAATGACTGATAAAAAATTGTATCAATTCAAATAAACATTTCAACAAATCTGTTTATCAAAATCTGAAAATTTCACCTATTTGACAGTTAAAATGCAACACTTCTATATATTGTGACATTTAGCTAAATAAAGGTATTAAATGTTTTAAATTCTAATCTTTCATTTTTTTAATTTGACATTCCTACCAAATGAAAATATTGGAGAGAAAAAAAGTGTATTTTACTTTTAGATTAGCATTTGGTAAAATTTCCCATATTGGTGTGAATCTAGTATGAATAATTAGTTAATAGTGTGATTGTTAGTTGTTAAAAAATGTCATTTCATCCAGTTTTGAGTTTTGTATAATTGATTCCATCAATTAAAATCAAATTGTGAATTTTACCAACAGTTCATGTTGACCATGATACACTTACTTAACCTCTTTTAGAATAATATTAATCCCGATTATCAATCAATCGTTTTTACAGAACTCAGGACAGTTGTTTCTGCAATTTTGTCTTCAAATTTTTCATAAATATACTGAAAATTTTACATTTCATTTTGAAAATGAATTTGGGTGTTTTTCAAAGTGCGAACTTCTCGCTGAATATGATAGTTGATGGCAGTAGTTAATTTTTTGTAGAATAATTTTGTTAATTTTTAACATTGAAGGGTTATGTTTGGCTACAGCCATTTTAAATTGAAATAAAAATTGCATAGGCAATATGTGACTATTAACATTTATAACTATTAACTGCTAGAAAATTTATGGGGAATTAAATAATTATGTACTGATGTATGTCTGTACGCATAGTTGGAACCAAAACCTCAAATAACATTTATCCACCCTTATGCCAGAGATGTTTACTAGAAATATCTCGAAATTGTCCTTAGAGTAATTATTTAAAACATAAGAGCAAACTTGGGCAACTTGTTTTTATAGATTATAATACCTACTGAACCCAACAGCACAAGATATGTTGAAATAACGATTGGATAGGCCAACAAACTCAATCGATATGAATCCACTTAGTATATGTGGAATAAGAGGGGTAGTGCAGTGATCAGAAGACAAAACCTATTCATAACACATCTGGAAGTGATTTTAAGGATTGTTCAAAAACAAATTGACAAGTTATTTATTTCAATGGGCAATGTGCTGTTTCACTATAAATCAGGCTTTAGTGAGTATTACATTTGGTATATGTTGAGTGCATTATATAAATAATTTTAATTATTGATACTAGGTTCTATTTGTTTTTTTTTTCATTATCAAATTGAAGTGAAGCATTATAATAGTGTCATAAATATGAAAAATTATACTCAAGCAACGGGCAAAGGTTTTGATTATATATACAATATATAACTCATTTAATTGCCAATAGCTGTTCGGATAATGAAAACAATGCGTAATATTTAACAAAAGCAAATTAAGTACATTTGATTTTTTGTGCATAATGAAAGTTTTTCAAATTATGAGACAATTTTCCAAAATTTCTTCCGGTACTGTACACCAACTTTTGGTTACTGTTTTGTTTTCATAATGATAAGTACATACTCAATGTGGGTGGTTTTTAGTAAGATATTTTTAAATGGTTTACTCTGTTATGCCAATGATGGGTTTTAATTTTTAAATGTAACAAAAACAAAATATTAATGAACTAGTAGAACACTAAATTATGAGCCCTATTCAACTATTTGAATATGTCTGTTTTTTTAAAACAAGTTTTATTATGTATCCCATAATTCTCTTCGTTTTTTTACTTGTTTTTTTTTTTAATTTGCTGAACTGTTCAGTTCTTTTATATCAAGAACAGAACAAAAATGTTTCTAACCTGAGTTTATCAATCTTTTTTTTAATTTATCTCAAATCCAATATAGAAGCCGTAAAAATAAAAGTAACAAAAATATTTTGACTACACCATTCACCACCAAAAGTGTTCAAACTCATCTATGAAGTTATTCAAATATAAATTATTTTGTATCTGCTGAATATTGAACAAAACACATTTTTTATTGACTTTCTGAAATGTAAATTGTGAAAAAACCGACTAACAAAAAATTCACTTGAATAAACCATATTCTGAAAACTATAAGAAGTATAAACATGAGTATTGATAAGAAGTGACAGATTAGATTACATTAGGGTGAAGCTTAAAGGTGTATCTGTAAACAATTGAAGCTTAGATTTTTTTGGCAAAAAAATATGTTGAACAAGATGAATGTCTTTGGTGTTACTAAAAACAATTTGAAATATCTTTGTCCAAAATTCATAAAAGTTGACGCGAAATTAGGTACATATATAGATAATTTATTAAGTGTGTTCTTGTGTGTTATAGAGGTCAAAATATACTGACTTCAATTACAAACAGGTGAAGACATAATATTGCTGTTAAATTTCAACTGATTTTCAACCACCCTAGATTTAGTTTTCATGGATTTCCCCCAATTTTGTGAAAACATCTTCTCTAAAATACAAGAACTGCCATTGGTAATGATGTTTTCCTGTAATAATGCGTTTAAAAAATATCAAATCGACAAAGACAAAAACATATATGTAATAACTATACAAATTGCTACAGACTAATATACAAATGACTGAAAACTTGGTCGCTAAGATCTCTTCTAATCCATCTATCTCGCTTTGTCGGTCGTTTGTAGCACTTTCGCTACCAAAATTCCCAGGGCCGTTACAGCGGCTATACTCAGTCCTGCCTTCCACCACACCGTAGAGTCGGCGGTTAGGACGCCGAAATCTCTAAAATTCCTACAAATTATACGATTAATTAATTTCAAAAGCAAAAAACATCTTTTTATGTCACATATGCATGCTTCGATGATGTACATGCGTAAAAATGAACATAGGGTTATGCAAAACAAATGAAATATTAAAAAGTGAAATTTCTTTTTTAGTTAAAGTAAAATAATTGCAAACGCAGTTGGTAATTTTGGATTATAATAACTTGAATAACAATATATCAAAATATACTCATTAAACATTTGTCATTTTCGGAAACAAAAAAAATTAATCCTTTTTTTATATATAATTTTTTCGTATAAAACGGTTAGTTTCCATTATAATGGGCAGACCAGGAGGGGGCAGACTGAATATCAGGAGTGTATTACCAGTAGTCACAAAGGAAAGTTGTTATTTGCGCAAACGCAATAAATTTGAGACAAATAGCTTTCTGTGTGCGAAAACCGCGATTCAGAGACCATTTTCTTACTCGGAAATTTATCAAAATGTTAGACAAGATTGGTGGAGTGTAAATTGGGCTAATCCTCACGAATCAAACCTATGCATTCGTAAGCACGAAAATTCTTTAAAAAATCATATATTATGGTTATATAGAATTTTACAGAAAGACTTACAAAATCCGATTGGTGCAAGAATTAAAACCCCAGGATTTCAACACTGAACAAAATGTTTTCTGACGAGACACTTCCACATTCCTCTTAAGTCAGTACATCGGCTGAGGTGTCTAAGGAATATAATCGGTACGCATTTTTGCGAAAACGAAAGAGGTCGCGCAATTACAGTCTCACTGTGTTACCTGCAAAACTATTTGTGTTGTAACCAAAGAACACGGTCCCAGCAGGATATAACACCAGCACACATGTCCAGTGCGTTTTATACTGAGAGTTCATTATTTTTCAAATTATTGTTATCCAGAAAAGCCATCTTAGAATGTACATGCCAAGTAGTCCTACCAAATTTTGCTGTTCGTTTAAATCAATACTGTGAAGGTGATGGATTTCATTTTGATGGCATTATTTTTAATAAATAACTTCCTGAACTGTATACTTGAATAATAAAAAAATTATCGAAATACGGCCAATCAATCTCTTTCTTACATTGATATAAAAAATATAAAGTTTCTTATGGAACATATGTTACATGTTTAAACAGTGTCTTAGTTGATAACACCATGTGTTCAAACGTTATTTAATCAAATTGTTGTAGCTAAAACGTTTTTAATGAACAAAACCTGTGACTAAAGTAATCAAAAAATATAACAGTATCAAAAAAAAAGTGACGGACCATTGTCTTCCTTAAAAATCGCGGAATACCTGTTTATAGACAGGTAACTGGTAGGTGATAGATTAACTTTTTTAAGTGAAATATGTTGTGTATATCCCGCTGAGATACCAAATTTGAAAAACACCCAAACCACTGTTGAAAATATATTGAAAAGGTCCTTTAGTCAAAAGTATTAGTACAGTCACATAAGCTTTAACATCCTGTATATAATTCACTCCTAAAGTTGGGTCAGCTTCTCCAGACTAGCCCTGTATAAGAACATAAAATTGGGATTTAGCTTTCAATATTTGGAAATTTCATTCACTTTGAACATACAAACACTAAGAAATTTCACTTCGGCATTGTAATAACAGAACTGAAAAAACAATTGTATCCACTAATAATGTGTAAGCATTCATCAAGCAAATATCAAAAGACAATACTTTTCCAAAATAAATTATCATTAATACATTCAAAGCCAAACAACGTGTTACATCAAGAAAAACAGTCATTTGTTTAGTTCATCACATATAATTAGCACACATGAGAAAGCCTAGTTATATTAGGTGTCAATTTTAATTTAACAAAACAAAAAAAAATGTTAAAATTTGTATTTAGTAAACGACAAAAAATGAAAACTTTAAATAGTAGCGACCTGTAAAAGTGGTTAAACCATTCGCAAGGCTGTGGACGCAACAGCAGCATATGTACCATTCGTCGTAAAGGACTGTAAAATAAAATGCCATTCTTGAATGAAAATGCTGGCCGTCATGATTTTTAATATAACATGTGGAAACTTTTCATTGACTTATGAGTCCATTCTTTAGAATGGGTGGATTTTGGAAATATTAATCATTTGTTTTAAACAGAAACGTATTAACTATACTCTGCATATACCTACATATCCAATATATACAGGGTGTAAACAGAATGAATGCGTTTTTTGAGGTGGAGATAGTCCACATTAAATCAAACGAAAAACAAAAAACTCTAATAAATCAATGGTCCATGGGCTTTAATAACCAAGTTATAAAAATATATATGTTAAGTAAAATTGGCAATGGGACAACAGATATCATGCTAGTAAGACCTTAAATTGCACTGCAGATTGAATAACAATTGACTTTTGGGTAAATGAAACATTTAAGAAATAAACGTTTTCAAAACATTATCGTACTTAAAAATAATGTTAATGTTTGGAGGTAACCTTTAAAATTTGCGTAATTCTTTTATGAAATAAATTAAAGAACACATGAATAAAAAGCATTTTATTTATGATTTAAAAATAAATTTTCACAAAATACTTCAAAAGATCTCTCGAGTACATATTTTAAATTGCGTATTTCCAAACTATTAATTAATTCATATTATTATTTATGTTGGATAATAAAGTACCTACTTACATTATAAATAAATTCCAAAATTATCACAACAGATATTCAAACACATAACTGCACAAATGTACAAACTACACGTCTTTAGCCAGTTTTTCTACATAACACACCAGGAAACAAACACGACGTTAAAAATTACAAAACTACGGTTAAACTTTAGAAACATGTGTCATATTTTCTCGGTAGATTTATGTCGAGTTTTCATTTAATTTGAAAACTGAAAAAACTGGTTTCTTAATGAAATTGGGATTAGTGAAGGCATATAAACTATATATCAAGCTTTACAAGCATTTTGCAAGCAAAATTTGTTGCTTCCATTTTTTTGATAAAACTATAGGTTTTTTGTAAAAACGCTATAAGACTTTTTGATTTGTTTTTACCTAAACTGTCATTTCTCAAAATATTTGCACTAAAACCGTTTACACCCTGTATATGTACCACAGTACTCAGAAGTCCTAACACAGTCTGGTAACACGACTCACTAAAAAACAAATAGCCCTAGCGATCACAGGACCATAGAGAGCTGCAAGAACAGTTTGCTAAAGCATAAAATATATTTTATATGCATTTTGCTTAATTTTCGTTAATACATGAATCTATTACATCAAACTTATCTTAACTTTTCAGTTGATTTTCTAAAATCTTTTAAGTTCCTCTAAAATAGAAACAATTCTCACTACCCGCAATTTCTTGGAAATTTTTGTTTGAGGAACATTTTCTTTTTTCACACTCAAACTTACACTAAAATTGAATGCACATTAAAGCTTTAATTTTGGGAATGTTCACTCATATTTAAATAACAAAAAATGTAATCTTCTTAACAGAAAATCCAGTGTTTATTTATACAACTGCTACTTTTGTAGAATTTTAAATGCCACATGCCCCTTACATTATTAATTTGTTCAAAACTTTCAAAATCCTTGAATGGTTCTTGACTGGCTGTTATTGGCGATTCCAAGTTATTTTCTTCAATAGTAGCAAGTTTTTTACAGTAATAGTTTTCTGGGACAAATAATTTGACAGGCCTTCAAAAACCTACGGCATATTGCAGTTTAGAATTAATTCCCTCAAATTTTTTTATTTGATTACTTACTTGAACATTTTACTCTTATGATGCACTTTTTCTCAAAATGTTTTGTGCAAATTCTTGAATTTTTCAATCTACCCATTTCTGTGGGAATATTTCGAAGCCACTATTGTTTTAGTATACCATTTTTAGGCAAACAATAAGTGGTTAATTTGTTCAACACCTTTTTCTGATTTACAATTTGAATTAGTCTGAGACTACTTATAAGGCATATTTTATCCAAAAATTACTACTGTCCCTAATTTAAAAGATAAAAACTAAAAACGACAGGTAGGGTACACTTTTTAGGTAAGATACACAACAGATCTCCGCCTTCTATGGTCACGTGGTACATGCATTGCCAGCGTCATTTGTTTTTTAGTGGGCCGTCTGGTAATGTAACTATAACATATAACTAAAAAAATAATATCTATAACAGTGTTTTCATAATTTCTGTTTAAACTTTTTAAACTTTTCAATAATCATAAGTAATATAAAAATAAAACAAGTATCATACAGAAAAAATGCATGTGATCTGCCACAAATGCCAGACTAAGAAAAATCAGAAAATAAAATATAGTTGCAATATCTATATGTGAAGCCCATATATATATATATATATATATATATATATATATATATATATATATATATATATATATATATATATATATATATATATATATAACATGCGGAATTTCTGTGTTGATCTCAACTGAAATGACTGATAATATCTATAAAAGCAAAAAAATCTTAATTAACATTTTAAATTCAAGTTGATTTAGATCATTCAGAATAATACTTTGCTTGCGTTTGTTGATTTTTGAAGAAACATTTGCGATTTTAACACACTCAGTATGGTTCTATAACTTCTCATAAGAAAATGAAACGTTTCCTCACTTTATAATCGCCCTGTATTTCATATACTTCAAAATTAATTTGTGTAATCTGTGCAAACAAAATTACATGTATATGACAATTCATAGAAAGCCACTTATTTGCTTTTATGCAATCACAATAGATATAATTTAATGTGAGACAAAGAAAAGTAGTTGTCAACAAACCTGTTCTTGTAAAAAAGTACCCAGGCAGCACGAAAACGACTAAGAGAAAAATATTATTTTTATATAGAATTAAATATTTTGTATAATAAAAATACATTAAAAAATAGAATATACAGGGTATTCCATCTCAAAACTATTGCAATAAGAAAAAACAAGGCGATTTTTGTTTCGAGGGGGAATTTTTTTGAGGTGAATTAGCGCTTGCCCGCATTCAACGTAAACATAAATTTTGGATAACATGTCCCCACAAAAAATCCAAAGGGTTCAGATCAGGTGATCGAGCAGGCCATTCTATAGGACCTCTTCTTCCAATCCAGCGACCAGGGTATTCCAAATCGAGGTATTGACGAACTGGTGCTGCGTAGTGAGGAGGAGCTCCATCTTGTTGGAAATGCAATTGCTCTTCATGTAGTAGAGGATCATTTTCTAATTTTTCTATTATCAATGCATTAATTTCATTTTCAATATATTGTGATAAAATTCACCATTTAAATTACCAGGAATAAACAGGGGTCCAATTACATGATTTCCCAAAATCCCTGCCCAAACGTTTAGTTTTACCGGATGTTGGCTATAAGCTTCTCGAAATATATGAGGATTTGTATTGCTCCAAAATCTACAGTTATGTCGGTTAACCTCCCCATGAAGTGAAATAGTGCACTCATCCTCATTCAATTCATGAAGTTAGTTTTGCTAATACCGGAAGCTGCAGAGATTTACTGGACAGACTGCGTGTTTAGTATAAGTTGGACATGGCCCAATGTAGCCACAGCTACCACTTCATCATTTACAATTCCAATGGGACCTCTTTTTTTATTCATTACTGAGCCCGTCTCAAAAAATTTGAAAACCAACTCCAATACGTATTTATGACGAACATTACGTTCGGGTGGTTTTGGTTTAAAACCCTTGCAGAAGATCGAGCACAATTTTGATTTTGGTAATAAAGACTTACCAGTTCAACACGTTCTTGCAATGTGTATACCATAATTATCTTCTACATTTTCAACAAATCAGTAAAGTAATAACTGGACAGATAAATGTAAAATGCGTCAAATTATCGAATAAAGGTCAGAACAGATAAACAAACTTGCTGTAAATATCAGCAAAAAATAATGTAAAATAAATGAATGTTTACATTTAATGTTTTTCTTGTATTGTGTGTTATTACAGGGTGTGGCAGTGAAACAGGATGATTTAAGAGCGTACTATAAAAGAACTCCTTTTTAATAATTTTCCATGCAGTAAAAACTTTTAACTTAATAATCCGGTGTCTAAGTGTTTATTGGGAAATAACACCACACTTTAAAGGAAATTGCTGTATATTCCAAACGTTTCGGGGTCTAGATCAGACTTAATAATCCGGTTTTACTACTAGGTTCGTTAGGTTTTCTGTTACATGAACAGGAATTGCAATAAAAAAATTATTACGACGGTATAGTCCGTAAAAAGGACTTTCAAATGATATACGACAACACCTATTTTCCCTATCTCAAATCTCAAGGTCATTGAATTGGCCTGTTTATGTTGAATGCGCGCAAGCGCTAATTCACCTCAAAAAATTTCCCCTAGGAAACAAAAATCAACCTGTTTTTTCTTATTGCAATAGTTTTGAAAATAACCAAGATATTCAAGGTGGCTCGTTTGAGATGTAATACCCTGATATATTTTTTATTACTTATTTTTGTTCTATTTACATCATTTTGATCATTTTTCAGTTTAATTAATTTGAAATCTACTTTCAACATTGCTGGTTTTTACACTTTCAAATTTTTGAATGCCAGTTTTAAATATTTAAATTTACAGATATTTGGCAGTAGATACTGCACTTGAATAGAAAAAACTTTGTATATTTAAAATCAAGTATATATGAACAGACTGACATAAATATTTGGAAACTGTTTAACCATATGTTTTTGAAACTTGTCCCAAAACATTTTTTCAACATCTTTTAAGTATTACTGACTACCTATATTTTTTCAAATATTTTGCTTTTGTTAATTGAAACAACAATGCCGTGTTTGGCTCTACTCTGTTTAAAATCCCTATTATTATTATTTTCCTGTTCCATAAAATAAGATAGGAATATGTTAAGTATTTGTTTTAGTTCCATAACTAACAGACATAGTTTTTTTGCAAAGTACATTTCGGGAAAAATTACTATTTAATTCATATGAGAGGAAATATATAAGCAGACAAAACAATATCGACGAACACAACGAAACCTGTTATCTTATCACCAAATTGAAAATATTGACCAGCATTTTGATGAAAACACTCATCAATAAAAATATTGTATCAAAATAAATTAGTGTACTTCAGATAACGCATAAGTACCAGTAGCTAATCATAAATATATACAAACTATAAAAAAAAGTAAAACACTTACGGGAAAGCGGCCATAGTTGCCAATTTGATAAACACGTCCTTCTTCAAATGACCTTTGGCGCTGAATTTTTGAGGAGGAAGGATTTTGTACTTTTGACAGAAGGTAAGCGGTTGCAGCAGATATTCCTGCTTCACCTCAAGCAGATCGTCTTTACAAGCTACTACCAAGACTGGAATCTTACTTTCAGCAAAATATTTCTAAAATTACAAATTAAAAATAGGAGTTGTCCGCAAACACAAACACCACAGCTTACAATATAGATTCTGGCTATGTACTCAAAGGATTTTGGATTGTGTATGTCGTATACTAGGCAAGCGACGTCACATTGTACTTCGTTAGGCATCAAAGGATCCGAAACGTTCCTAACGTTGATATCTCTTAGCACTAGTATTTTTTCCTGACCGTACACTTGAACAACGTTTACTGTACAAATCGGAGTCCCGGTTTTATCAATCAAGGCATTCTTGGACTAAAACATAAATCATATTAAGTTGACTATGAACGTTATGTAAAAAAAGCGACTCACGTCTAGACTGGTTCGAATGAAACTCCGACAAAAACTTGATTTGCCCGAGCCCGTTGGTCCTATCACGTGGCACTGATACACGTTGCGGTTCGATTGTTTTTTCGCCAAATCCAGTCTTTTCTCCCTTGTCACTAAAAATAATTAGAATGATACTATTTAATATTTCGATAATTCCTCAAAAAAACCTAAAGTCAATCATGAAGCAATAAACATAATATAAGAAAACTACCCACAAAGATCACAATTTACAAAGAATTCACTATTTACTCAATGAGAATCGGCACCTAAATAGTGAGAAAGAATTCAACTTGTGAATAGTAGTCGACAAAATCACTATAACTACCAAAAGAAGCAGAAGGGGTAATGTTGACTTATTTTTATCACATAAACTTGTACGAATTTGAAGAATTACCTGAAATATCAGGAAATTCTTTGTTAACTCTCAATATTTGTATGTTTAACACATAGTTTTATACCGTAACATCAAACAACTGAATTCTTACGTTCAACGCCATTTCCACAGCAAACTTGTCATCTACATAGAGCAAATCAAGACTTAATCTACTTACCATTCTTCTTAATTTATAACTAAATTCGTACATTCATAGGAAAAACTTATTATGCAAATTACAATAATCCTTTAAGTACATGTTGTTTTCTGATATAAAATAGTTGAATTTACTAAATACTTCAAATCCCCATGACCATAATGTTAGCGTAAAAAAAATCTTGATAATTTTAAATAACATCGAAAATGTCAGTGATGTCACCAGACAAGTTTTGAATAAAATAGTGGAACTTAGTTTATAACAAAATCGATTACAATAAGGAAATGTACTAAAAGTACAAATTCAATGACAGAAATAAAATCATTTTAACTTCCTGTATTGTTTTAGTTATAATTATATTATTAAAGAACATTTATTGATGCAAAACGAGACGATTAAAACTAATCCGATTAGATAACCATTAAATTTATCCATTTTCTGATAATTCCACAATTCAAAATTAATCTATAACGTTAATAAAAAAATGAAAAATTGTTGAAACTCATCTGTCAGTATTTACCTAGTTAATTCAAATAAATGGCAAAAACATATAAAAATAATTCATGAATAATGAAAAGAAAAAAAAAACAGTTGAAGGATGACCAAATAATTTTAGATAAAAAGTAAAACTGATAAAAACATTTAAACGTAATTATTTTTTTTTTACTTTAGTAAAACAATGTAACTGAATACAAGACGAATTGTTATGGACAAATTCAGATATTATTCTCACAATGGATGAAGACAGGCAATTTTTCTAATAAATTGTATGCCGGGTATAAACAATGGATTGTAGATGACCCCAGAGAAAAATCTAAAGGATTAACGATCAGGCATGCAAGTAGGCCAATCACTAAACTCCCTACGTCCTATCCTTCGAGTTGGAAATATTTCGTTCAGAATATAGCGTTCGGCTCATAGTAACGAGGTGCTCTACCTTGCCGAAACCAAATATTAAAGGCAGGAACAATTTGTCTGCATAAAAATTCAACATATTTATGTCACCTTAATACATCATCTATGAATATGAATAATATTGCTCCTAAAAATCCCAGCACATGTTAATGTTATTGATCAATTATGACCAGAATATACTAACTTGACTCATGACTATGGTTCTAATAACACAGACCAGATCAGAAATTTCTTGTTTTCCAGTACATTCCAATGGAAAATAAACAAGTAACTTTAAACTGTTAGTAGTCTAATACACCACAATCATTTGTATAAAAAATAAACTATTTTTTTACATAATTTAACAAATGAAGACTTGCTGACACAAGAAAAAATTAAAAAAACTAAATTTGAAATGTGACTAATTAATCTTTTAGTCAGGAAGTGCAAATGACACACTTTGAAATACCTGAATTATTAACTTACCTTGTACAGCAGTAGTCTGACTTTCGTTTTCGTAAATATTGTAACCCAAATAAGCGAGATATTCGAAAGTTCTCGGCAGATCAGTAAGAGTCATTAACGCCCACTGACACATGTAACCCTGATATGTGATCCAACCATTTTCATTGGTAGGCACCATGGCACTGACGTCCGGACCCCAGGCAGGAGTCGGACATGTGGAGAACAGTTCCTCGAATTCGGTGGGCGATAAAGCGTGGTCCCTGTCTTTGTCGAATCTCTCGAAGAGGTGAGTAAGAAACTGCTGCCCCCTATGAGAGAGCTCTGTAGTTGAACCGGATGGTACCTTCAAACTGTAAGAAACCAATTAAAACCTACTAAGCAACATCATTTAAATGTGTACTCACGTTGGGAAAAGATAATCTTTGGACATGTTCAGGTTGTCATTGTACCCAAATTTCCTCAAAACAGTCCAAGTTGTTTCGTTCCTTCCTCGCTGTATAAACAAACTGTGTAGATACAGGAATCCCTTTAAGGTGACGCAGTTCTGCATCACACCATCTTCAATATTTTTCCTCAGTACTGCTTTGACGTCATCAAGAACTTGCGGTTGTAAGGGTGCATTGAAGCAACGACTCTGGAAGTTGTTCAATTCTATATCATTTAGAAGACCATCTGTATCGATGTCGCATATTTTGAATATTCTTATCAACGCTTTCTTGCAAGCTTCTGTCAACTAAAAATGAAAGTTTAATATTTTGAATAATTGTAATGTTGTGCACTTACATCTGCATGTTCAACAGAATAAATAGGAGATGTTGGATGTAAGACTGCTTTCTGTGCATAGTAGAACATTTCTGAGATGTTCTTTAGGGTTTTTGCCGAACACTCTATGCATGTCTCGATTTCTGAGTATTCCTCCATTATTTCAAATATACCCTAAACAGAGAGATAAAATGTTATTAATTTAGATTTTGTGTTCTTAAGAGTAAGCTAAGTATAGCTAGGGCAGAAAAACACATGTGTGTGGTTTATAGAACACTTCAATAGAATGAAGTAACAAAAAAATAATAAGTAATCAAGAATTATTTCATAATGTTTTAAGTTCAATTATGGATAAAATAAAAGAAACAAGGGTATAAATTAAGTGTTGAACAAGAAAAAGTTAGAAACCACTACCCAGTAGAAATAAAGCATAAAAAATTATGGAATAACATAAATAGAAAATCCTGATACTATGATTATAATGTTAAATCTTTTGAGGAAGGAGAAGCTAATGTGTAACTAAAAATGTAATATGTATAAATGATTGGGAAATGACACTGATTCTGACATTATACAAAAAATGTGACTGGAAATGCTGTGAAAATTAAAGAAGCATCACACAGCTAAATACACCTCTAAAGGTTTAAGAAAAATGTTGACTATAGATTAAGAATAGATTTAGAACATCTTTTTTATGTAAGAAAGGATTTTTTAGTAAAATGCCAAGAAATAAAAATTGGGAGTAATTACCATAAAGAAAAAAAGTGAGAAAACAATATAGACCATAAAAAGGTTAGACATAAAAAAAAAATGTGTAATATTAATAGCTTAAATCCCCTGCTTTTTACAAATTCATAATTAATCATAAATGTGGAATGAGGAGGTAGAACAATTAAAGTAATATATTCCAAAATGAGAATTAATTATGAATAAAGAAAAACTGCGAGTTGGACTTGCATACTGACGGTTCCATACCACCTTTGAAATTTGATACAATGTAGGTAAATCAAAGTAAATCTTTTTTTAATATTTCAGTTTCAGACAAGTAGGGAATGAGTGGATCTTCTTATATTTTCTTTAATATATTGTTAGGAGAATTCATCCGACCGCTGGTGCAATCGGCCATCAACCAGTTCATGGAAGGGACATTATTCCGATAAATTCTGGGAACCCGAAATGTTTGTCTCTCAACCGGCGGACCGCTGCCGTTACTGGGAATTCCTTTAAAGCTTCCAGAACGTGATGGAATTTCCCGATGGTTCGTGGACGTACCAGACAATTCCAAGATAAATGTATAAATAAGAAGAGCTAGCGATAGGAGGTATTCAGTTTTCGTCGGTCGTTTGTACAGTTAAGATAAAATGTAAATAGTAGTTTCTGTGAATATAAATTTGTGTAAAAGCAGTGGAAATAAATTAGAGTGAATTAGACTGTGTTTTTAAATAAATCCAAGAACTGAACTGAACCCGAGTGTGAAAATAAAAACATTACAATATTTTAAACTAAACATTATAGATTCATAAAAAATATACGCTTATTTTTCACAAAGAGCCTTTTAATTTTATCTGCTACAAGATGCGATTTTTATAAAAACATTTATTTAATTTCATAATTTGGCCCCCAAAATTAAGTTTAGGATGTTTGTTTTATTTTCAGTGAAGCCCCATATAATCTTTTGTATAAATTTTAGGCTGAGTACATTGAAAGACAAAGAGGAGAATGAGTCAAATTTTAAATAGTAAATTATTAAATCTTTTCCAACAAATTATTTTAAAATTACAAATAAAATATATTTGTATTTTTATGACGATTTCTTTCATTTGATACATTACACTAAGGGTGCACTTTATAAAACAAAGTTTTATTTCCCATTTCAATTTATAAATTAAAGTTAGAATGTGTGTTTAACTTTTCTTGTAAATTTTGAGTGAGGACATATATTTTCAATTTGGTTTTTCAATGTTCAGTAGTTCGCAAATATAGCAGGTAATGGGTCGAGTTTTTTATAATTTTTAATACCTATTTAAGAAATTACTTTATAAAAATGAAAAAAAAACTTGAATTCGTCATAAGGGCTCATTATGAGGAATATAAGTTTTTTTACTTGGTATATACATGATATGTTTGAAAAAAAAAGTTTGATTCTGTAATTTTGCCCCCATTTAACTTCTCCTTATTTTTCTGTAAAGTTGAAGTGGGGCCCTATATTTCTATGTTTTTTTTTCTTCAAAATTTTAGGTCATATAGTTTCTGATATAAAAAGCGATATAAGTCGATTTTTTTTAAATATTTTTGTTAACATCTTTTAAACAAAGAAGACTGCGACAATGTCTCTTGTCGCTCTACCTATCTTAGGTACACGACAAACGTCAGCGACATTCAGTCGATAGGATGTTATGCCCGAGAAAAGTACATGTATTAATTCCAATTTGTGAACTTAAGAAAACATTTTTAAATAAAATATAACCGACTTCTAGCTATAACTACAACTTCAAAAATATACTAGATTGGTAGGTAATTAATTTGTACAGAATGAGCACCTTTTAGTGTTTACATTTTTTACTTCCTGGGTAGGTACCTAACAACATTGAATGTGTGATTTATTTGCTAGAGTTGTATTTTGTTATAATTATTTTTAGCTTTTTAGTTATAGGTGGAAGTCGGTTATATATATTTTTTTAAATTTTTATTTTCAACTTTTTAGTTTTCATTCTTTATTTTTTATTTTGTATGTCCTTAATAGACAGAACCAGATAACATCGAAAGCCTCAACATTACACAATGATACTTTCTCAATTAAACGCGTTGACTTGACTTGACGTTGTTAGCTGCCTTCTGTAAACTATAGAACGAAGTAGAATCCATCCCATATTTACGGAGTCAAATCCGCCTATATTTCAACCATAGTATATAACTCCTTGTGGGCTACCCCATAAATTATTTCATTTTTGACATTTTATATTATCGCCCTGTGTAACATTAATTCCTCTCCACACTTTATGCAACTTCTTATGGGCTATAAAAGAAATAATTTTTTAATCATACTGTATAAATATAATTAAACTCCAGCATATATTTCAACCATCCTGTATATGATTTGTTTATGTCCACATCATATAACAGTTTTTTAATCACCCTATATAATTTTAATTTCACATTTTTTCCAACATTTTTATACCACCAAACGTCCAGTCCACCCTATATTCCAACCATCCTGTATATACAGCTGCCAACGGACCACTATCATTCTAGTCCGTCCTATATTTCAATCTTCATATAAATGCAACTCCTATCACTTTGTTTGCTATAACTAAAGACCCTGTCTATAAACGCACCAAATAGCAGTTTAAAGTTTGACATGTGTTGTCGCTGAATTTTCTATTAGGCCGGGAGATTGTGACAACCAAAAGCACCGTCTTCGCAAAATGGAAAAATTTGCATTTAAATAGGTATTTGCCTGGTATACAAACAAAACGAGCTTGGTACTCATTGATTTAAGGAGCCGAAAATACTATGCTTTACTACCTATATGCTTGAGATGTACATAGAAAATTTTCAAATTCGCAATTAAAACTTCCAGTGCCTAAAATTACCGCACTATTACGTTGGAATTAAAATATTTATGAGGAAATGTCCGTTAAGTCATTTCGATGAAACTTTTGATAAGAATTTTGGAATTTTCGGCGATTTTCTGCACGTCGCAGAAAAGTATATGAGATCACCTAAGGATCTTCCTCAATAGATTAAACGTTAAAAAACTATAAACATCCCATAAGGAGTTATCGAAAAATCGATTAAAATATTAGGGATATTGGTCGATTTCCATGCACGCATGTGTTCATTCAGAACTTTTATCACTTTACCAATAGAATTCTTTTCCAAAATTTGAAGTTTCACCAATCCGGATATATACTCTATTAAACAAGACCATATTCATTCAAAACGGTGCACCACAGGAGCAGAAATCAGGTAACATACATACAAACCTCCTCCTTTTTGGAAGTCGGTTAAAACTGACGTCAATGCAAGTCCTAATATTTATTAAGTAATTGAGAAACAAATTCATTGTAGCAGATGATGCAGACGATTTTTGTTATCTATTAATTAGTAACCATTTACCATATACGCTTACGTCTTTATATGATGCATTCAAGGCCGTATCCAGCGGGGGGAATCCGGGGATTCAACCCCACAAAACAGTAAAAAAAAGTAACAACTTTTTTCAGAATTTTTTTTTTATTCTATACATTTTTTATTATACTGTAAATACATGAATAGAAAAATACCTTCTGTGTTCCTAATCATTTCATCCATCTTCAAAAAAAATGCAAGAGCTTGGATACAGTGTGAAATATATATCTTTGATTAAATTGTCTTCTCAAGAAAATTTTAAATCCGTCTGTTTGGCTTCAAATGTTCTTCATACAATTGCATAGAAATCAGAGTGTTGTGTGTCGCGACTTCTTGTCGCATGTCTCGATCGCGTGTCTCAAATTGCACCTTTATAGTTTCGGAAATAAGACGGGAGAATGGGTATTTTTTTATATTTTTGTTAATATTTTTCAAACAATTTATTTTAAAAATATGGAAAAGAAATATTTATTTGTATTCCTCATAATGAGCCCTATCATTCGATATATTATATGAGAAGTCTGAAAAAAAGTTTTTTATTTTGCATTAATTCTGTAATTTGCCCCCCAAAATTAATATTAGGGCTCTCTCCTTATTTTTCCGGTAAACTTCCCATTTTTTTCAAAATTTTAGGCTCAATAATTTAGGAGATTAGAGGGAGAGTGGTCATTTTTCGTAAATTACCCCCCTCCCCAAAAGTACCCTTAAAATCAAAATTTCTTCATTCTAAACATACCTAATGGGGTTACCAAAATATACACTCATACCAAATTTCAACCTTTTCCGTCCAATAGTTTCGGGTTCCTATCCTATTGGATATACAGAACCCTAAAAAGGTCTATAGAGCAATTAAGACCTCAAGTGTGAGACTTAAATTCTAAAATACAAGTAAATTACAAACAGAACTTTTTGAGGAAAGTTTGAGGTATCAGAAGAAAAGATAGAATTAGGAAAACACAGAGGCATAAAGATCTGAATCTGAAACTGCTAAACACAAGTAGTGGAAAGAAACATGACTTATTTCCCAAGAATTGGACCTACTTTGGACTTTTCAATTTTTATATAAATTTATTCATGTTTAAAAACCTATATATTTACCCAATATAAAATTGGTTCAGTTTTTGAAACAATTATTTTGTCTTGAAGACTGTTAGCCCCTCTGTTTAATTTTTCTGGCAGGCTCTGTATGTATAGGACAGTTCTTATGATAGAGTGTGTTTTTAATATTTGGTTTAAAAATGTAAAAAAATATTGTAAGGAAATTTCCCTAAGCCGGCCCTGGTTTCATTCCAGTACGACATCGATCGCTTTTAGGGAAAAAATTCTCGAAATGGCTCGCAGCTGTAGAATCGATACTGAATTTTACGAGAATTTTCGATGCTGGTTTTAAAAGGAGCGACCCATAATCGCGGCAGTTAGTTAGTACAGCGAAGAGCTTATGTAGAATTGTTATTGTATATATATTTGATGTAAATAAAAGTTCTAGTTAAATTTTAATTGAACCCACGGAGTTTATAACAAATTTGGTGATCAGAAGTGCAGGATTAAGTGCAGTTAAAATCGTAATTTGATTTATGGAAACCCGTAGCATGGAAAAAATGGACGAAACCACCAAAAAAGTAGTCAAGCAGGTTAGGGAGGGACTAGATGAAACAATGGCCCAGATTCTTGAAAAACGTGACAAAAAAAGAGAAACAACATCAGGAAGAAATTCAACAAAGGTTAGTAAAATCTTTTGATGAAAAACGTATAGAATTAGCAAATCTTGTCACTGCCATGGAACAAAAACAACAAAATTTAATGGAAGGATTTGTAGAAAAACAAGATCAAACTGAATTGACGAGACAAAATGAATTTAAATTATTAGATGAACAGAGACGAAATGAACTTAAAATATTTGAAGAAAAACAAGAACAAATTGAATTAAAACGACAAAATGATTTTAAAGTAACTGAAGAAAAAAGACAACTGCAATTTGAACAACTAATGCAAATAGTATCGCAAGTTAATGAAAGAATGCAACTAGTGGAATCAGACATAAAAGAAATAAACGACGACATAAAGGTCCTAAAAAATACCGTGGATACTCTTGAAACCAAAGTAGATAACATCGATTCCATCCAGAACCAGGTTAAATTTGAAATAAATGCTATCCAAAGCCAGGTAAAAGTCGAAATCAGTTCAATTAAAGACGCAGTACACAATGAAGTACAAGATAAAGTGGAAACAGCAATTAAAAGAATTGCAACAAGATTTGCAGAGAGGGAAATACCAGCACACCGTGAGTACCAACGGTTCCTTTAGTAAACCACCCACATTTGATGGCAGTTCATCTTGGCCCGTATAAACGGCAATTTGAAGCAGTGGCTACAGCTATTGGATGGGATAACCAAGAAAAATCGACCTCTCTTGTAATTTCCTTAAAAGTCCGGCCTTAGAACTCCTCCAAAGCATTCCAGTCGATGAACAAGGCAATTTCGACAAGATCATCGCCATTCTGGACAAGAGATACGACAATCAATCCTTGAGCCAGGTATACCAAGTCCAACTCAGTGGGAAAATGCAAAATCCGGTGAAAGCCTCCAACAATTCGAAGCAGAGATTAGACGGTTAGTACACTTGTCCTACCCAGACCTGCCAGAGGAAACCAAAGATCAATTGGCCACAAAGAGTTTTATACACGGTATCAGAGATGTGGAAGTGCAACGAAATCTAAGACTAAGTGGTGTCAAGAAAAGTAATGAAGCTTTACTTCGGGCGTTAGAAGTAGAGGCCGTCATGAACATGTCCAAGCCGAGGTTCCGAGCAGTTTCCTTTAACCAGGAAGAGCCAGAGTCACCATGTCAAGCCCTGCTGGCTGGTCTGAACAAGCTATTAGAACGGTCACAAAGAACTGGCACCAGAGGGACATGTTACCGCTGTGGACGGACAGGACACTTTCAACGTGACTGCCGAGTGAGGCCACCTGAACGATCACCGACCAGGGGTAACCAACACAACAGCCACATGTCCAGAGACCGTCAGCCAGTCAGCATAAGGGGGCGAATGCTGACTAACCCTCCACCAGCCCCCAAAACATTATCCATCGGGAATTTTGCCGAGATAGCAGCAGCCTAGTCATCAGGGGCACCATCAATGGCAGAGCAATTGCCATCACTATCGACACCGGCGCCGCTGTGTCCATCGCCAGGTCCAGGGTCTTGAGTGCTTCGGAGATTCGGCCAGCTACAACATCCAGCTCAGGACAGTCACCGGCGAGTCCATGTCAATACAGGTTGAGACAGATGTCGTACTACAGATAGGGGACAACATGATCCGGCATAGGGTCCTGGTAGCGAATATTGAGGACGATTTTATACTGAGTATGGACCTAATTAGCCAGCATGGATTTATGTTCGACCCGAGATATGATGTCCTTCGGTTCCTAAATGAGGAATTTGTATTGACACGGCCCGTCACCTCCATAAAAATTGTGGCAAAGTCTTCAGCCAGAATTCCCGGTCGAACGGAACAGATTATTCATAGGAAGCTAGACAGCAATCCTGGGAGCTGCGTTGAAATGGTGGAGCCCGTACGCTCAGCTCATGACTACTTAGTTGGACGGGCTATAGTTAAAACCGGACGAGATATACCAATTAGAATCATGAATGTGTCCAACCACATCAGAATTGTCAATGGTCAAGAGATAGCTTGTTTCGAGCCAGTAGAGACCATCATCAATTGCGAAGAAGAGTACCAGACGTCGGTGAAGGAGACAGGGCCCAGTAAAGAGTTCCTACAACAGTTTGCTGACCATTTGACACACCTAACACCAGAGAACCATAAGAAAGCCAAGCAATTTATCACAAAGCACTGGCAAATTTTTAACACTCAAGATGGAACCATCGGTCGCACCAACATCATCCAGCATCGAATAGATACCGGAAAGGCTCAACGCATCAGAATACCACCTAGACGACTACCATTGTGGCAACAACAGGCAGTCGAGGAAAACATCGAGTCCATGTTACAAAATGGAGTTATTGAGCCATCCATCAGCCCATGGTCTGCTCCCGTCGTGCTAGTTAAAAAGAAAGATGGAACCACCCGATTTTGCGTGGATTACAGAAAGCTGAATGACGTAACGAAGAAAGACAGCTATCCACTCCCCCGAATTGATGACACTCTGGCCACACTAGCAGGCTCTCGTTGGTTCTCCACACTAGACCTAAAAAGTGAATATTGGCAGGTTGGTCTACACGCAAACGACAGAGAGAAGACAGCGTTCTCCACCAGTTAAGGGCTGTTTCAGTTCACAGTCATGCCCTTTGCGTTATGTAATGCACCCGCAACATTTAAGAGGCTAATGGAGTATGTACTGATCGGGTTAATATGGAGAACGTGCTTAGTATACCTCGACGACATTCTAGTCATGGGTCAGACATTCGACGACCATCTGAAGAACCTGGACGAAGTACTCTCCAGAATTAATAATGCCAACCTGACACTTAACCCGAATAAGTGTTCCATGTTCCAAAAAAAAGTAGGGTTTATGGGCCACGTCGTTTCCGAGTCAGGAATCCGCACCAACGAAGATAGACGCCATTCGTGATTAGCCAGTCCCAAGATACAAGCATGAGCTTCGAAGCTTCTTGGGCCTCTGTTCCTACTACAGGCTTGTAGTGTTGAGGGATTTGCCACCATTGCCGCGTCTCTACATCGGCAGAACACTGAGAAAGAGACCTTCCGTTGGAATCAGGATTGCGAAATATCATTCAGACGACTGAAGGCAGCACTATGTTCCAGCCCAATCCTAGCCTTTCCTACACAGTCCGGCAAGTTCATTTTAGACACCGACGCCAGCAACACAGATGTGGGGGCCGTCCTATCCCAGGTGCAAGATGGTGAAGACAGCGTGATCGAGTACTACAGCTGTGGATTCCCGAAACCGGAAATAAATTATTGCGTCACCAGAAAAGAACTTCTTGCAATAATAAAGGCAGTAGACCATTTCCACAAATACCTCTGTGGTCGTCATTTCTTAATCCGAACAGATCATGCCGACATGAAGACACCGGAAGAAAAACTGGCCAGGTGGATGGAGAAATTACAACAATACGATTTCAAGGTGGAACACCGTGCCGGTCGTTTGCACAATAATGCCGATGCCCTATCCAGAAGACCCTGTAGAGCAGAATGCGGACATTGTCTGAAGACGGAACAGCGAGAAGGTTTCTCCATCAGACAGATCCGAGTGCAAGCCAATGAAGACTGGACAACGGAACAGTGCATCCAGGACCAAATGGCTGATCCAGACATAGAACCAATCTTGTCACTCAAAACGAGAGGGGCACCCAGGCCACGATGGGACGAGGTAACTAGATACTCGGGCGTGCTGAAATCGCTATGGGACTCTCTAAGAGTAGAGAATGGAATGCTCAAGCGAGTTTGGGAAAGCACTGATGGCTGAGAAACCAAGTCCCAACTGGTAGTTCCTAAGAAAAAGGTACCAGCCATCCTGACCGAAGTACATGATGGGATTAGCGAGAGCCATCTGGGCATGAACAAAACCCTAGACAAGGTTCGCCAGCGATACTACTGGGTAAATTACTTTGAAGACGTCAGAGCTTGGTGCCGGGAATGTGACACCTGTGCAGCCAGTAAGAGACCGAAGACCCGGACCAAGGGCAGAATGCAGCAGTACAATGTGGGCGTCCCATTTGAGAGAATTGCCATCGATGTCGCCGGTCCGTTTCCCGAGTCTGAGAGGGGGAACAAATACATTCTGGTTGCAATGGATTACTTCAGCAAATGGCCTGAGGCATATGCGATACCCAACCAAGAGGCAACCACGGTAGCGACGGTGCTAGTAGAACAACTATTCAGCAGGTTTGGCGTCCCGATGGAACTACATTCAGACCAGGGGCGTAACTTCGAATCGAATGTACATCTACATGATGTTGGGGATCAGGAAAACGAGAAACACACCATTGCACCCAGAGTCAGACGGAATGGTGGAAAGATTCAACAGGACCTTGGAACAACACCTATCCAAGGTCATCAGCAATAACCAGCGTGATTGGGATGAGCATATTCCCTTATTCCTGTTGGCATATCGCTCAGCCGTACATAATATTACAGGCCTGACTCCAGTCCCAGATTAGATTGGCTTTTGGCTACCTTTGATGAGACCAGCTCCGACATAATATGCTGGCAATACACGAGTCTACACCGGATGCAAGGATTTGGTACAACTCCCTGGAGCAAGGGTAAATCCCCAAAGCTGACACCCGCTAGGATGGTCCATATGAGGTGGTCAAGAGGCAAACGTCGACCGTACCTCGAAACCCCTGGGCCCATTTAGACATCACCATGATGAAATTTCCTTAATGGCGACCAGATCTCGAAATGGCCGACATTTTACAAGAATTTTCATGACCCATATACATTATTATTAGTTAGTGCAGCAAAATATTCCAGTACGAAATAGTCCGAAACGCAAATGAATTTTACAAGGATTCCACCTAGTTAGTGCAGCAAAGAGCTTATGTAGAATTGTTATTGTGATATTCGAATCAGGTGTTGTAAATATTTGATGTAAATAGAAGTTCTAGAAAGTGGTAGTGAATATTAGTTTTTAAATTTTAATTGAATCCTTGGCATATATAACAATATAATTCATTTACGTTCCAGTAGTAATCATACACTAATTCCCTCAGAGGTACAACAGTTTTGCATATTGTAGGTATAAGAATACTTCCTACTTGTAGGTCCGTATAATGGTTTACAACTAATTCTAAACAGAACAATTGTTTAGTTGGTGAGTGCTGGGTACTAAAAAGAGCCTACACATTTTGTAAGGTTTTTTTTTCATTATTGATCTCAGAACAGTTCTATACATGTGACAAAAAACTATCAAAAGTAGAAACCAAAAACTGGTTTATCATTTACTCAACAAAACAATCATGTTTATATTGATAGAAATAGAAATGTGTTATATTTTTTTGTTTCAAATTTGTTTAATTAAATATTGAACAGAACTAGGTACCAGCTGCCAACTAGGGTGGGACAATGGCCCCCTACCTGTCCCACTGTAGCTATGCCCATGGTTATTTGCCTATCATGTAAAAATGGATGTTAAAATGAGATACCTATCAGTATATTTCATTATTTGGTTCATTTTCTAATGTAAAGATCTAAACTGTGTAGTTTTCAAATAATAAATGTCATTTTACCAAATGCTTATTATTAAAAAACAATGTCTATCATGTTTTTTATGAAAATGTTAATTAATGTAAGTGGCAAAAGTTATTAGGATTGTTCACAGAGACCAGTTACCAATAATTTCAACAGTTTTAAAAATGTACATAAATAAGAGATCTTGCCAGTTGGTCTTGTCAACACTTGTTTTGCAGAGAATGTTTCAAGTTGGAGTTATTCATGGCTGGTTTCAATGAACAAACCTATTATCATACCCTGTGCATAAAAGTCACTACAGTATTATTTGTAGTTTATCATTCAAAAACATTATTCCACATGATTCAAAAATAATTAATTATATAAGAGTGGTAAATTTATTCACCAGCAGTAATAGGTTGAAATTTTGCATTCTTTCATAGATCTACCATAAAATTTGACTTCTACATGAATAGAAAAATATAAATTAACAAAACTAAAATTATTCAACTCACATCTATTGTAGAATAATCCACAAGATCAATTTTGTTACCCACAAGCACAACTGGACAGGGTATATCTGGATGATTTTGTCTAATAAGGGGCATCCAGTGTGAAGTAATCCTATCGATAGAGTCATCATTATCCACTGCATAAACAATACAAACGACACTAGCCCGTCTTATTTGTTCATTCAACTCCACTTCTGACTGTTCAACAGCTGAATAATCAACAATATTAGTGGGAACTTGTTCCGGGGTAACATCTGCAGGAATGGTAATCTCTTCAGCTTTAGGGGGCACATTTTCTGGAAACTCCTCACTAACAAGTGATAAAATTAGCGAAGTTTTTCCCACGCCACTATCACCAACCAATAAAATTCGTACCGTTCGTTTTTGTGGTGACTTTACAACCATTTTTATATCGGTCCTAAAAAGAGGTTAAGAACCATGTTCAACAAAACAAATACATCAAAAAACTAATTTAATTGTTTTTTTTATCTTGAATGAACCGGTATTTTACGTAATCTTATCGTGTCTCATACTACATTAAGAATCTACATGTGTAAACAATTACAGTATACAAATACAGTTATCTAAATACTGTACCTACCTGTGAAGAATTTAAAAATAAACTTCAATATGCGGCATAATCGAACATGAAATAAATTTACTAAATTACAAGACCAACATTTTAGGATAAATTCATTTAAATTCCAGCACAAAACTACATTCGTATATGCTGAAACCTCCTGTCAAGACGTCAAAAATAATTTTGCAGGTTTTTGCGCATAATCTAACACGTGACAGCTACTGTTACTCAAAAGTTCCCGTAATGTGTAGTTGTTGGTTTGCAAAAATAATTTCGTTCTATTTATGAGGGACCCCAACCGTTACAGATGAAGAATAACTTTGTTTACATACGTGACCCCCATAAAGAGATCATGTTGAAAAAAATGATCTCCCAGGGACATATTTAACATCAGTACTAATTATAGATTTTTTCAAAAGGTTGAATCGTTAACTACAAATTGGAAAAGTGTACAAAATTATAATTAGTGTGGAAATAAAAGAAGATAGCAGTAATTGGTTATTCATCAAATATGAGTTTTGATTTCATTTTACTTTTTTATTTAATGAAGTGTAGATCTTTATTGTATGATCTGTGGTGTAAAGTAGGCAACCTCAGTACACAACATTAAATGTTGGTCACGGAAACCAAAATATATATAATGGAATTACTTAGATATAATAATAATAAAAATAATTTAGTAAAGTGCGAGTTGGACTCGCGTACTAAGGGTACTTCCTTTAAGATTCTAATATTCCATTTTCAGACAAGCAGTAAATGAGTGCATTTTCTTATTTTTCCCCATATTTTTTAAAGGAAGTGTTTTAAATTTTAAAAAAATATACACTTTTATTTTCTACACAGACTTTTTATTTTAGTTGCTACATGATAGGTCTTGATTTTTATACAAATATGAATTTAATTTTCTCATTTGGTCCCCAAGATTAACATTAGAGTTTTATTTTACTAATAAACTTTCAGGGAAGCCTTTTATAATGTACTTTCTAAATTTTAGGCTCTGTAGGAATTTAAAGAGGAAAATAGATCAACTTTTAAATAAATTATTAAATCTTTTAGACACATTATTTAAAAATACAAATAAAATATATTTTTCGAAATTTTAGATATTGTAGTTTCTAAAGTGGGAATGAAGTTGATGTTTAATATTTTTGTTAATATCTTTTAGACAAATTATTTAAAAATATGATATATTTATAATTTACATAATGAGCCATTACATGATGCATTTGAAACAATTTTAATTTTATATTTTTCATTTAATTCGGGAATTTGCCCCCCAAAATTAATATTAGGGGTTTCTCCTTATTTTTCCGGTAAAATTCAAGTGAGGCCCTATATCTCTAACTTTTTTCAAAATTTTGCTACTTATAGTTTCGAAGAAGGGGGAGGACTGTCGATTTTTTTAGTTTTTTCCCTCAGAAGTACCCCTAAAATCAAAATTTCTTCATTTATGATAGGTACTCCTGATCGCGTCACCAAACTATACACTGTACCAAATTTCAACCTTTTTCGTCCAGTAGTTTAGGAGAAAATTGCTATGATGTAAAAGAGGGAGAAATCCGGAGTGATCTTATAAAAACTAACAATCAAATTTTCAAAATATTAAAAACAATAAAAATATAATTTATTAAATAAGAGTAAGTATGGATTTTATTTTCTTTACCTGATATAGACCAAAAGAGTGACGTACTAGTCACACTAATTATAAAATGACAGGTATGTATTACGGTAAAGAGGATGCTTTATAATACGTCTTGTGAACCTAAGTATTATTTAAGATGTTTGAAAGTACTATAAATGTGAATATATCCCTGTGGGTTGTTATTAACATTTTTACACCCAATTTAAACATCTTTATTTGACTAAAATAAAAACAAAACTTATTCAAAATAACAAAGGTGACTAATACAGTACAGTTTATCCCTTCCTTGTCGATTCAATTCAATTCCAAACTATAGTACGCTACCGGGCCGTATTCTCTCCCCTTCTTATAGTGACACCGCTTTCGAGATGATTCTATATTTTAGCACGTTAATCGATTATTATTTCTGCTTCCAGAACGAATCGAAGGCGTTCCTCCATTGATCGAATTGATTGGAACTGCCATTCTTGCTTTTATTTTTATTCGGTCGGATTTTATTATCGCATTCGCCATTTTACTTTTTATTTAGGATGATTAATTTCTCGACGATTTCTAAATTTTTGGCAGTGTAAAATGAATGTTATAACACTACCTCCTTTAATTCTGATCGTTAACTTCTAAGCGATAGGCCAACAGGAATCAGGCTGGTTGTTGCTGACGATCTTAAATAGTTGTTGTTCCAAGGTCTTGTTAAATCTTTCCACCATTCCCACTGATTATGGATGCAAAGGTGTGGTTCTCATTTTCTTGACACCCAACATCGTACAGAACTTGTGGAATATGTTGGATTCAAAATTACGGCCTTTGTCTGAATGTAACTCCAACGTGACACCCAACCTGCACTTGATTGTGAATAGCATATGCCTCAGGGGATTTGCTGAAGTAATCTTCTGCGACCAATATGTATTTGTTGCCCAGGTTGTATTGCTGCATTCTGTCCTTAGTCCGGGTCATCGAGTCCTTACGGACTGCACAGGTGTTTGCAGCAACAAGCTCTGATGTCCAGTAGTACTTTGGCGAATTCCAATTCCAAAGTTTTATTCATGCCCAGATCTCAATTTGTACTTCGGTCTGAAAGGCTGATACCTTTCTTTGGGACTGCCAGTTTTGGGACTTTTCTGGCGTCATTGCTTTCCCAAATTCTCTTTAACATTCCATTCTCTATTCTTAGAGAATCTTATTGGGTACATAAGGATTTCAGAACGTTGTGGCTTGAGTGCTCCTCTCTGCTTGAATGATAGGATTAATTCATTGTCTGGGTTGGTCATTTGGTCCTGGATACATTGTTCCGTTGTCCAGTCTTCATTCATCTATATGATCTGTAGGACAGATCTCTCTATGTTCTGTCTTCAGACAATATCCGCCTTCTGCTCGACAGGGTCTTCTTGACAAGGCATCGGCATTGTTATGCAAACGGTCGGCACGGTCTTCAACCTTGAAATCCTATTGCTGTAATTTCTCCATCCACCTGGCCAGTTGCCCCTCTGCTGTCTTCATATCCAATAGCTATTTGAGGGCGGCATGATCGGTTCTGATTAGGAAATAACGGCTATAGAGATATTTGTGGAAATGGTCTACAGCGCTGATTATTGCGAGAAGTTTTTTATGGTGACACAATAATTCCTTTCCGGTGTCGAGAATCTACAGCTTCTCTTCACCATCTTACACCTGGGATAGGATGGCGCCCAAACTGTGTTGCTGGCCTTGGTGTCTAAGATGAACTCGCCGGACTGTCTAGGAAACGTTAGGGGCTGCAACATAGAGCCGCCTTCAGTTGTCTGAATGATGATTCCAACGGAAGGTCTCTTCTTCAGTGGTCTGCCGAGGTAGAGATGCGGCAATGGTGGCAAATCCTTCAACAAATCGCCTGTAGTACGAACAGAGCCCCAAAAAGCACGTTTGTCTCTCGGGACACCGGCCAATCACGAATGGGCTTCTTTCTTGCCTTCATTTGTAGGGGTGCCCGATTCTGAAACGACGTGGCCCAAAAACTTTTTTTTGAACATGGAACACTTCTTTGGATTGATTCTCAGGATTGACATTATTAATTCTGGAAAATACTTCACCGAAGTTCTTCAGATGGTCATCGAATGTGTGACACATGACCAGAATGTATACTAAACATGTTCTTCATGTCAAACCGCTCAATACATACTCCATTAACCTCTTGAACGTAGCGTGAGCGTTACATAACCCAAACGACATGCCCTTTACTTGAGGAAAACGCTGTGTTTTCTCTGTTGTTTTCATGTCGTCCAACCTGCCAATATCCACTCTTTAGGTCTAGTCGGTGGTCAGAGTGCCATCAAATCCGGAGAGTGGATAAGTATCTTTCTTGGTCACATCGTTTAATTTTTTACCTAAATAACGGGACCATGGGCAGATGGATGGACTCAATATTGATATAAAATTTATTCGCCGCCACTGGAGAAAACTTTCTACGGGACCACAAAAAGTAGTAAATTTGACGCTGATCGAACACTAAAAATACCCTCTAGAAAAGCAGTAGAATGTCATCGAAAATGCGAGAAAATGGATGTGATTATATAAACATTAGACCGTTTAGCTTCGCTTCGATTGTCGTATTATTATTTTGATGTAAATTGTATTCAGAATCAGCTGTTGTAAATATTTGATTTTTATGTAACTAAAGTACTAGGAAGTGAACCAAGTGAACTGAATACCAGTTTTAAAAGTTTTAATATTAATTTGAACCCTCGAAGTTTATTGCAATTTGGTGTTATGTAGAAGTCAAGGATTAAGTGAAGATCAGAAAATCATAATTGAAGGATTTTTCTCGAAATTTGAATTTACCAGATATAATTTTAATATATTTGAAGGAAAACAGGAACAATCTGGAAACAAAATTGAACAACTAATGCAATTAGTCATTCAAGGTAACGAACGCAGTTAACCAGAAAATAATGATTATGGAATCAGATATAAAAGAACTAAATGACATAAAGGTCCTAAAAAATACCGTGGATGCTATTGAAACCAAAGTAGAAGATATTGCAATGTTTTTATTTTCACACTCGGGTTCAGTTCTTGGATTTATTTAAAATACAGTCCAACTCATTCTAATTTATTTTCACTACTTTAACACAATTTATATTGACCTTACAACCAAACAAGATCATCAACTTAGATTTTCGCAGCCTCGATTTCTAGCGCTCCAGCAAGTGCATTCACTAATTGAGTGTTAAAGCTTATCTGGCTTCGTTGTGCCCAGTCCATCCAAAAACGCTTGTACTGCTAACCTTTCTATCACATTTTCCGGTGTGGCTGGAAAGGCAAGGCGAATCAGACGGGCAATACGAGTATCAGCTTCAAACTCTTGTAGGGATTCATTCGATCTCTGGTGTCGATTTTTCAGTTGGGAGTGATAAACATGCTCCAAATGGGTTTGACCATATCTCAGTTCTAATTGTTTGACCAGTTGATCGTAGTCTTCTTGCTCAGAGGTATTCAACGTTTGCAAAATATCTGTTGCCTCCCCTCTTAAGGCGAGGGTTAATGCTATTGCCTTCTCCTCGGTCGACCATCCGTTTAGCTTTGCTGCAGCCTCGAATTGATACCTATAATTAGCCCAAGACGATTTTCCATCAAATTGGGGAGGTTTCATTTTGTGTCTTGTCTCCTCAAGGCCAATTTTCAAATCCACTACTTCTGAACTGTTTCTGCTTTCGGTTTTTCATTGTGTTTCTCCCTTTTGTATTGCCTACCTATTCTTTCATTTTGCTGATCTCTCCCTCTATTATCTGTCTTAGCTCTTCTATCCACATTTCATTTTTGACTTACTCTTCGACCATAGTTTGCTTTAGCTCCTTCATCTGAACCTTATTCTCGAATATTTTCTCTTTCAGCATTTCTGATTTTTTCTGTCATGCTTTCCAAATTTTCTTCTTGGGATTTAGAATTTTCTAGTAATTTGTCTTGTAAGGTCTCTTTTAAAATTTGTTTTAATACCATACTCATGGCTCCATTACCATAAACTTCAAACAAATAAGTATCGGGATCGGTACCTTAATTTATTAGGGCATCTCGTAGCCGTTGTATTAATTCACTTTTCTTCCCACTAATTTTGAAATTCCTTTCATCCAGTTCTCAGTTTTCAATTTTCAATATCACGTCTACTTATCAACTATGGTCCAAACTCACGTTTTTAAATATTATCAGTCAATTTATTTTCCACTTCTAAAATTCCACAAATATACCCCACACCTGACACCACTGTAATGTTCAAAGAGTACAAATGGAATTAAAAAGAATGCAACATGATTTACAGCGAGGAAAATATCAGAACACTGTGAGTATTAAAGGTTCCTTTAGTAAACCACCTACATTTGATGGTAGTTCATCTTGACCTATGTACAAAAGGCAATTTGAAAATCTACCTCTCTTGTAATTTCTCTAAGAAGTCCGGCATTAGAGCTCCTGCACAGCATTCGTGTAGAGGAACAAGAAAATTTCGATAATATCATCGCAGTCCTAGACAAAAGATACGACAATCAATCGTTGAGCGAGGTATACCAAGCGCAACTCAATGGGGAAAACGCAAAAATTTGGCGAGAGTCTGCAATAATTCGAGGTAGAGATTAGACGATTAGTACACCTGTCCTACCCAGACCTACCAGATGAAACTAAAGATCAATTGGCCACACAGAGTTTTATAAATGGCATCAGAGACATTGACGTGCAGAGGAATCTAAGGCTTACTGTCATCAAAAAGAATTACGAAGCTTTGCTTCGCGCTTTGGAGGTAGAGGTCGTCATGAACATGTCAAGCGAAGGGTACGAGCAGTTTCCTTCAACCAGGAAGAGTCAGAGTCTCTATTTCAAGCACTGCTGGCTATTATGAACTACTTGAACAGTCACAGAGAACTGATACCAGAAGAGCATGTTACCGGTATGGATGGACAAGGCACTTCCAACGCGACTGCAGAGTCAGGCTATCTGAACGATCATCGACCAGGGGTAACCAACAAAACAGCCACATGTCCAGGGACCTTCAACCAGTCAGGATAAGTGAGCGAATGCTGACTAACCCTCCACCAGCCCCCAAAACATTATCTATCTGGGAATTTTGCCAAGCAATTACCATCACCATCGACACCGGCGCCGCTGTGTCCATTGCCAAGGCCTCAAAAATCCGGCCAGTTAACAACATCTAGCTCAGAAAGTCAGTGGCGAGTCCATGTCAATACAGGGTGAGGCAGATGTAGTACTACAGATAGGGGACAACAGAATCCGGCATAGGGTCCTGGTAGCAGATATTGAGGACGATTTTATGCTGGGCATGGACCAGATCAGCCAGCATGGATTTATGTTCGACCCGAAATATGATGTTCTTCGGTTCCTAAATGACACGGGCCGTCAACAGCTCAGCGACCTCCATAAAAATTGTAGCAAAATCCTCAGCCAGAATTCCCGGTCGAACAGAACAGATTATTCATGAGCAGCTAGAAATCAATCCTGAGAGCAATAATCGAAGAAAACATCGAGTCCATGTTACAAATTGGAATTATTGAGCCATTCATCAGCCCATGGTCTGCTTCCGTTGTGCTAGCTAAAAATAAGGATGGAACCACCCGATTTTGCGTGGATTACAGAAAGCTGAATGATGTCACGAGGAAAGACTACCCCGAATCGATGACAGTAGATCTAAAGAGTTGATATTGGCAGGTTGGTCTACACGAAAACGACAGAGAGAAGACAGCGTTCTCCACCAGGGTTATGTCCTGCTCTCGCTACCTTTGAGAGGCTAATGTGGAGTATGTATTAAGCGGGTTGACATGGAGAACGTGCCTAGTCTACCTCGACGACATTCTGGTCATGGGTCATACATCCGATGACCATCTGAAAAACCTGGTCGAAGTATTTTCCAGAATTAAGAACGCCGACCTGAGACTCAACCCGAAGAAGTGCTCCATGTTCCAAAAAGAAGTAGAGTTTTTGGGCCACATCGTTTACGAGTCAGGAATCCGCACCAATAAAGACAAGATAGCAGCTATCCTTGATTGGCCGGTCCCGAGAGACAAGCATAAACTATGTAGGTTTTTGAGGCTCTGTCCTACTACAGACGATTCGTTGAGGGATTTGCCATCATTGCCGCGCCTCTACATCGGCAGACCACTAAGAAAGGGAGCTTCCGTGGGAATCAGGATTGCGAAACATCATTCAGACGACTGAAGGCGGCACTATATTCCAACCCAATCCTAGCATTTCCTATACAATCCGGTAGGTTCATCTTAGACACAGTCACAAGCAACACCGGTTGGGGGATGTCTTTTCCCAGTGCCAGTACTACAGCCATGGAATCCCGGAACCGGAAAGAAATTATTCTGTCACCAGAAAAGTACTTCTTGCAATAATCAGGGCTGTAGACCATTTCCACAAATATTTTTATGGTCTTCACTTCCTAATCCGTACAGATCATGCCATGGCTGCAGGACATGAAGACACCGGAAGGACAACTGGCCAGGTGGATGGAGAAATTACAGCAATACGATTTCAAGGTAGAACACCGTTCCGGTCGGTTGCATAATAATGCCGATGCCCTGTCAAGAAGACCTTGTAGGGAAGAATGCGGACATCGTCTAAACAGAGAGAGGGTATCTCCATCCGACAGATCAGAGTGCAGGCCAATGAAGACTGGACAACGAAACAGTGAATCCAGGACGAAATGGCTGATCGAGACATTGAACCAATCTTGTCACTTAAAACGAGAGGTGCACCCAGGCCACAATGGGACGAGGTAGCTACTCGCCCGATCTGAAATCGTTATGGGCCCAATGGGACTCTCTAAGAGTAGAGAATGGAGACTGTTGAGAGATAAAACGTGGATGAAATTCGCCAAGTACTACTAGGAATTACTTCGAAGGTCATGGACCGATTGCACACCTATCGGGTCTCGTACCACCAATATCATTGCGTAGATAATATCATAGCCGGGTGAAGAGGAGAATATCCTGGATTTTTCTCTTCAAGAATCGCAAGACTTTAAATAATCTGCAACGGTCTGAACCAATGACTACTAATATTAGAGCATTTGGAACGGTTACATATAACAATTCACGTCGGGTTTTAAAGGACTTTTGGCTGGTACAACCCCGAGAGGAGCAAGGGTAAATTTTGGGCTTACACCACGCTCTGGGATAGTCCATACGCACTTTTTTTTGTTCCTAGCTGTATGCGTATCTCCGTCGAAACCAAGAGCTACGGTGAATTAACATTTGGATCGACTCGCTCCCTACCATGGAGAGAATGTGATCTTCAGTTCAGTATTAAATGAATTATTCACCGTTGTAACTGGCCGGATTGCTGATGTTCGAAAACAAAACATAAATTTTTGGGAATAAAAAAAAGACCTGGCAATGGACACAGTGGCGCCGGTGTCAAAGGTGATGGTGATTGCGCAGCCATATTGATGGTGCCCCTGATGATGCAAAATCCCCGGATTGATACTATCCTGGGGACTGGTGCAGGGTTAGTCAGCATTCTCCCCCTTATGCTGACTGTTCCTGGATTTGTTTGGTGGCTACCTCTGGTTGGTGGTTTTTTGGTTATCCCATCCATTAGATGCAGCCACTCCTTCAAGTTGCCGTTTATACATAGGTCAAGACGAACTGCCGTCAATTGTGAGTGGTTTGTTTAAGGAATTCTTGGTACTTACGGTGTTCTGATATTTTTCTCTGTGTAAGTGTTGTTTCATTTTTTAAATTTCTGCTTGTACTCTTTGAATATCATGTATTGTGTTTTGAATTGCACTGATTTGAACTTTTACCTTCGCTGTCTGGAAGCTTCTTCACAATTCGATGTCAACTACTTTGGTTTCAAGTATAGCCACACTATTTTTAGGACCTTTATGTCATCGTGTATCTCTCTTATGTCTGATTCCATAATTTGTAATTTCTGGTTAACTGCTTCATTACCTTGTATTACTAATCGCATTAGTTGTTCAATTTCGTTTCCAATTTGTTCTTGTTTGTCTTCAAATATTTTAAATTCATGCTGTCTCGTTAATTCAAATTTCGCAAATAACCCCGCTAATATTTTTTTTGTTCAGTTTTCATTCTAGAAACAAGGTTTTGTTGCTTTTCATCTATATGAATTACAAGGTTCTCTAATTCCATTTTACGTTTTCTATCAAAAGATTTCACTAACCTTTGTTATTTCCTCTTGATGTCGTTTCTCCTTAGCTATAAATCAATTTGAGATGTTAAACTTTACTTAATCCCAGTCTTCTAACACTTTATTACAGACTCCGTGAAGGAGCGGATCTAGACACGTGCTTCGCGAGGACTATGCTTTACGGGGGAATTCTGTACTAAATTTATCTAAATATAATTTTAAACACGAATTTCTGGAGCTATTACATTATAAATAATCGATCTGAGGTTTAAACCCCTAGAAGTTACTTTCTTATGGGCTTTTGGAGTTAAGATTTAATCGTTTTAATATTAAATTTACTAACTTTGAGACTCTCGGATGGGGCAATCGCCCCCATGCTCCTGCTCCCTTAAATCGGTCCCTGACTCCGTGGGTTCAATTAATTAAATTACCCTCACTTCAAATGTGAACCTGAAAAACCTGCCTCCCGCCATCAAAGCTTCCAAATGTGCTGAATTACCCCACTCTCCAATCGAATTGCCTGCTGAATCTCAACCCGCACTCTCATGGACAGCTTTTGGTTTTTTGTCCGAATTTGTCTGCTCTAGGGCAAAGTCAGCAATTTTATGGGAAGCTTTAATGGCTCATAGCAGGTTTTTCTGGTCCAGGGAGGCAACTGCCTCCCCCAGTAGACATAAGTGGTGTATTGTATGTGTTATACTTAGCAGTGTTTGGAGACATCTCAACTCCAACTCTGGAGTCACTTTTTTATAAAAAATTTCACACACAATACACTTATATACAGGAATCCTAGTTTATCATTTAATAGACCTCTTTGTTCAGAATAACTGAGGAAAAATTTCTGTACATACAGCCAGTAATGTGGGCAAATTTACAAAGTTGCCTTACTACACTTTGTTCTTCATATAAAATTTTCAAATACGTAGCTGTTGCAGGAAAAATTTTGAGGAGAGAAAAGCCAATAAACAGGTAAAATAACTAAAGGCCTCCTCTATAATCTTTTAGAAATTACTATTTTTCTTTAATGCCTCTAAAAACTGTGACTTGCAATAATTTTAGTTGACACATACATTTTAAATTTTAACACCATAGGTTTAGACATAAACACAAAGTTTTGTACCCTAACACCAAACTTTTATTTTTTCACTCAATGCAAATTTCAACAGCAAAGCTGTTTTCATCATGGAGTAAACCATAGGTTTAAATAAAATGTTTCAAACTATTAACAATATATTTATAAATACACTTATTTGTCTTAATATACTTAATACATAAATTACTTATATCTTGATCTTCTTCTTTTTTAGCCTAGCAGTGAGTGGAGCTGGTACTTTAAATACAGTGCTGAAAATAAAAATTATAAAGAAACAATAAAAAAAATTAAAACTATTATACTTACTGGCAAGTTGTACATATTGGGCTAAACTTACAAAATACTGAAAAAAACACAGTTTTTATTATTAACTTCTTTAGATTGTCATAATACTTACTAGACAGGCAAACTGAACAAACAAATCCAATGTCTATTAATTCTCTGTGGCAAAAACATGCAGCCCTATAATCAACTTTTACAGGTGGAGGAAGTACTAGTTTTTCTCGGATTGGTGGTTCTGGTAGAAAAACCCACTGAAACACAAATGTGTTGAAAATTGCCACCTAAAAAACTTAATTTCAACTCACAAGTAAATACTGCAACAATCCTTGGATTTGGGGCACTTTCAGGTACAAACCACCAGTAATGTCACATCCTTGCTGTAGCAAACTCAGATGTTGATCTAAAGTGCACACATCAATCACAACACTTTGTTTTTGAGCAGTGAAAAATACATTCATGTAATTCATATATTGAGATGCTGAACAAGCACTACCTGTGACCACAAGAATTCGACTATTAAGCTAAAAAGAAAATAGTAATGTACACAGTGAATAGATTATACATTGAACTACTTACCTGAGTACCAGGTGGTTTAATTCTTTGTAATCTAGCGATGTAACACAATGCCATTGCTAAAGCACCTGCTAAAAGTGATTCTTTGGTTAGTATTGAGTTTTCTGCAGCAATAACTTTTGCTAAGTTGGTTTTTGTAGTTTTTTCTACTGTGGTAAATGCTTCATATTGTCCATCGATTTGTCTAATATCAAGAGCTTTACCAGAACCAGGGTATATAAACTGACTACAATTTTACTATAAGTTTAAGAAACATTATGTTTAGGATTTTTTTACCTTGTGTGGGAATGACAAGCCATAATAGCCAATTTGTTTTGTGCCCTTTGCATTAAATGCGTATTGCAAAATGCTATAACGGAGTCTACAACATGGGTCAAAATGTTGGGATTGTCTCTCAGCAATTTTTGACCAGGATTGCTATCTAAGATCACCACCAATAGACTAACTTGATCTAGATTAGCTATTTCTGGTTTATCGCTTGGTAATTCAATGTTTTCCATTTTAACAGAATAATTTACAACTATTTAAAATGTTTATATAAATAAACAAATATTAAAAAATATTAGACGTTTATGTTTATAGAGATTTGACAGTTCCGTTCACGTTCCGTTGCCAACATAACGGTACTAATTCCCCCATAGTTTTTAATTCTGCTATACGAGGAACTATCAATAAGTTTAAGCCTTCAAAAAAATGTCAAAATTTTAGGAAATATGTCAGCGACCCATCAATGATTGAGTCAATAAGCGTACGTAAAGTTGTAGCAATTTGCTGTTAGGTTTGTAGGTTTAATGAGAAAAGCGCTTAGAAATAAACTGTCTGGAACAAAAAAACTAGTAAGGTAATTTTTGATAATGTTGCTCATCCGTCAGTAAACGAACGTTATTTCAGAAAAGTATTGTCAAAAAATTCTGTGAACTCACATGAATCGCCGGATCAAAATTGGGAAGTACGGATGGCTGAAGAATCGATGCTTAAACATGAACTGGAATCTTTGAAAGATCAAATTGCTAATCTTAAGGCTGCTATAGTTACGTTGCAACATGAAACTGAACAGAAGGAAATAGCAATAGGCAACATAGCACGCGAAAAAGAGAAAATTCACTTAGACTTGTTGAAGACCAGAAGATCCAATGCCTCTCTGACTAAGCAATTGGAAGACGAACGTGAATATTATATGAAAGAAAAAGAAATATATTGTCAAGAAATGAATGAATGCAAAAAATTGAAAAAACAACTAAGTGGTTACGCTACGTCTGGTAGCGAAGAAAAAAGCTCGGAAGACTATAGAGCTGAGATTGCAAAAGTTAAACAAGCTCTGAATCAGACTTTGGAAGCGAATTATAATCTTAGTATAAAATTTTTGAGAATGAAAAACACTAAGACCTGCTTAAAAACTGAATTACATACCATCAAACTGGAACATGCAAAGGTAACAGTTTTTACGTTAACATTTTGTTCAGCATATTTTTATAGTTACATATTGCTCTTTCATTTTATGTATAGTGTTGACATTCTCGGGTTTGTAGATTTTCTCGTGTCATCCATTATAGTCTGAGATCCGGCTGCAGAATTAGTGCACCCATCGCGTGTTTGCTAAAAACCAAATTTCTACGCATATTTATGATTAGGAGAATATATATCTACCAGGTTGCCTATCAAAATGTGGCCGCTAATATTTTTAATTAAATTATTATTCATTGATTTTTCGTAAAAAATTTCACCGACTTGTTTTTTCAATAAAATATCGTCCACTTCCACGGCAATATATATAAAGATTCTGAAAAATCACGGTTGCCGTTGCGCACTTGTCCGCACCTCTTCGCAGTCAGGTTAAAATGTTACATTTATACACTCATAACGTACATTTATTATTTATATATCAATTTAATGCTAATTGTTTTCTGTTTATTATGATATACTGTTGCCTAATTAAACTGGCCGAAAATAAGGGTTGCCGGCTGTTAAAGATGGTAAATATTAAAGGTAGAGTGAAAGAAAGGTAGCGCGTAACATCACCAGTCAGAGGAGGATAGCGCTTCTCAGCTGTACAACGGTTTAAAGCCATTGCGCATTCGTCGGATGCTAGTATTCTCAACTAGCGGTTCAAACAATAATAGGTACGACTTAATATAATAAATAATTCAAAAGAAATGATTTTCTTTTCAAAATGACAAATTTAAAAAATCCAAAAAAATACAAAGTGAAAAAATACAAGCAGTAATACAAATTTAAAAATTACAAAAAAGACAAATTTTTAAAATTACAAAAAAAATGATATTGATGAAAAATAAAGCCAAGGTTACTTATGTAACAGAAAATTTCATTGTGCAAGTACTGTTTGAAAAAATATTTGATTTTATTCAAGTATTAGATCGTTTTCTACATATTAATTATATATTTAAGTTAAATAATTTTTTTTTAAATGTATTGGTTTTAGAAAACCATCTAACAGCAGCCAGTCATTATTTTCAGCGCTGAACTTGATGCAATCCGGCTCAGTAGCATTTAAGTACATCGAATTAAAAAGATTGTTGGCAACAATTTTTGTTTCAAAGATTTACTGCACGGTGGAATGTACGTTGAGTTGAAACCTTTAATTAAAAAATCATGGGTAGAATGAACTGTTAATAAAGTGTCATGGTATTAATATGTTTTCTTTCAACGGAACAATAACATTAGCGAATTTTTTTTATGATGCCTTATCAAAGTCCAGTACATTGCATTTTTTGCCACACAGAAAAAAGTCTTCATCTTTATCAATTTTATTTCCGTCCAAAACAGCGTGGTTTTTAATTTAGGGTGTGTCCCATGTAAACGCAATTTGCGCGATGCGTGCGGTACGCTGCTTTAAAGTGACAAATACAAACTATGAAACACATAAAAAACATTCATGGTGTCCTTACTGGGTATTAAGCAGTGATATGACTGGTATTAAGTAGTGCGATAGTCACGATTTTATGTTGTCACATCTCTCAATTGGTATTATTTCGCCCGCAGTTTTAACTAGGTGATGTTAAGCGCTCTTTCACTCTACCTTTAATATTTACCATCTTTATCAGCCGGCAACTCATATCTGCGGCCAGATTTAATTAGGCAACCGTATATCATTATAAACAGAAAAAAATAGCTTTAATTTAATAAATAAATTATGAATGTACGTTATGAGTGTATAAATGTAACATTTTAACCTGACTGCGAAGAGGTGCGGCCACATTTTGATAGGCAACCTGGTAGATAAATATTCTCCTAATCACAAATATGCGTAAAAATTTGGTTTTTAGCAAACACTCGATGGGTGCACTAATTCTGCAGTCGGATCTCGTACTATTATATTCTAACAGTACATATGTCCAACTGTGGTTTTAAGCCCGGGATATTTGGAGTCGAAGATAAAAGAAACTTTCATTGGTGAGTGTATTTTGAAACAGTCGATTATTAAATTTCATCTGTAGTTTGCCATCTTGTGCGTATCTCGCGTTTCTCAATAATGTCTCTGGAATTTCCGAAAAAAATGGTTTAATGGTGTAAACTGGGATCTGAAACTTCTAAGCCTGCAGTTTACATGTTCAAATAGATTGAAGTAAAATAAATGATAGCTTCTGTTCGTTTAACATTACTGATGTAATTTACAAGGGCAGGGCCCTTAATGGCTTGTCTTATTTGTCAACTGCTGTTTTTGTTTGTTTTCAACTAGTGAATTTTTCCTCTATATGTCCGCAAGATGATATTTGTTTCTCTCACGAAGAGCCGTTACTCAGAGATTTATCATGCTAGCTGATAAATAGTGGAAAATAGACGTTCGTTAATGATTTTAAGTTCGTTGATGATATTAACGTACTAGTAGATACAATAAATAATAGAATTTGGAAATTGTGGAAACATCTAAATACCAAGTAGCTACTTTCGGAAGAATACCAAATTGTACGGATAAGGGTCCAAATTATGGAATGACAGGCGATCTAAGAATAATTTGGTCAAGTGCGAGTTGGACTCGCATACTTAGGGTTCCGTACCACCTTCAAGATTCTAATATTCCAGTTTCAGACAAGCAGGGAGAATGAGTGCATTTTCTTATATTTACCTTAATATCTTTTAAAGGAAGCGTTTTAAATTTATAAAAAAATATACACTTTGATTTTCCACACATAGACTTTTAATTTATCTGCTTCAGGATGCGCTTGATTTTTACCAGAATACATTGTATTTAATTTTCTAATTTGGCCCCCAAAAATTAACGTTGAGCTTTATTTTACTAATAAACTTTCAGAGAAGTCTTTTATAATCTACTGTCTGAGTTTTGAGGCTCTTTAGATTGGAAGATAAAGGGCAAAATAGTTCAAGTTTTAAATTATAAATTATTAAATCTGTTATTCAAACTATTAAAAAATATAAATAAAATATGTTTTTCAAAATTTAAATAGTGTAGTTTCTAAAGTGGGAATTAAGTCGATGTTTAATAATTTTGTTAATATCTTTTAAACAAATGATTTAAAAATATGATATATTTGTAATTCACATAATGAGCCTTTTATCTGATATATTACATGATGCTTTTGAAAATTGAATCTTTATTTTCCATTTAATTATAAAATTTGTCCCTAAAATTACTATGGGGGATTTCTAATAATTTATTTTCCTTTTAATTCTATTATTTGCGGGCCAATTTTAATGTGAAAAAAATATATTTGTGTTCCTCACAATGAGACCTTTCATTTGATATATTACATGATGCGTTTGAAATTTTATTTATTTTTAAATTTTTATTTAATTCTATAATTTGCCCCCCAATATTAATATATATTTTTTTCTCCTGTAAAGTTCGGGCAATGTTCAATATTTTCTATTTTTTTTCAAAATTTTAGGCTCAGTAGTTTCGGAGATCAGGGGGAGAACGGCCGATTTTTTTAGTTTTTCCCCCCAGAAGTACCCCTAAAATCAAAATTTTTTCTTTTACGATATGTACTCCTGATCGGGTCACCAAACTATACATTGATACCAACTTTCATCCTCTTCCGTCCAGTAGTTTAGGAGAAAATTGCTGTGATGTGCAGAGGCAGAAATCTCGAGTGATATTATAAGGGTATCCGTATATTGTATATACGGAACCCTAAAAAGTATTTGATCAATGGGTTCTAATAAGTGGACTCAACTGTGTCAAACTGGAAACTTCGTAATATAAGATCCCTACCCTCTAACCCATGAAATTATGCCTAAGCATTTTTTTTAATTTAGTTTTTTTTTCAGTTAGAAAACGACTTCAAGTACAAAATAGAAACTCTGTCAACGCAGTTGAATGAACTTGCTAACGAACGAATGCTCATGCCAATTTCACCCAGTAACAGAAAATACCTCCAAGTAAGTCCAGTGCTAATAATACCATCTAATTGATCACAGATGACCTCTTTGTTGTAGCTAGTAAAACAGAACAGTTGTCTGACGTACGAGAACTTTTGTCTTCAACTAGAATTGGACAATGTGAATTACAAATTTGATAAATTCAGGATGGAACAGATGCGAACTGAAACTAACAGTCGGTTAAATTACATTCACCATAATACGGCTGACAACTTGGCGAGTAAGAAGGCAAAGAACGTTCCTAAACGCGATCATCAACACGATATACCTGAAAGGCTAGAAATAAATCGCCACCACAAACCAAGCTGTAGCAGGAGTTGTTATTCGATAGAAAAAGAAAAAAATGAGGAGTCAATTCGTCCATCTTGTAGCAAATCAACCACCGAATCCCCCGTAATCAAAATTTACGAAAGGAAGCCACATGCGGACATGCCAGAGATAAAAATCATCAACGAAAGAAAATCGAAAGACAAAAGAAAGAAACGAAGTAAAGACATTAACAAAAGACATTCAGAAAGCAACGTGGAATCCAAAGATCGAAGTACAAGAACAGAGATATCTACCGGAAACAACTGCAGAGGTGACAACAGACTAGATAATGCCGCCACAAAATTGGCATTGTTTCAAGTTTCTGACGTACAGTCGGCAGTGTCAAGTGATTTGTTTGTTTCGCTACCGCACATCGTTCGAAGTCGATCATCCCCAGATTTCCAACATAAAAGAGATACATGATAGCAATTATTTTTTATGTTAGGCTCTAATTTACAGTGTCCGTTGTCAGTGCATGTCTGTTTTAAAGTTGATAAGGTCAATTTGAAAATAAAATATAAGTGTATTATGCTTTGTTCTACAGGAATTGTCTTCATACTTTAAGCCGATGTATCACATTAGTAATATTAAGAGATGACAAGAAGCCATTAGGGTTTCCTTTTTTAAAGCGAAAGTTTCTCAACGAAGGCCCATACTTACACATACGAAAATAGATAAATAGATGAGTATGGTTGTGAAACGTCAAAATTGTTTGTTTCTATACTTCGTTTCGACTGACCGATACGACCTTGAAATGCCCATACAACTGAGTTCTCTGTGCAAGAAACAGGAACCAGGTTATATATTATAGAAAATCAACTAATTATAGTAAATAAGCAAATACAAAATCCAGTTAATATACAATACCAGCACAAAATTGCTATTCGTTCTAATAAACATTTCAATTTTCTGTTTGCGATAATTTAAATTACTTGAAACACATCATAAGTCAGAACACTACAAAAAAGTGCAACGTTACCAAGTTTATGGATGATAGAGACAAGGGTGGCAAACTTATATAACAATTAAACTGAAAGTATTCATCTGAAAGCATTAAAGATCAAGTTTAAAAAGTCACCAGAATGGCGCTGGTATAGAAAGAGGGTATGATTTGAATTGCTAACTATAAAATATCATTAATGTTAAGCCACTGGTTTTGTCTTTTTAGCGTGCTGTTAAAATCCACCCTTTTGCTACATCAGCGCCACCTTAATTACTGCCTTTTGACGGACACTTTTTTAAATATGTATTAGATTAAATTAGATTACAACAGCTATTTTGAAGAATATTTTGTAGATGCTTTGATATTTAAGAAAAATTTGCTTAAATAATATTCCCATAATTTAATATGTTATATTTAAAGTGATCTCGTTATATAATGCCAGAATATTAAATAAGTGAAGTAGGTTTGAATTATTATAATTCAACAAGTTTAAATTACACTTCATATGTTTTTTGTAGTTGTTATGTTTAACTAACGAAATAAATTACAAGTTTGGACTAATACTTGAATCCTAACAAAATAGTGACAATTATTTTAATTCTCCTAAAATTTTTACCCATTACTATATATAAGAATGACACAAGGGTAGAGAACCAGAGACAGGGAGACTACGAGAGACAAGAAGTATATTGCTTTGGCTTTGGCTTCCGTTGTTCAGTCTCAAGTGACTGCCGCTGTTTTTAAGGTTCCGTATATAGAATATACGGATACCCTTACAATATAACTCCGGATTTCTGCCTCTGTCACATCACAGCAATTTTCTGTTAAACTACTGAACGGAAGAGGTTGAAATTTGGTCTCAATGTATAGTTTGGTGACCCGATCAGGAGTACATATGTAAAAGAAGAAATTTTGATTTTAGGGGTACTTCTAGGGGGAACAATTAAAAAAATCGACCATTCCCCCCCTGATCTCCGAAACTACTGAGCCTAAAATTTTGAAAAAAATTGCAAATATAGAACGTTGCGCGAACTTTGCAGGAAAAATAAGGAGAAACCATTAATATTAATTTTGGGGGGCAAATTATAGAATTAAATGAAAATTTTAAAAAAAATTTTAACGCATCCTGTAATACATCAAATGAAAGGTCTCTTTCTGAGGAACATAAAAATATTTTTTTCATATTTAAAAAAAGTAGTTAAAAAGATATTAACGAAAATATACCAAAATTTACCCATTCCCCCCCTATCTCCTAAACTATAAAACGTAAAGTTTTGAAAAAAATTAAAGGTATAGGGTCTGACCTGAAGTTTACTGGAAAAATAAGGAGAAACCCCTACTTTTAATTTTGGGGGGCACATTACAGAATAAATGTAAAATATAAAATTAAAATTGTTTCTAACGCATCATGTTATATATCAAATAAAAGGGCTCATTATGATGAAAACAAATATATTTTTTTCACATTTTTAAAATAAATAAATTAAAAGATATTAACAAAAATATAAAAAAAATTACCCATTCGCCCCCCCCCTTTATCTCCGAAACCATAAGCTGTAAAATTTTGAAAAAAATAGAGGTATAGTGCCTCACCTGAACTGTACTGGAAAAATAATGAGAACCCCCTAATATTCATTTTGGGGGCAAATTATAGAATTAAATGGAAAATAAAAAATTATAATTGTTTCTAACGGATCAAGTAATATATCAAATCAAAGGGCTCATTATGACGAATACAAATTAATTTTTAAAATATTTTTAAAATAAATTATTTAAAAGATATTAACAAGAATATTAAAAAATTTACCCATTTACCCTCCGAAACTATAAGACGCAAAAATTTGAAAAAATAGAGGTGTAGCCCCTCACATGAACCTTACTGAAAAATAAGGAGAAACCCCCAAATATTGATTTTGGAGGCAAATGAGAGAAATAAATGAAAAATAAATAATTAAACTTGTTTCTAGGGATCATGTAATATATCAAATCACAGGGCTCATTATGACGAATACAAATATATATTTTTTTAATTTTTTTTTAAATGAATATTTTAAAATATATTTAAAAAAATTACCCATTCTCCCTTTAGTCCCCAAACTATAAGACCTAACGAAGAAATCCCTAATATTAATATTGGGGGCCAAATTATAGAATTAAACGGAAAATAAAAAAATATTTTTTAACCCATCATGCAATACATCAAATGAAAGGGCTATTATGAGGAATAATAATAAAGCCTTTATTACCCAACAGTAAAAACCATTTACAGAGTAATTAAAAAATAAATAAAGATGACAGAAAAAAGTATTTAAAAAATTATACTAACACTAAAATTAATTGAAATACAGACATGTATAAAAGAAATTAAAAAATTGACCAAAGAAAAAGAAACAATTAGTCATAAAGTAAATACATACATATGCACTTAAAATTGAACAATGGGTTACAACAGATATAGAGATAATTTATAAATTGAAGAATTCGTTCACCTGGATGAAATATTCAATGAAATGTCCTCTAAAAGTACAAGCGTGCGTTATTTTTCAGTTCGTACGTTGAGCAGCTGAATAAATCACACACCTCTGAGAGTCTATTAGCATTATTACTCATCAGATATATTGGAGCTTTAAATAAGATATTAGATCGAGCTCGTTTGCACTCAAACGGTCTCGTATGCCTAGATACAACCCTAGGAATGACAATTCCAACCTGAGACAATAGCTTTGGACAGTCAATCATGTTATTCAGTAACTTGTACAAAAACATAACTGACGCCTGATCTCTGGGACTTTTCAAGGACATCACATTGAACTCGAGTAGTAAGAGATTATATTCACACCCACTTTGGGAATAAACTCCGCGATTTTTAAATGTTAAATATTTAAAAAAAAAATTTTGAACCTTTCTATATCCAAAATGTATCGCTCGTATATAGGATTCCAGACTATAGAACTATATTCTAATTTTGTTCTTACTAAGCAATTGAATAGCGATATTAAAACTGAAGTATTAAAATATTTGCAGTTTCGCATGATGAATCCATATTGTCTAAAGGCTGATTTTATTGTGAGGTTAATGTAGAGCTGAAATATAAGTTTAGAATCAAAGTAAACACCGAGGTCTTTTATGGAGTCAACCCTTTCAAGAATGGTATCGCTTATACTGTAGGGAAATTTTATTGTATTCGTTTTACGGCTAAATGTTAAGACCTTACACTTGGGAATGTTTAAAAAAGTTTATTATTTATACACCATTCTTCCAACATACTGATTTCTTCTTGCAAAGCAAGACAGTCATTCCAGCTTGAGATTGTAGTATATATTTTGAGATCATCTGCAAACAATAATCTGTTACATTTTAACGTGCTGGCCAGGTCATTGATGTAAATTAAGAACAATAAAGGACCTAGATTCGACCCTTGAGGAACTCCACTTGTGACTAGAAATTTATATGAATAAAACCCGTTGAGGTAAACGTATTGAGTTCTATTATTCAGATAGAGTTCAATAATTTTTAGGTAATTTTTAGGAACACCTAGACATGACATTTTAAGAAGGAGTCTCTTGTGACTGATTTTATCAAATGCTTTAGAGAAGTCGGTGTAGATAACATCTGTTTGACCTCCGCTACCTAGACTTTCACATAGATGTTGCCCAAGGACTGCCAGATTACTAACTGTTGAACGAGACTTCATAAAACCATGTTGATACGTAGATATGTAATTTTCCGCAGACTGGTATAGGCGATTGTAGAGAATGCTTTCTAAAATTTTGGAAAAATTATTCAAGATAGAAATTGGTCTATAGTTATTGATAAGAGCACGGTCGCCTGACTTATATATAGAGCAGATTTTAGCTGTCTTCCAAGATTGAGGATAAGCTGAATTTGAAACGATTAAATTGAAGATGTAAGACAACGGATACATAAATGCACCGAGGCAATCTTTTACCAAAAAAGAAGGAATTTTGTCTGGGCCAGATGTTAATTTGTTTTTCAATCTTTTAGCAGCCTGTATAATTTCTCTTTCTGTAATGGGATCGGAGCTGACATCTAGAAATATATTATAATTGAACTTAAAACCAATGTTGTCTTCCTCGTTAATTGGTAGCTCATAAACACTTTCAAAAAAATCACTAAATGCCTTTACTATTTGAGTAGGGTTATTATATTCGTTCCCATTGTAAAACATTTTGGGGGGAATTCTGGAATCTGTATTTTTGTTGTTAATATATGACCAAAAATGCCTCGGCTCTTCTTTTAGTTTATTGTGGACATTCTGTAGATAGCTGTCGTATGCTGCTTTTATCTTCAATTTTATTAACGAACTGTATTTACTAAATTCTCTATAAAAAGTATCACTTCTTGAAGTGTATTTATTATGCAACTTGGATTTTTCTTTTATTAGTATACCAAGCAGGATATTTACGCCTAAAATTCTTATTCCGTGGTACGTGGATATCAAATAGTTTATATACCTGATTATAGAAGCTGTCAACAACAGTATCAACATCGGATAAACTATTCAGAAAAGTCCAGTCAGTATTTAATAATTTGTTATATAGAGATAAATAATCAGCTTTCTTAAAATTATAAGTGGTGTCGTTAGGATTGACTTTAAGGCTATTTCTTTTTATCGAGATTTCGCTTAATTCAATCCTCAAAGATGGATGATAACTATCCTCTCCAACTAGTGGTACAGAATCACGGGAAACAGTACAGTTAATGTTACTAAGTAGGTACTAAGTCTAGGAGTTTACCGTTGTTGTTCAACACTGAGTTAAATTGATTTATATCTAGTAATGCCATGTAGTTGGAAATAATGTTAGTTTTTCCGTCCTCTAGGCAATTTTCAGTATATTTTGGACAGTTGAAATCTCCGAGAATTAGTACTTTATTTGGGTTTAATACATGCCAGTGAGCAAGAGCATCCATGAAATTTACATATACGTCTATCGATAAAGAAGGTGGAATGTACATGACCATTATATAAAAGAAATAATATGCTACTGAACACTTACAAACTAATAAGTCAATCTGTGGAAAAGTAACATCAAATTCACAAGTGTTCACAATTTCAGCCTTTATAGATTCGTCGACCGCGAGTAAAACACCTCCACCCATAACTACGTTTAACCGCTCGAATTTACGGTCACTACGAAAGACTTGGTAGTTAGTCGGAAATAATTCCTTAGAGTTCACTGATAGTTTTAACCAAGTTTCACTAAGAGCTACGATGTTATATTCAACTTCACTGATATTGACACAGAAATTACGAAACTTGCTATTAAGTCCCCTGACATTTTGATAATAAGTCGTTACTACTTCAACGGATCTACTGTTGGGCTTACCTAGTTTACCTGAACTATTTTGGGAATGTTGTTAATGTACTTAATTTTGTAATTCGAGTTACCTGATTTGTTAAGCTCATTTAGTTCCTGCTTCACATGTTTGTAATATTCCAACTCTCTTTTAGTTCGGTCTGCTGACAAATTGATATTTTTATATTGCTGTTTTGACTTCAGTTTATTAGAGTTGATTAGTATTTTTTTAACCAAATCCTGACCTTCAAGTGTTATTTTGATAGGTCTAATTCTAGATCCAGTAAAACGTCCTAATCTAAGTGGTTTAATATCTACATTAGAGAGTTCAGGAGAGATTGTGCTTAACATGTTGGTAACAAACTTTTTGTCAGAGTTGATTTGGTCTGTTACTGCTTCATTTTGGTCGGGTACGTTGAATATCACTAGATTGTTCTTTCGTTTTTGTCGTTCGTTAATTTCGGAAACAATCTCTTCAAAATCAAGTTTCGGGTCCGTCGTCTTTCTTTCTTCTCTCAGTTCCTTGATATCGCTTTGAAGTTGTAGAATCAATGCTTTGAGATCCTTCATGTCGTTGCCGAGAGCTCTGCAAGTAACACAAGACCACTCGTACCCTTTATTGCCATTAAGAGTACGGACTTCATTCGCTGATATATCGACGCACGTGTGTTTGAATTTGTTTTTACAAACACTACATGTGACCGTTAAATGATTCTCACATATTTGATTACAGCATTTACATGTTGATTTAGCCGCCATTTTCAGTTTTGTTTATTTTCGTAGGACTCTATAATATTAAATTTTAAGCGATATATAGATTTCGATTGACCAGTAGGGTATTGTCTTTCTTTACAGGCACCAAACTTAATGCACCACTAAAGATCTTTAAAAATTACACTCACAGATGTTAGAAGGCTTTTATAGTTAGCACAGATGTGTTTTATTATTTTAAGTCTTCGGGACGATTTTTATGAGGGTTTATTACCGCACACTGTTGCGAGAACCGAAATTCACTACTTGCCTCTACGAAGGTTTAACTACTATGTATTAAACTATTTTAATTAATTTGATGTCATTTACGTAGTTTATAGGGCAATTTTTAAAACAATTTTTACTTTTCAATACGTAAACGGTTGATTTATAGGAAATATTTATGATTTTTACAGGAGCTTTGTAAAACGTGACCGTCTCTGTGCTGACCGACTGACTGACTTGAATGCAAATATATATATTTTTAAATTAATTGTTTACAAGATATTAACATAAAGATATAAAAAATTCTCATTAGCGAAACCTGCTACAACACAGACATCGCCATTAAAGTTGTCAAACACTCAGACACAAGGTGAAAAGCAAAAGGAGGTCCCAAAAGCGGCTGCCTGAAAAGCAGCTAACTCAAAACCGACTGCATCAACACCGGCGGCCCCAAAGCAGGCGGCTTCAATAAAAGTAGCCTCTGTAGCAAGGACCTCACCACCGAAGGCCTCGCCTTCAGTAGCCTCATCAAGTAAGGCACCACCACTTAAAACTCTTAAACCGGTGCTAGCTAGCAAGCTAAAGCCCGGTAAAGAAGGTTGCCAGAACATCGGGCAAACCACCCAGGCAACAACAAGTAGGGTGGTCAATTCAGAAGCGGAGAGAAACAATGGATTAAAATCCAAGTTTAAACCGCAGACCAAAAACCAACCTTCAAACCAGTTGACTGACTGGCAAGTGGTAAAGAGGAAAAAGGCCCCGAGGGCCAATAAGCAAAAACCAGCGCCACATTGTACGCTGCTTATAAAGAAAGGCGAGAAGAGCTCCCATGCAGATATCTTGCGAGGTATCAAGAATGATCCCACCTTGCAGGATATAGGCAAAAAAGTCAATAAGATCCGACGAACAGCTAAGGGAGATCTACTTTTGTTATTCGCCAAGGCAGACGCTCAGGAGATGGAGCGCTATTGTAACGCCATCAAGAATAAGCTCCCAAGCGGGGCCACTGTACAATCTCGAATACCGCAAATCGAGATTGAAATTAAAGACTTGGACGAGATCAGTACCAAGGAAGACGTAGTAAACGTGGTAAAGCTGCTCAAAGATAATATCGACGGCCTGGCAGAGATCACTGAGGAGGCAGTGAAATCACTTCGACGGGCATATAGATCAACACAAACGGCAGTTGTTTGTCTCCCAGAGGTCCAGGCCAAGAAAGCCATCGCACTTGGAAAGCTGAAACTTGCGTGGGGCACAGTACGTGTTCGCGAGAGGATCAGCCTTCGACGGTGCTTCAAATGCTGGCACTTTGGGCACAACGCCCAGGCGTGCAGAGGCAAGACTGACCGAAGCAGTTGTTGTCACAGATGCGGAGGCGCTGGTCACAATGCCTCGACTTGTCAACAACCTGCCAAGTGCTTACTCTGCAAAGAGAAAGATAGTAGGTCAGACTGCCGGCACGTTGCGGGTAGTTGGAAATGTCCGATCTACCAACAGGCGATGAGAGCAGCACAAGCCCGTAAATGAAAGTACTGCAACTCAACCTCAACCATTGCGAAGCAGCCCAAGACCTACTGGTACAGCGGGTGCGGGAATTGGATTGCGACGTAGCCATAATCTGCGAGCAGTACAAAAACTTCGACACCCTGTCCTGGGTAAATGACACAACGGACAGAGCAGCGATATGGGCTTGCGGTAAACTTCCGTTCCAACAACTCCCAAATACCCCCGAACCATGGCTTGTGAGAGTCAAAGTGGGAGGGGTTCACTTCTATAGCTGCTATGCACCTCCTAGTGCACAGCTCGAGGAGTTCGAGTTATTCTTGGACACCTTGGCGGAGGATGTACGGAAGCGTGAATCGGTCGCCATCGCAGGAGATTTCAACGCCTGGGCAATTGACTGGGGATGCCGGGAAACGAGCGCGAGAGGACGAGCTCTCCTTGAGACCATGTCTTCGCTCAACCTGGTACTCCTCAACACAGGAGACGTAAGCAGATATCGCAAAGGCACAGCCAGCTCCATTATCGATGTGACATTCGTTAGCAGCAACCTAATTAAAGGGGGCTGTGAGTGGCGGGTCGATGAGGAGTTTACTAATAGCGACCACCAAGCTATTATATGGGAAATCAACACCACTCCCAAACGAAGATTGTGTGTCAGTCGTGCGAGGTCACAGCCAGTCGGTTGGAACAAAAATGCTTTCGATGCTGATTCATTCGCCTTGGTTATGGAGCAGGAACCATTGTCAATAGCAACAAGCGCAGAAGCCACTGCCAAAGAGGTAATGACAAGCGTTGTCAAGTCCTGCGATGCATCCATGCCAAGGAGACGGCAGAACAACAGCCGCCCACCAGTTTACTGGTGGAATGACACGATCTCACAACACCGACGAGAGTGTCTCAAAGCACGAAGGCTGCATCAACGAGCACGGAGACGCGACAGGGTCACAACAGAAGAACTAAGGCTCGACTATGAGATCAAAAGACAACAACTACGAAGAGCCATTCTCTCAAGCAAGAGATCCTACTGGAAGGAGTTGTGTGACGAAGTTGACCAAGATCCATGGGGAAAACCGTATAAAATCGTGATGCATAAAATCAAGGCCACCCCCATGACATCAACGAACTGCCCCGAATCATTGCACCGCATTGTCACTCACTTGTTTCCTGCGAAGCCTGAGCTACCCGCTTATCCTTCGTGGCAGGTGAGGGACGAAGATATACCATCAGTGACTATGAATGAGCTGATGGGCGCGTGCAACCGGCTCCAAAACGGTAAGGCTCCCGGTCCAGATGGCATACCTAACATCGCGCTAAACTGCGCCATAGCCAATAGGCCTGACATGTTTCTACACATGTATGAGACCTGCCTAAAGCAGGGGGTTTTCCCGAGTAAGTGGAAAAAGCAGAGGCTTGTGCTCCTACCTAAAGGGGGAAAGAAACCTCCAGACGAACCGTCATCATATCGTCCCCTCTGTATGTTGGACTCTGCGGGAAAACTCCTTGAAAGAATAATAGCAGATAGGCTGGAGCCCTACGTTGAGCCAAAACTTTCCACCAACCAATTCGGGTTCAGAAAGGGGAGATCAACCATCGATGCCGTGACACTCGTTACCAACATCGCCAGAGAGGCTATCTCGGGAAAGAGATGGAGAAGAGGTGGAAAAAAGTACTGTCTAATAGCCACCCTGGATATCAAGAACGCCTTTAACTCGGCCCGCTGGGACCGCATTTTGGAGGCTCTTGTCAGGATGGAAGTTCCGCAGTACTTGCGCAGAATGGTTTCAGCGTATTTCAAGGACCGCATCTTGTTGTACCAAACTGAAAATGGGCAAGTAGACTATAAGATCACAGGAGGTGTACCTCAGGGCTCTGTTCTTGGCCCCCTCTTATGGAACGTAATGTACAACAACCTGCTCCTGCTCGGTCTGCCTGAGGGCGTCAGGCTAGTTGCATTCGCCGATGATGTGGCATTGATCATAGTGCGCAAGCACATAGAGGAGATACAAACAACCTTCTCATTCGCTATAGCCACGATTCAGCATTGGATGCTCGCAGCGGACTTGAGTTTAGCAGAACAAAAGACCGAAACACTTCTTGTTAGCAGTCGAAAGGCAAGGCAAACCATCACCCTCAAAATAGGCGACATTTACATACAGTCGCAGCCCTTCATCAGCTATTTGGGGGTGCTCCTGGACACACGGCTCAACTTCAAAGAGCACATAATCGCGGCCAGCAAGAAAGCAGCTGGGGTACAGGGGGCATTATCTAGAATAATGCCGAATGTCGGGGGCCCTAGACAGATAAGAAAACAGCTACTGGCAACAGTAACTACTTCTGTTTTGTTGTACGGGGCACCGGTATGGGAGAAATCGCTCGAGCTACCATCGTACCGCCGGAAAATGAAATCAGTCCAGCTGCTTTCAGCGATTCGAGTGGCATCCTACCGCACTGTGTCTTACGAGGCGGTGATTGTGATTGCCTCTACCCTGCCAATCGACATCCTGGCTGCAGAAAGGGGATGGCTTTATCGCAGAAAGTTAGAAAAAGACCAGCCGACAGGAAACAGCGATGAACGAGCCATGAGTCTAGGGCAATGGCAGGAGAGGTGGGACAGCTCTACTAAAGGCCGGTGGACATATCGATTGATACCTAACATCAGTCGTTGGGTCAACCGCCAGCATGGGGAGGTTGGGTTTTACATCACTCAACTACTGACTGGACATGGATGCTTTCGAGCATACTTGCACAGGTTCAGGAGGACAAACTCCCCAAACTGCCCACACTGTACGTGGTAGAGGACGCGGAACACGTGTTCTTCTCCTGCCCCCGGTTTCAGGATCAACGTGCTGAAGTGGAGAGGATTCTGGAGACTAATATCGTTCCAGAACAAATAGTAGAAGCCATGCTGAAGGGCCCCCAAGCCTGGAACTTGGTATCAGATTACGCGGAGACTATCCTCAAAGAACTCCGCAATACGTTCGAGGAGTAGGCTTTAGAGGCTTCCAATGTAAGAGCAGTAAACATCTGCAATGAACCACCCTTGCGAAGTAGTATTGAGTAAGAGTGCCGCAAGGGACCATGGTTGTAGGAGAAAGAGGTTAGGGTTTTAGCGGGTATACGGTATACTGGTTTCAATGCAACGATCTACTCTTGCTTTGAAGTCATTGCATCGGAAGTCCCGCACGACGGCCAGCACGTGCTAGCTAAGTACGGAATGTATTTCCCCCCTCTTCGGATAAAAAAAAACCCACACACACATACCTACCACCGTATACTGTACAGAGAAAAAAAGATCGCTCATCTAACAATTTTTCTTTTCGGTACACTAATGGAATATTTTGTGCCATTTCACTGCAAGCTTTATAAAATGAAAACCGTTACAAATACCCTGTGCAATATACTTTCTCGACATTTATTTTTTCTGTGTTCTTTGGGAATAATAATAATTTCTTGTTCATTTGTGTTAATGCCATTGAAAACGGAGTCTGATTTGGACTTTTGAAATATACAGACTTTCAAGTTTATGTGGTGCTATTCCCAAAGCACACACAAAAATAAAAACCAGAGATGCTACAATTATCGTTCAGAAAACAACTAGAAATATCTTATACTCTCTTCGAGGTGTCATTCCTTTGTACGCAAGACAATATATATTATATATTATATATAACATACATTGTTTCTGGTCAGGGAACCTTCATCAGTTGCGCTTCCCACAATTGAATGTCCTCTCGAACACTTCTTTATGTATTTGAAACATTTCTCGCGTCTTCAAATAGAAATATCTTGTAGAAATATCTTGACATTTACTCACAGAATAAGGTTTGATTATTCTGTGAATTAATCTAGATATTTACTATGAAAATTTTTACGATTTTCAGAAAAACGGTATATTCTACGTTATAGAAAATTATACGGAATCAAGCTGAAACATCTCTTTGTAGAATACAATTTAATATATTCAAATTGGTTGAGCCGTTTTCATTGAAAAATTACTGGTTTTTCGGATTTTCTGGAAAACCGTAAATCTGACATTATAGAAATTTATGTGGTACCTTTCGGTAATATTCCTTAATACAATTCTATTTAAATCATCAAAATTGCCCAAGCCGTTTTTGAATAATCATTGAGTATACATAAAAAAAAGTGCCGACGAATTGATAAATTCCTCCTTTTGGAAGTCGGTTAAAAAATATATTATAATTTATCCAGATTAATAACAAAAAAGATACTTTATATTACAACCTTTTAACATGACTTTCGTAAATTCAACACAGCAAGGTTTTAGGGAAAGAGCATTTTTATAAGTTATAGCTAGCTATAAGTATTCTATTATTTTAATCAAATAGTTAAAGTAATATTTAAATTCGGGAGGTTAGATAATATGTTTATAGTTTACACCCGTATCAGTATTGATTTCTGTACTTGTGACTCATGTTGAATTAGAAAGTTTAGAATTTGGTATTTATCGTCAGTTTCAGATAACAGTTCAACAGGAAATTCGATCTGTTGATAACAGTGCAGTTGACTCATATAAAGTTTAAACTGATCGTGAAATAAAGGAAATTACTGTTGGATGTTGAGATTATTTTACAATGTTTCTATTACTCATATGAAGTGAATGCTATTATTCAATAGTAGTGACAAGTAGACTGCGAGAAATATACAAACTTTATTTAAAATATACCAAAATTATTTATTTTTTATAAATGCCTTTGTCAGGAGGAAGAAGCCCGATGATATTGTCACCCTCAATGTCTGGCAAAATAGCTTGAGCTAGCTCAACTAGGGAAATGATTATTTATAGGAAGCGCAAAAAGAATAGCGTTGCACGTCATATTGTAGGCAGATCATCAAAATATGGAACGTCTCCTGTTTATCAATATCAAATAAGGTTTAAATGAAAATAATTTGGTCAAGTGCGAGTTGGACTCGCATACTAAGGGTTCCGTAACACCTTCAAGATTTTAATATTCCAGTTTCAGACAAGGAGGGAATTAGTGCATTTTCTTATATTTACCCTAATATCTTTTAAAGAAAGCGTTTTAAATTTATAAAAAATATACAGTTTGATTTTCCACACATAGACTTTTTCTTTTATCTGCTTCAGGATTCGCTTGATTTTTATAAAAATACATATGTATTTAATTTTCTAATTTGGTCCCCAAAAATTAACATTAGAGATTTATTTTACTAATAAACATTCAGGGAAGCCTTTTATAATCTACTGTTTGAGGCTCTGTGGATTGGAAGATAAAGGGCAAAATAACTCAAGTTTAATTATAAATTATTAAATCTGTTAATCAAATTATGTAAAAATACAAAAAAATATATTTTTCAAAATTTAAATAGTGTAGTTTCTAAAGTGGGAATTAGGTCGATGTTTAATATATTTGTTAATATCTTTTAAACAAATGATTTAAAAATATGATATATTTATTATTCACATAATGGGCCTTTTATCTGATATATTACATGATGCGTTTGGAAATTGAATTTTTATTTTCCATTTAATTGTATAATTTGTCCCTAAAAATACTATGGGGGTTTTCTAATAATTTTTCTTATGAATTTAAAGTGAACCCCAGTACCCCTAATTATTTTCAAAATTTGAGGTCGTATGGTTTCGGAAATAAAGGGAGAAATGAGAATTTTTTATATTTTTATGTTAATATTTTGTAAACAATTAATTTAAAAAATATGAAAAATATATATTTGTATTCCTCATAATGAGCCCCTTCATTTGATGTATTGCATGATGCGTTAAAAAAATTTTTTTTTCCGTTTAATTCTATAATTTGGCCCCCAATATTAATATTTGGGATTTCTTCGTATTTTTCCTGTAAACAAAAAAAAATTAGCTCTTATATTTTGAAGAATAAAGGAGGGAAAGGGTAATTTTTTTAATAATATTTTTGTTAATATCTTTTAATTAATTTGTTTTAAAAATATTTAAAAAATTAATTTGAATTCGTCATAATAAGCCCTTTGATTTGATATATTACTTGATCCGTTAGAAACAATTATATTTTTTTATTTTCCATTTAATTCTATAATTTGAAATGAATATTAAGGGGTTCTCATTATTTTTCCAGTAAAGTTAAAGTGAGGCCCTATACTTCTTTTTTTTCAAAATTTTACAGCTTATGGTTTCGGAGATAAGAGGGGGGGGAATGGGTATTTTTTTTATATTTTTATTAATATCTTTTAATTAGTTTATTTTAAAAATATGAAAAAATATATTTGTTTTCGTCATAATTTTAATTTTATATTTTCCATTTAATTTTGTAATTTGCCCCCCAAAATTAAAAGTAGAGGTTTCTCCTTATTTGTCCAGTAAACTTCAGGTCAGACCCTATACCTCTAATTTTTTTCAAAACATTACGTTCTATAGTTTCGGAGATAAGGGGGGGGGAATGGGTAAATTTTGGTATATTTTCGTTAATATCTTTTTGATTAATTTTTTTTAAAGATGAAAAAAATATATTTCTGTTCCTCAGAATGGGACCTTCTATTTGATGTATTACATGATGCGCTTAAAAAAAATTTTAAATTTCCATCTACTTCTATAATTTGCCCCCCCAAAATTAATTTTAATGGTTTCTCCTTATTTTTCCTGTAAAGTTCGGGCAACGTTCTATATTTACTATTTTTTTCAAAATTTTAGGCTTAGTAGTTTCGGAGATCAGGGGAACGGTCGATTTTTTTAGTTTTTCCCCCCAGAAGTACCCCTAAAATCAAAATTTCTTCTTTTACGATATGTACTCCTAATCGGGTCACCAAACTATATACTCATACCAAATTTCAACCTCTTCCGTCCAGTAGTTTAGGAGAAAATTTCTGTGATGTGACAGAGGCAGAAATCCGGAGTGATATTATAAGGGTATCCGTATATTGTATATACGGAACCCTAATAATTAGGCGAAAGCTTAAACTAAGATGAAGAAAACTATAAATATATATAAAAGCAGGAATTTACTGTAGGTTTTGGTGATTTGAAGCAAATTCAATATGTAGAGGCCTAAAAATATTTTGACAATCTTCCGCGGTTATAAAAATTAACTGAGCTACATTCTGAATGAGAACTGTATTTAAATGTATAAATTTTGGCTTTGTTTTTGCAGTCATTCTCAAGAGATAAAAAAAACGGACAATATAATGAGCTACATAATTTGCCTACTCCTCAAGTCGCATTATATGTCTGGTTAAAAGAGGTTGAGGATCTAGATCCAAAACAGGGTCTCTATTTGATCGCCATACTTCCCAGGTCTCCGTAGATAATTGAACTTACGGAAACAAGTAAGGAAGCTCAATTGACGAAAGAGCGAAGTTAACACAATTGAGTGCTTCTAATGGCATGTGTTCGGCTATTATGTGATAATAAGTTGTTACAATTACGATTATACCAGTCAATAGAGATTTTTGAGTGTAATAAAATTCAACAGCAAACTGTTATACCATCATATTAGTTATAGTTAATAGACAATAATTGACATGATTTTAACAGCAAATTCGAAGAAGTAAATTATTTAAACAATAAGAACCCACAAACGTTTTTTTTTTGTTTTTTGCTTGTGTTATGAAGACTTATGAAGTAATCGAAATACTGTCAATGCAAAAGTTGTAAAGAATCTGAAAACCTTTAAAATGAGCGTTTATAAGTCCCGATAGGAGAAAACTGACTTAAAAAATATAAAAACTGCAAATTTAATTTTCCTCAGATTAATATAATACAATGTTAGAATTAATTAAGCTCAAAATGTTTTTTTTTGAAAATTAGTTTTTGCAATATTGTAATTTCAACAATTAAAAAATATATGGTGTGAAGGTACCGTATTAACTGCGTCCATCTGTTAGGGATATACCAAATACATTTTAAAAGTTCGTATATTGTACTTCAATTTAGATTTTTGTTTAAATGCTGTAAAAACGGTTAAAAATGCTTGTGAATATTGCATTTTACGTGAGAGTTTGTGCCAGAAGGAGACAGAAAAAAATGTGGTGCGGTTGGTCAAGCTAATTTGGGTGAAGTAAATTTTCACGACTAGGGATTGTTAACTATTGGGCACAAATGAATTTATTTGAATGCCGCAGGTAAAACTCATTAATGACATGTCCAACTCAGTAGAGGCAGATAAGTGGATGTTAATGTCAATATCAATTATCGACCATTTTTCCTACTGAAATATGCAACATGTAATTATTTTTAAAATATCCTAATTAGATTATTTTAATGAACAAAACAATTGTTCAGTACAAAAGTATTCTAATCCTTGATTCAATAAAAAAACTTGTTAAAAAGTACATACCTACATACATTAAAAACACTTTCTCTGGGTTGTTCATCAAAATGTACAACAATTGAATAAAACTGCATTTTTATCTAAAAAATCTTACAATCCTACATAAATTTGTTACAACATGTAAAATATTTAGGACCTAGTATTTTTTGGAATATGCTCGACTATAACCTATAGAATCATCAAAACAATTAGATGTCATAGTATTAACTTTATAGTTATATGGGTGGATTATATCAAAAATTTTGAATGAATACCCAAATTTTAAAATATAAAATCAAATTTATTCATTACTGTAAAAATAATCACATTCACAACTATCCTACATATAAATAATTCTGGGTCCATATTAGCGAGCAACCACCGAGCAACCAGACGTGCGCAAGTTTCCGTCAAATAGCTTGGCTGTCGACGAACATTGCTCCCCATCTGTCACGTACTTGTGCGTTTTATGCAATATTCACAAGCGTTTTATACCACCTTTACGAGATTTTAACGAAAATCTAAGATAGACCAATTGAAATTCATTTTATCGATTTTTACATCCAAGGGGGGGCTCAAAGTTACTAAATTTATTATTAAAACGAGATCAACTTAACTTCAAGATCATAGAAGAAAGTCACTTCTATGAGTGATGGCAGCGTTTTGCTGTTGGACGTCACAAAATGTCCTTAATTTTGCTTTATTAACTGATGTAGATTTTAAATTTCATATATGTACAATTATTTGTTGGACTCACCCTATAACTAGTTTTCTATTAGAAATCTAAGACAGGAACACCAACAATACCAAGCGAAACTCACCAAATCTAATAAGTGACAGTGACATAACGTCAGACGTGTTATAAAAAAGAAAGAGGTTTCTCTTTCTAAGAAAGAAGAGATGACTCAATTTGCTGGCATCCAGCGACCTGTAGTATCCAGTTAGATGTATTAAAAGAGAAATGTGCATGTGCATAACTTTAAACATTAACGAAAATGGTTGTAACGAGCAAAATCGATCACCAAGAATGCATAAGAGATTCCCCAAAGTTCAGGTAAGAAAACTCGTTCAAAATAATAAGCATGGACATTGTTTATAAACAATAGGGGCTGATTGTTTTAAAAGTCTTTCATGTTATTTTTAGACATTTATTGGAGGAAGAGGAAGCTAGTGTAGATCAATTGGAAAGTAAATTGGATAAGATTTTAAAAGTATGTGGAAGCATGATAGATGCTGGTAAAGCATATGTTGGACAACAAAGGTTTGTTTGTTTCACAATATTAATCGCGTTAATTGCTTTAATGAGACGTAAACGAAATTGGAGTAATAAAAGTGCTGTTGAACATTCATTGCAAGAAGTTATTACAACAGTAATTAACCTTTTTCAGTCTTCAATTATGTGTGGGTGTTTGTGACATGCATTTATATTAATCATTTAAAATAAAATATGAAACATTTGTATTGTTATATAAAGAATTAATCCTACACGTTTGTGGGGCAATGAGTCATTGGATTATTTACATATTTTCATATAAATTTTGGAAGTGTGAATCTCAGGTATAAAACCTTGAATTTACGGTACATCAAAACCTTGAAACAAATTGATGGTGTGTTGCATTGAAATTATTTAAGATGACTGTTATGTTTGTAATAAAAATGAAAAAATTACGAGTTGATTGAGGATAAATGATAATGTTTTTTTAAGTTGATTGTTTCAGTCTTCACTTGATGAAAATTCATTTTTAAGATTACTTAAAAACACCAAACACTTAATTAAATTTTCACTATTTATTTACTTTTATTTGACATGATTTACAATTTCTGAAGAAGCTAGACTTGGCGAAACATATTTCAATTAAAAGTAAATAAATAGTGAAATTTTAACCAAGTGTTTGAGGTTTTTAAGTACCACATTTTTCATTTTGTTTCAGTATAACAAAATAAAAATATATATTTGTTAAAAATTTGCTTTATTTTTATTTCTCTCAGATGCTGTTTGAATTTACTATGAAACTTACACAAGTGTTTATACTGTTTAATAATTTAGTATTTCTTTTTGTTGGAATTGTGGCTAATAAATCTTTACAGATCAATTCTGATTTATTTATGGTCAATGCATATAATAGCTAAATTTGAATTTTTTCACATTTCTAAAATCAGTGATATTATAATTACTTTTTAATATAAAATGAAACTTCTCAATTTACATGTCCAAACTTCATAATAATGGGGGAAACAAGATGCATTTTTTATGTTTATTATGTTCGTTGGTGCTGTATCCTGTATAAATGTACTAATTATGTACTGTAATGTTGGTTTTAAAACAATGACAACTGATGTTTATAAAAATTGATAATTTACATGTACCTATTAACAAGTACAACAGTATTTTCCTCTATGTTCTGACCTATGCAAAAAAAGTAAGTAATATCTGTTGTTCATGACATCAGTTTTAAGTTGACAAAAAGAAATATGAAATTTTTAATGGTTGCTAGATAAGTAAGTAAGATTTTGTTGTTACATTACAATTATACTTTATTTGTGCTATATACACACTTAAGATTAAATACACATATATCTGTTTGGTTTCTACATGTGAATCTTCTCAAGTGTTTTAAATGCAAAATTGTTTGTTTGTGACTAAAAAATGGGTGTGAAAATTCTTAACTGTTGCATCTTTTTGACAAGGCCATAGCTAGAAAATTTTTTAAGGGTGGGTTGAATTATTTTTTCAGGGGGTTGGATAATTTTTTGATTATAGTAACAATTATGTTTATGATTAGGACTTCAAATTTTAGGTACATTTTTGTTCATGTATTTTCAGGATGTACAAATTTGAATATAAAATTTATTCTTGTGAAATAGATGATTAATTGGTTAAAATTCAATCTTAAAACCCAAAATTCCAAAATTTTGGGTGGGTTTGAACCCCCAGTCTCCCTCCCACCCCAAGGGCTACAACCTGGGTTTTTAACTAAACTATAGCCCTATTTGAAACATGATATAAGGGTTTTTGATTTGAAATGTTCCCCAAAATACTCATACTTACACCCTGTGTATAAATTCATGTAAGATATTTTAAAAATAATTTGATATAATCATTTTGTTGCATGTATTTAATTCTTGCAATTAAAATTATGAAACAGCAAATAACTGAAGACAAAGATGGTAAAAATGACTAATGCAATTATTGTGGTCATAATTGTAAATGCTTAAGTAAAAATTTCTATTAAATTAAAACTTTATGTATTGATATGAAATAATATTAAACTATTTTTTGGTATAATATTAAAATTCAGTATAATACCAGCTGGTCATTCCACTTTCATAGGATGTTGACAAATTTCTGTCTTATTTTAGTGTTTAACTATACATATATAGGTCATTATTTATTTATGATTAGTAGCAAGAATACCAATTTCATGATTCTAAATTCTAAACTGATAGTCTTCCAGCCTCCTAATGCTTACACTTCCAGTTTTTTGAAGTTTTTCCATTCTTGTAGGTAGGTACTTTAGTATAATGATTATTATACACCCACTTTGCTTCTTGAAGATTATGACTGATTTCTGAGTGTCTAAATAAAAATTGCTCATGTTTTTTCCAAAGGAACATGAAACAAATTAAAGAAATAAATATAAGCACAACCAACAAACAACACTAATACAGCTAGCTTTATACAAAGTTCTCCCCTGATTTACAGTGTTATAATTGAAATTTCCAAAAATCCTCATGGTAAGACTAAAGAGAGAGAGGGCAAGAGGCTATTTCACTCGGTTGGGAGTTGCTTCCAATGAAATACAATAAGCATGTTGTTCATTGACTGCTTCCACCCACCAAGTGAAATAGCCTTTTACTGTCTCTATTGCCCTCTGTTTCTAGCCTTGCCAGGTTTTTATGTATTGCTGGCTATCCTCATGCTCTAAATTTGTAGCAGATGCTTAGTTATGACATACATGTTTCAAATTTCAACTTTCTAGACTTAGTAGTTTTGGCTGTGCATTGACAAATAGCACAAGGAATTTTATTCAATAATAATGCAGTGCAGATATTTTGGTAAATGATGAAGCAGATCATTATAAATGACAAAGTCTCATATAACGTATGCCCAAAAGTTTATGGTTTAGGAAAAAAAAAACAGGACATTAAAAAAATCCTCAACCATTTTTATTAAATGGAAGGGTATTTCAAGTTGAAATTAAATTATAATTTTCAACAAAGTAATGAAATGGAAAACATGACAACATTAGGTTAAATTTGCTTTCATTCAACAAGTGTAGAGGAGTAAAATATTGTGGAAGGTTCTGGTTCTGTATTGCAAAAAATTGATGAGGTATTTATTTGTTTTGAATGTAATATTTTGATGTGGTTTGGCTTAGCTAAGAGAGTTAGTTTTATTTCAATATTAAATTGAGCAATTTTCTGTGGGTCTTTTTTTAATTGTAAAGTGTCATTTTTGTTTAGGTTTATGAAAGTGTGGAAATGTTGTACATGGAATAAAAACAAATCTGAATTCTTGGTGAGTTTTTTATCACAAATTGATTTGGTGTTTTCAAACCTGCATTTTTAAATATGTCTTAATAGGCTTCTCAACATGTCTACAATGGCTTAGATTGTTTGCTGCAAGGAGTTAACTTTTTAAAATGTAATGGTATATTTTATAAATGAACAGTACATTTACAGTTGTTTTGCTGTGGGCTATTGTAATTTCTTCCAGACGTTTCATCTGCAATTGCGACATAGATGTACAGTATCGGGGGCATAGGTTAGGATTCCTTATAGAGTTGAATATTCAAGCTGTGGAGAACTGGTACTTAAGCATTTCCTGATTGACAAATGGAAATCGAGATGTGAGGATTGCAATTGCCATAAATGGCGCAACGGAAAGCGGGAAACCATAATCTTAGTTTTAGGCTTTTTTCTAGTGAAATTGAAAATTTTCTATTCCCTGGTGGAAATATTTTTGTAAAAAAACTCGTAAATAAAAAGTTTTCATAACCTTGCATAAAAAAATCAATCCTAAAAAAGTGTCAATAAGTCTTAATAACCCTGGAATACTCTGAAAAACTCTAGTATTCTCTCAAATACAGACTAAGAGTTTTTTTAGAATAATATTTCCATCAGGACAGTGTAAATAGAATAATTCATCCTTTAGATGACGTTAATCTCAGATTCTGGATGCTTGGTCCACACGAGTCGTGTTTACAATTTCTCATTCCAATAGGATGCTGATTGGAATGTTTGTGGAGGTATTGGAATGTTTGGGGCGGTAAAGGTGTGTGTGAGTGAATTTCCGATGGGTATACATTGTGAACAAATCAAGGTACGCTAGCTATTCTTTGTAACTAAAATCATTTAGAAAAGGTGGTAATCCATCTCTTTGTTCTCCCATTATGAATTTAATTCTTAATGTCTTTACAAACACTTCAGACATTGCTTTCCAATTTCCGATAAAACGGACAATTTAGTTGTTTGTTTGAAAACATAAGATATTATTCGAACTTTCAATGAGTCGACGGATGTCCAACTGATGGATTGTAAAATTTCGAAAATCATAATTGCTTTGACATTATTACAGCGTTTAATTAGACATCACTAATGGAGAAATTTTGTCGAAATTATTCACCGTAATAAAAACTAATTCACCGAAGAAAAAAAAACGTTCAGAAAAACGTATCTCCAGTCTTTACGTTGCGGATATAAAAAGTAGCGAAAATGTCATTCCTTTCGAGAGCTAGTTATCATATACGGTAGACACGCAAGGATGATGCGAGAACAAGCGAGAGTAACTGAGGTAGGATATAAATGCGGCCGCACAGCTGGAGCAGGACATTACTGGTTCAGCTGTATGACTTATCGTTGTAATATTCGCTTGAAGTATTATGCAAGTAGTGTAGAATTGATTGAGAATTTTGGTGTGGAAACAAAGGAGATTATTTTCGATGTAACATTTATTTTTGAACCCACAGAAAATACACACAATACGTTTTAGATAATCTCCAACAAGGTTTTTGCTTGTGATATCTATTTTAGGAATCACGGAAACGGCACTACACACAGTACGACTTTGGATTTGGGGGTCTCTGTGGGCTAGTTTTACCTGACACTCCTAGATGCCGGTATTCATTTCGCGTTAAAATGTTTGTATATATTAGCAGAGCCTAAAACCACATATTTCAATTGCTTAACTAAATTATTTAGTACCTGGTGGATAACATATATATACACAACGAAATTAAAAACGTTGATTAATTGCCTTTGAAATCGTTTTCAGTTTATTCGCTAACAGTTTATGGGAACTGAGCGGTCATTTCAGAGAGGATCCAATGGTTTTATCCTCTCTAAACAAACTAATACATAGTTTACAAGAAATGAACAAATTCCACACGATTCTACTGGATCAAGCCTCTAGAACAATATTAAAGAATCTCACATCTTTCATAAAAAAGTAAGTAAAGTAATTCATCCCCAGTCTTTGTTATATGCATTAATTAATATAAACCGCTGCAAGTTCTCAAGTGCTTCACGATTTAAATGACTCTCTTGTTATTGACGCAATAACCTACCACTGCTAAAGCTGTAATCACAATTATGCGGTTTAAGATGATCATTGCCTGGAGACACGATCGTGCTGACACATGAATATGAAATTGTTTACATCCTCTATCTGTTCGCGAAGCCTTTTTGAATAATGAGAACATCCATAAGATACGTCAAAGTAATAATACCGGGTGTTTCCTGACGAGTTTACACTATCTGTGTATTGGAAACTAATAATAATAATAATTTTTATAAAACTTGGTATGTGTATGTTGCAATATATGGGCGAATTTAACGGTAATATTTTGACGTGCCATTTCCGGTCATACGGGAAATAAACAATAACTTTGTTAAATAGTACACCCTATATATTTTTAACTTTTCAGACTCTACTTAAAATTTTAATGTTACTGTGTAGATTATCTTACACCTAAAACTTTCTTAAATTTCTTAATGTTTTTTTGATCTGTTCAGTTCATACCTTTAGTTATTTAAGTTTTTGTTAATGTTTAAAATGGTTTAGTTTTATTTTTTCATTGATGTGTTTGCTTTTGAAAATGATGCGTAAGCGTCAAAACTAGTCACGTATTGTGAATAAATTCAGTGATAGAAAACAGAGAAATTAGTTTCATTTGCTGAAAAGGCCTATTACATGGAATGTCAAGGTAAGAGTATTTGGTGACCTGTCAAAAATTGTGTTATAGTTCACGGGATTCGCAAAAAAGTGATAAAATTTTTTAAATTTTAAAATGTCAAATATGTTATTTTTTAAATTAAACAAGCATTTTTTCCTCTTCTATTTAAATCTATGATCAAAAATAAGGGGAGTTTTTGTTCACTAACCTATGCCCAAACATGCGATTTTGAATTATTAAAGAGCATATAATTTTCTTTTGCCTTATTGTTGCTTCCTGAAAGTGTTAAAATTAGCGCACTGTTTCGCACAAATGGGCTCAAGAAATCGCTGTGCCTTTTATTTAATTTTACCAAGTTAATATAAAACTTTAACATAAAACATCTAATACATTCCAATTAACGAGGAAAATTGCGGCTTTGTGCGGCACAAAGTCACTATGTTCAGCCAATTGGAAAACTACCAGGAACATTATTGGACCTTTTAAACAGTTGGTTTGAGAAATACACAGGTCCGTAAAATGTTGATTCATATTTATATTGACTAGCTGTCGCCCAGTGGTCGAAATTCGACCAATTGTGTCAATATCTCTGGCGGGTTAAGTAACCTGAAAATTTTGTTGTGACATTCTATCCTAGCACTTTAGGGAGAACAGCAATTACACGGAAAGGTTCCAGATTCGGAACCTCTGTGTGATAGTTTCCTCGGAAATCCTAGATGTCGGTCTTACATCTCGCTTCTACAAATAAGTAACGAAATTCAAGTTTTTTACAGATATAATTCATAGGACTTTATTTGTGTTCAAATTCGTAATTCTTAATTTAATATGACAACAATGCAACCGCTAATGGGCTACCGTACATATTTATTTTTTTTAACCCCCCTGTATAGCTACAATTGCACTCAATTCTCTAACATTTATTAAAATCCTCATTATAATAATTCCATCTCATTATATATTTCCACCACCCTGTATATGAAACTGCTCATGGACCACGCATAATATTTTTTAACATTTTCCATTTCCGCCACCCTGTATATGCATCTCTGTATAATATTTTTTGCACCACCCTGTATAACTGTAATTCTACTGCGCCTGCTATTCCAAGAACCCTGTGAATTCAACATTATGGACGTAAATAACAAATTTTTATTATATTTTATTTAATGAATGATGCAATATTATAAATTAATATTAGCATTCTGCACTGAAGGTCGTCAGTAGCTACTAAACAAAACAAATATGAACAAAATCGGTTGAGACATAGACGAGAAAATGGTACCTAATCGTTTTGTCTTTGCTTATTTATATATAGATAATCAAATTAACAAGTATTTATTTGTTATAATACTAAAATTGCATTGTTACAGTCCTATATAATTTTATCTCAGCTAACCCACAACAGTCAAACCATTACTTTGCGTACCAAAATATTTCTCAAACCAACCATGGCAAGTTGTCTCCCTTCACTTAACAGGTCGAATTTGTGGTAATCAACAAAAGAATTTTGGTCATTGGCACTTTTACAAATTGCTAGAGACGGCTCGTTTGGAATTAAATGAAGAAGATTAGCTATTTTTTTTAATACATACCACTTTTATTTATTAAGCTACAGCTTAATCCAAAAAAATAGACATCATTAAATATATTGCAATAGATTCTGTGGGTTTAATTTCACAAATATTCACACTCTAAACGTCTCAGTGACTAATACTGACTGGTGGCTACACGCTGCTTTCAAACCAAGCTGCCTTTCCTCCTAGCCGCCGCGTCTTATATACAGTTCATTTGTTCGAAGATTATTCCAGTCGTTTCTGGTCTTCCAGTCTAGATGGTATTCGACTTCGTACTCACGTCAACCTTAGTTTTCGGGCCACCATTGTTGATGCTTTTATATATATATATATATATATATATATATATATATATATATATATATATATACAGCCGTTTTTATTTCTTAGTCGCAGTGTTGTTATCAGAATGATTAATTTAGATGCTATATTACTTTTCTTACGCGGTAACGTGAAATTTATAACACTGCACCCTCCCCTCCCTCCTCCCTTAATTCTGATCGTTCCGATTTGAATCATTCTCTCCATGGTAAGGAGCGAGTCGATCCAAATGAATACGATAGACAAGGTCATTTATCCTCTTGACCACCTTATATGGACCATCACAGGCTTGGAAGCCGACTGAGTTTGTCCTGTCGTCATAGCGTGTCTTCATCCGATCTGTGTTCGGGTTTTTTACTATTTAAAATGTTACTTCTAATATACGAAAAGTTGTGTCTGAGGGCGTAATTCAAATTACAAACCAGGTGTAAAACAAATACCTACCTTTTGTTTGCCTAAAAATCATAAACTAAGCTAATAGTGGCTTCGAAATATCTCTACAGAATTGAGTTTATTAAAAAATCCTAGAATTTTAATAAGATATTTTGAAGAAAAGTGCATCATAAGCGTAGAAAAATATCGAGAAAATAATGAAAGATGTGAAACCAACAGTTTTTGAAGGCCTGCCAAACTACTACTGTAGAGAAAAACTTGCTACTGTTGAAGAAAATTAACTTGAAATCGGCCACAAAGGCCAGCCTAGAATTATTTAAGGATTATAAAAGTTCTCAACAAATTAATAATATAAGTGCTATTTTCAAGTTCTACAAAAGTAGCAGTTGTATAAATAAATACTGGATTTTGTATCAAGAAAACGACTACATTTTTTTGTTATTTAAAAATCTGTGATAAAATTCTCACAATTCAAGCTTCAGTGTGCATTAGATAAAACTTTAGTGCAAGTTTGAGTGTGTAAAAAGAAAATGTTCCACAAACAAAAATGAAAGAAATAATTAAACTTTTAAATGAATACATCGCCAACGCTTACGTTTACGTTAAAGTAGAATATAAAAACTTAATATGTAGGGTGTTCTATTTAAAATAACAAAGTTGCTTTTCACTTCCGGTATGACTGTCAAAATATTACCTCTAAATTCGCTTTTTAAAATGTAATCCAGATATACCAACTTTTATAAAAATTGTTCAAGTAATTTTCAATATAGAGATAGTGTCAGCTCTTCACGAAACTCCCCGTATAATCAATGTTTACATGCATGAATGATATTATGCAGAAATTAACATAAATTTGAATATCGAATAGTCCGCTATTTCGGAAAACAATTCGAAAGAAAGTATACGCACACGTAAATAAATTTTAATACCTAGTTCAACAAAATCATTTTACCTTGTACGGTCGTATACGCGATCAGTTTACTAGCTAAAGCGATGAGTCATTCTCTCTAGAACGTTTTATAATCATCGAGATTGCTAATAACGACGGAAAATACTTTCTCCATGTGCCATTAATTTGATTTTATTTAATACCTTTTTTTAGGGACATCAAACAAGTGCGCGATTTCAAGCAGCATTTCGAAAAAATCTCCATCGAATATGACAACGTTTTAGTAAGGAACTCGCATACGCCTCGCAGCAAGCAAATCGAAGTCGAGGAAGTTCAAAACATTTTGGTGGCAGTCAGATCGTGTTTCGGTCATCAGACTTTAGATTACGTAAATAGCATCAGCGTTTTGCAGTCCAAGAAACGGCACGAGATCCTAAGCACGGTAAGTGATTTTGTGATTCCAGATGAAAATAAAAGGTTCAATACAATCATATGGCGCCACTTTAGAATTTTGAGATATTGTGTCGAACAAATTGTACAAGTATGTATGTGGTTCTGTATTTATTTTTATGATTAAGGTGTATATCAACCTTGGGAACAAGCCATTAATAAAAGCTTTAACTTCGAGTATGTTATAATATACGAGGATGGGTTGTCAATTTTTGAATTTCAGCATGAAGATGGCGTTGGTGATTATACTATACCTACGTATATACGAGGGTGAATCAAATATGAACGGACTTTTCTGTTTCTCGCACTATAGGTAATTCGAGTGGCGTGACGTCACGATATATGTTAGGTAGGGATGTTAAGAAGAGGGGAGTTCGCCGGTTTGGCGAGGCGTAGTCGATGCGCTGTTAGTAGCATCATGTCAGAGCAAGAGGTGCATACGTCTGTTGCGCAAAGTGTTGTTATCAAATTTTTGGCGCGGGAGGGCGTTAGACCGTCTGAAATTTTGCGTCGACTATCTGCACAGTTCGGCAATGAAACACTTTCAAGGACCCAAGTGTACGACTGGCACAAAAAGTTTTCAGATGGCTGAGAGACAGTGGAAAATGAGCCTCATGCACGCCGTCCCACGACAAGCATCAATGAGGCGAATATCTACGCAATTAGTGAGCTGATTGAAGGCGTACTGCTGATCGATTTTCTGCACGAACGCCGTACAATTAATGCTGAGTATTGCTGCGAACTACTCCAACAAGTGAAACTTGCCTATCGGCAAAAGAGGCGGGATATGTCTATCCGAAGTGTGATTCTGTTGCATGACAACGCTCGGCCACATACAGCTGCATTGACTCAAGGAAAATTGAACAAAATACATTGGGAAACCCTTGATCACCCGCCTTACAGTCCTTATTTGTCGCCACGTGACTACCACATGTTTGGGCCACTTAAAGAAGAACTGGGAGGCCACCACTTTGAGGACAACGAAGATGTAGAAACGTTTGTGCGCAATTGGTTATCGACACGACCAGTTTCATTCTTTGAGAAAGGTATTAAAAAACTTCCGATTCGGTGGGAAAAATGTATACATAAGAGAGGAGACTATATAGAAAAATAATATGTATTAAAATTTGTATTGATCGTACCAATAAAATTTTTAAAACAAAAGTCTGGTTCATATTTGATTCACCCTCGTACTTAAAACTATCCTCTATACTGTTATCGCCCGTAAGTAGAAGTTTGACTTACTAAGTGAGACAGTAAAGGAGCGCTTTTCTCTCTTTATACTTGCTACTTGAGCGTTGTGCCCCATCTATTATATTTTGTCTTTCTTCACCGGATGCATTATTTCTAATGGTGAACGTGATTTTTAGATATGTGCATATGATTTGAAGTTTTTAAAAGAGTCAGACTTCTATGCAGTGAGGTCCTAAAATAGCAGATAAATTCATTTTCAACGTAATTATGAATGTAAATGAAAAATCCTGAAACATGTCATTTTTATGTATGAAATACATAGTTTCTCTTTTTTTTATTTTATTATTTAATTACTAAAATGTGCACATTATATGCTAATTTTTCTATATTTGCTCTTTCTTTTCTCTGTACAGTTTCTTGAATAGCTTTGGCGCCGATGAGATGCGTTTTGTTGTTCTCTGTGTAGTGACCAACAGTATTCACCTATAATTTTGATTTCCACTATCTCTGGTATCGTTTCTTCTTCTCTTTTAGGTCCTGATGAAATCATTCCCCTTACTCTTCATTCACATCACCTCAGTTTTCAGGAAAGAAGTCAAGATGGCTGTGCAAGAAGTGGACCGTAAGGTTCATCAGATAACTATGAGTTTTATTTTTTTTTTACATGTTAGCTACGATAATTTTACAGTTTGGATCTTTCACATTACCCAAAACTTAGTCACCATTTTTATTCATCCTTCGAAGTTGGAATCGAACATCAAGTTACGAATATCAGGTCCAACGAAAATCCCTTCTTTCAATGTAGTTTCTGATAAATTAGAAAAATTGTCACTGTTTCGTTAAGCCCAAGTTTATGTGTAATGGTGGGAATAACCTTGGACTGAGCTAAAGTGTTGTAGAAAATGTTTTTTTTTCGCCAGGTGTCAAAGTTTTTCTTATGGGCTGTTGTTTTTCTGACCAGTGTTTGATCCCTTGCTCTGCTGCCCCACTCACATATAAAACATAGATCGTGTTGTTGATAAACGAGCATGGAAACAACTTTTAAATCTCGACACAACATCCAATCCTGTGAATTGTGGGAAATTGGTAGGTGATAGATACAATTATATTTTTTTCGGAATCAGTACACCGAAATACACAGGAATTAAGGGCCTCACACATTACGATGATTCCTATCGGTTTTCATCTCGGCAATGAAACACGTATTGCCAAAACTGAACGATGTCATGTCAAAATTGAAATATGAATAGTTTAAGCATATACTAATATACTGCTAGGAGAATCTATAGGAACGCACAAACATCACGGTGCAGACATATACATGTCTATATCACTGTACTTCGTGTCTTATGCGCATGTCCGCAAATGCTTAAGGTATATTTTCTCTCTGTGGTTAATGGGTTCACATCACAATTACATTCCCTCAACAGAGTCGCAAGGCTTGCGCACAGCGGGTTAAATAGTGTAAAACGGTGTTATCTCATAGTCAGTGACCCTTCCACTTACGGGCGATATCAGTATATCAGTATTAAGTATGTATATGAGTTTAAGTCTTGTCATCTTTCGGGTCGAGAATCCCTAGAATTGGGGAAAATCCCTACACTGAGAAATGCTGCTTTAATACGTCTCAGGGGGTGGCGTCTCAACTCAGGATCGCTAAGTTTAAATTCACTAAATACCACTGAGAAATTATATATGAAGGGAGCATTAGAAATATACCTTCAGGCGAAATTACAAAGGTAGGTAAGGGCTCTACTTTCCCTACTATGTACTTCCTATTTGCTTTTTTGGCTTTTATACATGTTAAAATCCGTTCAAACTCCAGAAAGCTTGTCCCAAATGTTTCTCAAAATATCCATCATACAAATTGGGTATTTTATAGTAGAAACGGCAACGCCGCTCAATATTTGGATCACAACGGATGTCTGAAATCACCTTAAATAGGGCGTGATAACTTTGGTAGCGGAGAGAAAGTCCTCTATAACAAGGACTCATCACTCACTATTAGTCAAATTGTAGTTATAGTTGTAATTTTTCTATAAGAATAGCAAACGAGCGGACTAATCTCTTTAGTATTCGCGTTGAAAGATCCACTCAGAACACAAAATGGATAGGTCATCCGCCATATGGTCCTGATTTGGCATTCAGTAGCGTTTTTTTTTAAATTCTATGACATAAGTAAATTGCGTGGTGTTATATGGTTTCGAAATCTATTATTTTATAAACTGACTCGGTATATTCTCAGCAAAACGAAACTAATTTTCTTTATCGGCTGCACACGATTAGAAATCAAATTCGTCATTAAGCACACATATTATTTACCGAACCAAAGTGAAAAGAGTATTCTTTATATGTGCAATTAGCAAGTTTGAGTTATATTCGTCAAATAAAATGTATAACTGTTGTTGATGTGCATGTGTGTGTGTGTTGAACGTCCTCGAGATTATCATAGTTATGGTCAATTTAAGAAATTAAATTTTCATGTGACGATACGGTTGGTGTGCATCGGTATTCCGCGCAATAAAATATCAGGAAGGTCTTTATGTTGCGAATTGCAGTGGGTTTTGGTATCGCAGTTTTGACAATTGGCGTTTAGGGAACTAGCGTAACTGAAATTATTGGCGTGATACACATTTTGTATTCTATTTTGCTACTTAATAAGAAAACCGCAGAAACTCGACAACTATTTTGAAACAAATCACATTTGAGGATTTAGCCAAATATTACATATTTCAATAACTTCTCACTATCAGTATCTTATACTTTCTACCCTAAATGCAATATAAATGGCACCCGAAAGATAGAACAAGTACGATGGATATAGAGTGCCAGTCAAAAGTGCCCTCCCTCCTCGTATCATTTAGACGGTTATCTTACACTAATGAAAGCTGGAGCGTAAAAATAAACGGTTGTAAACTTCTCTATTAGTCGTAACAGATAACGTAGCCGTAATAGATGACTTCACAGAGCCACTGTAGCCACTAATTTTAAATAGAAACTTAAAAGGAAAAAGCTTTTTTGAAAGGTATTGACAATACGCCCTAAAATTATTATTTCAGATTTACACTGTAATTAATTGAACGAATTCTTACAGCAACATATCAAAATGTGCTCCTACTACTTGCGGACATAAATGCAGCCTGTTGGTAAATTCTTGTCGTACTCGTTCGTGTCAGCTGAAACTGCTCTGCATTATTCAATAATTCGTTGTTTTAAAACGTCAATATTGTCGTGTTCCGTAGCGTAAATCTTGGATTTCAGTTCCCCCCACAGAAAAAAAAAACTAATGGTGTCAAGTTCGGTGACCAAGCTAGCCAGGTAACGTTTTACTGCACCGTAGTAATGCCCAAGAGTACCATCGTGTTGAAATGATATTTCCAAATTGCCGAATTCATCTAGATTATCTTCCAGAATTGCAAGTGTTAGCACATTTTGTAAGGTACACCTCATCAGTTAAGTTTCCATTGAGGAACACAATTCCAACTATGGGGTTTGTTAAAATGCCTTTCCAAACATTCAATTTTTCTGAGTATGTTTTTCACCCAAGATGTGCGGATTTGTCTTACTACAGTACCGTACATTTGGTATTAAAACAATTGGTTTTTGGGCAGTGTTGGTTTCAATTAATTTTATTAAGTTTCCCTACATTTAGTATATGGAAACTCTTATAAAATCACTCCTGTATGTCCGTCAGTCACATCACAGTCAAATTTCTCCGACACTATTGGACGGAAAAGGTTGAAATTTGGTATCATAGTTTGGTGACCCAATTAGGAGTACATGTCTCGTAAATGGAGAAATACTGTTATTAGGGGTACTTTTGGGGGGAAATTGTACAAAAACGAGCATTTTCCCTTATACCCGAAACTATGGAGCCAAAAAGTTTGAAAAATAGGGAATAAAGGACGTTGTCCAAAGTTTACAGGAAAAATAAAGACAAACCCTTAATATTTATTCTGGGCGGCTAATTATAAAATTAAATGAAAAATAATAAAAAAAAATTCAAACGTATCATATATCAAATGAAAGGGCTTACTTTGAGGAATATAGATATATATTTTTTTCAAAATTTAAAAATAATTGGTTTAAAAGATATTAACAATAAAACATTTAAAAAAATATATAACCGACTTCTACCTATAATTAAAAAGCTAAAAATAATTATAACAAAATACAACTCTAGCAAATGAATAACAAATTCAATGTTGTTAGGTAAATAGTAAAAGGTGCTCATTCTGTACAAATTAATTACCTACCAATCTAGTATATTTTTGAAGCCAGTGCCAAGCAAATCTAAAATCCTTCATTGCATACTTATCTACTAATTCATCAAACTTGATTGTTGCTTGGCACCAACTTCAAAAATATATTAGATTGGTAGGTAATTAATTTGTACAGAATAAGCACATTTTAATATTTACATTTTTTACTTCCTGGGTAGGTACCTAACAACATTGAATTTGTTATTTATTTGCTAGAGTTGTATTTTGTTATAATTATTTTTAGCTTTTTAGTTATAGGTAGAAGTCGGTTATATGCATTTTTTAATGTTTTATTTTTAACTTTTTAGTTTTTTTTTGAACTCAGGTAGTTTTCATTCTTTATTTTTTATTTTGTATGTTTAACCTTAATAGACAGAACCAGGTAACATCGAAAGCCTCAACATGATACTTTCTCATTTAAATTTACAGGTAAATCTTTACGAACAAAATGTACTAGTACGCGTTGACTTAAAAAGGCCAAAATATATTTATGCCTTATGGACTACGCCATGTAACCTTTTTTAACTTTTTTTGACAACCCTGTATAACTATAGATAATTCCACTCCAACCTATTTACCAACCATCCTGTACATACGACTGCCCAGGGACAAGCATAAATTTGTTAGCTGCCTTCTGTAAACTATAAGATGGATTCTACTCCATCCATCCCATATTTATGGAGTCAAATTCGTCCTATATTTCAACCATAGTATATAACTCCTTATGGGCTACCCCATAAATTATTTAATTTTTAACATTTTATATTATCGCCCTGTGTAATATTAATTTCTCCACACTATATGCAACTTCTTATGGGCTCTAAAAGAAATAATTTTTTAATCACACTGTATAAATATAATGCAACTCCAGTATATATTTCAACCATCCTGTATATGATTTGCCCTATATAATTTTTAATTTCACATTTTTTCCCACATTTTTATACTACCAAACCTATATTCCAACCATCCTGAATATATGGTTGCCTACGGACCACTATCATTCTAGTCCGTCCTATATTTCAATCTTCATATAAATGCAACTCCTTCTACCACTTTACTTTGTAATTTTGTTTGCTATAACTAAACACCCTGTCTATAAACGTATCAAATAGCAGTTTAAAGTTTGACATGTGTTGTCACTGAATTTTCTATTAGGCCGGGAGAATGTGGCAACCAAAAGCACCGTCTTCGCAAAATGGAAATAATTGCATTTAAATAGGTATTTACCGAAAATACTATTCTTTACTACCTATATGCTTGAGATGTACATAGAAAATTTTCAAATTCGCAATTAAAACTTCCAGTGCCTCAAATTACCACACTATTACGTTGAAATTAAAATATTTCTGAGGAAATGTCCGTTATGTCATTTCGATGAAATTTTTGATAAGAATTTTGGAATTTTCAGCGATTTTCTGCAAAATTGAAGGTTGCACGTCGCAGAAAAGTATATGAGATCACCTAAAGATCTTCCTTAATAGATTAAACGTTAAAAAACTATACAATCCATAAGGAGTTATCGAAAAATCCACTAAAATATTGGTCGATTTCCATGCACGCATGAGTTCATTCACAAATTTTATCACTTTACCAATAGAATTCTTTTCCAAAATTTGAAGTTTCACCAATCCGGATATATACTCTATTAAACAAGACCATATTCATTCAAAACGGTGCACCACAGGAGAAGAAATCAGGTAACATACATACAAAAAAAGCGAAAAAATACACGACGAATTGATAACCTCCTCCTTTTTGTAAGTCGGTTTAAAATGTACAAAAATCTACCCATTCTATCTTCAAAACTATAAGACCTACAATTTAGAAAAAAAATAGGGATATAGGGCTTCACTTGAACTTAACAGGAAGATAGGGAGAAAATCGTAATATTATTTTTTTACAATTACAAAGAAAATAAAAAAAGTAACTTTTTTCAAATGCATCATGTATATGAAATGAGGAATTTAAAATTATTTATTTTAAATAATTTGTTTAAAGATATTAACAAAGATTTAAAAAATCGACCTTTTCCTATCTTTAAATCCGAAATTATAGGACCTACAATTTTGAAAAAATAGGAATATTGGGCCTCACTTGAACTTTAGAGGAAAAATACGGAGAAAATCTTGATATTATGTTTCGGGGGTAAATTACAGAATTAAATGAAAAATAAAAACATATTTTTTTTTTCAAACGCATCATCATATCAAGTGAACGGGCTCATTATGAGGAATACAAGTATACATTTTTTTTCATATTATTAAAATAATTTTTTTTACAGTTATTAAAAAAATATTCTAAATTTGACTTATTACCTCCTATATATGCGAACTTTCGAAAAAATTGAGAGTATAGGGCCTTACTCCAAAATTTACAAGAATTGCTAATATTAATTTATAAACTTAAATGGAAAATAAAACACTATTTTTTAAACGTGGATTAATGTATCAAATGAAAAGAATCTTCATAAAAATACAAATATATTTTATTTGTATTTTTAAAATAATTTGTTTAACTTAAAAGATTTAATAATTTATTATTTAAAATTTGATCCGTTCTTTCCTTTATGTCTCAAACTACTGAGTCTAAAATTATTTCACAAGATCTTTAAAAATCTTTCTGCTATCCTGTATATATCAAATTTGCAGTAAATTGCGTTAGTTACATCAGTTTTATGTCAAACATTAATGTCAAATTGTCATTACGATATTTGTCATTGCGAATCCTGTTAACTTTTTAATTTCTGCCTGTCTGATTTAGACCTTGAAACTTTTCGACTTTTGAAATGTGCATTCAAGTTTATGCGGTGTTATTCTCAAAGAACTCAGAAAAAATAAAAGCCCCATTGAAAGTTTTGATAAAATAAAACGAAAATCCTCACCTTAATTCTGGGGACTAATTTAGAAAATTAAATAAATGTTTTTATAAAAATCTAGCCCCTCATGTAGCAAATCGACTAAAAAGGCTTGTGGGAAATAAAAGTGTATATTTAACAATATATATATGGCTGCGTAGGTATTGTCAATGCTTTTCAAATGCGCTGTCACTTGTCATAAGTTCTTATTTAAAATTTACAACCATTTACTTTCACCCTCCAACTTTCAGTAGTGAAAGTGTAACCGTTCAAAAGATACAAGTGGAGCGGGGACTTTTAACTGGCCCTGTATACATATAATAATATCAGAGATTTCTGTCAGTGTTGTTCTCGGTCGTATTTACTCACTGTTCTCGGTCTAAAACTTTTGTACTAGAAATGTCGAGAAAATAGTAATAGATTTACAGATGACTGTAATAGCTCCTATTTCTCCCCATTACCTCTAGATGGCGCGGTAATATTAGAGGTTTTTCTGGACTTTTGAGCTAAGTAATAGACAAATTTGTTAGTTTTTTAAAAAAATGTACGAAATAATAATAACTTAATAATAATAAACCTATTTTTTGTTTTTAGTTTACATTTTAGAGACTATTTACCAACTTATATAGAATTTCATAGAGAATAACCTAATTTTATCAGAGAAGACTGTTTACACTTTAACTTCGACCTTAATATCAGACATTACTATTATTACTAGCCTGCAGAAATAATTTACTTTGGAGCGATTTACGACAAATTTCTTTTGTGTGACATTAGCCAAAGGGATTTGAATAATTTCAGAGCATGATGCCTGGATTTTTTGAGATACAAACAGGAGATAACCTCAATTTTGACGACGAAGCCCTAAAACTTTCTAGATATTTCCATGTAGAAATAGTGTTGTTTGATGTTTTTCAGTTGCTTCTATTGTGCAGAGATTTCTCGTTGTTTGTCGATCTTGAAATTTATATAAGCCAAAGCAGTATTGTGAAACTCCAGGTTGATTTTTACATTTGATATCATTTTTAATATATGATTTAAAGGAAATTAATGAAAGGGCTTGAAAGTAATATAATATAGGGGTAGTGTAATAGAGTAACAGATTTATGTCAAAAGTAACAGATCTATTACTATGGTAATGACGGGAACAATACTGTTTTCTGTGCCTGTACTTTAATGATTTTTGCAATACAATTAACTGGGAGACGCCGATAAATAATCGAACGCCATCTATTGGATTCAAAATTTAACTACTAAAAAATATGAAGCTTTATTCCGAGTAACAGTAAGTGTTTAATTCATCAAAACTGACCGTCATCATCAAACGATATTTAATTTGATAGTCTACTGAGAAACCTCATAGCAACGATTTTTAAGATTATACGCGTCATTATTGTTAGTTGTGTAGTTCTGACAGTTAGGTAAGTGTTAAAAATCTCAGTGAAATCATATTGATAACAGAGACATGGACTACATAAATAATTATTGGAGATTTCAATCAGTCGAGAGAAGCGCAACTAATGAAGGTTCCCGACTAGGAACAATTGCGTTCAATGGATTATAAAACTCGAAAAAAAAAAACAGTTCCTATCATTGTTATTGTTGTTTTAAAATACCTCATTTGTTCATCTACATAATGAGTTCATTAGACAATAAACTCCAAACAGCATTCTGTGATTATCAGCTTTTTTGAACATGGATTTACTTGTGGAATCATTACTGATTCAGTTTACAGAGAATTATGAATTCTTTGTGGGTATTTTACTTTACTTTTCTGCTTTCAAAATTTAAATGAAGAATCTTAAATCGCCATATATTGAAAATCAGCAATGAACTTTAGCATAACAACTTTCAAAATACATGGTGGTGTTCTCAAACTTGAATAATTTATTTTAACAGAATTCCCAAATATCAGGCTAGTTACTAAAAACTCTTGGTATAAAAGCTGCAGAATAATAGAGTTATAAATAGTGTGCTATTAGAAGCACTAAGTCACAATAAAAGTACATTTAAAAATCAAATTGTTTATTTAGTATTGATGCTAGGTATGCCTATTTCTTGTACTATTGCAAAATTTCGCTGAAGTAGAGCAGCTGAAGAAGTAGTTCTTCATAATAAAGTTGAGAAAACAATAGGGTAAGAACGATTTTATCCATAGTATTCTCAACATGTAGCGTTTCAACAGGAAGCCTACCTTAGAAGAGTTGAGTTTTGTTAAAAGTTTTTTGAAGAGTTGAAAGTTGAAAATTTGCCAATTTTATTTTGATTGCTGTATACGTTACATTTTTCAGTAAGTTTTTCAGTTGGCTTAATAAATGGCTTATTGGATATTACTTTTTACCAAATTAACTGACATGAGAAAATTATTTAAAACCGTCTACCCACAGAGCTACAAATTCAACATCTACCAGACTTATTAGAAAATTGACTTTTGAATGTGTGAGAAAATATGGTTTCTACATGCTGAAGCTCTGCCACATTGCAAACAACAGTTCAAAAATTTTTAAATAAAGAATTTCCGAATAGATGGATATTGCCATTTCTTGATCTGCACGTTTCTCAGATCTAGCGCCCAGCGCTTTTTTCTGATACGGTATTTAAAACAGTCAAATGTCAAAATAAGCACTGTCGAAGAATTAAAAGAGCGCATTGAAAATACTCTTGATGTTATTGGTAGACAAAGGGATTTCATATTTGACGCGTGTAGTGAATTTTTATTGAAAGGGCCCGTTTTGTTGAGCATAGGTATATAATTTCGTAACTCTCATAGTACGCAACTTTTACGTACTCGATTTTTAGTAAATCGACGAGTTCTACAAGCTGTTAAAATAAATGACCTAACTTTAAGAACACCCTGTAAATCAGTCAATAAGTATATAAAAAGTGAAGTATAATTATTTCAAATCTTGTTGTTCACCAAATATTTATCTGTATTAAACACAGATATACGATTTTAAATAAATTCGCTAATCTTATCTGAGAAATATAATCACAGAATTTGTGTTGAGCAAACAGTGTGAAACAATATTTCATAGTTTTTTTTGCTATTACTAAATACTTCATTCCAGCTGCTGTCATATATGCACGCCTGCACCGCCTACTATCACCAAGGATCTGATCTTTGTGCTGATTTGGAACCGTTTTTTAAAACTCTAGCTGATGAGGTAAGAATTACAACTGTAGCAGAACCTATACCGGGTGTATCAAAAGTTCTTAAATATTTAAAAAGCCAATAATTTTTCTAAAGGTTTAAATTGTTCAAAAAGCTTACTACAGAAATGTAGTAAATTTTATATAGTTTTGCTAAATTTTATTTTCAGGAAATTACATTTTCAGGTTTTTGCTCTGTCTAGGGTGTTTTCATAACCGGTGGCGAAACTTTCTCATATAAGACTCTGATTTTAACTTTAATGTTCTGCTTAGGTTGGTACAAGATTCTGGGTTTATTGAAATAAGAGGCATGTTCCAATACGACGTAAAACCGATGCAAACGGTAAGTCGTCACCTCGCCCAACGATTATCGGTTGTGTATCGGTAATTCGTTCCGTTGGAACGAACCTAAGGAAAACTCTGAGGCCGTGAGATCAGGTGAACGAGGTGAACATGGAACATGCTTGTTAGCCTGGCCGAATTTGATGTGGTTTCATCCTGCCCTATTTTCTAAGGAAGGACGTAGAAAATGTCAGAGCAAGGCTCTATTCAGTTCTCCAGTAACAGTCACAGTACCTCCATTGTTATCTTCGAAAAAAATGTGGCCTTTGACGAGGAATCCCACACCAAACTGTATTTTATATAGTGAGGTTCCGTTTCTTCTTCTTCCTGATTTTAGGTATTAGGCTTCTGCCTGTTACTGCACCCAGCTTTTTGTTGGTCTACCGTTACTTCTTCTTTACATTTATAATTCATTTCTTACTTAGGGATTCTAACATCTTGCATTGTATATACATGCTCTTTCCATTTTCCGATTTTCTGTCATTTTTTCTTTATACTAAAAATGTTCAGTTCACTTCTTATACTATAATTTCTTATTCTGTCCATTCGTTTACTACCTTTAACCCTTAAGAATTTTATTTCTTTCATCTTTCTCGGTCATTGACCAGGTTTTGCAGCCGGAAATCAGGATTGGTATAGCCATCTTCCCATAAATCTTTGTGTGTTTCTTTCCTGGTTTTTTGTTTTGATCTTGTAGATATTGTACACACATAAATACATATTTGTTCAGTTTTTGATCAATAATGATCTTGATCATGTCATATATCACAACCTAGATTTTAAAATTTGATACATGTTCTAAAATTTCATTATTAACCATTATCTTAGATCTGACAGGGTATTTACCTGAAAAGGTCATTATTTTGGTCTTAGTAGATGCTATTTTGACATTATACTCTGTACAGATTTGTTGCAGTTTGTGTATTTTCATTTGCAGGTCTTTTGATTCTGTCATTAATACTAGGTCATCTGCGTAAAGAATCGATTTTAAAACGGTATTTTGGTCTAATTTAATTCCTTTCTTGATTTTTTCAATTCTTTTTTGATGTCGTCATATATATGTTAAAGTTGGGGAAAGACTCCATCCTTGTCTGGCACCTTTATTTGTTATTATTTCTACTGTTTCTCTTCCGTTTATATCGTTTAGTACTTTAGTATTGTGATACACACTGCCCTTATTAGTTATTTTGAATATTCCCATTTTACCATGATATGTCATAATTTTTCTCTCTTTAGGTTGTTGAAGGCTTTTTCTAAATCTATGAAACTGATATGTTCCTCTGTATTAAATTTTCTGTTTTTCAATCACTTGTTGCATCTATTGTTGAGCGTTATTTTCTGAAACCTATTTGTTCCTCTCCGATTATTTGTTCTGTTATGGGTTTCAGTCTATTGTTTAAAATTTTGGCATAAATTTTGTAGACTGATTTGAGTAAGCTTACCACTCTATGTTTGTAGTATTATTTGTATTGCCCTTTGTAAATATTGATAATACTTTTCCCTTTTCCATTCTTCTGGCATTCTATTGTTTTTCCAACATATATAGATGGAGAAGTCTCAGTTGTAGTATTGTCCCTCCATATTTTAGCAATTCTGAAATGATATTCCTGTTGCTCTTTTGTTTTTTGCACTTTTAAAGCTTCTCTTAGTTTCGGTAAATCTAGATAAGCTTTTTCCATTTCTTCTTTTTTTAGATTTTCCTCCTCCCATAGTTTCTTACAGTGTTTTACCAAGTTATCTGTTTCACCTGTGTTACTAAAAATCCATTCCGATGGTATTGTTGCTGAAAATATTAAATGCACTGACATACAAAATGACTTAGACTACGTGGCTTTGGATGGGCTTAATTGAGAATTTGATCGTCTTCTTTCTACTAGTTGGAAATTCCGTACTATTTAAGCAGAATTAAGTCTACCATGTCCAGGCAGATTGGCAGAGACCCCCTAGGAAAGCAGTTCTTACATTAAAACGTGTACAAGAAGCTAGGAGGATTGCAATAATGCATCTTTGATTTTCATAATAAAAATTGATAATAGCAACTACATTTTCTACAAAACAAATTCCTAAGTTGGTGATTTCCCAATCTAAATTAAAATTTTTACATATCAATAATATTTCAACAGTTATGTGTTTTTTAAGTGATGTAGAGAGTTTTTGGTCACCTACCATATGATATAAATTAATTTTTATTTAAGTACACACATATTGGTATTTTCATCTTCAGATAGCTGATATGAGAGATGAAACATACAAAATACAAAAAGAATTAGAAAATACTCACTCACTAGTATCGAATATTGAACCGGTGGCAATTAAAAATGACAAGAATTCCCCTAAAATGGAGGGATACCTGTTCAAAAGAACTTCCAATGCATTTAAAACTTGGAACAGGCGATGGTTCTATCTCTATGACAACAAATTAGTTTATAGGTAAGTCTGCTTTCAATTTGCATTTTAAAGATTTTTTAACACACCCTTTGATTAATGTTAGAAAAAGATCTGGTGAGGAGAATGAGACGATAATGGAAGATGATTTGAGGTTGTGTACTGTGAAACCAGTTCCTGATGGGGAAAGGCGGTTTTGTTTTGAAGTGCTTTCTCCTTCTAAGTAAGCCTTTAAAGTCATTTGATTCTTTTCCGTTTATGTTTTTATATATTTTTCGTTCAAGGAGTCATATGTTACAAGCCGATACCAAAGAAATGTACGACGCTTGGATAACAGCATTGCAAAAGGGAATCGGAGCTGCCATTCAACGAATTCAGAGTATAGACATGGATCACCTAAGTAAAAGAGAATCAAGCGGATATAGTAATTTCGGTAATTTTGCCTACAGCAACAAAAACGGACCAATTTCGCATGACAACAACAATCGAACCAAAAAACGGTATGTTTTTGTCAGTTTTGTAGCCTGAGTCTTGATTTATACCAATAATTCATCATATTATTCAGAACAATTGGTACTAATTGGTCAAAGTTATTTCGAGTATTCTGATAACCATGAATCGTTTGCGCACTACTATACTCTAAGCGAGGTCATTGATAGAAACGATCGGTAAAATTGGGCCTAGTATTGAACTTTGAGGTTTTCCCGGATTTACTCTTATTACATTTAGAGTTAAAAAAATCTAATTATTAAATCATCACGGTTAATAGAGATGTACTGCACTCTTTTAATAATGATACTCATTTACTTAATAACCTTAAACAAAATAGAAATCAGTGTTTTAAGAACTTTGCCTTGCTCAAAATTAGGTTTTATTTTATAAGTTCAAACTACTGCTACAGACAAGTTCTTTATTTTATTTTTTGTTGATAAATACAAAGTGCAATTTCCTTAGTATGAGTATTGTGTTTTATTAGATTTTAGTATTGTAGGACTACAGAGCTACATGCGTGGATTAATGGGTGGCCAATCTTATTTGCCTTGATATTTTCTGGAAATGTAGAGGTGTCCCTTTTTCCCTCTGAGTATACTTGAGAATAGAATGTATTATGTATTTTATTTTCTTCGTGTTTATTTTTTAAATAAAATTGAAATATATGATTGTTTATAAGTTTTTAATTTTGATGTAGTATGGTAATAATGGAGTTTGCTATCGTGGTTTCCTCTTCCTGCTTAGAGGGTTTATCCAGTTCTTCTTCAACGGCCCCTGGAGTGCTGCAGATATTTTCGGCTCTATGGATTAGTGTTTGGATGATGTCAGTTTTTGTTGCCGATGGGTGGTTAGAATTCTAGTGTAGGTATAACTCTGTACAAGCAGCCTTCCTGTGGACCTGTTTGAATTTCGGTCCTAGTTCTTTGGCACTTCACCTAATCTAATGGATCGTTGGAATCGGTTTAGGTGTTCCAAGAATGCCTGTAACTCTTTTCTCTCTCTCCGTGTTGCCAAGTAATGAAGGTGTCGTCGACATACATCAACCATTTTGCTTTGTATTTAGAAGATATTCACGATATTTTTGAGTTGTTCAATTATAAAAGTATGTTTTATTTTATTTTTTTAGTATGTGGGAACAACTGATTAAAATTCCAGGAAATAATTTCTGCTGTGATTGTGGAAGCCCCAATCCTAGATGGGCCAGTATTAATTTAGGAATAACTTTATGTATAGAATGTTCAGGTGTACATAGAAGTTTAGGAGTTCACTACACCAAAGTCAGATCGTTGACGTTAGACGATTGGGAACCGGAAATCATTAAAGTGATGGCCGAACTCGGCAACACCATAGTGAATAAAGTGTACGAGGCCAATGTACCTGAAAATTTCGTCAGGCCTTCGGAACACTGTGTCGGGTAAGAGACATCGTATTTTTAAATTATGAGATGATATTAATTTAAAAAAATAATAATAAATGTGCAGAGATTCAGTGTAATCTTCACTAGTGCACATTGGACACCTCTCATACTTGTAATTTAACCAAACTTTTTGTTAAAAGTTATATTACATGTATGACATGATATAAGGAGATGCTGGAGTATCATTTAATTTAGGGTGATATACAAATGGAACTTTAACTTTTAACATTCACTTTGAAAATGCCATGAAACTAATAATCCCATGTGGAAGCCAAAAATATTATTGAAGAAATTTTTACAATGTTTTTGTGTTAAATAAGACTTTTTAATTTTTGTGTAAAATTTCATGTTAACATTTGGCAACAGCACAAATCCCATTGTTTCTACGAATTGGTAACTTCTAATGTAAAAACTTTCCTGTTGTAATAAAATATCAAATCTTTTCTGTCATTAGTGTTGAAAATTTGGGATTAGTTCATACAAATAATGAAATTATCTTCTTCTTGTCAATATGGCAATATTAGCAGATTGGGGGCAGTTGTGTTAAAAAACTGCTCTGTTTTTCTGAAACGTAATACATATATGTAAATTGATAAATAGATTCCTTTTTTAAACCAAAAGAGATGTGATTCGTTATTTTGGGAAAAATCAATTATTGGATGGAAGACAATGAGGGTTTCTATTGCTTTTAGGAAAATTCAATACAGGCGTGACGTTCTTATATTTCTCTCTTCCACGAATTATTCTATTCATTTTGCAAACATTCAATATCCAGCGCGAAAAAACATAGCTTACTTGCTAGGACAGGAAGAATAGGCATACATAAGTAGGGCTTAGTCAGTAAAAAATATTCCTAACTGCCTCTGTTTTCAAGATGGTGTTAAAGAATATTATTTTATAAATATTTTTGACAATTACTGACTCCATTGTTATGAAATTTGTTGGGAATGTTTTATTAAAGCTGGCACATCCGAACACTCCATTGTTATATCTGACACTCAAAGAGGACGTTTATTACCCGATTAATAGACAGTACTTGTAATTGTAACTTTTTTGAGGCCATAATTTTTTTCGCATCGAACGTATTTTAATTTCAGTGAGTTGTTAATTTAGTAAGTGTAATGGTTCGTGTTCATGTTTTTTTATTAAGTATTATTTTGTAAAAACTTTTTTTTCATTACTGAGTGTCTCTTCATTTTTAAATCCAAATATTTGGGAAACGGTACACAATATCGAATTTTATAAGGAGTACTTTTTGGTGTAAAATTGAATAGTTTTCATTTTCAACCTAAAACCACGGTATCAAATAAGTTACAATTACAAGTACTCTCTATTAATCACGTAACTAGCGCCCTCTTTGAGTGTCATATAGAACAATGGAGTATGCTTTAACAAAACATTCCCAACATATTTCATTACAATGGTCCAATAGTTTCCAAGTAAATGCCAAAAATGAGTATAAAATATTTACTTAATAAGTTTATATAATATATATTAAGACCTTGTATCTCGAAAACAGAGACAGTTAGGAATAATTTTCAATGAGTAAACCTCAGTTATTTTTGGATTTTCTACTTGCCCTAACAAGCACACCATGTATATCCGGAAAAGAAACTAATAGAGACAAGATAATTGATAGTTTTGTTATTTTCTTTAAATCATTCGTCATTTTACAAAAATTCAAATTATGAATGGGGATGTGAAAGACAATGCCAACTTTTTATATGAATTGTTGTTAAAAGGTGACATTTAGACAGTTTTTTAAGAAAAATTTAAAAGTTATTGTAACAATAAAAATGTCAAACATGCAAAAAATTACAGAAATATTAAAAATGAAATGTAAATATAGGAGAATCCTCGAAAAGATAAAATAAAAATGTCAAAAACAGCTAAATTGTCAAAAATATATAAAAAACTTTAAATGATAAAAATGGCTGTCAAAAATCTTTAAAAAGGGAAAATGTAGTAGAATATAAATATATATATTAGTATCTTGTAGTATATTATTTTTATGGATTACGTAATATTTCATCTAAAAACGTTACTTCTTTATAGAGCTGTAAGAGAGTCGTTCATCAAAGCCAAATACGTCGACAAACAATTTGTCAAAAAATTACCACAGTTCAATAAAATATCTCCGTCATCGAATCGTGCGTCACGCTCCAGCCTCATGGAGGTACGAAAGTGGAGCGTAAGAAAAATACGACGGAGACCTAGAAGTTGTGATAAAAGAGAGAAAAACAAACATGTTCGTCGCGAACTGCCGAAATCCGTTGAAAGAATACCCGAACGTGTCGAATTGAGACGCAGCAGCAGCAGCAGTAAAGATGGTGACACGAACAGCGAGTCCTCTAAAAGGAACAGCTTGAAGAACGAGGGTGACGTTCTTCTTTTCGGAAACGATTTGGACAAACAACCGGTGATGGGTGCTCTGGATTTGAGCAGCGATCAAGAGTCAACTGCTGGAGAGGAGGACAATGAAATTGTCGGTAAGTTGGTGTTTTCTTCCTACATAAAATGTAGATTTCTTATTCGGTAATCCTCTATTTGGCGTATCCTGAAATAACGTACTTTCCAAATACCACAAAACGACACATTTTTTAGCAACATTGCCATCACATTTATGTATGTATCAAGATCATATTGACTTAAGGACTTAAACTCAATCACAATGTAGAATGCCACAAGTAAACAGCCACAAAGTAGAAGCTACGAAAGTCATTTATTGTAAAGGTATTAAAAATAATGTAAATTCAGGCACTATTGAAGTAAATTTAAAAGTGAGAGTTTTATTGTTTGCAAGATAGACCCCATTTCACAATAAAATCTGAATTAAATGTGTGTTTCTTTGCGAAGTCCTAAACTTACCGACACATTCACAACATGATTCATAACATACTTTATGTTATTCATGAACACCCAATGCCAGTTAAAAAACTGAACAATTTCCTCACACAATTTATACAATCGAGATATATTTCTAGTCTGTACTTAATTCAAGAACTTAATCAGTGTTTATAAGAATTTTCTATTGATGTGGCAACCTCACATGCATAAAAAGGTAAAAAATTGTTGTTTTTTTGGTATTTGGAACGTATGTCGTTTCATCGTAACTAGTGATGGGCATAATCGAATGATGTTAAAAATCGATTATTACAACTCAAATGATTTTAATGATCGAATGATCGATTGAATACCTATCACTCGGATTGTACGTTTATGATTCTAATTATTCCCGTTTGTTTTATTCTCAAATCCCTTAACCTTTGCCTCATGTCAGCGGTTGCCCTTTGTGTTAACATTTAAATTTAGATAAAAATATACTGTTAAATTTCTCCTAAATATTCATTTAATTTAAAATATATTTGTGAAGGAACTGTTATTAATAATTTCAAAGAACCGTATAATGTTCTTTAATTCTACATTAATAGCCAATTCCTCAAATTACTTCGCATTGCAATAATTGCACCGTATCCTGAAAATACAGCATTTATATATTTCTTCTGTCCAATGAAAGAAGTAAACAAGCTACTGCATAAGAGCGAGATCGAACGAAAGTGCTTCTATATAAATGCTGAATGGCAGAAAAGCACTTCTCATTCTCAAGAAAATATTCGTATTACACCACGATTATCGGTCATATCTCGTCCCCGTCACTTATTGTGGTCGCTCATCAATCGGTCAGTGTTTCGAGTTAAACATTCCATTATTTTTAATTTGAATAATTTGATTCCATAATCGGTATACTCGAGTGATTTTCATAATCGACTGATCAATTATATTTCATTCGAATGATCCCATCATTAATAGTAACCATTACGAGTCAAATGTTACAACGTTACTAACGTTTTTATTGGCTTAACTCGTTTCACAGTGTTAGTATTCGAACTTCGAAAAAGCTCGACCGACTTTTAAGAAATTTGTTTATGTTCGATAGGTATGAGAATAGGTCGTAAACTATATTTCGTACTGCTAAGTGAGTACGGTTTCCATATCCAGAGAAACATTGTTTGGCAAATATAATTAAAAAAAGTAATTTTGGAAAGTAATGTCAAAATAAATTATAGTGACAAATTCAATACAGTGGCAATCATTAAATAATTAAATTAAATTAGGTTTCAATAAATGCTATTAACAAAATAACACATATGTGTTAAAGTGAAGTCCCGAACCCAAGTCCTGAGAAAACAAAAATAAAAGATTCATCAGATGACGTCAATCAAATGAAATTTGACATAAATGACTTTTGTTTGGTATTCTCGAAGGTTGTGTACGACAAGAAATTCTAACGGTCAAACGTATACGAAACATTTATAGTAAGTAAATTTGTTGTTGTAGGTTAGTTTTGTTTTGTATTGGTGTGTTGGGCCGACTAAATTAATTTATTTGCGCTATACATTTTAAAATTTCTACGTGACATGGAAGATATTGAATAAGTTCTGGCAATTACCATATTTTAATTTTATATGTCAAAAGTCAGTATTGTCTCGTCTACCAATTCGTGAATACAAATTTTTCACGCAAAAGAACAAACTTCGTGTACGACTGCAAGGCCGTATACGACCATATTCTTCGCATATCATGGTTTCAAGAATCGGGCCCCAGAAGGTAAGGAAGCAAAATTTTAAACATTATTTAATAAATTCTTAAATATAAACTTAAAAATAAAATCTACACAAAACCTAATATATCAGTCATGTATATATTTGATAGGTATGAGAGTATTATGATTTTGCAAAAATTTAATTAACAGGTGGGAAATGTTTTTTGAAAAATTTACTACCTATTTTTCCGGAACCTAAAGTAATATATTCATAAGAATTAAGGGGTTTGATTCCCTTTTTTAAGTGAACTAATACATGAGTCGTCATTTTGTCAAATTCGAAATATTAAGTGGGTGAAAAGGGGGGTTACTATTGTCTCAGAAAGAATTCAATATATCCGAAATAGAGAGTAAAACTGGTGTGAATTTTGATATACATACTCGTCTAAAATAAATAGAAGTGGGATTTATTAATTTGTGAACATTCAGTTATCTGGTAGGGGACAAGGGGGATATTTTTTAAGAGAAAATCACTATTTCTCTGGAACCGAAAATAATACAGATATGAAAATTATAATATTAATTCCTTAAATTAATAGAGATTTTATGTGACATTTTACGAAAAATTTGTTATTGAATGGGGATGATGAATCTCAGTAATTTTTAGGGAACAAAAATGATGTAGGCGCGAAAATTGGTAACAATGCTCTTCTCCTGAAATAACTAGAACTGAATTTAATCACTTGGCGATCATCATGTAGCCGATAAATGTAATGTGGAGTATTTATTCAGTACAATGGGAGTTCATAAAATAAATATGTTCTTTAAATGAATCGAGACATTATTCGTCATTTTGCTAGTAGTCAGGGGGTGTTGTCTGCAAAATTTCACCTATTTGATTTATCGCACGTGAAATCTCAATAAATTAGAAAATATTGGAAGTGATAGTTAAGGTTTATAAAATAAAAATAATTCCCAAAAAATTAAAAAATATATAAACTTCCAAACGTTAAGAATATTAAATTCATCAAACATTACAACAATTTAAAATTTGTCAAAGTTGTCAAATTTATTGTGTCTAAGACCTAAGACTAGAAAAATTTAAAATGTTCAAAACGGCAAAAATGACAAAAATAACAGATTTAACTGAAAATGCCAACGTCAGCGTAAATTTAAAGGAAAGTAAAAAAAGTGAGAAATGTCAGAAATACCTGAAATGTCAGAAATTTCAGAAATGTCAAAAATGGCATAAACGTCACATAAAAAATTTCAGAAATGTCAAAAACATTATTATAGCAATGAAACCTTGAAATGAAAACTAGCTCATCATATTAAATCCAAAAAAATGTATTTTTAGAGAAATTTGTTGACATATGATTTTCGCTCATGAATGATAATTGTTGAAATGGTTTTCACAAAAAAATCAAAAAATGTACGAGATGTGAAAATTACCAAATTAAAAAATGTTCAAGATAAATATGTCAAATAAGCTGATTTGTCAAATCCGCGCGAAGCCAGGACGGGTCAGCTAGTATAATCATAACAATGTGTAAAAGCGTAGTAAAAGTTGATTTTGGTGGAATTTTGGATGAACATTTTTTGACACAATGGGATACATTGAAAGTTGAGACTCTATCAATTCTGGTTCTTTTATTGTAATGTCAATCTAATCCACTCTCCCTTTGTAACTTGCTCTACTATTCCTGTCTTGGTATACAGTGCCAGTCAAAAGTCTCCTCCCCTCTTGTTTCTTTGAACGGTTATACTTTACAGTAATGAAATTTGGAAGGTGATAATAAACGGTTGTAAACTTCTCTACTATCGTAACAGATGTTGTAACAGTATTAGATGACGTCACAGGGGCACTGCGGAAACTAATTTTAAATACGATTTTATGGCCAATGATAGCTTATTTGAAAGGTATTGACAATACCACTCAGTCATATTAATTTTGTTTGGGTTTAGGCTGTCGGACTGGCATTGTATGCCCCATATTTGAGCTACATCTTATCATATTTTTTATCCTGCTTTATCAGCATATATTACTTGCGGTTGCATCTTCCTTTAAATCGAATCGTGCTTTCATCTATTAACTGACAACTATTTACTTGTTTACATTTTTAAATATTTAATCATTGGGTGGAACAATAGTTAGTTGACTAGCATTAGATAAATGTTTTTTGACTTTAGTGTCAATTATAATCCGTTTATTTACATGTTTTGCCATTGTATGGAGTAAACTGAAGGAAAATATATTTGACATCATGCATTCTTTTACAAGCTTTACATAAATTTCGAGGAAAATATGTAGAACCATTAGTTTTTTTGCAATATGATCATTTCTGTTGCCTTTTCTTCTCTTAGACAAATTTCTGCTTTAATGTTAAAATTATCTTAATTTTCTACAGAAAAATGACTTTCATCTGAATAATGTCCATAATTTGAATTATTTGGCGGTTTCATACAAAATACTTGATGATCAAAAGTGATAATAATTTTTTTTTGTTGGAAAACTTTGATTCTTGATTACTAATATATTTGTTTTGATTCAGGCGAAGAAGATATCTCAAAACTTCAACCAGATCTCCTTTTATACAAAGCGTCTGCAGCCCACAACTTACCTGTGATGTGCGAAGCCTTAGCATTGGGCGCTGACAAGAACTGGATCAACCCGGACGACAGAAACAGGAGCCCAATTCATGCATCTGTATTGAGCGTAAGTATTTACATTTTTAAGCAGTATCTTGATTTTTTCAAGGGTGATTTTCCAGGGGTCTGTCATGCCTTGCACATACCTTATTTTGAACGGTGCTAAAATCAACGCCCAAGACCAGAACGGCAAAACTCCACTGCTTCTGGCGGTACAGGAAGGTCATACAGCGCAAGTTTGTTTGTTTCTTAAACACCGTGCCGATCAGCATTTGGAAGACGATGAGGGCAAAGTGCCGTTGTCCATAGCCGAGCAGAAGGAACACGCAGACATTGTTACATTGTAAGTGTTATGTGTCAAACCGAATTGATTACCTTTTTTAAATTACCGTTATTTATCTTTGATATGTTACAAGCGCTCTTAACTAAGGTAACAAAATGAACTATAGATGATTTAATATTGAATGATCACATAACCATCTTTAGGTATCATGAGTTTATCATTCATTCTGTTATCAGTTAGTTCTCAAGAATTTGCAAGACCAGCGTGTCGTTGGCATAGGCAAATAAATATTCATTATCAAATATATCGTTGATATTACTTAGATAAAGGAGCGGTCTAACGACTGCAAACGAATTCATTTACTATAAAATGATTAGCAAATTTTTATGAACAGTCATTTCATTTGTTCTAACATAATACAATTAGTTAAATTACAAATTCCAGTCTCGGTATTTTTTATTTTTTCCAGATTGAGGTTAGGTAGGTTAAATGACGAAATGAAAGACTCCGAAATGGGAGTGACGGGTGACGATACATTCAACGACGTGGTGAGGGATTTTTCCAGGATGGCATACTCGAACCCGGAGAAACTACAAAGGCTGAAATACGACGACGAATAGGCTATATAATCGATTAATTTTCTTTACATTTGTACTGACACTTTTTGAATCATGCCAATTAGTAGGATAATTAACTAGAATTTTAGGGCTGGAAAATTTTTTGGTCTTCAATTTTTTTGCGATATAATTTATATATATATATATATATATATATATATATATATATATATATATATTATATCCTTTTTTTTAAATAGAGACAATGGGCCCTCATTAATATTTATTCATGTACATACTAATTACTCATTACTTTTTTATTATTGTTTTTTTTTATTACATTATTGTGAAGTTTATGTACGATATGTGTAAATTTTATGTATTTACATTCCCTTTTTACCTGCATTTAAAATATATTTAGTTATTTTCTGAATCGTGACCTTGGGCGATGACAGGATATATATATATATATATATATATATATATATATATATATATATATACATATATATATATATATATATATATATATATATATATATATATATAAGCCTTGATTCTGATGCTTTTAGTTACACTCATAAACCTGTGCTGTTGGAAATTTCAGTTTTATAAAATTTGTATCATGGAACTTGCGTGTGTCGTTTTGGTTATTACAGCGTTATTCAAATACATATTCGCTCAAAAGTTGCAATAAGTTTGCATAATACTCGTTGATACTTTTGCCTGTTTCAAGATGGTCAATGTTTTGATTGGTCTTTTGTATTGCTGTTAAGTGATGTTCCCATGTTCCATCCATGCTTAAGGAAACGGTGCAAACATTCAGCTTTGTTGTGAAATTTCGCTTAACACTTAATTGAAAAATCTTCACGACAGTGTTTTTGCTCGAGTAGGAGCAAACGCGACACCCATCGTGCACACAGTTTTCTTATGTTTAAATTTTCAGATAATATGGGATGTACCGCACTATTTGAAATACCTATGTTTGCTAGCTCGCTCACTTTAAATAGTTGATGGTGTAAGCCATTACTTTGTGATATACTATCATTATGATTGTAGAAAAACAAATTACTTTGTTTTTATATCACTAATTTATTTATTTTTTAATAAACATAAAAACCGTGACTAGTTTCGACAATACTATGTCATTTTCAAACGGAAACAAATTCATGAATGACGACAAAACATTTTGAAACAGACCGAAAGGGTCTTGTCTACAACAGTAAGTATGTGTTAAATTCTCGGAAGGATTACATAAATATGGCATTTTTGTGTATAAGAATATTACATAGAAACAAAGTGGTAAACTAATTAAGAAAATTTAAATATATCATTTTTGATTATTAGTTATTAAAAATTTCAAATAGGATGCTATTTTTAAAATCTACCTGCTCGTTAAATAGTAAATTGCAAGAAACGGAATTATTATGACTTTTGTAAATTTCTATGTTCTCAAGTGTTTCAATAAATGGCTTAAAATTGTTATAGTGAATGATCTCTGTTTTTTGTAATTTAGGAAATGTATGCCCTGTAGTAAGAAAATGATTTGCAAATGTTGAATCAGTTTTATTTAATCTAAAGGAACGTAAGTGTTCAAGATATTGAATATTGAATTTTCTACAGGTCATACCAAGGTAAAAGCAATTGCACTCTGAACATTTTAGTTTGTATACTCCAGATTTTAAGAACTTATCACTTTGGCGTTAAAAATATGATTTGACAATTTTGATTGGGATCTAAAACTAACTTTAATATTATGCTTTGACAAAAGTTTCGCTATTCTCTCACTTGTGGTTCCAAAATAAGTAAGGCTAACGTATTTAAATTGAACATTGTTATCTTTGATTTTTGGATAGATTAAATTTTGACTTTCATTCCGCGAAATAAGTTTATTAATTAACCTATGGTTATAGCCGTTATTAATGGCTATGGTCTTTATGATATTCAGTTCGTTCTTTAAGTCGGTTTTGGAAAGGGGTAATGTAAGAGCTCTAAATCGATGATACATAGAGCTCTTACATTACCACTTTCCAAAACCGACCGAACAAAAAGTAATTCGTTTTTCTACAATGGATCATTTTCACTCGACGATCATCCAGTACCGCTTTATGGATTTTCTTCACCATCTCTGGAGTCGTCACCTCATTTGCTCGACCACAGCGATGCTCGGCTTACCAGCTTCTAAGGTGCGTTTAAATTCCGCTACCCAATATTTTGAGTTGTAAACGAAGGAGCAGACTCCAGAGTAGAATATAGTTCAGGTTTTATTTTGGTTGGGCAGATCTTTCAAATAAAAGTATTGCATCACATAACTACCAATTTGATCCATTCTCACAAATTCACTGAAAACGTTCACTATTGATGGCTGCCAAACGAATACTAAACAACAACATTGTTTTTAAACTTGAAGTATATGCTTCAGAGTGTACTTTCTAATACACTGATAATTATCAAACAACTACCGCCATTTCTAGGTCGGGCCAGGTTCTTCTGGGATCAACCTCGTATTTTACTATAATTTGAGCATGTGTTTTCTATTAAACATACCTTACATACCTGTTCCTTTGAGAAAAGTTACTAAAACTTTCGTGGCGCATTACCATGTGCTGTACTCGTTAAAGAAAACTGTAATTAAGAATCTAAGACCAGTTTCACCAAATTAAACAGGTAACCAAATATTAAAAAAGTACAAACACTTATGTACGTTTTAACAGTACTTCTGGTCTTGGCACTTTTTTATAAATTTTGACACACAAAGGTTCCGTATCATTTCCAGTATGCTTTTATTTTTTTTTTTTTAATGTTTTTAATATGCAATTTTTGAATTTTTGAAATGTACAAACTGATTTGTTTCTTGTTTATTGAAATTGTTAAGTCTTGCCCAAAATTATGCCTTACATTTGTGATAAAGTTTAGGGTTTTAAGCATAAACAGTTTTATTAAATATAATATATGCTGGTATATTCTCTATATTGATCCTAAATATCTGTACAATTTTAAAATATTTTTCACAGAATATGTTGGCAATTGAAAAATTTGTTTTTATCACTAAGGTGTAAAGATAACTACGAACGCAAATATTAACTACTTTTTTATTATCACATAATCGCCGTTCGCATCAACATTGCTCCAGTATCTTAAATTATTTTCCACAGAAGGGAATTGAACCAGATGGTAACGCCACTCTTGTGTTTTGAAACCCTCCACTCAGATACAAAAATAGAAATTATCGCTAGGTGCAAGGTCGAAACTGTCGGGTTTGAGCAACTGTGTGAAACCATTTTCGTACTTACGTGGTGGTTTTCAGTAGCTGACGATCCTTTTGTTGGCAAAAATCTTGTCACACCTGGTACTTCATAACTTACGGAATCTAAAATTGTTTCGGATATTACGATTTCGTCTTATCTACTGGCAAAAGACTTGAATCAAAACAATAACTCCAGTAGTTTCCCAAAGAGACAGTAGATGGCTCTGCATGCTTGAACCTTTATTCAGGCCTACCGTTAGTTAAATAAATGACTGGTTTTGGAATACGCCTCGTATAGTAATTAAAAAATTGTTAGGTTTTGTTTTAATTATTTATATTTTTCATTGGTTCGTTTAACTTTAAATATGTATTCTGAACACTTGATCAAATTTTAAATTGTGCGCAAATTTTTAAATTGCCTGTTTACATTTTATAAATATTTTTCATTACTGATTGCTTTTTTTGGAATTTGTGATTATATACACTTATTAGCTTATACACATACATACGTTTTTTTTTTAATTCAAAGAAGCAACATGCGGTTTAGTACCAACTAAGTACTAATAGTGATTTGAAAATAAATATTGATAATGTAAATACATAATTATTTGTCTTAACTGTAATACTATGTACGAAATCTCAAATATAATTGATTTAATTTAATGTTTTCTATTATTGTTTGTATTAAAAAAATCAGAATCAGAATTGAAGAATAAACCATTTATAGTAAGTAATTAGTAGAAAATATATTTATGAAGTATTGCCGCAATAATTTGTTTAAAGTATTAGTAAAGTAAGAGTGAATGATGAAGGAGGCGTCACAGTAAAAAATTTGAGTACCTATTTTTGATTTAATTTCTGTCATTCTTAACCGACTTCCAAAAAAGAGCAGGTTATTAATTCGTCGACATTTTTTATGTATTATTATTAAAATTGTAAGTTTGTCAGTACATCAAAGAATCATCATTCCTCGCAATGTATTTTTGAGTAAATTGAAGTATATGATGTAGGCTTGTTCTATCGTCATAGATAGGAATAGGATAAAGATGGAAGGCGGTGTAGGGTTGTTGTTCAACCAGAGGTATTTTGAGAACAAAAACAAGATCTGAACGTTTTAGGAACGCTTCGAGGTCTATAATTTCCAAATATTTGGCAACATTTGAATATCTTACTGGAAGTGGTAAATTGTTTTTAACTATATTTTGAGAGATTTCATGTAAGGCGGTTATCAAATGTTCTGGCGTTAAAATTGATGTATGTATTATTTTGAGCCTGGCAAAAGTGATAGCGTTTAAAAGGTCATTTAGGTTATCCTGTAAATAAAGATAATTTTCCATCAATTTTTCGCATATATCTAAAAATGAAAGTTTAGCTTGAATATATGCTGTTTTGTCTGCGAGGTGAATGATTGTTCTTCTAATCCGGTTAATGTCTTCGTTGAAGGTCTTTTCGTCTATTTGTAATTTCGCAATGGTCTCATTAAATTTTTTAATAACTGAAGTTGTGATGCTCATTTGATTTTTCATTATGTTTTCAATTTGAAATTGTTTTTGATTCAAACTATTAATGCTGTTTGTGTAAAACTCGCCGTCCGAGGCATCTAAATTACCTGTTATAGCTTTAAATAACGTTCCGGCACCGTTTAATAATCCGTGTTTATCGTTTCGTGTCGGAGTATATTTCTGAAAATTTCTCTTTAAGAGAGTTACAGATTTGTGTTAACAAACTGATATGAGTTTGTATTTGAGTACCTATTTTTGATTTAATTTCTGTCATTCTTAACCGACTTCCAAAAAAGAGCAGGTTATTAATTCGTCGACATCTTTTATGTATTATTATTAAAATTGTAAGTTTGTCAGTTGTTTGTTGGTTTGTTTGTTCAGGCATCACGTAATTGTTTCAACCGCACGCACAAAATATTAGATACTGGCATCAGCTTAGCTTTTATTCAAAATTCAGAATGTGCCAATGCAACATGTTTCGATTTAACACAATTCAACTGATATAACGAGCGTAATTTGACAGGGTGTTCTGTATTATTGGAAACTTGGCGCGGAGTAGAATTAAATGGATTTAAAAAATCTTAAAAAGTTATATTTGGTGTCCTATAAGCAGCGGCATATATACAATGTGGTTGGAATAAGGGAGAGTGGAATTAGTTATACGGGGTGGCCTAAAAAAGTTATATTGATTGGGCCATAATCAGTTCCATATAACAAGTGGGTGAAAAAGGGTAGAATATTTATACAGTATAGATAAAAAATCTTAGAAAATGTGAAAATGTGTTATGAACGCAGTTAGGATCTTTCAATTATGTTCATAATAAGCTGTTAGTTAGGAGCTGTTTATATAGGGTGTTTGAAATATAAGATGAAGTGGAGTTATAGTTTATGATGTGGTTAAAAACTTGTTTTATATCCAAAAGCAGTTGCACATATAGGGTGGGTGAAATATGTCGCGGAGTATAATTACAGCTTGCAGGTGGGTTTAAAAAATAAGTAATCTACAAGCTGTTCCATTTACCAGATGGTCGAAGTATAGGGTGAGGTAGGATTCTAAGGATACAGGGTGGCAAATCAGTAGTTGCATATAAAAGTGAAATATATTGGGCATTGATGGATTTATAGTTATGCAGGGTGGTACAAAAATATTATACTGGGTGGGCGATAAGTAGTTGCATATACAAGGTGGTTGAAATAGCCGGTGGAGTAGAATTATATTTAAATAGGTTGGATAATTTTTTTTGTAGGATAGAACATGAGCTGTTGCATATATGTAATAACTGAAAACATGGATCGAAGTAAAATTATATATAGTTCATATGGTGTTATTAAAGCAATGTTAGAAAAAGCTGCATATAAAGGGTGGTTGAAATACAGGGTGGAGACAAATTATACTTTCAAGTGTAGTTCAAAAATAGTTATATAGTCCATAAGCAGTTGCATATATAAGATAGTGAGTGGACCAGAGTTATAGTTAAGTGTTTAAAAATGTCTATTTCATGGTCCCTAAGCAAATGCACAACAGGGTGGTTGAAATATTTTGTAGAGTAAAATTATGGTTATACAGGGTGGTTCAAAAATAAGTTGTAATGTTTGACAAATTGGCAGCAGTTTATACAGGATGGTTTTAATGTAGATGGAAGTAGACTTAGTTATACAAAGCGGTTAAAAAAATGTTGAATAAAATTGTTATATATGGTGGCCAATAGGCAGTTGCAGTTTGTGTGAGTGTTTAATTAAAAGTTTGGTGTTAGGGTGCAAAACTGTGTTTTTAAATTTGTGACACACCAAGGGTTCCACCGGTATTTTCATCAGAGTGGATCTAAAAAGGTTAAAAAATCATTGTTATATAGGGTAGACCATATATAACAATATACGGAATATCTCAACTATGGGGAGAACAATGTTAGAAAAAGCTGCATGTAAAGGGTGATTAAAATATAGGGTAAAGAGACATTGTACTTTAAAAGGTGGTTCACAAAATATCAGGAATAATTGTTATACAGCGTAGACCATAAGCAGTGGCATAGCTGAAATATAGGGTAGAGAAGAGTTATAGGGTTACAGTTATTCAAGGTGATTAAAAAATGTCGAATAAAATTGTAATATAGGGTCATCCATAAGTACTTGCAGTTTGGGTGAAATGTACTCGGGATTGCTGGATTTATAGTTCAGTAGGGTGGTTTAAACAAGTTAGAAAATTTTTTATTTAGGATAATCCATATGTTTCATAAGTTATTTCTTTTTGCGAAGCTTGAACATTTCGTACGCGGGTGAAATCGCGGGTAACGGCTAGTATTACATAAAGGTACCAAATAATTTTCTATAATATGAGATTTAGGGTTTTCGAGAAAATCAGAAAAACACAGTAATTAAGGGACTGCACTCCAATGAATCTTCTTCACGTTTCCTCTAAAACGGCTCAATCAAATTGACTGTTTTAAATTGTATTCTACAAAAATATATTTCAGCTTGATTCCGTATACTTCTCTATAACGCAAAACATACCATATCGGAAAAATATGTTCAAAAAAACGGTAAACATCAATGTAAATGTCAAATTTTCTACACTAATCTTTCTATATATATATATATATATATTAGATTAACTCTTTTAAATTTAACTTTTTAAAAAAAATATTTTCACTTAAATACAAATTTCAAATGTTAAACAGGCAGAGTTACGCCTTACACTAGTTATTATTATGATCTCCAACGAGACCGTTAATTATTTAGTATTTGTACAATTCAAGGCGTGATAAAATCTGCAATTTAGCGTCTACAGGATTATACTGAGAATTATCATATCGTTAACGTAATATGATATTGCGAAATCGTAAATGATACGCTTCTCACGGATACTTGCTGAGTAAGCAACACGTGTGTGTATGAATTATGATATAACAACTCCCATCACAAATGAAAAGTTGATGGTATAGCATCAACTTTTTGAAATAACGTTAAAATTTAATATGATATTTAAATGAAGTGAAACGTAAAACCTTAGCAATTGTCTGAAAGGACTTAATATCTAATAATTCATAAAAATAATAATATCAAAATAAGGCATGAACATGATAATAAGCAAAATACGATAAATTGGATAATAATATAAAATAAGTTACGAATATAATGATAAACGATATAAAAGTAAATAATAAAATAATAATATTACAAATAAAATAGTCCAAATATAATGTTAAAATCGTGAATAAAAAGGTACATACTTTATTAAGCAGTTTCTTTCAATTCAGTGTCTTTTTCAGGAATGTCCAAAGTCGGGCGAAGTTTTGGAATTAAGTGCCTAAAACTTCTTTTGGTCGGTTGTGGCGTATGTTGTGCGGAAGGGTTTCTTATTCGGAGCTGTAATTTTTTATGCATGGTGCGGTATATGATGTAGGCAGCTATGATTATTATAACTGCAATAGTTTCATATGTGAACCATGAAATATTTTTCGTTATAAATGGTTGATTAAGTCATCTAAGTCTCTAGAGTATTGGTCGAGTTTATGACTGGCTATATCTAATTCCTCAATATTTAGGTGGTCCAGTTTTAAAGGTTTAAGTTCTGGGACAGTGATTTTGTCTGGAATCGTTTGGCAGCAATTGTACGGGATGTACACCGGATGAGAATTATCGGTAATGTTTAAGATTTTTCGATTTTCTGCTTGCACTTTTGTTATACCGATAAAAGCACTGCACTCCGAGTAGAGTATAAGAATAGAATTTTTATTAATTGTTATTGTTTTAACGTCAGTTTCCGCACAATTAACTGTGACTCGTAGGGGTTCTGAAATTATTATGAGCCACGTATTAGGTTCAATTTTTTGCACATTATAGCCTTGGCTGAAGATAATAGAGCTTTTACAGTTTTCAGGCACATTTTTAAAGTTTTTCAGTAATTGGGCTTCACATAGGGCGTTAGTGTCTATGGGGTAAGCGTATAATTCGGAACATAGTTTTTCACGAGAGTTTAACGGTTTACATGCACTAAGGTCTTTTCCGGGGATGTACATCAAAGAATCATCATTCCTCGCAATGTATTTTTGAGTAAATTGAAGTATATGATGTAGGCTTGTTCTATCGTCATAGATAGGAATAGGATAAAGATGGAAGGCGGTGTAGGGTTGTTGTTCAACCAGAGGTATTTTGAGAACAAAAACAAGATCTGAACGTTTTAGGAACGCTTCGAGGTCTATAATTTCCAAATATTTGGCAACATTTGAATATCTTACTGGAAGTGGTAAATTGTTTTTAACTATAATTTGAGAGATTTCATGTAAGGCGGTTATCAAATGTTCTGGCGTTAAAATTGATGTATGTATGATTTTGAGCCTGGCAAAAGTGATAGCGTTTAAAAGGTCATTTAGGTTATCCTGTAAATAAAGATAATTTTCCATCATTTTCGTTAGTAAATGTCAACTGGTCACCTTCTAAGTAAAAGATGTCTGAGAATTCGACACAAAGTTGAGTAATAAGTTCGCATTCCTCGTCATTTAAATGTTCGAGGCGAAGTTGGTTGATTATTTCGTTTCGTCTGTCAATTTGTATATTTGTATTTTGGTATTTGTTAACACTGTAAACGTTATCCGTTTGTAAAGGTTCTAATATTATTTTTTCGAAAACGAAGGTTTTTGGAATGGCGTTCACGTTTAGAACGGATGTTAAAAATTCGCCGTTGCTGTCAATTTTTACTATGGCGTTTGGGATGTGAACCTTGTCTTGTTCGGTTCGTATTAGTACAGCATTAGTATTTTTCAGGTTGCTTTTGAATTTACAGATTTTGTTCGGTTCGTGGTTCAATAGTTACCATATTAATTTGAGTTATTGAAGAGTTCGTTAAATTTTGGTTTGGTGGAGTAGAGAGTGTCGAGTTAGGGTTGATAGTTTCGTTAGTTACTTTGTATAGGGGTAGTGACTTAAAGTTGGTTATAAGTTGTTTATTTTAAAATCGAGTACGCAATCGTAATGCTCTAGAAAGTCTGATCCTAAGAGTCCATCAAATTCTATATCTAAATTACAAATATAGACTTTGTGGGGATCGTTGATATTGAAGGGTACGAGAGTTGATTCATTAATTAAAATTTTTTCGTTTGTAATTCCTTGAATTACGACATTTTCTGGGAATCTGTTAGAGAATCGTTGGCGGGTTTCGGGTTTGAAAATAGAAAGTCCTGCACCTGTGTCGATTAAAAGTTTGTAAGAATTGGAAGCATCAGTAATATAAAATAAGTTTTTCGAATTAACGGACAGGAGTGGTCTTACAGAAACTGCTGTTGTGTCTTGAAAGAGTTGGGTTGAATATTTGTGGATATTTAGTATGTGAAAGTTTCAAATGTTAAAAATTATCACGATAGAACATCAACATCAATGAAATAAAATATATGCAGTTTAATATTAATCAATGTAATAAAATAATTAAAATCAATGTATTAAAATAATAAAAATCAATGTTTATTAAAATGATCAAAGTAATATTTCGTGATGATTCGTTTCAGTACTTACATGTACCTTCCAAGCATTTGACTTGTTCTGCGGCTAGTGCACCGGTGAGCGTCCTCTAGGGTGCGTGTTCCTTGATGCCTTTGGCCTCAGTTGGTGTCGCCTGCTTTTGTCCTTAAAATCTAGGGTCCTTAATACTACGTCTGGCAATTGACGTCTGTTGGCTGGTACACTGGTGAGCGGTATGTTCCTGGTGTCCTTGGCCTTCAGCTGCTGTCGCTTACCGTGGGTTCGTTTGTTTAACGAAGAATTAAAATTCACCACAATTTTTAGGAATTGCCTAAACTGTGTTTAAACAATCCTACTGACTGCGCCAATTTTTAGATTAACTCTTTTAAATTTAACTTTTAAAAAATATATTTTCACTTAAATACAAATTTCAAATTTTAAACAGGCAGAGTTACGCCTTACACTAGTTACTATTATGATCTCCAACGAGACCGTTAATTATTTAGTATTTGTACAATTCAAGGCGTGATAAAATCTGCAATTTAGCGTCTACAGGATTATACTGAGAATTGTCATATCGTTAACGTAATATGATATTGCGTTGCGAAATCGTAAATGATACGCTTCTCACGGATACTTGCTGAGTAAGCAACACGTGTGTGTATGAATTATAATATAACACACACACACATATATATATATATATATATATATATATATATATATATATATATATATATATTATAGAATTATAGTTACCCGGGGTGGTTAAAATTTTTTATTGGGTGGGACATAAGTAGTTGCGCATACAAGGTTATATTAAAGCGAAGTAGCATTGTAATTAGACAGAATCAAAAAAAAAGTTAAAAACAATTGTGAAATAAGCATGAGCAGTTAGGATATTTTGAGTTCTAGGACGGAGAATAATTACAGTTATACAAAAGAGTATCAGTTGGAGTCAAATTATAGTTATAGAGGGTGTTTCAAAGAATATTTTATAGTGTGGAACATAAATAGTTGCGTGTAGAAGGTGGCTGAAATAAGAGTAGGGTAAAATTATAGTCATACAGGGTGCATCAAAAATTTGTTATATAATCATAAGGAGTTAGGATATTTGAATTATACGGTGGAGTAAAATTATAGTTATAGAGATGGGTTCAAAAAATGTTACAAGCAGTTGCATATACAGGGTGGTTGAAATAAAGGTTAGTGCACAATTATACTTATACAAGGTCGTTCAAATATCTGAAAACTTTGTTATATAGGGATGATCATGAGTAGTTGCATATATGGAATACTTGAATTATAGTGCGAAGTAAAATTACAGGTATACAGGGTGAGTCAAACAATATTAGAAACTGTTAATAGTGCGGAGAAAATTTATACTTATACAGGGTGGTTTAAAAATTTAAGGGCGGTTGCAACAACGTGTTGAAGTTGAATTATAGTTTTACAGGGTGGTTCAGAAAATGGTAGACAAGTAAGTTATTTTGGGTGACCAATACACAGAAGCATATACAGGGTGGTTGCAAGTTGCAATATAGGTTCAATTAGAGTTCTACTTTTACAAATTGGTCCAAATAAGAAAAATAAAAAGATGTGGAAAAAATACAAAAATAATTCAAATTTGAGAGCGAGTCCGTTGAATAATTGAGGGCTGCGCTTTTTGCGCCATAAAATTACATTAAAATACACGTGTCGGGTTCCCCCTACCGCGCAATTTTTAAAAAATGTTATAAATTATAGTATATTAAGGAGGATTCAGAGGTGTTTTATTACATTTTCCCTAACATAAAACATACGATTTTTCGGCAAATCGGAAAAATAAAGGCAAAAGGCCTCAAATGTCAAACTAATGTAATGTTTTTTATTTTCACCCTCGGGTTCAGTTCGGTTCTCGGATTTATTTAAAAACTATACGGCGGTCCAATACTGACTGAATGCTTCCTCAGCTCTCCGTATTTATATATTTCTACTCGGAATTCTCCAGAACGTCAATGAGCCGCCGGGACTGGACTAGATTCTTCGAGAATTGCATCAAAGTAAGCCCCCGACCTCGATGTGCCAGCCGAACAATATTTTGGATTCCCAGAAATATCGGAGGAATGCCGCTTCCACGAATTATCGGAGGAATACCCGCCACATTGCCCCTCCTTAAGACTATCTCGTCCCGGAATGTCCCAGAATTATTCCTGGTGTGGCGACATTTGCAGGACTCTCCATTTCGACAACGGGAAGTTGGGTGAAAGTAACAGTCAAAGGTCTTCGAATCTGGGCTGTGAATATTGAGACAGCATACAAGGATGTCGATGCCACTGAATCGAAAGATAGTTTCCATCATACTTTTCACCATTCTCCAATTCAGTCTATCCAACCCGCAGGCTATCGTTGAGACCGCCAATTTTATCAGGATCTTCTCCATCATCACAGTCCTCAATTCTACCAGAGTTGTTCTACGGGCACCTCAAACAGGTCTCGGGGTTCCTCTCTGGTCACGTCGTGCTGCTCATTCTGCCCATTAGGGGCTAACCTATTGAAATGTACTACCTTCGGTTTTCCTCGAAGTAGCTTCCTTATCCTGTAGACAACATCGTTGAGTCTCTTTACAATTTGGTAAAGCCCCTCCCAATATCTCTGTAGCTTTGACGAATATCCACGTTGTTGCGGGTTATACAACCAAACAAAGTCATCAACTTGGAATTCTCCGCCTTCGGCTCTGATGCTATAGGCTTCCTTCATACGGGCACTGGCATTCTCGATATTTAACCGGACTCGTTGGACACACACTGGGGGACACTCATCGAAACTTCAAATCGCACGCTAGTCTTAATTCTGGTCCCATAATAACACTGGCCGGGATCTGACCCGTGAACTCGTGCACAGATGAACCATATGCCATTAGAAACAAGTGCAGATTCTGGTCCCAGTCTCTTTGTTGGTCAGAGACTACCTTTGGCAAATGGCGATTAATGGTTCTATTCATCCGTTCTACCATCCCATAGGATTGGGGATGTAATGCTGTCGTCCGTGTTTTATTGATCTTCCAAGAAAACACCAAAACGACTGATCCATTCCTTGACAAGGACATCAGCAACGGTCAAGACTTCTTGATTAGGCAAGGCATACGCTTCTGCCCGTTTACTGAAATAGTCTATCACCACCACAATTATTTCCAGAGTCAGATACAGGAAATTGACCGGCAACATCAATGGCTACTCTTTCGAATGGACTGCCCACGTTATATTTCATCATAGGACCTTTTGGTCGCTTCTGAGGCCCATTACTTGTTGCACAAACCGTACATTTCCGGCACCAAGCCCCGATATCTGCTTGGCAGTTTACCCAATAGAAGCGTTCCCTTCACTTTTCCAGGGTTTTCGTCACTCCCAGATGTCCTCCGGTTGTACCGGTCTCCCATTTCCGGGGATTACAATCTGTTTTCTGTCCCTGTCCTCCTCTGGAGTTTCCAGAACGCGCTTCAGAACTCCATTCTCCAGGATGAGGGAGTTCCACTAAGCCCCATATGACTAAATGCTTGGTGAGTATCGGGAAATCTCTTGCCATGTAGGTTTTCGGTCTCCTTCCTTCCACTGGATAACCTCCTTTAACTCCGGATCTAATTTCTGGTTTTTTGGATCTTCTCAGATTGTCAATGGTTATCGACGGCAGTAGTTCTACAGTGAACAGCCCCTTTCTCTTCAGCTTGCTGACAATGTTTGCAATCCTCGATAAGGCAGCATTCTTATGGCTTAGTCGAGCTCGATGTTCAGTCTCGAAGTCGAAACTGCAAGAGCCACTTCAGTGCTGTATGATCAGTCCTCAGTAGGAATCTTTTACTATAGAGGTACCTGTAGAAATGATCCACCCCCTTTATAACAGCCAAGAGTTCCCTGCGAGTAACGCAGTAATTCCGTTCCGGCTTGCTCAAGGTCTTGCTGAAATATCCGATGAGTTTTTCCTGACCCTTCTGGATCTGCGAAAGCACAGCACCATTGCTCGCGTCGGTATCCAATACGAAGTTCCTATCTGGCAAAGGATAACTTAAAATGGGGCACTGGCCAATGCTCTTTTCAATGTCTCGGATTATCGCTGACATTTCTCGTCCCACTAGTACTGCACCTTCCCCTCTAGTGAGTAGCTTGGCGATATTGGCAAATCCCGCTGCGACAGATGATAGTACGTGCAATAGCCCAGAAAACTTCTTAGCTGGTGGATGTCTTATGGTATCGGCCACTCTTGTACAGCTTTGATTTTCTGTTTATCAACAGCTACTCCATCTGCGGAAACCACATGTCCAAGATATTGCACCTCTTCTTGGAACAGTTGACACTTCTTCGGTCTTAAATTTAGTCCAGAACTTCGAAGTCTCCGAAATACCACCTCTAAGTTCCTCACCTGGTCTTCAAACTATTTGCCAACCATGATAATGTCCTCAAGATACAATAGGTATGTTTTCCATGAAAGCCCTTCTAACACTTTCCATCAATCTTCCATCAAACGTCGCTGGAGCATTACACAACCCAAGTGGCATTACCGTGAATTGGTAAAGTCCCGAGCCGATGGTAAAAACTGTCTTTTCCCGGTCTTCCTTAGCTAGTTCCACCTGCCAATAACCGCTTTTCAAGTCCAGAGTGGAAAACAACTTCGATCCAGTCAGCGTGTCTAGTGTATCATCTATTCTTGGGAGAGGATTGCTGTCTTTCTTTGTAGCGTTGTTTAATTGCCGATAGTCTACGCAAAATCGGGTCGAACCATCTTTCTTTTTACCCAAGACAACTGGAGAAGCCCAAGGGCTATTGGATGGTTCAATAACACCTTCTTCCTCCATTTCGCGGACTATCCTGTCGGCTTCGCCTCTTTTAGCTAGGGGTAGTTTTCGCGCCGACCGGCGCCTAGGTTATAGAATAAAATAAAAAATTATCTTTGGAGATCTGAATACTGTTCAGATCTTGGTCAGAGAAAAACAGCGAGGTTATTCGCTGTGTGCGCGACTGTAAACTAAAGGAGGCTCTGAGCAATTGTCAAATTGTTGAACCGGTTTATTTATTAGTTGGTTTTGTCGTAGCCAGATCTAATGTTTGTAATCTTCTTGTAAATAGTTTAAAATAAATTATTGTTACGAGAATTCATCCGACAGCTGGTGCAACCAATTCTTGGAAGGGACATTATTCCGATGCTTCCGGGAATCCGAAATGTTTCGTCTCTCAACGGCCGACCGCTGCCGTTACTGGGAATTCCCTTAAGGCTTCCAGAACTGAAAGTAGTTTCCCCATAGTTCGTTGACTTGCCAGAATAATTCCAAGAGAAATATATAAATACGGACAGCTGGCGATGATATTCATTCTGTTTTCGACGGTCGTATTGTATAGTTAAGATAAAAGATAGTTTATGTGAATATAAATTGTGTTAAAGTAGTGGAAATAAATTAGAGTGAGTTGGACTGTGTTTTTAAATAAATCCAAGAACTGAACAGAACCCGTGTGTGAAAATAAAAATATTACATTATTTTCAATTCACCGCTTACTATCACATTCTAATTATCTTATTCATAATTCAATAATTTATATTTAAAAAAGAACCGACTTCAGCTGACTTAAAATAAAAACTGATTAGAAATCGGGTGCAATCAATCACTATTTTCAGACATATCTTGTTTTTTCTCTTATCTCTCTCTGTGTCTCTCTCTCTCTTTCTCCCTTTTCAATTTGTATTCTTTGCTTATATTTTCCAAATATATTTAAACTTTTTTATTTGTTTTATTATTTGGACCACTATATATGCTTCTGGGTATAGGTCACCCTAATATAAATTATTGGTCTATCATATTCTAAATCACCCTGTACAACTATAATTCAACTCAACACAATATTACAACGGTCCTGATATCTTCAAAACCACCTTGGATAAGTATAAATCCTCTCCACACTATGGACTGTTTCTATTTTTCTATTGTTTACATTATTCTTGTTTACCAATGATTTTACTTCGCCCCATATATCTAGTATTCCATTTATGCAACTGCTCATGCTCTACCATATATAACAAAATTCACCTTTGTGAACCACATTTTATGACTATAATTTAGTCTACCATTTATTTCCACCATCCGGTAAATGCAACTGCTTCTAAAATGTTTAGAAACCATGTCTATAGATATACCTCGTTCTACGTCCTATAATTCAAATATCGCAACTGCTTATACTTATATAACAAATTTTTTATACACAATACAATAACAATAATTTTACCCCACCCTTACTTCAAACACCTTGTATAAGCAACTACTTATCTTCCAAACTGTATAACTTTTTTAAACCGCCCTATATAACTGTAATTCTACCTCACTTTATATTTCAACCATCCTATATATTCAACTGCTTCGGGCAATTTTTAAAGCCTTTTGTATAACTGTAATTATTCTTCGTCCTATAACGCAAAGGTCGACTACTAACTAACTATAACTATAGCTTTGCTCCACTCTTATTTCAACCACCTTGTATACGCAACTACATATGTGTCACCCAATACAATATTTTTAGAACCACTCTGTATAACTAATTCAATTCCAACTTATATTTCCACCATCCTATGTATACAACTGCTTATGTATCACTTAATATCACATGCACACACGCACACACAATTTCCATTTCGCAGCCGAAAATTTATAAAATATTAATTCACTTTTTCCTCTCTGTATGTTTACATTTCACAACGCAGCTACTGTGATGGCCCATTCTGTTTTTATTTTATGAATTAAAACGAATTTAAAATTTTCGTGTGTATTTGTTCGCTCGAAAACAGCCTTCTGAGCATGTTAATGCCGAAAGTATAAACTGCGTCGCTGGCGTCGATTTGGCTATCCTTACCATGACTTCGCACGGAGCAAATAGGCTTTTTTGGTGATTGGTGAAGAAACAATAAACGATAATGTGGAAAGAGTTAAAGACGTATATTTCAAATATAGTTCAAAAACCACAAATGGACCAACGAGAGGATGAATGTATTAATGGAGAAATTATCACAAATGAATGGAAAAAGTCCTACATAGTGCCAATTTATAAGATCGTAGTTATGAAGACGAATAGCAGAGCGGATTCCGAGCAGGAAGGTCACTTGGTGACAATATTTTTAGTATAAAACAAGTTATTGAAAAAGGTTCAGCAAGAATTACATCAACACACCCAGTATTTATCGATCTGCAGTAGCCATACGATAACGAAACAACAAAGCAAGAAAATAATAACATGATTGAACGACATACTGTGGAGTGTCCAGAAATAAATAGAACACTGAAAATTAGAATATATAATACAATGCTTAAAAATACATTTACTTACTGTCCGGAAACCTGGAGACTGAAGAAAAATATGAGAAGAAAGTTAGAAGCCATTGAATTTTTAGGGCATCCACTAAAAAGATCACCCCGAATATCTAAATTAAACGCGATTCGAAATGACGATTTTAAAGAAACAATGGGAATAAGAGAAATGATTACTACAACATTTGTAGAAAAAAAAAACAACTTACTTGGTTTGAGCATGCCCAGCGAATGACTGAGGAACGGTTACCGAAAAAAATAATGAACTGGACATACAGAAAAGATGGAAAAGAGATATACCAAAAAGAACATGGATAGAGGGAATAAATCTAAGTATGAGCGACAGAGAACTTACAAGCTGTGAGTGTCAAAACAGAAAGTAGTGCCAAATGACGAAGTATCGGCAAGCGTCGTCGGACGCTTTAAACTGATGTGGTTATTTATAAATAAAAATTTTGAATAATTACGTCTATAGACCAACATAACCATCTCTTTTTTTAATTCAGAGAAGGCTCATGTTAAAGGTCCCTCTAATCAAATTTCACTTGACTAATTAAAAAAAAATGTGACCCATCACCCTATAGAACTGCAAAAATTTAATTATGGATTTTATTCAATAAGGCAAATATGGGAGTGTCGTCATCTCAAATGTGGCAACTTACTCAATATGACTGTTTCATACTGTATATACCTATTTTGTTTTTAAAAATGCATACAAAAAATAATTTCTTTTGTAATCTTTATATAACTGTTCTTTGGAAGCAAATCGTTTTAATTTTGGTTTTGATAGGTACTAATTAATTGAATAAATGTTACCTTAAGAGTTAAAATATAATCTTGGTAAGTATTGTTCAAAATAGCTAAAGTAAGTTGGCATAGATAAAGATACCAGTGTCTAGTGTGTACAACCTTTCTGAAAACTATTGGATCTATTTTCTAACCCAATAATCAGGAACGGCAAAAGTCTTACTTTCCGATTATACCTGAAATTCTAATAATAAAACCAATTTATTGATTCTGATTATGTGTATATTAAATGGAAATGGGCGATATTACAATTCAATATAAATGTATTAAAATATTTAGAAAAAACAAAATGGCTACAATGGTTTTTAATCTAAAAATACTGTAAAATTGTCACATAATATAATAAACAAATTCACACAATTAAAACATAACATATAACATTAAGAATATTTTTAACAGGCTGACTTATTAAATTTGGTCTTTAAACATTGCTGTATTTACATAAAATTCACTTTAATTTAAAAAAAACATAAGTTTGAACGTACTCATAAGACTAAGAATAAAATTATGTTAAATCACAATAAAAAACTTATTATACTAGGAACTTAATGTTTTTATGGAGTTGGCGTTGTTGTCTGTGATTTGCATAGGTAAACGTACGAGTGAATTGATACCTCGTCTCTATCTTTCACGCATTTCTTGTCCCAACACAATAACACCTGAAATTAATAACTTGGTTTAGTACAAACAAAAGTCTTCATATATGTGTCTAATTTAACAAAAATTTTTGATTTGCCCACGTCTAGACAAATTTTGATTGGGAGGGGCAGAAATTTAATTTATCGTCAACATTTTAAGGGGACAACTGCCCCTCTTGCCCCCCCGTAAATACGCCAATGGCCTCTACACCAAAAACTTGACGACCTCCCCAAGCCTAAACATCTATTTGCCTCCCTCTACATGAAAACATTGAAATAATTGCAGTTGATACACAGTTTGGTAACAAATGTTAGTTAGATTATGAAGGATTAAATGAATTATATTGTTTAAAATTTTTAAAGCGTAAACAATTAAGTACGTTGTTCAATTAAAATGAAGTGGAATGATAATTTGTCAAATTTTCAGAAAATTATGAAAAATAACATTTTAAGTTTAAAAAAACTACTGGATGGAAGAGGTTGAAATTTGGTATCTAGTTTGGTGACCTGACCAGGAGTACATATCGTAAATGAAGAATTTTTGATTATAGGAGTACTTTTGGGGGGAAAATCTAAAAAATCGACCGTTTTCCCACTGATCTCCGAAACTACTGAGCCTAAAACTTTGAAAAGAAAAATAGAATAGAAAAATAAGGAGAAACCATTAATATAAATTTTGGGGGCCAAATTATAGAATTAAATGAAAATTTAAAAATATATTTTTTAAACGCATCATCATGTGTTATATCAAATGAAAGGTCCCATTCTGAGGAACACAAATATATTTTTTTCATATTAAAAAAAATAGTTAAAAAGATATTAACGAAAATATAGCAAAATTTACACATTCCCCCTTATCTCCGAAACTATAAAACGTAAAGTTTTGAAAAAAATTGGAGATATAGGGTATGATCTGAAGTTTACTGGAAAAATAAGGATAAACCTCTACTTTTAATTTTGAGGGGCAAATTACAGAATTAAATGGAAAATTGAAATTAAAATTGTTTCTACCACATCATGTTATATATCAAATGAAAGGGCTCATTATGAAGAAAACAAATATATTTTTTCCATATTTTTAAAACAAATCAATTAAATATATTAACAAAAATATAAAACATTTTACCCATCCCCCCTCCTTATCTCCGAAACCATAAGCTGCAAAATTTTGAAAAAAATAGAGGTATAGCGCCTCACCTGAACTTTACTGGAAAAATAAGGAGAAACCCCTAATATTCATTTTGGGGGGCAAATTATAGAATTAAATGGAAAATAAAAAAATATAATTGTTTCTAACGGGTCAAGTAATATATCAAATTAAAGGGCTCATTATGACGAATACCAATATATTTTTTTATTATTTTTAAATATATTAAAAATATTTAAAAAATTACACATTGTCCCCTTTATTCCCCCAACTATTCCCCAAACTATAAGACCTAATTTTTTTTGTTTACAGGAAAAATACGAAGAAATCTCTAATATTAATAATAGGGGACAAATTATAGAATTAAACGGAAAATAAAAAAATATTTTTTAACGCATCATGCAATACATCAAATGAAAGGGTTTATTATGGGGAATGCAAATATATATTTTTCATATTTTTAAAATTAATTGTTTACAAGTTATTAACATAAAGATATAAAAAAATCTCATTTCTCGCTTTATTTCCGAAACCATACTACCTAAAATTTTGAAAATAATTAGGGGTACTGATCCTCACTTGAAATTTATAAGAAAAAATATTAGAAACCATAGTAATTTTAGGGACAAATTGTACAATTAAGTGGAAAATAAAAATTCAATTTTCAAATGCATTATATCAGATAAAAGGCGCATTATGTGAATTACAAATATATAATATTTTTAAATCATTTGTTTAAAAGATATTAACAAAAATATTAAACATCGACTTAATTCCCATTTTAGAAACTACACTATTTAAATTTTGAATAATATATTTTATTTGTATTTTTAAATAATTTGAATAACAGATTTAATAATTCATAATTTATAACTTGACCTATTTTGCCCTATATCTTCCAATCTACAGAGCCTCAAAATTCAGACAGTAGATTATAAAAGGCTTCCCTGAAAGTTTATTAGTAAAATAAAACTCTAATGTTAATTTTTGGGGCCAAATTAGAAAATTAGATAAAATAATAAATCTATGTGTGGAAAATGAAAGTGTATATTTTTTATAAATTTAAAACGCTTCCTTTAAAAGATATTAAGGTAAATATAAGAAAATGCACTCATTCCCTGCTTGTCTGAAACTGAATTATTAGAATCTTGAAGGTGGCACGGAACCTTTAGTATGCGAGTCCAACTTGCACTTGACCAAATTATTTATATAAAATATTACACAATGGCTATACATCAACCGACTATGTGGTCTCCAAATTCAAACACAATCGTTGTATTTTTATGGGTAGAATCACACTATAAACACCCGATGCCACCTGATACTCGCACACACCACCCGAACCGACAGGTCCAGATTGACGTGTTGCTACTGTGGACGTAACCATGATATATGACCACGCCCACGTCGCATGTTTTCTTGGCAATACGAAACTCTGCGGTTTATTAAACATATCGGCTCGGTAAATCAAGGAGTACCAATCACATTTTGTTTATATCGATTTACAAGGAAAGATATCAATTTGGTAAAGACGGTGCTTTTGATTTCACCGACTCCCGGCCTAATAGAAACTTCAGTGACAATACATGTCAAGCTCTAGCCTGCTATTTGATGTGATTATACATTGTTTAATATAGCAAATAAAACCATAAAGTAAAGGGATAAAAGTAATAGTAATAATAATTAATTTAAATGACGATATTTTGGCTTTTTAAGTCAACCCCTACCAAGTTCATTTTGTTCCTTTAATTGTTACCTGTCGATTTATTCTGCAATGTTGGGGTAAGAAATTAATTAAAAAACCAAAAATTTGAAAACAACACAAATTTTAAAAATATTAACCGACTTTCAAGTAGAACTTAAAAGTTGAAAATAATTAACAAAATGTAACACTAGATAAACTCACTTATTTTTTGTGAAGTCATCAAATTTTCGTGTAAATTTATCGTACGTCTCCCACGCACATGGCATCTTATCAGTGCAAGGTATTTCTGGTGAATCTAGATCAATTCCAGCATCAAGTTTTTTTGGTGTACTTGCATGATGCCGATCATCGGGTTTTGGTGTACCTGTATCATGTCGATCTTCAGGTTGTTTGGGTATACTTGTATCACATTGCTCAAGAATTCTTGGTGTACTAGGTTTTTCTGTTTGCTGCAAAATGACAATTTTGTGAATAGTATAGACGACCAGGTTCATTTATCAAAATTACGAAACCAATAAATATGTTAAATGATAAGTAAATTTATTTTATTTCACCTATTTCTGTCACCAGTATACGTCCAACAAAAATTTTTGTTACCAGTCTGCTTAATTTTTTAGTCTAAGCTGTAGGTAATTAAATATCGGATGAAAGCAATTTTTAGTTGAAAACAGGAATAAAAAAACTGCGCGTTAATGAATGGCAGAGATTCAAAGTTGGCGAGAACAGGTTTCTCGTTTTTTCTAAGCCGAGGTATAGTTTTAAAATACATTGAAATACTTTTTGGGAGGTACTGGCAAGACATACAATTTGAGATGATTTTTTTGGTTTTTGAAAAAATTAAAAATTAAAAATTGCCAAAAATCGCTTATTTTTGCAATAATTTAACATTGCAAACAAAAAATATTTTTATTATTATTATAATTTATTTTAACTTCAAATTAAATGAAGTTTTGTAAGATTGGATTAGTTAATTTGTTGCTGACATATTGCAATTTCTTTGTCCCAAAACCCTAAATGTTTATTGCTGTAACTTTTCTGTTTATGAACATTTCAATTTATTTTGTCTAATTTTAATAACTTATTGAACCCAATTAAATATTTACATTTAATGCTTTAAAACGGGGTAACTAAAAATACAAAATTGCAGAAAATTTTTTTTATCAACTTGGATGATATGGTTTCTCCCTATAAATCAAAACTGTATGAACTAATGACGAGCTATATTAGTTTTTTACATATTACAGAGAAAACACTCGATTATTAAAATAAAAACCGTAAATAAGTTAATATAATGTAACAATTTTTTCATTGAGTGTGAGTTAGCTAAAATAGAGCAACTATATGATCCATATCCATAAAATAAAATTTTCAGTTAAAAGGATTTTACTGCAATTTTGTTTTCCAGTTACTCGTAGTAATAAATAAGGATTAATCATAACTTATTAATTGGGTTCAATAAATTTATTAAAATACAGGTCTCAGAGAAAACATTAAGGGATTTTGGACAAAGTTGGAATATCTCAATGTCTCAGCAATAAATGAACTAATTGAAACTTATAAAATCTCATTCGAAATGGTATTGAAAAACCTATAAGAACTATAATAAAGTTATTTATGTAATAATTATTATTGTAAAAATAAGCGATTTGTGACAGTTTGTTCTGCGTTTCTGCAAAACTAAAAAAATAAACTTCTAAAAATATTTATCATGCTAATATATTTCAAAAAATATTCCAATGTTTTTTTTCCAAACTCTTAACTCTCTTAACTTAAACAAATGAAAAACCTGTTATCTCCAACGTTGCAATTTAGTAACGCAGATTTTTTTTATCTCTTGATGCATAAGTCATGATTTCCTACAACTAGACACTACTATTACCCAATAATTAATTTCGTCATGAAAACTACTTACTCCCTTCGTTTAAAGGCCAAGTTTAATCGCATATAAAATAGTGTAGATATGTTATTGTAACAAATCAATTTGCAGGAAATAAATTAATTTTCTTACCTGTGTACAGAACAGTTGATCAGTTCTTCCTATAGTTCCACAGTCACTCTAAAACAAAATATATTTAATTTAACAGTTGCAAATTTCGATTAATTTTATTTTAAATTTGTTCTGCCCCATATTTTTAGCATTTACGAATTCTCATTAATAGTACGTCAACAAAAGCATAGTGTTTAACGAAGGAAAAATAAATTTTTCAGACAAAGATCAGGGAAATCTGACCTTGACAATCGCAACCCTTAGTATTTACTGGCTTACAAGCTACACCAACATTACACCTAAAAAATCGACTCATTTACATTTAAAATGAACGACAGTAATACGTCAAAAATCAAACACGAATTTGGACATAGGGACATCATGTTAACAAAACTGTTTATAACCTTTTAATAGGTTTCAATTTCATTGCGATTTGATTGAACCAAAACAAGATACATTAAGAAACAAATGACCAAAGAAGAAAAGAAGTAAAACTTGTAGCGAAATTAAGATCAGAATTTGATTTTTTTAGCATTCACATATGGATTTAAGACACATATATTAACAAAAAAAAAACGGTTGTGAAGTTATCAACTACTCAAAGGCTTATAAGAAAGATTGATGGTTGGAGTCACTCTAAGAGATAAAAACAAAGCAAAATATAAGATCAGAAACAGGGTTTAGTAATCCTCTACTAAGAGTAAAGTAAGTAAAGTAAGTGTAAGCTGATGGGCTAGAGGCCAACTCTGGATATGTGCAGCAAGGGAAGTCAATCAATATGCTGAACAAATGATATCAAGAGGATAGCCAGAACCTGGCCAAAACGGTAGTCTTGTGAATTCGCCTAGAGAATCATGTGATATAACACCAATGGATTTTTTGCCTGTCAGGATATGTAAAGCCGCTACTCTATGCCTATAAACTATAGAATTTGAGTATTCAGAAACCAGCCTTCTTGGCCGTATATATAATTATATCATGAATTGATGAAAATCGCAATTTCCAAAAAACATACCTCTTTTAGTACATTGACATCTGTAATAACGGATATTCACATGCATTTTGAAATTAAAAGGAAAATGTTTTTTAATATCTACTTAACAGTGATTATTTTGAATCGTAGAAAAATATGGAACCCATTTTATCCAGCTTTGGAATTAAAAAAAAAACTACAAAAAAATTGTCTTTCTTTAACACTCAACTAGTCTGGTAAAAAACAGCTGGCATCTTCAACCAATATATCACAACTGTCGTAATATTCATAATTCCTTCCTGTTCCTATAATATAAATATTGTTCCTCCTCTTGTGTATTGCACATGAAGAGAATGACTAGATTTAACTAGTTTGATAAGTAATTTAATATACAAATTTATTTACAATATTTTTAATAGTATAGCTGTTTTATATTATAATATAGTCTCTTAAAGCAATGAAATAGAGTAGAAACTTACGGTACTTTCAGTTTCATCTTCTGGAACCATACCAAAAACATTTGATATCAAGATATACGTTATGAAGAGAATCACTGTATTTGCCCCCATTATTAATTTCGGTCAATCCAAGTAGGTCTGCTAAAAATCTCTTCTTGACTGCAAAATATGACGGTCAAATTTGTGTTGTTTTGCTTTTTTATAGAAGTATGTATAAAAAATTGTCATAAGAAATCAGCAACACACGTTTATACAGAATGTCACAGACCCGGTCGTATATATAGGGTGAGTTTTTTTTTGATGATCAGTATGGGGATCTCGGAAACTAGCGGAGATAGAGCACTGGTTAAATTGGGAAAGATTTGCAGTTTTACTGGCCCAATTTAATGACACTTTCGGATTTTTGTAAAAAGTCATGGCTTACTAGATATTTTGAAAAAACGAAATTCTGTCGATTTAGTCTAATCCCTCTAGCTCCTTTGTTTTTGATTTTATAAAAAAAGTGTAAATATCAAAATTGAAGGGAATTGTACCCCGAATATGATTGGCATGTCCTCGTTTGCGTGACAGCTCTCTTTTTCGAGATATGACACAAACTAATCTTTTTTTGAATGGAAACCATAGTTGGCTATGACCTCAAAAATCGGACATTTTTAGAGATTTTCAGCGATATAATACTAGATATAGTTATTCATAAAAATAACGGAGTTATGGATGCTTTTCTCTCTTATTAACCGACTTCCAAAAAGGAGGAGGTTATCAATTCGTCGCGTATTTTTTTTTGTATGTATGTTACCTGATTTCTTCTCCAGTGGTGAACCGTTTTGGATGAATATGGTCTTGTTTAATAGAGCATATATCCGGATTGGTGAAACTTCAAATCTTGGAAAAGAATTCTATTGGTAAAGGCATGCAATTTGTGAATGAACACATGCGTGCATGGAAATCGACCAATATCCCTAATATTTTAGTCGATTTTTCGATAACTCCTTATGGATGTGTATAGTTTTTAAATGTTTAATTTATTAAGGAAGATCCTTAGGTGATTTCATATACTTTTATGCGACGTGCAACTTGCAGTTTTGCAGAAAATCGCCGAAAATTCCCAAATTCTTTCATCGAAATGACATAACGGACATTTCCTCATTAATATTTTAATTCCAACGTAATAGTGCGGGAATTTTAAGCAGTGGAAGTTTTAATTGCGAATTTGAAAATTTTCTTTGTCCATCTCAAGCATATAGGTAGTAAAGAATAGTATTTTCGGTTCCTTAAATAAATGAGTACCAAGCTCGATTTGTTTGTATACCAGGCAAATACCTATTTAAATGCAAATTTTTTACATATTGCGAAGACGGTACTTTAGGTTGTCACATTTTCCCGGCCTAATTGAAAATTCAGTGACAACACATGTCAAACTCTAATATGGTAATTGGTGCGTTTATACACAGGGTGTTTAGTTATAGCAAACAAAATCACAAAGTAAAGTGATAGAAGGAGTAGTATTTATATGATGACTGAAATATAGGACGGAGAATGGTTGGAATATCGGGTGGAGTGGACGTTTGGTGGTATAAATATGTTGAAAAAGATGTTTAATTAAAATTATATAGGGTAATTAAAAAACTGTTATATGATGTAGACGTAAACAAATCATATACAGGATGGTTGAAATATATGCTGGAGTTAAATTATATTTATAGTGTGATTAAAAAAAAATATATATAAAGTGTGGGGAGGAATTAATGTTACACCGGGCGATAATATAAAATTTTAAAAATGAAATAATTTATGGGGTAGCCCACAAGGATTCATATACTATGGTTGACATATAGGACGAATTTGACCCCGTAAATATCGGATGGATTCTACTTCGTCCTATACTTTACAGAAGGCAACTAACAAATTTATGCTTGTCCGTGGACAGTCGTATGTACAGGATGGTACCAACCATAGGGCGAAGTGGAACTATCTATAGTTGTACAGAGTTGTCAAAAAAAGTTGAAAAAAGGTTACATGGCGTGGTCCATAAGGCATAAATATATTTTGGGCTTATTAAGTTAACGCGTACTAGTAAATCTGGTTGGTATACATTTACCTGTTAATTTAAATGAAAATTAGATTTAGATTTGCTTGGCACCGACTTCAAAAATATACTAGATTGGTAGGTAATTAAGTTGTACAGAATGAGCACCTTTTAATGTTTACGTTTTTTACTTCCTGAGTAGGTACCTAACAACATTGTGTTATTTATTTGCTAGAGTTGTATTTTGTAATAATTATTTTTAGCTTTTTAGTTATAGGTGGAAGTCGGTTATATTTTTTTTTATTTTCACTTTAAACGTAGTTAGCCATGAAATAGATTTATTTATTAGTAACTATTGCAAAAAACATTGAACAATTTTTTTATTATATATATCAGATATAACGAAAAAACTAAATAAGTAGGTACTTACTAAAAACTTAAGAAATTAAAGCACATAATAATGGTTACAATTTATGTTCGAAAAGTCCACCATTGTTATTTAGACAAAAATTGCATCTTTTTAAGATTGACATTACCTTTTTCCTCACAGACCGCCTATAAATTTCTTCAATTGCTTGTAATACCGCCTCCCTTAGGTCACCAACTGTCTAATACTTTCTTTTGTATACTTTGTTTTTTAGCGCATCCCATAAATAGAAGTCTATAACTGCCAAATCGGGAGACCGGGGTGGCCATTCGCGTGGGCCTATCCAAGAGTTTGGATAGATATTATCTAAGTGTTGTGTTACTAATAACGAGTTATGGGCAGGTGCTCCATCATGTTGGAACCACTCAATTTCTAAACGAGTTCTCAAATTCAAATTATGCAACATGTCTTGAAAAGTGTATTGCAAGAAATGCAAGTAGCGCTCCCCAGTAAGTGATTCGTCATAGATAACAGGCCCCAGAATAGTAGATCCTATGATACCACACCAAACATTAAAACCAAATTTTATCTGGAGTCGTCTTTGTTCTACATGGAAAGGGTTTTCTTTAGCCCAGATATGCTTATTGTGTCTATTGAACATACCGCAGTTAGTAAATCTAGTTTCATCTGACTATAACACCTTTAATGGAAACTGTGGATTGTCAAGGCACATGTCTCTAAACCATGTACAAAACAAAATTCGTCGATGTTCGTCACCAGCATGCAAAATTTGAGAAACTGAAATTTTGTACGGGTGGAACTTGTGTGCTTTCAGTACCTTAACTACAGTTCGTTGAGATGTGCCAGCTTCTGCCGCAATCTCACGAGTTGATGTAGATGGATTTTGATTTACCATTGCCAAAACATTTAATTGTGCTGCTTCGTTAATTAGATTACGTTCCTTTGGTAGTTTAATAAAAGATCCATATCTGCGTAAACTATCGTAAAGCCTCTTAAATGTACATAGAGCAGGTTGACGACGATACCTATGAAAGTATTCCTCAGCTGCACGAACTGAATTTTTATGGCATATGATATAACATTTCTCCATATTCAGTTTTTCTTCGTTAGAATATTCCATTTTATCACGAAAACTTGTCAATATCGACTGTCAGTTCAGCACTACTAATGGAATTACTCTCAAATGCGGAAACGTCAAAACAAACAAAAAACAATCTTTTTCATGGCTACCTACGTTAAAAGTGAAAATAAGAGAGAAAAGCATCCATAACTCCGTTATTTTTATGAATAATTATATCGAGTATTTTATCGTTGAAAAGCTCTAAAATGTCCGATTTTTTGAGGTCATAGCCAACTATGGTTTCCATTCAAAAAAAGTTAAGTTTGTGTCATATCTCGAAAACGAGAGCTGTCACGCAAACGAGGACATGACAATCATATTCGGGATACAATTCCCTTCAATTTTGATATTTACACTTTTTTTATAAAATCAAAAACAAAGAAGCTAGAGGGATTTGACTAAATCGACAGAATTTCGTTTTTTCAAAATATCGAGTAAGCCATGACTTTACAAACATCCGAAAGTGTCATTAAATTGGGCCAGTAAAACAGCAAATCTTTCTCAATTTAACCTTTGCTCTACCTCCGCTAGTTTCTGAGATCCCCATAGTGACCATAAAAAAAACTCACCCTGTATACATACACACAGATGTGATTCTGTAATTTGTTATATATATATATATATATATAAATATGAACTAAGCTATCCGGGTGAGAACCGCGTCTGAATTTATATATTATATTATATATAATAATAATATATTATAGTAATGACCGCGGAAGCCTCTCAGAATATATATATATATATATATATATATATATATATATATATATATATATATATATATATATTTGAAAACAAGTTGGCACGGACGGAACTATGTGTAGCTCTATTGATGGTCCGGGTGTTCGTCCGTTGAAAGTTTTGTCCCTGTAAAGCAACAGTCGCCTGACGTTTCGCCAAAATCTCACTTGGCATTTTCATAAGGCTTTTCTTTCCTCTTTTTCCAACACGAAGGGTGGCTGCAGTTTCGGACCTTTCCGGACTATTTTCCGCTTGGTCTGCTCTACGTGGCGTCTAAAGTGGAAGGAACACCCGGACCATCAAAAGAGCTACATATATATATATATATATATATATATATATATATATATATATATATATATATATTGCTATATAGTCCGTGGGTTCAATTTGAAATTATAAAACTAATGTTCACTTTCACTTTTCTAGAATTTTTATTTACATCGAATATACAACAGCTGATTCAAATATCACAACAACAATTTTACATATAAGCTCTTCGCTCCCCCAACTCAAGTCGCGATCGTGGCCTGCTTCCTTTATAAAACCAGCATAGAAAATTCTCGCAAAAATCATCATCACTCCTACCGGTGCCGAGTCTTTTCGAGAACCTTTTTGTATCTCAAAGCGATTGTTGTCGTACTGAAATGAAACAGGGTCGGCTTTGGGTAAATTTCTAACAATATATATATGTTTTAGGTGATTTCCGGGAAATCATCCGCGTAGTTGATAACTGATCCCTGCCGGGATCGATGGTAAAATGAAGGCGTTTCGGCAGAGTCACATCTGCCCTCTTCAGGTCGGTTCGCATAATTCTCGTAGCCTTCTGCTTTCGCTTCTAGTTACTCGAATACTAAGATTTTCAGAAGCGCTCGCGCTGTTATATAGTCGCGGCTGGCACCTTTTGGTTGGCACAGTGAACGGCTACATGTGATTGGCCCTGGGCGCTCAGTGGGCACGCCTCCCGCCTGCTGATTTGTTATTTCCAGTTGAGTTGTTATTGGACGGGTCCGGGCCGGTACGGTGTTTTATAGAATTTTATAACAATTCGATAAGTTCTGAATTTCATTGCGTGCGTTTAGACTGTGAGGCCTCTTCGCTATTTAAATTGCCTCTCTTACGAGTCTTGATTTCGGGTCTTCTATATATGCCAGTACTCTGGTGTTCTCAAAGTCTATTCGGTGTGACATCGTGGTGGCGTGTTCCGCAATGGATGTTGATTTTTCCGCTTTCTTACAGCGTTCTGGTGTTCATCACGTCTAGCTTGAATTCTTCTATTAGTTTGTCCCACATAGGTTTTATGATAGTCTGCACATGGAATCTCGTACACTCCATGTTGTTTTAAAGGGATCCTCGTCTTCGGAATCCTCAACACCGTGCTTATTTTTCTGTCTGTATTGAAAATAGTATCGATATTGTGTCTCCGTAGAATTCTTGCAATACTGTCCGTGGTCCCCTTGACATACGGTAAATAAGCCTTGGTTATTGGTGTCTCATGCTCCTCGTCTGTTTGTCTCGGTTTTGACTTTGGGGCTCTATGTATATTTCGGTCTGTAAATCCGTTTTGTCTCAGAGATGTTTTTAAACTGTCCATTTCCTGTTTGATATTATCCTGGTCAGCTAGTCTTTGTGATCTGGTTACTAAAGTCTTGACGACGGCTTGTAGTTGGGCTGGGTGGTGATGAGAATGAGCATGAAGGTATCTGTTGGTGTGAGTTGCTTTCCTATATACTCTGTATGGCCAAGCGTTCCATCTTCCTTCCTTTTATGAGAACGTCAAGGAATGGCAGTTGATTGTTGGCTTCAACCTCCATGGTAAATTTTATTTTGTGATGGATGCCATTAAGGTGATCTAAAAAAGTATTGAGGTGTTCTCTCCCATGAGGCCAAATCACAAATGTATTATCCACATATCTCAACCATAAACTGGGTTTCAGAGTTGTTGTTTTTAGTGCTAACTCCTCAAAGTTCTCCATAAAAAGGTTCGCTATAACTGGTGAGAGTGGCGATCCCATTGGAGCTCCTTCCACTTGTTTGTATCGTTGGTTCTCGTAAACAAAATAGGTGTTCATCAGACAGTGCCTTGTTAAGTTGGGCTAGGTATTTGGCTAGGTGTTGTGTTGGGGATCCAATTGAGCTTACTATTGGCCTCAAAGGTGCACCTTCTTTATGTACTTTTGGCAAGCCATAGAATTTCGGACATCTCGATGCCTTTTCACGCGGAATGAGTTGCAGTTGGAGATTTTTGTCGATCCTACTTGCTTGGATTTTGGCCTTGGTTGTTTTCTCCAAATAAGTTGTTGGGTCAGTAATAATTTGTTTATATGCTGGATCTTGTAGCAATGTTTGAATTTTGTTTGAATAATCCGCTGTATCTAAGATTACAGTCGCATTTCCTTTATCAGCAGGTAGAATGACAATGTCCTTGTTGAGGCGAAGTTGTTTCAAGGCCTCATTTTCTTCTATAGATAGGTTCCTGTTGGGTGGTTTAGACTTTCTTCGAATATGTGACACATCTTGTCTAATTATTTCAGCGGTGTTCGCATCTAATTTTGAAACTGCTGTTTCCACGCCACATATTATGCTCTCTGTTGGTATGTGAGAGGGAGCAATAGCGTAATTGAATCCCTTAGCCAACACGCCAATCGAGGAAGAGTTCAATTGGACCGAAGAGAAGTTATTAACGGTTTTATTCGTTTCCAATTGCCGTGAGGTTAAACTGTGACCGTTATTTTCCGAGAAAAATTCGTTTTTGGGCTTCTGTTGGAGCTTCAATTTGTTAAATTTCGGCCCTAAATTCGCTAATCTCATCGAATTTATCCCATATTATTGGGTGGAGTGTATTGCTTACCTGTAGGTGGATCTCTAAGGAGTTTAGTATAAAGAACATCCAAATCTCTTCTGACATCCTTCCCTAAGTAGGGCACAACTAGCTTTCCATAAGATATTCTGAACTAGCTTTCCATAAGATATTCTGTATTTTTCTGTTGTTCTTCCAGAACTTTACCGTCATGTTTTTCGGAATAACTCCTTCATCGCGGCATCGTTGTGAAAAATGTAGATGGCACAAAAGTTTGTTTCTTTTCGCGCGTAATTTCTCAAATGTTTTACACAAATGAAAAGTATTCTCCCCGTAGAGATTCACTATATTTGTTTTTAAGTTTTCGCGGGCACTAAATGTTTTAGGTGATTTCCGGGAAATCATCCGCGTAGTTGATATCTGATCCCTGCCGGGATCGATGGTAAAATGACGACGTTTCTGCCCTCTTCAGGTCGGTTCGCATAATTCTCGTAGCCTTCTGCTTTCGCTCCTAGTTACTGTGAGGCCTCTTCGCTATTTCAATTGCCTCTCTTACGAGTCTTGATTTCGGGTGTTCTATATTTGCCAGTACTCTGGTGTTCTCAAAGTCTATTCGGTGTGACATTGTGGTGGCGTGTTCTGCAATGAATGTTGTTTTTTCCGGCTTTCTTACAGCGTTCCGCATGACAACAGATACCTTCATGCTAATTCTCAGCACCACCCAGCCCAACTACAAGCCGTCGTCAAAATTTTAGTAACCAGATCACAAAGACTAGCTGACCAGGACAACTTCAGACTGGAAATGGACAGTTTAAAAACAGCTCTGAGACTAAACGGATTTACAAACCGAAATATTCAAAGAGCCCTAAAGTCAAAACCGAGACGAACAGACGAGGAGCATGAGACACCAATAACCAACGCTTATTTACCGTATGTCAAGGGTACCACGGGCAGTATTGCAAGAATTCTACGGAGACACAATATCGATACAATTTTCAATACAGACAGAAAAATAAGCACGGTGTTGAGGACTCCGAAGACGAGGATCCCTTTAGAACAACAGGGAGTGTACGAGATTCCATGTGCAGACTGTCATAAAACCTATGTGGGCAAACTAACAAAAGAATTCAAGCTAGACGTGATGAACATCAGAATGCTATAAGAAAGCAGGAAAAAACAACATCCATTGCGGAAAACGCCACCACGACGTTACACCGAATAGACTTTGAGAACACCAGAGTACTGGCAAATATAGAACACCCGAAATCAAGACTCGTAAGAGAGGCAATTGAAAAAGCGAAGAGGCCTCACAGTCTAAACGCACGCAATGAAATCCAGAACTTATCGAATTGTTGGAAAATTCTATTAAACACCGTACCGGCCCGGACCCGTCCAATAACAACTCAACCGGAAATAACAAATCAGCAGCCGTTCACGGTGCCAACCAATAGGCGCCGAGCCGCGACTATATAACACCGTGCGCGCTTCTGAAAATATCAGTATTCGAGTAACTAGAAGCGAAAGCAGAAGGCTACGAGAATTATGCGAACCGACCTGAAGAGGGCAGATGTGACTCTGCCGAAACGTCGTCATTTTACCATCGATCCCGGCAGGGATCAGTTATCAACTACGCGGATGAATTCCCGGAAACCATCTTATACATTTAGTGCCCGCGATAACTTAAAAACAAATATATATATATATATATATATATATATATATATATATACAAAGGGCTTTCATATCAAAACCACCCACCCAAAAGACAAAGGGGTATCATGTGATACTTCTTTTTAACCGACTTCCAAAAAGGAGGAGGTTATCAATTCGTCGCGTATTTTTTTTTTCGCTTTTTTTTTTGTATGTATGTTACCTGATTTCTTCTCCTGTGGTGCACCGTATTGAACGAATATGGTCTTGTTTAATAGAGTATATATCCGGATTGGTGAAACTTCAAATTTTGGAAAAGAATTCTATTGGTAAAGTGATAAAACTTGTGAATGAACACATGCGTGCATGGAAATCGACCAATATCCCTAATATTTTAGTCAATTTTTCGATAACTCCTTATGGATGTGTATAGTTTTTTAACATTTAATCTATTAAGGACGATCCTTAGGTGATCTCATATACTTTTCTGCGACGTGCAACTTGCAGTTTTCCAGAAAATCGCCAAAAAATCCAAAATTCTTATCAAAAATTTCATCGAAATGACATAACGGACATTTCCTCATAAATATTTTCATTCCAACGTAATAGTGCGGTAATTTTAGGCACTGGAAGTTTTAATTGCGAATTTGAAAATTTTCTATGTACATCTCAAGCTTATAGGTAGTAAAGCATAGTATTTTCGGCTCCTTAAATTAATGAGTACCAAGCTCGTTTTGTTTGTATACCAGGTAAATACCTATTTAAATGCAAATTTTTCCATTTTGCCAAAACGGTACTTTTGGTTGTTACGTTCTCCCGGCCTAATAGAAAATTTAGTGACAACACATGTCAAACTTTAAACTGTTACTTGGTGGCTTATAGACAGGGTGTTTAGTTATAGCAAACAAAATCACAAAGTAAAGTTTTAGAAGGAGTTTCATTTATAAGATAGATTGAATTATAGGACGGACTAGAATGATAGTGGTCCGTAGGCAGCCGTATATACAGGATGGTTGGAATATAGGATGGACTGGACGTTTGGTGGTATAAAAATGTTGAAAAAAAAATGTGAAATTAAAATTATATAGGGTATATTAAAAAGCTGTTATATGATGTGAACATTAGCAAATCATATACAGGATGGTTGAAATATATGCTGGAGTTGAATTATATTTATACAGTGTGATTAAATTTTTTTTTCTTTTATAGCCCATAAGAAGTTGAATAAAGTGTGGAGAGGAATTAATGTTACACAGGGCGATAACATAAAATATTAAAAAGGAAATAGTTTATGGGGTAGCCCACAAGGAGTTATATACTATGGTTGAAATATAGGACGGATTTGACTCCGTAAATATACGATGGATTCTACTCCGTCCTATAGTTTACAGAAGGCAGCTAACAAATTTATGCTTGTCCGTGGGCAGTCGTATGTAGAGGCTGGTTGGTACATAGGTTAGAGTGGAATTATCTAGTTATACAGGGTTGTCAAAAAAGTTGAAAAAAGGTTACATGGCGTAGTCCATAAGGCATAAATATATTTTGGGCTTATTAAGTGAACGCGTACTAGTACATTTTGTTCGTAAAGATTTACCTGTCAATTCAAATGATAAAGTATCATTGTGTAATATTGAGGCTTTCGATGTTACCTGGTTCTGTCTATTAAGGTTATACATACAAAATAAAAAATAAAGAATGAAAACTACCTGAGTTAAAAAAAACTAAAAAGTTGAAAATAAAACATTTTTAAAAAAATATAACCGACTTCTACCTACAACTAAAAAGCTAAAAATAATTATAACAAAATACAACTCTAGCAAATAAATAACACATTCAATGTTGTAAGGTACCTACCCAGGAAGTAAAAAATGTAAACATTAAAAGGTGCTCATTCTATACAAATTAATTACCTACCAATCTAGTATATGTTTGAAGTCGGTGCCAAGCAACAAACAAGTTTGATGAATTAGTAGATAAGTACGCCATGAAGGATTTTAGATTTGATTGGCACCGACTTCAAAAATATACTAGATTGGTAGGTAATTAATTTGTATAGAATGAGCACCTTTTAATGTTTACATTTTTTACTTCCTGGGTAGGTACCTTACAACATTGAATGTGTTATTTATTTGCTAGAGTTGTATTTTGTTATAATTATTTTTATTTTTGCCAATCTTTTTACACATAATTTTTTTAAATGTTAATTCTTTTTTACAAAGTAATGCCATTTTAGACTTTCTAATTAAAATAATTACCTATTATTTAGATTGTATTTACATTATTAACATTGTATTAGCGTTAGAATTACCTTGTACTTACATTAGATGTTCAAAATGGCATTGTTAGTAAGAAGTGTCTCTGGTGTAATCCGCTCACACTCCTCTACTATTCTACGTTTAAGTTTAGAAATATCGTCAGACCACAGATTTTAGATGTCCCCATAAAAAAGTCAAGGGGTGTAAGGTCAAGTGATCTTACTGACCTCTCTATAGCGCCGCTTCTTCCAATCCATTTATCTGGAAATGTCTCATTAAGCCAATTTCATACAGGCAAGGTGTAATGTGGAGGCGCTCATTGCTGTTAAAAAATAGGTTTTCCTCGTCTTGATCTATTTTGTTTTCTAAAGACTTGGTTATAATATATAATAAGTCCAAATACAATTCCTCAGTTATATTTTCTTCCTCAAATAAAGGACCAATAATTCTATTTCCTAGAATTCCGGCCCATACGTTGATTTTCTGAGGATGTTGGTTGTAACATCCCGAAAAACTTGTGGTCGTTGGTATTGTCCCAGTATCTACAATTATGTTTATTGACAAACCCATTAAAAAACCTGCTTCTGCGGAAAAACAAATATTTTTAATAAAATTAGGGTCTGCATTTGCCCATTGAGTCATTAATTCGCAGAATTCTAACCTGTTATAATCATCGCCAGCAAGCTGTTTTGAAAGCTATATTTATGTGTGTTAAGCTAGCAGAGCCATTTCATAACGCCCAAATGGGACCTACTCCAGAATTTATTGCTAGTTTATTGCTAATTTATTACGCAAAAATTAAATTTATTGCTCCCACCCCTTCCGAGAAACAGTGGCTATGCTAACTTTAGACTTTAGACTAAAGCTCCGGAACGAACAGCGCTACCGAGGTGATCTTGTTGGCGTATTTTATTGCTAATTAATTGCTATCGAATGGCACTAGAGCAAATAACCAAAAAATACCCCTTCATCCCCTACTGAATTTCTCACCCCCCGACAATTCCGAAAAAAATTTATTTCAATATTTTTTGTTGTATCAAATCAGTAGACTTTTAATTGCTAATTAATTGCTAAAGTTTTACCCTCATTACGATTTCATTCCTCCAACCCCTTCCCAGAAACTGTGGAGACGCCAACTTTAGACTAAAGTTAGCATAGCCACGTCTATATCTCCGGAACGAACATTGCTACCGAGGTGATCTTGAGGGCGTATTTTATTGCTAATTAATTGCTATCGAATACTACCAGGGTGAATACCCAAAACCTACCCCTTCATCCCCTTCTCAATTTCTCACCCCTTGATAAGTAACATTAATATTTATTTCAATGCATTTGGTTATTAAAATCAGTAGACTTTTAATTGTTAATTAATTCCTGAAGGTCTACCTTCGTTACGATTTTATAGCTCCAACCCCTTGCGACAAACTGTGCTATGCTAACTTTAGACTAAAGTTAGCATAGCCATATAAATATCTTCGGAGCAAACGTCGTTATCGGCATGGTCGTGGGGCGTATTTTATTGCTAATTAATTGCTATCGAATGGCACTAGAGCAAATAACCAAACAATACCCCTTCATCCCCTACTCAATTTCTCACCTCCTGACAATTAACAAAAAATTGTATTTAAATATTTTTCGTTGTTAAAATGCGTAGAGTTTTAATTGCTAACTAATTGCTAAAGGTCTACCTTTGTTATGATTTTATTGCTTCAACCCCTTGCGAGAAACTGTGGCTATGCCATCCTTAGACTAAAGTTAGTATAGCCCTATCTATATCTTCGAAACGAAGTGCGCTATCGGTATGGTCTTGGGTGCGTATTTTATTGCGAATTAATTGCTATCGAATGGCACTAGAGCAAAACTCAGAAACTACCCCTTCAACCCCTACTCAATTTATTACCCCCTGAGAATTAACAAAAATATATATTTCAATGTTTTTCTTTGTTAAAATCAGTAGAGTTTTAATTGCTAATTAATTGCTAAAGTTCTACCCTCGTTACGATTTCATTGGTTCAACCCCTTCCATGAAACTGGCTATGCCAACTTTAGACTAAAGTTAGCATAGCCATATCTATTATCAGGGTGATCTTGGAGGCGTATTTTATTGCTAATTAATTGCTATTGAATGACACCAGAGCAGTAACTCAGTAACTCTACCCCTTCATCCCCTAGTCAATTTTTCACCCCTTGACAATTAACAAAAATATTTATTTCAATGTTTTTGTCGTGAAAATGTGTAGACTTTTAATTGCTAACTAATTGCTGAAGGTCTACCTTTGTTACGATTTTATTGCTTTAGTTAAGCGCGCCAAACTTGTATTTTTCGAGGACATTTGTATGGTTTGTGACCTGGTCTCAAAAATATTATATGTCCAACGTATTATTCAAGGACATTTGTATGTTTTGGGGGACAGGACTCAAAAAAAAAACATTATACATGTACAGATTCAAATAGCTTTGATTCTAGACTGGAAAAATCACTTCATCCGTTGCAGTTTAAAGCCATTTAAGTATTATTCTAAACAAAGTTTCTGATATGAACATAACAACAGGTTTACAGTTTAGACCTTGATTATTAAGAAATTGATGAGGAAAACATAAACTAATTAAAGGACCCTTCATTCAACCTTACTCATGAAGTTATTACTCCATTACACGGTATGCAAACGAAAACTCGGAATAATGTTTAACGAAAACTGTTAAAGAAATATTTACATACAAGTTATTATTTGAGGACATTTATGTATCCAAAGTATCATTTGAGGACTATTACTATCTCATCTCAAATCAACATGAATACTAAGAATACCTTCATTAGTGAAAAATATACTCTAATATTTGTCGGTGAATAAGTAGTAAAACATCATTAGTAGAAGTATTGAGATGCAAGATATAGTAAAGAAGTAAAAAAGAACAATTAATTTAAACATGTAAAGTATATTTTCAATAATGAAAAAACATCCGACATGAGTCAAACCTTCGGTTTTACAGACCTTCAACAGAAGCAACTATCGACACTGTATGACATATTTTCCAAGCACATAAATTATTCACTGTTATATCAAACAAAGAAGTACAGATTAATTAAGAAATGTATCTTTCATTTAAAATTGTTAATATTGGAACCCATGAGAGAAATTGAATGGAATTAATGTTAAATATAAAATAGCGTCTCAAGTAGTTTAATATACTTTTTAACGAGAAAATTACGAATATTTATTGTTTATGAACAATCTTTGTTATGGTGAATTAATTACCTTTATCCTATTTTAATAGTATGCAAGTTCAATTCGGCAAGGCTGTTCGTTCGGGGAACCGAAGAATGGCTTGAAACGTTCTTGTTATTTTGTTTTGCAGCGAGTGGATAGTTTTTTGGGTGCAAGGCCCAGTAAATTCACCGAATCGGACTCGGATGTTTCGTTTTAAATACTAAAGAAATTGAAATTAAACACTTGTAAACAATTTAGTAAATACGTATTTTGATTATCAAATTTTAGCATAGCAACGACGTATATGGAAGGAAAACCAAACGTTTCAAAGAATAGACTTTGAAACGTTTGGTTTTCCTTCAATATACGTCGTTTTATTTCGATTCTGGTGTTATTGCCCAAAAAACATAAAAGTAATCAAGAATATGCCACAAACAACGTTTAGAAGACAATGCAACTATGATTACTATCATATGAAGGGTTTCCCTATTAAGGATTTGTTAACGTGTTATGAAAGAAAAACAGCTAATATATTTTTAAACATTGCCTAGATACTCTTTAGTTCTGCAAACTTTTCTGCAATCTGAGACATCGAATTGGAACTATATTTGTAGTATCAATTATGTAACGATGTTGTTTAGGATTCATTCATATGTTCAAAATGATCAATACAACTATTTACATCGAAGTATCAGGGAATTATGAAGTCCAAATATTATGTTCAAATGATAACATAACAAAAATATTCACTGCAAGGTACTAGGTGTTAAATTACACATCAGTTATTTTCATTGTTATTTGCAATATCAGATTTTTAACCACTTTGGTAAATAACACCACCATACTTGAAATTACTATATTTTTCCAAACATTTCGGGGTCTCGGCCAGACAGACCCTTGTGTCAATGGCACAGCAACTATGAAAAAAGGCACAATTCTAAAATTAAAATTAAAATGTATGACAATATTATGTGACGTATGACGTAACTAAGAGAATTTAATTTGATAAAATACAGGGGAGCACAGAAACTTCTAAAGATCATGTAATAATAACATTTTATGTGGTGCTCCTAGGTGGGACTTTGTTATAAGATTCGCCAAAAAGCGGACAAATAATTCTGTTAACTCAGTGATCCCATTAAAATCATAGAGCAAACCCCAAGAAAAACCTTATGAACTATACCGATACTGAGTTGTTCACAACGACAGGACCATTAATTTTTCTCATAGTTTCTTTACCATTGACAACGGGGTCCGACATAGACCCCGAATCGTTTGGAAAGATACAGTTATTTTAAGTATTGCGGTGTTATTTCCCAAAGAATGCTTAAACATTAACTACAACTATCTTTCAGGAAACAAATATTATCAGAAATGCATAAATTGTTTATTTTTCGGTTTCAAACCGAATACGTGATAGTTCTCCCCTTACTACAGAGTACATATATGGTTTGTCACTAACCGTTCGTATACAAACAAAGAATAATATAATACCTACTTAACATTCTCAACCAAGGTTAGTTTTTTAATATTTGGGCTCACAATCCTCACAATGGTTTCTGAAAAATATAGATAAATTAAGTATTTGAAATTGAAGATTTACTATCTAAGAGCAATTGAAGTTGAAACAGATAATTAAATCAAATTCCTTTAATAAAAAAAACTAATTAACTGTAAGATTTTTTCTATACCATACTATATTACTCTATTCGTTGAAATCAATTATTAATTAATTGACATTGTTTTTACGTGTATGACCGATTATCAGTTAAAGTAGAAAACTTATCGAGAATTGAAAACTAACTTCGTTTTATTTTGAGACACACTGTATCCCATTTCAGTAGAGCTTAGATTTTGCCTTAAATGCATGTTTTATATATTTCGGGCTTCAGGAATACAACAGAATTATAAGAAATGAGCTAATCAATTAAAACCTTTAACTTCAATTACTTAATTTTAGTTTGGTAAAATCATTACTTATATTATTCTGTATATGTATATTTAACATAATATTTCTTCTACGAGGGTGAATCAAATATGAACCGGACTTTTCTGTTTCTCGCCCTGTAGGTAATTCGAGTGGCGTGACGTCTAGATATATGTTAGGTAGGGATGTTAAGAAGAGGGGAGTTCGTCGGTTTGGCGAGGCGTAGTCGATGCGCGATGCGCTGTTGGTAGCATCATGTCAGAGCAAGAGGTGCATACGTCTGTTGCGCAACATGTTGTTATCAAATTTTTGGCGCGGGAGGGTGTTAGACCGTCTGAAATTTTGCATCGACTATCTGCACAGTTCGACAATGAAACACTTTCAAGGACCCAAGTGTACGACTGGCACAAAAAGTTTTCAGATGGCCGAGAGACAGTGGAAAATGAGCCTCATGCACGCCGTCCCACGACAAGCATCAATGAGGCGAATATCTACGCAATTCGTGAGCTGATTGAAGGTGACCGCCATCTTACAGTATTGGCAATTGCTGAACACGTTGGAATATCATACGGGAGTGCTCAATCAACCATTTCAGATGAGTTGGGTTACCGAAAAGTGTGTGCAAGATGGGTTCCTCGCCTTCTAAGGGAAAATCAGAAAGCAAACCGTCTTGCCGTATGTGAAAGGCTGTTAGCAAGATATCGAGCAGAGGGGGATGAGTTTTTGAGACATATTGTCACCTGTGATGAGACATGGGTACATCATTATACCCCGGAGTCCAAACGTGTAAGCATGGAGTAGGCGAAAACCTGGAGAGGCAGCAGCGCGGAAAGCCAAGACCCGTCTTTCTGCAGGGAAAATTCTTGCAACAGTTTTTTGGGATTCGAAAGGCGTATTGCTGATCGATTTTCTGCACGAACGCCGTACAATTAATGCTGAGTATTACTGCGAACTACTTCAAGTGAAACTTGCCTATCTGCAAAAGAGGCGGGATCTATCCGAAGTGTGATTCTGTTGTATGACAACGCTCGGCCACATACAGCTGCATTGACTCAAGGAAAATTGAACAAAATGCATTGGGAAACCCTTGAACACCCGCATTACAGTCCTTATTTGTCGCCATGTGACTACATGTTTAGGCCACTTAAAGAAGAACTGGGAGGCCACCTGGCCACCACTTTGAAGACAACGAAGGTGTAGAAACGTTTGTGCGCAATCGACACGACCAGTTTCATTCTTTGAGAAAGGTATTAAAAAACTTCCGATTCGGTGGGAAAAATCTATACATAAGAGAGGAGACTATGTAGAAAAATATTATGTATTAAAATTTGTATTGATCGTACCAATAAAATTTTTAAAACAAAAGTCCGGTTCATATTTGATTCACCCTCGTATTACAATACAGATAAATCACGATTAATATCATGCTCGATTGTTTTTGTAAACTTTTAATTATACTGTAAATAATTTAACATAATATGCACGCATTTGTTGACATACTGCTGAACTTTATATTTTTAAGGATAAAATCCTACCACTATTCATGTTTCTATGAATATTTTTTTGCACCACCGGCCGACGGAAGAACTGCCTCAAATAATCTTCTAAGAAATGTTGGTAAATAAATACTCAAATTACAGCATTATCATCAATAGTCTATCCTATATATTTTCATTTTTAAAATACTTTCAGTAAATTAATAATCATTAAACAGTTTGCTACACACACAATCTGACGGGGAATAAAAAACTGTAAAAGTTCATTTCTTAACCAAATTTTCAGAACGTTTTCAAACTCAGACTATACATGATGAAGTTTTTATTTTTAATTCTTCATAAATTGGAAAGTGTTTTACATATTTTCAGATCAGAAAAAAGACTGTCCCAAATACTTTACATAAAACAATTTATTGAAAGTTAACTACAATTGTCGGAAAATACAACATGCATAATAACTTAATATTTTTTCGCAGTAATGTAAATTCCCAATATTAGATGCAGTCTTTGACAAGGTTGTCAAACGTTCTGATTTGTTCTGGAATATTAACGATACGTGATTTAAATGTTTTAAACTTTATCTTAATAGTATATTTTTAAATAGCCTTAAATAAATGATGTTTTGGTGTGTCTTAGCACTGCCGAAATTATAATAAAGTTTTTATTTCTTATAGGTATCTTCCTACATTGCGTATTGTTTGGTATAATATATATGTTACTTACATCGAGTAATCATTAGCACCATTCCGTACACTTTGTGCAGTTCATTTGAAATGGCATTCGACAACCATCCTATAATTATATTTATAATTAATAAGTATAGTCTTATTTTCCTAATCATATACAGTCTACTGATTTTAATAACGAAGAACATTAAACTAAATATTTTTGTTACTTGTCAGGGGGTGAGAAATTGAGTAGGTGATGAAGGGATAGTTTTTGGGTTTTTGATCTGGTGCCATTCGATAGCAATTAATTAGCAATAAAATACGCCCCCAAGACCATACCGATAACGACGTTCGTTCCGGAGATATGAATATGGCTATGCTAACTTTAGTCTAAAGATGGCATAGCCACAGTTTGTCGCAAAGGGTTGGAGCAATAAAATCGTAACGAAGGTAGACCTTCAGCAATTAATTAACAATTAAAAGTCTGTTGATTTTAATAACGAAAAACATTGAAATAAATATTTTTGTTACTTGTAAGGGGGTGAGAAATTGAGTAGAGGATGAAAGGGTAGTTTTTGGATTTTTGGTCTGGTGCCATTCGATAGCAATTAATTAGCAATAAAATACGCCCCCAAGACCATACCGATAACGACGTTTGTTCCGGAGATATAGATATGGCTATGCTACATTTAGTCTAAAGTTGCCATAACCACAGTATCTCAGAAGGGGTTGACGCAATGAATTCTTAACGAAAGTAGAGCTTCAGCAATTAATTAGCAAATAAAAGTAACTGTAGTTAACAACGAAAAACATTGAAATATTTTTTTTTGTTTTTTGTCAGGGGGTGAGAAATTCAATAGGACATGAAGGGGTAGTTTTTGGATATTTGTACTGATGCCATTCGATAGCAGTTAGTTAGCAATAAAATACGCTCCCATGATCACCCCGGTAGCACTGTTCGTTCCGGAGATATAGATGTGGCTATGCTAACTTTAGTCTAAAGTTGGCGTGTACACACTTTCTCGGAAGGGGTTGGAGGAATAAAATCGTAATGAGGGTATAACTTCAGCAATTAATTAGCAATTAAAAGCCGACTGATTTTATACAACATAAAATATTGAAATAAATTTTTTTAGTAATTGTTGGGGGGTGAGAAATTCAGTAGGGGATGAAGGGGTATTTTTTGGTTATTTGATCTAGTGCCATTCGATAGCAATTAATTAGCAATAAAATACGCCAACAAGATCACCTCGGTAGCGCAGTTCGTTCCGGAGATATAGAATATGGCTATGCTTTAGTCTAAAGTTAGCATAGCCACTGATTCTCAGGAGGGGTGGGAGCAATAAATTTAATTTTTGCGTAATAAATTAGCAATTCTGGAGTAGGTCCCATTTGGGCGTTATGAAATGGCTCTGCTAGCTTAACACACATGCTATATTTTGTAGGGAAACAATATATTTAGGCGTAACGTTTTATGCACAGAGCCGAAGGAAATATTTGTTAACCTGAAGACTTTTGGTATTGATGCTTGAGGATCCATGGTAACATGACCTAAAATCTCATTCTGTGCAGCTTCTGTTAAAACTCTACGATTCTTGACAATTTTATTGCACACACTATTGAAATTTATGAACTAAATCCAACACATATTGATGCCCAATATTTTTATCGGGATGTATCTCATGAAAAACATCAGCAGTTCTGCGTGCACAGCGTTGTTCATCTCGGTATTTTTCAATTCAAAATTTTTAATTTATTCTGTAACAAATAATTTGATTTTAGGGGTTGAAACTGCAGGGTGACCGATACGTGTAAAATATGTTTCTAGATAAATATAAATTAACGTGATTTTTGTCTTTTTCTGTTAAAGATATTTTAAAAGTTATTTTGGGTGGCTAGGTTTGAAATGAAAGCCCTATATATATATATATATATATATATATATATATATAAATTCAGACGCGGTTCTCACCCGGAACCTAGCTTAGTTTATAATAATGACCGCGGAAGCCTCTCAGAACATATATATATATATATATATATACTCTTTTAACTATATTTTGAGAGCTTTCGAAATCGTTTGTTTCTTCATCAGTCAAAAACTAGAATTAACACAAAAGTTGAATTACAATATCTATATATAAATAGGCAAAGACAAAACGATTAGGTGTCATTTTCTCCTCTGTTTCTCAACCGATTTTTTCATTTTTGTTTTGTTTAGTAGCTACTGACGACCTTCGGTGCAGAATGCTAATCTTGATTTATAATATTGGTTCATTCATTAAATAAAATATAATAAAAATTTATTATTTACGTCCATAATGTCAATGCCAAACAACTGAATGTGCCGCCGCCGCCAGACTCAAAACATTGAGTAATTATATATAGAGAGACCTTATATACTTCGAGCATGTACTTCTTGAAGTGGCATGCAAGCGTTGTTATTGTTTAGTGGTAAAGTAATAGTTGTATATTATAATTATAGAGGGCGATTCCAGATATGTTAGAAATCACCATTTGGCACATAAGCAGTTGCATATATAGGGTGTTTAAAATATAGATTAGAGTGCAATTATAACTAATAAAATAATTATATAGGGAAGCCCAATAGCGGTTGAATTTACAGGGTTCTTGGAATAGAAGGTGCAGTAGAATTACAGTTATACAGGGTGGTGCAAAAAATATTATACATAGATGCATATACAGGGTGGCGGAAGTGGAAATGCAACATTTCGTAACCCATAAGCAGTTGTATATATAGGGGAAGATGAAATATAGGGTGAGAGGAATTATAGATATACAGGATAGTGATACAAAATGTTAGAAAAGGGAATGATTTATAGAGTAGCCCACGAAGAGTTCCATATATATAATGATTGAAATATAGGTCGGAGTAGAATTATAGTTACAGAAGACTATTAAAAATTTCATAAACAAAAAGAGTAAATATGGTGGGTCATAGGCAGTGGCATATACAGAATGGTTTCCCGGTGGTTCAAAACTGTTAAAAAATATTATGCGTGGTCCATGTGCAGTTGCATATACAGGATGAGGATTTTAATAAATGTTAGAGAACTGAGTGCAATTATAGCTATACAGGGAGGTTAGAAAAAATAAATATGTAGGGTAGCCCATTAGCGGTTGAATTGTTGTCATATTAAATTAAGAATTACGAATTTGAACACAAAGTCCTATGAATTATACCTGAAAAAAACTTGAATTTCGTTACTTATTTGTAGAAGCGAGATGTAAGACCGACATCTAGGATTTTCGAAGAAACTATCAAACAGAGGTTCCGAATCTGGATCCGTTCCGTGTAATTGCTGTTCTCCCTAAAGTCCTAGGATAGAATGTCCGTGTTAACCTGCCAGAGATATTGACACTCGAATTTTCTCAGCTAGTTAAGTTAAAATGTAATAAAAACTTACGTTAGTTGGCATTGAATTTACAATTAACTGTACAGCACAAATTGAATATTGGAAACGTTATCAAGTAAAAGTAAGTTTTTACATTTCAAATGTATGGAAAATGACAATGTCAAATTGATATTTAGTTGATTACTATAGAAATTGTTGAAAAAGAAAGCTGCAAAAAATGGACAAAAAATGTTTAATAGCATAAAGTTGGAATGAATTAACCAAGATTAGAATTGGAGCGATAAGATTTTGAAATTTTGTTATCGATTTCAAGCATATTGCAATATATAATGTTAAGGTCTAACAGATCAGTTTTTTTATTTATATTACCATCAAAGCTATTAATATATACCATCTCCAAAAAACTTCTTTTAAATGAATTTCCTCTATTGCAAGAATGCTAGCGTTGTCAAATTCTCAATACAATGACTAGTTAAAGCCGAAGAATCTTTGTTCAATCTTATATCGCTTTTATGAGAAGTTATTCGATCTTTAAGCCTTCTTGGAGTTTGTCCAATATAAGTGGCTGGACAATTGTTACAATCCATTTTATATTTCACATTCGACTGGAGAAATTTTGGGATGTTATCTTTAACTGTACCGAACAAATTATTAACAGAGACTTGTGAGAAAATTTAATTTTAGGTTGATTATTGAAAATATTTGTTGTTTAATAAGAGATTAATTGGTATCTGATTACTATGTGGAAATCTTTCGACGGCTAGAATTCGTGGATTATTAAATAATAATTTATTTAACAATTTGGGAGGACAAGAATTATCTAAAAATAACTGAAACAAAATTTTTAAGTATTTATCAATATAAGTTGGATGACAAATTTTGAAAATTCTACTTTTCATCTCATTGACAAGGTTAATTTTCATTTTGAACGGATGCTTAGAGTAGAAATTCATATACCTCCCTGAGCTTGTTGTTTTTCTATATCAGTCCAATTTGAGGGTGTTATCGTCTCTAAAAACTCTTGTATCGGAAAGGTACGCTACATTTATGGTCTTCTTCTTCAATGGTGAATTTAAGAAAGCGATTATATTCATTAAAAATGCGTAAAAGTTCTAAATTACTACAAAATGGGATTCTACAAATAATGCCGTTTACATATTTCTTTAAAAACTAGACCTTAAATTCAAGTCTAGAAACACAATCGTCAATAAGATCATCCATTACGTATTGTGATAAAATGCGAGACAATTTAGAGCCTATTGGACAGCCGAATATTTGTTTATAAAAATTGCCATTAAAAAAGAAAACTATAGTGGTAGAAAAGAATTTAATAAGTTCAATAAAATTATTATAATTTATAATATAGTGTATCGAAATAGAGTTCCAGTGTTTATTGATGGAAGATATAACTACATCCAAAGGAATATTAGAAAAACGCGATTGAACATCGAAACTAACTAGAACATAATGCTTTTCCATTTGCTAGTAAATTCAATAACTTTGTTTTACAACAGAATTGTGTAGAATTTTCAAAATTTGTCATCCAACTTTTATTGATAAAAACTTTTGTTTTTAGTTATTTTTAGATAATTCTTATCCTCCCAAATTGTTAAATAAATTATTATTCAGTAATCCACAAATTCTAGCCATCGTAAGATTTTCACTTAGTAATCAGATACCAATTAATTAATTACGTATATGTGTCCCTTCCTTATGAAGATTTTCAGTAATCAATCCAATATTAAATTTACTCACAAGTCTCTTAAAACTGTTATGATTTGTTCAGTAAAGTTAAAGATAACAGCCTAAAATTTCCCCAACTGAATGTAATATATAAATTGATTGAATTGCCCAGCCACTTATATAGGACAAACTTCAAGAAGCGCTTAAAGATCCAATAACTTCTTACAAAAGCGATATAATATTGAACAAAGATTCGGCTTTAACTAGTCATTGTATTGAGAATTGTCATATACCAAACTTTGAGAACGCAGCATCCTTTCAATAGAGCGAAATTCATTTAAAAAAGTTTTTTGGAGATGGTATATATTAATATACCTTTGATGGTAATATAAATAAGAAAACTGATCTGTTAAACCTTAACATTATATATTGCAAAATTTTATCACTCCAATTCTAATCTTGGTTAATTCATTTTCACTAACTTTATGGTATTAAACATTTTGCAACTTTTTTGAATAATCTCTACACTAATCAACTTCTCTGCAAATTTCAATTTGACGTTGTCATTTTTCCATACTTGATAACGTTTCCATTTGTTCTGTAAAGTTAATTCTAAATTCAATTTCAACTAAGGTAAGTTTTTATTAAATTTTAACTTAATATTATAATTCAACAATTCAACAATTATAATAATTAGATAATGGAGGACATTATTATGTTAAATTCACTTACTTTTAGCCAAAGTTTTCTTACACTGCAAAGTTTTGGCATTATTTAAAAATTGTACAAGCCTATTTAAATAAAAAATTATATTTATGCTTGAATGAAGTTCTTCAAGGATCTAATCTGAGTCTTTTAGCATTTCTAATATTTATCATTGAGCAATAGGCTAAAATATTGTCTTATTTCAGCTCAACTCCTTAATGTCGCCAACAAGATCTGGAATATTCTAGGAAACCAAACCATGGGAGGGTTATTTGAAGAAAAAGAAGCACATGTAAAGTTTAACTGCTTTATTTGTTACATACGTAAGTGCCTGAACCTGTAGGGGGATACACTGAGGAAAGTAAAACTACTGTGGAATAAATTAAGTCTAATACTGGCATCTTATTGGAACTCAAATTGAGGAACCCTTACCTTGTACTGCTGCTCTTACACTAAGAATTAAAAAACAAATCGAAACAAATTACAAGCATACGTTGAAAAATTGCAATACATATGTAATTAGTTTAAAAATAGATATAAATGGTGTTTACTTAAACAGAATTGTGAATTTTTGACATCATTTGTAGAGCTAAGGCCGCTATAACATTGTCAAATATTTGGTCAAATATCTTTGATCAATCATCTTTGTTAAAGATATTTGCTACTATAATACCTAATCTTTGACAAACTATTTACACCTCCGAAGTTTATTATAGAGTTGTACAGCAAACAATTTATTGAGTATGACGACCGTTGATTTTGTATAATGTTATATATAAAATAAAAACAAGAGGTTAACTGCTTACAATGAAAATTGTTTGTACCATTGTGTGGACGTACAAAGACTGTTGAAGAAAACTCGACGGATTGAAAAGTTAATAAATATTCCGAAAATATTAAAGTAATTTTGTGTGTTGTTAAATAGTGAGCTATAAATCATATCACAGATTTATATACGTATTGAAGCGCAGTGTTGTACTCAAGTAAAATAATGTAGGTGGATCCTCTATACTAATACAATTTCTTCATTTGTGTATTTCTTTAGCAATACCCAATTATTGTATCAAGATTTATAATGTGGCCTCATCCATTCAAAATTAATTATTTTGGCATTCTTGCCATCTATCTCAGCTCTTTTAATAAGTTCAGGTGTAGGGTAGTTGCTTGCTGGGACGGTTTGCTGACCGTTGGTGGTTATCGGCCCCTTTTCTATTCTTCTATGAAGGATCACCTACACTCTTTTGGAAAAATTCAAACGTTGATCCAATAACAATCGTAGAATTAACATTTTGCTTAAATTGCTAATAAAAAGTTTTGCTTGTCAGGTTCACTGTTGATAAACTATTCCTTTCTAAGCGCTCATTACTTTTTTTAATTCTGAACTTGTAGCCATAAAAACACACCACAGTAGCACAAACAATCATAAAATTACATACATTCCCCATTTTGAATAGAAAATATTTGATCAATATTTGATGTAGTGTATGTAATATGTCATTTAATGAAATTTGTTCTGGCATTCATATCAAATATTTGATCAAGTTTTATAAAATATTTGATCAACGATCTTTGACAATGTAATACCGGCAATACATAGATTAACTTACGAGGGTGTTCTGAAAAGTTTTTCACCGAAATGTATACAGGTAGTGTTCAAAGAGAAAAAACAAACATGATTTCTAGAGGTACATCATCCAGCCATTTCTTCTATGTTCTATCAGAAATCGGTTGTCTAAAACCTGTGCAGTGTTTTGTGCAGTGTCAGGTTTGAAATGTACCAAGGTAAATTTACGAAGAATTTTTGAATGTTATCTATGTATGATTGCCGTATTGGATTTGCTGTCACAACTCCAAAGTTGGATTTTGTATGTTCATGTGTCCATATTGGTTGCCTTGTGAAGTAATATTTTGATTGATTGATAACTTTCATTTCTGGCATATTAGCCAAATAATTTCTTGTTTCCAAGGTAATTAATAATTCTTGCTGTGGTATGATAACTTGAATCATATATAATGTGATTTGATTTGACTTTGCTCTAGATTCAGTGAAGATTTGTGCTGCAGACAATGGATCTTTTCTGTTTGCGAAAACTGCTGTATCATTGACAAAAGTTTGTTAGAAATTGGTTAGAAATGAGATACGTACAGTGTGTAGAAAAGAGGGCCCAAAATACCGCCTTGAGGTACTCCTAACTGAATGAGACATCTATTGTTGACTCTGGTTTCAAATACTCGTTAATTCGAGTAAAATTTCAATAATCTATAGGATATAACTACTGCTGTGCAATATTGTTTATTTTCCATGGCTGTGTTGATCAAATTGGTTATATGCTGGCACTGCTGTACGACTGTGGATCGGATGTCGGAAACCAAACTGTCAATCTGATATGCAGTCTGCCGGTTGGGCTGAGCATCTCGTTCTATTTCTTTCTTACACATTCTTTGTGAGATTATTATTTTGAAAAGTATTTTGTCTAAATACAATTCTGAACAATTTGCAGCTATCAGACAACACTAGTCATCTGTGCGAACAATTGGGAAGTATAATAAAGAAGCCAGATTTTGTTTATTGTACTAGAAGATTTGTAGATTTTTTCCAATTTTCTGTCGTTTATTTTTGTCATATTTTAAAATATTTCAACGCATGCGTTTTTTATCACTAATGGTTTATGTGCTATTCAACAGCCAACTTCAGGATGTAGCTGTATAACGCGCCTCTACAAGTCAAAACCTTTTCAAAACACCCCCGAATTTTACTTACGTTAACAAATAAATATAATTAAGTAAAATATAACATGTCAAACGTCTGCCTTAGTATTAAATAGTGGGATAAATATGTGAATGAATTAAGTACTGCGATTTTACTGGAACATTCAACACTTGAGGTGCAAAATAAGCTACATCAAACTTACGAAAACACTTTGGTGAGAAGCAATTCAACTGTTAAAAATCCTTAAACCGATAACTAAGACATGGGGCGTCAGTCTCCATCAATACAATTATCATGTTTAAAACTAATTGAAATAAAAAATACTTAAATTTTAAACGATAGCCGAAGGATTCGTGGTGATCCCTGTACGCCTTGGAGGATTCACACTCCCAAGTCAAGAGTACGATGAAGCGGTGGACGATGCTGGTGTCTCTATTTTGCACCGGTAAACGTAAGATTGGATGGAGACATCGTCTCGGTCTTTTAAGCATGCCTTTCCCTGCGTACATCTACATCTAGAATATGAGAAACAATTGTTTACTATTCAAGGTCTTATTTAGTTGTTAAATAAATCTGCTTTAAATTAGGACATCTCGTCACATTACAAAGGCTGTCTTTACTCTCTAAGAAAACTTAACATTCAACCAGTAAAATGTTCTTATTACAAAGTCATTCGAGATAGCAGCTTCTAGAGAGTAGATAAAGCACAGGTTGCTAATATGATTAATTTTTACAATAAGGAGGAGGTTATCACTTCGCCGACATCTTTTTTAATATGCCCAGTTCTGTTGAAGCTAGGGGGTTAAGGGGCTCTAGCCCTCCAAAAGCATATGATTCTTCTATAACAAATTTCAAAGTGAAGTTAATTATTAATATAATTAAACATTTTAGCAACATTACACTACCTAAGGTACAATTGTCATCATAAAATGTTTATTTTGCTAAAACCTTCACACAGTATCCTCCATTCATGCAAAGCGGTGGGAAAAACAATTATTAGGGAACTGCAGTTCAATGAGTCTTCAGTGATTTTTCTACATTGTTACGCCGCTAAAGCGAAAAATTAAGAAACCTAAATTTGATTTGCACGCACCGACTCTATTTCAATATATTACACAAGGTGTTTAAACGGTTTACACAAGGTTTTAAACTGTATTTAATGCAATTTATTAATTATGTCTGTGTCTCTACTACATTTTACTATTTTATCAATAGAGTCTGGTGTCTTGACATTCCCAATATAATTCGATAGTTTTGTTATTTTGAGCATTCTTTACATTTTTTGCCATTTTTAATTTTATTTGCATGTTAGATATTAGTTATATTTAGTAATTTTTAATACTTTTGCAATTTTGACATATATTTAACATGTATTTATATTTAGAGTTTTGATATTTTGAAATATTTTGATATTTTTGGCGTTTTAAACATTTTTTTGTTTACAAGAATTATCTGTTTAAATCTCATCTTTCATTTGCAAAATTTATGAATCAACCGCTAGCCTGGAGCGACTTTTCTCTAAAAATGCAGTATTTAGTTATTTAATTTGACATTGACATTTTTGAGATCCTTGACAATTGCTGTTGTAATTATTTTAGACATTTTTGACATATTAAGGGTTTGACATTTTTGGCAATTTTTAATATCTGAGATTTTAATGTTTTTAACATTTTGAATTTTTTATATTATTGTCTTTTTTGCGTTTTTTATTTTTTTAATATTTATGATTTGATATTTTTTAGATATTCTATATACATTTTTAAAGAAATTAATGAATCTTCCGAAAAATAGTGAACTTTTCTAAACAAAACATGTCCCTTATGCAATAACTGAAATTTCGCAAAATCATTAAACTTATTATCATTTCAAAGAAAAGTATATGTAAGAAATTTCACCTCTGTTACACTTTCTGTTTCTGAGAACTTGATGTTCCCTGAAAACAGTTGAAATCCCATTGCTCTCGACCTCTCGATTGTATCACTGAATTATCGCAAAATGACGGATTACGACTCTATTGATTTAGCGAATTAAACTGATAACTTCCCCTTCAAAGTATTCTTAAATAAATAAAATAGGATAAATACTATTCAATAGGTAAATCAATTTAGCAAAATGACAAGTTACGTATTTATTCGTTTAAAGCAAGAAATCAATATTTTAATTCTCATACAAGTATTAATTTGGTTCACTAGATATTTCTCGTAATTTCTTACACTTTCTGCTTCGAAGATAATGAATTGTTCTAAAAACAAAAAAATCACACCCGGCCCAGTACTTTCAAAGTATACCCCTCAATAAACACACACACACGGACAAAAAACTTTATTATTCCTATATTGAAAACAGGGCTTTCATTTCAAAACTAGACCCCAAATTAACTTTTTAAATATGTTTAAAAGAAAAAGACAAAAAAAAACATTTTTGTTTATATTTACGGGGGGCACATTTTACACGTATCGGTCTCCCTGCAGTTTCAACCCCTAAGCGGGGGTGAATATCACTTCTACAAGTTGAAATACAAAGGGGTATCATGTGATACCTCTTTTTAAAGGTCTCTTTTTGCCAATTTTCTGGCACATCATTTTTAAAATCAGTTTGTTTACAAAGTAATGCCATTTTAAACATTAAAATGATTATTTACATTGTATTTAGATTATTAATACTGTATTAGCGTTAGAACTACCTTGTAAAAAATTATATGTTCAAAATGTCCGCCATTGTTGGTAAGAGAAGGGTAAAATGGCAGCTCGAATCCTCAAAAGTCAAGCGGCGTTAGGTTGGGTGATCTTGCAGACCATTCAATAGCCCCGCTTCTTCCAATCCATATATCTGGATATGTCTCAATAAGCCAATTTCGTACAGCTAAGGCATAATGTGGAGGTGCTCCGTCCTGTTGAAAAAATAGGTTTTCTTCGTCTAGCAACAAAGTTCCATCTTCATATATTTGGTTTTCTAAAGATTCGGTTATAAAAGGTTTTATCACATTTTCTGGTAAGTTCAAATATAATTCTTCAGTTAAATTTTCTTCCACGAATAAAGGACCAATAATTTTATTTCCGAGAATTCCAACCCATACGCTGATTTTCTGAGGATGTTGATTGTGCTCTTTTCGAAAAAATTGTGGATTGGTATTGTCCCAGTTTCTACAATTATGTTTAATGACAAATCCATTTTTAATAAAATTAGGGTCTGCATTTGCCCTTTGAGTCATTAATTCGTATAATTCTAACCTTCTGCCGTGATCATCCTCAGCAAGCTGTTGCAAAAGCTGTATTTTGTAGGGAAAAATATTTAGGCGTAATGTTTTATGCACACAGCCGACGGAAATATTTGTTGTTGACTTTTGGTATTGATGTTTGAGGATCCATGTTAAAATGACTTAAAATCTTAACCTGTGCCGGTTCAGTTAAAACTCTACGATTCTGAACAATTTTATTGCACACACTACCAATTTCTTAAAATTTATGAACTAAATCCAACACATAATAATGACTAATATTTTTATCGAGATGTCTCTGATGAAAAACATGAGCAGTTCTGCGTGCACAGCGTTGTTCTTCCCCATAAATAAATTTTATTTCAAATCTTTCTTGTAAAGAATAAACCATTGTCGAAATTTGATGGTCAGTATACAACGAAACCAGTATTAATAATAAATTGTTTACATTAACAGTCGCAAATATTTTTCATAAAAACATTTAAGGATTTTCTCACTTGTTTATCTCGTATTTATACATATGCTTTTTGTCAATTACAATTACAAAATTTTTGGAAAAAAAGAGACCTGTTAAAAGAGGTATCATATGATACCCGTTTGTATTTGAACTTGTAGAACTGATATTCACCCCCGCTTAGGGGTGGAAATTGCAGGGTGACCGATACGTGCAAAATGTGTCCCTCTCTAAATATAAATTAAAATATTTTTTGACTTTTTCATTTATTAAGATATTTTAAAAGTTATTTTGGGTGGCTAGTTTTGAATAGTAGTATAGTAGTTTGCATTAGTTTTTTATTTCCGTAAACAGATGGACGCTGCTTTTTAGATTGCGATTAATTGATTCACTTTACCAAATAGCCGAATCCTTGATATTTCATATATTAACTATCCTCTGAAAACTTTTAATTGTCTTTGACAAAAATAGTAACTGACTGTATTCACAGTTAAGACGACATCACTTCAGTCAGGTGTTATTGTCTCGCTTCTCTAATTTATTTTTACTTTTTGTTTCTTTGAATAATAATAATAGTTCCCTACGTTGGCGACTAGTTGTCTAGGAAACCAACACTGTCTGTGATAACACAACCACATCTAAATTTAATGATGCCACAGAGGTGACAAGGACGTTTATTTTTGCTGAATGAAATATCCAGACAGTGAAGCATTTCCTCCCGTTTATTTTGTTAATTTTATCACACTTTAATGTCAACTTATAATAAATACGTTCGGCTGGCGATTTATTTGTCTCGTATTCAGAATCTGATTCTTTAACGGTAGTTTCGAAATACAACTTTTATATTTTAAGTTTTCGTTCTTCTGATAATGCTGATCCACCACCATTGTACAATATAATAAGGATTGTACCATATATATATATATATATATATATATATATATATATATATATATATAAATAGTTATGGAAAACTCTCAAAGAATAGTTAAATAAAACATACCCCTTTTTAGTATATTTTAAGCTCGTGCATAATCAAATTTTTAGAGCTGTCAGATCGGTTCGGTCTATGTATTGGAAATGGTTATGAATAAGAAAAAGATTAATGTAGTGTTCTTCTTCAAGAAAAGTTCTAACGGTTGATTTATCCTTATATCAAAATTCAGCGATTAATCAAAGTCAAAACCAACACTACAATTGCTGAAACCAACCTAATTGTTCAATAAGTAGAATGAATTTAGTAGAAAACAGTTGCAGAGACATTAAGAACTATAAATAACAAGTGGAATAAGTTATCGAAACTGCCGAAGCTACTAAAAGGACTTATTAACACCTGGTTCCAAAAGATTTTTTTATTGGGTGTTAAAGCTAAAATAACTGTTTTGATAATATTTAAATCCCCCTTACCAAAATATTTTTAGATGATATATAAAATATGGGTCTTGACAGGAAAACTAGTTGTTAATTTAGATTTTTGGATATTTTAATATGCGTTAGAAATATTTGAGAGAATGATGTTTTGTTTCCTTGGGCGTCTGTAGATTCGGTATTTTTACTCACTTACTACTATAATTATAATATAATATAGTACAGTATAGTATAGTACAGCGTAGTATTGTATAGTATATTATAGTATAGTACATATAGTATAGTGAAGAATATAGAATGGCTTTCTTCAACTTTTGGCAATAATATTTCATGAGAAACGATTGTTTATTATTTATTTATATATTCATCCTTAGTCATAGGCTTATTTTTGATGCTTTGATAAATTTTTAGCAAAGGCCTCGAAAAACGTAGTCGTTGTGGTTTCTGACATCATCCATTATTTTGAAATGCAAGAAAATATAGTATTATGAATCTTTAATTTTTTCTTAGTTTTTGAAACAATAATATCTACTGACCTGTTTTTAGTGAAGCCTTCAAGCTTCCTTGTATATTTGTCATAAGTCGCCCAGCCACAAGGCATCTTGTCCGAGCAAAGTGGTTCTGACCCATCGGATTCCTCATAAGATCTCTGAAAACAAACAGTTCAATTATAAACTTATGAAGTTGATAACACAAGAGTTGACACAATAATCATAATCAAAATGATGTTTACTCATCAAATTACGTTCAGTAACGGTTCTTTTATAACTGCAATGATAACAGTTAATTACTTTAAGAAATGTTTTTATGCAAAATCACTAAATTATATCAAAAAGAAAACCAAAAAGCACAGCACAGAATTCAAAAAAATGCATTTATAAAATTATTAGGGAATGCAATAAATTCTATGTTGGAGAAACTGCAAAAAATATATTTTTCATTTAATACAAACAGTGCTGCTTGTAAATATTTATGCAACTTTATTTTGAACGACCAAAGAGAGTACGCGGTTGTGAATATTAATAAAAAATAATGGAAAGTTGAAAACAGATTAAATTATGTGGAATTACGTTAAAATGGCCGTCCAGTGGGTTTTAAATACATCTGCTTGATTCACACTTTATGTGATAAGCTACACATTTTGGGTAACTATTGCTGATCATTTTTAAAAGAAAATTACCAAGAAACTTATTTTTTCGTACTTAGCACACCTTAATCTGTAAGAATTGAAATATTATGACGAAAGTATATAAAGCGTATGTTCTAGTGTTATCTTCAGTGTTGTCTTATCTTTTGCTACTGACGCAAGGAATTGTTCTGGGGTTTTATTGATTTCCACCACGTGTGCTACTTTTTTAAACCGTTTTGCTGTATTGTGCAACAACTTCTTATAATAAAAAACACGATAAGATTATTTTAATAGAAATTTCTTAGTAATTTTGCGTTATTTAATTTTGCATTTGGAGGTCATAATGGGTCAATTTGCAACTTCTGAATTTATTAACCAGGAAATTATCCACTTTTGTTAATAGAGTATTTGCTGAAAAACATTTCACTGGAAAAACGTGATGAACATATATACGTTGTGACAATTAAAGGAGGTAAGTCCTTACCTAATATACTCGTATTTAAATTAGACAACTCTACATGCAAATTTCTGTACGATGGGTTCGTTTCCTGATTTTGGAATTTATCACGAACCAAAATGAAGGAAAAATATACATATCCTCCTTAATTTTGGCAATAATATGCAACAGAAACCCTGACACCCCCTTAAAGGTGTTGCTTGGGTTACCGTTTCTAGGCAAGGGGTTCTAGGACCATAATTATTTGACGATAAACTTGTTGAGCTGAAACCGTCAATTCAATGGGCAGTTCGTTCGGCTCCAGATTGACTGTAACCTGTAACCGCCAAATAATTTTTCCGGCAAGGTAGAGCTACATTCCACGTCACAAATGATCCGTTACGTGCTTTTTACAATTTGTTTTTTGAAAGAGTAATCAGAATTGTCGTCTAATAACGCTTTGTATAGAGTTATTCCATTACTAGTCATCTTGAATGTTTTAAGTAAAAGGCTCAGAGACGAATTTAAGAGTGAGTGAGTGAAAGTAAAGTAGTGGGAGCTGAACACATACGAAGGGTCAGATTTTATAAACATATAATTCAAATAATACCCTATACTTCACTGTAACTAATCGATTTGAACTAAATCGGCATTTCAGGATAATGTGAAGCTAAGAGAATTTGGACGAATGAAACAGAAACAGAAAAAAATAAACGTAGTATCTCAGCTGTTTATAATAAAGCAAGTTCCCGTACCCCTAAAAATCTGTTATATTTACTCTCTATTAGGCTACCATCAAGTTAATACTGCGATCATAACATCGAAGAAGGCAAAAATAGAAAGCTTCAGAAAGGTAAACATAATATGGAGGTATTTTGTTATATATTCAAAATTTAAAGTTAGTAAATTTAGTATTAAAACGAGGTAATGTTAACTCCAAGAGCCCAGATGAACGTAACTTCTATGTTTCATGACTGTCTTTAATGTAACAGCCCAAGAAATCTGGGTTTAAAATCATATTTACGTAAAGTTAGGACAGGCTCGCCAACCTCCCTGAAACATGAAATCGCCTCCCTGGAAGCACGGGTCTGGGATCCGCCCCTGTTTCAAATCAACACAAACCAAAAGTAAGTAAGAAAGTGTCATAAACATATTCATTGATTTTCCTTAATTATTTTAGGCGGAAAGTAAGTATGTGGAATCTAAACAAATGACATTTTAATTGGAAACAATATAATAAAATGAAATAAATGAGACGGAATGGAAAGTTACTGATTACAGTCGTGGATGAATTTTAAAGAAAAGAGAAAAATTCTATACGGGTCTATAAGGGACAAAAACCTAACAAAACAAATCAATCAAGGAAAGAAAAGTAATCAGCCTAGGGTCAAAAGATATGTCAGATATAACCGCTGAAGTACTAAGGAATGCACTAAGATAAATGAAGAACCACAATGCTGATAGAAAATACGAAAGAATGAGAAGAGGAAATTTCCATATATAAATAGGCCAAGAAAAAAAGGTTCAGTACCATTTTCTCCTCAACATCAACCAATTTTCTTTATTTTTGTTTTGTTTAATAGCTATTGTCGACCTTCAGTGCAGAAGGCTAATGTTTATAATACCTAGTGGTTCATCCATTGAATAAAAAAAACCATTATTTACGTCCGTCCTTTCAATTCTAAACAGACAATAGTAACAGTGTCGCCAGATTGCTTGGAGATCAAATTGTAAGATAGATTGACTTAGATGTGAAGGACAAACTAAGTTTAACCTAAACACTAACAAATTGACCATTCCCTAAAGTTATTCTAGATGGTCATATTATCGAAATCGAACTCAAAAAAATATACCTACATAATAATCGCCATTTATTGGGCACTCACAAGTTTGCAACTTTAATTGCTTTATAAACATGGTTTGTCAACTAAAAACAGAATTTTGATTATTTTTATTTTCACTGTATAAATTTCATAGAATTTGACTGTGATTACAAAAATCGTGATTTTGTGCATAGATCGTAAGATTCCAGAATAATTAGATCTGGCAACTCTGATATTCATGGTCACCTTTTTTGTAGCGACTTTGATTTGAATGTGACACTTAATAATATTGTTTGCCGGTAGATAGCACAGTGGTAAAGTTAAGTTTTAAATTCAATGAATAAAAGTTCTAGATTTCAGTTTCATTCATTGAGAAAGGCTTTCAACATATATAGGTATTATTTATATTTAACAGCAGGTGTATTGTATTTCTTTATATTTTCCCTCCAAACAGAAATAGTCATTGCTTGCTATCTGTGTTTCATCTAATTTAATGAAAAATATGTGTATTAAGTTTTATTAATATGTATTTATGTTTTGTAGTTATTTGTAATGTTATAGTATATCACCAAATATTTATGAACTCGATTGAAACTGCAAATGACGGAAACTTTTAGAACAATCTTCCAATTAATATATCAAATATTGTACTTAGAGCAGTCCCAGCCAAATTTTTGGTATTTTACAAACTTATTTGGAAAACCTATATTTAATTAAATTTTCATTTTTTCACTTTCAACAGATTTGCCAATAAGACGCAGTGGGGAGAGGGAGGTCATGACACCTACTTCTCAGATTTCTCCTCTACTTTATTACTTATAGAAATGTATTTTTGATAAAAGAAGCTCAATAATGTTCACAATTTGATAAAATACACACTTAAGAAATGAAGCCTTGAAATAATACAAATACGATTAGGGATGTCAAAGCACATCCTGATAAGCTTTCTTTGTCAGCAAAAAGTGAAAGAAGTGGACAATTATGTTTGGTTAGAAGATATAATAACAATTGGAAGAGAAAATAAGAAAAAAATACAAAATTTCTGAAGAATACTGACTTGTGCTATCGTGGAAAGTTAAAAAATGAAAGTATACCTGATTAGAAACAACATAACAACAATAAAAGACGTCACCCAAACAATTGATTTAAAATGAAAGTACGCACACCCAGTAGTACGTGATACAGGTGAAAAGTGAATCAGCACAACCTCTCTAGAGGAGGAGATCTATGGGACGACCAAACGCATGGACAACGATATAAATACATCTACCATGGATCCTTGGGAAACAAGATAGTGATAAATGGAAAATAATTGGCATGATCTATATCCAGAAAGGGCTTAAGAGGAAATTTATAGAATTATATAGCATGAAGTATCAGATCGAGCTGTATTTGGAATAATGAAAAAAATCATGTTACGTTGTGACCATGATCTAATTTCAGTTTAGGTATAAATATACGAGGTTGTCCTGATTGGTCTGTGATCAAGTTGTACCTTGACGATACTGCTCAAATACCGCATCAACAAAAAAAAATGAAGTAGCTTTGGAAATGTTCGAGTTGCATGGTATTCCAATAAAAAGCATATACTTTTATTGGGATATTTTGAGGCTTATACTACAAACTAGTTTTGTTATGAGGTATATTTCTCTGCAATGTCTGAAGAATTGAAGTGTTTCCAAAATTCTGAACTCTTTTTATTAATTGAAATTACAGCGCCACCCCGTATTTGATGTCAAGCAATCGGATAATCATGTTTCATATGTTCCACTCATTATTTACAAATCCGCAACAATTCTTGTCAACAACCGACTGCCATACCATAAGAATAATAATATTTTCCATTCGCAGACGTAATTGAGGTCAATTAACCAAAACACACAAGAATAAATCTTTCTAATAAATTAATACGATAAACATGTCGGGGGAATTTAGTTACCAAACTTTGAAGCCGTGATTCATCATAGCCCTGCTTCTATTAAAGTTTCAAATGAATTGTTTCCCGCTTGTCATCCAAAATAGTAAGATCTAGTATTGTTGACCTTGACAGCTGGTGTTTCTTTCATTTGATTTGGTTCATTCATGAGAGATAAATTTTTATTTACATCCGTTGCGGCTGTTTGCGAGTTTGTTGACATTCCATGAAAGTATTGATATGTTCGAAAGCATTAATCAATAGTTAACTACGCATTAAGTCTGGAAATTCCTGTTATTGGTATTATCGTTGATCTTAAAACACAGTGTAGTAAATCATTTTTAGTATCTCATTAGATGTGTGTAATAAATTTTTTAAGAATAATTTGTTAATATATGGAGTATATGTTTGATTTTAAAAACTAAGGAAAATAAGCAACTTAGTTAAAACGGTCCAATTTCAAACATTTTTTCGACATCCAGGAGCTTCATGAAATCTAGCTCACAGAGACTCCAAATCGGGAGTCGTACTGTGTGTAACGCCGTTTCCCTGTGATTCCTAGGCTAGAAATCACACGAAAAAAAATCGTAGATTTACTAAAACCTGTCAAAGAAATTACGTAATTTCTTTGACGTAATGATCTTTCAGTTCGGAAACCACTTAACATCTATTTTTTTAACCTACTTACAAATAATCTGGTTATGGTTGATAATAACATTATTCCCTTATAGTTTAAACATACTTGTTTGTCCCTTTTTTGTAAATGGAGCTTAAATAAGATTCTTTCCATTTTTCTTGCCTCCATATTTGAATAGTTCCATTCGTATATTTGCTGGACCTGCGACCATATTATTTTTTCTTTTTTTCAGGGTTTCATGTTAAAACTAATGCTACTTATTTGCTAAATTCATTCAAATCAAATTTTAACAGTTTATTTGATTAGCTCTGTTTCAACTACCTTCACCAATAAAAAGTGCAGTATAGCAACAAACGCTTGCTCAGTTTATTTATGGAAGCAAAAGCTTTTGAACGGAGGCCCACATTTAAACATATAAGAATGGAGAAGTATGGTAGTGAAATACAAACATCGAATTTGTTTAGCGAATTTCCGACCGACGGGACGCCAAACTTCCTTTACCTTAAAATACCCATTCAACATATTTTTCTGTGTAAGAAACAGGGACCAGTTTACATATTAAGTAAGTAAACAAATATAAAATCCAATTAATATCCAATAAACATTTCAGTTCTCTGTTTGCGATATTTTAAATTACAGATTTGAAATACGTCTCAAGTTACAAAAATGGCAATGTTTATGGATGATAGAGAAAAGGATAAGAAACCAGAATCCTACAAAAAAGATAAACGTAACCAAGTTTATGGATGACACAGACCAACTTGTATGGAGATTAAAAGTATCTAGCAAAAAGCAAAGTTCAAAAACTGACCACAATGGCGCTGGTGTAGAAAGAGGGTACGAAGTGAATTGCAAAATATAAAATAATATCATTATAAATAAGCTGGTTTGAATTATTATGCTTTAACGATTTTAATATTTCAAGTAAAAATTAATTAAAACGTCATATGTTCGTTTGCCTTTATATTTAAATTAAGAACTAAATTACACATTATGTTTAATGCTCGAATTGTAACAAATAGTGACAATTATTTTAATTTTCCTCAAAATATGTATTCATTACTAAGAATGACACGAAGAAAGAGAAACAGAGACAGGGAGATGACGAGAGACGGGAAATATATTTCCTGAGAAGATTTCGGTTCCATCTTTTGTCTCAAATGACTGCCGCTTATTTTTTATTTATAGTCGAATCAAAATGAGTATATTTAGATAAATTTAGTACAGGATCGCCCCCCCCCCCTGAAGGCATGAAATCGCCCTCCCCCGGAAGCACTTGTCTGGATCCGCCCCTGTAATGAAATCATGAAGAAAATTGAATCAGGAAAGTTGAGATATACATTTACCAGTTTAGTTTGGGTTTACTCCTGAAGATGACAACTTAGAGTTGTTGAAACGTGCGTTGAGTGTTGAAAATAAAGGTTTGGTGTTAGGGTGCAAAACTGTGTTTTTACATTTGTGACACACCAAAGGTTCCACAGCTTTTCGATACATTTACCACGCTAATCAAAAATATACCAATCATGTTAACTCACCATACTTTGGGTAGCCTTTTAACTAATATCATAAATGAAACTAACAAGCTTACTAGGGGTATTTTCAAACTTAACTGCAATTATTGTCAAACTTCTTACATCGATCGTACATCTAGAGCTCTGGAAGTACGCATAAAAGAACATATAAGAGATCCCAATCAAGTGTAGCGTGCGTAGTCCTGCTACACATTTTGTCTCAGTTAATAAATTTAAAATAGTTGGGATGTGTGTTACAGAAAATAAGTGAGGAGAGAAATTCTAGCCTTGTTAAGCTAATTTAGAAAAAAAATATAAATAAACTTGGATCACTCAATAAGATTTCCGTTGAAAACATGGGTCAGAGATCATTTTTGTTTCCAATAATTGATTCTTGATAACCTTTAAGATTCTTAGAAACGAAATATATTTACGACATAATAATCTGTCTAATTTTAATTTGTCACAAACAAGTTTGGATATGTTTATTCTCTTTATAGATAAAAGAAGAAATTTGAGAAATAACATTCTAGGAGTTCTATAAATATTTCTGTGTTTTATGTTGACCCACTGTTTATTGGGTGGAACATCTTTTGTGTCACTTTCAACGAAACAATGAATGTGGAATCGACTAGATATCTAGCACAATTTGGTTATAACTGTTAGATTGACCAAACTAGAAATAGATAAATAGTTGTTTTCTTCGGTATTTTCCCTTGGTCTACTGGAATTTTTGCTAAAAGTTTCATTTGCAACTGCGAGAGACATCTTCAGTAACTTAGGCGCAGGTGATTCTCCAGAAACAATCAATCAATTCATCACATTTTGAGCGTTGAAAAGATTATGTGCTTACTGGAAATTATCTTATGGCAACTGGTGGGTGTAAGTTTTGGACACATATTAAGATGGAACCTCCAAAGTAGTTACGGAACCGCTAGCCGAGAGTTCAATTCACGCTTAACTAATACATTGATATTTAATCCAATATCCAAATTACATTGATATTTAATCCAATATCCAAATTACATTTAAAAAAAGGAATTAGCAAATGTATGACAAGTTAGTTTTTAGTTCAAGAACAGTTAGATGACGATTAAATCTAGTTCCACTCCTCTACATTCACAAAACTGTCTGATTACGATTTGCCCAAAACACTTGTGAGTGGAGTATCAAGAAATAGAATCATGCCAAGTTAACTGACGGAACCAGAATACAATTATGAGAGCAGGTTGAACACAATCATGTCTATAGAAGTTGGGTAACTACAGACTACCTGTAATCTAAAACAAATTTTTTGACATAATGATTTGGAAAGGCATCAGATCCGTGGATAGCACTCGGCGACTCAGATTATCCGGTAACACAAAAATTATGTCTTGCTATAAGTAGGTTACATTTAAGAGTTCATCAACTTATTCACAGCACGATATTAGGCTATCGGTTGCAGCTAGCATGGTGGCTAATTACCGTGATACAATTCAAATTTCAAAATTGGATAGGCTATCGGTTGCAGCTAGCATAGTGGCTAATTACCGTGATACAATTCAATTTCAAAATTGGATTGGCCACCGTGTAGCCCAAATCCGAATTTCATTTAGTAGGTGAGCTAAAACTGCATGAACAGAAACCCTATCAATATGCAGCTCAATATGAATTAAATGCAAATCCTCTACAATACGTCCAAACACTAATTAGAAGTTTTCCTAGAATAATACAATCAGTAACCAAATCCTGAGGTGGGAATAATCGTTTTTATTAACTATGCATTTATTTCAATCAAAAGATTAGTAATTGTCTCAGTAGCATTTAAATTGTAATTAATTATCGACAATTTAGTATTATGTTTTTAATATTTTTTCAGGGGCTAACTTAATAGTATTAATTATTTTCTTAAGCTAGGCATCATCTAGTTTGGTTTTGGTTTTCTTTAGAAATACAACACACTGTGGAAAAAAAAGTATATATTCAACAAATCCAAACACGTCAAAGACCTTTTCTGCATTCGTTGACATTTGCATTAAAAAATTTGAATGCCATTGATTTTAATACACATACAGCTTTTTTCCCTCAGTATGGTATTATTTCCCAAGAAAACAAAAAGAAATTAATATTATTAATATAAAATGTGTAAAAGATTATTTTATTATTTCTGAATAATACATTGCTGTCATTAAAATTTAGATATAAAAAATGAAAATTTAAAATAAATGACAATTTTGTCGATGTTTGGGTTTTTTTGTCATATGGAACTTAAAAGCTTTAAGAAAAATATATGGGAATAAAACAATTAAGATTTCAGAACTGTGTAATTTAAGTTTCTTATTTAATTATAAGTATGAGTCAAAGTACTTTTAATTAACTGAATAAGTTTTAGTAATTGGAAAAATTACATTTTTAACCTTTTAAAGAACTAATTTCATTAGCATTTCTTACCTTATTATGAGTACTTGCTGACATAATTCCCACCACCAAAACGCACAAAATAAAAATAACAACTGAAGCGCGAGCCATTTGTCTTGATCTGTTTTGAAGTGTAAGTCACTAAATTTGATAGAAGAAGTCACGCTGACCACTGAGCAAGAGGCAATCTCAGGAGGCTGGTTTTATATGTGTGATGCTGGACGGTGGTAAACCGCGTGTTGCGCGAGCGCCTATCAAACGAAGAAAATCTCAGACAAAAAAAACAATTGAAACATCTAGGGAAACTATGTATGCAACTTTTACTTAAGTATTACTCAAGAAACAGTCAAATTGTGTTGTTTTCTACAAAAAATTAGAAGACTGTGCATCCTACGTGATAGCATGATAACTAGTTTCAAAATTTTGTAAAGGATTTATTATACAAGTGTTCAGAAAGGTAGGAGCCCTATGGCTTGCTTATAAATAAAACATATTTTCATTATATAATTTTATCTACGAAAATATTGTCTACATTTGACGTTGTGTTGTAGGTATACAAATTTTCCTCGAGCTCCTATTTGCTGCTCGATATTTGCCTTTAATTAATTGGTGTTTGTGTACTTATGGGGAGTAACACAACAATACTGGAAAACGTATATTTAGGGCTCTAGGTAGTCAATGGAAATAAAAAAATATATGAAAGAAGCGCACAACTGTAAAATTTGAAATGAACATATTTGACATATGACGTAACTAAGAGAATTTAATGTCATAAAATATGGGGTAGCACAGAAAATTCTGAAGATGACATCATATTAAAGTTCCATTCTAATTCAAAGAATTTGAGTGGGTTATTAAAACCATTATAATCATAAGTGAAATCGTGATATTGGATTGTTAACTCACAAGGACATAACCATTAGTAATGTCTTTCTTAAATATCGGCAACCAGGAAAGACTGAATTATAACGAGGTAGTAATGATGCAATCGTTTTCATTTTACAAAAAATTAACGCAGTCATTTTTAGTTTTCGTTTCATGTTGTGTTCTTCTTTTTGTAATATAATTGAGTTTGGAAATTGTATTTTCTGACCAGGTCCCAGGCATGTTCACAGGTTTTGGACTTTTCGAATTCTCGTTTTTTAATGTAATTTTTGTGTTTATTTATTCGAACATTTAGAGCTCTAGAGGTTTCTCCAATATAGAGTTTATTACATTCACAAGGAATTTTATAAACGGAATTTTTTGTATTTCATGCTGTGTTTTTTGGTATGGTTTTCATATAATTTTTATTTTATCTTGTTTTAAATAAGGTTATAATATTTAAACTATTAGCTACTCTTCTTAGTCTTTCTGAGAGACCGTGTATGTATAGCATTATTATCGTTGTCTTGTGATTATCTTGAGAGTTAGTGTTGCTTGGTAGAGTTTGGTGTTGATTGTTAGAGATTGGTTGGTATTCAATTTTGTTTAACTGATTATTAATGAGTTTTTCTGGATAATTATTGATCAAAAGAACATTTTTTATTAACTTTTTTTTCACTAAATTTAGTAATGTCGGAGCAGTTGGTTTTTGCCCTGTCATATAGAGATTTATGATACCTCTTTTCACTGAATTTGGATGATTAAAGATGAGATAGATACCAGTTAGTGTGAGTCGCTTTTCTGTAAACTTCTGTTTCAAATGTCGATTGTGTTTTAGTTATTAAAATGTCTAAAAAAGATCATCTCTAATCTGTTCAAGTTCTAATGCAAACTGTACAGTTTGTTGTTTGTTGTAAATGTCGGTTAATATAATTCATTTAAGTCTTCAAGATTGTGCTCCCAAATAACGAACATGTCGTCAACATAACGCCACCAAAAAATGTTTAATTCGTTTTGAGAAAATTGTATGTTCCTCAAATTATTCTATAAAACTGTTGCTTAAAGCAGGAAACCGACAGGAACCCATGTCCAATCCAAAATCTTGTTGGTAGAGGTCATCATTTAATTGAAAATATGTTGTTTTCGTACAAAATGTTAGTAGTTCCATAATTGTATTAATGAACAAATTCTGTACGTTGATTCATGAAAGAATCATGTTCTAATTGTTCTCTTATTATATTTTTTGGTGACAAGACCATTATTGTATAGATTACAATGTCAAAGTTAACTTGTTACTGTGAAAATATTTTTGTATTGTATATGTGATAATTTTTCCAAGAAATGTGCGCAGTTTTAAGAAGAGAGTTAGAATTACTCGTAAGGAGTGAAATAAATTTTGAGTGTTCACCGCATTTATAGCTGACAATTGGTCATTACGGAAGGTTGAGTTTATGAATTTTATGTAACCCATAAAAATGTGGTGGTTTAGCATAGTGTGGGGTGAGAGTTTTACGTCTGTTCTGTAAATTCATTGATTGTAAAGTAAGCGGTATATTTTGTTTTCTCCAGAAGTTGGTGGATCTTTGTTTAATTTTGAATATCAAGAAATAATCAAGATTTTCCTAAGAGGTCAGTTAACATTTTCAACAAATATTGCTCTCAAATCTTAGAAAACTGGTAAAACGAAATTTCATTCCTGAACGACTTTTATTTTAAATCGCTAAGTTCCATCACCTGTATACTATAGAATAACAACTTCATTTTTTTTTCATCTCGGTAACGTTTATTATCTAAAGATCAGCAGGAATGATCATACTAAGTTTTCTCTCGGCTCACATGTGAGCTTTATATATTACGTAGTGAATTTAAGTTCTGAAACATGGTTTTTAATTAAAATTATATCTCAAAACAAAATGGTGAGTCACAATTGACATCTTCCCAGATCATTAAGCTTTGAATTTTATTTTACGGTTTTGGTTATATCGCTATTCAAAGACTTCAAACCAAGACGTACAAAGTTCCCCCGTGTTTCCTCTTCTCTGTCTGAAAAGATTAAGTGTGGTATCATAACGGCTAAAAGCATGAAGACACAACATGTTGTATATTCTGCCAAGCTTGAATAAAAATATTTTTGAAAAGAATATTATGCTGCCACAATGAAAGTGACGTTATTAACAAAAAGCCTTTACTAACTATTATAATACATTGCGATTAATTTTTCAATTAAAAATGGCGATTTTCACTCTTCACTTAGTAACATATTGTATTTTGATGAAGTCAGTTTTGACATCTTCATAGCCATATACAAATGGGTAAACTTATGAATCGCTTCATTTCTAAAATTGTTAGTAGAGTATAGAAGCTGCATTATTTATGATATCACTAGCTCGTGCGTTAGTCCTTATGAAAATTCGTCAAATAGTTTTGGATACGGATAGCTCTATATTAAACCTTTTTGCCTTATACAAGCTATAATACGTGATTCTTAATTTACTGATACGTACTGTAAAAACACAGTTTTGCACTCTTACACCAAACCCTTCTTTTAAACAGTCAACGCCGTTTCAACAAACGTTGTCACCATCAAGGAGTAATTATCTTCGAAACCCACCTGAATATTACTGGAAAAGTAACAAGAAACCTCTCCAATTAATTTTGGGGGCAAATTACAGAATTAAATGGAAAATATAAAATTAATATTGTTTCTAACGCATCATGTAATCTATATATAAATAGGCTAAGACAAAACGATTAGGTACCATTTTCTCCTCTGTTTCTCAACCGATTTTCTTCATTTTTTTTTGTTTAGTAGCTACTGACGACCTTCAGTGCAGAATGCTAATCTTAATTTATAATATTGGTTCATTCATTAAATAAAATATAATAAAAATTCATTATTTACGTCAATAATGTCAATGCCAAACAAATGAATGTGCCGCGTGCCGCTCCCGCCAGACTCAAACCATTGAGTAATTATATATAGACAGACCAATGCTATTATATACTTAGAGCATGTACTTCTGGAGGTGGCATGCAAGCGTTGTTATTGTTGTGGGTAAAGTAATCGTTGAATATCATAATTATACAGGGCGATTCCAGATATGTTAGAAATAATTTTTTAATGGGTGGCACATAAGCAGTTGCATATTTAGGGTGTTTAAAATATAGAGTAGAGTGCAATTATAACTAATAAAATAATTATATAGGGAAGCCCATTAGCGGTTGAATTTACGGGGTTCTTGGAATAGAAGCAGTGCAGTAAAATTACAGTTATACAGGGTGGTGCAAAAAATATTATACATAGATGCATATACAGGGTGGCGGAAATGGAAATGCAACATTTCGTAACCCATAAGCAGTTGTATATATAGTTAAGATGAAATATAGGGTAAGAGCAATTATAGATATACAGGATGGTGATAAAAAATGTTAGAATAGGAATTGATTTATAGAGTAGACCACGAAGAGTTCCATATATATAATGATTGAAATATAGGTCGGAGTAGAATTATAGTTACAGAAGATAATTAAAAATTTCATAAACAAAAAGAGTAAATATGGTGGGTCATAGGCAGTGGCATATACAGAATGGTTTACCCGGTGGTTGAAAAATGTTAAAAAATATTATGCGTGTTCTATAAGCAGTTGCATATACAGGGTGGTGGAAATATATAATTAGATGGAATTATTATAATGAGGATTTTAATAAATGTTAGAGAATTGAGTGCAATTATAGCTATACAGGGTTGTTAAAAAATAAATATGTAGGGTAGCCCATTAGCAGTTGAATTGTTGTCATATTAAATTAAGAATTACGAATTTGAACACAAATAAAGTTCTATGAATTATATCTGAAAAAAACTTGAATTTCGTTACTTATTAGTAGAAGCGAGATGTAAGACCGACATCTAGGATTTTCGAGGAAACTATCACACAGAGGTTCCGAATCTGGATCCGCTCTGTGTAATTGCTGTTCTCCCTAAAGTCCTAGGATAGAATGTCACGATAAAATTTTCATGTTACTTAACCTGCCAGAGATATTGACACAATTGGTCGAATTTCGACCACTGGGCGACAGCTAGTCAAATTAAAGGGCTCATTATGGCGACAATAATTTTTTTTTCATATTTTTAAAATAAACTATTTAAAGATGTTAACCTTATCTCCGAAACCATAAGTCGTAAAGAAATTAGAGAAATAGGGCCTCACCTGAATTTTACCGGAAAAATAAAGGGAAACCTCTACCGTTAATTATAGGGGGCAAATTACAGAATTAAATGGAAAATATAAAATTAAAATTGTTTCTAAGGCATCATGTACCTACTATATCCAATGAAAGGGCTCGTTATGACGAAAACAAATTTTTTTTTTCATATTTTTAAAAAATTATTTAAAAGATATTAACAAAAATATAAAAAAATTCACCCATTCCCCCCACATTATCTCCGAAACTATAAGACGTAAAAATTTGAAAAAAATCGGGGATATAGGACATCACTTGAGATTTATTGGAACATAAGGAGAAATCCCTGATATTAATTTTAGGGCAAATTACAGGAAAATATCAAATTAAAATTATTTCCAAAGCATCATGTAATGTATCAAATCAAAGGGCTCATTATGAAGAATACAAATATATTTTTTCATTATTTTAAAATGAATATTTTAAAATATATTAACAAAAATATTTAAACAAATTACCCATTTCCCTTTATTCCCCAAACTACAAGACCTAACATTTTTGTTTACAGGAAAAATCCGAAGAATTCCCTAATATTAATTTTGGGGGCCAAAATATAGAATTAAACGGAAATAAAAAAATATATATTTTAAACGCATCATGCAATACATCAAATGAAAGAGGTTATTATGAGGAATACAAATGTATTTTTTTCATATTTTAAAATAAATTGTTTAAAGGATATTAATAAAAATATAAGGAAATTACTCACTCCCCCGTTTTATTTCCGATCTATAAGAAAAAAATTAGGCTTATATGGCCTTACTTGAACTTTACAGGGAGAATAAAAATATACGCCTAATATTAATTTTGGGGAAAATTATAGAATTAAACTAAAAATAGAAAAAACCTTTTTAAACGCATCATGCAATAAATCAAATTAAAGGGCTCATTATGATTATCATTATGAGGAATGCAAAAATATGTTTTTCATATTTTTAAAGTTAATTGTTTACAAGATATTAAAAAAATTATAAACAAATTTTCATTTCCTGCTTTATTTACGAAACCATACTACTTCAAACGCATCATGTAATATATCAAATAAAACGCTCATTATGAGAATTATATATATATATATATATATATATATATATATATTCATATTCTTAACTCATTTAAGATATTAACAAAAATATTAAACATCAACTTATTCTACCTTTAGAAACTACACTATCTAAAATTTTGAAAAATATATTTTATTTGTATTTTTAAATAATCTGTCTAAAAAAGATTTAATAATTTATTATTTAAAACTTGAGCTGTTTTCCGTTTTATCTTACAACCTACAGAGCCTAAAATTCAGACAGTAAATTATAAAAGGCTTCTGTGAAAGTTTATTAGTAAAATAAAACTCTAATGTTCATTTTGGGGGCCAAATTAGAAAATTAAACACATATTTTTATGAAAATCCAGCGAATCATGTAGCAGATAAAATAAAATGTCTGTGTGTGGAATATAAAAGTGTATATTTTTATAAAATTCAAACGGTTCCTTTAAAAGATAATGAATCTTGTCTGAAAATGGAATATTAGAAAAAGATATTTGTACTTGGATTCACCTTCATTCAAATCTTGAAGATGTACGGAACCCTTAGTACATAATAGGTAATGAACTATTTAAAAAAAGAATCTTTTTATGTATGTAAAGCACGTTTTTCCAAACTTATTTTGGTAAGTAATCCCATTGTTTACTACAAACTGCTAACGAGTTTCTTAACTACAGAAGATCAAATTTTTATCGAGAATTTCCCCTATGAGAAAAGTACTAAAATGTACCGCAATAATTGAAGCTAAATACAACATATTTATTATTTTTATTATTGTGTAGGACGACATTATGCGGATCATTGCAATTGTTATGAATTCTTAAGCAACTGTCTCATAGACTTTAGGACAAACACATCTATTTTCTAATATGTTTACATCGTCAACTACAAATGCGTTTATTGAGCTCGAAGATAAAATTGGAATTTAGCATTAATCGAAAATATTTACCACTTTATTTTAGGAAGTAGACGTCTTATATCATTCCTTGACGGGTGAAATCGAAAAATCAAAAAATTAGATTATTTTCGTTTGTTGCAAAATAAATGTCAATCTTATTTACGTACTTTAGTAATAACTTATCTGATTCAGTAGAATATTTTGAAAGACCAAGTGTAATGTTGTCTAGCGAATGTTACGCAATTAAAATCATATTTTGGTACAGCAATTTTTAGAAGATTTTACCGAAACAGCTTTTAACAGAAATTCTTCCAATAACAAGGTGACCTAAAATAAGGGCGTTAAAATTTGGTCTTAGTGAGTTTTCTATATTTTTTCATACTGGTGTGTGTATTTCCCCTGGTGCCTCAATAAACCATCTCACAAGCAAAATCGATTCTGGGATCTTTGCTATGATGGTAAAAATGCAAGAAAACTGCAAAATTAAACGTGAATCAAACAAGCAGCTCAAACGCAAGTTGTACTAGTTCCTAAAACATTAGTCTCTTACAGATGAAATCAAACCAGTACGACTTCGAATATGTTAGCGGAGGTTTTCATGGATCAGAGGTGAAAATCTACCATTGTGAAGATTATTGAGGCCGTGTTACTTACGTGGGCGAAGCCGCAACTTGGCAATGTGTAATGGTCTGCTCTGATCCGATTTAAAAGGAAGAAATGACGTAGGAAGGATGAAAAAAAAAACAGGTTCCTAATTTGATCACATCGCAGAAGGACTACTTTACATGCCGGATGTCAACCCAATAGACTTTACCCTGTAGTTAATTTTAAAGGACAGTGCTTGCGGTAGGTTTCACAAAAAGTTGGAGTCGCCAGAAAACCTGTGGCATATCATTAGGAATATCAGCACATATATCTGTGAAGTACATTGAGCAATGAGAAAATATATTGGAGACGGCCACATTATTTATTTGTTCAAAGAATTGATACCATTGAAAATACGAGAATCTAGTGTTCTCCGAAAAAAGAAATGGATTAATTAATGTTTCTTAAAAATAAATAAAGCGATTGACACATTGGAGACTCCGGCCATTTTATAATAACCTCCAGCGGTCATCCTATATTCGTAACTCAGCAGTAATTCGTTTAAACTTTATTGAGCTTCTTGTTGTCAGAGTGTATGCAACAACAGAATTTTAACAGAGGCAGTTCAGCTATTATTGAAAATATGGTCCCATCGTCATAAGGAATTAATAATTACATTTTTTTGTGAAAACAATAAAGGTCTGCATTTTTCTTGTTTATTTGGGAATGACACCACAATTGTTTGAAAGTCTGTATATTTCAAATAGTCCAAATGTTTGAAAGTTTAAATCAGATCCCGTTTTCAATGGTAATAACACAAATGCACATAAAAATTAAAAATTAAAAGATTCGCAATGACAAAATTAGTAAATCACAATTTGACATTAAATGTTTAACAATAAAACTCATGTAACTAAGAGAATTTACTGCAAATTTGATATATACAGAATAATACTAAAAATTCTAACGATCCTGTGAAATAACAAAGCTTCTTTCAAATTGCTTATATTTTTCTTGTATACAGTATATGATAACGACAGGCTGTTTTCATTGTGAAGTTTTTTCAGTAGAAGATGTGCCCAGAGAAAGTCTTCTAAGTCCTCTCATGTAAAATATTTGCATGGTGATGTGTTTGTCTGTTGAGGAATATCCAAGGGGGCTTAGTTTTATTGGTCGGGAAGTTTGAATAGCACAACTCTAGGATCATCATGTTATCATTCGGGGACCTCATAAGCCAAATCCTCAATCTATACGACGTGCAATTCATGTATCCTAGAGGTACGAACCGCAAACCTCAAAACCGGCTCAGATCTTTCCTTCTTCATTTATTTAATAGACAACATACTCGCCAATGCAGTGCCAGAAATTTAAGTACGACTACAAAACATGTAACCAAGACGACGGATGCATCAAATATGTTGGATAACGATCAAACGATCCCACGTGATCAATTACAAAGGGTATAAAAAGTTCCGAGGTCAGTAAAGAGGATAACAACCAAGTCAGCGAACTAGGGACATTCTACTTCTCGCTTGTGAGGAGAACAAAAGAGTTTCCACTTCCTAATATAACAAACAGTACAATATATTTTCTAAAGGCCTCAATGAGCTTATCCTAGAGAAGGGTAGAAACAACTTTGGAACCTGATGGTAAACTCAGCCTTTACAATATCCAATTCGTATGAAATAAGAGACTTCTAATATTTCTTTATTTTGAAAAGCAATCAGTAATGTAATGTTTTGAAATTATGTAATATACGTAATTGTTACATCAATGAAATCTTGGGTCGCAATTTTGGAACATTCGTTTAAACAAATAGTAAATTTTGAATTGTGTGAGCGTGTTGCTTTCCTGAAGACCACGAAGACTGTACTTCACCATAATGACTTCATAGATACTACAGTGCTGTTATCGACAACTCAGGCAGTGTTTAGTAACAGTTTATAAAATTTTTACAATTCCCTTCGTCACAGATAATTTGTTCTGGATAGAACATATTATCTCTAAGCAGTCATTCAAGACAATAGGTGTTCAGGCAAGTGTTATCCGGATCAATTTGAGCTGACCCGATAGCAAGCTTTTAAACGCAACTCAATTGTTGAAAATTAATTTGTTTATTCGGTAACATTCCGTTTCCGTGCTAATTGTATCCTCATGACTATTACATATACACGTTTCAATGTTAAAGATTAAGAATCGTCTGCATTTAAATTAATTTATTTGTGTTCCAATTTTTATGATTAATTACTAATTGTGTATCAGACTTTTTTATGTTGAACAAAAACACAAAGTAGGTTGATTTTAATTTAAATTATAAATGTGTATTTTATTGTCTAATATTTTTATCTAGCTCAAATCACATATTTTCATTAGTAAATTTTAAATTAAATGAGGACAAATGTTAGAAAGTTTAATTGGACTGATTGAAATATGTTGGCATTACCTTCTCGAGATTTTACATTGAAGACAATATATTGTTTCTAGTCAAGAACCCTCATCAGCTGCGCTTCCCTCAAATGATTAAAATCTCGAATAATTATTTACGTATTGCATACATGTAACTGAATTTAACATTTTGAATGCGAAAACTATGCCTCAGACAAGTTAATAAATAGTCCTGCTTTTGTTTCCTATTTTTTCATGTCGAGAACCTTCATCAGTTCAGCTTTCCTTAATTGAGAGGATTTACCATTTACCTACGAAGTTTTTTCGCCTGATTTCTATCCTAGGAGTCACAAGCTACTCTTCCTCGAAACTCCAGTTGGGGGTCGATTTTGTCGAAATTGTTGTCTATTCTGGTGAAAGTTGGGTCTCATTGTTTGTGGCTGAGAATTGATGTTGTGGGCTGAGAAAATTGATTAGGTCGAAATGTGGAAATATTATTGTTAAAATTCGAGTTTGGCTGTTGTTGCCTTTGTCTAGTAAGCATTTGTTAAACGAATGCCCTGTTCGTTTGGTCGTTTTTGTTGTTGGTTAAGTATCACTTGAAACTTTTTGTTTTCTAAATGACACAGTTGTATCTCCCGTTTTATTCTAGAAACAAGAGTCATATTGTCGTCAGGGTTGCTGGCACGTATAATTTGCCCTATTTTGGCTCAATGCCTGTTAAAAGGCTATTCAGAGCCATAGAGTTAATGAGAGAAATTTGTGCGTCTTTTTCTTTTGTAGTTATATTTTGTTTATTGACGGCCGCGTGCATTTTGGCTTCGTATGTTTGAAGACGGGCCGCGAAAGTTAATGGGGACTCATTGGAAGTTGCCGTGCCGCATTCTCTGAAGATCTTGAATTAATGCGGACAAATGGCGTCAATCACCAAAGTGTATTTCAAGAAGCGTTTTGATGTCGTCCCAAGTTGATGGGTTCCAGGAATTTACCAGTTCGGCGGCACGGCCTCTCAAATTGTTTTTTATGTGAAGGATTAATAAGGCTATTTGATTAGCAACAGCCATGTTGTGTGCTGTTGCGCAAGAGCTAATGAAAGTGTTAAGGAAAATGGGATTCCCCTCGTATTCAGAAATAATCGCAAATATCTCTGAAATTTTGTAAGGTTCTACCGTAGGGGTTGTGGCACCTTGTCTAATCGTTGCCATTTTGTATTTAGAATAGGGTTATTGCACAATATTAGAAAATTCAACAATACAAAAGCAATAGCAATAGCAGAATGGGAATTCTACTATCAGATTTAAGTATATAAAATGTTACCAAAAAGGGATAATAATAATTTGTTGTGAAAAATGTTTAAAACCTTGTTAATATATTGCGAAATATTTTATCGATATATAGTGTACGGGAAAGGTAATTTAGTTAAACTGGAAACCAAAATCAATAAATCAGTACAAAAATAAATAAATATGCTAAAATAAATTGTCTTTGATGATAGAAGTGTTCGTTCAAAAAATAAATAAAAATAGTGATTAAGTGTAAATTAAACGTGATTCATACAGTATAAATCTCGGCATGGACTGTTCTGTGAGGACTGCACTGGTTAGCCTGGCTTGTTCCTGGTGCTGATTTACTCGCAGTTGTGTCTCCAGCTCGAAGGTCGTTGTTCCACAAGGGTTAGAAACCACCACGACGAGTGAGAATTTTTCGTGTTCTTGCCGTGTTGGAACAATCCTACTGACTGCGCCAATTTTTATATTATTACTAACACAATTAACTTTTTAAAAACTTTTTATTTGAAATACAAAGATTAATACTTGAAAATAACAATGTTGAAATAAAATATAACTTAATGAATTTAAAAACTCAATGACGCTCGCTGTCGTCGCATGTGAATTTATAATCTTGGTTTTGCAAGCTAAGCATCAGCAGATTACACGTGCGAGGAAGCCGAGTCCGTGGGAATTGCTATATCGTGAAATATGAGATGTAATACGATATTTATGGGAAATGATTATTCCTATGGTGTAAATATTCTAAGTTTGGTTTATGACGGATATAATAATATATATATATATATATATATATATATATATATATATATTTTTTGGTCGATTTTTTGCCTATTTTCAAAAATCTGCCAAAAATAGAGTTTTACAAATTTATGCAATTTTTCTACTCGAACGGTTAGGTAAATTCCTGGTCTCCAAAACGGGGGCATATAAATTAATTTTCATGCAATAACGGCTAACCTACATGACTTCGAATGACAAGCGACATTTTGCAATTTTGCACTATTTTCTGCTGAATGCAAATGGCTTGAAAACCGGCTATTTTCAAAAATTCTGAAAGCACCACGCGATTGAGCTTGAAAAGTACTTATTTCTATGTTTTTTAAGGCTTTAATTTTAATGTATTTACATTACATTTTTTTACATATCAACGGTTATATTTGATTTTAGTTGATAAATTCACAGCATATAAATTACCATGTTTTTTACGATTTTTACTATTTCAAAGAGACGTCCTCAATGACTCCTAATTTTAACGGCAGCCTCCAAAATATAACATACTCTATATTAGTATAGAATGTCATAGTACACTGAAAACACCTTCAAATAGAACGTTTTCAAAAGCATTTAAGTGTATTGGGACTAAAGTTATGGAATTATTAAGATATTTTAAAAAACTAAGTAAATTTGTAAAGACTCATTTTAGCCAAATTCATAATCTATTCATAAAACCTAAATTGCGGTATAAAAAATATTATAGACTGTTTAGCCAAATTCATAATCTATTCATAAAAGCTAAATATTATAGACTGTTTTTTTCAAATGTAAGTATCTACTTTTTCTATGATGATGAGAAGGTGCATAATGAAATGCAGATTAACACTCGTCCCCTCTAAATTAACTTTTCCAACAAAAAAATAGCCCGGTCAGTATACATAAAGAATTTGCTTCAAAAACAAACAGATATTTTTAATGATTAAGTTATTCTTTGACACTTTTAGTACAATTGAATGTTCATAAATTAACACACACTCAAATT